>CM019177.2:16899197-18284020 GCA_009739505.2 Apolygus lucorum | reverse complement strand
TGAAAACTTGCGTACATTTGTTGTATACAAAGATGAAATAGCCGAGTGGGTAGTAGTAATTATAAGTCTCTAGTAAAAACTCAGTGGGCTCGTTCTTCAAAAACTTCACTATCTCGTTTTTGTACGTATTAAAATACGTAATGAATATTGTTTCACATAACTGTTAATTTGTAAACCAGCTTCTACATTACCAGGAAACTAATTATCGGCCATTTATCTCGGCCACTGAAGTCATTAACTACGCTTCATGATAATATTCTAGTTTAGCAATAGGCTCAAATTTTTAATGAAAATAAATCTACCTCAACCTGCTTTATTTCGCTTCTCTAAAAGTCAAAATCAGTAGGGAAACATTGATTTAGTGTAGCAAATCAAAATAATTTCGGTCGTCCTAATCAAAAATGTCTCTTTTGGTTCCACGTTGGTCTGTCTGTATTTCTGTTGTCGTTTCTCCTTCATTGCTACCAGACCAATACCACCAAGTCTGTGTGTAGTCACAAAAGAAAGATGATTATCCTTGTTTGACAAGTCGTGCAAGAAAAATTTTGTTAATCTTGCAAATTGCATTAAAATTCTTGGTTAAGTGTTAATGTATAATTAAGAGGTATATAACGATAGGCCCAATCAAATAGGTTCTCTGACATATATCTTAATAGATTTTCTAATTCTGAATTCATATATCTAGAAGTAGTGTTGTGGACATGATGAATTGCTAGTTGTGTTGTTCGATAATCTTGAAATTGACAAAATAAATATTCGAAATGGTTCATAATGACTTCTACAGCGTTTTTTATTTCAACATAAATTCTAAGGTAACAGTAGTTATCATATTGGTCTTCAATATAGTTCGCTGGATTAATTATAACGTATAAATCACTGAATGGTATTCAACTGTACTTTAACTGCTGTTATTCAACTACGCACGGAGGCCTGCGGCTCCCTATTCGAGCTGGTAGCTCAGTAGAATTTATTGTGTTCATTAATATTGAACCCTCTTGCTTCTCATAAATCATATGGGTGACACTATCTCTTTGATTTTACTGCGTTCCTCTCTTGAACCATCTGCAGTAACTTTCAGTTCAGGAGTTTTCCCGGTCCTTTTCTTGAAATATATGTTACCAGTTATTATTTTACACTGGATATACAAGGTTTATCAGATAATGTGGTCAGTACTTCAGGAGGTGACTCTATTCCTAATTTGCACCAAAAAATGTTCTAACACATACTTTTATCCAACTTAAAATCTGATTTTTTCACATTTGAGATGTTTTCGTAATCTCGACCTTGTGCCACTTATAAACGACTTAGACTATCTTAGTTAACTCCGAGTAAGTATAAATCCGAGGATGCCTTCGGAAAGAGAGATAAATTTCCTCTTTTCCTGATGGCAAACCAAACTTTTGATGAGAATTATTTGGACGAAAAGGAGAGTGGCGGCCCTTCAAAATTTTCCCCTAAATTCGATTGTAAAAAATTGATTTGATTATACCGATGGAAAGCTGTGATCTTGAGTCAGTTTTCACAGTAGAGATACACGAATAACAATCCTGAAATAGAATACTTACAATCGGTTTAAAAAATTGAAATTTATCATACTTGTAAAAATTGTATGTTCAGGCAGAAATAGGTAAATTTGACCTAAATCCCATCAAACAAGTTTGGTTTGACATCAGGGAGAAAGGAAATTTAACGCTCTTCCCAATGCTATCTTCAGATTTAAACTTACTGTGTCGATTATGGTAGTTAAAGTTGTTTTAGTGGAACAAGATCGAAATCACGAAGAAAATCTTAAAGGAGATTTTGTGTATTTAGTCAATTTATCCTCTTCATTTACTTGTGAATGTAACTGGGTCATGAAAATTTAGCATTACCGTAGATGCCCTTCACCTACTAATGGTACGCATTTCTACCATCATGGCCCAATTTTTGTGAAACACTGGGTTGAAATAAATGCGTTATATTTATTATTGTGAGTTACTCGTACTTTAAACCTCACGAATTACAAATTGTTCTGCTTCTTTCTTGATCAGTTGCATAATGTTGTCTGGTACTACTGAGGAAAGTACTAAAAAGCCAACACTAAATTGAATCACTTATTTCAGTATCCCGTAAGCGTCAGAAAATCCCAAATTGACTTTTTGGCATTTTTGGTTATTTATGCATTTATTTTAGAAACCTACCTACTGGTTAGTTTTCTCGATTATATCGAAATGCAAAAAAGTGGACTTAGGAGGGTTTCTGAAATAAGCGATTCAGTTGTACTTCCCATGTAATTTAAGGAATTTGGACTTGAAAAATCCTTACATGAACTTCAATTACCATTGGTTTATTTTTTCAGGTACGTGTTGTTCATTCAGAGGCAATTGGTATGTATTGTGTGTCTATGATTTACTCTCAGGTTGTAAACTAACTAATGTAGATTTTATTGTTCCAGATATTTCTTTTTATGAAAATTCAACAACGTTTTTTATTTTATATTACACCGTGAATCAAGGAAGTAATGGTAATTTTGAGGTTATAGAGTCTATGCCACGAAAAAACCTCAAGGTTAAGAATACTCCTAAAAACATTAATTCAAAAGAAAATGGCAAGGAGGACATATTATTAGCATAAAAACTGCGACACTCATATAATGGTTATACCGTTTTGTTAATTTCGTTTTGTCAATGTGAATCCTCTCACTGTGGTTAGTATATTAGTACAGATAAGGAACATAACCTTCAATTACATGCTGTCTCGAAATTTAAAAATTAAACCTGTTTAACTGAAAAAAAGTTCTGAATTACTAGTGTTCTGAGATACTTTCACTTGTCATGTTGAACCTGCACATTTAGTTGCCTTCTCCTTTTCGTGCCACCGTAAGAAAAAAAGTTTTGTCACATCTGGAAACCCAGACCTTCCTCGACTAATGTTCCCTACACCTGTTCTTCGTGCCTTCCTAGTCCTTAGGCAGACAACCTGGTGCCGTTTCAGATAATCCGAGGCCAGACAGCCTGGTGCCATTCGAAAATGAGGTCAACGGCCCAAAATGGCTTCCCGAAAATGGTTCTAAGGAATAATAAAACTTGAGTTGTGAGCCCTAAGATCGATCACTTGTTGAAAGATAACAACTTCTAGGTACCTGTAAATGTTGTTCCTGGAAAATCCTTGCAATTAGCGAATCCACCCGTCCAGACAGCTTGGTGCCACATCGGTCTTACCTGAGAAAAACCTCAGAACGGTGAACTCAGTCGTTCCCACTACAATTTTGTGGGAGAACCTCCTGTTCGCAATCAGCTTCTTCTTTATCAGTTTTGTTCGAGAGAAAACATCCATTTCCTGTTACATTGTGGTAGTTCTAAAAATGATACTTTCATTGAAGAGCACCAGTTGGGCAGAAATCGTTGAAATCTCGTGCTGAAAACATAATTGCCACCCTTTCTCGTAAATTCTAGAGGTTATCATTGTGATGGTTTGGATATTGAGGGGAGGAGTATTGAAGCGGCTTTTCGTCGTTTTATTGTTTATTTTTCTAGTGCAATTTTGCTGTACATCATCTTCAGATCTTCAGAGGTATATGAAAATAGCTATAGAAACTATGGAAAGCGATCTCATATTTAGGGACAGTATATTATTTCATGTATTATGTATGTACCAAATGGTTTCTACCCAAAACCATCTTGTTTTGTTCCAAATGCTGCACATAGCGAACAAAAACCTTACACGAATGAATCCTATAATGTTCCCTAGTATATGATCACTTTGGAAATATCCCCAAAGTTTTATAGATGCTGTAAAGCGAGAGGTCACTCAACAAAAACATATTGTTAAGTAATGCATGCATTCCAGGGGACGTCCTATTGGGTAAGCATTAAGTCAATTTGAACCAGTTGGTAAGCGATGAAACTGTTTCTCTTTATTTATTTAGTATTTTAGGCAAGAAAATGTGGTCTTCCCCCCCTCCATCAGCCTTACACACCATAACATTTCTAGCGGCATGGGAGCCTCAAATTTGAAGAGCATTTTAAAATCCATGAGTTTTAAATTCGAGTCCCCCCCTCCCCTCGGCAATGGTGCCAGTCTGGCACCAAAGCGGTAATACGTTGTAACGATGAACTTTCATCTGTTAGTTTTGGTAGCCAGTCCGTCGAAGTTCACATCCGCATTCAAGGTGGAACACAAAAAACCTCACGAAATATGTGGTTTATGGTGTCGTGGCACCACTATTTGTTCCATGGTGGTACAAGAATAGAGAATAATTCATGAAAATCCGGAGTTATGATGAGAATTTTTCCTCAAAGCTTGGGTACAATTAGTAAGCTGTAAAGGAACCGAAATATTGAAAAATTAGAAATTTTGTGAATATAATCCCCCCACTCGTTCCCTCCCAATGCTAATTTTGATACTCTGGTGGAATAGTGTGCAATTTAGAACATTTCTGAGTCGAACAAAAAAGAAACACGCAAATTGGTTGGAAATTGAGGCCTGGACAGAGTTTTTTTTCACGGATTTGGATTCAGAATGGTCTAAAACTGATTAGTGTGTGGTTATTTTGGTTTATTATTTTCAACCTTTGGAATCGACCAAGAAAAAAAAATGTTACCACCCTTTCAAAATTTGTTGGTTTACGTTTCAAGGTACGTAGAATCCAAAAATTGAATAAAAATTTGGCCGTCCGTCCGCCGTACGCGGCACTTTCCCCACTTAGCATTGACCGATTTTGATGAAATTTGGTATGTAGGCTCCATTTGGGGTCTAGTTGTGCCCCGAAGATTTTGGTTGATGTAGGTCACTTCTAAGGGTTCAAAAATAAATTTTGAAATTTTGAAAACGCTCGTAAAAAAATTTTGATATAAAGGTATTGTTTTTCCATCAATTTGAGATAGTACCTAGAGAATTTTTTGAGACCACGCGGAGCCCTGTAAGACAAACCGTTCGCTCACTACGAGAATTTAAGGGTTGGACGTACGATAAATCAGAAACACGAGTAGGAATCGCAAAAGAGGCCTAATCTCCGTTCAAATTTTAGCTGACCAAAATGCGATCGATGTTTTTCTTCATGTTGGATGGTTGGTGGCTTTGCAGACGAGTGATCTATATAGAAAAATAATAAACCATTGTGTAATAATTTGCAGCGTTTTTTATCCTGTTGAGTGTTGTCCAACTTCACCTTAGATCAATCGCATAAGGACGCCCAAGTCTTACTGTGAGACGTACTAAAAACCATAAAACGAGGAAAAGCCGCTTCAATACTCCTTCCCTCAACATACCTCTTCCAAATCAGTTTTCCCAACTAACAACCATAGAATGTAAAGAACGATAGGAACACCAAGTCTTATGCTTCAAATCCCCTTGCTGTTAATCAACTACGAACATATTGGAACAAGAAGTGATCATTAACATAATGTTGAAAGTCATCTACTCAGCCCTCACGACAATTGATGTAACAGAAAGACAACTCTTAGCAAATTATGTAATAAGAATCGTAGGTGTATTCAGAATCAGCGTTTAATGTCGTTTATAATTTAATGTTGTATATGATGAGTGTGCTCTCTATTGTTGCCAGAAAAATGTTATAGAAAGTTGATGCATTTATTAATATTAAAAATTTTAGTCGATTACTTCGTGTGAAAGTGATGTCTCAGTCGTATGAGTCGTATGGAATTTCTGAAATGTCTCAGTCGGTTCGATGACATCGATCGAGGCATTCAAGAAACTGACCCCCACAAACCCTGAACTTCAAATTCACGATTTTTTTATAGAATAATAATTGTTTCTATTTTTTGTGCAGGTATTATTGTGTTTGTGAGGGGAGGGGGAATAATTGTGGTCAGGGTTGTTTGTGGGGTTATTCTTGTACAAGCAGCAATCAAATTGCTGAGGAAGTCGCATCGTGGACTCTAAACCTAGATCAACTAATTGAACTTCAAACCATCCACTCTATTAAAGTTGACGTTGAACTAACAATTTTTTTCGCAAATAATATCCGGTTATGTTGGTTTTGTTCGCTTCATTTGAAGCCTCGATTTAGCAGGTTTGTTTTAATTCAAGTTCGCCGAATGTATTTGTAAGGGTGTTAATTTCCATTTCACTTCTGATCCAAGAATGAATAGTAGATTCTCCTATAGCAGATGTTTGAACTCCAGCCAAACGCATCGAGTTCGTGGGAAACGAGTCCTCATCGCCGCCTCTGTAGTTGATTTGTAGTCCGCAGCGCATTCACGGAATACGCAATCCTCCTTCTAGGGCCCATAAACCAAAGACGGAACCGTCCAGTAATCTCCATGAGGTGGAAATAATATATTGGGTCATTATACGTCATGAGCCTTGCGGGATAGGATTACCTTGCGAAACTCTCCGATTTTAGCTAACTTATTGCAGTAGGATGGTGTCTTGCAAATTGCTCTTCATCTTTTGTTGGTATGAGAATGGATCGTTGAGCTAAACTGAGCCTGGGTTATTGTGCTAGGTGATATAGCCCACCGTTACGGCTCGGTTTGTTGTCTGAATACACTGTATTCAATTATGGAAATTAAAAGCTATAGTCCACTCGGACTCATTCAAATTATCCAACAGAATGGATGGGCAGCATAGCTTCCTAAAAAAAATGTTGACCCCCTCAAAATTTGTTGGTTTACGTTTCAAGATACGTGGAATCCGAATATATAATTTCCCGGCCGTCCGCCGTTAGTGGTACTTTCCATAGTTCCCATGGACCGAGTTTGTTGAAATTCGGTATATGGGCTCCATTTGGGGTCTAGTTGTGCTCCGAAGCTTTTGATTGATGTTAGTCCCTTCTAAGGGGTGAAAATTAAGGGATGAAATTTTCAAGAGTGCCCTAGCTCGAAAACTCAAAATAAAGGTACTAAATAAAGGTAATAAAGGTTTTGGTTTATTATTTTCAATAATGAACCTTTGGAATCGACCAAGAAATTTTTTTTTTTAAACACCCCCTCAAGATTTGTTGGTTTACGTTTCAAGGTACGTATAATCCAAAAATCAAATAAAAGTTTGGCCGTCCGCCGTACGCGGCACTTTCCCCACTTAGCATTGACTGATTCTGATGAAATTTAGTAGGTAGGCTCCATTTAGGGTCCAGTTGTGCCCCGAAATTTTTGGTAGATGTAGGTCACTTTTTAGGGTCAAAAAATGAATTTTGAAATTTTGAAAACGCCCTAACTCAAAACATTTTGATACAAAGGTGTTGTTTTTCCATCAATTTAATATAGTATAGAATTTTTAGAGACCATGCGGAGCCCTGTAGGACCAACCGTTCGCTCCCCACGAAAATTTATGGGTTTTACGTACGATAAATCTGAAACACGAGTGTGAATCGCAAAAGAGGCCTAATCTCCGTTCAAATTAAAGGTGACCGAATTGCGATCGATGTTTTTCTTTATGCCTACATTTTTTTTAGGATTGAATTTTTTTAATTTTGAACAATCTTTTTGTCTTGAAATTCCTTTTGATGCCTAAAAATTCTTAATTTTGGAAGAAAGGTTGATTTTGACAACTTCAACTAATTCTCAAAAAGTTGGGTTGAGAAACAAGTTTGTAGTTTTAATGGAATTTTGCGTTTTAAACTGGTTTTGATTCTTGTACATGTAATCCAATCATATTTGAAGAATGAGTAAATATTAGTCGTTTTGTTACGCCTGGTTTCCTCAAAGGCTTGAAACTACAAGAGCTTTCTATCGGCTACATGTATGTTCAAATAAATCGACAGGATGAACAAGAAAGAGCGATGAAGAGGGGAATGCAACCTCCCTCTTATGAATTTTTGATATTAGCTCATTTACCTTCTCTATCATTTAAGCTAAACAAAAAGATTCTCATTTTTGTATGTGCAGTGTACCCTATTGACTATTCGTAATCATTTCGGGGCCAGCAGAACTACCCTCAAAATTTCGAGCGAAGTCTGATCTTTACCGTCAGACAGACAATCACGGGTCCAAAGTTGTCCAGAAAGCTCTAAAACGTAAAATTTGAGTAAAAATTTTCGAGAACCCTGAGTTACAATTTACTTTTGGTGATTTTTGGATCACCAGAAAACTTTCATCCATTGCTTCTTTTAAATCTACGCACTAACTCAGTCCTTACCTCGACTCACCTTCGTGATAAGGACACGGAACTGACCTGTTTTCAGCCCCAAATGAATCTCATGCCTACAAAGAAGCAATTTGTCGAAAGACTAGAAACAAGGAGATTACGGTTTACGATGATTAATGATCCATTAGGGTACCTAGTGGAGGATAACGGCGCAGCAACGCCCTCACATCGTGCCAGAGTCAGTTCGAATGGAACGCTGGCTCATGTGAAGGGCCCATGAGTCGAAGGATCTGAATAGTTAATGGTGTGACACTCGTCAACTAGACCTTATCAACACCCGAGTTGAAAAAGAGTTTAGTTCTTCACATTTTTTTAAAAGGATCATCGCTCTTCACGATCTTAAAGTACATCAGCCGAAAGTCCACCCTCTCTTTCGGCCCCGAACTTAATGACGTTTTAGAGAGTAGATGCAATTTAACCAACTAACTTTCTTGTTCATCAGTATACATTCTACCACCCAATACAAGTACTTATCGAACACCTTTTTACCCTATCTTAATATCAAATCAATGCAAACTGCTATTATTTACAGTGTATAATTACTTGTCAACTTCAACTTGAGAACCAGAGTGATGCGTACTCTTATTGTTCATTTTTTGATAGGATTTGCTAAAAATAGGATTTGGGGTACAATACAAAATGTCTACCACTAAAGTCCCTTGTTCCCTTAGGCACGATTTTTGACTTCAAAAAGGTGGTGAATTTGACCTTTCTGACGGGAATTCTAGAGCAGCAGCTCGAGAGACTCACGACAGGTACCCTGAAATATTATTCACCTGAAGCAGGTCACGTTTTTCACATTCTAGACGCTGTAACTCCATCAAATTTGAAAATAACATCAAAGTTGGGTGCACCAATGAAAAGCTGATAAAACCCTTTTTATTTTAAGTTTTTGGTAATTTGTTAATTTGCAGGATTCATCTAGGAGAAGCGGTAAAATCTCAAGGTTTTCCGAAACTTCGCGTTTTCGGATTAATATTTTCAAAAATGAACCTTTGGAATCGAGCAAGAAAGAAAGTTACCCTCTCTCCTATAAATTTCATGGTTTTCCTTTCAAGGTATGTAGGATCCAAAAATCAGTCAAAAAACTTTTCGTTCGTACGACATTCTTTGCCAGTTCCCCGTTGACCAATTGTAATGAAATTTTGAATACCGGCTCCGTTTGGGGTCTAGTTGTGCCTCAAAGTTTTTTTTTATTGTCAGTCACTTCTAACGGGTAAAAAGTGGGGGAAACCCCTTTTCAAAACGCAATAGCTTGAAAACTCTGGACTTCCAGGTATTGTTTTTTCATTAATATTAAATTTAAAGAGTTTTACCACTCAGAGCTCAGTGGGACCAACCGTCCACTTCTTATGATGATAATCAATTATTTATTTAGTGAATAAATAACTACTGACGTTCTTTCATTAATTAAAGATAAGTGGTGTTTAAGTTTTAGAAACGAATGAGATCATACTCGTCTATGAATTACTGCAAATCTAATGGTGATTTCAAAAATGCGGTCGATAGTTGAGAGAAGAAGCTGTTTCAAAGAGAATAAATTAGGGTTTTTATAGGAAAAATGTGGTTTTCTCAACAAAAAAAACTTTTAAAAATATCTCAACAATTGATGGAGCAAGTTGCGATTGGTGGTATTCTTCTTCACTTCGTATCCAGGGTGTCCAGCGACCTGGAAAACCGGGAATGCTCAGGGAATTTCATTATTTTCCCGAAAACCCCTGGAAAAAAGCGCCAAACGTTTCCGTGGGAAGTTTCGGCAGTCTGAGGGGAAGAAGTTTTAGTACTGAAAAACACTCTCACAAGAAAATTTGACATAGTAGGTACTAATTTTATTGAAATTTTGTGAAACTAGCCATATTAGATTAGGTGTGTCCTCCTACGCAAAATGTTGGCTGTTTCCAAAACAGTAGTGCCTGTTTTTTGGAGCAACTGGATGTGTTTTGGCGAATTTTAAAAACATTCCTAAGAACTTTATTTAGTTGTTTCCTATCCTAGTTTAATGTTACACGGTTCAAGTTATCATACAGGATGGCCAATCACGAAAAAATATAGTATAACTCAAGTTTTTTTTCAGATATAGATGTCCGATGTGTCGAAAAATTGGTCAACTGTAATATACATATTAAAGATACATATATTAAAGATTTGAATAAAATCTAGACTTTTTCATACCTTTGTTATTAAAATTTATGATGCCACTGAAATTGCTTACTTTGTTTTCGGAAATTTGCTGGAAGTGTTCAAAAGAGCACACCAGCAGCTAATAAATTAATGTTAACCCGCACCGCGTAAATTTCTCGACTAGTCTGATTCTGGTTACCTAATTTTCAACAGTAAACCAACAAGTTTCGATGGTTTCAACGTTCATTCTAGACTTTTTCGAACAATCGAAGGTGAAAACAAGCCTTTGAAGTGGTCATTTCTCTCGAGTAAACCAACAAGTTTCGATGGTTTCAACGTTCATTCTAGACTTTTTTGAACAATCAAAGTTGATAATCACCCTCTGACTGATTGCCACTTCTACAGTTTCCATACAATTTCGTTTAAATTTTTAGGGATTGTGCGGTATAAGAACACCTCCAAGCATACTGTGCTGTGTATTATTGTTGAGACCCACTGTCGCGCCAACCTGGCTATAGGTTGTTTTTCAGTAGTAATTACTTCGGCACCCATCAGTGTTTTCACCCATTGATACTTTTTCACCATCAAATTTTGAGGGGGGTTTAATTTTTCTCCTTGCTCGATTCCGAATGTTTATCTTTGAAAATGATGAACCAGAAGAAACTTACAATAATTTGAGGGATCTTCATAAACATGAGAATGAAAAGAAAAAACCTTGAATTTAGCGTGTAGAAGAGATTTTGTTCGTATTTTATTTGAGCCCCACCTTGTTTGAGGACTATCCCAACCTCTCTTCTATTTTCGGAGTACAAACCCCTCGTCGATTCTTTTATTTTCTCCGGAGTTCCAAGCCCCTTCTACATCCCACTTTATTTGTGTTTCGTGAATCGTGTTTTGGAAGTCCGCCTCTCCGTTTATAAATTCGCTCAGCTTTTTCTGAATACGAATGGGTTCACTATCACAGCTACAAGCACACCACTCAACCGAGTCGACGCCTCCGAATGTTCGTTGGCCACGTCCTGTTTTCGCCATGTAGTGGAGACCGCATCAATTTCTTTAGTCCGAAGTTCGCCTTCCCTTATTTTCCGTCCTCAAAATTCATGTAGAATTTATTCTATCAAATTTCTTGAACTCTACGGACGTCTTGTAGCAAAAAATGTATTTTTTTGTGGGTGTGTGATTGATTGTTTTTACCACTCAGAAGGTTTTCGTTCGTCGACTATTATTTACAACGAAATAAATTAAGTGACATCCTCATTCTTAGTCTGCCAAGTGGGTGGCGCACATAGCTTCTTCATATCCGAATATGTGTATGATCCAAGCACAGTACATAGGATATCTTGTTCAGGAATCTCCACCTTTGAGTTAATGTCGGTAGTCAGACTTTTGGTTCATGGAGTTCTTCTATTTTAGAGACCATCGATTACTTCAAACAGGTCATTAACCCCCCCGTGTACCTATCCAAGATAATTTGGTTGTGATAAAATGACGCGCGTCATAATAGGTTGCTCACTAGCTGGGCGCTGTGAAGTTCATTAAGAACCATCAAAATCCAACTCACTCAATTTCAATAAAAGTTCAAAGTCTGACCGTAGGTTAGACATTGACCACATATACAATTGAAGCAAGTTTCTATAGTTTTTTGCATTGTAATTCAGAAACAATCGATTAACATAAAATAATAATATTATCAGATATTAAAAAAATAACGGTAATAATCCTCGCTGAAGTCGTAGGTGGATTCCCCGATACGTACTTGGTGTTTCATCGACGAATGTGAATGTAGTTGATCATAGAGAACTATTTTACATTCAGTTTTGTACCTTAGAATATGGAATACTAATATGAATCATATTCATGTGAGACTAATTATACTAACGTATAATTAGTTACTTGTAGAATAACCTAAAGCTCTTTTACTGTTCAGTGTTATCAATCAAAGCCTGTAAAAAGAAAATGAATTAATTTTTGAATTAAATATTGGTTTGGTTTTTTCGCTTGTCATTGTTCATAGAGCGCCTGTCCCTTATCATTGTTGAACAAATATTGAAATTATCACTAGAAAGGTAATGGAATTCCGCTTTCTGTTGAAGTAAACGAATCGAGCTTGTAATTTGTAATTAAAATTATTAAATATTACATATTCCTTGCAGATATCCACTAAAAATTTTCTTGTGACTAACAAACGATCAAGAATGTTTTTCCATGTCCACGAAATTCAATAATGTTCTTTTCTAACTTGGTTTAGCTCCAGTTGGAAATTTGGAGGAGGGGTAACAAGGACGATTATTTCGACTTTCTTCTATTGATTGATCTATTGTAATTCCCAAGGAAAGCTATTCGTTCGTCCCTGACCACATAATATTTTCTCATATAACAGATGGCACGTGGAATGCAGTCCGTAGAGATTTTCCATCTTGTGGGAATCCATCGTCGCCTTCATTATTGAAAAAATGGCCCCCCTCGCCGAAGCAATTCAAAATGTCAACCTTCAACCGGCAGGAGCTACTCAGTTACTAGTAAAGTGTTAAAATAGATGGGGTTCAATTTAACCGAGTCGCTCGGTGACTGGAAGAGAAATGGCTAAGGTCGACGAAGGTTGAACAGATCTGTACCTCAGCTTCCCGGTGATTTTTCAACCTTTCATTTCTTCATTTTATTCTTCATTTAGCGGAAAGTAACAAATTTAACAGTTATCTACCATTATAATGGACGTAGGTCATGAAGAGTTGTCAATAATATAATCCATCAACTTACTCATGGGTATTACAAAGTGTTGTCTCAAAGTTTACTTATGATTTTCCACGTACAACTTAATAAATTCTATGTAGGAATGTTGGTAAATGTGATCCCAAGTAGTTTTTTCATTCATTTGGATTACCCAATCATTGTTTATCTTGAATCCGAGACTCAAATCACCTTTATTCTCCAATACAGATAATAGTTATCATCAATTTATTATTATATTACAACCAGTCAGACAGACACGGGGAATTGTAATATTGGTGTAAGTTTTCTTCTGTAAAAAGTGAAGAACAGTATGTTTTCTTTAACCTTGAAAGTCGAACAAACTGTTGTGCTCCCAACTCCATGTTACATTGAAACATCCTTAGTGGTGGGAGTATTTCACACGCTAGCTACTATGCCAATGACTTCGGTATTACACAAAATGTGTGTAATTAGTGTAATATATAATATTCGAAATATCCAGTATTATCAATACTTCTTGACATGCTTGATCAATTAATTCTTGTTAAAACGTTACAGGTGTAGGTAGTAATTCATGGAGAGGTTTCGTTGTTACGCTGAGAAGTGAGGAAGAAGATGAGGTTTTGTTGTTACATGGAGTAAAAGCACAAAATAAAAACTATTGAGTGTGAAAAAAAAATTGAGTTGTGGAGATGGTGGATTATTGTGCGTCACTATTATTATGACAATTGAGCTGTTGTTAGAATCGAACCACGAAATGAGATTGTAACTATATCTTTTATGTTCTATTTCTAAGATTTCTCGAAATTCGTTGTGTTGAACCAACATGTTCTGTTCGAGATAGGAATCACTGATAGATGGATTATTATTCTTCCCAGCGTGCCTCGCATCACAATATTCGTAACATAAACATGAAAACGAATGCCTGCATCATGTTTTGTAGCTATTGAGATTCGTTTACCTTCATACACGAAACTTGTGTTTTCGTGTACATGTGTTTTTTCGAAGTTATTATATTGTCGTATCTCGAAAATAAGAATATTTACCTCGGTTCATAGCTTTTTAAACCCAAAATTTGACGCCCTTCTGTTTGTTATTTTTCGCTTTTTGATTGTGTTTCATTAGATTTTAGATTCACTTTTTTAAAATTAAAAAGTTTTGTAAAATTAATCTTTAATTTACTTGATTTATTGTGGATTACATTTAGATTTTGGTGGAGTAATACAACGTAGAATCTCAAATCTATAATATTTACTATCTTGTTTTAACTTTATAATTAATTAATTAAACCTAAATTTTCACGATTTGATAATCAACTTACTGTTGGTCTCATTCGATTCTACGACACTCACGTTCACCCCATTCTAGTTCATAAATTTACCAATTCGTACGAAATTGTGAGTTTTTATTACTAAACTTTTTGGTGTAAATTGTCTTAACTGAGTAGGACTAATATGACTAACTGTTAGTCCTATTCTAAAGTAAAATGTCCTTCTTCTGGCTGGCTTTACACCATGAATAAAATCTTTCAAACTCATCACGTGTTTTTAAAGCTTCGACTTGAAGCTAAGGAAACTCTCTGTCATCTTTTTTTTTGCTTAAAAAACGTACTTAAAGCGTGAAGAATGATTCAGTAACCCTTTGAGTAAGGAATCGACTGGTTAATGTCTTAGAAAATTGTTTGTGTTCCTTTGTTATTTTACGAGCACATATCACGTGCAATAATGTCGTTTTGTGATCTTTTCATGGGTTTGTGTTGAGCTTCCATGAATAATGGATTAGCTTCCAACAGATTGAGTAAGTGAGGAGTTCGTCCTTGTCGTGGTTCTCAGTTAGGTTCTCCCCGCTTGTAACCGAGCGAAAGCAATTGGTATAAGTACATCGTACAACAATAACATTTTTCTCCTCCAACATTACAGCACGGGTATGCTCATGCTCCGGGTGTTGGTTATCACGCGTGTTGTCCTTGTGTCGATCGGTTCTCGGGTATGTTAACAGCCTTCGAGGTCGGAAAGGAATAAAACCTGCAAAAAAAAGTCAGGCCAGGAACATACTCTTGGTTGCGCGGTAAACAACTCCTGAGAGATTAGGTGGCTTATGAGGGATCAGGATTGTTAATCAGCTGTAAAGAGACATCCACCCCATCGCAGTTGAAAGGTAGGTAACTGTTCTGAGCGAGACCTTGACACCAGACTAATGGAAGTCTGGAACTGCAGACGGTGGCACAGTGAACTTTTCTGGCTGCAACCGAGCGCATCGATCCAGGAAGCCGCTACCTTAGCGCCTCGACTTCAAAAATCCTAAACCTTGACCATGTCTCGCGTTTTATGGTAAATTTTGATATTGTCATAAATGCTCTAACTCGATGTTTCAAAATTTATATCAGGACCCAGAACTTGATTTTGTTTCAAACACACGCCTACATATATGTACGTACTAAGGTAGTTCATCATAATAGGGGTTTTCAAGGTTTTGGACTCAGGATATTCTGAATAGAATTTGTATGATTTGAAGACACAAGAAATACTTCGTGGTCTTTTTCTCTGGTCTGTCCTGTTTTCAATTGAGAATTAAATCTTCTCGTAATCGACAATGTCTTAAAAACAAACAAAATGCATTCTCTCCAATCTCTAGGAATAAGAAACCATTGATCAAGAACATATTGCATCGTTACGTTTAAAGAGCCGTCCTCCAAGAGATATAATCTGAAATTTTCGGACCCTTTATATTAAAGAGGCGATTCTCGGGAGAGGAAAAATTACTTTTCTGATAAAATTACGGTATCATTGTTCTGCACAAACTGTTTTGGTTTATTATTTTCAATAATTTCAATAATATTTCATGAAATTTCATTCAAAATTCAATTCAAAATGAAATTCAAAATTCAAAATTCAAAATGAAATTCATTCATAAATTTCATGAAATAATAATTTCAATATTTTCAATAATAAACCTTTGAAATCGACCAAGAACATTTTTTAAATCCCTCCCCCCCCCCCTCAAAATTTGTTGGTTTACATTCCGAGGTACGAGAATCCAAAAATCTAATACAAATTTGGCCGTCCGTACGCCGTACGCGGCACTTTCCTCAGTTATCATTGACCGATTTTGATGAAATTTGGACTTCATTCGGGGTCTAGTTGGGCCCCGAAGCTTTTGGTTGATGTAGGTCACTTCTAAGGGTTGAAGTTTTTAAAACGTCCAATTCAAAAAATTTTGTTATAAACGTATTGTTTTTTCATCAATTTAAGATAGTTTTGAATTTTTAGAGACCACAAAACATTCGCTCTCCACGAGAACTTGAGGGTTGGACTTAAGTTAAATCAAAAACACGAGTGTGAATCGCGAAAGAGGCCTAATTTCCATAAATCCATAAATTGGCCAACTTAATCATTCCCATGTGACAATTAGTGAAGAAGTTAAACTGCGTAATCAACTTGACAGACCTTGGCTTTTCGTTTTTTTTTTTTTTTCAACATTTGATCAAGATGATGGATAGAGGGTGGATCTTCACAAACTATGAGACTTACTACAGAACAACGATATCACTTTAAATCCTGAACTTAGCGGCCTTCAGTCGTCTGATTGTCTAATGGAACAAAAAACGTATGTGTAAATTTTGACTCAAAGGTAATCAGAAGATAGTTGGAAGATGGTTTTACAATAATTCTGCTGAAGTATTTTATGGCGACCTAACCAGCAGGAGCTACAGCAAATGATATCCTTAAAAATCGACATAATGGTGAAACGAGAGGGGTGTTTTCAGTCGCGTTGTTTGACAGTTATGGTAACCATAAACTCAACTATGAAGTTTATGTTCCATATCAAAGAGTTTAGATGTCTTCTAGTCCTCTGACTTGTTCAATTATTGTCGAATTAATAAATTCTATTAGATTTTTGTCATTCTTTGTGGGAAAGGGATACTCCCCACCCGACTTGGCAGACTTTTTTAATGATACTATGCTCATACTTACCTAGCTTCGTATGACCTCCATCATAATTCGATATTTTTTAAGGAATATATCTTTCAAGAATTATTAGTCCTTGACGCTTTTGTATTGGTTTCATTGTCAGATTCTGTCGCCATAAGCTCACGCTCACAAGCTCTCTTGTCCTGAATCTATTGTATCCAGTGGTCATTGCCGTAGCTGATTTTGTTCGCTTTTACTAGCTTTTTATCATGAGTTGAAACTTTATTGGAGACGTCGGGCTTAACGAGTGCTTGCTACAATCGTTGTGCATCTTTCTCCTACATATAAAGATTACTTCCTTGCAAATCGATGGTGAACTTGCTAGACAAAACATCAGTCAACTTGAAGAGTGGCTCTCATTTTCCTCGTGTTCCGTAACATGCAATGATGTTATCATTAAAGCCATATAAAACTCCTGTTGTGTCTTTCTGGAGTCACTTCCTAAAGACATCAGAAAATCAGCAGTTGGAATGTTGATTATTATGAACCCAAACCGAAATTTTGACAATAATAAATTAGATTTTATTTGTTCTTGATATATGCAATGTGTAAACATAACTTATGAGAATTATAACTCTACAAATTACCTTGATTGCATACTGAATTCTGAGCAAACAAGCTCTAATATCACATAGAATTGTTGTTTCTAATCTTGACAACAAATTAAAACAAAAATTAGCATATGCCTGAACCGATTTTGAATGGAAAAATTAGACAGATATTGTGGTAGCTAACTGATTGACTATACTGTGAAGCACTACGACTCCAGTAGGTATATTTCAGAAGAGCATCAGTAGGAGATGTAACCCAAAGATAATCGATAGGAGAGATTACCTGATCTTCACTTTTGTAAATAACCCGTTGGATAGGTACTAATGCTTTGAATATTCTGTATAACGCTACATATTTTTTTATATTTCAATTAGAATAACGGATTTTATTGTTCAAAGGAAATCACAGTATTCTTCCAATATGCATTTTTGCATTGTTACCCTCTAATTATGATAATGTTTTGATTGTTTCAGGTAAGTTCGCTGGTCCTTTTGATTCGGCCATCAAATTTTCATCCCGTAAGTGTCTTATCATTATTCTTTATTGGCGTGTGTCACGATCAAGCGATTCCTTTGAAGACAGTGTACACACACGCCGTCGGATTAAAAGCCAGGTAGTTTATTCCATCATGGGTGAAGCAAGATAACCAGAAAGTCGAGATCACGTTCCATCCTTGAGCAGAGGAGTGAGGCATGCCTTAGAGAATCATCCCGTTTTCAAGATTGATGGTTGAACCATCACTCATCCGAATTTTATCTATTCCTCTTCATCGTCTTTGGAATGGTTTGCGTCCGATTTAAACGATAAGGGTTCACTATTAATATTTTGTCGACTTCAAGTTCAATGTCGATGGTACCAACGATAACATGACGGTCCTTTGCTATCCTCAACTTTTATGCCTCGTAATCCCAACTCAGTGACTATCAGTTATTTTTTGTTCCATCATTGAAGGCCTACATTTTTTTTCTCCGTTTATCCTTTGGCACTCAATTACCAATCGTTTTTCTTCTGGGGCACTATTCTTGTATAACCAAAAAGTCACAAATCAAAATATTTTTGTATATATCGCAATCCAAGTTACGTTGTCTTAGAATCAAGCTAGCTCCAACTTCATCACCACTGACGAATCACTGGGACTTTTCCACCACCTTGGAGTACACCAACAATTTTAAGCCCTCAAACCCAAATTTGAATTCGCATCCGAACTGGAATGATTGGTGCGTTTCACCTGACTATTCTGACATAAAAACAAGTACTTATGACAGTGTGTGATCCTATTCAGGAAAAGAGGGGGTTTTCGTGGAACTTGATTGTATGCTCATGTGGCTTACAATATACAAGATAATTTTTGAACCTCCGTCCAAAATTCGAAGATAGTACTTAGAATTAAAAAAAATCATCATTCATCTCTCTTCATGTCCTGACGAGAAGGATTAGAGCCCGTATTCACAAACATTGCCAAAGTGACACTTGAACTCAAATTTCCAAAAGTGATACTTAAGGCTAAAGTTGAACTTGATGAGAAATCGCTATTCACGATCGTTTTTCCTGTAGCTGCTTTTAGTTCAGTTTAAAGTTCGACTGATAAGGAAGTTGAACTTCCGAAAGGACGACTCGCTCCAATTGACCAATGGTAGTATTCAGTGATAACTTTGATGAGGCGTGATAAGTTATAACATAGATAACGAGCGTCCACCTCTTTTCTTCTTCTTTCCATTCCAAAACATCTACATTTCATTTTGGGGTTTTGGGAAAACTTCGGACGACTGTCCAAGTGAGCAAAATAGACTTAATTATCTTCAAAAACTGTACTAAGGACTGGTAAAGTGTGGTAGGAGCCAAACTTACACAGATAGCTGAAATTGACGAAAATTCAGCTTCTGTAAAGTCCTGAACTTCTTCTAAAGTTTAGTTCGTAGAATAGCGTTTCCTCTAAAGTACAGCTCTAAATGGAGCTTTCATTCATCACTTAGTGAAAAGCTCCACTTAGTGCTATTTGTGAATACGGCCCTAAATATGTACTTCAGATAACTTGATATTCTTTAGTACATACACTGGTTGTTAACTCCAGTGAAATACCATTTCAAATCAGCAATAAACACGTGATATTTCAAAAATGGGATAGTGAATGTGGAAAAAGTTCTTTCTTTTAACACTCAGACCAAAGCTGTCGGCTCATAGCATGTCGTCCTTACTTGCCATCTTACTCAAGAACCTCCTCATGTGAGAACCCCTTTGAGAACTTCCCAGGGCGTTTAAAAACGTGGGAACTATTAATTGTCCGTTTACATTTTTTCCGTCGCTCCTGTGCCAAATAGAACCTCTCCAAGGACCAAAACACGTACAGAATGGTATGAAGTTGTTATGTTTCTTCAGTTTGATTTTATGAAAGAACGAAGTATGAACGATAGGTATATACTTATGATACTATTTTAGTGTCTATATTATAGACACTAAAAGTACCTATAGTATCATAAGTATATACCTATCGTTCATACTTCGTTCTTAATGTAATATATTATAATATTTATATTATATTAGTAATTATTATTATAAAGTTTTATAATATTTATATTATATATTAATTTATATTATATTATAATAATATATTATATTATTTTTTTGACTAGAAGTGTGAAGCTCTCTTCTTTCCAATCTCATTCGATAGTAGCAACATCCCAAAGTACTCACATTACCATAAAAACTTCGGCTGCCATGCTTATCCATCTATCAAAATAATTTTCAGCCGTATATCACAATAATGAATTGAAAAAAATTTCCTTGACAATATCTATTGGAATATGGAGAGGGTTTGATGAACAGAATCAGAGGATTGTGAAAAGGACAACCTGTAGTCTACTTGAATTTGACGAAAAATTTAAATAAACTAATAATTGTCTAATTATGATGTGAAGACTCCTTAAAGGGCTCCAACAAAGTAGAGAGGAAGAGAAAGTGGATCTGTTTAAATGTGTTTCCCAAGAAGTGAAGGGGATTATTAACTTCGGCAAAATTGCAGAAGCATATCTGCAAAGTGTACATTTAAGGAATGTTGCCTTCAAAACGGTAAAATGTCTTAGCTAAGCCTAAGAAATAACGTTATACAAATTATAATCATATTGTGGTGTCATATAACTTCGAAGAATTGGAATTTCAGTAAAGGAATTTATTATATATTATCATGATACTCGGCTATCACACAAATTCCAAATCATCGGTCCCTTGAATAAACACTTTTATTGTCAAACAAAATAATTTAACGATCCCACGCCTCGAAAAATGGAGATAAGGTTCGTGTTCGGTCCACAAAGGGCTGTAAAATAACATTCTTCGTCTGATGTTACATTCTATAGTGAAGTCAAATATGCTTCCGAGATCAGATAATGATCATTCAGGTATCATAATATGATATCAGCATGTCGAAAGAATAATTGCTGACAAAAGTAATACAAATGTAGCTAGCTATCCTAAATTATTATACCTCAATGTTATTGATTCGTACCTGAAAGTAGAGTAAATCAAAATCCCAATTTGCTGATAGACCCCTTTGTCAATGTGTAGACTTCAACATTGACAACAGTACGTGCACATCAGCATTCGTAAGTACGTACTGAGGAAATTCTATATTCATACCATAATCATGACCTATCATCCATAATCGTTGAAATGTGGTTGATGCCTATAAATCGGGGCGTGGTCTCAAATAGTGGAATTTATTTGATTTATTTTGCACTCACAAGATCTTTAAAACTCATTCTACCTTTTTAATTTGGTAGGTCCTAGGGGTATCATAAGAATTAAGTTGTTGCTCGCACATCACAGCATAAGCTCGAGTCTCGTTATAAATGGATTAATCTGAACCAGATGTTTCCTTCATTAAACTAATTTGTGGAAATTCTCACGGCCCTCTTGAGGCTTGAACCTTCTGGTGTCGAAGAAAAAGGTAGGTACTAATTCATCGATGTAGTTGTAATATACAAAGGTACGTGTTACGGAGCAAAGAAAAAAATTTGCATGTTACATGCGATGCTCCAGCCACAACATCAATGGATATGACCTTGGTGTGTCGAGTGAGTGAAAAAAAATTGACCGGCTCCTCAGGTATCTCCACACGGAGACATGCACTTGGAGCAGCTGATGTGTAAGTCTGGCCCTTTGAGTATAGATACGTCTGGCCCATCCATTAGCGTCCAATCAAGCTGTCTCGTCTGTTATCTATACGTAACACAATGACGCGAGTTCAGGTAAACGAAGATGTAGGTGTGGCATGGGTGGAGTTTTGTCAGCAGAGATGGCGTTGTTTGAGTTTGGGTATCCTATTTCGTGAGATCTATGATGGGGATCAGTGATTTCCTACTTCTTTTTAGGTTTACAAGCATAGGAGTCTGCCTTCTCCCCTTCCTCTCGATATGATAAACAATCTGTCCCTGGACCTGTACCTTCCTCAACTTGTTTTGCTTCTCAATGGAGTTGTCAAGTTTTCTTTTTCACAATTAATGCAATGGTTAGATATGCTACGGAAAAAATGCTCAATTTTGTTGATGTTTCTAAAATTTAGGAAATCATCAACTTAGTCGTGAAGTTCGTGTTTCATATAAAAAGCTGAATATTAACGCTCTAGTCAATTTTTTCAGCATCATAATATCAATGATATTCAATGTCATTTTTCTAACCAGGTGAGTTTTAGTTTTCGTGACTTTATCAAAACAAGAATTATTTTGTCGTGTACCTGATTCGCAATCAGTTTACAATAAACTCAAGTTTAATGGTTTAAAATCGTGGGTTTTACTGACAAAATTGAACACTTTAGGTGAACATAATTATTCCCGTCGACAACCATCCCCACTTTTTCACATAGCAGCTTCCTGCGATGGTATCTGTCCTTAATAATGTGTAGTTTTGTCTAACTATCCTCAAAGATTTGATGACTGCTTGTCTACTCTGGGAAAGACGTGAACTCGTCGTGTTTGCATACTCGGTAAATAATTCCACTGGTGCGGAATCGTATTAAAGTGAGAGCGTTCCCCAGCACGTTCCCACAGGAACCCCAAGGATAATCCTGGGAATTTTCGAACTACTGGTTCCGCCGCCCACGTGTATTAAATATAGGCATTCTGGAAGCGTTGAACTCTCCTTGCAATTGGTACGATTCCTGCACTCGTGGACACAGAAGCTAGCCGTATACCAGTCTTCTTCTATTTACTTTTCTTCCTCACTATAGAAGATCTGTGTCTTTCGGTCTGTCTGTTGTCAATTCATCGTCTCAGGCATAGTTATTCGATAACATGATCCGATTCTGATAACATTTTCAGAGTTGGTGTGAGTTAACCTCAAGGTTTCTATTATATTCCATCATCATACACAGCAGTACGTGTTCTCACGGAATCGCCAATACTTAGTTAATCATCAATTTCTCACAATTTTTACGCAAGTTTGGTCATATTTTGTGAGTTGTTTGGGGCTGTGCCCAAATGAACTGCATGTTGTCATCATCGTGAATAATAATGTGAAATTTCAACATAGAAGAGATCGACTTCTCATTCATGTTGATGTTTGTCAGGAAACCATGTTCGTGAATAACATCAGCGATTTTTTTAAAATTATATTTTTATTTATTAAATAGGAGCCCATCTAGTTAATTTGCTTTCAAAATTTAATCAGTTTTAGTTTGTTGACAGCCCAGTGGCTGTGCTCTAAAGTTTATGTTTATAAAAAATTAGGCTCTAATTGTTTACACAGTACAACACTGTGTCTCAATTTATCACTAGGTCCAAGGGTTTGGTCCTATCTAGCCGAACGACGTTGGAGTTGTCTAGAAGACGGAGGACTTCTGGATTTATATGTCCATGTAGCTTGATCACTTTACTGACAGTTTCCATTTTTAGGTCACAATGGAGATCGTCATTTCCGACGTACCAGGGAGCGTTAACAATGCTCCTTAGTACCTTATTTTGGAAGGTTTGGATAATCTTGACGTTAAATTGCTTCGTACAGCCCCAGAGCTGGGTAGCATATGCCCGACAGGTTTCAATGCTTGCTTACGTATTAGAAGTTTGTTGTGTATGGATAGCTCAGAATGTCTACCGAGTAACCAGAACAATTTTCTAAACTGATATTGCAATCAATCGTTTTAGATCCAACTAGAGTTATTTAAATGCTCTTTCATATTTGAATGAAAATGAATTTGGTTCTTTGAACTTTGACACCAACCGAACATTTCTCATAGGTAACAATTAGTTTTTTATTATATAATTTTTTTGACTGATTTTCATATATCTTATTGGTAGAAACGCAATCAGAATGACTTATGTACCAATCCTACTATCTGATCATTTTGCTTGGTCGACATCATGCACCCTCCACGTTCTTGTTGTTGTCATGGTCGTTTCCTTAGTTGATTACCTACCGATTCCTCAGTTTTAGAGGTTTTACGAGTACCTACTATACATTTTTTTTAAGCATCAAACCGAATCTTGGGTTTATTATTTCTGACTAGCTGAGCAATTCATTTTTATAGGTAGCAGTTTTATGGGAGAGTGCTACGTTTTTATTTCCGATAGGTCACAGTGAAAGCTCCCAAATTATAGCGGAAACAGATCATAAAACTATGAGGTGCATATTTCTAATCGTTAATGTCACTTTCATTGCAATAAACGCGTAAAAATCTAATTTTTAGAAACTATTGGAAACTCCTTGTCCATGTGGTTGTACTTCTATAATGAAAGTTTGGTCTGAGAGACGCTAGGGAATGAAACTGAGGGTCATCGAGGGTGACCCATTCATTCAAGTTGTTAGCAGATGTTATTGCTTTTGAGGACCCATGAGCCTCTAGGTAAATTCCTTTCCTCGCCAGAGTTCTTATGGCCCGAAGACGTTATTTCTGCGGGTTTGTTGAAAAAATAGAGGAAGCTAGACTGGACCGTGACGAATCGGGGCTCTGTTTCTCGATGGGGGTTCCCGCCGGTGCAGAATGTGAACCGAAGACATATGATCGAGTTATTTTTCAACCTTCGTCATCCATGGAAGAGCGGTGGGTGGCTTCCGGCCACTCCCTGATTGGAGTCGTCAAGAATCCATTTTTCCCCCAAAATACCCTCCGTCTTTACTTGAAATGGATCATGATTAATGTTTATCGTGAATGTTCATAGTGTTTTCGAACTCACTCTTGAGTCACTCACTTGATGATAATCAATCTTCACTCAGTCATCATTCCTAATATACATGGAGAATCTAAAAGTAAATTTTTCCTAAAGCGCAATATTCGAGTACAATTTTGGTTTATTATTTTCAATAATGAACCTTAGGAATCGACCAACAAAAAGTTAACCCCCCCCCCCCCCCTCAAAATTTTTTGGTTTACGTTTCAAGGTACGTAGAATCCGAAAATGGAATTAAATTTTTGCCGGCCGTCCGCCATTTTTATGCATTATAAAGTTTCTCTACCTTTGTTAGGGAAAGTAAAACGCGCATTGAACGGACTAACGAAAAATCGTGTAAATGTAAGTCTAAGTTGATGTTCACTTGAAACGTATTATTAAAGCCAAAACATGATATGAATAACATGAGTAAAAAAAAGTGTTCTTGAATGAATTCGCATTTTGTCTTCGGACCGCACGCTGAAATCTTGAAGATTCGATCTTCCTATAGAATCGTTTGTGAAGGGCAACTGAAGAAGCACCAGAGAGAGAGATATGGAAACATCGTCTGAGGTCATAGATCCCTGCTGGGGGCCTGGGGGTCAGCGCCAAAGCGTTTGAGGACAATCATCGGCTGATTGGCCCCCGCTCGGAGTAATGACTCGGATTGTTCAGCTTCAGAAGCTGGAGAAAGATCACAAATCACCTTGAGATCTGCCAGACCCGGCAATCTTCTATCAAAAAGTAGCCGGGCTGGCGAGGTCGATTTTTTTTCTCTCTGAGGATTCTCAACCTGATGGTATTTTCCAGATGTTGACGTGTTGTTGCATTGGTATTTGTGAATTGCTGTACGCATAGTTGACTCTTTTTGTATGAATCGTCAGATTCTATGAAAAGTCATATTACAATGCAGTTAACCAATTTATATTTGGAAATACATTGAGTCAGTGCACAAAAACAGTGTAACGAGATTCTTCCAATCATGTCAACAAACCTGAAACAAAATAACAAAGCAGTATTTTTACTTGCTACACGAAAAAAAAGCTTCCTTATCTGAGCTAGAGGTGGAAAATCACTCAATAATATTGAGTTTTGACAAATTAACAGACAGAATCTACCATATAGCTCATGAAGGTAAAATAAAACAAAAAATACGATTGAGTTTCCTAATCAATTTATTAGGACACTCACCTGTGAGATTCAAAACCGCATAGAGCTCTTTCAAATTCCGATATTCACGATTTAGTGTTGCTTCCTCACTACCGAAGGTAGGGAAGCTTTGTATTCGTGAAAGAAGTGAAAAAAAAAAATGTCCTCCAAAATCAAAATTTCCACTTGCTTTTTGCGTTTTAGAGCTTCCCGAACAATTTTGGTTCCGTGTCTGTCTGTCTGTCTGTCTGTCGGTCTGTCGGTCTGTCGGTCTGTCTGTGGTCAATCCTTGTCCCGGGCAAAACTATACTAACCTGTGGTCCGATTTTGATGAAATTTTCAGGGATTGTGCGGGTTAGGTCCTAGACGGTCCCCTATAAATTTCAGCACCTTCGGATCAGCTGAGTGAGCTCCAAGGCCATTTTCTCTCCTGTTGAACGCAAGAAGCTGAAATTTGAGAGGCAGGGTCAATGGAGAATGCTGAAGGTGCCTGAGTGGTCACTGATCAGCTGAGTGAGCTCCAAGGCCATTTCCTCTCCTGTTTTTCGCCAACTGATTCTATACGTCCATGTTACAATGAGTGAGGAAGCTATACTGCCCACCCAACTTGGCAGACGTTTTTAGTCTTATTACCATTATTCGTGAAGTTGGTAATTAGTATTCAGGCCCACAACCCCCAGTAATCATTCCTGGAAAAGTCAATGAACTACCCAATCATTAAGGTAACGAGGAAGCTATAATTATTCGCATGTCAACTCAGCCACTTAACAAACATGTTTCCTCTGTGGAATTCAGAAAGCTCAAATACGTGGAGCTAAATTGTAAGGAAGTCCGTGACTAGTTGAAGAGAGGCTTCTCTTTAGTAGTAGTTAGATACTGCTGGTTGAATAGAAAATTGTGACGGTTTGCAGGAAGTGGAGCACGAATCACTGCGATTACTCATCATTGAGATGCTTTTTGCCAAACGACACGAACTTGAGTGTCCTTGGTCGGAAGCTACGAGCGATCATTGTGATCGTGGGCAGATCTCTCGATCTGTGGACCAGTCTATTGTGCTTACCAGCGCGGCGTAAGATAATTACTCTCCTCGAGTCCTTGAAAAACCGGGAAAATGAGCATCTTCTCGAAGTAGCTTGAGTTTTCCGGATTGCATGACCTCGTTTTCTAACCAGAAGCTTTGTTTGAAACCTGGTGTTCCAATTATATAGGTAGCTCTGTTCCATTATATCTTGGGTACGTGGATGCCATTGTTTTCTGAGCAATTTCTTTCCCATACGGAAAATATTTTTTTGAATATGAGCGCTCTTGAGGAAGTCATTTGGATTTAGTCTGTAGAACCCCATCATAGGCAATGGTCTTGAAGCCTGAACCCAAAAACCATCCGTAATAGAGCGACGTTTTACTGTTAAGAGCTGAGCATTGAAGGAATTCACGTTTACGCATGTGCACACCTTACCATTAATCAAACAGCTCTGAACCTCATGAGATGCTGTCCAAAAACTAGCCCGTAGACTCTAATTTTAAATTTAAATTTCATTAAAATCTAAAAAATTTTTTAAAGTTTTGCCCGAAAAACGGACCGAAACAGATCGACAAGGGATCAAATTGTTTAGGTAAAATGATGCGATTAGACATCATGATTTTTGAGAACCCTATTTTTTTAACTTGCTGCACGATTGCAAAACTTTCCTTCAATTTCGTGTCACGTTTTCGTTATGTACGTTTTTCGGGGGTGTAACTACTCAATGGTGCAACTCGTTTAGTAATATTAAGGAGAATATTATTAATGAAAAATAAATGAAATAATTATTAAATATTATCTTCATTTAAGACAAGCAATAACCAATAGAAGATCAATTCTTCATAACATGGTGAACGTGGAATGAGACATCCACGGAAAGACGGAAGGAGTTGTTTGTGAAAGAAATATTATTCCTCAGCGTTCTAAGCTCCACAAGAAGAAGCTGTAGGGCATAGGCCGAGGGAGGACCAAGGTCTCCCTTTGTCTTGTGGAGACTTCCTCAATTACCGGGATGTTAGACCCTTAATGAGAGGGCTTTGTCCACGGATCCCTTTCTGCCCTAGCACGAGCCTGCTGTGCCGCATTCAGGCCTGAGGACCTGGACAACGCTGAGCCCTCCGACTCCTTCGGCCCTTATTAAGATTCCTTGCGGCTTCAATTGAGCGTCATGAATTAGGTTGTGTGGGAACGAGAAACAGACTGAAATATAACGTCCTCCTTTACAGTTCTCGAACAGTATGTTATATTTTCTTTTGTAAAATCTCGAAAATTAACTCAAGTAACCTTCAACCTTCAATGGCTTATATGTTTGTTCATGAAACCCTTGTTATCACTCAAAACAATAGAAACTAGTAGAAACAAAATTTAAACCACAATTTCAGTTCGAATTTTAGTACGTCTTCCACCCCTGGTAGTCCTTATGGGGGGGGGGGGATTCGGATTTGTACAGATGATTTTCCTCACTGATAGCCTCACCCCTTTGGGTGGTGGAAGGGTGGCTCGCCAACGACCTGACTCTAAAAAATACTAGGCAGGATATATGTTATTCATTCAATATTGTTGTACATCGGGTCAGAGGTCCCCAAAGTATACATCTACCGCACAATAAAAATTAGTGAGTTGATATATCTAAAATTTGAAAAAAGCTATGAAATACATTATAAAAACTATTGAGTTACTATTTATTATGGAATTTACAAATGTTTATCCTTATAGCAGTTACACAACATATGGTTTTCCTCTGAAATTGAATTGGGGGTCCTCCAGAACGAAAATTCCAAGGTATTCACACGAATGCACATGTAAGCGTTTGATCGAATTTGAATTTATGGAATCGACAATCAAGTTTTTCATAGTCTGCGCGGGAGGCTCCAAAAAGGGCCTGTAAAAGCCATGGAGAGAGCCAATCTAAAAAATTTGTGGTGCAAACCTATGAAATCTTCAAGTATTGTACCTAAACGGTCCTCTATAGACTCTGTCTCCTTTGCTCAATTGTATGTACCTTGTGGCATCATCATATGTGATTTCTCTGAGGTCTGATTTTGCTTGTATCAGAAGAATAGTACGAGGATAACTCCAAGATTATTGCTAATGATCCAGTTGTATAATCGATATCGCATTTTTTCACTTTCGGTGCGTCGAGCACTACTTATAGAAATTGTGTTTCTCAATAACTTATTTCGTGTGGGAAGATTATTACTTTCTCCTCTCCTTCGATATGAATGTTCTATCGAATCGTTCCCATGGATTATTCAATTGCGGATTTGTATGCAAAATTCGTGGATGATTACTTCTTGTCAAATTGATCAGCCGAATTCCATTAACCCTCGGACGAACCCCTCCTACAATCGGACTGTTATTGTACACCTATTGTTCTCCAGCGGTAACATTTGCATGAATTAGATTCGTGCGGGATAACCCATGTAAATTGCTTTGAAATCAAATTAGTGGTCCAAGCGTATTCATCATTTAAGACAGTGCAGAATCCGCTAGGCCACAGTTATACAATTTAGTTAGCTATGCCATTCTTTGCTTTCTTGGGACATTCGTCTGGGTGATTGATGTGATAATGAATTCATAGCGGTTATGAACGACACGCCAACGGTCGACATTAGGTATGGAGATGTTGAATGCAGGTTAGTACGTATAACCGTAGAGCCAATAGAATTCTTCTCGAGTTTGAACTAAAGCAATGAATAGGCTAGTAGGAGGTCTGAGTGTGACTAAACACACCTTTCTTTTGTAGTGAGTAAAAAACGATCCCCAAATATCTACACCGATCTTTATCCTTGAAGGATTTATTAAGAATCCAGTTCACATTAGTATAGCAGTACAATATTTTGAAAATAAATTCGAATTGAGTCTCCATTAAGTTGAGTTTTCACATTGGTGTGATAAACGTCCACTATACAAATTCATCAAAATAGGACCAAAAAAATTATTAATATTTATTTATTTTTATGTCTACAATGTGTGTATCAGGAACAAGACAAGACACAATTTGAGTGAAAATTTTTGTTTCGCATTTTTCTGACCTTTCGCTGTGAGAAGGCAACAAAATGGTTCGAATCTAGGGATCCTAATTTTATTACCCTGTAATTGTAGGAAACATGAAGGAATCAGGGGCATTTACGGGAAAAATCAAAAAACGTCCAATTGGACGGAATTTATCCATTGTTGAGTTCAAATTTATAAAAATCGCTTGTTATTTTTCTGTATGGATCACCTGCAAAGAAAATTTTTTTTGCTCGATTCCGAAGATTCATTATTGAATATAATAAACCAAAATGATCCAATTTCGGCCAATATTTCATACGTCTTGCCCGTGCTCTCACACACTATAATCATCGTCGCTTGGATGATGCTGTTACAAATTTACAGTCAGTAAATCTACTGTTCTTTAAACTAAATGTAAAACATAGGGCAGAGCTGAATGGACGAGTGTATCGGCGGGTGAACCGAACCCGTTTGACTTGTTTACAGGTTGGAGGCTGTACTCTGATGCTTTTATGACAGTCGAGCATACACCAGAATTTAAAACACATTGGATTCAATAATTACCAGGTGACATTCTAATCTCAAAATGTCGCACTTTGTTCTTCACCGATTTGCCGTTGAGGTCAACAACTATCATCAATGCTCTTTCAACATTTCTTCGTTGTTTAATTGTCAGGTTGGAGAATGACGATGTCCTTGCCCTTTTCAATCAGTCGGTATCATTGCGACTGTCCTTATCCTGTCGGCAGAAAGCTCCAACAGCAATATCTCCGCAATTATTCTTATCTTCACTAAGGAAGGAAGACTATAAAATATTTACAGAATGGATTAATTATCAATTATGTAAAAAAAAAACATTTTTATGTGAGAGAGACGACAGAATTTTCAATCCTAAACTTTTCAATAGAAATTATGGTGCTTTTTCACTTAAACTTTGGTTTGCACCTTCTCTACAAAGCTGTAAGTTCCAAATTGATTGTAAGTAATCCTAATATAATACATCAACCAAAAGCTTCGGGGCCCAACTAGACCCCAAATGGAGCCTACATACCAAATTTCATCAAAATCGGTCAATGCTAAGTGGCAAAAGTGCCGCGTACGGCGTACGGCGGACGGACGGCCAAATTTTTATTCGATTTTTGGATTCTACGTACCTTGAAACGTAAACCATCAAATTTTGAGGGGGAGTTAAAATTTTTTTTTCTTGGTCGATTCCAAAGGTTTACTATTGAAAATAATAAACCAAAAAGGTAAAAAAAGATAAAATGAAAAATAAATTTGAAAGATAAAATTGAACACAAATCACGACGAGGATAACTCTCGGCTCTACAGAAAACAGAAATTGAGGAAGGTGAGGTGGTAGAAAGGGATGCAGGAAAGTGCCTCTATAGAATGAACTGAGTACGCGTGTGGTGATCCGTGGAGCACACATGCCAAGAGCCCCAACTCGAGTAACTCCGTGGTTACATTAATTTCCCGCTTCATGCCAAGACTATGTTGTAAATACTTGTATCTTGATGCTCTATACTTGTAACTTGTAATTTGATCAGATGTTTCCAAGGCATTTTCTAAACAGATGCATGAAACACCCAGTTGTTTTCGATTAGCAACAATTCCCTTTTCACTCTGATTGGAGTGGATTGTGGGGGATTGTCCCTATTGAGACACGGCAGAAACTTATGATGTGCTGAAATTGGTGCCAATAATGTTGCAGGTAGAGAAATCTTCTTGCTTCATTCCAGGGGAAAAAGAGCTCGATTCGGCCAGTAATTTTCGAGTCGAGGGGTTACAAAGATTCTCAAGAATGCAATAAAGCCGATTTCGCCGAAATAAAAAATGGAATGGGCAGGTTTGATAGTAAAAGCTGAGTTATTCAATCCAAACCTTTCTTAAATCTTTTACTGTCCTTTCTATATCCTTGCCATTCCCAATCACTCACCAGCAGTGCAACTTTTTCCAAACGTGGATATTGTGTAAGTTGTTGTTGGCGTAAGTAAAAGTAACTTTTTCGTGTGGGTATGTCCTCTCATCCATATTGCATAGGAATCCAATGTGAGAAGGGATCCAAATACAGAGTTTTTCGAGAAATTGTAAGGCAAGAGATTCTGAAGTCAGTGCATAAGATATATAGATCACATTTTCATCTGAACTCATATACGAGTAGTTTCCGATACTGCAGGCTGTGTTGTTTCGTTGCATTCCTCACCTGGCGAAACAAACTGCCTTGAACTCAACGCTACCTACCAGTTCAGGAGGAGGTTCGCAATGCCGTTGAGAGGCAATAAAAGCAAAACAGAGAAAAGTTCGATAACCACGAAATTTTATTCAAAGTTCTCACTCGATTGAGCCCACCACATCGAATTTAATGGACCCGCTCAGGCTACTATGGTGTGGATAAACCGGACCTAAGTTAATTGGTCGTTTGTTGGTGCGATGGAGGAGGGAACAGCCATGGCAGGACCCACCAGTCCATCCACTCCCAGCTACGGAAGAGTTATTTTTAGTAAAGGCCTCAACTTTTTCATTCATACATGTCGATTAATCATGCTGACAATGATTCAAGGTGAGCCAATCGGTTCATCAATTTGGACAAAGTTTAAGTTATTACAATGACGGTGAACTGAAGGATTGAGAGAGTGATTCGGTGACATCTATAATCGATCTTGCATTCAAGTGTCAAATTTGAGAATCATTCGACAACATTTACCTAAGTACAGTAAAAAATATAAATTCATAACACAAATAATAATTCTACTCTGAAGAAAAAAATCCGAGTCTTTTGTTTGTCAAATTGCACGAATTTACCAAGTTTTTTAATTTATTTTGTTGCGAATCTAAGGATTTAAAACGCTGCGAATTATTACACAATGGTTTATTTTTTTTCTATATAGATCACTCGTCTGCAAAGCCACCAACCATTCAACATGAAGAAAAACATCGATCGCATTTCGTTCAGCTAAAATTTGAACGGAGAAGGCCTCTTTTGCGATTCACACATTAATTTTTCGTATGTCTAACCCTTAAATTCTTGTAGGGAGCGAACGGTTTGTCCTACAGAGCTCCGCGTGGTCTCAAAAAGTTCTAAAAATTCTATACTATCTTAAATTGACGGAAAAACAATACCTTTATATCAAAATATTTTTGAGTTAGGGCGTTTTCAAAATCCATTTTTTGACCCTTGGAAGTGACCTGCATCAACCAAAATCTTCGGGGCACAACTAGACCCCACATGGAGCCTACATACCAAATTTCATCAAAATCGGTCAATGGTAAGTGGGGTAAGTGCCGCATTTTTATTCGATTTTTGGTTTCTACGTACCTTGAAACGTAAACCAACAAATTTTGAGGGGGTGTTAAACATTTTTTCTTCCTTGGTCGATTCCAAGGGTTTATTATTGAAAATAATAAACCAAAATGCGTACCTATTGTATGGGCGACACGTTCGACGAGTTATAAGCATAGAGTTCCCACGAGAAGTTCATCACGCTGTGATTCCCTTAGAAAGCGACTAATAGAAAAATTCCGAATGGTCACTACCCAGGAATGGTCACTACTACGCGAATCTCAAATTCTAGATTGAAAAGTCAAACATTTTGAAAATTTCACAATTCTGCAACCAACTTTGTTATGCAAAAGTGACTTGAATTTCAGAGTTCAAACATGTACAGTTGAGTTTTACACCGTTTAAAAACTACGATTTGTTACGTGTTTACTACGAGTTGTCTACCTTTTGGGAGTACTAACCAGTAAGTCGAGTACAGGAGGCGAGCGCTTTGGTTGTAAGGACATCTTCATAAGGTTGTCGAGATATTTGAATTTAGTTGTTATAATGACCTAGTTTTTAACATTTATTAATCATTCTTTTAAAATATGGAGAAATCAGAAGACTTCGAATCCAAGAACAAATAACTGAAATCAGAGTGTCAGTATTATATTACGGTTATCAGTAAAAATAAGGTTCTTTAATGGAATATAACACGTATGATCAACACAGTCTGAAGATTTATTATAGGGGAAATGATAGGCTAGAATAATAGAATTGAACGGCTGCTTTGAAGCCATCAGTGCAGAGTACGTGAATCTCATTGGCACGATGAGGACGAAGAAGAAACACGAAGGGTGTGATATCGGGATATGATTGTTCCTAGCTACAGGTTGTGAAATAGATTCCTCTACGAATTCCACTAAGAATCGTGACGACAAAACAGACGGAGCCCTTTAGCACCTGGCCATCTTCGCACTAGTGTGAGTTGAGAGAAAAAAAAAACGAAAGGAATAAAAACGTAAAAAAGTGAGCCTCTCGAGGGGAGTTTTGAAGCCCTGTGATTCGGCCAAACGTGCGGCGGCAGACAGCAAAAATGCCTTCACTTTCAGAATCGTCGTGCTTTGTTGTGAAGGCGGTTTTGTGAGGTGCCAGGGATCCATAGTTAGCGTAATGACCCTCACAACAAAAGGGCCTTTTCGATCCTCCTGCTCTTCCGATTGGGGTGAGTCGTAACAGCGGAGAGGAAATTCACATCAAAGAATTGATCCTAAGGTCTGAAACTCGCTGAACACCGTTTAACTTTTGAATACCGATTAGGTGTAGAAACCCAATTAAAACTTGTCTAACTCGAAATCTTTCACCTTCCGCGAGAAGACAAATGAGAAAACTTCTCAAGTTATAGAAGGAAATGAAACGCAGATGGAGGAAAAACGTTCATTTGGAGAGATTGGAAAGGTACGGTTGAAAAGACTCAGTCAAACTCCATTAGGAGACAAATATTGTGTCCATCAAAATTGAAATTACCTTTCAAAATGTTCAATACAAACCTATTTGAACCGTTTTGAATCCATGTATTTGATTATCGGTCTATCAATCTCCAGTCATTGAAGTTTAATTCATTGCTTAAGTGAAAAGGTTTGTTTGTTTAGCGAGTTGTTGGTAAAACATGATAAGTTTTGTTCTACTCTTGATTATAAATTAGGGATGTTGAGATTCTTCCCCGAAACGTGCAAGAGTGTAATCAAAACCGAAAAGTCTCTAAAGAAACCACTGAACTTGTGGTGGCCAGTTATGACTAGTTTTTGTGCTCAAAATATACCTGATACCTGATGGTTTGAGGTGATTAGAATGGATGAGAAATATGAGAGAATCTCTCATCTGATGATACACCCTTTTTTTCAACTCCGTAAAAAATTACGTGTTGGTTGTTGTGGTGGAACCATTTTACTTTTGGGAAATTATTTGTTAGAGTCTTCTAGAGCAGGTGCTGTTATTGGAACATGTTTATGCGAAACTCTTCCGCTTTCTTCAGCCTTAAGAAGTAGTAATAATAAGGATTAAATCCCATCGTCATAAATGTTCATATTAGATCCATATAAACTCGTCCTTAATAACTGTTGTCAATTATTGTTGTTGCTTGTTTTTGTTTCTTACTCTCAACAACATCGAGATAATCATAAATTAATAGTTAATTAAATAATGATCATTGATTGATTAATTAATAATCATAGAGTGCATCTGAGTACCCTTCTAGCCTGTGATGTCACTGAATGTGTTTTTAAATAATTTTTAGGTGCCACGATGCATTTAATCTACCCATTCACCAAAACATAATGAGTAAAAGCACATATCCTCTTGCTTTGGGGGTCGTACTGAAATATACCAATTACCGAGCTCGTTGTCGGTAGATTGATATATGGCAATTTTATTGTTTTTTACTTATTCAAACTGGCGATCACGTGTGTTTAAAAAAATCATAACTGTGTTCTTTGAACTGTCAATCGTTCTTTTAATGTTCTACAGGACTAATCCATCTGTATCTGATTATTGAACTTACCTAATATAGGTAGGTAAGTAGGTACTTACCTATTTAGTCCTTGAGGATGATGGCAATATTATGGTAGGTCGGTCTAGCGTATGTACTTTCTCTAGTGGTGGCTGATAGTTCAGGAAAATGATGGCTTTAGTACACATAATACGTACTTGTGTGTTATTAAACAATTTTTGATTAATTTCTGATGATTTCGTAGAATGTTTTAGGAATTGGATACGTTCGGTGTTGGAATTAGGATCACCCCTGTCAAAGTGTCGAGATTAAGAGCAAAAAGACAATTTTGAAATTAGAGTATTAACATTGGAAATCCTAACAATTTTGGACATTTTACTAGTGCATTTTGCAGAGAAGATGTTGATTAACACTTCAGGTCGTGTTCATGACAGTTCATCAAATCGTTTCTGCTCGTGTGCGGGATGATGGACAGGTAATCATGAAAAGCATCTGACATGACTGTGGTTTTCGATTGCTCCTCAGCCTAATTTCGATTTTAATATTGTAATCGATGTTGAATCTCGATCTGTATTGATTTCTTAACGGACTGGTACCTTCAGTTCCACGATCGATGGGATATTTTTCAGTTACCAATCATTTGATGTTGAAGAATCGATTTTCTTGAATATTTTCGTCTGTGAGGCATTGAAAAAAATCATTATACGGTTTTGCTCCTCATCACCTCTTGAGTAAGAATGAATCGTTTGTATGTCTTTGAACTTCGGAGGAAATCGAAGAAAATGTCATGAAAAGGTTGGTGCTGTGCGGGTCTAGTCTATACGCGCATTACTCATTGTTTCTGCAGGCGCCGTGCAATATTCCTCTCCTGGGTCGGATCATAGACAGGTAATCAAAGAAATAAATTTGACGAAAAAATGCGATTTTTTTGTTTTGTCATAATTATGCGCAAAAGCGATGGAAAACCTGCATTAGGCGCTGATTTGCTCGAAATAACGTTTAGGACACGGCGAAAATCGGGAATGGGCTCCCGCAGCCAACGTGTTAACAATTTGAGCTAAGTATGATCGCATTTTCTTGAAAAATAATGAATACGGCTTGATATAAACATATGAAAACATTTCTTGAAAGTGTTACCCCATTCATTGGAGACGGTCTTTGATATGAATTCGACTGGAAGAACACTATTGAAGAACAGCTGATTTACTTCTTAGAAAAATGCCAAATTATTATTTCCAGCGACCTGGAAAACCTGGAATACTCAGGGAATTTAACTCTACTGGAAAACTCCAGGGAATTTCATTTTTCTCTCAAAAACCCCTGGAGAAAGCCTGAACGCCGAATATTTTTAAGTGAAGTTTTTGCAGTGTTATATGTGTCAGGCCTTGCTGAACAATTTTGGTTCCTTGTCTGTCTGTCTGTGTGACTGTCATGAAATCCTTGTAATTGGCAAAACTGTACGAAGTTATTGTCCGATTTTGATGAAATTTTCATGGATTGTGCGGGTTGAAAATTATCACCAGCGAAGTGATAGTAGCCACTGCTAATGCGCAAACGTGTATTGTAACAGCTATAACTTCTACATTTCCCATGTGATATCGATAAAATTTTTATGGAATATGCGGATTGGCGTGTGGATGGCTCCCTATGAAAATCATCGCCCATGAATTGACTGTACCCTCTGCGCACGCACAAACGTAAAATCCATGTAGCTGCCACAATTTTTAAATGTTTTATCCGAATTTGATGAAATTTTCAGGAATTGGGTGGATTGGCGTGTAGACGGTTCCTTCTGAAAATCATCGCCCCCGGAACTGATAGTAGTCAGTACACATTTGCAAATGTGAATTCCTTGCAGCTTCCACATTTTCCATCCGATTTCGAAGAAATTTTGATGCTTCGAGATTAGCTAATATGCATTGCGTCAACTAACTATCGATTTATTGATACGAGGAAGCTACATGCCACACCCACTTGCCAGACTTTTCTAGTGGTTTTTCATTTCAAAATGTCCTTTTTCAAAATGATTTTTTTTTTTCATCAATTTAAGATAGTACTGCATTTTTAGAGACCACGCGGAGCCCTTTAGGACAAACCGTTCGCTCCCTACGAGAATTTAAGGGCTGGACTTACGATAAATCAGAAACACGAGTGTGAATCGCAAAAAAGGCCTAATCTCCGTTCGAATTTTAGCTGACCGAAATGCGATCGATGTTTTTCTTCGTGTTGGTTGGCGATAACAATGGCAAAGCCGTGTTCTTTGCAGACGAGTGATCTATATAGAAAATAGTAAACCATTGTGTAATAATTTGCAGCATTTTTTATTTCCAAAAATATGGCACGTGGTTGGGTAGATACTCACTCCCCTGTCTTCAAACGTCAGCTTTCCTCGAAGAAAGCACCTCGATCGGATCGAGATACTCGGAGTAATAATACGATAGCGCGGCCTGCAGACACCCTCCTGCTCTGCTCGGCTGCCCCATCCGATCGCCAGAGAGCGCTGCCTCGACCAAGGATTCCTTCTTCCCCTCAGATACAGTTCAACCGTATAGCGCGAACGACGTGTGTGTCTTCTGTTGACGCGTTCCCGAACAGTGTATCAGTGGTCAGAGTTAATCGTATTCAAATTCGCCCGTTTCCCAAAGGACTGCGCGTTCATGTGTTGGTGTATGTCGTGAAACCATTATTTATTGTTTACGAGAGACCTTACTTTGAACAGGTATGTAAATTCTTCATTGTTTATCAATGTTAATCCAATAATTTAGAGTTTCATGGATAATTTCTTTCGTTGTGTTTACTTCATTTTTATGTACCTACATGATATGTAGGTCAATCAATATATTATATATTTGCGATTGATTTAAGATTTAATTACAAATTATATAATTAATAAGTTTCAATTATTAGATTTATTAACCCATGTAATAACAATATCTGGGTATATTTCCTAGGTGACATCATATTCATTTCTTATTTAAGTACTCGTGTAAATATGTAACATCGTTCTTACAGGTAGGCAGTATTTCTTTCTTATGTTATTTCGTGCCTTTGATTGATTGAAAACTCAACTCGACTTTGTTCTTGGCCCTTCTGATATACTGAAATCATGTTCCGGATTTTATTGCGTTTGCCGGGTTGGTGGTGGTTAGTCTCTTTACTACCCCTTAATGCATTTCATCACCAGCACATCATTATTGAGCACGCGCCAACGTGATTTTCCTGAGAAAATTCTCTCATTTCGATGTTCAGAATTTTCCTCGGCACTTTTTTTTCGCTAGATAGGTACCTACTCAGAGCTTGGCTCAGATGCTTGCTTAATCGTTAACTTGGAGCTTTACCGGCCACCCAACTTGGCAGATTTTGTTTATTATTGTGCAGTTCGTAACATTCCAAATTGGAATATCATGAGTATTAACACACTACGATGCATTTACTTGTGAGTAGGTAGATTTTTTTTTTCTTACTATGCGACTGGTAATTTTCTTCTCCCGATGACTTTTTCTGGAACCTTGGATTCTCAACCGTATATAGAAATAGGAAGAAAAAATGGAACGCCTGAAAAGGTAGCGCTCATACTGCTGACGTATGTCAAAACAGACAGGTAGAGAGTTTGAAGTAGGGAAGTAGACATGTGTAGGTAGGTAGCAATCAGTAAGTTTACTTCAGATAGTAGGTATTTTGTGATACGAGTAGCTCTTATGTGACGAATCTTCTTGATCGTTTGATACCTGCTCTTGTTTCTGACCATTCCGAGCATTATCCCTTATATGAATACGTCTGTATGTTATTCTGGTCTTTTTACGGAGGAGGATTTTAGTAACAATCTCGGCCATTGTCTCCGAAGCTTCGGCTATTCACTTATCCCTACTAGTTCTCCATACCAGACTTTGTTGGCGGTCTCAAGAGTTGAAAGGACATTGTTCCGCGAGACCAGAAAAAAGAAATACTTTGAATAATGACGTCATTGTTCAAGAAAATGTTCTGCAATGTGACCTTGAGATCCTCTGAATTCTTTGCATAGCAAGCAGGTTTCCACCATGATGCTTCGAATTACGAGAAATAGGCACTAATCCTTAGACTACCTTTAAGCATTAATATTCATTAAAAACTTCGATGAGTACCTATTTGAAACTACAATTTTATTTAATCTGTTAATCAATCTTTATCCGAAAACAAATAAACATAAATACTTACAAATTTTGACAGGGCACCACACATCTCCATTTAAAATCTCACTATTCCCGCCCTCAGTAACATAATTTGGGTATGATTTGATATCATGAACCATTTCATGAATATCCAAGTTATAAGGTTGTAAAAGCTGAGTTTGTTGTCAATATTTGCGAAGAAACACCTCCTATTTAGTTTATTTGTATCGATTTTGAAGTGAATTTACTCAAATCCGCTGATGGTGGAGTATTCAGAACTCAGTATACATTTATTGGGCAAATCAATAGTCGTTGTCCAAAGAATACTACTCGTACTAAGACACTTATATAGTAGTTTTAGGTTCTAGTACAATATTCTGAATCCATCGTTAGCTTTATCCTTCTGAGAAAATTACAGTCACTTCAGATGAGTGAGTTTTCTTATTTATACTTCAATGTTTCTCTCGACGAATTTCTTTCGAATCCCTCCGCTTTTGTGTGAATGTGGGAACGGAAGCTTGAAGCATCGATACGTCCAGTCATTGTTGAGGTAGCTTCAGGGACATGAACAGATGTCGAGACCAGAGGCCAGATGTGACCAGACATGAGGAGATCTGCCAGGTGAGCACTCAGGTGGATCGCTATAGATGATGACGTGTGATTCTGGCAGCTACCCATACCATATCTACCTGCCTGTGTTGCAATGGGGCCTGAGGAATGTTGATGTGTCATCAATAGTTTTCATTTTCTCGTTTTGCTTAGGCGTCTACTTCAATCCAAAAAGTACATCGACAATTTGCACTTTTATGAGTGGTGTTCTTACTGCAAATGAGCCACCATAATAGATGTATCTTCAGGCATAAAATGAGATTTTATCATATTTGGGTGCCATAAAATGTAATAAGAACAATCTAATGGAAAATATGAAGCGATGTATCAGAAAATGAGAATGAAAATGTATCACAATTTTTCGATCATTATATAGCATTTTGGATAAACGAGTTTGATTATAAGGAAGGAGAAAGGTGTCAGAGTGGTGGTTCGGTCTACGTAAAAAGTTTAAATACTCTTAATTCAATCAAGAAGAGAAAAACATGAAGATTATAGATGAAGATTTGTATATCCTTTTATTGACGCACAGTATTATCGATGCACATCTCTCACTCCTAGGAAGCTAAATCAATGTACTTCCCGAACATCTCCGAAGCAGATATATTCTAGAGCTATCAGAGTTTCATTCACTTTTTTATCGATTTGGATTTTTCTTTAGATGGACAGACTTGTGCGAGTCAACCTTGGCCTGTTTCGCACAAAACGGTTGCCTGATGACTTACGCGGGGAGATATAATCGAACCATACTTATTACGGGTCCACTTGGTTACGCCACCTGCCCACGCCGTTTTTAAGTTACCGTTTTTTGACGAATTTGGAGCTTTTCATTTCAAAACTTAAATCTCATGCTATGAGGTACCCAGAATTTAGTCTGTTCCAAAAGGATTTTTTTTGGGTGACGGAATTGGCAGGTAAGAGAATTTGGATGTACAACATTGATCTACTCATCCAATCATTTGAGGCGCAAAAATGCGAGAGATATTCCATGACATGAGATTCTTCTCTTCTATTCGGTTGGCACCATTTTGGCAGTAATCTTCCAACCATTCTAGCATGGAAAGAAGAATAGAAGGAAAAGGCAAATAACTTTTGTATAAGTATTGACTCAAGTTCCTCGAAAATACTTTCTCTTATAGATCCCATACTTGTGAGCCATCATACTTGAGTGCTTGCTATTTCAATTTTGGAGGTGATAGCTGCCAGCTCATAAACTTTGCCCTATTAGTAGTTACTTCTATTTGCTGTGGAAATCTCTCTGTCCGTCGAAACAGCAGAATTTTGCAAATTCATCAATGTGACCAGATATTTCACGTTATCTCACTCACCTTGGGTTCAAAACATGAAATTTCCCTGACTGCACTGAATCCACAAAAATACCAAAAAAGGGTTGCCAAGTGCATTATTCTTGGGCTCAGCCTAAATGATACTCCAAATTTTATGCAAAATGAGCAACAAAATCGTGAGAAATTGTTGTAAAATCACGTTTGCATGTTGTTTTCGTTTGAACCATGCTGATGACATTTATAGGGATCGTCTCGATGGTACTTTTTTCCACCGTGGAAATGTCATAAAACTTGGACCAGATTTCGTTTAAACATGCCCGGGACTGACACCGAACTAAAATTGTTCGAAAAGCTTTGAAACTCTAAATGCGAATGAAAATTGCAACTTCGGAGGATCCAAAGTCTGTTGTCTTGTTGCATGAAAACAAGGCCTTCGGTATTGAAAATGGCCGAAAAGCTGGTTGAGTTCGACATCCTGGGAAACTTTTGGTTGTTTCGCCCTGCATGAAGAGTTGAGTTTCTGGTTAGGAATCACCTCGTACTACCTACCTACTTCAAAATTGCCCTGTGCCATCCTTCTTGGTGGATATTAAATCCTATCTTAATGATCTGTCTCGGTTGAAGTTTGTTGCGTGTGAAACAGCCATTTCTTCATAACCGTTAGGTATATGCGTGTCTTTTAACGAATTCGCCGAAGAGTTGAAGCTATATTTTAGCCTATGGCCAAATCCGTTGAAACTAACACGTACTTTCGGCCTCCTTTTGATTCTGTTTCGGACCTTCGAAATTATAGTTAGGCTGACTCCGTACGTAATAAGATGTTTACTTATTGCTAAGAACGACCTGTTCATAGATTGATTTAGAGAGCAATAAATCCTCTAGGATCCGCTGTCTTAAACAGCCTGAAGACTCCCCGCCTGAAAAGTTTATAAACTGTCTTTATTAACTTCGGCCTCTCTTTCTGGTAAGATTATTGTGTGCACCCAAAGCGTGGGTGCTTGGAAGGTCGGAAATCCAGGTACCACCGTTGAAGGTTTCCTTTCTACTGCGGAGTTACACCTGCTCTTCTCCGATAATCTGAAGGGATCCTATTGAGACTAGGGCTGGGAGATTGAAATACGACCGCCGCCCGTTAGAAAACGACGTGAAGCTGTCCGTTGTTGAAGTAATTTTCTTGTTAGGTTGTATCCAAGGTTGTATTTCACCCGTTGCGTCTGTCCTGTTATTCAAACATCAACAGTAGTGGCTCTCCGAAGGTAACACCTTTTGTTGTTCTCATCGTTTTATTAGCAATTCAACTCCTACTCAAAGATCAAACGTTCATGACAATGAACAGAATAATACAGGAGCCATAAACCCTGAATAATATTACTATGGTATCTGTCCTCCGTTCCACAAATTTCCTTGACTGCCCAGTTCCCTCTACAGGCAGTTGTCACGGATTGTGAATTTCTTCGTTCTTTAAATTTCATGAATAGAGATGGTGGGAAAATAGTGTTGAATTGAGTATACGTTCATGTTTTCATCTTTGGAGGGACATTCAAAAAAGACTTCATAAGAAACCCTGAATATATTATGAAGACACTGATGTTCTAGCACACTGACTGGATAGCGCTTGGTAGTTATTGGGAGTTCCTGGTAGTTTTTAGGGTAACTTGCTAGTTTTTCTGAGTTACCTGATAGTTTTTGAAGTAATCACTATCCAGTAAACCGAAACCCCAGAGACAATCCGAGTGTTTATTTTCAAACTATGTCATCTAACAGTTAAAGCAGCGTAAAATGTCCAATATTTCTGTCCAAGAGAGTATAACTAATCCAGTATTTCCAAGTTCTTTTTCTCACGGTGATAGCCCATTTGCACCAACTATTGCTACTCAACGTTCAATAAAAATTATTAAATAACGGAGGTTGTATCGGACTTTAAATATTCAAGAAATTGGATGATTCTGATGACTTAGAAATTAAATGAGAAGAGCAGCAATGAATGCTAATTTTATTTAATTTTTCAACAAGCCGGATCCCTTCAAACTATGAGTTTAAGCTTGTAGGTTATAAAGGATGTATAATCTTCATAGTACGTTTTGATTGAGGACTTCACAACCTGCATCATAGAAACAGTCTACTGGAGTGAAGTTATCAACGCACTTCAATCTTTTACTGTCTTTCGATCTTCCAGTGGTTTGAGAGAAGCCAGTCGAACTCAAGCGAAACCGATTTTGAAATCGCCTTCATTAAGCATTCTATATTTTGCTTCAAAATTTTGAATTTTTGGGGATTTGGATAATTTGTTGTAGGAATTAATGTACAAATCAGAATCGAAAAAACTGTACACCTGATTAGATAATAACACTAAAAACCATATGAGAGAGGTGAACAAGTTGTGATATTCATGAGTTTATTTTCCCATTTCTGGTAGAACCTACGAGTATATTGGTTTTTCATTGCCTTGTTTTTAAGGCTAAATGTCCTGGTTTTGTTTTCAAAACCCTCCACCTCGTTGCGCTTCAAATTGAACGAAAATTAATTTCTGTCTTTCTCTGGAACGGCTTGACCGATTTTCATTTTTAAAAAAACTATGGATGATAGACTGACAGTTCAACAGTCAGATCATTTAATAATAATTCATTTTCGTAATTTTGTTCCACCAAAAAATGTTTTAAATGTTTATTTCGCGACAAATTTTCACATGACATTTGTTAAAATGAACGTAGTAACGCTTTCTTGGGTCGTGACGTGACGTTCGGTGGTGGTGCGATATCAACCGTGACGGTAGAAAAATAATGGAAACCACCTGTTAATCATTACTAAATGATAAAAAACTTTTTGTGGATGTTTTTATCAAACTTCAACGAAACCAAGTCCACTACGTTCGAGATCACCTTGTATGGAGGAGTAGGTATGATAATATTTCAAGAAGGAGAACGAATATAACATTTCTACGAACGTTTCTTTTATTAAATATTTGCACTATATGAAACTCCTTGCGCGGAATAATTTACTGAGCGGAAAGGCATTTTTGTTAGCAAATAGAACGAGTATGATGAACGTGACAGTCGGATAGCTCATACTTCACTACAAATCTCGATCTAAATCACTGGGGAAGGTAAAAAGAGAACCTTGAATATGTAAATAGGTATATCGTTAACGATTATCAACAATAGATTACTATCTCCAGCTCACCTTAACACCGGCTCAAGGACACTATTCGGCTTCTACGTCGAACGGATTAAAAATGTTTATTCTGACCGTTTCTTTCCTCGAGAAGCTCCCCTCGTCAGATCGTTTATCGCGAAGTCGTCTTTGAGGTTCTCCTTCTCGAAAAAAAGGGCTCGTCCGCGGGACCTGAGGAGATGATACGACAAAAGATTGGGCTGAAACTTTTATCGGACTAGAGGAGATAATTCAACAGGCGCGCGGTCGGTTCCACCTTAATTCCGTCGGTAGTCCCCCTCCTATCGCCGCTTGTTACAGGCTATCACAGGGAGATGGGGTCATTCTAAGATGTTTTTATTACGTCCATCAAATTGCTCGGCGGTCGTCGCCCTCGAGGAATCCTCTTTAGGGGACCGGCGGAGCCCGTTCTTTTTTAGGGGCACTCAGAAATGTGTAGGGATGGTATATCGCAAATTGTTCGTCAAATTCTTATGATTATGGTACTGCATCGTGTAGAGCTATTCTCGAAATTCATAGGGGATCATCTACACCTAAACTTGCACAAAACCTTCCACAAAAACTGAAAATTTCATCAACATCAGACTGTAACTCCTCATACTTTCGCCCGTTACGAAGATTTCACGTTTGCACTACCAATCTGATCACAATGATATGCATGGGGGACCCATCAAGAGTCCCAACCTCACGATTGAAAAAACCCCGACTTGGGTGAGCTAAAAGTAGAAAACATGGAACATGTTTCTGCCACCAATCCTCCTGAACCGAACTTAGCTCACCCGGCTGATCAGGGAGGAGCATAGTTACATAGTTGTACCTATGCCACTTCGTGACAGCCCCGCCGCATTCCACACTTTTTTCAAGTTTTTCGAATACATAGTCAAAAGCTAAATTATATTCCGTGCTGAATTATATAACCTTGTTGAAGTTATGCTCATTAGGAGGATTAGCGTCTGGACTTATTCCTGGGGCCAAGGAATTCAAAGGAGACCGTTAATACCCTGAAAATTCCACTGAAATTGGTCTGGAACTTCGTATAGTTTTGCCCGTTTCAAAAAATTTTTGCTGATACACAAACTAATTGACTCACTCACACAGACATGAAACCCAAATTGTTCTAAAAGTTCTAAAATGTGATTGGCTTTTCCTTGTTTAAAAAAGGATATTTTTTACCACCTTGGCAGAGTCATAAAAAACATTCAGTACAATATTCACTTATTATGGTGTTTAATTAAAACACAAATTGCCAAGTCGAATTAGATTATCACCCCATACTGTGATTTGCGGGAAGAATTCGTATCAAAGATTAGCGCTTTAGTTGTTCACGTGGCTGATCTTCCTCGCGATCACTTCTAGAGGTTCCTAACAGGCCAAGTACCGAATTGCAGCGCTCTAAAATGAACTTACATCCTTTCACTTCCAGTATACTTCGAGGTGTTTACTGAATTTAACCTCTAACTCATCAAACCCAACTTCCTTTCCAAGTATCATCGGGGTTTCTTAAACCAATTGTGACAAGAAGGGTAAGAGTGGGTGGTCGAAGGATCCAACAGAAGTTTTTCTCCAGATTGCTGATCCGTATTCCCTGAATTGCTTTCAATAACTTCCAGCGGTAATCAAGAGGATTTTTTTCATCGCTCTGGTTCGAAGAGGAGAAAAGTCAGCTTAATCACTTCTAACAGCTGACCTAACTTAAGTCCTTTCGCTTCCAGAATATTGCGAGGAGCTTTGTGCTATGAATCACACTCCAGCTCATCAAACCCCTTTTTTGTTCCTTGTATCTCCGGTTTTTCTATTGGACAGGTTGTGAAAAAGAAGGTAAAGGTAAAAGGGTCAGAAATCAATGGAGTTAATAAGCTATTTAAAAAAATATTGCTTGATATCTGTTACTACCCGTATGTGTTGCACAGATCTATTTTTTTAGTTATTGCTTACAAGGCTTCAATTACGCCCAGAAAGGATCAGGGGCTCAACAGCTACCCAGCTGATCCGACATCATCCTGATCGCTTCTGGTCCCTAGTGTTTATTTCCATCATTCTATGTTCTAGTATTATCCTGAGTGAAGGATAAGGAGGTTATTTTTAACATCATGGATCATTCTTCGGAAACTAATTCTGTTCATCCACGTGCATCAGCAAATAATGATGATCGGCCCAACAAACAATTCTCTGTCAAATTGATTGGGAATGAGGTCTTCAGGAATAAAACTCCTCCTTTGCCGTGCTTTCGGTAAATTTATCACCTCCCTCACCTTTCTCACCTTCGAACCCTGAGGAAGGTGATAAATTTACCAAAAGTACGGCTTAGGAGGAGTTTTATTACTGAAGACCTCATTACCAATCAATTTGACAGAGAATCCATGTACATCCTCCCATGATATTGTTTGTGAGGAAGATATACTGCCCACCCTTCTTGACAGTCTTTTTTGAATTCCACAAATCAGAATACGAGTATTTCGTCGATTTGATTCTTAAACTCTCGTTTACCTCCTAATCTGTAGAGTTTTATTTGAAGGCTACGCCTAAGCTACACCTATCCTCAAGTGTGAAGACTTAGTAGTTATTTTTCCTTTCACGTTTTTATCCTCGGTTTTCTATTTGTATTTGTGGAGAGACTAAATGAGAACGATTTGGTGACTCAGTTCACTTAAAAGAAGGAGTGGCACTACATTGTACCTACTCGGAAGATCAAACTTTATTGAACTTCTACAACAAAAGTATTTTACCTTTTTCCTTCACTTCTCCGTTGCCTACTAGAGGACAAATCGAAGAATTCCATTAACCTACAAAGAATAAGAGTGTATTGGGAAAGATCTGGCTATTCACGATTTCCACCTCCGACGTAGTTTGAACATTAACAGTTAGTACCTATATAGATAACCACTAATGTCGAATTAGTCACTCCAAAGAGTTGACCTCTTTCCTTTACACATTGATAATATAAAGACCTTCGGTGGTTCGAGTAGATATCTATTTGTATTTCAAAGGAGTCGAGATTCAAACGAAAAAACTAACGACGTCCGTTTATCAGAAGAATGGCATTTGATCCAGTTTTATGATCTGATTTCGTTGTGAATTCCTCCTGAGTTGACTATTATAAGAATGCCAAAGACTCTCAGAATAAGCTCCCCAAGGTTGTTTTGAAGCGAAGGAACGGAAGCAACAACTTCCGGCCATCCGGATGTACAAACAAGTGTAATTCCGGCTACTCTGCAGGTGACCAGGTGTTCGTGGGCGGATTCGAAAATCGTCAATCCTTAGGGTCGCCAGTTACCGTGAAATTAGGGTAGGTTGTACTTCGAGAGTAAGAATGCAAAACCACGTAGGTTTTTGCTTCCTCACTGTCGAAGGTCAAAAAATTCTGTCAAGTGGGTGTGGCACGTAGCTCCCTCGTATCCATAACCCGGTAGTATGGATGATCCGATGTACAGTAGACCTCATAGGAGACCATCTACAATGCAACTGGATGAAACTGTAGAACCTACTATCAATCCGAGAGCAATGATTTTCATTAGGGACCATCAACCCTCCAATCTGCACATCCCCGAAAATTTCATCGTAATCGGACAATAAAACCTAGTGATATCCCCGTTACGAGGATTTCATGACAGACACGAAACCAAAATTGCGGAACGTAAAATGAGAGTGGAAATTTTGATTTTGGAAACTTTTTTCCAACCCTGAAAAGTGAAAACAATGCTTCCGCAACCTTGGTAGGTAGCAAAATCGGGAGGAAAATTAAGGGTGGCCCTAAATTAAAACCTCCACTCACAATTTGCATTTTAGAGCTTTCTGGACAATTTTGGTTCTGTATCCAATATAGAAAGATCTCTTTATTTAAGCAAACCACTACGAAAATATTCTATGATTTTGATCAAATTTTATAGAATTTTGAGGATTAGTTCGTAGTCAGTCTCCAGTTTCAACTTGTGACCGCTTTTCCTGTCACCGTTGATATTTGTCTGTCATCATTTACGAGGTTATGACTTCTGTTGATGTCTCGTTTCGAATATAAAATGATCATCGTTTACTTATGGGGATTTATATACGAATTAAAAGAACCATCATTCGCTTCATTACATTGTTCCTTTCTTTGAAAATTGTCTTTGTTCCAAAAGAATGACATCTTGATAATCTTCTGACGTGTTGAATCATTCGGTTCTGTAGAAAACTGAGATCATAGCTATGGTGGAAAAATATCGGTGATCTGTATACAACACGGCGTGAGATCGCATCTGGTGCACAGGTGGTAGTGGGTTATTTTCAATGTTCTTCCCTTGCTCTGGTGGCGTAGAGCCAATCGACCCCTCTCGATTCCTATTTTCTCTTGCAACGGGAATGACTGCGTTGCTTGCCTTGAACTGTGCATTTGCCACTTCTCAGAGATCACAGCATACTGTTCGTATGTGCCCACTAGAAATACATCCTGTTCTACCACTCTTGGAATACAAAATGGGTTACCGTTGGAAAGCTGATGAAATTAAGCATTTGACGGCCTTTGGGCTCAAATTTCATCTTTCAGGTACGATTAGAAAATTGAACAATGTGGTTGTCTTCATGTTAATTTTGCTAAATTACGAATTTTCTCTCAGGGTTAACCCAGTAATTCCCTTGCTGCGATTCACTCTTCCTCATGTGCCTTTCCTCACTGCAACTAATTAATTTTGATCACGTATCGTCCTCAAAGCTAACTGTCACCTCTTCCGCCTCGGAGTGCACTCCTATTTCACTTGAATTATAACAACCGAACTTTCTACGGACGGTTTCACAATAGCACTAATCCCACTCCCGCTTTTACTTAATTTCTGTTCCTCGTTCGCTTGCAGCAAAACCAACTTAGTGAAAGTCACCGCTAATTTATAGCAGCAGCTCTTACAGGTTTTATTTGGCCCGCGCTCCAGGTTTTTCGTTCGTTCTTTCTTTTGCGGCTCTCGCGGCTTGTTTTGTTTTGTCTTATGTCTTGTTCCGCTCGAATTAGCTAAGCAGACCGCGGACATGGATAAAATCGGTAAAAATTCTCCTGACGAGTCTGCTCCCCGGAGTTGTTTATTTACAGAATCGTACGTAGGTACTTTCTTTTAAGTCCGCACTTTTTCGAAAAAACGAACAGAATTTACAGGATTTCTCTCGGCGAACATGAGAAAGTTCACTATTCACGTCACTTAGTGAAGGCATTAGCATTTTTTCGAGAATTTTTCAAGACAATCAAAGCTTCATGCATTGGGTGCAAGTTGAATCGACCCCGCATTTGCTTATTAAAATGTAGTTGTGAACGCGTTTTTCTATCTCATCAACTTCAAACCTTCTTCTTGTTTTTCTTCTTCTTCTTCTTTATATCGTCTTTGCAATGACGAAATAAAATTTTAAGACGTTGCATTAAACTGCCTACTTATTTTTTACCGAAATTTGGCACCTACTACGTGCACCTCGTACTAAGCTTCAAACCCACATTTCATCAAAATCGGACCATATTTCTGGTGGATCTGGCCGACGCCAAGATTTAACCGTGCGTTCAAATACGATTCCAAAATTGTTTTAAAAATGCGAGTAAAAAGGTTGATTTTGGATGACCCAATTTTTGAATTGTTTTTTATATAGGCACCATACAGAGCAGCTATAGCTGTAACCATATAAGATGAGCCTGTTCAATTCGGGGCCAAAATTGTCCTTTCAATACGAGATAACCAGAGTGTCGCCCTATTATCGTTCTGCCTATAAGGGCGTATTTTTCGGAAGGTTGATGGTTTGACGAGCGAAAGTCAGTAAGGAACTTGGCACAGAGTCTGAATAAATGTGTGTCCGAACTCAACTAATTTATGGGAGTCAATTGGAACTCTCACTCAAGAGACTTGATATTTATTAAGTAAGCAGTTTCCCGCACCAGCCCACCTAGCACTTTCATGTTTTGAAGTGTGCGCGATCTTTTTTTTTTTTGCTCATTCTTCTTAGAAGTTTGAAATCCCCACAGTTTTTGTTCTGCTCATGTCGACTACCTGAGTATACACTACTCCTTGCGGCTTTTTCGATGTTGAGTAATCGCGCTCTTCAGCCGCACGGTGAACAAGAAAGCCAGCAAGAGCCCTTCCGAAACTTCCCATAGAAAACGACTCTCCCGCTGCTCCCTAACAAACCGTGCCTACAAAGGGCTCGACGACAGCCCTTTTTTTACTGCATTGCATATGCGGGCTTCCCCTTTTCCCCCTGCTGAACCTAATAAGAGGTCCTGATCCCGGTAAAAAAGACCGCAGCCTCTGCTCTGTCTCACTTCCCACCAATTTTTTCCCGCCGACTCAAAATCCTCTTACGCACGCCGTTAAAAAGTATATCTCATAATCTATTACCTGCTCTTCTCTCATGTATTCAACTCTTTTTTTCTGATACACGTCTGATTCTCATCAAAGCCTCCCTTCATTAGATGTCTTGAGGCCCATACAGATTATCAAATGAAATGAAGATATATATACATAACAGCTATAATGTAGAAGGAAAAAAATGCAATTTATGGGCATAAGTTTTCTATGGTTCGTTAAACAGCGAGCATTTGTCCTTAACATGATCCCTAACCATGGAGCATTTTTTTGTATCTCACCTCTAAGTGAAAGAAACTTACCATTTGAATAAACTTCAGCAAGATTATCTTACAATTTGTATAATCCAAGTCTTGAGTTCTATATTATTTCCTACTGGTATTTCTTCGATTTTTTTTAAACCTCCATATGCACCAATTTTATGACAAGAACTCGGTTAATGGATGTGCTACATCTTTCTTTTCCAAACTCCGTTATCCTTGTTCTAGAAGTGTCGGAATTGGTTTTTAGTTCGTCTTGGCCTTTTGAAATAAAATCGGGTATATAGAAATTGATACTATTTAATATTTTCATTCTATAGGTATTGGATGAATTTCCTTTTGAAATCCCTGAATTTTAATACCATTGAATGCCTTGATAGAGTAGCGTACTTTCGTCCTTTTAAACGTCTTCCATATGTAGGTATATTACTACTTTTAGTTATCAGTAAACGTTTTCTAAATTCCGATTAACTGTTTTTGGTGTCTGGATGAGTATGTTGTAGATTTCTGCCTGTTTGTGATCCACAGAATGACGTTGGTTTGTACCTACACAAGTAGTTTACAAGTTAGGACTCTGAAGAATGAACAGGAACAGATCCACACTCGAACATTTTCAATTCAGCGTCCAATAAAATTCAATACCGTCAACCTACACAATTCATGAAATGTTGTTGTATTGACAACTTAGGAAAACTAATAAAATTGGCTGGTGACAGTATGCATACCGAAGCCGTATTCCATCTCTTCACCGTGGAGAGAGATCAGCGTCCTAGCCCGAAGGCAAGTCAGCTTGTTTGCTATCTCCCACGCGCTATCCTTCCTAGGATCGGCAAATATACGGATACCGAGGTTTCGTGGGTGTACTGTGGGACGGTAATAAGGGTAGCAAGGCCGCTCTCACTCAGATGAATCAGACATCCGTTTTCTCTGCTTCGAACGAAAGTCGAAGATACAAAATTTTGTTACATAAAAATTTGCTTATCGTTGGGTGGGAGTCCTTAATTGAACTGGATTGAAGACGAGAGTGTAGCAGTAGGAGTAGATATTGCTCTACACAAGGTTGGAGGAGGTCCAACTTTCCACATAGTCCTCCCGCCAAGTCAAAAGCTTTTTCCGACGCACCATCAATTATTAAGCTATTACGAGATTATTATTATCAATTCAATTCCGTCTATCCTGTTTTGTATTGGTGAGTTCATGTGTTACTCGTAAAAAAAAATAGGCACGGAAATTTTCAGAGTTTTCATTGAGGGTTTACATCCATAAGCCGCTAATTAGGATCCTTTAAAATCAGTTATCCCTCACATTTCACGTTTCAAAACCTCCTGTGCCATTTTGATCCCCTGTTTGTCTAGCCTGACCTGACTGAAAATTTCGTTTATGATGAGTAGCTCCGAAACAGTCCCCTACGAATCATTGCTTTCAGATCAAAAGTAAACGCAACGGACGCAAAACCTGATTCAGAGATTTGAAAAAACAAAACATGAATTTGTTCCGATTTGAAAATTACACTAAGAAAATCCAAATGCCCCATACTTTGGAATTGCCTGCACTGATTGCTGCGATCCTGCGAGTAAAAGAACAAACATATTGTTTATTAATGCATGCATTCCAGGGGACGTCCCATTGGATAAGTATTGGATCAGGTTAACCAGTCGTTTAGCGATAAGACTGTTTCTCTCGATGTAATTTATTTATTACTTTAGGGAAGAAATAGTGACACCCCCCCCCCTCCATTATAAACCATAACACTAGCGGCATGATAGCCTCGAATCTGAAGAGCATTTTAAAATCCATGATCTACGACACCCAACATGAAAATTCGAGTTCACCCCCCCCCCACCACCACCACCACCAATGGTGCCAGTCTGGCACCAAAGCGGAAATACGTCGTAACATTGAACTTTCATCTATTAGGTTTATACAACTACTGGACAATTCACAACAAATTCGGCGACTGAAAAGGACCAAACCCCTGGACCTTGCAAGCTGACGTTGTAGTGTAAAATTAGTGTGGTGCCTGCTAGTGAACATTCGCCATAACAGACTTTGCGGTGATATATTAAAAATAAATAACTAGATAGTTACTTGTAAACAATACAGTTTGTAACTAGTTGTTATAATAAATAAAACGCTTAAAAACAAAAAAAAATCTAATAGGTTTAGTAGGCAGTCCGTCGAATGTCACATCCGTATTCAAGGTGAAACACCAAAAAACCCAAGAAATTTGAGGTTTATGGTGCCCTGGCACCATGGTGGCACCACTTTTATTTCCATGGTGGTACAGAGAGTAATTCATGCAAATCCTTCGGTATAATGAGAATTTTTCCTCAATTTCAAAGCTTGGATACAATTAGTAAGCAGTAAAGGAACCGAAATATTGAAAAATTGGATATTTTGTGAATATTATCCCCCCACCCATCCCCTCCTCTTGCAAATTTTGGTACTCTGGTGAAATCATGTACAACTAGATAGTTTTCCGCGTCGAACAAAAAAAGAACCAGGAAAATCGGTTGAGAACTAAGGCCTGGGCAGAGTACACAAGATTTTGTTACACACACACATACACACACACACAGACATACACCTATGGTTTTTTTCGCGGATTTGGATTCAGAATGGTCTAAAACGGATTACTGTGTGGTTATTTTTTTTTCTGTTGAGTGTTGTCCTCCTTCACCCCAGATCGATCGCATAAGGACGCCCAAGTCTTACTGTGGGACGTCCTAAAAAACCACCATAATAATAAAGCAAAATCTCCAATGGCAGTATTGAAGTACTCAAATATCATCTAAGAAGTCACATTTTATTATTAATTAATAATTTATTGTATATTTTATAGTTTGGAGGGAAAGACAAGTTCTTGGTTGTATTAACCCAATGTATTCACTCTATAAAACAAAATGTTATACTATCGGAAAGGCAATATTCACAATATTGAATGAATAGACGAGTTCTTTAGTCAAGAATTTCAAACAGCACTAAGGGGTCAGTATACTCATACATACAAAATCAATAATTCTTGGTTGGGTACTCCATGAGTCAATGGAGACGAGCAGTGTAGAATGTAAATTTTGGCTACTGAAAATTTTAAAACACCTTGTTTATTCAGTTTGATGGTTTAATTGAATAAAAGTCGGGAAATCAACCATTTACGTGTGGTTACTCCGATTCCAGGAGAGGTCTTTGGTGTAAAAATCTATCCTGAAGTTATACGGTGTAAAATTTCATTTAAAAATGCCTAGGTACATTATAAAGGATAATTGTGGTGTATTTTAATTATTTTCTAGTTCGTTTCATTTTTTTGTGGCAAAAAAGTGTGAAAAATTCTGTATTAAAATGGCTGAAATGGGTTGGAATATTTCTCTGAAAATTGGTTCATTCTCGCATGCAGCAAGAATGAACTGTTTTTAAATAAAATGTGGCTTACACTCATCATAAGAGCTAATGCTCTGAATTATCGTTATTATAGATGTTTGCCGTTATTCATATTTATGCTGCACGGTTAGCGCCCGTGAATCATTTTAAATTACGGGGGAGAGAGCGGTTATCTAACCGGCCGTTAAAATCACTTCTTCCGCCCTCTTCGGACGGATCACTCCGCGAGCCACCTTGTTCTTCGAATCCCCCGATCGCGGATTCTCCATTCACGATTAGCCCCCCGATGACTCCGTGACTCAGACTACTTGGAACACGCCGTCACAAGGCTGGTTTCTCTATTCGGCGCAAACCTCGTTGATGGTGGGGCTCTTCTGGGTGACTTGGCGGCCTCGTAGTCCTTGGGGGCTACTCGGTTTCGCCGTTCGGGCCTCCCTCCCCAGCAGTTCTTCCAATGTACCGTGCGATGTCACACCTTTTCGTGTATCCGTCGATTTAGTCTCATTTCGGTGACAGTTTTTTTTTTTTTTTTTTTTTTGGCAATCGAGTGACAGTGACTTTGTAATTACCACATAAAGAAGGAAGGTCTCGCTATTCGTTGTGCTAAAAATTGTTTTTGTGAATGTTCTGACATGGGCTCCCTCTACAACAGACATCAGTGGATATACGTGAATGGTCACGTTACTGACTGTGTCATTGACGGAATTTATCTCGCTTCTTCTTATTTGGATGATGAACAGGTTCGCCATTTTACACTATTTGGTTTTTTTAAATCATTTGTTCCACTAACCATCAAACAAATTTGATAGTTGACAATATTTATGCCTACGTTCCTGAGTTTAGTCACATAAAATAATTAAGGAAATTAAAACATTCAATATGTACAACATACCTATGTTGTACTACTATATTTTCCTTATGTATGTACTGCTGATAAGGTAGTTACGACAGTCCTTATTGCACACCAAAATATACTAAAGCTATTAATATGAAAAATTACAATAATTTTGAATTGTAGAACAACAAAAAAACATGAGCTTGAATAATGTTTTGAAAATAAATTGTTGTCCAGAACCTCAAATTCACCTATCCAAAACAAGGTTTCACGGTCATATTGTGTACAATATGTCTGGTGGCGATGAAATTCATAAGGTGCCTATCTACCACGTGAGCCCTCAAAATTTAGGCAAAGCTTCCCTATATATGGAAGGGAAGAAGAAGAAATTATCGCTTGTACAATTCCGATCAATCTTCCATATCGTTCCTTCGTATTCTTTGTCTGGTTCTTCTAGTTTGTTTTTGATCTTCTGTTTATGTTTTATGAAGACACTAAAATCCTTTATAGTACTCTTTGTTGTTCTAAAAAATGACATACTGCTTTTACTGTCAATCCCATTTCTTCCTAATGTAAGAACATTCATCTATTCATCCTGCTAATCAAATGTAGCAGTTGCGGCTATTTTCTCTGAAGTGTTACTGGAAATCTATTCTTTAAGTTAATCATATTTTCAGAACAAACCTACCGGTATTAGTTCTTGGTCAACTGGATGAATTTTCACACAAACTTATAACCTGTTTCCATTTTTTTATTCCCTCGATTATATGAACGGTAAAGGTGTGATACAAATAATGTTCTCGTATTCCCAGTAAAAATACTCGTAGTATATAAATTATTACAATCTACAGTCTTAGGTAGTGTCGCCGCCAGCAGTTATGATTGTTATAATTTGTTTACGTTATTTTCATAAAAGTTCGTTATTCTGTAAATTTGAAGGGAAAATGACTTATTATTTCTCTTGCATCTTTTCTAAAATTGAATTATCACTGTTTCGTCTGTGACAGGTAGCCTAAATTTAAATAATCGCAGTTCAACGAACCGTGCTCAACAAAGGTTCTTTGAGTATTTCCGCTAATTACGAATTTTGGGCGGCTGGATTTTCGTCGGCCATAATGGAGAATTATGTTTCTTTGGCGTAAAATATAAAATTCATTAACATCAATAAATAAATAAAAATTTTCTGGAAAAAAAATTTTTAGTCTAGCCTTGAGGAAAATGGAGTTAGTTTAATAGGTCCTTTAATTCAAAATCCCCACATTTTGAACGTTTACTATGTTGAAATTATTTTTGGATCTTTCTATTGTGCCTTAAATTCAGCCATATGGTGACTATTTTTGGCTTATAATACGTTATGTTGTGGTGAAAATTGGGTTTTAAACCTCAACGATAGATTTGCGTTTAAATTTAGATTAAACTCACACCTTCTTCGAAAATCGTGCTTAAGGACTCGGAGGCGGACCACCTTGCCCGACCGCCCGCCGAAGGACCTGTTGCAAGTGACCAACAGGTGTATCCGGACTGGAATCTACGAGTATTCCTTTCAAACGCCTCCAGTCATTCGATGATGTACTGCAAATTATTCAATTTCACGTTCTACTTCGTTATCTCTTTATCTTCATTGTGATTCACACTCGTCTTGATTCCTGGATGAATAAACGTTAATCTTTCAATTCATCTAGAATGATTGAGTTGATCTTGCGAAGGACCTTCAAGTGCCAAGTCAGTAATGGTTATTGGTTTATTGTAAGCAATTTGCAGTCTTCTTACCTCCAAGATTGAACATTATGAATATAAATACCTACTTACCTATCTATCAGTAAGTAGGTACCTACACAATTCGTCGTGTCTATAATGACAATGGGCGCCATAAAACGTTCTTTGAGCTCTACCTCAAAGGTTGGTTCATAATCTGAATAATCCGGCACGACTTGTTTAGCGCAATATTGGCTTTCGAGTTGAGAGTGTGATGCTAAGAGCTGAAATGTCAACCACTGACTGAGCCTTGAGCCATATTCAACCAGCCGAGAAACAGGTCCATGTCTTTGAGGCTGGCTCTTTTTCACGGCCCACTTTTTTTAATTACCATAATAACCTCCTCGTGTACCTTGTGACACTAATTAGTTGCGAGTGTGCAACTTTTCTCGTGAAAAGGGTCGTTATGGCACCGTCATCCAAGTGGTAAGTAACTTTGTACGTACGTTCTGAAATCGACGGAAATTGTACGATCCATTAGCAGAGAGTTTGAGTACTCCCAGTTTTTACCTTGAGAGGTATTTGAATGGAGTTTAGAATTGAAGTATTTTGGTTACAAAAGGCCTAAGCACCAATTTCGGCTTTTGCACTTCGGTTTTCTTCACTTCCGAACCTGTGTGCCGGTAGGTAGCGTTTTGCGTTAAAATTATAAATTAAAAAAATACAAAAATTAAACAATTTAACACTCAGGCCTTTTGTAACCAAAACGCTTCAATTGCTGAACGATTATGAACAAAGAAAAGGCTGCAAATTACTACGCAGTTATTGATTATTTTACTGTATACATGACCCGTCAGCAAAGAACTCGTCTTTTCCATTAATACTTACAAGAAAATGACATTTCAACCCCCATTTTTCACCCCTTAAAAGTAGCGTTTACGGCTCTAAACGAAAGCGGCATAAATAGTAGAATGGAGTTCACATAATATGAAATCTCATCAAATTTGGTCCATGGTAACTAAAGAAAATCCCGCTTTCGTCGGACGGACGGTCTTTTTTTCTTTAATTTGATTTCGATTCTACGTACCTTGAAACGTAAACCATCAACTTTTGAGGGTTGGTTAAACAAATATGCTTGCTTGATTCCAAAAGTTCATCATTTGAAATAATAAACCAAAAGTGGTATTTTCACTATAATTGAAATCTAGTTTTTCCGGTCTTTCAGTTTCTATATCTCATTTCACGTAGTCTTGGCGTATATGGTAGGTATTAGGTATTAGGTATACGTAGTCTTAGTGATAGTACTGAGAACTAAGCTGCACGCATATAAAGACCTTTTCAAGGATTTTACAGAAGAAGCCACAGAACAATGGAGAGAATACCAAATCCACTATCCAGCTGGGCACATCTATAAATTGCTGTATCCACCTCCCTCGAAACGGAAATTGTTTCAAAAATTGACAGAACCGCACTCTAAAAACTTCTAAAAAACCATAACTAGACTCAGATCGGGCCATGATTTATTTCAAGCCTACCTTCATAAACTTGCCATATCTGATTCCGAGATTTGTATACACTACTCCGAAGCTGAAACCTTAGAGCACATCATATTGGTTTGCCAAGCATTCAGAAAACCTCGAAAGCAACTGATCACAAGAATCGTCGCACTTGATAATATCACATATCCGTTCAACTTGAATTCACTCCTGGCGACCACATGTTAATTTATAAACACATCTTTGATTTTATTTTAGAAGCTAATTATTTATTTGTAACGTTATATGAAGGATCGATTATTGCCTATACTACTAAATTATTCCGACAAAATGTATTTTTGTACGATGCCAATAAAAATTTTGAAAAAAAAGTCTTAGCGTAAGATGGAAGATATTCATGGTATTCAGAAAGACCGAACTAGGGATAACTCTGGTTTGAGGAAGCCCAACCCTTAGTTACCAATTATTTTGGGGAATGCTAGCAATGACACGTATGTGAGTTGGAAATTGGTGAGAGGCAGGTAAACGTTCCACGGCCTACGTCAAAACGAAAAGAAAGTTGTAGAGGATAATTACCTAGAGAATTGTGAACGGAATTCATTAGTGTCCCACCAAGTAGTTACTTCCTGGGTATATTTAGGAACTTGCTCGTCAACTCCGTGAACCCTCCGAACATCTATTTCTGGGTAGAACAAGTAAGCCAGGAGTGGGAGCTTCACTTCCATGACCCAGTGAAAAAGTGGAAGGCACAAATATCCCGCAGTTATCGTAACTGTACCCCCACATGTGGACTCCCGGTCGCCACATGTTGGAAAATATGCAGCTTCCGAGGAGTGGACCCGGTTCCGTGGTGCAGATACGCTATTACGCAATGCGAACCTCGCTTCCGAGTATCAGCTCATCAAGTTCTGGCGCTCCCGTTTTTCCACTCATCTCCGTCCGATGATTTGTGGTTTGGATCCAATCGCTATCCCGCGCTAAGACTTCCTGACATCGTGACGTGAGTCACAGGATTACTGGTGTGACTCAACCATCAGATGTCACTTGCGGTATGATACCTTATATAGCCTGAATTTGATAAATAATACTTGTGGGTAGGTACTTTAAGTATCGTTGGCACAATAACAAAAAACCATTGTTCTCAACTCAACATTTGCCGTAGGTGTAGAGAGACCCATCAAGCACTGACGAAGTACCAAGGCCCTTCACTCACCTGCTTGAATGGTAGGATAATTAATTGGATTCAATCTTATTCACCATAACCAACCTAATTCGAATCACAGATTTTAGTTGTTTATTGATTACAGAAATCTGTGGAAAAATAATCTTAATAAAAATCAAAACAAATTTCTTGAGTCACCAATGGCCATCTGACTAGTTACTATTATTAGAATAATACATCCTTATTTTCTTCTCAGTAGTACCCTCTGCCTCAAAGTGTAAGTCTATATCGTTATCTAGTGAGCGGCCTTTGATTGACTAATGGAAACTATCGCTCATTGATGAATCAACAAATCCATCATTATTTCTAAAATAAATAAATTCAAGCTTTTTCATTTTGCACACTTTTAATCGCTTCAGAGTAATAGGAATTCCAGACTACTGATGCAAGCTCTTGACAGATCTTAACCTCACAGAAGACAAACTACTGTACTGCTTAAGGGAGTTAGTCTGCAAAATACTGAAACCATCCGAATACATCTGATCTGATACCTTTCCCACTGTCCTAAAAATCTTCAAATCGTGCTCTCACCTGGATTATCGACCCTAGACATTGATGTTTTTCTGCTAGCAACAAATCTTCTCCTAGGTGTTACGAATAAAACCAAAAAATGCATCTTTCTGCGTGGTTCCAAACTTGAGAAACATGTTCCGAAAGGTACGAAAACATAGTTTGTGGGAAAACGCGTTTTCGTGAAGAGCTGCACCTTTCCGCACCCAGAGATCACGAGTTCCATCGCTCATCTTACGTTCTTCAACACCAACTCACAACACTTAGTGTGTTTATCCATCAGATATCTGCTAAAACAGTCGAGGAAGAAGAATAAAATTTTAGTATCACCCGCGATTTCAGTCTCTTTAGTGTCTTATCAACAAAATTTGTTGCTTGTAATGTGTAGCATCAAGAGAGCCGGTTACGCTTACGGAACATACTAGATTCATACTTTGACACTGAGTTTCATAAGCTTATGTGCACTAAAATTAATAAAGTCGTGTACCAGAATGTTCAGCAAGATCTGCAGTTTTTGTAAGTACTAATATCTCAAAATCGATTTTTGGATCGATTTTTTCGCACCTGTCCCCTAAGTCTGTAAATTCTAGAGGTTTTTGGTCACTGATCGGCTTAACAAAACTATGCTAAAATGGTGATTTCAGATTCTAAAAATTGGTGTTTACAACTCAAAACTATGCTAAAATGGTGATTTCAGATTCTAAAAATTGGTGTTTACAACTCAACTGCCTTCGGAATCACAAATAATTTACTGATAGCGCGGTAGCTTGTAATTTTAATTAATAAGTGTTGTAACTTGTTGAAAATTAATATTTACAACTTACTTTCTACTTGCAACTTCAACATTTACAACTTAAAATTTACTTGTTGTAAATTAATAAGTTGTTAATTGTAATTTGTTATTAATAGTAATAGTAATTGCCAGATTTGAAAACGGCTCAAGAGATTCTTATGAGGAAACACCAGAACAAACCATTAATATTTGTTGTAGCTTCTAACGTACAATTGTTATTTGCAAATATGGAGACATGGGGTATAAAATGGTTCTGAATGAATACAACGGATTGAGAGGTGAACGATAACGGGATGGAAGTTCATTATTTCAACAATGGACTCTCAATCAATAACCGTAGAGAAATGTAGGAAAGATTACTACTGCTCAATTTAGACTGAAGCCTAGCAGTGAAACTTTCTTGAGACCGAGTCACGAGAACCTTTTTCGAAAACAGAGGTTTTTTGTACCTTGCCATTTAAATGAGGTTCGACATCTTCCTTTGACGTTACCTCCGTCTGAGTCAGAAATGAGTCAGTCTCTTCAAAACTCTCACTGCCGAGGAGTTGACAAGCGTGAGAACAAACCACACCTAACGGAATCACATTTCCATTCGGAAAAAGGCAAAACAAGTTACGGTTCACAATTAAGTAAGAAAACGGAAAAAGGTAGGTAGGAGTCTTAAAATGTCTACTTCTGTATTATGAAGTATTTGAATTGAATGTTTACCCTTCTTCTCCTACTCTTATCTGGTCAAATTCGAGGTTCTAAGTTGAAGGTATTTGAGTTCCAGCTGATTATAAACTTCTTTCAAACGCCTAATTAGACTAGCATCAATTAAAACTAAAACCTTTGATTAAATTCAAATTGGTAGGGATATGAAAGTCGAAAATGCTTTTATTACAGATAGAAAAACATAGATTTCAACGGTTGTAATAGTTATAGTTCTACCTGAATGCATTTGCAATTGGCGATCTTTAGTAGATACGTAACTAGTTATTTGGTTTCAAAATCAGTGCAATCTTCGATCTCATCCTTCTTCGTTTCCATAAAAAGCCACCATCCTCGCGACTAGTGACTAATTTCACAGAAATGTAAATGACTGTTGAACGCGTAGAAGCTGAAGGGTGATCTATCAGCTACGCTGGAATTCGCGCCGTTAGGATTCTTGTCGTCCTGATGGAGACCATTTGTCAATTTCAAAACCATTGGTGACAGATTCCTCTCGAGACCCTAGCAACTTAGAGCCACCTCTCGCTTGCAGAATTACTATCGAGAGAATTCTTTATTCACCCCTACGAGCGCCACAATCAACGTCACATTTCAATTCCGTCGTGTTGTGAATGTGAAAATAGGCTCATCGTAACCTTGACTCGTGCCTGGAAGAATTTATCATTTTAATTATACGTTGAATATTTATTGGGTTCCACTGCGGTGGCTTTCAATGCACAGTGCGTACAGAGATTTGAATTGACGCAAAGAATTCCTATTTCAGAACTCAACGGCAAGATCATAAAATTTACTTTGTCGCCTCTCGTTATGTTAATTTACCGCAGTGTACTTGCAAAAAAATAATTTCTTTTTGCTGGCTCATTCTTTTCATATGACTCGTTTTGGCTCAAATTTACCTACCTCAACTCATGACTTGAAATATCCTACTAAAAATGTTTCTAATAATTAATTCGTGGGTGGAGTGGCATGACCTAACTCATTTTTTCTAATTTTTTGGGAGACACTAAAAAATTATTTCTGATGGCGTAATGTGATAAGGGGAACCTTATATAATACAATTAGTGAACCATATATTGCAGGTATCCGCCTACTCAAACTGAAATCTAAGATTGTTTTCCATTACATTTTTAATGGAGATAAAATACGTGTTGCTTGAAGTTTTTTTTCAACCTTGAAAAGTTGAAACAACCTTCATCTTCTTTGGCGCTCTTTCTCTTTACTTCCCTCCTGCTTTGGTATTATTGAGGGATTTAATTACTCATTATTCATAGAAATAAAAGTTTGAAAAGCGTAGAAATCTGGAAATGATTAGGAATACTCATGAACTCATGTTTGTACAGAGACAAACTGATGATCACTGAGGCAGGATCCAGGCAACTGAGGATCATACAGAAACAGCTGAGATAAGTCGTGTGTCTGTGTTGCCGCAACTCGATTTTTGACGCAATCTGTAGTTTTTTTTTTTTTTTTGTTTTTTTTTTTTTTGTCGATTTCGAGGACACCAACCGATTTGGCGCGAAAATTTGAATCTAGGAACACTCTTAACACAATACGGCCCAAAAATGAATTAGGACATGTTGCCACTTCGCTCTCGATTAATTAATTTTCTAATAACTATTTCTAGTTTTTAATGAATTTGATTCCACTGTTGGAAACTATGGAAAAACAATTGTGATAGTGATCCCTACTTACATGTATGTGAGATTCACTCTTCTGAATTTGGTGGTCATAATAATAACATAGGGGTTTAATTTGGCCAGGGATAATGAAGTGAAAATCAACCTATTTTACTGGGGACAAAATACCTAGTTACAATACAACACTACCTGTTGGAGTACCTATTAAAAATCATCTACGCAAAACCATCTAGACGTTCTGATAGAAGAATACTCCTAAATCAGAAAAACATTGAGGTTGAACACGTACCGTTTACACTTGCATACGTCGTTTTGCCATTTTGCTATTGATTTATAGAAACACACATTGAAGAACGTATTTATAACTACTACGTATGTTGTATCATCATTCACATCCTGAGCTCGGAACAACAAACTTGTCACAGCTATCTGCCATAGCAATCTTTTCTCTTTCCTTAGATTTCATGAAACTACCTATCCGTATCATCTTGTATACATGGCGCCATCAAGATGGCCTAATTTCACGGTAGTCTCCACTTTCTTGAATTGACAGTTTATTTTCGAATAATCATTAAGACCTGGCAGAGATTTCTTGAGCATTTCTTGCTCAATATTACTCCTCGAAGGTGAACGGTAAGATTATTCCACTGAAGCTAACTCGGAAATACGCAGAAGTGATAAAAAATTAAATATCAAAAATGCAAACGCTACAATTTGTCTAATGGCTAACTTGTACCCATCTTGATACTTTATAAATAAAAATCATACCTTCATTTCTTATTGTTGGTTTAATCGATTGTTGGAGTTACAGTTTCCATGGAATTCATTCAAGGTTTAAAATATTACATTTTTGGACTTTTACCCCTCTTTTATGATATGTAAATGTATAAGATCTTTTTCTAAATGAGAATTTGAAAAGATTCAGTTTTGTTGCCAAATGAGAAGGAGCCCGGTTGAAACGATGGATTCAGGACAAATATAATTTCTCCCTTGATGGAAAAAATAATAAATCATGATTATGTTTAGGTATTATTACAAAAATAAGTTGATGGCACGGCCTGGAATCGAACCCAGGTCTCCCAAACTAATGATTCTTGCAGTCTAGTTACTGACTAATGATTTCACACAATTGTTTACTATGACAAATGATTTATGATTTGACTAATTTATGATGATTTATGAATTGTTTACAACGGATTCAAAACGCAAAAAAGTTGTTTAGAAACAAATATGTATTTGTTTACTTGTAGGTATACATCTTCATACCATGATCAAGTGACTAGACAGAACAATTTGTTTGTCGGTCTCGCGGTACACTTTTCAGGGTTTAGTTTTCCCAGCTGATTGTTCCTTGTTTCAATAAATTCATTTGCTGAATGAAAACTTCCTCACAATTGCAACAGCTATAAGTGACATTATTTTTCTTACTATAAAATAGTACTTAATAGTAGTACTTAATAGTACTTATAATTATCTATATACAGTCCATTCTCAAGACCTATAGGTTTTTTGTTTTTTGTTAATTTTTTTTTCACAGACCTCAAGCTTAAAGACATATTTATCAATTTATTTTGATTTATAACACAAAGTGTGTTTTTACGGAGGTTATTTTTATTTTAAAATTTCCACGTCCGTGTCCCATTATGTGAAATTTTGATTTATCGGATACCTGAAACAAAACAAAAAAAAACTTTTTTTTTAATGACAGCTGAAATTTTATAGGTAGCCTTTATGAGACTGCGGGGTTCAAAGGACAAATTATGCTGAATAAAAGCGAGCGGACCTGCTTGTAATTATTATCGTATTTCATTGAAAATTAGTTGTCAGACGATATTTGGATTTTTTGACGCTTACTCTTATTTTCATCCTATTGTGGAAGTAAACTATGAAGAGAACTGAACACCGACGGTACACAGTGCGTATTCAAAACTGCTGAATCTGAATAACAAACTGCCAAGAAGCAGAAATTTCTCTGGGAACTTATTTAAGACCGCTGATTCTTAATAATAAACTAAGCTCTCTCTGATCAGTCGGGGAAAGTACAATTGCTTCTGGTAGCCCCAAGAAGTTGAAATTTCTCATGGAGTCTGAAATAACTCATTTAACACATTCTGGGCTTCGTTGGTTTGATCCTCATTCACAACATTGAAGGTCTGGGGGTGCCCCCCAGATAGTATTCTACAATAAAAGGTCTAACACGAGCAAATACCAGTGGCGGCTAATCACCACCAAACGTGTTTTTTTTTTTTCAGTGATGGAATTTTATGTTATTTTGATTCACATTTCGTGTTTATTTTTCAAATCAATATGTGACAATGAGAAGTATATAAATTGTTGACTAAGACTGTTGAACGCGTTCGAAATTCGTAGCTATCAGTTTCGGAACCTGAGGAGCAGCGAGGTTATTGTACCTACGGATCGACCAGGCGACGTAGGATTACATGCAGAATCTCATTCATATTCATAAGGCAGTATAATTACGTAGGTACAGCCTACTCTTCATCTTCTGAATTCGTCTGTTAGCTGCGACAGACCGTTTTTAAACCTAACAAGATGTAAACCTGTTATGCCTACTCAACTGCGGCATGAAGTGATGCTCATAGCCTGAGCGAAGTGGAAAAAGGCGTTCCTCCGTTTATTTTTTGTCTGCTTGAGATTGTGTTCTGTTGCAAGGTTTTACCTTTCATTCGGTCGAGCCAAGTGAAGGTAGGCTGAACAGTTTTATATCAACAGGTTCATACGATCGTCACGACTCGTTACCACTAATGACATCAAGTCACCATTGATCCAATATCAATTTCCATCATATCTGATGGTGTGAACATCGAAGCAGTTCCCGTTCCTGTTGAAGATCTTCGTCCAAGTTATTTAAATAAGATTCTTCAGTTCGAAAAATACAATTTTATTTACTGAGTTACCCCACGAACTAACCATTTCCATTTTTATGGGCGAATGCTAATTTACACATGAAAGGAACTGCGAGAATATCCCACTCGTATTCCCATGTAAGGAGCTTCGGGTAGGACTGTAAACATTCAAGTTGGGTGGGATCAGTCGCAAATAGATTGTAGAAAAATAATGCAAAAATATAACCAAAGAGGGGAAGCTTTTAGGGATGCCTGTTTTGTATTCAATTCCGTCTTTCAAGGCTTCGAGCGTCAATTGCACTACAACTGATATACTTAGCCGTATCAAGCCGCTGTCGGCCAGTACCAGTCCATCCGTTCATCCCATCCTCGATAAAGATGAAAAAAGTTCGAATCCGTTCCACAGTCAGCTAGATGGTTAGGCCAAACCCACAGAAAAAAAGGAGTCTAGAGCTCCAGGGCTCCAGAGCCAGTTGGAAACTATTAGATGCCTTTCCTGCAGAGGTCGAGCCATCTCCTGCAAGATCCACCTTTACGGGAAGAAAACCCCTCGGAACTGGTTCGGTCGACCGGCCACCAGATGAAGCATCAAAGATGTGGTTATGTCATTAGCGGTAATTTCTTCGTCAAAATTCACTTAGCTTCGCTTCTTCGCGTCACAGAATCTCACAACTGGCCTGGGAATGTTATATCCGAACTGTCGAAGTGCTATTTAAGATGAATCTACCACAAATTGATGTTATCTTATTTATAACGTAAACTATTGACCTCATTAAGCTGATATCGGAAACAGATGACTTCTCAAGCTAAAGGTTCAAAAACTGATAGATTGTTTGTCCTTTTCACTTCAAACATGATCTTGAATTCAGCCTTTCTTATTAATATATGTCCTTATTAATTTAATGGTTCGATCATGCTGCAACTTCGAGGATAATATATTAGTCCTCGTAGCGAATCCATGACATAGCAATCAGATCATTGTCAGCCACGATGTTGAATTACCCTAATGTCCAGTGTGTTCATGTGTGTGTGTGTCCTAATGTGTGTTGTATGAATTATTCAAACATTTCCAACAACAATTCCATGAACCATTCCAGCTGACCCGGCATATCTTAATACAAACAAAATGTACTAAAATTTTTTGACTTGTTGTTTTATGGATGTTCTTAAAACATGTAATACATAACTATTTTATTGCTTTACTAATTTATTTACTATTTTACTTACTAAAAAAAAAAAAAAAGTTTACTAATTTATTTACTATTTAATTTATTTACTATTTAAGATGAATCTACCACAAATTGATGTTATCTTATTTATAACGTAAACTATTGACCTCATTGAGCTAATATCGGAAACAGATGACTTCTCAAGCTAAAGGTTCAAAAACTGATATATTGTTTGTCCTATTCACTTCAAACATGATCTTGAATTCAGCCTTTCTTATTAATATATGTCCTTATTAATTTAATGGTTCGATCATGCTGCAACTTCGAGGATAATATATTAGTCCTCGTAGCGAATCCATGATATAGCAATCAGATCATTGTCAGCCACGATGTTGAATTACCCTAATGTCCAGTGTGTTCATGTGTGTGTGTGTCCTAATGTGTGTTGTATGAATTATTCAAACATTTCCAACAACAATTCCATGAACCATTCCAGCTGACCCGGCATATCTTAATACAAACAAAATGTACTAAAATTTTTTGACTTGTTGTTTTATGGATGTTCTTAAAACATGTAATACATAACTATTTTATTGCTTTACTAATTTAGTTTTATTTTTGTTACAGGTAAGCTACGATCTCCCATGGGTCGGTTGCAACGGCAAGTCTGCTTATTTTATATAGAATGACGATAATAAATTTCCTTCGTCATTACCAACAAAAGAAAAATAATACATCATTTTTCAAGATAAATAAGGATTTTTAAAACAATTTTCTCGTTTTTGGAAATTATGAGTTAAGCTTAGATAGTTTTTGTGCTTAATGTTCGTGTTAGGAGTCGAAAATATTTGGTTAGTTCTAGCTAAATATCCGTGATCGAAAAAGTGGAAGTCTTCAAGCATTTATGTATGACAAATATCGGTCCTTCTTACGAATATTCTGACGGATATCGGTTACTTTTGTCCACAAAAGGTAGATTCCTTGTTGGTGGTTAGCGTGGAACAGAGCAACCGAGGAGGAGGAGATTGTGGAACCTGTTGCTAAAGTCACTTCAACTTCTAGGAATAGCATCATAGTTTTTTACCTTCAGGTAAACTTCAGGCTAAAACCAGGCTGATGTTGAACTTTTCCGGCCTACCACAATCTTGAAAGAAATACAAAAATTGAGACCCAACGACTGTGTGCGGTATTTCGGCATCTTGTTGGTTCTGTGCGGAGTGGCCATAACACTACCTTTACCCATATTTATTATGTAATTGGTTTTGTATACAGTTTCTTCTAGAAGTTAAAACGAATGAACCCAGTATCATATTTCGCTCCTTTTGTACAGTAAAACGAAGAAATTATTGAGAGAGAAAATGGTCTTCTAGTGTCGCTTTTTCTTCCATAGATGTTTGCTCGCAACTGTTTTCACTCGTACATTCTTTTGAAGCGATTTCATTGAAATCGACACGTTTGAGAACGGATCCCTCCTCTGTTTTCCTAGATGACTAGACCTCCATATCACAATGGTCACGTCCACCATCTCAAGTACCCGTCCCCACCTTCGGTTTAACCCTGGAAAGCGTTTTTACTTTGATTTTTTTTTTTAGGCCGGTGGCTTCTTTGCCCATTGTGAGCAAGCCTCCATGTGGACAAAAACTTTTTTCTTTTTTGTATCCTTCTCTCTCGAGCGTCCTCGCCCGTTCGCCCTGTACGGAGACGTTGGTTCTCCACTCTATGATACACCAGAGTAGACACACGGGCATCACCTATATCGTCACCGTAAACAAATGTTTCCCCTCTTCATTTTTGGTACATAACTCACTCGTAATTCATCATGAAAAGGTTGGAGAATACGCAACTGGTAAACCCAAAATACGGACTATTTTGGTAACTCCGCTTCCAATAGCTTCAGTCGATGTCTGCTACATCATACCAGTTTGTTTGTATCCCACAAGTGAGGTACTCCTTGACCCGACATACAAGTCCAGGTACTCTTGAAAGATTTTATGAAAACCCGAGCGGTGACACATTACCCTGATTTCATATGAGAGCAATAAGGCGACTGACTCCAACAATGAGGATAAGAATCACCAGGTTACACTCACTCGTTTACCACTCAACATTTTATTCACAAAAGAGGGAAACCTATTCGATTATTTATTTATTCACTTCACTTGCGAACAGTAGTTTTTCAAGGTCCACCATGAAAAAGCCAATTTTTTTCCCAGGAGCTCTGTAACAAGAAATATTCCGTGGGCAATAAAAACGGAGTTAAGAAGAACGGTCTCTGTTTCCACGAAAGTAATGAGTTACAAAGTTAAATCAATTTCCACGGTTAGTTATCATCAGTAACAAACAAGAACCGAAGTTACTTAACAACTTGACACAGTTCTTCTCAACTCCGTTTTTATTAAAATGGGTTTCCACAATCTCGTCGCGAGTGGTTTAATTTATAATATGAATTACAGAATATTATTCTGTTGGCACTTTGCTGCATAGAAGGAAACTCAGAATTGATCTACGACCAACGTTTCCCTAACCTAACCATTATTATTTACTGTGTACTTACTTTTTGAGATCATTGACCTGTTTCCATTGCATTCTTACACAAAGAGCGAGTTTTACAGGATCTAGGTGGATGAACAACTATCCCATGGTGCCTAAGTTTATTATCATGTTGCACTCAAGTGTTAGGTACTTTCAAGATTATTTTCAAAACACAGGTCTATTTCGTTCGTAGGGTTGAACCAAAACGGCTTTGTCTCCCACTAGATTTCGAAGTGCCTTTGTATGCACTCTCCTTGAAGTCTGTGGGGTCGGTTTATGCCCAAGTCACAGACTCAACCGGGAAAACCGGTGAAGCGTGAACAGTGGGGTAAAAACTGGAACGATAATGTGTATCTCCACTGGTGTGAATCCCTTGAACGAGAAGGGGAGATTTTGACTCAATCATCCGCGCCCTTGGAGAGGAAAATGTGAAGCAACGGAGTTACAAGTTTCAAAGAGACTCTCAGTTTTTAATGGCGAAGTACAATAATTGGATGAGTACCTCTTAAAATGAAGAGGAGAGGATTTATTGGTAGTTGAACTCCAACTTCATATCGTCTCGTAATCTGCTCTCAGGTTTGCCAACCTATGGAGGTGAAGCCATGAAAGGGGTCTCAGCATGTTTGATATTTGCCTGTTGACATGGAAGCAGTTTGACTGTCCTCATGACAGTATTTCCATACGTTTATCATGTGTTGCACTAAACTAGACTCGATATTTGTTTATATTACCTATTAGTTCCAAAAAAGGATGGTACCGAAATTATTATTCGTTAGGCCATGCGACATCTGCCTGGTCTTCCTGCCGTCAGCACCAATATTCTTTCTCAATTCTTTTGAACAACCCAGCTCATTTGTCGGAAGTGACATGGATGGGTCATCACAGAATTCCAAAATATTGCCAATTCTGTTGTCGTATCAATCTTTTTCTGCTCTACATTGATTCTGAAATAAAGTACTGAATGTCGCTGTCAGAACCATTGATTCATTTTCTGATACGTAAACTGTAAATTCAGAGCACAAAAATTAATCAGAATTTCATTAGTGTTGTGTTTCATACTTATACATCTTTCAACTTTCACCTTCACTTATTTTAGGGGACTCAAGGAACTAACGGGATCGTTTTTGGATATTCGAACTCTTTGCATTTCTTCATTCTAGTATCAACCAGCCTGATTAAGTATTTATTGCAACTTCTTAGCATTTAAATATGTTTTCTACTACTTTCATTGCTCTCTTATATGGATTGTTTCTGCTTTTCATCAAGATTGTTTAGAGTTTTGTTGATGGATTGTGGAGAGTTGCTGAGTTTGATTCCGAGTCTACCAAGGTAGCGGAAGCTTTGTTTTCACTTTTCAAGGTTGAAAAAATTATCTCCAAAATCAAAATTTCCACTCGCGTTTTTCGTTTTAGACCTTCCTGAACAATTTTGGTTCTGTGTCTGTCTGTCTGTATGTCGTGAAATCCTTGCCACAGATATAACTTCTACAATTCTCATCTGATTTGAAATGAAATTTTCAGGAATTGTGCGGGTTGGCGAGTCAATAGTCCCCTATGAAAATCATCACCGATCATCATCACTGATAATAGCTACTGCGCATGCGCAAACGTAAAATCCTTGTAACAGCCATAACTTCTACATTTTCCAACAATATTCAGAGATTATGCCGGTTGATGTGTAGGGTCCCCTATGAGGCTAATGCTGGGTACATAGATATTGATGTTTTGTGATCAACTACTATGCATCGGATCATCTATGCAATAGGGTTATGGATACGAGGGAGCTATGTGCCACACCCACTTGGCTGACTTTGTTTTTGGAAGCCTCGATGCTGACCAGCCAAATTTTTCGGGCGGTCTGCCATTCGAAGTCAATACCTACTGCGAGTCGTTCCAGCTGAAAAATAACCACTAATCCTCAGCTTGGAACGCAAAAGTTGTGAGTCTTCGCCTTTACCGATGTCTTCTCAGTTCATTGTTCTTTCACCTTCTTCTGGTGTCTTCCTGTTTCTCACCGTGCATTTCCCACGAAGTGGCTACGCCTCAAAGGAAGCAATAGAAGTCAATTACCAGCAGCTTCCGAAAGATTAATTCGGTCGCCTTTTTCTCATATTGCTGTAATAAGCATAATACTGGCGCTTCCCTTGCCTCCTCAAAACTGTTATAATTTCCACTGGTATCAAATTAAATGTCTAATGTTACACGGTCAGCTGCGTCTATTGTCTTCCTGTTTCCACTCACTTACGTTCGCGAAAAGTACTGACGCGTAGAATACGTTTCATGAGCCTGTTGCGTGCTCCTCCTTTTTCAAACTTGTCGAGAACTACAAAAGATGGGTGATGCATCATACAAATTCACGTCAGCTTTAGTAGTCATTTTTCGTTCTGCAATGGTCATCTTAATATCCTGTGTCCTGATATTTATCGCTGGCATGGAGTATTTACACAGCCTGTTCGTCTCTGTTGTCCCTTTACTCCGCGAGGTTGAAATAAAGAGAATTTCAGGGGCGTATTCAACTTGGACAAATCATATTGCCAAAAACAAAACACATTGTTTGCTACCTGGCAGTAGGCAATTATGATCTTGTTTCTTTGGTTTGACCTGATTGATATTTGATCAACTTCGTAGAGTCGTGAGATATTGTTTTACATAATGGTCGAATCTACTCGGGGTCCTCTTAGTAAAAAACATGATTTTCAAGATATTAATCCAAAGTCAAAAACGAAAAGTCAAAACTTTGGTTCTAGTTTTATCCTTTCACTGGCTAACTCGCCAGCATCTTCAGGCTTTTAAACATAATTCATTATATTCCCGTCTTTATGTCCTGTAGTTTTATTATAAATCTCCATCTCTTCAAAAAATTCTTTCTGATACAAGTTCTGATACAAGGTCATTTGTAGTTGTACAAGTTCCTCACTTGTCCAATCGTCGATTCAATAGAGAGAAGAAAAACAATTTTAGAAAAAATTACATAACATTTAACAGAGCGGAAGAGTTATAAAACACTCTTGAAAGATTTGAAAATTTGGGAAAATACCCAAATAAAAAACTTTCATACGACCAGGCAAACAAATTTAATGATCAAGAAGATTAATATTTGTGTTCAACCATTTTGTAAGTGGGAAGCTGACCGTAAGTATCACGGACAGATCACCTGCAGGGTCGTAGTCCTTATTTTCCAGTAGGTAGCTTATAGAGACTCAGGAACTCCTATTGTCGACGCTTCATAGGTAGCTCGGGGACATGAATCTCAGCTGCCAGCTAAATACGAGTCATATGTTTTCCACGTGGAATTCTAATAGCTCGAGCAAGCATTATGATGAGCCATTGAGCCAGTTAACGACATTTCAGTTGCTCTTTACTTGAGTTCCAAAATCGTTCTGTAAGAGCCTGAACATAAGCCCTTGAAATGTTCTTGTTCAGTCTAAAAGAGTGAACAGACAAGGACACTGACTGGAGAATATTACTAACCATTTAAATGATCTATTATACGTTCGAAAATTGCACGTTTGGCAATGTGTTTTGATATAATTATCAGAGAATAAAGCCTTTTGGACTTTTATAAGGCAGGATTACTGTTCTATAACCTTCTGATTTTCGTTTTGAAGAAGATCTCGCCCCAAAAACCTCTATTTCTTGGCTATAGCGGTGACGAAGATGATAGTGGAGGGGTTGAGGCACCTCACGACATTCGTGACTCCAAGATTACTTTGCCCTTCAGTGGGGTCGGGGCGGGACTCCAGCCGCGACCTTGAACTTGAATCATTCTTGTGTAACCTCCTACCCTTCCTGTTCTCGAAAAAAAACATTCCAGTCTGGAGCGAGAGTGGAGCATCCAGGTACTTTCGACAAATCTTTCGTTTTGTTGACATTGTGATAGGTCGGTTGTAACCTGCGGGGAAACTACTGGAAGGACACCATATATGCTCAACAAGGTCATTGGGTGACCCCCTATTATGTATGAGTTGGGGTTGAGACTGAGGAAAAATTGGCTCGAAAGAGATACGAAATAACGTGTCTGAGTTATTGAAACTGTTCTTCTGCCAACCACTTTGAATCCTCTTGATGGAAAACTCATCCAACCAGAGTAACTGATCAGTCCAGCCTCCACCAGTGATTTTGGGCTTTCTATTCTTGAATTTCTCACCTTGTCCTAACAGACTGAAAAAGTTCATTCAACTTAACTTTGCACAAAAGTAGTGGTGAGATAGCGTGTGAGAGAACAGTCAAATGCACCCTGAGGGGAACTCATCCAATCCCAGTTGCTCCAATTTGTAGAGTATATTAGTCCCCACTATAGCATATAGTCAAAAAACAGTGTTTTTGAATTTCGTATTCTTGCTTGACAATCAGCTTACCCTTTTCTCAAGACTGATGGGGAAGTTGTGTACTACCCAGAACGAGCGTTATGACTTTGAGGACATCAACAGCGGAAGAGCAACGTTGTTTGAGGAAAGTCCAGCGACGGCTTATAGGGAACGGTGTCCACCGAGATAATACTAAAAAATTCCCACTTAACACAAATAGTACCTGCGAACAATGAACATACTTGAACCTGAGTTTGGCCGAGAAATAGAGCGAGATCAAGTGCGAGATGAATTGATCAAAAGCGTGATCCAGGCGTTCAAAACTTGCAATTTGGAACATTCAGATATCCTGGATTCCTATAAAGTGTGTACAGGCGTGATAAGTCTGGTTGAAGGAGCATTCCTTATGCGCCCATGCATTTCACACAAATGTACTCCATTTAAGTCACAGCAAATGGTTACTATACTTGGATGAGATGAGCAAGCGGAATGAACTTTGTGAAAATGTGAAAGATAAAGTGTGTGTGATAAAGATGAAGTAGGTATGAAGTAAGTTTTTAAAAATGTTGTTTTAAAAAAATAATAATTTTGAAAAATCGCACATTTAAAAGTTCTCATTGGTTAAGGCTAAAGGGAACGACAGTTGTGCGAGTGAGAGGGTGAATACCAAACAAAATTTTTTGTTGGTTATATGTTAGATGATGGCTTGTATGATTTTCTTGTTCTGATAACATTCATATGGTTAGATTTGAAAATAACAATTTTTCAAGCTTAGATAAACCGGATGAAAGTATGGGGCGACACTAGTGCCATCTCTCATCTCAGAATCATACTAGACCCCCGTCCCCTTTAGCCTTAACATTTCCGTCAAACATTTTTCCTCTAAATCACTATTTTCAGCCGATGCCCCCAAAGTAGGTGGAGATTATTTATGAGTTAATAGCCAATAAAGAATCTAGTAGACCATGAAGGTTTCCTTCTAGCCTACAAATATCTGTAGATATTTTAATATCGATCTGTACACCTCTTGTTCATCATTCAAAAGAAAATTACGAGATGTGTATGTATTAATTTAGACGCCTCAAATTTCAATGGACATGATGACTCGATTGATTATTACATAAATCACAAAACCAGTGTTCATAAACTAGGAGGTACCTACTTGATACATCAGCAATCATCCTATGAGAATACCTAAGTATTTATACCAAGTTCTCACTATTTTATTGTCGCCTTTCAACAAAAGTACATGACGATGAACTAGGTTATTCTAACACAATAAATTTGACATCATATATAAAATTCACCATGAAAGGCCCTTATTCCAGGGAGTTTTCACCGAATCAGTGACGACACTCACCATGGAGATAGTACCCGCAGACATCCATACTTATTCCACGTATTATACCTACTTATTCCAGGAATAAAATGAGCTGGCAATAAGATTTTCCTCGATTGATCATATTTTTTAAGTCAGCTGCAGGAAGGTTTAGCAGCACCACTGATAAGCAATTGAAGAATTTCGTTCTGACGAATGAAGAGCTTTGTTTCACCGAAAACTATTTGTATTTTGGAGTACGTTCGTCGGCCTACTCCTTGTCTGCTAGTTTTGAATCCTCCAGTAACACCTATTCATCCTCGAAGCTTCCTACTTTCTAATTTAGTGGTACCTCCTGGAAATTTCACAATTGATGCCTCCACAATTACCCTATAATCTCATGGACAGTCTTCGAGTCCAAGCCTTGTTTTCCTTTCGACGAGTTTTCATGGTTGGACTTTCAATCTGTGTTGCTTTCTTCATTTCTCCATCCAAAACTTTGACACCTTTTTTTCACCTCCAGTGTGACCGCACTGATGGTATCTGTTATTTCACAGTGACTGGACACTATCGGAAAGCGTTGAAGTTGTGACAGAGGAGAAGTCGGTTCTATAACAACAGACCACCGAAGCTGGCCTGCTAAGAAAAGACCGTCATAAAAACGTCACGTTTCCCAGTCGTAGACTGATTACGGGTAAGACTGGTATCACTTTCTGACGTCTGAGGTTTCTTTAATACCCCCCTCACCGTTCTTGCTTCATCGTGACCGTCCCTCGGAGGCTTGTTCACAACAGGTGACGAGGGTTCAGGTTTGAGATGACGAGTTCCCGCCAAACAGAGGAAGAAAAATTACCTAGATGTTGCTTCTACATGCTTGTTTGGATTTTTAAATCCTGCCCCCTCATTATTTTAATAGCTGATGGGAATGTAAGTAGCTATTATTACCAAAGAGTTAAATAATATTCTAATCGTTAGTAATAATGATGCATAATAGTTTTATTAGGGTGGTGATTTCGTTGTGTTGCTAAACCTGGATGCTCTCAACTAATTTGATCCGGTGGTTGCTACGCGGTAGCACGTGATATGCTCATCCACTCAATCGTAGTTTCCCAAAACCGGCTGTTACCCTTCACCTATCCTGTTCTGACTCCTCCCTTCTTTGGTTCAGGTAATGAAGAAGACAGTTGCCTGCTACCTACCCCTCTGGTCTCTTACAAAAGCGATTATACTCGAATCATAAATGGAACCAAATTTGCGTGTACTTTCTGTGTACTGTCATTCATGATGAATTTGAATGAAATGAATGAATGAAACGTGTATTTTTTCCTTCACAATGGCTAACAGACAGTTCTTTACTCGAAAGAGCGGCAATAATCTACCAATTTACAATAAAAAAAGCACTTGTATAAATAAAACAATTCCTTTTTCCGCATAAACAAATATAACTAAATTTGAGGATAGGTACAACAGAATATCACAAAATTTTGATATATATAATATAGTTCACATTCCATAATAAATAAACTAGTATGATCAGTTCGAGCCCCAAAATTATTATCTCCTAATATAACATTACAATATAACAACATACAAAATGAATCAGTAATTAAACTCTAGTTGGAGCTCATGCCGATATTTCCATGCTTGCCTGCAATATCCCACCAATCTCCTTTGTAGGCTGCTGCCTGTCAATATGGCAATGCATTCCCACCTATCCGTGATCCCCTTTCCTAACCAATACATTCTTATCTGCGCCAGTATCGTACAGCTTCCCAGGAAGTGGAGTGCATCTTCTCTTTACTGGCTGTTACACAATGCGCATCTCCAACGCTCCTCTGTTCGCCCCGGTGCAAAGTTCAGAAATATCTGCTTTGTTCTCAACTTGAATAGCCATCGTACCACTCCCAAGCTTTTTGTTTCCATGTATTTGGGTACAGCGTCAAGGGACATTACTTCTTTGAAGTGTGAATGAAAACATGAACATTCATAATGAATTTTTGGTGGATCCAAACATTGTCTGGGGAGTGTTCGTCTTTTGGTTGAATGATCTAGAAAAATATGTCATATGACACACGAATCTGAGATATCTCTTCATGTTTTGGGTGTTTGGAAGTCCGTCGAAAAGCTATTATCAGCTCCTAAAGCAGCTCTCCTCGAATTGATAGGTAAGCGTCAAGAACAGTTTGCTTTATTGATTTCTCATTTCTTTTAGGTGGATTTGTATTTTGCAGCGTGAATGCATTTTCAGTAGATCCTTCTATCTAGATCATAAATCTCTGTGCAGGAATTTCACTTTAGTTTCGAATTGAACACGATCAGTGGCATTCTAACCCTCGCCAGTCACATCCCACCAGTTCTCGAGCTCGAGGCGCCGCTCGCTGCTCAATGATGTATCTTCATCGAGACGTTTATTGGAGCCGGCTAACGGAACCCTGACCGTACTTTATAAACTGGTGGGCTACATTGACACTTCACCTTGCGTGTTCCCCAAGCAAGACCTGCATGCTAGGTGTGGTCTCCAGCTCTGTATGGAACTGTGTACCTCGCCTAATTAACTTAGGCGGGAGCGGCATAATAGCTCCGTCGCATGATCATTCTTTCTGTATTGTTTACGAGCTTTGTATATCGCCTAATAGAGTGTACATCTCTGTTTTCCAAGATGAACCTAGGAAAATGTCGGCATCCTCGAAGTACGATGCTATTCAAATATACGATAAATTTTATGGTACGAGTAATGAATTCATAATGAAGTTAAGTCACTATTTATTACACCATTATAATGCTCAAGATTTTTCTAAAGAAGGAATTATCTTACAATAGCGTGTACACTCGCTTCGCTCACTACACATATCATTGCAGGTATGCAGATCATTGAGCTCGCCTTTTCTATTGTTTTAGTCATGAAAAAGTGACCATTGGTCTTTCGAGATTGTAGTTTAAATACACGACAAATTTCCAAGTGCTATTGGTATAGTCGTACTTGATAGTCTTTATACCCTTAGTAGTCTTTATTCTTCCCTAACCCACTATGGACAGTTCCACGCTGCAACAAATTGCAAAACCTGATCTAAATTCTGAACCTTCGCTCCGTAGGAAACTCGTGTTTGGGAATGATACTAGTGTTCAAAAATCATATTCTATCCCCTCAGGCATACCTACAGCAAAAACAGTATTCTTTTCCCGGCAGTTGAACTAACAAACGAACAAATCTTCGTACGACAATTAGTAATAGATTAGGTACGTCTCTTGGTGTATACTTATACACATAGAAATGTGACCTTGGTTAAGAAAGAAGCTTTGCTGTATCTACTTTTGTCCTAGTGCTGATAAAGTCGAGTGGGTACACCATAATATTCTTTGTTTTCGTCTTGTAATCAAGAATAAGATTACCTGCAGACTAGGTTCTAGGTACGAGTAGCTAAAAGAAAAAGGAATAGAAAGTGATATTTCGTGAGTTCTGTGTTCTTATGTAATTGCAGTCCCATGACATCGATAATCACGGTAATGTATGCACCTTGCTATTTGAAGATAAGTTGGCCTTGAGCTAATTTGTAAGTCGGCTGATGATTTTCAAAGTGAAAGAAAATTTGTATTTTTCCCTCAATATCTGAGTCAGGACTAATTTAATCTCAATCCAGGATGGAATCTGATCCATTATCAACTTCATTATTCTCTGTATTGATTCAGGATTTATTATGATGAATAGTTTGAATAATATTGTGCTTGTTCATTACTTCCTGTGAAGCCGGAATCGTATCTATGTGTAATTAGATTCACAGTTTAGTGGTACCGTTTATTGACAATCTTCACATCTTGTTTGTCGATCTATCCATATTTGAACTAACCGGGGCTTCTGTGAATTAACAGTCACTGATTTCCAACGGAATGTTCAGGTTCCTATATTTATTGCGGCTCGTTATTACGGTTGATTACTGATCCCACTTACTACATCGGCTCATTAGCTTCATTTATTATTAATTCCGCCTAGGTTCCCTAATCATTGCTAATGTGTAAAAGATTGTGGATTTTAGTATTTAAAAAAATAAACGCCTGATTTTTGTATTTAACATACCACCTCAATGCGATATTGTATCCTGATTTGATGGAACGATTATTTTCGTTCCATCGAACCGAGACTCAGGGTTTTCTCCCCAGTCTTATTCCAGACATCGATCCTGTAGTAAGTACCATCTTTCATACTAGGTTTCTTCCCTCACCCTCGTGGTTCAAATCTGAAGATCTAATAGGTAATATATTTATTCCGTGCGGAATAAAACAGGGTTCTGTCTTGGGGCCGTGTTTTTTTTGGTTCATTATTTTCAATAATGAACCTTTGGAATCAAACAATAAAAAAAGTTTACCCCCCCCTCAAAATTTGTTGGTTTACGTTTCAAGGTACGTAGAATCCAAAAATCGAATAAAAGTTTGGCCGTCCGTCCGCCATATGCGACACTTAGTTCCCATCGACCGATTTTGATGAAATTTGGTATATGGGCTCCATTTGGGGTCTAGTTCTGTACCTCAGAGGTCAACTATCGTATGTCCAAAATTCTCGTTTTCGAGGTTTTTGTTTTGTATGTGCATTGTTTCTATTGTATTTTGTATTCTATTGTATTGGTAGGCATAAACAGATTCTACAGAATTAATTTGAGCATGATAAAGTCATCAGAATGGGCCATAGGGATCAAAATAGGTGTGCCCACAACTTCTTTCGGCTCTGCTGTAAAATCGCCAAAATGTCACTTACGATAATCGACCTCTGAGGTACAGAGTTGTGCCCCGAAGCTTTTGGTTGATGTCGATCACTTCTAAGGGTTGAAAATTTGAAAACGCTCTAACTCAAAAAAGTTTCGATGTAAAGGTATTGTTTTTCCATCAGTTTAAGGTAGTATTGAATTTTTAGTGACAACGCGGAGTTCTGTGGAACAAACCGTTCGCTTCCTACAAGAACTTGAGGGTTGGACTTCCGGTTAATCAGAAACACGAGTGTGAATCGCAAAAGAGGCCCAATCTCCGTTCAAATTTTATCTGACCAAAATGCGATCGCTGTAGGTACGTGGTAGGTAGGTAGTATCTATGCCCCCCCTCCAGTACAAGATAGACTATTTATCATCCCTAGTGCTTGGATTCGTTTCCATCAAGAGCGTTTAGTTTCTGAGGGTAGCAGAACGGCAATCAGATTATTCTCGTTAATTAACTCAATAGTCTGGATCCCCCAGAACATCCCTCAGCTGTTCCACAACACAACGTATCATTTCGTTCTAGATTAAAATCTCTACACCTATATGCCAGTTCAGTAAGTTATCAAAAAGCGGTAATGACACTGAAAGCGAAGTGGGAAGGGAGACGAATACGGATAGAGTGGGAAGCAGCGAGAAGGGAGGAGACGAGCGTATAGCGGTCTCTCGCATTCCCCAACTGTTAATTTGCATGGAAGGTAACTTAAGAAGGAGCTTGTTATTTGCACACCTTCCCTCCCGGGTCAGGTGGGACGCTGCGAGGTAAACAATGATCGTATCTCAGTGATCCCGAGCCTTTTCCCCGCACCCCATAAACGGAGGATCGTTAACTCAGGTTGAGGGCGTCAAGGCGCGGTTGGGTAATCAGTCATAAACCACGGAAGGAGCCGAGACATTAGCTACCTCCTCGGGTAACAAACCACGACCCATCTCGACCTACATAGAGTAAATGGCTGAAATAGAGTCATGACCACAGATCTCTACATTCAGATACATATAAAAACCGTGACTCAAACGTTTCATAAGTGTTTGTACTTACTTCTGGATTACACAAATACGCACATGTTGTGCTGCAGCCGCTGTCAGTTCAAATGAAATGAAATGTATTGAGATGATTCCAAAGAGCTAACCGGAAGTTTTGCCTCTTTCTATAGTATTGTTCGTTCATGCTTGTTACGCATGTTCAACAGTCTGCTACTGTAGGTAGCCTAGCTTCAACAAATCCGATTGCGATTGATAATAGAATTGGGGTTCATTGAAGGTCATGTGATCGAAATCAGGGTATTTTCAGGTTAGCAAGTAGGAGTTGAGGTAGATGATTCAGTCTTTACTGTGCGGGAAAGATGAGAGCATATTCATTGAATTCAACATTGAAATATGAATGTACAAAGTTTTGGTACAAGCTGATTGATACTCAATTCACATAATAAAACTTTTGCAATCAAAAAGAGATTATGGACGTTGAGAAACTAGCATTTTTGAAATAGTAGATAGATGGATAGATATTTGTTTATTTGGCGCCATTTTGTACATTACTTCAATAAGATAAGTGCATGAAGGGATGCGATTTGCTCAGATTTCCTACCCAACGTTAGGCTTGGCCCGTGTTGTTGGGTAGGATTTTTGTAAGTCGCTCCATCTCGGTAAATAAATTAATACCTATACTTTTCATTACAGTAATAAATAAATTACTAAACAATACTTTACATTTTTTACACATTAAAATAAATTGATTAAATTGATATCTAAAGTAGATAAATTGAAAGCTACTTTACATTACAGTATGAAGTAAATTACTGAACAATGTATTACATTTTTACACATTACTTAAATCCTAGTTTACGTAAATATGGGCGCTATTTAATAATCTCTAATCATATGCATATGGGCTGTTTAGTAGCCTCTCGCAACTGAAGTCCCTTTCTATAACTAGCCAACTTAATACTTGCATATTGTATTTTGGTCTAGCGAACTTCTGGAAACTTTTCATGCTACAATTGATTTCTCTAAGTAACATATAGATGAAAATCGGGAGGTGAGTCAGTCCAGGTCTTGGGTCAATTACATTCCCTGCAGCGACATATAAATAATTATACTTTAATGAATAAAAACAGTAATAAAACAAACAAAAATCGTTTCAAGCTTGCGGAACTGAAGGTACAGGCATATTTATCTTAGAAATATAAAAATGTTTTTAAACTTTTCATTTCAATATATTTTCGTATGAAGGATGTAAAATAGTTTGTCATTTTATGATAATATACGTCTCTCAGGATTGAAATTTATTGTTAATAAAACCGTAACAATTTTATCAATATTGTTGAAAGAGAACCTTTATTTCCTCAACAATCTTGCTCACAAAACTTTCATAGCACCAACATTTTGTAGAAACTAATACAATACAAAATAAACTCGATCACTTGGCTACAGGATCTTCGGGACAACCAACAAAGTCCCCCTCCGTTCCGCAGATCCTGTTGAGCCCAATAGACTCCATGATTGTCAAATTCCTCTTTCTTGTCAAAGGCTTCGTCATTATGTCTGCGACATTGGCGAGAGAGGGAACGTAATCGATGATTAATCTTTCATTCTTCACCAAGTCCTTTATGTAGAAGAGCTTTATACTTATGTGTTTTGAGTGAGCACTTACGTTGTTGCCCCTCGTGAAACTTATTGCAGCCTGGTTATCGCTCCAAATTGCAGGTTGCCTTTTCAAACTACAGCCAATTTCATCCAGGACATACTGAAGCCAGACCATATCCATGGCACAAGCAGCTAATGCCATGAACTCTGCTTCCATGGTTGACAAAGCAACTGTCCTCTGTTTGGATGACTTCCAAATAATTGCTGATCCTCCTAGCCTAATTATGAATCCTGTCGTTGATCTGCGGTCATCTGTAGATCCGGCCCAGTCAGAATCCGAATATCCTACCAAGTCGTCTTCTCTTCCATCAATTACTAATTCGTAATTCATAGTTCCTTTGATATACCGCAACACCCTCTTTGCCGCTAACCAATGCAATTTACCTGGATTCGAAGAAAATTGTCCCAACTTTGAAACCACGAATGCGAGGTCAGGTCTCGTGGCCTGAGATAGATACAAGAGCTTTCCAATAAGTCGACGATAAGGTATGTTCTCCATGTATTTCTTATCTTCATCAGTTGCTGGACAGTGTTCTTTACCAAAGTTGGTTTCCATAGGGGTTGAAACTGGTTTGCAGTCCAACATATTGAATTCAGACAAAATTTCTTTGATGTATTTCATTTGATTTAGGCAAACCGAATCATCCCTCCTCTTGACTTCAATACCTAATATATAATTTAACTCACCTAAATCTTTCATGTCAAAATTTCTTCTCAGCATTTCTTTTGTGTCAATCATTTCTTCCTCGGACGATGATATTAGTATAAGATCATCAACATAAACCAATATTATTCTTACATTTCCATTATTTCTTCGATAGTACATACAGGGTTCCGATTTGCATTTGTTCATCCCTCCTTCCAGTAACTTTTGATCCAATTTTTCATACCACGATCGACCCGACTGTTTTAAACCGTACAAACTGCGTAAAAGTCTACAAACTTTACCTTCTACTCCCGTTATTCCGTCTGGGCATTTCATATAGATTTCTTCTTTTAACTCGCCATTCAAATATGCAGTTTTGACATCCATTTGATGAATTAACCACCTGTTATTTATCGCCAGTTTGAGAAGTAATCTTATAGCTGGGAGGCTGATAACGGGGCTGTAGGTTTCGTCGTAATCTATTCCTGGTTTCTGGGTAAACCCTTGGGCAACTAGTCTCGCCTTATATCGCTCAACAGTCCCATCCGCCATGTATTTTATCTTGAATACCCATTTGAACCCAATTGCAGTTTTTCCTGCTGGTAATTCAGTCATCTCCCAAACATTCATCAATTCCAAAGATCTCAGTTCCTCTTCAATTGCCGTTTTCCATAGATCACTTTCTGGTCCCTCCATGGCTTGTTTGTAAGTTTTGGGTTCAACTTTTGCATCCTGTGAACATGCACAATAATATTCAGGCTGTTTAATTTTCATTCTATCTCTAAGTTTCATTGAAAACGTTGGATAAACTCGGTCGGCTTCGTTATCTTCTTCTCTCGTGATATACTCCTTTAATCCATCTGTTCCTTCTAGAACTTCGTCTTCTGCTTCTATGTGAACTTCTGTTTCTTCACCTCTATCTTGATCTTCGACTTCTGTTTCAATCGGCAATTTTCCATTCAAACAACCATTTTGAACGTTTTTCTCATTTCCTCGATTCACGAGTTCCTCAATAACTTCTATCGTGTTAATATCATTACGTTTTACATCTCTCGTCAGTAATTGTTGACTGACTGACACGTAATCAACATCACTATATGAAATTTGCTCTTCAGTGTGGTTTCTGAAGGCAGAAACTGATTCATCAAACACAACATCTCTACTTATAATCAATTTTTTCTTGTGTATGTCCCATAATCTGTAACCTTTTGATGCTCCTCCATACCCCACCATTGCACACGCTGAAGAACGATCGTCTAGTTTCTTCCGCAACAGTTGTGGGACGTGAACAAATGCTTTGCACCCAAAAGGTCTCAAGTGTTGTACACTTGGTTTTCTCCCAGTCCAGATTTGCTCGGGTACTTGACTGTTGTTACTGGTTGGACATCTATTACGGATATAACATGCAGTATTGACCGCTTCTGCCCAGAGCCTCTTTGGAGCATTCATTGCTGTTAACATACACCTGGCAAGGTCCAAAACTGTTCTGTTATACCGTTCAGCTATACCATTTTGTTGAGGGCTATATGGGCACGATAGTTGACGTTGAATTCCATTCGCATCCAAAAATCTATTAAATTCTTTATTGATGTACTCTTTGCCATTATCGCTTCTTAACATTTTTATTGGTCTATCAATTTGTTTCTCAACCATCGCTTTGAATCTTTTAAAGCAGCTCAAGACTTGGTCCTTGGATTTAATGAAATATATAAATGCTTTTCGTGAGTAGTCATCAATGAATGTGATGAAATATCTATATCCCGACATCGAATCCACTGGAAGTGGCCCACAAACATCCGAGTGAATAAGCTCCAATAACACTCGTGTCTCCATCTTACTCGTTTTCGGAAATGATTTTCGAAAACTCTTTCCCTTCATACAGCTTTCGCAGAGGCCATCGTAGGTTTTTAGCACTCCCTGGTCCAACCCTCGTACCATTTCGTTTTTGAACATGGTTTTAATCGAATCGAAGTTCACGTGGCCTAGCCTCTCATGCCAACTTACTTTGCTTACATTGACAGTTTCACTTTGGGGATAACTGTGGATACAATCTAATACATACATGTTGGAATCATTGCGAAAGGCTTTTATGAATAACTCATCTCCATCAAAAATGTTGCATATACCATTGGCTATCTTAATCTCATAACCCTTCCTTTCGATCTTAGCCATAGATATTAATCGGAAAGTGAAATTGGGCACATGATAGACTTCGTTTAGGGTTATCGTGAATTCACCACACTCTGTTTTGGAAAATATCTTTACAGTGCCAACCCCTACAATTTTACAAGTGGTGTTTGAGGCTATGGTTACAGTTCTAACATCATCTATTGGTTTATACTGATCAAAATCTTCTTGGTGAGGCGTGAAATGACTGCTGGCTCCACTGTCTATCAACCATTCTCCTTTACTGTGACATCCAGCCATAAAACATGTTGCACTCATTGACTTTTGATCTACATGTTCATCTTTTGTTTGTTTTTGGTACCGACAGAACCTAGCCAAATGTCCCACTCGGTTGCAATTGTAGCATCTTTTTGCAGGAAAATTTTTCTTGACATACAGTGCGTTTGATTCATCTATTTCATTATCTTTCTTTAACGCCTTTCTCTTGAACTCCCCACATAATATACTTTCTAATTTTTCTGGTGTGTATTCTTCGTCCTTAAAAGTACAAATCATACTCACCGTAGTTTCGTATTCATCTGGCAGTCCGTTAATAAGAACATTGCATAACTGCTCGTCGTCAATTTTTGCACTCCCTGCTTTGACGACTTCGGATGCATAGCTAAAAACCCTATTTACGTATTGTTCCATATCTTCTCCTTGTATAAATTTTGCAGAATACAGACTTTTAGAGGCTTGAAGTCTCCTAAGTCGAGTCATCGGCTGGAATCGACCTGCCAATCGCTTCCATAATTTTCTCGGACAATCTATATCCAATATATCGTGTTGGATCTCTTCGACAATACACCTGGCAATGATTCGGAACGCCTTCCTTTTCGTTTCTTCAGAAATCGTGGCAAACTTCTCATCATCATCTGTCGACACAACTTCCCACAATTTTTGATCCTCTAATTCTAATCTTATATTAAAGGCCCACGTTTTATAGTTTTTTCGATTGAGCTTCACTAGTCCACCAATGTTTGTTTTCACAAAACTCGCCTCTTCGCGTTCTTCTCCCTCTTGAGACATGTTTTGACAAAACTTCCAGCGCAGCAGAACTATGGAACGCCCATAACCCGTGTTGAACACGGGACATCAAAATAGATTATTTTGAGATAATTTGACCGATGAGAAGATTGAACACAGTTCAAAAGCAACCTGCACCGCGACGTTCTGATTATCACCTATGTTTTACACTTATGCATCGGTAGGGTTCCACTTATGGATGATTAGATTAGCTCAAAATGAAATTTGACCTACTTGTGAAAAAAAAAAATCTAATCGGTTTTAGCGGGGTTGTCTTTTTCAAGTTTCCTCGTGGACATTTCATCAGGGATTCGAGTTCCTTTAACCCTGAAATAAACTCATACTCAAGTTTAATACCTGTACGTTTGTGAGGTCAGCGAGCTCCGGAGAGTGTGGCCCAGGACCGTCACACCAGGGAGTCCTGGTTTCGCCGAAGAAGTTGAAGGCTCAGCGTCCTTGTGTACCGTTGGAAGAGGTCGACCTGAATTCCCATGAAGGTGGAAGAAGCGGCCGGGGAAGGTCGGAACCTTGTTTGGGAATCCTGAAACTTCCTGGAGTTCCCTCTATAAATTGATTCGTCGTGATTTAAGTTTTGATTCGGAGAACCCTCGACGGTTACGCAGTTTATAACAGCTGACACTAGGAAAGGGGACTTTAGTATGAACGATGTTCTGAAACGATGTCACAAACGCTTTCTCCACCCCGGCAAGCGAATGTGATTTGGATTCGTACTTGATGTTCTCAGATTGACTCATCTGATCATACTTGTGGAATACTTTGCAGATATGATTGCAGTTTTGGATTTCTGCTCATTAACATCTTACAGAACCTAAAACTTTTTAAATTCATTGAACTGCAACACTCTTTGTGATTACTGTACAAAAGAACGTCCTCAAGAGATTCAACAACATGGCAATTCAATCTTGATGTTTGACGAGTAATATTTTTAAAAGAAAAATATCGATGTTGTAAATCATGATTGAGCTTACCTACCCATTCCAATCTAAAGTTTATTGGAAAAATGAAACCAAAATACGTCACGCAAAAACTAATCTCAATAGCATCTCCACGCATCCTAACGTACAGGATGGACACAGTGTCTAAACTTCAAGGGATCGATTCTACTAACATATTTCAAACAAAAAGTTCATCTTACAGTTTATTTTTAACCCCTTATTTTTGTGAGTCTTTCAATTCTCAAGATTTTTTTGGTGTTTTCTATTTTACAACAATGACTATAACTATCTTTGGAGGGGAGGGGGGCAGTAGATAGCACCCCTCAGTCGGTAACCCAGAGTTCTATGCCGAAACACTGATTCCGTTTAACGAATTCGTGTTTTTACTGATTCTAAGACAAACTCCTCCTCTAAATTCGATTAAAAAAATAGACCGTTAAAAAGCTGAGATTCTGAGGCATTTTTTTCCGTGGAGTGTTTCTCGAAAACACAAAGTAATAAAAACTTAGAAACGGGTAGAAAAAATTAAATTAAAAAAATTATCAACAATTTTATTTCAAGTTCTTTTTTATGGATCATAATATGATCCATATTATGATCCAGTTATTATCTGCTCAAAATGTTTTTGTTAGGCATTAGAGAGATGAACAATTTTTAACGCTTCTTCAAACGGTGGCCCTTAGTTGTACAGTCATTTTAGATCAATGGCCGTTAGGTAATTTAACTTTTTCCCGTGAGATCACCGAATTATGGATGATCCCCCGAGAGGTTATCTGGATAGGCGACCGCTCGAGGGCAATAATCGCAGGTCTTGAAAATTTTCCGGGTTGGGCCGTTGGTGAACCCCTCTCCACTTTAGCCGGTGAGGCAATAAGTAGCCATGAGCGAAATCATTGGAACCAATTCCGATCTTCCATTTACTTTACTCACTTTACTTCCTTTTTACTAACTGGTCATTTTAGTGGTATAGTGTTGGTAACACGAAAAAATCAAGGAAAACATGGGGTTTAAATAACTGTAAGAGGAACTTTTACAATGGGGTGTGCGAATGGGTCGGAAAAATTGTTTATTGTTATTTTAAATCCTGTGTCAGGATGAAAACTAGTAACAGTCAAATGAACTCATTCCTAGTTGTTTTTCCAAAAGTATGATCTAGCTTTTTGCATTTTTGGTTTTTGTGAAGTCGTATGTTCTATAATAATTAGTTTACACAGTTTGATCAATGATGTTAAGCAAGTTATTGTGGGATGGACGAAGACGGAATGGTGAGTCTTCATACTTGCTAACACGAATTTATTACCTACTGTAATTTTAAGAACTATTCACTTGAACCTAGGCCAGTAGGTAATTCTCAAACAACGCGGTTTTTTCACATTCTATTACTATTTTGGACATAGTACTAAGTGATAAATAGCTGTACAGTATGCAAATTTCAATATGTTATGTTTGAGCTGTGATAATTGTGATCACAGAATTGTTGTAATACAGTTACTGAAGCGGATCAAATGGCAAGATTCAAAATGTTAAAAAATCGTATATTTTCCTCTTTGGAGATTAGTGCGTTGTTGTATAACTTTCGACGAGTTATTTGTGATTATCAGCGAATCCTAAAAACCTTTTAATAAGGGAGTGCTTAATGACTTGGTACTTCTTGGCACTTCGTGAAAGGGTGTTTGCTTTGGGAATAACCTCTCAAGGTTTTTTGGTAGCTCACACTTTGCTGCGTTGACTCTAGACAAAATATTGACTCGGTGTTACGCAAAGGGATCCGCCTTGTTTCTCGCTGACGATGTCGAAGGAGGTGGACGAGTTGAGAGGCGGGCATTGACGGTCTTTACTAACTCAGCACATCCCCATGTTTTCTTGAGGGTTCTCCTTTCACTCGGGTCCAACGCAATTTGATAGGCTTTATGAATCTTTGCATCAGTTGAGGTTTCATTTACATGTCATTCGGATCGGAATCACCAGGACAGGGAATAGTAGTTGGATAGCGGAAAAATGGTGTGTCCAATTATAGTGATCACGGTGCACGAACATGATTTTGCAGTGAAGAAGATCTCAATTACTAAGTAAGTTTTTAAGGGAACTTTGGTCTCTTTTTTATGTGTCTAGGTTAAGAATACAGCTTTGAATCAGCCTACACAATATTTTTCAGCTAAATTTGTGGAAATTGATTCCAAAAGGTATTTTATCCATTTGGTCAAACGTGAGAAAAAGCGAAAAACCATAGTGACCTGAAAAACGTGCTATAAACCAATGATGTTATTTTTTATATATTTCTGAATTATAATAAATGTTTTTGGAAAAAAGGTAAATTAGTTCAAGTTTAAAATAATTTTGAAAGAGGTTTGAAATATCGGATTTATGAATAGAGTACTTTTTGAAACAATACGTGGCGTTTGGTACTCTTTGGAATCAATCAAAGAGGATAAAGTACTTTTCGAAATCAAACGAAGTGGATTTAGTACTTTTTGAAACAAAAACGTGGCTTTTAGTACTTTTTGGAATCAAACGAAGTGGATAAAGTACTTTTTGAAAACAGACGAAATGGGTAAATTACTTTTTGAAAACCAACGAATTGGATAAAGAACTTTTTGAAACAAAACGGAGTTTGACCGATTCTTTGATCAAACTTCCAAGTACCTACTCCTATTATATAAGTATTTCATCGGGTCAACACTCATGAAAGGTTAAAACTAGCTATGCTCTTTAAATATCAAGTTAATTCTGATGATCTCCCTCAAACTTACTTTTGATTTTGAACTTTGAATAAGTTTAAATGGGACATTTTCCAGTCTAGGGTACAAACATCGTTTTTCAAATAAGATCACCTTTTTATTTTGCAAACTCGGATTTTACATAAATCGGTTTTTTGAATAAATTACTTTTTATCAAATTTTGAGGTGCACTTGTATTACTACGGGCAAAAAGTGCACTGAATAATACGTCCCTTCTGAATAAATACTTTGCTAAGACTTCTCATACAAAACCTAAATTCATAGTCCTTGAGAATGATCTCGCTATTTATTATTATAATTGTTATTTTGTTTTAGTTTTTTTTTGAAGAAATGTGATTGTGAACAGTACAAATATAATGATTTGTTAATGCTGATGAACGGTGATTTATTCTTAAACAAAGTTCACAGAAGAAAAGATTGTACAAACCAATAACCCCATAATATCCATTTGTACTCATTTATGTGACTTTCATCATTCAAATAAGGTCGATTCCACAACGTCGTTATGACTAATTAGCTGTAGTGTAAAAGTTAGAAATCGTGCAAGAATTATTTTTAGCCTTGTAAATACACTATGGTGTTCTAGTACATGCAAAATGGTTTCGTGAAAGTAGGTGCTGATTTCATTGACTGATACGTGGTTTCTCGACGTCAGTTCCATATTGAAAGTTTCATCGTTGGGCGTTGACCTGAAAATCGGTCTTTGACGCACTCGTGCCAGGTTCGGGAAGTTTACTGATGCCCGATGATTACGAAAAGGGAACGAGTTTCTTCAAAAATGCATTCGATAGATCAACAAACTGAATCGGCATATCCCATCCCGCCCGCAGAATAAAAGAGGTGAATATTTCTTTCGGCTGAATACAGATTCTCTTGAAGCGATGAGGGCAAACTAGGCCGAATGTAACTGGGCCGAAAGTGGTCTCTGCTCCAGAAGTATTTCTTGCGATGGAGGAACAGGTCCAAACGAAATTCACATCAAATAACCCCCCCGCAAGCTCTTTAAACAAAATACTTTAAAATAATATTTTAAAAAAAATACTTTAAACAAAATACTGATGTTCACAAAACGTTTTTCATACGTTGTGGAAACTTCAAAAGTCGTGGTTAAGTTATGTTATACATTTCTCAACCTAACTGAAACGTGAAAAGGAAATTTAATGCAATAGAATTACAATTTTCTAAAAGTCCCCCTTAGATTTTACCAGTATTTGATCAATTTTCTTAGGTATTGGATGAACACCCTCAAGTCTGATGGTATGTGCTACGTTTGGAATTAGGAAAGAAATACATCAGAATTAGTAAAAAAGTTGTTATAATTATAACAACCTTTTTACCTGTGCATGACTGCACATTGATTTCATCGTGATCCGACTAATAGGATCCGTGGTGTAAGTGGAACAGTGAAAAATTGTCAATATACTCCCAACAACCTCACAATCGTGTTGCTGTTTTTTTACGTAGAAAAACTCCATATTATGGCTAAATTTGATTCACTCCATCATGTTGCTTGTTTTCTACGTAAAAAAACATATTATGACTACCTACTTCAGCTGTATGACTCCTCGTAACTGATTTATTATTTATTTATTTACATTTATTTAATTACAGCTCTTTCAATGGATAAACCAAGTAACATGAGTTCATAATAGTTCTTTTATTACGAAGAACCGCCAATCTACCTCGTAATGTCTGGAAAAATTCCCACTCGTACAGCATGAGTGAATGAGCGAATTTTCACAAATGTATTTTATTAACCCGACTTTCAACCATTTTTGACTTTAAACATTTCAAAAAATACTCTTTTAACGGACTTATGGAGAAGTTATTGGAATATTATTACCTATTCGCAGTTTTGGGTGCGTCTAGTATATGGCTGGCCCCCAAAAGCCAATTGAGAAGAATTTTTATTTCTAGAGATGGTAGAAATCACAATCAGAAATTATGCGCTAATACCGAATATACCGCATAATATTATTATGATTATGATATGAGATGTTAATTTCTCCGTAAAAACCCCAATAAAACACGTTTTTTTATAGTGATTTTGACGTTTTAACCTCTTGGAGTTGTCCGAAATTCCTGGCTATCGAACATTTACCTAATTATTTGTTATTATGACATTTCGCCACAAACTTGGAATGTTTTCTAATTTTCTCAATAATAACTCAAGTTATCCAAAATCAAACACACACACATTTACATAAGATATAGTAATATGTATAAGGTTCCTTAACCCATCAGCTATCGCTTCGGGTCATGTTGACCCAAGCCTTCATATTCCTGAAAATGTAATGTACAAACGTAATTTTCAGTGTAACTCGTGACTCCAAAGTGTAAGTTTGGCAGGAAATGTTATTTGAACCGAAGCGACTGAGCGTTTTCTTGGACCCCAGTGAGCCATGTATTTTACCTATATTTACTCGTGCGAAATTCATTAACTTTTTTGGACAAAAATTGTGATAACACGTTCAATTTGATTATGTATTGAAGACAAAGTATTTATCTACATCAGTCATTCACACAGATAGGCGCTCACAACACCTACGATATTCGAGCAACTATACATCGTGCACACACTTGGGCCTTTTGAATTGATATTGATATTTCAACGTATATATCATGATATTATTATGATAAAAATGCAAGAAAAATATCGATTTATTTTTAAAATAAATTATTTTTGTTCATGTTTTTTCATGTTAATGATAAAAAATTTAAAATAGGGTGAAATATACTCAAACTAGCGCTTGAAGTAAGAACATAGGTTATGACATTGTTACAATCGCTGTCTATTTACAATACCGAAATGTGTCCTTATGTGCGAATGTTTGGTTACACAATTGACTCTCTCTTTCAGAATATGCATAAATTGTCTGGTTTTTGATCCCTTTTACCCCTGATAATTACAGTCAAAGTCGCTCGGGCCAAATAGAGTATATGACGAGGGTAGTCCAGAAGGGTTAAACTTCAAGGAATAGTTTTAGAATCCCCACTCATTTTTACTGTAGTTTTAGAATGTATGAGATCAGCTGTGACCGCGGTCGCTGCGGTGCGCGTTCTTTGGTGGCGATTCTCGGACCGACTTCTACGGGGGTCGTGGGTTCGAGTCTCAACGCTGGGCGTGTCATCGTGCGTCCGGGGCTCAGCTCCCCCTAATCATTACCCAAGCCGGTGAGGTAATGGGAAGCCATGAGCGAAATCATCAGAACCAATTCCCTTTGGAAGACAGCTGACGCCAGAAATGGCTGTCGAACAAAAATTCAACCAGAAATGGTTGTTTACTTTACTTTTACTTACTACTTACTAGTTTAGAATGTTCCAAAACAAATTTCCATGCTACTAATTTTGAAAAAAATTTCATTTTTATAATTTTTAAAATTTGTTTAAATCATTTTTTTCAAATAACTTATTTTTGTCAGTTGGGATTTCCTAATAAGAATGGTGTATCGCTTAATTTCGCCCTGAAAATCTGCAGACGACTAGAACGATCTTCGAAATTCTCCAAAGGGCATCGCCCGGGTTTAGTGGATATCAATCTGTTAATTGGCTCGTCTTTCTTTCAAACCCGCTTTCATCGTTGTCATAATACGAGTACAAACAAAGCCGCTCCTCCGCCACCTGCGAGGCCGCTTCGCGAGTTCACGGGCGAGCGCGGAATTTCGCATTGTAACGCCTTCGCGCGGCTAAACGCCTCAGCGAGATAACGCCCTTTTATTTGTTTCTGAAACTCGCCGCATAAATATCATTTCGGTGGGACGAACCGCTCGCGATCCGCTCTGGTGGACGCTGTTTCCCACCGGTCTCCCCTGACTCGAGCCAAGCCCATCACAGAAGTTACCGGCGACGCCCACATCGCATCTGCGGGCCTCTCGGCTCCCCGGGATGAGCTCATATTTTCATAACTAAATTTGAAGCATTCGAACTCCATTTGTTTCTATTTCACCTTACTTCAGGAGTTATCTACAGTTCATTGAACGAAAGTCCCATTCGTGCAGCACGAGTGAATGAGCTCATTTTCAAAGAAATATTCTGACCAATTTTCCGCCATTTATGACTTCAATAACCTCAAAAAACGAAACACATTGGGACATTATATGTCTTTACTTTTTCCTGCTACCTTCGCTATTGTGTAACAAAGCTCTCAACACTGTAACACAGAAAGTTGTTTACAGTTTTTAACTCAGGGGCATATCTCAGTTTCCAAAAAAAAATTTTTAACCCCCCCCCCCCCCTCTCAAAATTTGATGGTTCACGTTTCAAGGTACGTAGAATCCGAAAATCCAAGAAGTATTTTTCCGGCCGTCCCCGGCATTTTCCTCAGTTCCCATGGACCGATTTTGATGAAATTTGTTTTATGGGCTCCATTTGGGGTCTAGTTGTGCCCCGAAGCTTTTGGTTGATGTCAGTCACTTCTAAGGGGTGAAAATTAAGGGTTGAAATTTTCAAGAGTGCTCTAGCTCGAAAACTCTCGGAATGAAGGCATTGTTTTTTCACCATTGTATAATAGTATTGAATTTTTAAAATTGTATGAGACCACGCGGAGCTCTGTAGGACAAATCGTTCGCAACCTATGAGAACGAGTCGGACTTTCGATAAATCAGAAACACGAGTGTGAATCGCAAAAAAGGCCTAATCTCCGTTCAAAATTTTAGCTGACCAAAATGCGATAGTTGTTCGACAAAAATGATTTTAGTGCGATCCCAAAAAGTCTCTTTAACGATTCGAGTGAACCAATCCAAATATTGTTATAATTTCCAATCATCCAGCAGTGACTCCGGCGGTAGTTGGAAAAATGACGAAATGGCAGACTAATAGAATGTTGTTTGCTGTAATGAAATAATATATGTCTTAATTATTTATCCATAAAAACTAACTTGATAATAAAATTATTCGTGTTTTTCGTTGCAGGTTCAGAGACTCGCTCAATATGAAGAATACTTTGAAAATCTCCTGTCGGATGTTCACGCCGACCAGCTTGAAAGCCGGGAGGAACTTCAAGCTGCTAGAATTCGAGCGAAACAGGTAAAAATAAATTCTTAGTAATAACAATCCAGTATTTTTTCTAGATGGTTTATGATACGTGTAAATACCAACATGTCCGCTTGCTCCGCTCGCTATTCCAAGAAGGATTAGTGGTCAACTTACCTGTTTCTTTTTACTACTGCTGACCTCATTTGGCGGTTGGAGGTTACAAAGTTGGCTCTTCCTGCCCAATTATTTGATGAAAAACTAAGGATAAAAGTAACACAACTTATTAATTTAGTATATTCATTTTTTGTAATAATATTTAATTTGCTTTGGAACTTATATTTTTTGTATCCTTGAACTCTAAATGATAGCAACATAATAGGAAAGTGATAGAGACTTACAAAATGGAATTTCCTCCTCATAGATAATTATTCTGATATGATTATCAAACATTATTAAAAATATAAAAAACTAAGATGAGAGAAAAATAATTTTTGCACACAATTTGTCTATTGAACAGTTAATAAAAATACCGTTTTTTTTATTTTTTAATACTTTTTCTGCCATTTATTTTTTGGTGCACTCTTCCCATTTTGGAGCTTTCGAAATGGCCTCAGCTCGGACCTCTGTTCACTGTTCACCTGTTGCAATGTTTGGTAACTAAAGGATACTATTTCTGAACGAGAAACTGGAAATAATAGCACGTTGTACAAACTAGGTCTTATGAGGTCTGTTCTCATCTGCATTTTTACCCTTGAATCGAATAAGACCGAACCTAGATCAATATAACAAGACAAAAATGGTTTAATAAGGGGAAAAACGTGGACATTTATTTATTATTATTTTATGCAAGATGATAGTTCTACTGTCGTAGTTCTACCTAAATGAATTATTTTCAACTTATCTCTTCGAAGTAAGTAGTAAAATGAGAGTCTAGCGCCCAACAATTCTTGTCGGGTTTCAGCGCTACCTCCCGCCACTTCAACGAACTACCATTCCTGATTACCATAAATACCATTCTAAAGATTGTTGTCTCGTAATCGTTTCCGTTCTTCTGTTTTCTCTCTGAACAGTTATGGACATGAAAATTATGCCAAGTGTCGTTCAATGTTGCGAAACGTGCCCAAAGTCATTCAATTTCTAAGCAGATCTCCAAAATCGTCAATGGTTCACTTTATAGAAATATGAGAAACGAAGACTACTACGAGACAACAATCTTTAGAATGGTAGTTATGGTAATCAGGAATGGTAGTTCGTTGAAGTGGCGGGAGGTAGCGCTGAAACCCGACAAGGATTGTTATGGGCTTGGCTCTCATAGTAGTAAATCGTTGATAATATTTTGTTTCGTTAAAAAAACTTGATTTGATAACGATGGAAGCCTGACAAAGCAACGTGAAGCGCTATGGAAAGATATATAAATGGATTTGATGTACTAATGCTTGAATGAGGTACAAAAGTTCATTGCAGAATGACACGGGTACACACGAGAAAGAATATTCGTGATGTGGTTGTTGAAATTATCATCGACGTGACGTCCAGTTCTAATAATGTACGACACATTATATGATAAAAAACAACCATCGTCGTTACTTATTGTCTCGCACGGATAAATTCATCCGCTAGAGAGAAACCGGACTGGTCGAAATTCAATCAACAGTTTGCTTCGGTGAAGAGGCAGGTAACGAGACAAAATGATTGTGTGGGTGGTGACAGATGAAAGGGCCACCGGGACCTAAATAAACCCTTAAAGGTCAAAGCGACTGAATGCTCAGGGTGGGTGGTGAATGACGACCCCAGTTCCAGTTCCTACTGGCCTGACATCTCCGCAGAACACGCCATATTGTAAACGATGTCGTGTTTATACCAACGAGCACATAATAATTAAATCCTGAATTCCCTCTCATTTTTCGTTCGCAAACATTCGTTGTATCTTCCACTGTTACAAGCAGCTGCGTCTCCCTTTTAGAAATACTTGTTTTCGCTTGTAGAAACATTTTTATTTGTAGAAATCGTGTAAAATTTATTTTACTCCTCAATCGACAACAATACTGAATATTTGCATGGTGTTTACAGAACACTTCCTTTCATTCAGGAATCCAGTAGATGAAAAAAAGATTCAAAATTTGTTTTGATCAATTTCAGTAGGTACCTCCTCAGAATTGAACCCATTAAAATTCCATTTACTATTAAATCATCGCAATTTTTACCTTTATAGAAAATTAAAGGAAATTAAGAAAAAACTTCATTTGACTTGTTATAAACTTCGTTTTTGTGTCTAGTTTTTCTAGAATAGTTCATTGTGTTAAATATGTATTCAGTCTAGAACAAAAAAATCTGAAGAAATGGATTATATTAGCAAGACGATTTGAAAACTCATTTTGCCTACCTACCGGGGTGGTGAAAAAAGAATCGTGATTTGCTGAAAACTTTTTTTTTAATTCTACTTTATAATTTGAAGAAAATAATTAATCTGTAAGAGCATGTAATCTGTAAGAGCATATATGTAGTGAAAACTTATGTTCACGTTCATAATTTTGGCCTCTACTTAATTGATACCACTTTTTTAGTAGAACCATTAAACCCGAAGAAATCGGTTCCATTGGGGAGGACGATTCCAACAATACACCCACAACTCTTTTACACTCATGTTTTTTAAATTCATTTGAACGAGCTTAATTGTTTCCTCCAGAGCAATAACCTAGGGATCAAAATCAGCTTTAAACTCCAAAAACAGCAATTTTTTGGAGATTTCTGTGGGCGAGAAAAGTAGTATGGTACTATGTAGCCTGGAACTACATGTTCAAAATGTGACTCCCAAGTAAGGATAAAAATCGATTATAATCGGGTCAAAATACAGATCGATAATTATCGATAATATTCAAAAATCTGTATTTTGGCCCGATTATCGACAATGTTTAATCAACTTTGACGCTGTCGATAATTATCGATTATCAATCATTTTCCGCCGATATTTTTGAAAAATAATTTTGCTCTATTCGTTTTTTCATACTTTTTTACTGATAAGTAAAATAAATTTACTAATTGAGGTACTATCTCAGATTTCCTATTCAGGGAACATCCTAAATGCTAGAATGAACCTTGTAACCCCGGTTCAAAATATCGATTTTGGTTTATTATTTTCAATAATAAGCCTTTGGAATCGAGCAAGAAAAAAAAAATTTTAACCCCCCCTCAAAATTTGATGTTTTACGTTTCAAGGTACGTAGAATACGAAAATCGAATAAAAAAATTTCCGTCCGTCCGCCGTACGCCGTACGCGGCACTTTTCTTAGTTACCATGGACCGATTTCGATGAAATTTGGTATATGGGCTCCATTTGGGGTCTAGTTGTGCCGCGAAGCTTTTGGTTGATGTAGGTCACTTCTAAGGGGTGGAAATTAAGGGTTGAAATTTTCAAGAGTGCCCTAGCTCGAAAACTCTCGAAATAAAGGTATCGTTTTTTCACTAATTTTAAATAGTACTGAATTTTTAAAAATTTTTGAGACCACCCGGAGCTTTGTAGGGCAAACCGTTCGGTCCCTACGAGTACTTGAAGGTTTTCCTTCGATAAAACAGAATCATGAGTGTGAATCGCAAAAGAGGTCTAATCTCCGTTGAAATTTTTTCTGACTAAAATGCGATTGCTGTTCATTTCTTCGATTTGTATAGTTTTGCCTTCTGCGTAACCAGTAATCAAATTTCCATAATCAAAAGTCAATGGAGAATACTGAAGGCGCCTGAGTGGTCACTGATCAGCTGAGTGAGCTCCAAGGCCATTTCCTCTCCTGTTGAACGCAGGAACCTGAAATTTGAGAGGGCTGGTCAATTGAGAATGCTGAAGGCGCCTGAATGGTCACTGATCAGCTGAGTGAGCTCCAAGGTCATTTCCTCTCCTGTTGAACGCAGGAACCTGAAATTTGAGAGGGCGGGTCAAAGGAGAATGCTGAAGGCGCCTGAGTGGTCACTGATCAGCTGAGTGAGCTCCAAGGCCATTTTCTCTCCTGTTGAACGCAGGAACCTGAAATTTGAGAGGGCGGGTCAATAGAGAATGCTGAAGGCGCCTGAGTGGTCACTGATCAGCTGAGTGAGCTCCAAGGCCATTTCCTCTCCTGTTGAACGCAGGAACCTGAAATTTGAGAGGGAAGGTCAAGGGAGAATGCTGAAGGCGCCTGAGTGGTCACTGATCAGCTGAGTGAGCTCCTAGGCCATTTCCTCTCCTGTTGAACGCAGAAACCTGAAATTTGAGAGGCAGGGTCAAAGGAGAATGCTGAAGGCGCCTGAGTGGTCACTGATCAGCTGAGTGAGCTCCAAGGCCATTTCCTCTCCTGTTGAACGCAGGAACCTGAAATTTGAGAGGGCGGGTCAATGGAGAATGCTGAAGGCGCATGAGTGGTCACTGATCAGCTGAGTGAGCTCCAAGGCCATTTTCTCTCCTGTTGAACGCAGGAAGCTGAAATTTTAGAGGGAAGGTCAAGGGAGAAGGTGGTGGTAGGTGCTATTGATGGAGAACCAGTGATCTATACAGAAGGGTGATCTGTACAGAAAATAATAAACCTTTGAGCAATGATTTGCAGCGTTTTTTCAATATTATCGATCATCGATTTTCATCACTAATTCCAGCTCCCGCTATGAGCGCTGTGATGTACACACCTCTCATGTTATCTCAGTTATCTCTTCTCGATTCGTTTATCAATAATTTTTCGTTCATCTGTGTTTTGTAATTGGTTTGATTTCGTTTGTCTCCCAAAATAAAAAAAACTCGGCGCTTTGCACCCCCCCGGTTTATTTCTTTTTCCATACTCTGTATGAAATCATAGGAACACAGAATGTGTTTTTGCGATGCTAGTCATCCGTTAAATAAAAAACAACAATAATAAATGTGGAGTCTTTGGCAATAATAAAATAAATAATTGTTAGACATTTAATTTGGTCTAAAACCCTATAAATGTTTTAAAACCCTATGCTTTTCAATTGATATGAACCTCCAGTTTATGCTGTATGAACAGATGACACCTCGTCCAAAAAGGAGAATCTCTCTTCCTTCTTTCAAGAGAAGAGCTCCATCTAACCAAGAAGATGAAAATGAAGAGTTATAATAAAAGGGATTTTATAATAAAAGTTATTTTAAAAGGGATATCCTGCTTTGTGGATGCGCACATTTATAGGGTTTTAGACCAAATTAAATGTCTAACAATTATTTATTTTATTTTCAATCCACTCAGGCGCCTTCAGCATTCTCCATTGACCCTGCCTCTCAAATTTCAGCTTCCTGCGTTCAACAGGAGAGAAAATGGCCATGGAGCTCACTCAGCTGATCAGTGACCACTCAGGCGCCTTCAGCATTCTCCTTTGACCCTGCCTCTCAAATTTCAGCTTCCTGCGTTCAACAGGAGAGGAAATGGCCTTGGAGCTCACTCAGCTGATCAGTGACCACTCAGGCGCCTTCAGCATTCTCCATTGACCCGCCCTCTCAAATTTCAGTTTCCTGCGTTCAACAGGAGAGGAAATGGCCTTGGAGCTCACTCAGCTGATCAGTGACCACTCAGGCGCCTTCAGCATTCTCCTTTGACCCTGCCTCTCAAATTTCAGCTTCCTGCGTTCAACAGGAGAGAAAATGGCCATGGAGCTCACTCAGCTGATCAGTGACCACTCAGGCGCCTTCAGCATTCTCCTTTGACCCTGCCTCTCAAATTTCAGCTTCCTGCGTTCAACAGGAGAGGAAATGGCCTTGGAGCTCACTCAGCTGATCAGTGACCACTCAGGCGCCTTCAGCATTCTCCATTGACCCGCCCTCTCAAATTTCAGTTTCCTGCGTTCAACAGGAGAGAAAATGGCCATGGAGCTCACTCAGCTGATCAGTGACCACTCAGGCGCCTTCAGCATTCTCCTTTGACCCTGCCTCTCAAATTTCAGCTTCCTGCGTTCAACAGGAGAGAAAATGGCCATGGAGCTCACTCAGCTGATCAGTGACCACTCAGGCACCTTCAGCATTCTCCATTGACCCTGCCTCTCAAATTTCAGCTTCCTGCGTTCAACAGGAGAGAAAATGGCCATGGAGCTCACTCAGCTGATCAGTGACCACTCAGGCACCTTCAGCATTCTCCATTGACCCGCCCTCTCAAATTTCAGCTTCCTGCGTTCAACAGGAGAGAAAATGGCCTTGGAGCTCACTCAGCTGATCAGTGACCACTCAGGCGCCTTCAGTATTCTCCATTGACCCGCCCTCTCAAATTTCAGGTTCCTGCGTTCAACAGGAGAGAAAATGGCCTTGGAGGTCACTCAGCTGATCAGTGACCACTCAGGCGCCTTCAGCATTCTCCATTGACCCGCCCTCTCAAATTTCAGGTTCCTGCGTTCAACAGGAGAAAAAATGGCCTTGGAGCACACTCAGCTGATCAGTGACCACTCAGGCGCCTTCAGCATTCTCCATTGACCCGCCCTCTCAAATTTCAGGTTCCTGCGTTCAACAGGAGAGGAAATGGCCTTGGAGCTCACTCAGCTGATCAGTGACCACTCAGGCGCCTTCAGCATTCTCCATTGACCCGCCCTCTCAAATTTCAGGTTCCTGCGTTCAACAGGAGAGGAAATGGCCTTGGAGCTCACTCAGCTGATCAGTGACCACTCAGGCGCCTTCAGCATTCTCCATTGACCCGCCCTCTCAAATTTCAGGTTCCTGCGTTCAACAGGAGAGGAAATGGCCTTGGAGCTCACTCAGCTGATCAGTGACCACTCAGGCGCCTTCAGCATTCTCCATTGACCCTGCCTCTCAAATTTCAGGTTCCTGCGTTCAACAGGAGAGGAAATGGCCATGGAGCTCACTCAGCTGATCAGTGACCACTCAGGCGCCTTCAGCATTCTCCATTGACCCGCCCTCTCAAATTTCAGGTTCCTGCGTTCAACAGGAGAGGAAATGGCCTTGGAGCTCACTCAGCTGATCAGTGACCACTCAGGCGCCTTCAGCATTCTCCATTGACCCGCCCTCTCAAATTTCAGGTTCCTGCGTTCAACAGGAGTGGAAATGGCCTTGGAGCTCACTCAGCTGATCAGTGACCACTCAGGCGCCTTCAGCATTCTCCATTGACCCGCCCTCTCAAATTTCAGGTTCCTGCGTTCAACAGGAGAAAAAATGGCCTTGGAGCACACTCAGCTGATCAGTGACCACTCAGGCGCCTTCAGCGTTCTCCATTGACTTGGTTGCACGTGACCACATTGACCCAGCATTCCATGGCTTGGTTGCACGTGAATATCATTATAAAATTCGCGTAACGGTTTTTTCTGTCGCTTTTTCGTGACGATTTTTCTTCGGTAGGTCATCGCAAAAACACATTCTGTGTTAAAACTATTTCACTTGGTACATGATTCTTATTCTACCTTATGATTCAATTTTTAGAGATTCGGAGACCATTCATTCGGGTTGGCTAGCTCTGAATTCCTCTACCGCATACTACATATTTTTAGTCAACTATTGTTCTCATTTCATTTACTGGGTTTGCCTTTGAAGAGTAAAAAACTAAATGAAAATTGTGTTTTGAGGAGTAAACGTTTTTCGATTATCGTTGATTTTGATCCAATATATCGGTAACATCGATATTGACCTTTAGATATATCGACGATACCGATTATCGATTATATGACATATAATACATTGTAGCCGATCTTTCATCCCTACGCCCAGGAATTACGTAGAATTCTATACATACCTAAAAAAAATACATTAAAAAAGTATAATGTTCACGTGATGTGTTTTCATTTTCTTGAGCGGGGAATTTTTCTCTCGTTTCACTCAAATAATTGACGTACGCATAGTTGTTCTACAATCGCAAACCATATTATCCACGCGTCACTCTATATGACGTATAATGAAACTAATTGCGTTGTTACGAAATGAGTTAAACCAATTTTACCTGATTAAATTATACGTAGTAGGTAATGAACGGAGTATTAATTACGCGTAATATCCAGTAGGCAGCCGACTTTGCTTGGAGTCAACGATACAGGAGGGTCACAGAGGTAAGCCGTCTGAGACTGATGTGTGTGGGCGCCCATACAATGAACTCACTACAAAGAGGTCGCGCAACTGTGTAAATGGTTATTAATTGTTCATTGTCAATGAACTTGGAGCAGCTCGGGTCGGGTTATTATCAGCAAAATGTCTACTGACTCGTATGAATATCGAGCGTTTGTACTGCCCACGCTGAAATGAATCTGTCATTAATAGTTTGGTTCGCAAATGTCAAAATCGTCGGATTGCGATTTACCATTAGAAATTCCATATACATCATGCACAATATATGGCTGTAATATCTCATAAACCTGGACTTCGAGTATATACTCATATTACAAAATATTCTTGTATGAGCCATGATTTGATAAATGCATAATATTTCTATCTATAAAACTATGTGGCTGTTATTTCCTGTAGTCAATTGTTTTTCTATTCTCTAACTCAATCTTGTAATGGGACACGAGGGATAAAACGGCAATGAAACTCAAGGATTCATAATCAACAGCTTACTTTCCCGTTCCGACAATTGGTTACGGAAATTGGTGGGAAAAACTTTGCCGCCGATGCAAGAAAAAGAAACACCGTCCCCTTCCAAGAGAAACTTCATTGTTTCCTGGGGACCTTATCTTTCATCGAAGATATTCCAGAAGCATTTCGAGCGGTGTGGCAAAATGATAATTGTTTTCAAATATCTTAGGTATTGACAGACGCATGAATATGTATTTAGTATTCATTCACCCACAGTTTTCATTTCGAAAGCAACTTCACTTTTTTTACTTAATAACTTTGTAACTTTTTTGAACCTGATCCATCGGCTAAACCGTCCTATCACACTTGTAGGGGGTACTGGATATAATTTTTCTATAAAAACGTCAATCTGCTGGCAGACGATATATTCGGCTTCGGGCATGCGTTATTTATCAAAAGTCCATTCATGAAGTATGAGTTACTGAGAAAATTTTCAAAAAATCATCATAGCATATAACAAACTCGAAATGTTAGCTATTTGATGGAGCTGTCTGTTGGACCCTTGTTGATGTGGCACTTATCGTTAAAATTTTACAATCAACCTCTTGGTTAAAAATTTTAAAAAACTCAAAAAATATTCTCTTTCCTTCTCTTTGTCACCCTCAAGTGAATTGATATTTTCTCCTATTTTCAGGATACCATACAAACATACTGTGTCACAGGGTATGGTTTGAAGATGTTAAGAGTCCATATTCATGTTCTAGGTACTTTTCTCCAAAAACTAGTTAGTAATCGTAGGGTACAACGATTGTACGCAGGGTTTCATTATTAATATAAACTCCTTCATATTTCTTCATTTAATTATTATTAAACGAATAAATATCTTTATTAATATAAACTTTTTATGTCTATTTACAGTTTTATGGCAATTTTTAATTTATGATATTGTGCTTACATGATACATTTTGAGCTGTATCCGAATATGATGGTAATATCCAGAAAACCCCTAAAAACTCGTTTTTGGGCCTCTTATTTGAAAATTGGACGTCCTATGGCTATCCAAATGTTCTAACAAACTCATCTTTTACTTTTGTAATTATGAACTTTTTGAAAAAAAAACACTTCGGAAATCGGCCCAGCGTGAAAAAATTTTGTTATTTAATTATTTTTTATTCGTTGGCAGCTGGCATTCCAACACCACCTGAGTGTATCAACAGGCAAGGGCACCAAATTACATAGATGTCAGGTTCTTATCATGGTCCTTGATTAAAATTATTCTGCCAAGTCGCGTGAACATTTTGAGTTCTGAATTTGGATTTTATCACCTTGGTTGTCACATTTTTGAACTTTCATGTAACTGATAATATAGGGGTTTAGTCAAATCAAATTTAAGGTCAAATGTCTGTCAAGACATCTCGTCGGATCTTCATCAAATTCCGAACATACTAACATGAAAATTGGTTGTGACGAGTATTGAAATATCACGACCACACCCTAGTTTGGAAAGTATTTGCTTTAAGGTGACGATCCAATCAAAGGAGTTCGTGCGCGGAACTGATTGATAGCCTAAAACTTTACTCGGTACGTCGCATGTGAATTTTTAGACTCCGTGATAGCGTGAATCCATGTCAAAAAATTATTCAATACGGATTTCACTGAAGATTGGTCGAGCTGTATGGAGAATTTGAACTCATATTTGGGTTCGGCTACTTTAAAAACCCAGGAGTAGGAGTTAGGACATACTCCTAGTACGTCCGACGTATCCCATCTCATGAAACACTTCTGCTCACGAGGTACGCCTTGTATACCCCATGCTCCTAAACCTCTCATCAAAATAATTATAAAATTAAAATAATTATATAAATTGGTCCTTAATGTCCTGAAATATCTTTTTGGAAGTCCAATTTTTTAAGCATCTTGAACACTGTTCAACCACTTTTAAGCTAAACCCCATATTCTTTTGGCTGCCTTAATACTTCAATTATTGTGTAATAAAAAATAAAACGGAAAAAACATCCCTAATATAATATTGTGTTAAGATCAGACCTACCTGTTACTTGAACTGGGGGACAGTGAAGGTCAGTTTCATGAATTAGATCAGATTCCTCATTATAACATCTATTTTGCCAGATTTAATTGTATATCTTACAGAAAAAAACCCTAGAAGTTGAGGAAATGAAGGTTGTGGCTGGAAATATCCAAGAATAGCAGAGAATTTCGATTTTTCAATGATATCTCTCTGGATACCTTGGGAACAGGAGGGTTTCATGGTGTAAGTATGAAGGGGAAAATCTTATTGTGCTAACAATTTTAGTTGTGTCATTTCGTTTATTTATTTGTTTTAGAATAAAAAGCTGTTGGTTCCGTCCAGGCAAAATTGGATAGAACAAATTTCAAGTATCTATTTTAATAATAACGACAGCCACAACCCCCCCCCCCCCCCCCCAACACACGCACAAACATGAAAATATACCATCCAGTTTTCATCTAATTAAGAAAATTCACATACATCTCGACGAAAACTAGCAATTCTTTTCCTTTTGGTTGGTGTCAAAATACACCAAAATCTTGAAAAATATCCAAAAAAAAAAACAATTTTTTTGAACAAGTGGGAAAATGAGGGTTAACTGAAGCATGTTGCAGACAGAAATGAGGTAGATGTAAGAAACAATTCTATGCCTAATAAAATTCACATGTCCTTCCTACTCGTTGTTACCGAACTTGCATAACAAAAATGATTAACAAATTCGAAACTTTGAAGGACGACAGTCACCTACTGAAATTCGCGGATATTGTTGAAATATTCATCGACTTTCCCCAAGATCAAATTTGTTCGTATCTGTACACGGCGGGTATTGATGAAAGGCCACCATCCCACTCAACTTTACAGCAGGTTTGGGATCCTTTTTACACTCTCGCACGCGAATGTGCTGTAAACATTTTCATGACTTCAATTTGTTTTGAAAAACCTGGAGATGAACTAAACGAATTGAAAAGACGTGGAAAATGTATACCCTTTTTACGAGTATGAGTAAGAATAGCCTCCAACTTGCCCCTTGTTTGAATGCACCTTTAATAAAGATGAATTGTTGACTTAAATTCAATTCAGAAGAACTGGGTATGGCTCAAAGAAGTCGAAACTAGTATTTATAATCAGAAATTCCGAATGAAACTTCAAAATCTTTTCAATCCACCAAACAATAACCACGTCATCTCTGTGCCCTCCAGTGACCAAATACTTCTGGTATCACGTGCTCATCAATTTACTGACAACCCTAGAAGTTTCGAAAAGAATAATATTCTGAAGAGAAAAATACACATTTTCTGAGAATTCTCACTATGTTACACATTTTTTAGACTTTACTACTAACAACCTCTTATATTACAGCAAATTTTGTAGATCGATCCGACAAGGAGACTACGTCAGTTCATAGGGTCTGAGGACAACTGGAAATTCAACACCTTCTTCGCCAAGATGTTGAATTTCCAGTTGGCCCCTGTCCCAATCAATTGATGTTATCTCTTATATTGATCACTTTATACTCGAAAACATTTTGAGCTTTTCATCGGCTTGTCCAAAGCTTGATTCGAACGAGGCTCTAATAAACGATTCTCAACGTATCTCAGGTACGCGACGGCCAATAAGTTCCCCACATTATGCACGGTTGTTACTCAAGGCTTCAGGTTCTACGTATTCCACTCCCGTATCCCACATGGCTACTCGTCTCGCATTTTGGACCCGTTCCAATAGTTGTGTTCGGTTTACAACGCCAAGTTCAAAATCTATGACCGTCACAAGGTACCGATCTTTCACTTCGAATTGTAGGAAACATTCCCGTGGTGTATTCCAACTACCTGGTTAGGCGCTGTTATAAACTACAAACTAGCTGGGCTCAGAGCTTTACTCTCCTTTTTGCGTTTCCTACAACAATAGTAAACAACCTTGCCGTTCGAAAGGCGGGAACATTCATAACTAGTTACAACAATCGATTATAATATTTGATCGCAACCATAAGTCGAAGACGAGCTGACTCGAAAGCCCCTGAAAAAGAATTATTTCTGGCTTGTCCCAATTACTAAAGCTTCCTTGCATACCTTCCAACATTCCTTCTGACGTGTATTGTGTTTGTAAAATTGTCTAGATTTTTACGTGGATTCCAATAATACACACGTACTTCATTGTAACTCCTAATGAGCCCAATGGGGAATTTGCCTCAATTTTAGATTCTGGAATTTCAAGCAAATCCTATAATATGGCCCTAGAATTTTAACACCAGGAATCCCCGAGGGAAAAAAATACCGTAGGAGAAGAAACAAGTCTGTCAAAAAACACCGCGAAAATCGAGGGAGGCTGAGGGCATAAGTAAATATTTAAGTCAAGTTTGGCTCAGTGAAAACTCTGTTCGGGCCCTCGCGAAAACTGACCAACTTCACCTCTTTTCTCTTTGCTCAAAAGCGTGTCAACTGAACGTCTTGGCTGATACATACCCAAGTCCAAGAATGTAAGCAATAAGAAATAAAACAGTAAGTCACAAAATTACATTGAAATGGTCTTCACAACAATAAAAGTGGGTTGTTAAAGGTGGACGTCCTGCAGGCTCAAATCATTTCTGCCTTTTCTCTCTCTGGTATATGTTCGGCACACTGACACATACTTTCTCTGTAGAGTCATCATTCGTGCACCCCTTCATAAAACACTTTTTTTTTCTTCCTCCCCATGAGACTTGTGCTTTACTTTAATATCGACTGATTACACTTGAATGGATACTGTGTCAAGTTTATTCTTTGTTTACATAACCTTCCCGCGGGTAACCCCAGAGAGAAGGGGATCACCGAGCAATGGAATCAGATTTGTTAGGCAGGCGGATGCGTCACAACATGGCTGCCCCCATACAGATTGCCGCTACATTTTAAATTTCCATCATCCTTGAATTCTCTAAATTTTTTGGACGCTTTTTCGAGCAGCTTTCTACGGTGAACACAACCAACTCAGTGAGCCCTCTTTCAACGAAAAATAAAGAAAATGTGAGACGAATTCCCCATTGTTAGTTTACAAAAACTTTAACTCATAATGAGTTAACACCGCGTCTAGCAAGGGAGAATTATAGGCATTTCAGGCATTTTCCATTCGTTAATATTGGACTGACACCTACAGCCTTTAGGATTATATAGCGTACTTTTGATATAACAACTCATAAAATTTTCCGTTCATTTCCTAGTTTCTGTCGGATCTTATCAGTTTTCGAAAGCTTGCGCAAGTACTTGAATGACTTTCCAATATCCTCGAGTTTTATTCTATTGACTCGCTGTTCGTTCCTCGTTTCGACACTACATCGGCGCAATATGTCATTATTGCCGTAATTGCAAGATTTCAGTTGATGTGAATGTCATGATGTGAAAAATGATTTTTTACTTCGTGTTGATTTTCTTGAATAGTGCATGATACTTTTCCTCCTAAGGAATTAATGTATTATTCTGTCTGTTGCGACCTCTTCTTTCTTTAACTCCTCATTGAATTGGAGAGCGTGGGTTCAATGTCCGCACGTGACTATTTTTGAGGAAATCTACTGCAATAAGTCAAAAACTTTAAACTTTTTTGTACGTATAAATCGGGTTTTCTGCTGACTCAACCAAAACACTTGAAGAAGGAAATCTCACAGTTTCGTGCGGAACGATTTAAAGTTTAAATTACCATTTACATGTATTTACTATGTCCTTTCTAACAATATTTGGCCTATGACCAGCTCAAAAGTCCAAAATAAAGCGTTAGCTTCATCTGGAGGATTTAAAAAATAATTATTATTGGTATTATTTATTATTATTAGGTACCTATATTTTTTGCTTTACTCTGAAGTTTTAATTACACCAATCTTTTGAAGGAGAGAAAGTGTACTTTTAAATTTATTACAGTTGCGAAGTGATCCCGCGTTGGTGATGGAGGGGAGGTCCAACAAGAACCCAAGATCGGCTCGAAAGTTTTAAATGGTTTTCACGCACGCTCAGACTAAAATCTCTCGGTTTGCAATAAAACATTGTTTACTTTCAAGCGAGTTACACAAAAACTACATGAATACTGAAACTACAAAAATTGTACATGGTATTATGAAAAAATTGTGTGAGAAGCCATTGAAACCACGAATGTTTGAAAGGAGAAAAGCTCCTTGCAGTCGTCATGGATGGAAACTGCATCCTCATATTTCAGAAGTGATTTGCTTTTCTAGACTTCAAACTTTAGACTTTCATAATACAGCTACTCTGTTACGGATCATGATGTCAGTGGCTGCGATGCAATAAGCCTCTGCAAGAAGCTTCTTCAACACCCTCTTCAGCTGCTCTTTGTGAATCTTCCCCAGTCATTCCCACACTTTCCTCCGCCAGTATCTCGCGTAATAACAACAATATCGGGGAAGAGGCGAATGATCAAACCGCGGCTTTCACTGGTACAGAACCACAATGATACTTTTACTTTTGTGTCTCCATCTTGAAAGGGGAAGAAGTGGTCTATTGTCGGTATGCACTCCAAACTCGTATAAATGAACCGGACGTAGCTGTCGCATACTCTACGACTACTAATCCGTGATAATTAAGCAATCTGATTCGAACATTATCAGCGAAGGTCTTTCCATGATGTCAACCACATCATCATGGAAACACCACACCACATCGTCATGTGTGTGTGTGTGTGTGTGTGTGTGTGTGTTGTGTGTTGTATCAACTGAAAGATCTGAATTATTCATTGTCAGCAGGTAGGTTTTATCACAAATAACATCTCCACTCCATAGTGTTTTCTTTTCTGAACCTGTCTTCTCCTTCCATCACATGCCTTTCCGCTGCTACATTTTGTTTTCAAATTTACTTTGTTCTTGTTGCAAACCAAACAGCTGAACCGAAATATTCGGTATTCAAACCCAAAAGATTTTTGAAATTTCACAACTTTTTCAGCAAACTAAATTTTATTCGTCGATCCCAGAGCCATAAACTTTGTTCAGCCATTTAAAGTCCAAGCAATTTTTAAACATATTTCTACCTATTACATTTTTTTTTATCCTGGCCTCAGCCAAGAGGCATACATTCATGCAAATTTCTTAATTCAAAAACAAACCTTGGTTTGTTCAGCGTATTGTTAGTCCAAATTGTTGATTACTGATTGTAATCCACCAAATGGTGAGGATTTTTTCTGCACACAGGCAGAGAACAGCTCGGAGCTTTCCATGATCACTGGATGCTGCAAAGCTTCACAGATGCCCATTTTGGTTTCTTGTGAAGTTTCTTTATAATTTTAATTTAGATAGCTGCTAGCTTCGAGTCGCAGAGTTAAACTTGCTTTGATCCTTGCTCTGTTTGCTTAGTGATATACTATTGTCTTACTTATAGACCAAAATATTCCTCTCAATTGGAATCCAAATATACTCACTCTTTTTATGGTATGAAAACATGTAAGATGACAGACAAATGTTATGATAATTATTGCCTCACTGTTCAACATAATAAGGAAGATAGACTGTTGATCAAAATAACTCCAGGAAAAACAACAAGTGCTCTACATGACACTCGAATGTTTTATCTTCGATACCATCATAATTCTTTTATCGGGCGTTTGCTCGCCCAGTCTGAATTGGAGATAACATGGTATCACATTGTAGTCTTCAGTGGAACTCGCGTTTTGGCCCAGTAATTGTGTTGCTCTCGTGATGTGTGTCATGTCCACGAATCTGAATTAGTAGTAGGCTTCCATTCATCTTAGGCATTCTCTCAACATGCTGTCCTCAAAACGGTTCTTTCGTTTCTTCGTAAGTCGTATATCTTTATAGACTCACGTCAGACAACTTAATAATCGAGCTCTATCGTGCTTTTTTAAACTAAAATTGTCGTTTTATTGTCACAGAAACGTTTCACGACGAGGAAACGTAGCGGGGCGCTGTCGTACAGAAAATCACAAAGGTTACTCAGAATGACAAAACGGATTGCCAAACAAGATTTACGAAAGATGTCCTTCAGGTCGCCAAAACGACGTTTCTTCTTTTCTGCCCGAGTAAATTTTTGAAAAAAAAAATTATTATATCCTAAGAGAAATATTAGTGTATCTTGAAGAATTTCAATAATTAGAGGACAAAAAAATTGGTGTGTGGTACCGAATTCCTGCAACTCTGGTACTATAGTCCACTGCTGATTGGCTCGATGTCATTTGACAGGTGTCTTACTCTAGGCCACGTGGAGGCCCCATGAATCAGAGTTCCTCGTATTATTGTTTGTGATTCACCAAACTACCATCTCATTTTATGAATTTGAATCATCGGTTCTTTATTATGGGCTTCCAACTCAACGAGTGGATTAGACAAGCCATGATTGACCAATTTTAGAAATAGTTCTGTTGATAAATGTTCTGTTCTTCTACGTCGCTAAAGCTTAGTATTGATCTTTTTACATGGATACATTATGTTTTACCGCGGGGGTCTTGACGTATTTTGCTACACACAAAAAAATTGTAACGCGATACCAATAAACAGCAACATTATATACCGGTAACAAATAATTGCGGTTGCTATTATCAACACTCTTTGGTTCATATATTTAATAACAAATCCAAATCATGAGGTATCTGCACGAACTAGTAGAGTAGATAGTTTCGATGTGTAAACAGATTTTATAGGATATAAAACTTGATTAGAACACTGTTTCATCAAAATTTGAAAACAAAAATCATTCAATCTACTCCACGTTTTTTCTTCAGAAAGAATTCTGTTGCAAGCCCTGAAGTCTTATATCTCCTCATCAGTAGACTAAATGCCTCAAAACAGTAAATAGATAACTTTTACAAAACAAATTATTGAAATACACAAAAACAAGTCGTCAAACGGATGCAATTTATCTTTCATCCTGACTATCAAACTAAAAATAATGTATAAAATATACTCACTAGACAAGTAGTACACAACTAGATGTCTGAGTGAGGGCAACGAAAAACAACAACAATAATTGAGGAGCTTGATTCCAAAAGGTACTAGGTACATCCATTTTGGTCAAACGTGAGAGAAACGCGAACAACTATAGCGACCGGAAAAACGTACTGTAAACCAATGGTGTTATTTTTTTATATTTCTAAATTATAATAAGTATTTTTGGGACAAAAGGTAAATTAGTTCAAAGTTTAAAATAATTTTGAACGAGATTTGAAATATCAGATTTACGGATATAGTACTTTACGTTTTGTTTCAAAAAGTGGCGTTTAGTACTTGTTGGGACCAAACGAAGTGGATAAAGTACTTTTTGCAATCAAACGAAGTGCTCAAAGTACTTTTTCAAACAAAACGGATTAGAGACCGCCATTGTGCTGGATATAGTACCCTTTGAAATCAAATGGAATATTCACCCTCGTTTTTCAAGGGAATCACAAACAAACAAAATAATAATAATATGGTCTTTTGCTCTAAAAACGATCGCATTTTTGTGAAGAACTACCCCCCTGAAACCCTGGGAAAGTGTTAAATCAATTTCGATGAAAATGGTCTTTAGTACCTTCTGGAATCGCACTTCTCAATTAAAGAAGCAAATGTCATTGTTAAATAACAAAAATAACAATAATTGAGACCTGAGCATAGTACTAAGATTGGATGACTTCAGCTTTTATCACTTCAAGATCCTCTCTCAAATCAACCAATCATTCTTCAATAATTTAAAAATAAATCGCATCTCGGATATATTATTCCAGTTTTCCTACCAACTTTCTGGCCAATGTCCTTGTTCATGAGTCTTTGTTGTATAATTAGAGTCTTAATTACTAGAATATTTTCCTCCCATTCAAGTGTTTCTAGGTATTTGATGAATCATATCTTCATGCGTTTGCCAGTGATCACGACAATGATTGATTGTATGTTACTGCGTGATGTCCCTATTATACACCCATCTACCTGTTGTATATGAGTCGCCAGGTTCACAATCGTGACTTCTCACCCTCCCAGCGCATTTCCGATGCGACCTCCTGCCTGAGTTGTTGGGATGGACCCCAATGGATGAATGGACCTTCGCATAGGTCACGTATTCCCTCTGTTCCACGGAAGCATGGTAATTCCGACCTTGTGGCAGGTGACAACTCACTTCTACATTGTTCGAATCTCCGTTGGTACACAACCATTTACGTTCCTGTTCTGTCAATGCGGTATATCTTGTCCGAGTATTCTTTTACCGTACATGAAAATTCTTCTTTAATGTCGCCCAAGACATACCTATCAACCCTTCGACGGTGTTTCTTGTAGTTCAGATCCAAGCGGAATTCCCACTAGGCGATAATAATGGAGTACGATCCCACCTGAAGTACTCCTTCTCTAATTTACCTGTAGATGACTCCAAAAGTTACGGTTGCTACTCGAATCCCCCTGCAAAGTGCCCATTTGGCTCGAGCTGATTACGACGCCAGCTCCCCTAGTTTGTCGTTAAGTGCCTAGATTTATCTACGCACCTTCTGGACCGTTCATAGTGTACCCCTCGCCGAACCGTTCCAAGCACATTTTCGCCCGCTCTCATAAAAACTCTTCTTTTTCCTACCTACCGCGCCGCTTCTAACCAATTACGGGGATCCGACTCTTGGAGATCCCTTCTGCCCCGCACCCCTGGAATACAAGGCTATAACTTTTCTTGTGCGGTTGATTAGAATATTCATGGGCTCACTAACTCATTTATATTGCAACTAGACTCTTAGCTTGGCCAGTCTTGAAAATAGTTTGCAGATGAGCTCCGTTTCCTACAACTAGTTTATCTTTCTTAAATGCTGTCCGTGGTACTTGCCCATGAATCAAGATCCTAGCCCTGCTACGAAAGCTTAGTACATGGCTTCCATGAATACGTAAAATGAATGGAGAAGATTCTGCCAACGGAGAAGACCTTATAACGCTTATGACCTGAAGATTACTACCAGCTGGGGTATCTAAAGTTACCGTTCTTTCTTCTACGATTAAAACCTAGTTGCTATAATGCAAAAAGTCCTTGCCCTTTCGGTTTTAAATGGTCGTCGCTTACCTATTAAACTTCAGTTCCTTATTACGCATTCTGTACTCTATAGATTCTCTTTGTCTTCCATTTTTCCATGGAGATTTGTTTACGAGTACATAATGAATTAGATGCAGTTGTGCCAACCAGACAAGTCGCGTGCTCTAACGAGCCAACACTATATATTACTTCTTAGACTCATAATAATTGTTTATCTTCGGCACATGAACAGCATGAACGTCTGTTCTTATCGTTGAAAACTAAATTAATTTCCTCCGTAACGTACAGCTGTGCAAGAATTGTTCTCAGATTTGTTCTGTTGAAGGGAAAGAGTCAGTAGGAAGGGAACACTCATTGATTTTGTTCTTGTTATTACAACCAATAATCCCATTCCTTGCATTCACTATCACGTCACAGACCCATGACTTGTGGAAATATACTGATGAGACTGTTTCTTGATCTGATTTTGTGGTTATCGTCGTTGCTGTAACGATACCATTAGTGATCTCGTTGGCTGACACTCAAGTACAGAGCTCCCAATATGTTCCGACTGACTGGACCACATAATTCCTACCTGATCCACATTCAATGGGACAGAATCCGTCTCTATTTGCATATCCCCCATCAATATAACGGAATAACCTCGCTTACTCCGCATTGTGATGGCTCCAAGGGAGAGAGATCCCTCTATCATAATGGTCGTGCCCCCCGAGATCGTTTGCTCCGAAGTCACCCAGTTGCGGCCTTTTGTGCTCTTTAGTGGAGCAGGAATCCATTGTCTTCTCAACGCTAAACTATTAACCGCCAGGATCACTTCAACCCATATCCTTTTCTAAAGCCTTCCAAAAGCCACCCCACCGGATGGCTCTATCAATTTTTAGGTTTCGGGGTCATCGCTCCGATGTCCTTTGCCTTTCTCGCCTTTTGGCTTTATGTAATGCCGTCTTCTTCCAAGTCACGCCTGCATCCCTATCCAAACTTTGAGCCGTTCTATCTCATCAGTTGTCGGTAGAGTCGTGTCAGACCTACCTTTGCTGCGCTTGATAACAGTATTATTTTCTCACTCTTTTGACTTGATGGGACTGACCTCACTCCTTATCAAGATACTCGTAGACTTCAAGATGTTCAAGTTGCATGCAATTTGATTGCACTCGATGTTGCCACAGTTAGTAAGATAAAAAATCTTCCTGCCTTCAGGGCTAAAGTATTCATTTGCAATGAATTGCAGAATTGCAGAATTACAGAATCCCAACCATTTGAAGGCATTTCGCAGTCTCATTTCCTAATAACTGTCAATCGTTCGAAATATCCTTATAGTGAGAGTACAACAGATTCTCCCACTAATCAACTCATGGGAATACTTATTCTAAACCTTCCTTGTTACCTGATCCAGTAAAATCATTTGATATCTTCGAGTTGATGGCATTGAATCAGAGACGCTCACAATTTTCACGTACTACTACCATTCGTAGCTACAGCAATGTACTGAAACAATTGGCAAAGCGAGGAATTACTCAGGAAGCTTTTTACACTTAACTTATGTGTACATAAGTGTCCGATTAACTTTAATTCCCTAATTTTACGACTATTGTCAATGCACTCTGTGTTGACTCGAAAAATAAAACATTCATTCATTATGTGCTTGGAAATCCTCAGTTCTGAACTTTGTTGATGTGCTTGAAATTCTGATAATTTGTCTTACAAGTGAAAATTTTACATAGCAGAAACCGACCCTGAACAGTTTTTCAATAGAATGTTGACAACTGCCACAAAATATCAAGGGGCTTAAATAGTAAGGATGAACTTCTTAATAAGGATGAACTTAGTAAGGATGAAAGGTGAAGGGTTTTGAAATGAGTGGTAGAATCCCATCATCGTGAAGAGCCTCCCAATCATCCCACGAGCGAAGAGAAAAACGGTAACCTCCAGGTGCAATAATTACTAGCCAAGTAAGGAACCGCATCTTCAGGAATAGCTCGTAACTCACAAGTTTCATGAAGATTGCATTACGCGGCAAATTTAAGCTCATTTCATTTGGCTAACTGAAAATATTTGAGATTGTCCATCTGCTCCAACAACCCAACCGTTTAGATTTTTTTTTTTTTTTTTTTTTTTTTTTTGCGGTAGGCCAACGTGTGGTACACAACTCAAGCTAACCCACTAAGAAGAAGGGATTCTTATTCGAATCCTAAAATTCATAAGTCTCTCATAAACACCGTTGAGGGTGCAATTGATCTCCAAAAGGGTGTTGTGGATCCGGTGTAGTGATCAACCTCAAAATCCATTTTGATTATCAATCACCAACAATCGCGGGTTCGAGAATATTCTGTCATGAAGTAAGAAAATGTGCGGATTATAGGCAGGCGCCAGCTCGAAAGAAAAGGCACCAACAAGATGAGCCTTACGAGGGGCACATCGACCTTATCGTCGGACATTCGTAACTCCGGTAGACTGCGTAGTCATTCCAAGAGAAGTTGAGGAAGTAGCGGCGATCGATAAAATCCGCGGCGTAAGGATGATCGCGTCTTGAAGAGACGAAGCAATATGATCTCAGATTTTCTCTACCTATCATCGTAAAATGCCGATGATTGGCAAGGTTATTGCTCTCGCCACTGAATTTTAATCGGGGAATAACGAATTTTAATTTGCGAACATTGACTCTTTTGTTGCTTACTAATATTTCAAATAAAATTTTATGTTTCACGTTAAAAATACTAGGAGTAGTTTCTAAATAAGTACTGCTTAAGTATCAGGAAGTGAGGAGGGGCAGAATGACGTATTCGATTTTCAGGATAATGACGCTAGATGATAGGCGTAGTCCTACTCCTCCCATCACTGGAGCCTTCAAGAAGCACCTTCGCCTGACACAAACCCCATTCTACATGCAATGTAATCCTTCCTTGTACATGTTTCATCTCCCTAAAATGAACGCTTTATACCAGTAATATTCTTGAAGATATGCTCAAAATTCGTCTATTGTTGTATACTACCATTTATATACGTTTTGTGGTAGATGGAAGTCCTGTGATTTTTATTGATTGAAAATCGCGATGTTAAGATAAGGATAAAGATAACGACATTTCCCTTTCATTCGTCATCTAGCCCGATAATGTATTATTGTCGTCATATTATCACTTTTGAGGGATAACAAGTCTCTGAAGCCCAGTGAAATTTAGACATTTATATGTATATATAAATAAACGTTTGATTAGTCCAAATTTTAGATTTGGAGGTGTTTATGACCAAGCTAGTCGATTTGTTGTTTTTTCCTTTATTTACACAATTTTTCCGTCCTGGGACAGTTTAAAGTTGTATCTCTAATGTGTAACGTCGATGTATTAACCTTTTTTCTCCACAACAGGAAAAACTATACTAAACGCACATGAATAGGACCTGTTCCAGGACGGAAACGTTGTGTAAATGAAGGAAAAAACCAATAAATCGACTAGATTGGTCACAAATACCTCATCATCTAGATTTTAAAAAATGTGGTTTATTTTTTATATTTAAAAAATATACCTATTTAATATTTATAAATAAAAATATGTGATTTAATTTTATTTTATTTATTTAGAAATTTCAAACTGGCAAAAGTTTTACATGTTTTGCACAGAAACAATATTCTACGTGGCAATTTGTCCCTAATTCAGTTTTTTCTCAATTTCCTCACTTCAAACTTGAGAATTCTATCTTATGCCTTACAGTAAAGAATTTAAATACGGTGATAGAAAAATGGTAGCCTCCTTTGGGCAAAAACTAGGAAAAAGAAAAATCTCCTTAATTTAACATTGTCACCAAATTACACCTATCTCACCGACCTTTCGTAGACGTGGTACTAAATGTATGGGGTAGTTCCGCTAGTTATGCAAATACAATTTACTACTCGACTTGCTGGTTATACTCTATTCTCCAATACGGTACGTTAGCAATACTTGTATTTCGTAGACTTAATTTTTTGGCCAAATCTGTCGCTTGTCAGGTCGTCAGCTCATCTTAACTGAAAATTAGATAGGGTATCCATTCTGCCTATAGCCAACCTTCCGCGGCGTCGAATATTATCGATCCGAGATTTCCCTCCACGCTCCTCGTGTATATTTTTCAATTAACTTTTATTTAAATGTTCGCTGCGGTAGACTTGATTGAATTTTTGGTTTCTTTCTCATCTCGATCGGGGTATCGATCAGCTCGTCTAGCGCTCTGTAATTATCCGTCTGCAGATTTGTTTTAGTTATTCTCGTAAGTTTAATTTACTGTTCCATAGTGAGATTCGATACGCATACTTACAACGCGGCTTATCTCATGGATTTATCTCTCCCACTATTCCGTATTACATTTTCATCTTCTCGTATGAATAATTCCATTTTCACGTTCTTCGATCACGTTCTCCATCGTTGGAGTCCGTCTCATCAAATCCCACCTTATCTTCCTAAGACCAATAGCTCTACCGATTAATTACCACAGAGGAGCTAGATCCCTAGGTGGTATAAATATTAAATTCCCGATGTGTTTTATGTAATCAGGACTACGATGTCATGTACTTTTCTTCCTTCACGTTTCACATTTCAAATTTTATTAAGTGTTTTAAATCGGAGCATTCAGAATCTTTGGAAAGTTCATCGCTCCCTGTGAACCATGTTGTGCTCGTCATTTGTCTTGAAAATTCTTGCTGCGTTAGTTAATTTTACCTGCTGTGCTCTTAAACTGTATTATTTTTTGACATTTTATGATTTTATGACATCACGTTTTGTTGTACAGCCCCTTGAAGATGATTTTATTTTGATTATCATTTATTGATATTGTTTATTGTACTGGATTTGAGGATTATTTTTATTATCTTCGCATCAATACATTTTGGTATACTATGCTAATGCTATGGTAATGCTATGTATGTAACGAGCTTTAAAATCTCATAATTTTTCTAAACCTTCAAATTTCTGTTACAGGCACTGAAGCGGGCTCAGGAAGAGAGCGATTTGGAAAGAATCCAAGACCTGTTTCCCAACGATTGCCTCCGACTGTATGATAAGGATGTTCTAACCATGGTATTTCGCTTAATACTTCTCAATATCATATTTAATGAATGTATATCTTCAGTAAATCACGTCGAACCTTATTGCATTAAGTATGTCGTTTTCTTGTGTTTAGTTGTATTTGCTCCTGGATTCACTACTTGATTGCATTTCATAAATTCCTTAACCAAAAGTTAGAATCAATATTCACTCCCATAGAGCCTTTGGATCATTAGTAGTGGTAGTAACCTCTAAAGGAAAAATATTGTGTTTACCAGTGATTACAACAGTAGTTACTACAACCGGCTGCCATTATAAATTAATCAATTGATTCTCTTTTATGGTACAAAATCACTAGTAATTGTCAAATTTATCATAATTTTATTAGTTCTTTAGCAATTTACGATGAATAATGGAAGAACAAAAAATCCAGCTCTTCATTTATGACTATAATGATCCAATTAATCAGTTTTCTGTCAAGATCGATATTCCTTAAATGTGTTCACAGAGGATGAAGGGGCTGATGAGGAAAAGGTCGGGCACGGCGGCGAGGTTGCAGCGCGCCCTATCGGCCAAATCCCTGCGACCGGACTCGCCGCCCAGGCACACCGCTCCTCTAGCCGAAAAACGGCAGTTCATCATGGAAACAAGAGTCCAATTTACTGCAGTAAGTAGATATCAGTATATAAGTATAGTGTGCTTAGAAGGCGGATGCTAGGACTTATTTTATATTTTGACTTTTAAGAATTTAATTAGTTCTGTAAATTTACGAGCTTACTTATTAGCTTACTTAATTACTCTTGTAAGGAGTGCACGTTCATTTCACGTAACACAGGAAAATGGAGAAATTGATTGATAGTAACCCGAATTGATGAGCCGGAATCAACTTTCTTTACTCAACTAATGGTTCAAGAGTTTAAGAGGTTTAAGAGTTTAAGAGGAATAGTTACTTTTCAAAAAAATTTGACAAAACTGGGAGAAGAGATGTTGACTGATGTCATCAAGGGTTTTCGTTTAGTGATTTTCCATGTTTGGCAATCATTACAACTTCCGAAACTCTCCACTGGGATGGTACTTAATGTAGCCCAATCGCAGCATTGTTAATATGAAGTAATTTTAAGATTGCTTTTTTTGGAAGCTCCTTTACGATACGACCAGCTAAAAGGTAGTAAACAGGACTCTTTTCTGGTTTATTATTTTCAATAATCAACCTTTGGAATCGAACAAGAAAACAAAATTTGAACCCCCCCCCCCTCAAAATTTGTTGATTTACGTTCGATCCGAGAATAGAATAAAAATTTTGTACTTTCCATAGTTACCATGGTCTGATTTTGATGAAATTTGGTATATGGGCTCCATTTGGGGTCTAGTTGTTCCCCGAAGCGATTTGAAATAGTATTGAATTTTTTGAATCTAATGAGACCACCCTGAGCTCTGTAGGAACAACGGATCGGTCCCTATGAGAACTTAAAGGTTGGACTTGTGATAAATAAGAAACACGAGTGTGACTCACCAAAGAGGCCTAATCTCCGTTGAAATTTTAGCTGACCAAAATTCGATGGTTTTCGTTTCTTCGAGTTATACTCAGTTTTGCGCCCTTAGCAACCAGTAATCAAATTTCTTTATGAAGGCACCCACTACCCCTATTTCTTCGAATTGAGTGTGAAGCGTTTATTTCTTCCAAATAAACTTGATTGTGAAGTGGGTATATAGTTGGTAGGTGATGACAATGGCAAAGCCGTGTTCTTTGCAGCCGAATGACCTATATGGAAATAATATACCTTTGTGTAATAATTTGCAGAGTTTTTGGTGCCACGCTTGATTTTATCTTTTAATCCTCTCAGCATAACAGGAAGAATTTCAAGTTCTTCCGTTTTCCTACTAATTAGTGCTGTATTTTTATCTAAAGACATATTTGGAAGAAGTTTAAATGTTTCACATAAATAATCAGCATATAATTGCACTTTTACTTGGTTACTCCTGGCCCAATGACCCTATAATTTCGTCATGACTTATGATGATGAGAGTTAGGGAAATTTGTGATTATAATAATTATAATTACAATTATAACTTAACAATTATTGTTAAGATAATTATCGAGAAACATAGTATCCAATTTGTAGTTTTACTATTTCCACTATCCGAAGTATAGTGGAAAAAGAAGTATAGTGGAAGTATAGTGTGTTTTCCAACGTGTATAAAATAAGGACCAGATTTATAGCATTCATTTGTGCTTTGAGTTGTCAGCCTGTTGAATTACATTTTGTCTCGATTAACGCTGTATTAAGCACCTACAATTTCGTATGTCGATTGTTTACCACACATTTCCCAACTCGACATTTTTCAACTTCCATGTTTTGTAAAATGTACGTACACTAGGTCGTAAAATAGGTATGCTGAGGATTAAAAGGGTTTTTATCTCCGTTGTTCAACTCATATCCCATGTACAAGTTTATAAATAAGAGATAGTAAAGCCAACCCATTAGCAGGTGTTGCTCGTTGAATTGCTAAGTGATAAAATATCGAAAGAGCTTGGCTTCACGGATTTTATTCATGAGATTGTCCTTTAGTTTCTTCATTCTTGTTGTTCTTATAGTATCCCAACCCTCGCTGATGTGGCAACCACTATGAAAGAAGGAAATAATCTATTTTCTTCCAAGCTATGCGGTGTTGTTACTACACCTCCAATAGGGAACGTTTCCCATTTTCGATCATGATTCCCCCCAACATCCTTATAATCTTCAGAGATGCCATGTAAATCCCCCCAAAAGGCCTGTGTATCTCTATCTTCCAAAAAAAAAATTCCAATTTTGACTTTCTGTTTAGAATTGAATTTGTGGAATCGATTCATAGAAGGATCTATATCTTGAGTGTAGACATCCTTCATGTTATGAATAAATTGGGCTTGTATGTTTAAAACGAACGTCCTAGAAACATAAAATTCTGTAAAAATCCCGAGAGATTCAACGCCTTTCTTGTTGGGTGTCTTTCAAACTTTTCTTCAGGACCAACTAACAGGATACCAGAAGACGTGAGGTGGATCGGGCTGTCCGCTTATTTACCTTCGACACTAAAACCTTTCCATTGATCAACAAATTATAACGGTCCCGCAGTCTCCTCCTCATCATCTCAAAGCTAATCTGCCTTCAGCTTGTCAAAAGACTGAGTTTTTCCGAGTAAACAAGCTCAATTACTTGATGATAAGGTGTCAGGGATAGGAGCCCCTGGGAAGGCTCCGATATGTGGGGTCGTTCGCTCAAATGACGACCTTGTGAGAGTGAGCCAGTGTTGCTAGGAGACAATGAACTGCTCTGGGGGTATTGCCCACTAAAAATGGGGGAATGTTCGACGGAATAGGGAACATTTTCTCAACTGAAGTGGGAATTTTTCTGGGGGAATAATTATATTTAAAGCCTCTGCGAAAGCAGGGCAGGTCGTCTAGGAGGATATGTGAGGTCGTTCGCTCATACAGCGACCTTGTGAGTGATTGCCAGTAACGAATGAACAGGTCGGGGAAATCTTCACACTGAAAAAGGCGGGAATTTCTGTCAAAAAGTTGGAAATCTTCCTCATTAAAGTAGGGATTTTTTGGTGGAGGCTCCAGGAGGCCTATAGATGAGGTCGTTCGCTCAAATACGACCTTTCGAGAGATAGCGGAGATTTTCAGAAGGCAACGTACCGCCCGAGGAAATTTCCCGTCAACAAAGGAAGAATGTTTTCCTTTTTTTACTAATTTGGTCATTTTAGTGTTTTAGTAACTTTGTGCTTACCATTGTTTTTACAATACAGTTTGTTTTTTACATACAATCTACATGGTTCAAATACGTAAACATAAAAAATACTCAACTCAAAAACAACCAAAGGTCCAAATAAAAATTTAAAAAAATTTTTTTGACGGGAAATAGTTTCAAAATTAATCAAAATATTGGCATTCACTGGATCCTGATCACCCGGCGAAAAATTGCCGAGTTTGAGTTTCCTCGAAAAACCTTGACTTAAAGTCTTCTAAGGTTTTCTTTCGAAGATTTAACCTCACCAACAAAATTGATATGTTGTCCTTCGACGGAATCAATCAGAATAAATTGCTATAATTCCTATAATTCGTGCTACTAGGTGCTTGTATCGAGGTACGGCAAGATGGACTGAGCCTCATCATCCGCCAATTTACCCATTTATGCTCATCCTCTTTTAACCAGGGGTAGTCAATCATCTTTCAATCTATTGGTCATTGCTAATTTGCTTCCAGTTCGGTGATTTCTTTAAGTGCCCGTATTATGTTAAATTTGGAGATTAATTTAATGCCTAACTTAATCACGTGGTAGTTACAGTATTTAATGTATGTAAAAAATATCCTTACTAGACTTCATCATTGTAGGGGTAAAAAGTATGCATGTTTGTAGTTAATCCTCTTCCTTTTTTTCATTGGACCAATCAAATTGGCTGAAATCAAAATAGACTTTGATGTAATTACGACTCAATTAGTCTTGACAGGTTATAGACCTTAATCTTGAGGTGGATTTCTCCATACTATTGATTTTGAAGATTCGGATTCCCTGAAGGCCCCTGCATTCTGATTTATCAGAAATTCCTGTATCCTTTCTGGCTGAGGTTTATGTATCCTGATTGGCTTAAGGTTCTTGCACTCTGATAGGCAGGATATTCTTGAAATTCGATTGGCAGTCCTGAGGATCCCGCATTCTGATTGTCCCCTCCTCCATTCTGCGTTGCTGAAGTTCCTGCATTTTGAATGTCAGGAGGCTCTTTCATTCTGATTTGATGAGGATTCCTATTCTAATTGGGAATGTACTTAAATTCCTTCCATTTTTATGGAACTCCAAAAAATAAGAGTTCTAATGTTTTCATGTAGCGAAGACCCTTATTTTCAGTATTTGTATCCATGATCCCTATTAATTATTGTGATCATCTTTGATTTCAGGGCGTTCAGAGTCAAGAGAGGCACCTTTTCCTATTCAACGATCTCCTTCTTATCGCCAAAGCTCGATCCGGCGGAAACTTCAAGCTCAAAGAAAAAGTCCGCGCCTCCGAGATTTGGATGTCCCTCGCTGGAGTGGAGGAAGTCAGCGAAGTGACCAAACCCCGGGATACTTCGTTCGTCTTAGGCTGGCCTACCACAAACGTCGTAGCAACCTTTGGGTATGTTCATCAACTATTAATATTTTAATTATTTAAGGTGAAAGCAGCATTTATTGGCCAGATAGATCTTTCGTACCGTAACTGGGTTACTTGATTCACTTAATTTTACTTTTGGGTAGCTGAACAGTCCGATTGAATATCAATCTGAATTACAGTTCTAATGATCTATGTATGTTTGTGTTGTTATAAAATATAAGAAGATCAACAAGTAAGGATACTGTATAAAAGAATCTGCTAGGTACAAGTAAAAAGCATTTACTGGAAAAACCTTATTATTGAGATTTTAGTGTATCTGTGCTAAATAAATCGATTCATCAATAAAATAAATAAATGATTGAAAAAATATATAAATGGATTCATAGAATAATATAATTCAACATCAAAATAGGAGTTTCGTACAAGCTAATTAAAACATTCCTATTCCCCTAGTTTTAAAATATCTTGTTGAATGAACTCAGGTGAACTATACTGGTAATGTGAAGGAGGTCCACAGTCAGACAATTGGCTAAGATCTTACGTGTCCTTGGATGGTTTACCTGCCCCCTTCAAGTAGCAAAGCCTCTCATTCTTATGCACTCCATCAGTTGATTTCCCATTCACCCATCAAGATAATTTTATTTTTCAACAGCCATCGCCAATAATGGTTTGATTTGATTAGGGACGGCTTGAATTCTCAAGGTAATTATACAGAATTTTGGACTGGGCCTGATTTACTTCACAACTCTAATCAATAAAACGCTGCAAATCATTGCTCAAAGGTTTATTATTTTTCTGTATAGATCACCCTTCTGTATAGATCACTTATTCTCCATCAATAGCACCTACCACCATCTGTATTCTCCCTTGACCTTCCCTCTCAAATTTCAGCTCCTGCGTTCAATAGGATTGAAAATGGCTTCGGAGCTCACTCAGCTGATCAGTGATCTGAGGAGTGAAGAAGATCTCCTCGAATGCTGGAGACGCCTGGAAGAGCACTTCCATTCAATAGGATTGAAAATGGCTTCGGAGCTCACTCAGCTGATCAGTGATCTGGGTAGTGAAGAAGATCTCCTCGAATGCTGGAGACACCTGGAAGAGCACTTCCATTCAATAGGATTGAAAATGGCTTCGGAGCTCACTCAGCTGATCAGTAATCTGAGGAGTGAAGAAGATCTGCTCGAATGCTGGAGACGCCTGGAAGAGCACTTCCATCAATAGGATTGAAAATGGCTTTGGAGCTCACTCAGCTGATGAAGGAAATCCCTTAAAATCTTTTGACCTCGCCACCACCGCCATCTATTTTTTAAAATCACACTAAGAGTCCGTCCACCATAGCCTTAAGTGCAAAAAGTGAGGAAATGCCGAAAGGAAGTGACTCGAATGAGTTGAAAACACGTAAGAAAACCTTGTGAAGTCCGTGGTGAAAACTCCTGAAAGGAGGAAACCAATAACCAGGAGCCGGCCAATCACTATCGCCTTTACCTTATTCGAATTTCAAATACCAAACTAAGTAAGGTACTTGACCATTGGAAGAAAGTTCTAATGTGGCAAAACCTGGAAGATCGAATTCGTTTGCACAATTGCATTAGCTTTCCACTTTATTAGCAGGTATGTACAACTTTCTCATTTTTTATGTTTTCGTGACGTGGGAATTTAGAAATTATGAAATTTTTTATCGCCGCCTGAGAATCAATTCTATTTACGATGTTTTCGAGCACTATACAGTGTAAGCTCGACACAATGGTCATTTAAAGTAGTTTGAGTCAAAGACCGTTATTCACATTTGCCAACTCTTAGGAGATGAAATCATTGCCATAACACCCATTTTACGACACAAATAACGGATACGAATAATGTCGACATTTCCATCAAATACTAAATAAGAATTTGTGGCATTTATCAATCTAAACACGTCGACAAAGGAAACTTCGGAAAACGGTGGACTGTGTACATTTTTCAATACTCGTACAACAGGTTTCTCCGTCTCTATCAATTACAACATTATATTATACAACAATTATAATTATGTTTGCATGTCACGAGCATTTTCCTACCTCAATCAAAGGAAAAGTTGTGTATTCATGCAAAATCAACCCCTTTCCCGGCTAAAATCTTCACATTATTAAATTCTAAAAGGTTGCTAAAAATTCCAATGACATACTAATATTTGCCAAGACGCGAATACCTGGGCATCATCAGGACTTAGAAGGCATTTTCTTTAGTGATCACTTTATTAAATACATTGTAGGGCTCAGTCTTATAAAATTGATTGGTATGTGCAACATGTGGATGTTTCTATTCATTTTTGAACGAAGTCCACTTAAAACAATCCATGAAAAAGGATTTTCAAGATTTATAAAATACAATCAATCAATTTTCAAGTCCTCTGTACCTAATTGATTTTAATTTTTTGTCCACATTTGCCACATGTGGGAATTTCAATTTGATTTGGGGAGAAATCTACTTAAAACAATCCATAAAAATTTTTAAATGAGTTTAGACAGATCATGTGCGTCAAATTAGAAAAATGTTCTAATTAGAAATTTTGAATTTTCTAGTTATTGTTAGATGCAGCGACGCAAAGTGCACTCCACTAATAAAGCCTAACGAGGAAAGCCGAATCCGAATTTCCTCCTCTCATCCTACCTACCTCCAAACTAACACAATGTAGTAATATTTGCAAAGACATACTGATCTTCGGTAAGGCATACTAATATAACCAGAGGCTCAGCTACTGATATGTTTCAAATGCTTACCTACTGATTTTGCTCTATGAAATCAATAACAAAGGATTAGGTTTAATCTAGTTCACAGCTTAAGTACACAAATTATTATTCCCAAAGTTGCGTCATCAGGTGCATCGTTAGAAGGGTTTTCAAGTAATCCTTGAGGCCTCTTAAATCCTAGTTGATCACCCAGAATATTGGCATGAGGTAACGAAGTAAAACCACCACCGGGAAAACCCCATCCCGACTTATCCTTCTTTAGGGGGGTATCGGGTACTTTCAGGCGATTCCAGAGCTTGGCACACGTCTGCTACAAAGAGCTCACGATTCGGCGAGGTCGTTATGCCCTAAGACTTCGTAATGACCCTTGATTTTAGTCCCGAAAACTGAACTGGTGCACACATCGAGTCACGTAAATGTATCACGTCTAGCATGAAAAAATTGCCAACACGACATCCACTAAAAAATGAACACTACGATCCACCAACGATACTAACAATATACTTCTTTTACCAGGCGACAACATGCTTAATTTAAAATCTCATCAATTTTATTATGCACACATATACTCCTGCTCAAAATTAGTGCACCACCATGATGATTCTTCGTTTGTCCCCTTCTTTTTTCTCTTATCAAGTTTTTATCCATTTACACACATTGTTTGCAATCATAGAAGGAAAAAAGTAACTAAACAAGGCACAAATTCGAGAAAAAAAAAGATGGTATTAATAAATTAAAGAAAAATGTACTTCTTGTGGTAAAATGATAAAAATTGAAAAAGTGAAAAGAAGGTTTGAATTATGCTAGTTTAGCTTTCAAATACTTGGTATTACCTCTTCCAGCTCGGATGAGGGCTTGGACCCTTCGAAACATGCCTCTAATCAAGTTTTGGATATCCTCCTGGGGATATTGACCCACTCCTCTTCCGCTGCTGTTTACAGCTGCTGAAGATTGTCTGGTGGTGGATTTCTGGCTCGAATCCTTCTTTTCAGCAAGTCCCAAACATAATCCATCGAATTCATGCCTGGGCTCCCTGGTGGCCAGTCCGGGATTCACAATTTATAAGGGAAGAAGGAAAGAGACAAACGAAAAAATTGATGGTGGTGCTCTAATTTTGAGCAGGAGTACTTATGCATCCTTTAGAAATGGCCAGGAAAAGGTTATAATTACGATATTTTAAAAGTAGATAAAGAACATGAACATGAGACTCCGGTGTTGGACGAAGGGAAGTAACCCCCTCCGTCCTACCGCAACGCTTTCATTTTAAAAAATTCACGTTTTTCGTCGTTCAAACACAAATATCTCTATCAAAAACTGCTCTAAAATGAAAGTTAAAACCGATGTAAACTGTTTTCTCCGTGAAGCTCATCCATTTTTCAGTTGGTGATAATATCACTAACTGAAAAATGGATGATGTGCCATATTATGGCACATGGTAGCAAATCACCATTGAAAATTTCTAAAAAAGCAGGAAATTGACAAAAATTCATGTTCAGGAGAAGAATCCATGTTTGAAATGAGTTAGGAGAATAGTGTATGAACAAAATTGAACAACACATTAACGCTTTTTCCAACGGTATCCTCATATTTCAGTTTATATTGCAAGTTAGAGATTTATGACCATTTTAGTGACATCGGGTCAAACAGGAAGAAAATCATGAAGTGTAAAAATGTCGGATTTGTAGTGGAGTAAAAAAATGTGTAGTACAAAAGTTGTTGTAAAATCGATCCCTGAAGTTTGGTCGTTCTTATACCAAACACCTTGTAAACATAATGTTTTGCTTTTGAATCTACTATTGACGTATCTGGTACTAATGATTCAACATGCTCGTCTTCTCTTTAACCAGTTCATTTAACGAATTTGATCATCAAACATACCTTTCAATTTGATATTATCGGTATTTTGGTTTTTACGACGTTCCTAGGGTTAGATTGATTTCGTCTTGAGCGACACAAAACAACCGTGTAAATTAAACAGCCCTGGATACTGATACTTCAAGATAGTCTAGGACCAAGGACAGCTCTGTGGGATCCACCGTTCCATCTCTAGAGAGACGAAAAACAATTTCCATCAATAAAAGAATTAAATTGAATATAAATTAAACAGCTCCCATTTCAAGAGTTAACAAAATTTCTCCCACCAATATTTAAAATTATTTTCCGGTTTCCGTTTCCTGGCGGATTTTATGCAAATCTGGTCGATCGAGTCTCAAATTTTGTACGGAAATCAAGAACAAATGTTCTATTTTCACAAAAATGCACTTTAATATTATAATGAGTCTAAAATTGACTTCAGAATACTATTTGTCGGTATATGAAAGGAATGTTAGAAAAAAACAAAAAAGCAAAGTGACTATTTTTTTCAGTTTTAGACTTTTAGTGATGAACTTTGTTCGGGGAGTGCTTACAGAATTTATTTCTCATCTTAGTTGTGTTGTAAGAAGGCTCACAAATACCATAGAATTGAACGAGAAGTCACCTCAAAAATGTCAAACAAATCGCCCCTATGTTTATTTTAAAGAAAAATTAATTGCCCCTCAGTGAGCCTGATAGATATAGGAATGAATGAATGAACGAGCGAATGATGAAAAAATTAATTGAATTATTTGTTCCATGAAATGGAATACTTGCTTGACGGATACTATCCCCTCATAGATCAGTGATGTACCAAGAGGGGGGCTGCTATATTATAATATTTGGTACCCTACTTAATTTTCTACTCTAATAATATTAGAGTAGAACAGATATTATCTGAACTTATTTCGAGTTTTTACGTAAATTGCATTATTATTACATCTTACGATTTGATATCATCAGTTCGGTTTCGATAACACAGGAATCAAAGAGGGTAGAAATAGAGAAAAGAACAGAAAATTTAGCACTTTTAAATGCTAGTTGACATAGCCTCACATTGATGTGGAGTAGCATTTTTTAGGAATGTCTTTCTTGTTTGAAGATCGCCTTTTGGTATGAGGGCTAGCTAAAGAAAATGTAACCGATCGCAATATGTATGGTAGGCTATAATGGAAGTATTGGGTAGTCTGTAGGCTGCTCGATGAGTTGTCTCAGGTCTGCTCGATGTCCTGTACCTTGTAACTGAATTAAGTTCCGTTTCAGGGTGCTTGTGATAATTCAACATAAATGTTTAATATGCTGTTTCAATGTAAACACCTTTGTTTCCCTACTCGTCGATGGGAATCCTACGGTGTTTTTTTTTTTTTTTTTGCAAAGGAAGGCCCATTTCAAAATTGTTGGGACTGACATCAAAGAACTGTTACTAGCGCTCGGGACAGTATATTCCGCCAAGTCCTGACAGCACATTTGTTTGATTTGACCACGCATAAGTGGGCCGTTCACTTTATGGGGCGGACTTCTAAACAACAGAAGGGTTTCGAAGCAGAAGGGAAACTGTTCGTCAGGACTTTACAACCCGAGTGACCGGTGTGATGGTTTGCGAGACGGGGAGGATTTCTGGACGGATATTTAGGTAGAAGTGTCGCCATCAAGTCTGCTGCCGCCAACTCCCGTTAGGCCTGCATACAATGAGAGTGATCCTCAGCCCCGTTAGCCTTCGCCTCACTTTGACTCGAACCCTCCCACCTAGGCGAAGCTTCTTTTTGAGGTTTCAGCAATGAAAACTGGGTCGTCAAAATGTGGACCGGCGATATTGAACCGCCTAGAGTCACGTCGGTCCCGAAATCAATAAGATTCATGGTTGTGAATGAAAGAATCAGCTCCTCATCCAAGTATTTGTGACCATCGGTACCATACAAATCTCCCTGCTGCTCGAAATTTTGGCTAAGTTTGGCTAATAGATGATAAGAAATTTATGTTTACGAAAAATCACGTTTGCGCGAAATATAATTCGCATGAACCCTACAATTGACATCGAAATTCCAAGCATTCTTTTAGTTATACCAGCGATGAACAATCACCACAGATAGACACGAAATCGAACTCTTTCGAAAAGCTGTTGAACTCAAAATACTGATTCTAAAGAACAGTTCTCGTCCGATTTCGTTGGGAATTTTCGATACGTGTTTGGAGTGTAGGTGGTCCTGTTTCATAACTCCGTACAGAAAGCGTTGCTTCTGCGCATGCGCAAACGTTTTGTCTTTTTAACAAGTTAACTCGTGCCTAATTCGATGAAATGTTCACGAATTGTGTGGTTGAGACTCTAGATGGTCCCCTTATAAAATCAACCACTATCGGGCCATCGGTAGCTTCTGCGCATGCGCATATGTGAAATCCTTGTAACTGGTTGCAACCATAAATTCTTCAGTTTCCAACCGAATTAATAGAAATCATAAAATCTGCAGTTTCCTTCCAATTTCGTTGGAATTTTTAGATATTGTCTTGACTCTTGATAATTCCCAATAAATTTCATCGTTATTTGATCATCAAATTTTGAGGTAGAAGCAGGTACTTGGAGATTGAAATTTTGATTATCTACAGTGATGGATACGAGGAAGCTATGTGCCATACCCACTTAGCAGACGTTGACAAGGCATAACCATCATAACTACATTAGGGCTGTCTTTCAGACTGGTTACTCATTTGACCGGTTTACATAATATTCCCACTCCACCCTACTAATCACAGCATGCCCAAAACTGGACATCAATGTAAATTAGTTGATGTCGTAGTTCAGGGCCTCAAAGTTGGTTCGTCCGCCCAGCTGTCGATATGACAGGTCCTCGACGTTCAAGTGCGGTATGTAGAGACTTGCCCCCGCGTATCTTATTGTGTACGCGTGGAGATAGAGTTTCATTATAATTTCCAAGGGTGTAAAACGATACTTCGACAGGCTGAACCGCCTTATCTTCGGATGTTCAGATACGCCTAGTCCTTTCTTATCCCTTTCTCATCCTTAGCCACCCCCTTTCTGTCTAATAGCTAGTCTAGCGTGAGAACATAACATTTCTTACAGCAGGCGCCATTGGGTATTGAGGAGCCTAATTCTTACTACCAGCCCTCACATTACCCATGTGTCTTATGCAAAATAAGAATTTCTTTATCCAGGTTAATTTGATACACTGTACTATAAAATCTAGGCCAGAATCGCTCAACGGATCTTGTATAGGTACCATTTCTCTTGAGGAATCCATGGTGCTTCAGGTGTTCTTAATTTTTGCAGAAATCGCCATTTTACGTTAGTTACGCAGTGTCATATTTCTTACGATATTTAGCACAGTTTCCTTGAAAATTTTGACAAAATCGCTTCATTCGACGCCCAAAAATCCCAATCCAAACTAAATAGTTTGGATTGGGATTTTTGGGCGTCGAATGAAGCGATTTTGTCAAGTAATTTTGTATAAGTAATTTTGTTAAGTATATTTTGTATAAGTACAAGCAAATTTTTTTCAAATTTGAGGGGCGCAAACAAACAAAAGACCAGCAAATTTTCAAAGAAACTTTATCAGATTCCAAACTATGGGAATTTTTGGTTTTTAATAGAATTACCTATAGAAAATGTTGCGTCAATGCGGCTTACACCAGAAAAATAAAGAAGTTCAACACAATAATGTTCAGATAGTTTTTAAAAATCTTTAATATAATATATTAAAACATATAACATATTAATATTAAACATTATATATTATTATTAAATATTTAAATATTAATATTAAATATTATATATTATTATTAAATATTTAAATATTAAATATTTAATATTAAACATATATCATAATCTATTAAAACATATAACATATTGATATTAAATATTATATATTATTATTAAATATTTAATTAAATATTAAATATTTAATATTAAACACATAACATAATATATTAAAACATATAACATATAACATGTTATGTTTTTTAGTGCTTTACAATGTTTTTCCCTAATACGCTCTAAAAGTTCTACACTCTTAGTTTTTAGGACGTCCCACAGTAAGACTTGGGCGTCCTTATGCGATCGATCTGGGGTGAAGTTGGACAACACTCAACAGAAAAAAAAATAACCACACAGTAATCCGTTTTACACCATTCTGAATCCAAATCCGCGAAAAAAACCATAGGTGTATGTCTGTGTGTGTGTGTGTGTGTGTGTATGTGTGTATGTGTGTGTGTGTGTGACAAAATCTTGTGTCGTCTGCACAGGCCTTAGTACTCAACCGATTTTCCTGGTTCTTTTTTTGTTCGACGCGGAAAACTATCTAGTTGTGCACTACGTCGCCGGAATTTCGAATTTTCCCTTTTAAGGGGGAGAAAGGGGGGGTTAATGCTCAAAAAACGTGCGTTTTTGGGCATAATCTTGTGTCGTCTGCCCAGGCCTTAGTTCTCAACCGATTTTCGTGGTTCTTTTTTTCTTCGACGCGAAAAACTATCTAGTTGTGCACTACGGCGCCGGAATTTCGAATTTCGCCTTTTAAGGGGGGGAAAGGGGGGGTTAATGCTTAAAAAACGTGCGTTTGCGGGCATAATCTTATAAACTTTGCCCAGGCCTCAATTTCCAACCGATTTGTGTGTTTTTTTTTTGTTTGACTAAAATAACTTCCGAGTTGTACATGATTTCACCAGAGTCCCAAAATTCGCAAGAGGAGGGGATGGGTGGGGGGATAATATTCACAAAATATCCAATTTTTCAATATTTCGGTTCCTTTACTGCTTACTAATTGTATCCAAGCTTTGAAATTGAGGAAAAATTCTCATTATACCTTAGGATTTGCATTAATTACTTTCTGTACCACCATGGAACTAAAAGTGGTGTCACCATGGTGCCAGGGCACCTTCAACCTCATATTTCTTGGGTTTTTTGGTGTTTCACCTTGAATACGGATGTGACATTCGACAGACTGCCTACTAAACCTAATAGATGAAAGTTCAATGTTACGACGTATTTCCGCTTTGGTGCCAGACTGGCACCATTGGTGGTGGTGGGGGGGGGGAGGGGTTGAACTCGAATTCGCATGTTGGGTGTCGTAGATCATGGATTTTAAAATGCTCTTCAGATTCGAGGCTCCCATGCCGCCAGAAGTGTTATGGTTTATAATGGTGGAGGGGGGGGGGGTGTCACTATTTCTTCCCTAAAGTAATAAATAAATTACATCGAGAGAAACAGTCTTATCGCTTAACAACTGGTTAAACTGATCCAATACTTATCCAATGGGACGTCCCCTGGAATGCATGCATTACTAAACAATATGTTTTCTATATATGATTGACATTTTGGCACCATTATGGATCTTTTTAGCTAATTACTTTGATACAATCCCTTTCTAAGAAGGAAACATAATGAACTTTAGAATTGTTTTAGAATGGTCTACGACGGATTCTCATTTGTTTAAAACCTAAATTCTCAATTCTAAACATGATGTGGACATTAAAATAGCATCAATTTTTCGGAAACTATCATTCAGATTTGAAACTTAATGTTGAATTTTGCTTTAAATACACCTAGAGACAAGATTTTGAAAAAGTTGAACAAAATTACCGAAATCTATAGTCGAAAAAAATATGGCAATTCCTGCAAAATTAATCCTTGAAAAGAAAGACTTCGGGTTTGGTCTTCGCGGAATTTCCTAATAAAAATGGTACACCAGATCCAATGATCGAATCGGACCCAAGATAATAATATAGAAGAAACAAGGCAATGAAAGTATGTACCGGCGTAAGATACTGACAGCTCATGAGTTGAGAGAAATCGCGAGTATCACTCCAGAGGAATTCCAAGGTCCTCGGAGGAGCCCTACCTGCGGTTGGCATGTGTTTTTGCTTCCTCACAATGACGAAGGTATTGAAAACTATCTCGAATATGTGGGTTTTTATAATGGTAAAAGAAATTCTAAGGGGCTGTCCGGAATTGTCTGATAAGTATTTGTCCTTCTTTCGAGTCCTTTGGGCGAAACAATTATTTGAAACAATTTCTGAGAGAAAAAAACCCCGGCTGAAGAAACGAAAACATTTTTTGGATTTAAACGTTAACGTTGAGTAGATATATCATTCTGAAAATGGTTGTATACAAAGAACAATTTGGGTATCTGGTCGAAATATGCCTAGAAACAATGCTGTTCCTATCTTCAAAATCTGATTCATTACCCTCGAAAACCCCCTTATTTTAGCTTCTGTTTCTCGATGCACGTTGTTTCCTTGTTTTTGACTTGTGTACATTAATCGACGATTAATAATCGTTCCAAGACAGTGGGAATGACACATTGAACAAAGAACATTTCTTCTCTCATTAGTATTAAAAACAATTTCCCCCAAATTGATCGGTTTTTTCGTAATTTCCTTAAAGTACTGATCAGAATTCTAGGTCTAACAGTCATTTGCAATATTTTACAAGGGTACGTGACGCATACTGAGCGAGGTAATCAATCATTTTGGCAGGTTCATAGAGAGAGTTCATAAAAATGAAAATAGAAATTTTTAAAATTAGATCGTTGAATGAAAATTTATGATTTTTCTCCATCAAATGTTGAAGACTTTTAAATAATTTTGATTCTCATCGGTCTGTTTGTGGTAGATTCCTTGTCCCTGGCAATGTATAAAACAGCGGGACTAGATGGATGGTCCCCTGTAAATTGCAAAGCGATTTTATCAATAATAGTGTCTGCCCTCGCCTAAGCGTGATTTTCTTTTCTCTAGTTTCTCACGAACTAATCAACGTAATCATCCGATCTAAAGATCATCAACGCAATACGGAACAACTTCTACTTAGTCTTTGTGTTAACGTTTGTCAATTCAGAATACTATTAACAAAATCGTGAAAATCGTAAGGGAAATTAACAGAGACGCAGTGCTTCACTATACAGGGTGACTGGTGAATTTTCGTCCACCTCAAATGGAACAAAAACGTTGCTCTTGAATCGTTTCCAATTCTCAAATGTAAGAGAGATATTGTAGAATTTTATTTGTTTGGGTGGGGGTACGTGATTGTTGCTTAAAACTAACCATATCACCTCAACCATTAACCCTGCATATAATTTTTTAAAAAACATTGAAAAGCTCATTAAATTTCCTTAAGGAAACATAACTTTCCAAATGTTCATTCAATTCTTGTAAGCACAGGAAAAATTCTGAACTTTTAACATTTCGAAATTTCAATAAATTTTTCTTGGAGCAGAAAAATCCATTTTTCCACTCTAAACTTTGCGGATTTTACAAAAACTTATTTTTTGAATAAGATTTCCAACCGTATAATACAAAAAAATTACTATCGAAATTATTGGTGAAATTTGTATTTGAACGCAGAAAAACGTGAATTTTTTCAATGAAATGAAAATTTCAGCACAAAAAAGTTGCTCTTGAATCATCCCCAATTCTCAAATGTAAGAGAGAAATTGTGGAATTTTATTTGTTTGGGTGGGGGGACGTGATTTGTTGCTTAAAACTAACCTTATCACCTCAACCATTAACCCTGCATATAATTTTTTTTTAATTTAAAAGCTCATTAAATTTCCTTAAGGAAACATAACTTCCCAAACGTCCATTCAATTCTTGTAAGCACAAAAAAATTCTAAACATTGAACATTTCTAAATTTTATTAAATTTTTCTTGGAGCAAACAAATTTATTTTTCCACTCTAAACTTTGTGGATTTTACAAAAACTTATTTTTTGAATAAGCTTTCCAACCGCATAATAAAAACAATGACAATCGAATTTATGGGTGAAATTTGTATTTGAACGCAGAAAAACGTGAATTTTTTCAATGAAATGAAAATTTCAGCATGAGGTTCCGGGGTTGTACGAATGGTTGGACCATCTACTGCGCTCATCACCCACCTCCTCCCTACAATGAGCTTTAAGATAAATTGAATGAGCTTTCAATGGTTTTTTGGGGTGCATTGGTTGCATTTTAAGTAAACAAACGCCTCCTACATCTTATTACCCGTCACCCTGTTTATCTATTATAATAATTAATCATTTTTACACTAACCGATCGTATGTGTTATGTTATTCTGCGTGAGTATGCTACAATGCTTACCCAACTTGGCAGGCTTTTTTGATGATAATATTAACAATAAATATCTGATTAATTTTGTATGTAGGATGTCCAATAGGGTGGATAGTATAAACTTCCAGGGGACAAGTGCTGTAGCTGAGGCTACTGTAGAGCTTTGAGCTCAAATTGTGTGCAAATGAAATGTCCTGTACTCCTCTCATAGTGGTTAGTCAGCTAAGTTGCGCGGTATCTACGCTTCAGGTTGGTGGATGATTATTTAATAATCAATGTTTATATTAACTAGGAGCCAATGTGAAGGAATCAATGAGATCCAGTTGATAATAACTGTAACTAGTCAACAATAATATCCCATTTCCTTGAAATTCGTAATGTTCACAAGATTTGGACGTGAGCTGCCGCACGCGGTCGCCTGAAGGTGGGAGGGCGCTCTCAGGACGTAGGGGTTGATGTGGGAGAGTAGGGGTAGTTCCAGGACCTCTCCCTTCCACGACCCTTCAGGTCATTCATTTCAGTGTCGTCTGGCTGGTTAACATGGTCGTTTAGGGTCGTTAGGTTCAGTTTAGTAGTTTCGTCGGTCGTTTTAGTCTTCTATCGCGTTTCGTCGTAGCCGGATCATGTCCGTCGCCGATCCCAACGTAGGGTGCTTCTGGAACAACAGGAGGAAGAGCCGAAAAATCCTCACATCAATGTAAGAACCTCATTCGATCCTTTTTATTGTACGAACTTTTACATTTGTTCCAAGTGTCACGGGAAATAACCATTAGCGTATCAATCTAGGAAAAGCGATTTATTGTCTTACCTCCTATTTTAAAAACCCATTGAGATCCAATTCAAATCCCATTGATCTCGATTGGAATGGGAGGCTAACAAATAGACCTATAATTCATGGGTACCTAAACAGCTTATTCATTCTCTGAAGTAGAGAAACGGTTCCCAATCTACGTGAAATCTATTTACTGCACTTGATGAGACCCTATGGTTCTTCAATTTCGAAAAACTATTGAAGTTTTTTCGATAACTTTCAACATTTCCCCGATCAAACGTGGAAAAGTTTAAATTTCTATGACACTTACGTATGTAAAAATAAATTGTTTGATTAGCAATGTTTTATTTGTGGTGGAATCTATGTTTTGTATGTTCAATAACTTTTAGCTACTGTTGAATTTCTTACCGTTTATAAAAATCAACCTTTTCAAATAATCACCTCACCGTGAAGTTTTGAAAAACATTTGTACTTGCTGTAGAAGACGTTGCGGATAATTGCAAAAATTATTCCCAATTCAACAACATTATATTTCCAATCTCAGTCCAAGTTTTTATTTGATCATTCGCATTCTACTGTTTCCTTAATTAAACCCGATTCTTGTGACACCTTGTCTCCGTGTTTTATGAATTGAGTAGCTAAATAAAGTGCTAAGGAGTCACTGTTCTACATTGAGCGATGAAACTCAACATCATCCGAATGACAGTAAATATCATCTTGTTGTCACGATGATGTGATTTACTTCGCAATACCGGTCATTCCTGCGATGAACTCATGCCACACGATATGCCTATAAATTCATCAACAGTATGCCGATACATTATGTCATGCTTTAGCGTATCTCTTCCTTATGATGGAATAGTCATTTGGAACAGAGATGGTATTCATGACATGAACAACATTATTTCTCATCAATAATGTATTATACGTGCTAGTTTACCTGGTACACGCACAATAATTTCATAATACTCATCGAGAAATCCACGTGTAATTACACTTTTACGATGATCGTGGTTTATGCTATTCAGACACCGTAATTCAACACCACAGTTTACTTCAAGTCTTTGTCAACAACAAGGTAACTTTGCGTTTCTTTTCCCGTTATTCACTGACAAATTATTGCGACACTAGAAGGTTTCTTCTGCCAAATAAATGCTACGATTTAGAGAACATCTCCTAGATGCATCACTCACGTCAAATCATCGTACTGGGAGGATCCAATGTCATCTTATCTTACTTTAGAGACTTGTTGAATGCCCTTGTGTCATTTTGCATGGCAAAACAAAGGATAAACTTATGAAATTTGACTTTTTTAGGGTTTATAGGATGTGCTTACTAGAGTTGAAGAATTTTGATATTTTGTAGGAAGGATGAGTTTAGTTCGACTCTTTGTTAACAGTCATAGGCAAAGGCGTTTCTCTTCCCTGTTATTCACTGACAAATTATTGAGATACTAGATGGCTTCTTCTGCCATATAAATAATGCTATGATTTAGGGAACATCTCCTAGGTGCATCTCACTCTCTTACATCTCATTCTCTCTAGGAATCATTCCTGATTTCTTGCAGGAATCATCGTACTGGTAGGATCTATTCAGTTTTCATCTTATCTTACTTCAAGAGTAATGTTGTAGAGACTTGTTGAATGGCATGGTATCATTTTACATGTCAAAACAGGATAGGTACTCACTTGAAGAGAATATCGTCGTTTTGATGTTCTATTAAAAGTACTACTTTTTTGAGTTAGAGAAATTCGAAATTTTTTAGAAAAAGATGAAATTGAGGTAACTATTTCAATGATTGAGATGGGGATGTTCCCTGCTGTTAGTTATATTTACTAGAAATATCTTGAATAGAAATCATAAACCATTTTGAAGAGAAATTCCTACTCAATTGATTGCATCAAACTCTGTCGACAAACCTCATAACAAAGGTCTCCTTTTGGTTTCTCAATCTGATTGCGAGACTGAGGAAGAGAAGTATTACAAGGGACTCTCGAATTCATTTCGAAAATGGGTCCTTTGCTTTGACATTTTCAAATAGCTGGAGCCCTAAGTAGGCACTGAGCCCCCTCCAATAGCTTGGTCGAGTCTCATTTCTTCCACATACGTACGAGCCTACAATAGTCTATGTAGGGTTGGTTTGGAGTACAATAGATATTATTTTTCCAAGTCTTATGAAACTTCCGACGATCGCTAAGGTCACTTTGCATATCTCGTAATAGCTCACAAGTACATATCTACTCATTTGTTCATATAAAAATACGTAAATCATTATTGATCGTAGACAACTACTACTACCGCTATTACGAGTAAACAGGCGATGAACTAATCTATGTCGTCTAGTAGATGTCAATATTGATAACACTCTTATTTTCAATTATAAGGTAAAGTTGTGGTTTACGTGCGGTTTTCTCTCGTGCCTCTATCTCATTTCCTGGGGAGGAGGTGACATCCAATTATTTACTTCCTTCGGATTGCATTATCATCAGTACTATAAGATTTGGACGTGGTTAGTGGAGTAAATTAGTTATTTCTCAGCAAACAGCCGTGGGTATACATCGTTGATAGGAATTTACGATTAGGTAAAATCATTCAAAATCAGAATCTAGGTAATAGAGGAGGGTTTTGGTTGGCACAACGTAAATACCATGTATGTAACATACACCTTTTTATTACAACCTTTTATTTAGTTTCACTTGTCCCGTTGTCTGTCAGCCTGTAATGGAATCTTGCAAATTAAATTTGATCCACTTCCCGGTTTCCGATTCAGCTGAAATTTTGCCTCCATGTATAAACCGGATGGCAATACACTATTATTATGACATAGAGCTGATTGTTAACAAATATCATCATTAGGCGTATCTTGGACGGTCTAGGGCCATTTATGTTCCTCAAGGTGACAAAGAGCTGCTGTTTTTTGTGCTGCTCTATTTGCAGTTCTTCTTATATGTTCACCAAATGTTATTTTGATGTCCAACATGACTCCTAAATATCTGGCTGCTGGTTTAGTGGATATTTCGGCATTCGCAATCCACATTGGGATGCTGGTAGGTATGCTCTTACACGTGAAGATGACCACCTCTGTCTTTGTTGTAGCTATGGTCTTCCATCCACTCCATTTCTCGTGACACGATATGCTCCTTCTTGGCTTGGGCTGAATCCAATGTCCTTGCCAGTACGACTGTCGCACATCATGAGCATGTTCTACTAGGAAACAGCCCTCAGGCATTTCCAATCTAGGACACCACCGTATGATGCGTTCCGCAGTTAAGAACTCAGCACTGATACCTGACCAGCTCCTGATGTGATCTCTTTCTTTCGTTCCCCTTGAGCAGTCTCATTTGTCAGTGTTCTATTCTTAAGGTAGCTCCATCACTGCCAGTAGGTAAGACGGGACTCTGAATGCAGTGTTCAGGGCCTCCTACATATGTGACCATCTTGCAGAGTTTAAGGCATCTTTCACGTCGAGGGTCACCAGTAGTGCAATGTTTCTTGTGTACCTACTGCCTTCCTAGGATCTTCTTACTACAGTTACTACATCTGTTAGTGCATGGACAGTAGAACGACCCGTTCGGAAACCATACTGTCTAGGTGATTGAAGGCAGTATCCGAAGCAGAAGTACGTAGTTTCTCAAAACCCTTTCCAGCTGTGTCTACAATACATTGTTGGTTGTGCGAGAAAACCATCTTCACATTTCGTGACACTTTTGAGCAAGTTGGTCATGAAGCAGAGCTTCAATCCCTGTAACATCGGAAGCTCAATCGGTGTAAAAAGACCAATTACTCTAGCGAAACCCTTCTATGGCAGTAATAAAAGGCTGAAGGAGATTACAGATGTTTTAACCTCCCAAGATTGATCTCTAATTGCAAAAAAATGTTATGGGAGTGATAAGAAAACGATGGGCGTATATATGAGCAGATATCGTCGTTCAATACCGGTCGTGTTGTAGCGATGATAAGTGACTTGATTGGTCGGATTGATGACTTTATTTTTGCTCTTGTGCGTAAACTATGATTTGTTTCTCGTCTGAAGAAAATACAAGATAATATCTTGCATTTCCTTCAGACACATTCTTGTATTTCCTTCTGATATATATTATGTATCAGAATTAACTTGAAAACGTGATCAGTTTTTACTAATGCCAGTACCATCGTACTACTCTCCAATTCAAATTGGAGGCGACTCGCATCGTGTCATTATACACATGAATATTATGGTGCTTTTATAACAGATAGGTTGAGGAAGGTTTATGGAAGTTATGGTAGAAATCTCGAAAATTGAATAGAGTTTTTGATGGCAATTTCATGGATTTTCATTTGCATTTCCGTAGGTTGTTCTTTCTGCCGTTCGCCTAGTAGTCAATTCCGTCGCCTCTTTTCAGTCCGCTGGCTGGCTGTGGCGACAAAAATGTTTCTCCTCGACCAGAAATCTTACCTGTGCTCACCTTTCCCACAGATAATCCGGCCCTAATGTCATAGACGTCATCACTAACCCGAAAGGGTTTTACGTGAGTCATGTGGTTCTTACCTTTCTCACGTAGACCTTCTACAGAGAATCAGAGACACATCTTCGATCACCTGTTGTCTGCAGTCTACCTTCACTGCATTTCCGGTGGAATAGCTACGTGTCCCGTTGCTAAAGCTTTATATAACTGGATAATTTAGTATATTTCTGACATCAGTAACAGTTTCAGCACTTTCGATAACCCCAATTTTCATCTCGGTGATCCGATTAGTTTTGTGCAAATGAGCTGAAGTAAAAAGCGGACGTCATTCGGAAGCAATATCCCCCTACCTTGGTTCTTACTTCTTGGTTCCTTCGCCTCCATTTCCAATAATTTCCCACCCTAATTATAACCCCTTGCTCTCCGTTATACCTACATTTTATTAGAATTAAAAAACGCTGAAAATTATTTCACAAAGATTTATTATTTTTCTGTATAGATCACTCGCCTGCAAAAAACACAGATTTGCCATTGTCACCAGCTACTTACCATATTTTTGCTTCATAATCAAGTTAATTTTGAAGAAATAAACAATTCACACTCAATTCGGAAAAATTAAGAGTAGTTGATGTCTCGATTAAAAAATTTATTGGGGTTGCGCCTGATTTTTTTTTAAATTTTTAATCGAAAGTAGACCTCATTTCGAGAATTTTGACACCAGCCAGTGACGTCATAAATATTCGAAACTTTAAAAAACATAGAAAAAGGTCTTCTCACTAGAAGGTCGCGGTTGGGGTCAAAATTCTCAGAATGAGGTCTAGTTTAGATTAAAAAGAACAATAAGCAGTTTTTCCGACCCATGCGCACACCCCATTACTGATTGCCAAGGACGCAAAACCGAGTACAACTCGAAGATACGAACTACGATAACATTTTGGTCAGCCAAAATTTGAACAAAGATTAGGCTTCTTTTGCGATTCACACTCGTGTTTCTGATGCCTCAAGTTACCATTGGGAGCGAACGGTTGGTCCTACTAAGCTCTGGGTGGTCTCGTTCGATTCTGAAAAATTCAATACTGTTTTGTTCAAAAATAATACCTTAACTCACAAGTTTTTGATCTAGAGCGTTTTGCAAATTTCAGCCCTTAGAATGGACTGATATTAACCCAAAGCTTTGAGGCACTAAACCCCAAATGAAGCAAATATACCAAATTTCTTCAAAATCCTCCATGGTAACTAAGGAAAGTGCCGGGTACGGCTGGCGGACGGCAAACTTTTTATTCGATTTTTGAGTTCAACGTACTACCTTGAATGAGAACCAACAAATTTTGAGGGGGTTAAGATTTTTTTATTGGTCGATTCCAAAGGTTCATATTGAATACGACCAAAAAGAAGACTTATTTATCTTATCTCACGTACTATTTTTTAATATCAGGAAAACTGGTACATTTCAAAAATGATTTTTAGTCTTCCTTCCCTTGTCTCTAGTCGGTCCTTATCCATGAAGGATGTGGCAATTTGATGTCTGACTCTCAAATTTCAAGGATAGTCAGGATGAGGAATGACCTCATAACTATCTTAGCAGTACTGGCTATTGCCAATTGTGGACTTACTAGAAGGACTTTTATTAATCTTTCTTAATTCATTGAAGTGACTGAATGGGGTCTTTGTGTTCTCCACCACAAATCCACTAATATCCGTCAACTGTGTATATTTACCTGCGTTTCTCTCTTATCTTCATAGAAGAAATTGTTATTGATGTGTTATGAAGCTAAGTATACTGCCCACTCACTTGGCAGAATTTGAATTTGGCAGAATCCCGAGGTTGGTTAGGAGAGTGATTGATCATACAATAATATATCAAAATAATCACGAGTTGATAAGATTATTGTGACTCACATAAGATCCAAGCAGTTGAAAGTACTGAATTGACTGTATCACATCGATGTACGATAGAGTAGGTACCTGTCTATTGGCAATTTATGGAGAAAACGTTTGACAGAACACATGAATTGTTAAAGGTTAATCACCCATGACGCATAATTTATCAAATTCATGTATCAGGTAGCGGCTGATGACCGGTCGGCTGAGGTCGGAGGTCCACGGCCTGCTTATAAACATCGTTAGAGAAGAGGAACAGGAATGAATAAAGAAACGGGCGTATTTTTAAATGATTTTGACTTTGAGGGCAACGAACCAAAATCGGCTAGACGCTGTTCCGTAATCGGTTAAACCTGACAGGGTTAAACGTCAACTCGAAATTAGTTCCCAAGTGATTATCTTTAAACTCAAACGTGGAGGAGCTGTATGATTGTTGATGATTGTTATTTTCCTCAACTGCTGTAGGTTGGGATTTTGACTACTACTACTTCTTGTTCTAAGAGTGGGTGGATCATTCGAAAATTTTCTCATCTCTGAATCTGGTGAACATATCTAATTTATGTATTCTGTGATATTTACGATACGTAGTAGGTTTCCATACGTAGAAACATGGAATGATTTGGTAGGTATTAGCTCCAAAGTTGAAGTTGAATTATAAGGCTGAGCGTGTGAACTTATTGTCAAGATTCAGCCAAAGGGTGAGAAAGAAAATTCATAACTGAATAATTCTCTTGTTATTCTTGCACTTCAGGTAACCTAGTGAATTAAGAAAAACGCTCCAAATTATTACACAATGGTTTATTATTTTTCTATATTGATCACTCGTCTGCAAAGCCGCCAACCATCCAACATGAAGAAAAACTTCGATCGCATATCGGTCAGCTAAATTGAACGGAGATTAGGCCTCTTTTGCGATTCACAATCGTGTTTCTGATTTATCGTACGTAAAACCTTTAAATTCTCGTATGGACCAAACGGTTTGTCCTACAGAGCTCCGCGTGGTCTCAAAAAATTCTATAGAATCTTAAATTGAAGGAAAAACAATACCTTTATATCAAAATTTTTTCAGTTAGGGCGTTTTCAAAATTTCAAAATTCATTTTTGAACCCTTAGAAGTGACTTACATCAACAAAAATCTTCGGGGCACAACTAGACCCCAAATGGAGCCTACATACCAAATTTCATCAAAATCGGTCAATGCTAAGTGGCAAAAGTGCCGCGGACGGACGGCCAAATTTTTATTCGATTTTTGGATTCTACGTACCTTGAAAGGTAAACCATCAAATTTTGAGGGGGTGTTAAAAAAAAATTTTCTTGGTCGATTACAAAGGTTCATTATTGAAAATAATAAACCAAAAGCGCGAAGCAGGAAGAAATCTCGGGTAAAAGAACGATATCAAACCACCTCGTCCTTCAAACAGCTAGCAGTTCAAAAGGAAACCTCTGGCACTGAACAGTTTTCTATGTCCCTTTATTCGTTTTACGCTATAAGATACAAAGTGGACGACAAGGTGGGTTCTAAAGGTTCTCGTTCAAGTACTCTTTGTCTTCATTTTTCCGTTCACCTTGTTAAAATAAGTTGTGCTTAGTTATACCTAAGTGAGAGAATGAAATTTTGTTCATAATGATCGAATCAGCTGGATTCGAGAACTGAGGGCAACGAACCAAAATTGACTAGACACTGATTTTGTTATTGAAAAAAGAGTTACCCGCCTGATGGGGTTAAAATGTCACCTTGGAGCCAGTTTTCCAGAAAAAAATCTGTCTTTCAGGGGAGACGGATCGTTGGATTGCACTTAAGAATGTGTAAACGTTTGGCAGGACCAATAAAATTGTCGAGGGAGAGCGGTGGCACGGGCGCCAAGACGCTTGGAGCCCCAGGTTTGAGTTTCCATTAGGGACGCGTCCATTACAAGAAGGGCGAGGAAACTATGGTGCCCGATGACCGGAAGGGCTTGGCACACCTCCGACCCCTGTCCTTTTGCATGGGTCACTTAGGTGAGCATACAGGCGCCCTTTGTGGCAAAGTCTTGACCACAGAGAAAAAGGGAGTGAATCCGAGCGGAAGGTGGACTCGATTACTGGGGTCAGCAGCTCTACGTCACAGTAGCCATCAGGCGTGTGCAAGGGAAGTTTGTGGGAGGAAGATCCGGAGTTATATTGTCCTAAACAAACTGTCCTTCATCAAACACGAGAATAGTTACAAATATATGAGGGTGGGTTGATATGTAAGGAATATCCCGACGTTAATGGAATTCATGACGTCGTCGTATCGAACAACGGATATTTTAACATTTATTTTAGTAACAAAAAAGCCTGCCCAGTGGGTGTGGTACATGGCTTCCTCGTATCTCAAAATCCATTTCCATGTACCTTGCACTAACCTAATAAGGGACCATCTACACCCCAACCCACACAATCCCTGAAAATTTCATCGAATTTGGGTGGGAAAATATAGAACTTATGGCTGTTACAAGGTTTTTACGTTTGCACATGCGCAAAGGTTACTATCTATCTGAGGGAAATGGTTCTCGTAGGGGACCATCTACAAGCCAACCCACACTATCTCTGAAAATGTTATCGAATTACGACAATAACTTCATATAGTTTTGCAGTTAAAGAATTTCATAACAGACGGACAGACACGAAACCAAAATTGTTCAAGAAGGTCTGAAATGTGAAACACGATTGAAAATTTTTATCTTGTAAAACATATGTTTTTTAAACACACATGGTTATGGAGAAAAGTAGCGTAAACCCATATTAAATATTTTAGATGAAATTTTCATCTAAATTCTGGAATTTTATTTCTACATACAGGTTAAGATACCACTTTTTGACTTTAATAATTTTTTTTACTTTATAAGGTTCATTTTCTTGTAGGAAATTTCTCTCTGATTCCGAATATACCCGCCTGATGGGGTTAAAATGTCACCTTGGAGCCAGTTTTCCAGAAAAAAATCTGTCTTTCAGGGGAGACGGTATATAAAACTTTGGACCAAAAACCTCAAAAAAATTCTACTCGTTTCCACTAAGAAAATTTTATCTTGTGAAACTGATTATACTTAACCATTTGTTGGTTACTCTCATTACTCTGGGAATTCAGCTCAAGCGGTAATCAATTCTTTGGTAAACAATCTAGAGACCTCCCCAGAACTACCCTCTTGAGTGTCCTGAGTGGGTCCTTCAGATCATGCAACATTGATGTTCGGAGACTCTTGAAGCTGTGTAGTGTGTGCCATTGCTCTCAAGAAGTTAAAATTCATAGAAAACCATCCAAGCCTTGATCCAGGAAAATCACTGTTAATGTAGTCAAATTAACATAAAAACAGTGTCTTGTTTTGTAATACCTTAAAACACACGGGTCCATAATGTACCTACTACTTAATAAAAAATTTCATTTAGGACCTTCCAGAATCTCCCGTTATGTTTTGAGGAAATAGAGGTTTCCTCAAAAGCAAGCCGCTTTTGTAATACCCGTATTTGTCGGAAAATCTCGTCAGAGAACCTCATCGAGAACCATCTAGAGAACATCAGCCAACTACCCTAGTTAGTGAATCCGAACATTGAACCGTGTGAAATTTATGTTTGCTTCTTTTAATTTCAAATGGTTGAAATTCTTAGATGGCCATTTACTTCAAAGTAGCACTCCGCGAAATTTGAATCCCTGATGATACCGTCGAGATCCGTCAAAAAGGAGAATATGATGTTAAGATTTGAAGGCACGCACAAAATTTTTAATATGAAAACTTCACCTGGAAAGGCCTTGGTAGGCTCGAGACCAAAAGCAATCCAGAAGTGGAAACTGAAAAAAATGGAGTGAATAATAAGTGGTCTTGAAGGATTCGGATCTTTTGTACTTGGAGGAGTAATTTCACTTAATGTCTTTCTTTCTGCTTCCTAATTGTTTTTGGTCTCAAGTCTACCAAAGGTACGGAAGCTAATGTCTTATTTTAATGAACTTTCCAAAATTAACTGCCTATTAACTCGTAGGACTCGCATAATATGGCAGGCGCATCAAATTGCTTTTATGAGCCAGTTTCCTGACATTTTCGCTACTCTGAGGCATTTTCAGTCACCTCTGAGGATCTCATGCTTTCGACGGGATTCGGGTCAGAGGTTCGTGCCATGCACACGTTTCTCTTATTTCCGAGTGTTTATTGTCTCTTGAAATACCGGAAGGTTATTGAACACGGCAATTGTACGGGTTCGGGGACATTAGAAAGACGGCAGTTATTCCCTTGGGAAAGTCACTCACTAGTTCCGAGTTTCCCGGGTTTTATGGATGGATTTTATAGGTAGGATTTGGCATACCTGTCAACCGACTTATCCTTTCCCAGCTCGTCTCCACATACCTTCTACTGAGCTATAGGTATTTTGCAATAATTTATTGTATTAGCTGTGAGAAAAAGAGGTTTGGAGCTTATTGTGACCTTCAAAAGCGGAACGTTTGAAGAAATGCCTTACTATAAAACTTGGTGTAGTATTCAATCCAGCCAGATTTTTTTCCCATGGCCTACATTTCTTCAAACGCGAGGAGTTCAGATACCTTAGCACCCTTTTCTGAAAATTTCTGTATAGATATGCAAGTGTCTCAACTTGAAGTCATCTTTAGGATCGTAACTTTAAAATTTGGGTCGAATATAAAGGAAACAAAGGAACAGGTCCATCGCCGGTGGGTGGGGGGAGGGGGATGCCTCCTCCCTCTAAATGAGGGGAAAAATATTTAAAAATAATTTGAGTAGGTAAGGTAAAAAAATAGGATAGGTACCTATGTTATGAATCCAATAATATTAAAAAGGAAAATCTATTCAGCTACTGTGAATAATACTCATTGATTCCTTATACCTCTGTGACCGTAGATCAATAAATTTCTACCTCAATGGAGTAATTGCCCTGAACCATGGATCTAAAGAAAAATAGTTTTATTTCCATGGCCTGGCAATTTTTGATGGAGACAACCATCAAAGAAGAATATGGAACTATTCTACAAGGAGACAACAGCGATGTTGACTATTGAACCTTATGGTACTGAAAACTCGATACCTACCTAATCGATGGATTGGGTTTAGCAAGTGATGAATAGCATGTAAACTAATAAAGTAATAAGGAGGAATCCATGTGGATAGCAAAAATAACCTACTGGATCCTCCCATCCATCGAATTTGGGTGAAATTGGATCATTTGATCATCATTCATTACACCTAACTACTATAATTTCTACATTTTCCATCCGAATTTGTTGACATTTTCAGGGATTGTGTATTTGGGACACTAGATGTTCCCCCTTCAATTCTCATCGTGATCGAATCACTGGTAGCCTCTGCGCTTTCACAAACGTGAAATCCTCGTAACAACCATAACTTCTTCGATTTCAATGGGATTTTGAGGGATTGTGCGGTTGAGACTCAGGATATTTCTCTACAAAATTTGTATACTTTTCATGTTGAGATCACCAAAGTTAAGGCCCGGGAGATTATCTGGATTGGTGCCCGCTCGAGGACGGTATCGCACATCTTGGTAATTGTTCGGGTTGGGCCATTGGTGAACCCCTCTCCACTTAAGCGGTAATCAGTAGGCATGAGCGAAATCATCAGAACCAAATTCAAAAGACAACAAAACGACTGGCTTGGCCATTCATACCTCAATATCTATAAATTGGATGAGTCAAAAGTACATGAAAATTATAATAAATTTTATTGGTCCCCCCCCCCTCCAGAAACTGAATCTTGGCTACTGCCCAGCAAAGGATTTTTTAAATGTTTATTGATTCGAATTCATGTGACCTTTTAGACGACGTCACGATATGAACGATTTATGAAAAGATCCAAAAAAGGAGCCATAATTTCATTAACATCAAACGAATGGATGAAAGGTTCATCCAATGTGTTTCAGACTGTTCAGTTACAAAAACTACAGGTCAGTCGGTCTATAAACTGTACCTGTATAATAATACACATCGATACCTTAAAGCACAAAAGCGCCATGTACATCCAACTTCCAAATTTTTTATTTTTTTTAATTTCAGAAAAACCCAAATTCAACAAAACTATTATTGACCTTCTTGACGATTATAGCTTGAAAATTTGTTGAAGAGGTAAAGAGTTTAGTGTAATAAGCCATTATTTTAGGAATTGTGCACTGGTGAAAACTTCTTTTGCGTTTTTCTGAAAACTCCGTTTTTGAACATGGTTCCTTTAAGGTGTCGACATGTTGACGGTCATTTTTCGGTCCTCGTCATAACGTTCCGTCTCCCAACCAGCCACAGCCTTTGAACAACATTCAAATAATGTTCTTTCCAACTGTAGGTTCCAAATTGAATCTGATTTTTAGATATTTCAATCCATAAATTAGTGGACTTGTCAACAATCTTCAAGATAAAAAGAGCTTCCAAAACCAAACATATTGTTTAGTAATGCATGCATTCCAGGGGACGTCCCATTGGATAAGCATTAGATCAGTTTACCCAGTTGTTAAGTGATAAAACTGTTTCACTCGATGTAATTTATTTATTACTTTAGGCAAGAAATACTGACCCCCCCCCCTCACCAGTATCCACCTTAACATTTCTAGCGGTATGGGAGCCTCGAATCTGAAGAGCATTTTAAAATCCATGATCTACGATACCCAACATGCGAATTCGAGTTCACCCCCCCCCCTCCACCTCCCCAACGCCAACAATGGTGCCAGTCTGGCACCAAAGCGGAAATACGTCGTAACATTGAACTTTCATCTGTTAGTTTTGGTAGGCAGTCCGTCCGAAGTTCACATCTGTATTCAAGGTGAAACACAAAAAAAACACGAAATAAGCGGTTTATGGCATCATGGCACCATGGTGGTACAGAGAATAATTCATGAAAATTCGGAAGTATAATGAGAATTTTTCCTCAATTTCAAAGCTTGGGTACAATTAGTAAGCAGTAAGGGAACCGAAATATTGAAAAATCGGATAGTTTGTGAATATTATCCCCCCACTCACCCCCTCCCCTTGCGAATTTTGGTACTCTGGTAAAATCATGTACAACTCGGAAGTTATATGAGTCAAACAAAAAAAGAAACACGCAAATCGGTTGGAAATTGAGGCCTGGGCAGAGTTTACAAGAATATTCACGCAAACGCACGTTTTTTAAGCATTAACCCCCACTTTCCCCCTCTTAAAAAGCAAAATCCAAAATTCCGGCGCCGTAGTGCACAACTAGATAGTATTTTGCGTCAAACGAAAAAAGAACCACGAAAATCGTTTGAGAACTAAGGCCTGGGCAGAGTACACAAGATTATGCCCAAAAACGCACGTTTTTGAGCATTAACCCCCCCTTTCCCCCCCCCCCTTCAAAGTCAAAATTCGAAATTCCGGCGACGTAGTGCACAACTAGATAGTTTTCCGCGACGAACAAAAAAAGAACCAGGAAAATCGGTTGAGAACTAAGGCCTGTGCAGAGTACACAAGATTTTGTTACACACACACACACACACAGACATACACCTATGGTTTTTTTTCGCGGATTTGGATTCAGAATGGTCTAAAACGGATTACTGTGTGGTTATTTTTTTTTCTGTTGAGTGTTGTCCTCCTTCACCCCAGATCGATCGCATAAGGACGCCCAAGTCTTACTGTGGGACGTCCTAAAAAGAAGTGTTTTGAGTTTTTTCGCGTGAAAATTACCAACTTAAGTCCTTTTTTTCTCTGATTTCGCTTTTTGCCTCGTCGAAATCGATTCCCACCAAGAAAATATAGGTCGAAAGCCAGGGGCCTAACCTTCGTTTCCATATTTCGTTTATCCTTGTATTCGCGTCCGAAAAAGAGGTCGGTTTTGTTTTTCAACGGGCCGGTCCGCCCACTGTTTTCCTTACTTGGGCTATTTCGGCCTTCCGTCGAGATATCCTTCGGATTGTTTGATTGTTTCCACCCATCTCGCTCTCGTAGGGTTTGTTGTTTGCCATCTGGGTTCGATGATTATCCGAATTAGGTAAACTAAAATGAAGGATTCTGCGTGAGAAGTTCCTCAACTCCCAATAATTATAACGAGAATGTCTTAATGCCGTATGCCATATAACTCAATGCCTTCCACCTTGCTTAGTTACCCATAAATCTTTGTGACGTTTGAAAAATGAACAAAACATGCTTTGAAAAATCTCGGCATTTAATAAACATTTACTAGGTACATTCAAGTACTGGTGTAGAAAGTAGACCTCACGTGCTATCGTTTTATGTTATGCATGTATCTGATAATAAATAACTTAATTGGCGGTTTTTATGCGTATCTACTGCAAAGTGCCTACATTATTTACATATGCGTATGTTCCTAGTCTAAATTATACTTGGTTCCAGTGTTAAAATATCCGATTTTAAGACTCAAAAGTATAGAGCTCCAAAATGAAACGTCCAAATTGGTTGAGGACCCTTTTTTGTAGGTAAAAATGTGTGTAAATGCATTAAAGCTCATGTTAGACTGTACGGAACAATATTCACCAAGTTATCATGTATCTACTTGAGATTCATAGTGGACACACCTAATAAGTACTCCTACGAATGATCGTTCAGTCTCCACAGTCGGTCCATTATAATTCATCAATTCCCCGGAAATAACAGCATAACCGACTGTATGACAAGTAGAACCACTCAGATGGGGAATTATGTACCTATCTAAGAATTAGAGGTGACTCAAAATAAGAAGAGCTATTCAAATACGCTGAAAGATGCTACAATTATTTAGAGTACAGCCAAAAAGCAAGCTGAAATAGTAATATACGCAAGGAATACACAGAGGAACTAGTGAAGACATTTTAGAAATCTAAGACAGAACATTCACAATAAGATAGAACCAAATAATCTAAGAGAGAGAACAACCACTTTATCAGAGTAAAATTGGCGAGCTGGCCATAAATCGGGTTGCCATACGACACAGCATAATAACAATATAAGATAATAAATTATAATACGATATTACAAAAAAAATTATTAAGAATATTTGAAATAAATTCAAAATAGTCAATAATAGAAGTGTCTCATTCTCTCATTTTCACAGAAAAATTCGTTTGCATCAAACTCAAAGAGTAAATGTTTTGTTATGTTTGGAATGTTACAGCACTCAAGCAGCGCGCGACCTCTGGTGGTCGAAACTCACGGATGTCGTCAACGTGGAAAAATCCAAAGAACCGCTGACGACGAATATTCAAGTTACATTTTATGACCAGGCCACCAACATTGAATACGTGAGTATTTTTAAAATCATCCGTATTTTATCATATTGGTGTCGTTTAGAAGTATGAGATTTGACCTTACAATCAAGGAGATTTACACAATTTCCGTTTCATTCACCTTCCCAGCTCTGCAAAATCGTTGTAAGTGGGCTGTTCATAAACACAGTTTGATACTTGAACAAAGATTTAAAGGAACAGATTGAAACAAGGATATTATTTATATTAATTTTCATTTTTTCGCACGATAAATCGTCTCATTTCGGTACTCAATTGAAAGGTTAGGTATGGGTATCTATAGTTACTTGTATTATTCAGGATTCCTGGATCCCTACGTAGTGGAGATCAATACCAAAAGTCACGCTAATCCCAGGAGTCTAGAAGATTCTTCTAATTGTATGGCTGATGTAGGTCCCAAGTAAGTAGGCTATTAAAAATAAATTTCCCTCTGGTGGGGAGTACTATGTAATCCATGAAGTCCTACCTGACAATTCCAAAAACCTATTTAGCGCTAATCCTACAAACGAATGAAGGTACTGTCATATCCATCATGTTCACTTTGTACATAGTAGGTACATGTTTAAGTTTCTTTCTGGCCCCAGGTAGAAAGGACTCTTCTATTCAAGTCAATAGCACGTTGTCTAGGTGGTGCCAGGTAATGGCGTCTGACCTTGGTCATTTACTTGACCGATTAGCCCCAACATTGAAAAATGGTACATTTGGCCACCACTTTCCGGCATTCAATGCCAGACAGATCTCATTTTAGTAAAGAAAAGCTTTTGTGAAGCTTTTTTCATAATACCTGGAGAGGAAGTTGCTTTTTTCCCAACAGTATTAGTGTAAGTCTGGTCTAAACAGAAACCACAAAGTTATACCTGTATGGATATAATTTCCACCGCATTTTGGGTACTAAGAAACTAAGAAACGACCATTGAAAACTATTTTAGGCAGAAAATTCAACCCTTGTGATCGACCAACGATGATACTTACCTTGTCCTGACTGGCAGTGGTCGAAAACCACTTGAAAACATTCAAACCCCTCACCATATTAATTAAAGTCCAAAACAAAGTTAAATTGTTCCTGTTACCAAAAGTTCTATAATAATGTAAATGTTGTAATAATAAAAACGTAATATTCTGAATCGAAACCTACAGCTACCTAACCAAAACGAGAATCCAGTGTCAATAATTTCTCAATAAAGGATCAAATTTCAGTCAGGGATCAAATTTGAAAATAAAGATTACAAAATAAGGTTAAAAACGTATTTTCTGAGGTTTTAGGTTGAAATGTCTGCCTTTGAAGATTAATTTTTGGTTCGTAAGGTGAATTTCCTGTGTTTTTCTTGGTACGAAAAAAATTATAATTCAAAAATTCGCTTGGAATATTTCTTCAAAATGAACATATTCACTCATGCTGCACAAATAATACTTTTTGTCATGACCTGAATTGATTTTTTTGGCTCCATATTCGGCCCAAATTCAAAAATTAGGACGGAGTTCTATTCCGTGTATCATGGGACGACTTCTTAGACGATCAACCACAATTCTTCTTGCATTAAGGTTCAATTTCAACCCAATTTCATTTGATGAGTGGAACATTTCGATACCTTGAGACTCAAAGGCGCTATGTCCAAAAACGGAGTTTTGAGAAAAACGGAAAAAAAGATTTCACCAACGCTCGATTCCTAAAATAATGGCTTATTACACTAAAATCTTCAATTTCTTCAATAAATTTTCAAGCTGTTGTCATCAAGAAGGACGATAATAGTTTTGTTAAATTTGAGTTTTTCTGAAATTAAAAAAAAATTTAAAAATTTGGAACATGGATGGACATGGCGGCCTTTGCGCTTCGAGGTATCGATTTGATCTCTTAAAAAATGATCTGATCCCTTGTATTTAACTTACAAGATAATTTGTTGAAGGATAACTAGGGTTTCTGCTAGGAATATCAGCCATATAAAACCGGTAAATAATTATTCTAGTTTTAATCGGGTCATAGGCACAAATAATTTGTTGTTTTTCGACCTCAACATCTCCACCCAAACGCGCTGCATGTACTTTGCTCAGATATACTCAGATTGGTGACCTCCTTCAAGTTTTTTTCTTCATCCACCGAGCAAGAGGATTGATTCTTAAAGAGTTCACTCATTACCTGGACATTCAAAAAATATTCTCGCGTGTTTCGCAGTGTAAGACGTTCAGTGTTGGGCCCGACGAGACGGCTCGAGGCTGCATCTCGCGGGCGCTGGACCACCTGGAGATGGGGCGGGACCCTGAAGGATTCCAGCTCTGGGCGAAGACAGCTCGTGAAGAAGCGCCCTACCCTCTGCTGGGCCACGAGAGGCCCTTCGCCATCAAACTCAGCTGCTTGAGGGACAGCCTCAGCGCTGAAGAAGGTTTCGATTTGGATCACTGCAACAACGTTCACGATCCACTCGCCAGGTGCCATTTTATTTTGAGGTAAGAAATACGGCTCCCTCTATTGTACGCTTTGTATTACCCCAGCGGGCCCAACAAATTTGTGTCTTCCAAAATCCAAATTTTGGAGCTCCCTACTTCGTTTAAGAGGTTCCTGGTTAATTTTAGTTCCGTGTCTGGGGCAAAACCAAACGAAAATAATAAGGAAGTTCTTAGTAAACGGAAAAAAAACTGGTCAGTAAACTCCAGACAATCCATAAGTATTTTGTATTTTGATAAATCGTAAATTCGAATCAGAATTCAATATTCAGAATGGAACCACCTTCATCTTCGCTATTCATTGATATAAATGAGTTTCAGCACTGCTTTCAGGAGGAGAGAACCACATACTGTTGGTTGTCCTTCTGTGATAACAAACATATTGTTTAGTAATGCATGCATTCCAGGGGACGTCCCATTGGATAAGTATTAGATCAGTTTAACCAGTTGGTAAGCGATAAAACTGTTTCACTCGATGTAATTTGGTTTATTACTTTAGGCAAGAAATAGTGACCCCCCCCCCCCCTTACCATTATCTACCAAAACATTTCCAGCGGCGTGGGAGCCTCGAATCTGAAGAACATTTTAAAATCCATGATCTACGATACCCAACATGCCAATTCGAGTTCACCCCCCCCCCTCACCACCACCACCGCCAATGGTGCCAGTCTGGCACCAAAGCGGAAATACGTCGTAACATTGAACTTTCATCTATTAGGTAGTTTTAGTAGGCGGTCCATCGAGGTTCACATCCGTATTCAAGGTGAAACAAAAAAAAAACAAGAAAAAAAACACGAAATATGCGGTTTATGGTCTCCTGGCACCATGGTGGCACCACTATTAGTTCTATAGTGGTACAGAGAATAATTCATGAAAATCCAGAGGTATAATGAGAATTTTTCCTCAATTTCAAAGCTTGGGTACAATTAGTAAGCAGTAAAGGAACCGAAATATTGAAAAATCGGATATTTTGTGAATATTATCCCCCACTTGCCCCCTCCCCTTGCAAATTTTGGTACTATGGTGAAATCATGTACAACTCGGGAGTTATTTGAGTCAAAGAAAAAAAGAAACGCGCAAATCGGTTGGAAATTGAGGCCTGGACAGCGTTTACAAGATTACGCCCGCAAACGCACGTTTTTTAAGCATTAACCCCCCCTTTCCCCCCCTTAAAAGGCAAAATTCAAAATTCCGGCGATGTAGTGCACAACTAGATAGTTTTTCGCGTCGATGAAAAAAAGAACCACAAAAATCGGTTGAGAACTAAGGCCTGGGCAGACTACACAAGATTATGCCCAAAAACGCACGTTTTTTGAGCATTAACCCCCCTTTCCCCCCCCTTAAAAGGCAAAATTCGAAATTCCGGCGACGTAGTGCACAACTAGATAGTTTTCCGCGTCGAACAAAAAAAGAACCAGGAAAATCGGTTGAGTACTAAGGCCTGTGCAGACGACACAAGATTTTGTCACACACACACAGACATACACCTATGGTTTTTTTTCGCGGATTTGGATTCAGAATGGTCTACAACGGATTACTGTGTGGTTATTTTTTTTCTGTTGAGTGTTGTCCAACTTCACCCCAGATCGATCGCATAAGGACGCCCAAGTCTTGCTGTGGGACGTCCTAAAAACTGAAAAAAAGTGCGAAAATGTCATTGCAATGTTAAATTAGTTTATTAATTGACAGGGGTGTATACCGTAGACAATCATGATCCTTCAAAATTGAAAATAATTGTTGTGAAAACCTGCTTCACTTCGTATAGTAAGTAGTTTTAATCTAGGCGAGCCTCTATTTACTTTTGATTCAAGTCAAGTGATTGAGCCTTGATAGCCACTGTAGGTGTAAATCATCCATGTAAACAATCTTGCCTGAGCTGAAGTCAACAGTCTGAAATCAACCCATCACTAGGTACCTACGAATTGGAAACAAATTTGGAATAAAATTACTTGATGTTTTTACAGGTATCTTCTGGTCCATTCATTTCAATATTTAATTTTTACTTAAAAAAAAAAAAATTTACTTGAAAACAGTTCGCGATATATCGGTAAATATATCGATATTGACCGATAATATCGGTACTCTATATCGATTTATCAAACGTTAATATATCGATATATTTCATATATCGATATATCGTTGCCATCCCTAACTAGACCATTAGTAAACAATGTTGGTCGGTGGAGAGATCGCAAACCCAGTTAACGTTTGTGATGTTTCTTGTTAATTTTTCAGCTCTACCGACCCCTTTTCAAATTAAAATGAACTATTTATTTTTCTAGTCTTCAATTTTTTTCAGCTGTATGAATCTCTAAGAATTTAAATGGAAAGAAACGGCACAGAATACTATTTAAATAGGCTTATGGGAGGAAAAAATCATCTCATTGGCTGAGGTGGTTCCTCTCTCATATAGCTGCACGGAGCATAGCTATTTCAGAGTCATAAGTGAATAACCACCCAGGAAAAATGTCGATGTCTAAACGCTGATGCAGACAATTTGAAAGGGGTTTAAAACGGAGAAAAGGTTTAAAACGGTTTAAAGGGAGAAAACGTGAACTTCAGTAATAAATTAATACATCACCTGATTTGCTAATGTGAATTTGATGCCAGATTACTTTACTCCAGGTTTTTGGGGGTTGGTTCCCTTCTGCCATCCTGGGCCACAGGGCATTACAAAAAATTTGGTGTTGTGCCTATGAGAAATTAAAGAGGTGCATGGATGTTACTAATCGCATTTTCTTCGCTTTTGAATCAGATTGGTATTTAATCTTAATGAGTTTGCTTGGGCCTATGATAAGGCTGATTCTTTCTATTATAATAGAAACCATTTCAAGGTTGAACTCTCTTTTCTTCTATTTTCACATATTATGGCGCCACTCGTGTTGGTAATCTTTCATTAAACTGCCTTTTTTTTTTATCTAAAAAGACGAAAATAGTCGATATCTTATCTGAACTAGGAACTACCTACAGTTTCACTGGAAACTAGGGGAGACCGTCGAGAGATGTTGAGCCCGTTGCTGATCCATTTCTGTGTTTCCAGGAGTGTTTGTAAGACTCCGGAGAGCGAGAAGAAATGCCCCAAGAAGACTGGCGGGCGAATGAGGATCGGGCAGGTGTTCAGGAGAAGCTTGTCCAAAGATAATGCCGGCGGCTGTCTTTTCGGCCTCCCCCTCACCAGGATCTGTCAAGCGGAGCAGCTTCCTCGACCTGTGATGGTAAGCTAAGATTTCTTGTCTGCATAAGTGGATTATTTTAGTTTTTGTGGGGATCGGCGCGGAATGTATCCTTCTGTTGAAGGGTGGACGACGATCGCATTAGATTTCATTCTTCCTGTAGGAGGTACCTTCCAATTAACGGTTACTATAACCTAGTTTACATTGATTGTCCATGTTAATCTTCGGCAACAAAAATTGCATTCATTTACTGCTCTTTAAATTAGCATGTATGGGTCCAGGTACCCAGGAGGCAGGCATTTCAAATGCAGGACACCACTGGGATGTCATGTTACGACCAGTAATTTTCGTCGTATTTATGAGCAGTATCCCCGTACTAGCAAGACATAGTAGAACTCACCTATTTGAAAAACAGAGTTTCCCACCAGACATTGGACCCCCCTCTCTAAAACCGTAATTTCTATGGTAAATTATTATTATTTTTTAAATCAGCATGTTTTTTCCAAGAATTTTGAATACTACCACGTTGCGTATTGCACACCAACATTTTTTTTTTTTTTTCAAATACGAACCCTCTTTTTTTATTGCAGATTTGAATTCTACGCAAAATTTCATAAATTTTCGACTCCTAATTTGTTTTTTAGCGCACAACACGTTCCGCTTAGTAGCCAAGTACCAAAATTGCGCAAAAAATGGACTCTAGTAAACTTCATGTGTGGAAAAATTAATTTCATTTTCTTTATTGATCCCCTTCAAGATATTTTAACCAGGAACCAGGAGTTAAAGCAAGGAAACTTTAGAGGAAATAAACAAAAGGAAAACTTCAAAGAACTGAACTGACTAACCAAGATGTCCTTTCACACAAGGGCAGGAGGTGACGCCGTGCTGTCAATATTAAGGGGGGTCTCAGTCAGTGAATACACGGGTTTTCCCTTTTTTCTGTGGCAATTATTGTTCGATTTTGATGATTCCAGCGGCAATCTTTTAGTTTATCAATTCCCTAGGTAGATGCACTAATAGATGTCTGAAAATCCTCAAAAATTTCAGATTTATGTACAATTTTTTACTCATTTTTCTACTTTTGGAATTAAAAAAGTGCATGGGTGTAGAGATTATAAATATAAGAAGAATGCAAAAAGAAACATGGAAATTGGTTAATTTTTTCCTGAGAAAACAGGGAAAAACTGTTGATGAAAACTGATCAGCTATGAGAAGGCTGTGGGATAGGGTGGTGGGTGGCAATGTTGCTCCTTCATTGGGGGGTGGGAAGGGGCGACTGAGCGCCAGTTCTTTAGTGATCAGACTAACCCGGAACGAGGAAGGAACGGGGACTGACGGAGGGCCCCTTAACATTAAATTCTGATGTAGAATTGAGATTTTTACACCTAAGGTTCAATTTTGTTGTCCTGGTTCTTAGGGATGTTCTTGTTCAAGTCGGCTTGTTCAAGTAGGTTCGTAGCAACATGTCATTGAAAAGTCAAGCTCTGATACATGTTTGAATCAAAACAAAACTAGTGTACTTAGTCATTTAACAAAGGCATTTTTCCGTCTCCAGTGTATGCTGCAACAAGTCTTCACGAAAGGACCCTTCACGCAAGGTATCTTCCGAAAATCCGCCAACGTTCGACTCGTGCGAGAACTTCGGGAAAAGTTGGACCGAGGAGAAAACGTGTCGTTCGAAGTCATCCCAGTCCCTCTGGTGGCGTCTCTCTTGAAGGACTTCCTTCGTTCCCTGCCGGACCCTCTGCTCTGCGCTGCTCTCTATCTGCGATGGAAAACTGCCGTCGAAACCCCCAATATCCACCAACGTCTTCTTCGGCTCAAAGCGTAAGTAACTTTTCAACAGAAATTAAGTTATTTAATCATAAATAGCTTAAAGGCAACAATTATCTGCAGGAAGTTAAGTCACCATCTCAGGTTGAAATTTCGTCCTACTGCCATTCCTGGCGTCGCGGACGTCATCAGCTGTTTTCCAAAGGGAAGATCAGAATTGGTTCTGATGATTTCGCTCATGGCTACTACAACTAATAATAATAATAATATCTTTATTCAATATCCTTTTACAAGGCAAGAATGCGTCTAAATAGCTCGCTTCATCCAACGTCACAAAAATATCTTATCAATAGTCAACATTCACATAATAACAAGGTTCAAAAGTCAGCCCTTCAATTACACAGAATTATAGGCAATAGTCAACGTCATAAAATAACCTAGAATAACATAGAATAAATAGAATAAAAACAAATAGTGACTAGATTGTGACTTTTTTCGTGATGACTAGATAATTTAAAATTAACCTCAGATAAACAAAGTGACTAGATAATTGACTTACAGACTAGCGTACACATATTCCATAGCCTTTCAAAGCAAGCGTGAGTACTGTTATAAATTTCCTCCGCTGCCGATAGATATTCATGTTTACTTGACTAAACTGCATTTACTTAAATACGAGTATAACCCCCATGTCACACAGTTAAACAGTTTACAAGTTCTCTCATATCACTTTCCAAGTATTCTTTGATGGTGTGGAAAGGATTCAACGTCAGGAATTTCTTGAGCACTCGTTCAAATTGCGTGTATTCCAACTCCCTGATCTTCAATGGGATTGCTTTGTAGAGCTTTAAAGATGTGCGGTGATACTAGTTCTGTGTTAGAGATAGTCTATTTGAAGGCAGGTCCTTCTGGTTCTTACTTCTAACATCATATGAGTTAGAATCCTTGTCGCCTTTCCTCTATTACTGAATATTTCATGATCGTTTCCTTCCGTTACAGCGTTGTTGAAGACATGCCCAAGCTGAACAGAATCCTCCTGTGCCATGTCCTCTGCGTCCTCCACCACGTCGCCCGCCGCTCCATCACCAACCTCATGTCCCCCACGAACCTCGGAGTCTGCGTGGGTCCGTCTCTCCTCTGGTCGGACTCGGTCACTCCGGGCGACCTCCGGGCGGTGCCTCTCATCGTGGAGAACCTCATCGCTCACTGCGAGTACCTCTGCGGCCCTCGACTCACTCTTCTGCTGGGCGACCCGAGGGACTCCGGCACTGAGGAGTCCGACTGTAAGTGCCTCTATGAGAACGGGCATTTCGCTTCGCCTAACGGGGTTCCTCTAACCAATGTTAACACTTCTCCTATTTACGAAACTGGTGCGTATTTCTTTGGGTTTCCTATGAATTCCTCTCTCTGTCTTTCTCTCCCTTTCATGTACATATTTTATATACGTAGCATTTCCAAACAGAAATAGAGAAAATATATGCAAAATTGAAATTGCCTACAGCATTAACACCTTGACGAGCTCTACTCGGCCAAATCAACAGCCTCATCACGTCAAATTCGAAGTTTTGCTTTAAAAATGCAAGGCTTTTCATATCTGATTTGAATTTTCATAATCAAATTGGAGGTTTTCATGTCATACAAACCAGAATAAAATTAATTAATCAAAATTTGAAGAAAAAACTAATTTTAGGAAAATTTGTTTAAAAAAAATAACAAACTAAAAAAAATTTAAAATTGATTAAAAAAATTGGTTTTTTAAAAACAATACGCACAATTTAATCAAAAAATTGAAGAAATTTTTTTTTAGAGAAATATGGTTTATTAATATAGAAAATGTTCAAGTACCTACCTGTGATGGAACTTTTTTTGGAAAAATACCTATTTTCATTTTGAAATGCTATAGTTAGACGAAGGATACCTCATAAGCGACGATTTCATTTTCTGTGTAGAAATTGAGGATTTGAAATCTCTGTTTTGTGTGCAGGGCATTTCTTGTTGCTTTGGTATTGGTTAAACAACTTTGTATTGTGGTGTGTTTTTCATGGTGTTGTTTACTGGTTTTTGTGGATAAATAGGTTTGTAGGGTTTATCAGGCTCAACTTATCTCTCTGGTGGGTTTCATTTGTGTTTTCACCTTCATGACGCCGTTTGCCTTTATAACCCCTGCACAGTTTTCACAATGTGAATTTCATATTTCCAATCACTACCTACTACTCATGAAGTACTGGAAGTACTGTCATATTGAAGAACCTGTAAATAGATTATCGCTAAAGAGGCGGAAAATGTTTCACCCATGAACACAAATGTCGGTCGTTTGTCACCGTAGAACTGACCACTACATCACCCTAAAAATCATCTCTATTTTATGATAATCAGTAGGTGTTTGGTATTTAAAATGGCTCTTTCGATTGAACGAAATCTTAAACTTAATGGATTATGAAGGCGCGGAACTTAGAACTTTCTTCACGTTGTTCACTCTCAGAAGATAAAAAATGTTTAAAATCATTTTATTAATGTACAAGTGCCAAAAAGTCAAGAAAAGTGAAAATTTAAACTTTTGTGAAACTTTTTTGAATAAAAACTTGACGTAGGAATTGTAGAGGACTATCACCACTGAAAGAGGACAAATTTTACAAGTAGAATATCTGAAAAACGGGAAGATAAATAATTTATAAATAATAATTTATTTCCGTGATTTTGAAAAAAGGCGCTGGAAGGTTTCAATATTCTTTGAAGTGTTTTGTCCACTGCTTCATAGTTGTGTATATTATGCCTATAATTCGTGATGCAGCAGTTTTTATACGAATAAATATCCTACTCACATCCTAACGGTGTAAAACTCTTGATAATGTTAGATTTTTGCTCGAAAGAAAATTGGCAAAAATGTTTCATTGAAACACTGCTTGTTTCCCACAATAAAATCCAAAAAAAAACCTAGACGTGCAATTTGGCTGCGGGTTTATTGACGAGAGATGTATACTTCTTATAATCTCTGTGTTCAATTCGGTCTCTCTATGTCGAAGTCAGCAGGTACCTTCTGTCCACCCGACAGAACCACGGGCGAGGGGAGCCCCAGGCTACCGATGCACCGACTTCAGTCAAAGCATCACCTGCCTGCCCCTCAGTTGAGGTTGGATTCGTGGTGGTCGTGGTTGAGCAAATCCTACTTCATGGGGCTTGTACCAAGAAGGCTACAAGGGGAGAGATGGCTTCCTCAGGGGCTAGTCCCCTGAAGATGTCTCTCGGCATGTGAGTTCTGTTATGGACTCGGGTACCAACCTGTCTAGTTTGTAGAACCTTAGCTAGGAGGTTCGGCCTAACCTGGGGTGTTAATACAAACAGGTACTTAGAGGAGCTGATAGCTATGACTAGCTCCCCTGGGGCTCCCGGGTGGTGAGTTCCTTCCACTCCCTCGACCACCCTGCTAGGGTTTTCGGGGTTTCATCTATCTGCTTGCAGATGGAGGGGGTAGCGAAATCCTGTTTGGATCGGCTCTCCTTACAACCAAATAGTAGTTATTTTTCCACCCGACATCCACAGACTAACAAATTAATGTGCAATTATTTTATGTTTAGCACTGAGACGCGATGATTCGTCGATCGACAGCCTCGAGTGCAGCCCACCGCCGAGAAAAGACAAGATTTCTCTGAGCAGAGACTCCGGACTGACGATGTCCGATTCTCAACTTTACACCCCCGACGAGGAAGAGAGCGGATCCACTTCTTCGTCAGGATACGACCCCGCTTTCGACCCTCACACCAAGGTAAACAATTGTGGCAACTAAATAATTTGTTAACCCTAATTGGACCATGGTGTCACTAGTTTCACCGAAAACATCTTAGGAATTCCAGAGTTGTCCCCCAAGGTGTCACTGGAGTAACCAAAGGGAAATTTCAACTTTAAATTTAATGGTCAGGGGAATTTTTTGTGGGCAATTGAGGAGCTTGATTCCAAAAGATACTATATCCATTTGGTGGAGAAATGAGCCAGTGGAGTTCGTATAGCATTTCTCGATCTAGTTGAAAGTTTGTGGAAATCACACCCTCAGCGCAGGCTCTCTAGGTTAGTTTTCGTGAGGATTAACACATGAAACACATAGAGCCTAGCAATGGTGATACTCAGCAGTCGCTTAAAGTACCCACGGCAGGACTGCCTATGTCTCAAGCCGAAGATAATGCCTTTTGCAGGCGGAAGACCTAGCCTGAGATCTCGTCAGTTATATTTGCCGCAGACAGAAGTGCTGATGAGTGTTTATTCTTCTCTTGCAGGTCACACCCACCATGTCAGTGCCAGCTGAGTACGTGCGAGTGTATGGAGGATGGGAAGAAAGGACGAATCCGAACTTCCAGCGCCAAGCCTGGTTCCGCCAGAGGTCGCGACGACTCAACAGCATCCCTCAGACCAGCTCCAAGCCTGAAGTCCGACGAAGTGCTTCCGAAGAGTCGCTCCTCGACAGCCCTGTACCTCCAACGCCTCCTCGACAGAACAAGCCGGACTTGAAACCTTTCGACGAGATGTTCAACCGACACCCACCTCTTAGGAAGGTACGTCCTCTCACTACTCCTTCCTCCTGCTACAGAGTCATCTCTGCTCCCATCAAACGGTTTTTTTTTTTTTTTTTTTTTTTTTTAATTAACTTCCCTCAAAGACAAAATGTCTTTTGTGGCGGAGGGGGCACGCCATAAATTAAAATAAATAAATTAATCAAATATAATGGGGAGGACGCCCAGGACTCACCCAACGCCTGCCCTAGGGGTGAGGGAAGATGAGGAAGTTGGGGGTGGGTGAGAGGGATGAAGGGAAGTGCCTCTATAATACGACCACCAGTTCAAATATGAGCCGAATAGGACACGGGTGGTGATACCACGGAGTACGCCTACTGAGATGCCCAACTCGCGCAACTCCGTGGCACTTTTCCCGCGCCACACTCCACGCCATGACAAGGTTGCAGCCATCACCCTGATGTTGTTGGGTGCCACGCCTTTTAGCTCCGACACCGCTTGCCGTAAATAATCTCTATCAAAAACTTGATTACTTTTCTCGCCTTTCTCGATACTTTCCCCCACTTTAAGATCATTTATTGCTTCTGAGCCTGGTGATCACTCAACACCCACATCTAATAACGGTTCTGTGCTGGTTAGATCTACCCTCACCCTCACCCACGTCGTTCAACGGTTCTGGGCCGGCCGACAACTCCATCTTATCAATCCATTCATTTCTCACCTGATAAGTTCTGGAGAAATTCTCTTTAGTCACTCAACATTTTGCCAGTTTCTCCAGCTTCTAAACTGTGAACGCAGTCAGGAATAGAGTCATTGCTGAATTCTTGAGTGAAAATACGCAGAGTTATTCACTAAACGACAATAGAGTTTAGAAATGTAATGAAGAGCTCTCAGCGAAATGAACACAAATCGAGCAACAGTTACATGCACACAAAAAACTGTCGGTTATAGAATTACTAGTCAGTTACCTACTATTTGTTTGAAAAAAATTGGTACACTTTGAAGACTTTCATCGCCCTGATAAATTTTTGAGTTAGGTACCCATCAATACTCAGAAGAATACGACAGTAATGATGACGATCGATTTTGCTTCCTAGTCTACCAAAGTAGCGAGGATTTAATCCTATTTCGATTAATCTTTGAGGGATTGTGCGCGTTGACGTGTAGATGGTCCCCTATGAAAATCATGGCTCCAAATTGACAGTAGCCTCTGCGCATGCGCAAACGTAAAATCCTTGCCACAGCCTTAACGCCTACATTTTTCATCCGAATCAGATGAAATTTTTCAGGATTGTTCAGATAGGCGTGTAGATGGTCCCCAATGAAAATCATCGCCTCAAACTGATAGTGTTCAGTGCGCATGCGCAAACGTGAATTCTTGTAACTTCCACATTTCCCCTCCTGATTTTGATGACATTTTCAGGGGTAATGCAGATTAGGGTGTAGATGGTCCCCAATGAAAATCATGGCCCCAAATTGACAATAGCCTCTGCGCATGCGCAAACAAAAAATCCTCATAACAGCCATAACACCTACAAACCTACATTTTTCATCCGAATTAGACGACGCGTGTAGATGGTCCCCTATGAAAATCATCACCGCTGGACTGATAGTAGTCAGTGCGCATGCGCAAAAGTGGATTCTTGTAAAAGCCATAACTTCTACATTTTCCTCCTGATTTTGATGAAATTTTCAGGGGTACCTAATGCAGATTAGGGTATAGCTGGTCCCCTATTAAAATCATGGCCCCAAATTGACAATAGCCTCTGCGCATGCGCAACCGTAAAATCCTTGCCACAGCCTTAACACCTACATTTTTCATCCGAATCAGATGAAATTTTTCAGGATTGTTCAGATTGGCGTGTAGATGGTCCCCAATGAAAATCATCGCCCCGAAGTGACAGTAGTCAGTGCGCATGAGCAAAAGTGGATTCTTGTAACAGCCATAACTTTTACATTTAGCCTCCAGATTTTGATGAAATTTTCAGGGCTACCTAATGCAAATTAGGGTGTAGCTGGTCCCCTATAAAAATCATGGCCCCAAATTGACAATTGCCTCTGCGCATGCGCAGACGCCTACAAACCTACATTTTACATCCCAATTAGACAACATTTTTTAGATTGGAGTGTAGACGGTTCCCTATGAAAATCATCACCGCTGGACTGATAGTAGTCAGTGCACATGCGCAAAAGTGGATTCTTGTAACAGCCATAACTTCTACATTTCCCCTCCTGATTTTGATGAAATTTTCAGGGGTACCTAATGCAGATTAGGGCATAGATGGCCCCCTATAAAAACCATGGTCCCAAATTGACAATAGCCTCTGCGCATGCGCAAACGTAAAATCCTTAGAACAGCCATAACACCTACAAACCTTCATTTTTCATCCAAATTAGACGACGCGTGTGATGGTCCCATATGAAAATCATTACTCCCGAACTGATAGTAGCCGCTGCGCATGCGCAAACGTGAATTCCTTGTAACAGCCATAACTTCCACATTTCCCACCTGATTCTGATGAAATTTTCAGGGATTATGCAGAGTGTGGTGTAGGTGGTTCCTTTGAAAATCATGGCCCCCAAACTGATAGCCTCTGCGCATGCGCAAACGTAAAATCTTTATAACAGCTACACTTTTACTCAGATTTTGATGAAATTTTTAGACATTGTACGAATTGGCGTGTAGGTAGCTTATATTATTGGATCATCTATACAATCGGGTTATAAATGCAAGGAAGCTATGAGCCACACCCTCTTGGCAGACGTTTGAAGGTTACTGAGCTTTTTCAATGACTGTATTGACCAAAGGAAAATTTTTGTTCTTGTGTAGTAGTTGCTTCATTTTGCGTTTTCCAAAAATAAATTTACCTAATTTTTATTTAATTTGTTTCAGGTTACTGCAGTTCACTGTGAGGTGATCAGCGAACCTCGGAGACGACAGTACAGGGAAGCGATCTACGCCACGAAGAAGCCGCTCTCCGTGAGCACGGCGGACCTGCTGAGAAGCCAGTACATGACGTCACCGCCAGTCCCGCCGCACCCCGTCCCTCCAAGACCGTCGCGGACGGAGGAGGCGGAAGACTCGTCGACGCTCTCCGACGACGACTGCACCCCCCACGTCTCCCGGTCCAACTCGAGAGGCCACGACGTGACGCCCCGCCTCCGCCACCTGCCGCCCGTCCACGTCGAGAGCGCCTCTCACGGCAGAGGCCGCCACCGGGGGCAGGACCGGGGGGCGGCCCATCGCTCCAGGTCGCTCCCTCCGCCGCAGCACGCCGCCTCTCCCATCAACAACAATAACAATAACAACAACAACAACAACAACAACAAGAGAGCTCCCATCACCTCCTACTATCTCCCTGACTGCTCTCCCTACATCGTTACCACTGCTTACCACGATGAAGAGTCTTACGTCTGACAGCTTTAATCTTGTATTGAACATAATGCCATAATGTAAATAATGTATCGTCATAGTTATCGATGTACAAAATTTTAATCACTCAAAAAGAAAATGTATTCAACTGTGATTTTCATAGTAAGACATTAGGTGTTTTTAGCCATATTAAATGTTTAATATATTTTTACCATATATTTTTTTGTTATAAGACTTCTATTTTATACAAGAGAAATTCAGATGAGAAATTCAAAATATTATTCTGTAAATACTATATAAATATGTAAATTTCGAAATCTTAAAAACCATTAATTCGTTCAATAAATGTGTAGCAAATATTTGTTCGACTATTCCATGATATTCACCTGCGTCCTCAAACTCTACCTTTCTTCGGTGATTACCCTAATTGGACCATGGTGTCATTAGTGTCACAGAAAACATCTTGGGAATTCCAGACCTGTCCCCAAGGTGTCACTGGAGTAACCAAAGGGAAATTTCAACTTTAAATTTAATGGTCAGGGGAATTTTTTGTGGGCTGAAAAACGTGCTATAAACCAATGATGTTATTTTTATATATTTCTAAATTATAACAAATATTTTCGGGAAAAAAGATTAATTAGTTCAAAGTATAACATAATTTTGAAAGAGATTTGAAATATCAGATTTATGGATATAGTACTTACTTTCTGAAACAAAACGTGGAGTTTAGTACTTTTTGCAATCAAACGAAGTAGATAAAATATTTTTTTAAACAAAACGGATAAGAGACCGCCGTTGTGCTGGATATTGTACTTTTTGAAATTAAACGAAATATTCGCCCTCGTTTTTCTAGGGAATAGATTATCTTTTGCACCAAAATTTGCACCGCATTGTTGTGAAGAACTACTCCCCTCAGACCCTGGGAAAATGTTTAATCAATTTCTATGAAAATGGTCTTTAGTACTTACCTTTTGGAATCAAACTCCCCAATTGGAAGTCTCAAAATAGATTTATGACAGAATTTTCCAAAGAAATCGATGAAAAAATTTTGACATTTTTCTCATAACATTATTTTTTGACTTCTAATAGCTTACAGTGGTAGGAATAGCAAAGGGAACTCAGCTGGGGAACCACAAGACCAGGGACATGTGCATGGCAGTTACCCTCGATGTCAGGAGTGCTTTCAATTCTGCCAGATGGAAAGACATCTTGGAGGCTTTGAAGTTCAACAGTCAGTTTCATGTTCCATCAGTCCAACACTGTTGGGGAGAACTTCCCCTTCGCTCTTAAAGAGTTTCCCCAGTCCCGTAACAAACAAAAAAAATAGCTTACAAAAAAATGGTTCAAAAAATTCAGCTCTGGAATTTACGGACCTTAATTTTTAAATTGCTATTTAACTCTAGTTAATCTGGCGACACCTTGAGACAGCTGTGGAGTTCCTGGCGTGTTTTCAGTGTCACTAGTGACTCCATAGCTTAATTGGGGTAGGAGTCCCTTGTGTAGTATTTTATTGGGCTGCAGTGCGGGTTCTGCAGTGCCGGGTAGGGATCCGAGGGCCATGGCCATATCATTGGCCTGGCAATCGGATCCCGGCATGTGAGTTTTGCGAATTATCAAAAACTCGGGCGCCAGACCCGCAAAGTCTGGAAGCATGAGCTAGGACATGCGGCTTCCACCTGTAAGAAGTAACAGGGAGATGCAATTATGCATCGACTCTGATTGTGTGAACAATCCCTCTCCGGAGGAGCTTTTCCTCTGCTGCTTGCAGTAGAGGGGGAGAGCATAAGGCTTGGCCTCAGTTCTCCTTAACCGATTCCCACATTGGGAAGAGGAATGACATTCAATGTAGTATTTTATTCCTTTAGAGATGGGTATCGTTATAAAAGTATCGATATTTTGTATCGATACTGTATCGTATCCGAGTATTGATATCCCAAATATCGTTGGGCATGAGTATCGATACTATAGTGTCACAAACTATCAATATTATCCAATATTCTCAAGAAAAAAAATTATTCGACAATTTTAATTCATTTTTCACTATCAAGAGTGATTGAGCAGGGTGATTTTCTACATGATATAAACGTTATTTGTGCAACCACAGAATAATGACCCAAAAGCCTCTCTACTTTCTTCATTTTTTAGCCATTATGTTGAATTTTCCGCGAGAACTGTATCGATATTCGATATTTAGAAATATCGGATCCAAAGTATCGATATCCAAAAATATCGGAAAGTGCAATATCGATACTAAAATATCGAGTATCGGTACAAAAGTATCGATATTTTGAAATATCGAGTATCGATACCCATCTATATTCCTCATCATATCGATACCTTAAAGCACAAAGGCGCTATGTCCAAAACGGAGTTTTGAGAAAAACGCCAAAGAAGTTTTCACCAGTGCACAATTCCTGAAAGAATGACTTATTCCACTAAACTCTTCAATTTCTTACAAGCTATACTCTTCAAGAAGATCTTCCAAAAATAGTTTCTTTGAATTTCAGATGTTCTGAAATAAAAAGAATAAAAAATGTGGAAGATGGATGGACATAGCTCTTTTGGCCAAGTAATATTAGGGAATTATCATCAAATTTTATACTTAATTATCACAATAAATGTGCCACGATTTTAAAAAATACTCGGTAGAATTTAACAACGCTGCAAATTACTACATAGCGGTTTATTATTATTACCTATTATTAACCATTTGCCTAGAATACTACCTGCTTGCAATAAAAGCGGTATCCTGTTTGGTTGCGAAGAATGCACAACTATGTACTATAGAAAACACATTTCAATTAAACGATTAATGCTCGCATTTAATAAGCTGAAATTTGAACGGAAATAAGGCCTATTTCCTACAGTGAACATTCTTTTGGCATTCAGTTTTGGTTTTCTGATTTATTTCAAGTCCAACCCTTGGTTTCTTAAAGGAAGATAACGGCTTTTCGGTTTATTATTTTCAATAATGAACCTTTGGAATCGACCAAGAGAAAAAAAATTTTTACACCTCCTCAAAATTTGATGGTTTACGTTTAAAGGTACGTAGAATCCAAAAATCGAATAAAAATTGGCCGTCCGTCCGCCGTACGCCGTACGCGGCACTTTTGCCACTTAGCATTGACCGGTTTTGATAAAATTTGGTATGTAGGCTCCATTTGGGGTTTAGTAGGGCCCGAAGATTTTGGTTGAGGTAGGTCACTTCTAAGGGTTCCAAAATCTTAAAATTTTGAAAACGCCCTAACTCAAAAAATTTTGATATAAAGGTATTGTTTTTCCTTCAATTTAAGATTCTATAGAATTTTTAAAATGTTTTGAGACCACCCGGAGCTTTGTAGGACAAACCGTTCGCTCACTACGAGAATTTAAAGTTTGGACGTACGATAAATCAGAAACACGAGTGTGAATCGCAAAAGAGGCCTAATCTCCGTTCAAATTAAAGCTGACCGAAATGCGATCGATGTTTTCCTTCATGTTGGATGGTTGGTGGCTTTGCAGACGGGTGATCTATATAGAAAAATAAAAAATAATAAACCATTGTGTAATAATTTGCAGCGTTTTTTCTCTAAGTAATGGTGTCCACCTTTTATAACCTAGCGCACAAAAGAGCTATGTCCGGACAAAGCCACTACACGATTGAATTGTATACCTATCTTATTGGGACCTAGAACGATTGTGCATTCCTCTTTTAGACAAAGCACCGAATGGCATTTACGATTATTCGAGAGGGGACATAAAACCCTGTCAATTTTTCCGTTTTTAAGCCATTTTCAAAGTTTTTAGAGCTACAATCATGTATCCTTATTAAAGAGTATGGTCTTATGATGTGACTGACCGATTTATCTCAATAGCCACATTTTTGGACATAACGCCTTTGTGCTTTAAGGTATCGATATTTTCTCATTTTTTCCCCAGTTTGTTCAATAAATTAGGGTAGCAAAAAATCTATTTTTTTATAAAGAAAAATTTATTTTGATTTCCTCGTATAATAATTACTGGGAACAAACGGCATTTTTGTTACGGTCAAGGGTACCAAAGAATTTCGAACTTTGGCGAGCAAAGTGGTCCCAACCTTGGCGAGGGAAGTCTTCACGTACCCCATAGCGATATTCTTGTTGAGACTCGGCGACGGACAGCCTGACGTGACAGATCCCACTTCTTCCTGGTTTTCATTCAGAATGACTGTCCCGTGCCGAACTGGAGGTGACTTCTCGGAGGTACAAACCAGCCCGACTCGCTTCTTCGCAGGGCCAGAGAGGAGCTCGTCGTGGATCAATCTGGCTCCTGGGTAGTCTTGGAGGTCTTTTCGCCTTCGTCCTGTGATGTGAAAAAAGTCCATTCATGCAGCATGAATTAAAGAGCGAATTTTCAAAGAAATCTTTCAGTTGAAGGTATGGTAAAGAAAAGAAACACTGGTGTTGCAATTTCTTCTAGTAAGTTTTTTTTTACGCGATTCTTGGTTTTTTCGGTTTTCAGTATACCTACCATGCCAACATACTGTATGCACCGGGTATGCTTTGAAGATGTTAGGAGTCCATATTCCTGTTCATATTCATGTTCTAATCGTCTCTACAAACTCATAGAGTACCCACACGGCTATTGTTGGTTTTTTTCTTCGATTTTCAGTGCATACAGTATGTTGATACTGTATGCACTGGGTATGGTTTGAAGAATATGTATGAATGAATATACCATATATTACCGTGATTTTGAAGGTAATAACTACAAAAAACGGGAAAATCCCTTTTTTGGACTTTTTTTGAATTTTGGACCACTTTGGATTGTCCGAACTTCGTATAGTTATGCGCGTTACAAGGAATTCATGACAGACGGACAGACACACTGACAGACAGACACACAGACACGGAACCAAAATTGTTCAGAAAGGTGTAAAACGCGAGAGAAAATTTTGATTTTGGAGAAATTTTTTTTCGTTCTTGAAAAGTGAAAAAAAAGCTTCCGCTACCTTGGTAGACTCGGAAGCAAAAATGTCATTCCAATCTAAATAGCATTTTACGTGAAAAACCTCAAAATTCTTACTCAACTCGGTAAGAACGATCGATTTTACTCAGTTGAATATTATTGATTTTAAACAGTTTTTAATAGGTACGATAAATTAGCCGATTTTCGACAATTTTTTTAAATTTCTGGTGTCGTACTTCGATCAGAAATTGAGTTGCGATACCGAATATACCAAAATATCATTATATTAATACGATCAAGACGTTATTATTAGCAGAAAACTTGAAAACACGATAGCGTACGATAGGGTTTTATTATTGACTTACCTATTGTCCACATGAGGCCAGCAGATACAGGCGTAAGAGTTTTATCTAAATCATTTCCGTACAAACAGAGACCTGCTTCCAATCTGCAAGGAAAAAATTCGTAAAAAAAATTATAAATAGGTGCAATAATAATTAAGATGATAAATCTTTCTATCTTCGGATTAGGACGCTTCATCTCCTCCCTGTCCACCTTGAGAGGCAATCCGATGAGGGTACCAAAACACCTTCAGATTATCACGAATTGTTGTAATAGAGGCACGGAGCAGTGGAGTTTACTTCAATGTCTTACCAGACTCACTTCAAAATATAAACACCTAATTAAAATGTGCTCAGTTATAACTTTCAAAAAAATCGCCTGCTCGCAAAAAAAACCCTCTTTGGCATAAATCAATTTCAATTTTTGGCAAACTTTTGGCACAGCAATTCGAACTTTTGGCAACTCATTTTGAACTTTCGGCAAATCCTTTACGTTTCGACAACTACTGGAGTCCTTGTCCACCTTCATTCCTTCTACAATGTTCAATAAAGTGTTTTCTCTCTCTCTCTCTCTCTTTTATTTAGAGTCGAGAAGTTGGTAAAGTAATTATATAAAAAGCTTAGGTAAGTAGCTGTTAGGTATTTACCATATGTAATAAATTGAAAAACTTCTGCCAAATGGGTGTGGCACTTCTTCTTATCCATAACCCGATTGTATAGATGATGCATAGTAGTCGATCTCAAAACATCAATATCAAAGTACCTTGCACTACACTCATAGGAGACCATCTACACGCTAATCCTCATATTCCCTGAACATTTCATCGAAATCGGATAGAAAATGTGGAAGTTATGGCTCTTACAAGGAAGTCACGTTCGCGCATGCGCAGCGGCTACTATCAGTCCGGGGTTGATTTTCAATTTTGATACAAGCAATTAAACGAGTAAGTATCGAGTAAACCAACAAGTTTCGATGATTTCAACGTACGAGGTTACTTCCAAGGCTACTTTCCTCCTTCGATTATTCGAAAAAGTCGAGACTGAACGTTGAAATCATCGAAACTTGTTGGTTTACTCGAGAGAAATGGCCACTTCCAAGGCTTGTTTCCCTCTTTGATTGTTCGAAAAAGTCTGCTTTCCATTAAATTTAAAATTCCAATTCAAGTTTGGTTACTCCGGTGACACTTTGGGACAGCTGTGGAGTTCCTGATATGTTTTTGGTGACATAAGTGACACCATGGTCCAATTAGGGTTAAAGATTCGCCATGACAATTGACTGCTGAAGTTCTAGTATTATAAATCTCTTCAAAATATTAGGTAAGAACCTACCTAAAAGCATTAAAAGTTTAAATGTGCACGTTTTAAAAACGTTGCTTATACAGGCATACGGTCTTGTACCAACCTGAGTGTATCTCTTGCACCAAGGCCGGCCAACTTCACTCCAGGCTGTGCAAGCAAACGTTCAGCGAAACTGGGAGCTATGTCTGAAGGGAGAGAAATTTCGAATCCGTCTTCCCCCGTGTACCCACACCTTGTAATTCGGACAGTCTGACCATCGACTTTGGCTGTCGTCGTCTCCATGAAGTACAGATTTTTGAAGTTAACTTGTGGAATCAGAAGTTCCATCACCTTCTGTGAAAGCGGCCCCTGTACTGCCAGGAGAGATTGTTGCTCGGGTGAAAGGAATTCTAAGAGCACTTCTTTGCCATAAGATTTGAAGTATTGCTGAAACAAATAGGTAAGTAACATTTAACCCATTTCAAGCCGAGGGTAGAAATAACAGAGTAATGGGAGGAGGAGGATGAACTATTTTACAGAATGCCGGCCGAAATAAGGCATCATTTGCTCACCACTCGAGAGCAAAAATGCTACAAATTATATCAATTTAACATTTTATAGGATTTGAGACGTCTCAGTTTTCCAAATCGATATGATTTATCCATTACATTGCAAAAAATCTTTAAAAATGTAGGTAAAAATTTTACCTTTAATGTAAAAATCTGTTTCGACTCATGGCCCAGAACGCTCACTTGCCCAGGATTGCTCACTCGCTTTTGGCCGAAAGGCCTCTTTCAAAAAAATTTCCCAAATCTCTCATTGAGCTCCCGAATGTCGAAGAAAATTGTTTTTGAAAAGTTTAGGAACTGCATGAACGAGAAAAAATTCTTCTACAAAGATTTTCCACTATTTTAATATTTTAAAAACGCTGCAAATCATTGCTCAAAGGTTTATTATTTTCTGTATAGATCACCCTTCTGTATAGATCACTGGTTCTCCATCAATAGCACCTACCACCATCTGTATTCTCCCTTGACCTTCCCTCTCAAATTTCAGCTTCCTGCGTTCAATAGGATTGAAAATAGCTTTGGAGCTCACTCAGCTGATCAGTGATCTGAGGAGTGAAGAAGATCTCCTCGAATGCTGGAGACGCCTGGAAGAGCACTTCCATTCAATAGGATTGAAAATGGCTTTGGAGCTCACTCAGCTGATCAGTGATCTGAAGAGTGAAGAAGCCTTTGAGCAATGATTTGCAGCGTTTTTTACCCAACATTTTTTTTACCTACCAACTTTTTTTACCTACCAGCTAGGTACTACCTACCACACCATACTGGCTTCACACCTTCACAATCAAGTTTATTAGAAAGAACAAAACGCTTCACACTCGATTGGAAAAATAGAAAGCTTCATATGGAAATTTGATTACTGGTTACGCAGAAGGCAAAACTGTATACAAATCGAAGAAATGAACAACGATCGCATTTTAGTCCGATAAAATTTGAATGGAGATTAGACGTCTTTTGCGATTCACACTCATGATTCTGTTTTATCGAAGGAAAACCTTCAAGTACTCGTAGGGACCGAACGGTTTGTCCTACAGAGCTCCGGGTGGTCTCAAAAATTTTTAAAAATTCAATGCTATTTAAAATTGGTGAAAAAACGATACCTTTATTTCGAGAGTTTTCGAGCTAGGGCACTCTTGAAAATTTCAACCCTTAATTTTCACCCCTTAGAAGTGACCTACATCAACCAAAAGCTTCGCGGCACAACTAGACCCCAAATGGAGCCCATATACCAAATTTGAACCAAATCGGTCCAGTGTTGCTAAGAAAAGTGCCGCGTACGGCGGACGGCGTACGGCGTATGGCGGACGGACGGAAATTTTTTTTTCGATTTTCGTATTCTACGTACCTTGAAACGTAAAACATCAAATTTTGAGGGGGGGTTAAAATTTTTTTTTTCTTGCTCGATTCCAAAGGCTTATTATTGAAAATAATAAACCAAAAATCATTATTATAACGATGAAAAAATGCATCAGTGGCCGGAAATGGGTTAGGTAAGGTTGGTAACTACCTAAATATACGTGTTCGTATTCCTATTTAATGGGGTGTGCGCATGGGTCGGAAAAACTGTTTATTGTTATTTTTAATCTAAACTAGACCTCATTCTGAGAATTTTGACCCCAACCGCGACCGGAGGGGCGCGTGATGTCATAAACATTCGAAACTTTGAAAAATCATAGAAAAATCTACTCATCCAAAAAGAGCTGAGGTCTACTTTCGATTAAAAATGTTTAAAAAATCAGGCGCACACCCCATTGCACAGACCAATTTATAATATTTGATTCATAATTAATTATTCACCTTAGCTCTCATCATTATGTTGGTGTCTTGCTCCCGCATAGAAGCGTTGGAAACTACGTACAGATGGTCCTCACATTTGGTGACTATCAAATCATCTAAGATTCCTCCTGTATGCCTGTCTGTGAACAAACTCAGGGCACTCGTGTTTACAGACATGCCTGCAATGTCAAAAATCTCTTGTTAGATAGTATAGTACGCATTGTGACAAGGCGCAAGAACATTGAGGGAACCCACTAAAACTTGTGCGAATTTAATAAAATAAAGTTAGCTAGTCTCTCAACCAAACTTAGGAATTCCCCGCCCTCCTCCTACCTTCATCCCCACGGGGGTAGCTTGGGAAGAAGGAGACCCCTTATAAGGAACCGATGGCTCAAGCTTCTTCAGACAGTCTGATGGGAAAATCTAGCCATATTCTCTCACTTTTGCAAACTCGTTATTATTTCAAAAACCTTTACCAACTAACTGGTCAGTTTCAACACTTATTTTCCAGGCTTGACGTGATGAGAGATCGATGATTGATCGGTACCGGTCAACCTTATAAACAAGTAGGAGTCCCTTCCTGTTGAGTCAACACATCCTGATAATGTTCAATTTGATGGCCGGTCTTTGATCGGGAATACCTATTGAACATGTTCAACTCTACCTAAACAGCTCGATGGTGCAGGAATAAATTTCCAGGGAACACTTGCTGCCTCCTTCCAAATTCTAATCAAATTTGCCTTACTGACCATCAGGATTCAAATTTACTCGTAGCTAACTCTAATAAGTATATTGGGAAATAAGATACAGTGAGGCGAGTTCTTCAAATATTGTCCTCACAAACATGTTTTCAGTGTACCAAGTAGGCACTTTACTCAAAGGTATTTAAGTGGGCAATCATACTATCTGATTGCTGCAATTGGAATGAGGTTGTTAAACTACCAAGAAAGTGACATGGAAATCAACCTCCGAATACAAACACCGAATACAAACCGAATGCAACACTTTTTGAAACTTTAAACGACCTTTTCTCGTAGTTTTCTTAAGATGTATCTTTTTTTAAAAATAATGAATGCTCCCAAGTTATTAGTGCGTGTGTGTGTGTTATATGACACAAAACGAGTCAAAAAGTTTGTGGCTCCATTTTCATTATAAATTCACCAAACTGTGGTACGTAGTTCGTATAATTTCTAATTTGCGATGTAAAATTAGTAATTTCCAAAAATCATAACTGTCTAAGAATACCTACCTTCCTCATAATTTTTCATTGAAAAACAGATGAATTAATAAGTGAGTTGAGGCTTTAGTTTCCGTTGTTGTATCCCTTCCACATTATTATATTTTATTAAGGGAGTCTGAGTCAGTAGCCGTTACTTCTTCGTTTTGGGTTAGTCTAATCTCTTACAAACCGGCGCTCAAAATTTCAAAGTAGTACCTAAATTTGAAATTTTCGGAATTCATCAGTGCATCTACCTAGGCCCTAGGTCCTAGGGAATTGAAAAATAATTGCCAGAGAAAAACGCTGCAAATTATTACACAATGGTTTATTATTTTTCTATATTGATCACTGGTCTGCAAAGCCACCAACCAACATGGAGAAAAACATCGATCGCATTTCGGTCAGCTAAAATTTGAACGGAGATTAGGCCTCTTTTGCGATTCACACTCGTGTTTCTGATTTATCGTACGTCCAACCCTTAAATTCTCGTAGGGAGCGAACGATTTGTACTACAGAGTTCCGCGTGGTCTCAAAAATTCTAAAAATTCTATAGAGTCTTAAATTGAAGGAAAAACAATACCTTTATATAAAAAATGTTTGAGTTAGGGCGTTTTCAAAATTTTAAAGTTCATTTTTGAACCCTTAGAAGTGATTTACATCAACCAAAACCTTCGGGGCACTACTAGACCCCAAACGGAGCCTACATACCAAATTTCATCAAAATCGGTCAATGCTAAGTGGCAAAAGTGCCGCATACGGCGGACGGACGGCCAAATTTTTATTCGATTTTTGGATTCTTCGTACCTTGAAACGTAAACCATCAAATTTTGAGGGGGTGTTATTATTGTTCATTATTGTTCACTGTTGAAAATAATAAACATTGTTATTGTTGATATTTTTCATATTGATATTGTTCATTATTGAAAATAATAAACCAAAAGGGAAAACCCCGTTTATTCAGTCAGTGATTAAACGGTTTCCCCCCCTTTTCTCTGGTAATCATTGTTCGATTTTGATGAATTCAGCAGCAATCTTTTTGACCGTCTTCATTGCTTTTAAATTCCCTAGGTAAATGCAATAAAGAATTTGAAAAATCCTTGAAATTTCAAATTTAGGTAACATTTAAAAACTTTGAGCGCTGGTTCGTGAGAGATTAGATTAATCCAGAACGAGGAAGGAACGGGGACCGACTGAGATCCCCTTAACTTTTTGATATTTTTAATGTATCTCCCTTCAAGTTAGGTAGTTAATATAAGCAGAAACAGATAGATAATTTTGAACGCGGTTGTTTTCATTATGTCAATCGAAGCAATTAACTCAGGATTAATCTAGGAAGGAGAGCAGCAGCAGCTGGCCTGAATGGGGAACGAATGGAGCGAAATATTTTCCCGCGGCCTTTCATTGAATCCAGCCGTGTTGGTAGGAATAGGCAAGTATAAATCAACAGGTAGGAAATACCTTTGATGTCTGCAGTACAAACGCTTTCCATGAACTCGTGCCGGTGTGCACCCGTCACAATAGTTTGAAGCATGTGTGAAACGTCAAATACTGAGCATGCTTTTCTGGTGTGAATGTGAGACTCAGTTATGTTTTCCGTCGCGTAAGTGACAGGAAGTTGGAAACCTCCAAAATCCACGATCTTCCCTTGATGAGCCACATGGAAGTCGTATAGCTTGGTTTTCTGTGCTGTCAAGGAACTTGCTCTTCTGACGATCACAACTCCTGAAATAATAAAAATGTGGTTGAAAAAATGTATATCAAGTTGGATGGACAGTAAACCTACCATACATGAACGTATAATTGGTGTAAAAATACTTGATTGTATCATTGAGCAATTCACCTAATATTAAACTTGACTTTCTTGATCATGTTGATGGTTTTTTTGAGTTATCAAACTGCAATACGACTGAGAATTCGTTCGCCATTACATATCAGTGACGTCATAATGCATTTTTCCTGGGACCAGCCCCAAACTACCCCTCAAATTTGAGAAAAGTTGGAATATTTGATCAGTGTCCAGGTAAAATCGCGCAAACGTTGCAATTTGCCCAAAACCGATGAAATTCACAGGGGTCCGTTTCAAAATTTACCCAAATCAACTCTGAAAATGTCTTGTGCCCCAGACAAGGATTGGCTAAAGACGGACAGAAAGACACTGAACCAAAGCAGCTCAGATAGCTCAAAACGCCAAATGTTGGTATAAAATTTAGAATTTGGACGACCGAAATTTGTTTGATTTTTTCCCAACTTTGATAGTTGAAGAAGCAAAATAAATTAGACAAACACGTCATATCATGTAGGGGACACGGAACCCAAAAATTGAGGAAAATTTCGATTTTCATTGTACGATTGTACTAGAACATCCTATTTAACTTGATAGTCAAATTATCAAGTCTGAGTGTACCCTCAAATGCGTCGATCAGAGTCGGTGAGTACTGAATGGTATTCAAAAACAAGGTATAAAAATGAGTTGACTAGGACCCTCAGTTTGAGTGTGCACTCAGGCAACCACTTCAGACAAATGGGCCGTTTCCATCAACTATGAATACGGACCGTTGAGTGGAGGGAGAGCCTCAACTCATAAGACTACACTAGGGCCTTGTCTATGAACTCCGCCTTGGAATTACCGAATACCGGCGACGGAAATAATATAATTTGCTTGCCTAGTGCAACCCTACCGCTACAGTTCATACTAACTACAAAAGCAGATAGTTTTTCCCATCATCAATGTCAATGATATCAAGTTTTTAATAGTGAACATAATCATCGCAGGTCTTTATATTTTTGAGTAGTTTCTTCTCTGAAGTTGTGATGGTTTCGAAGTTGTTCAGAAGATTTTGGGAGCCAACGACTTGGAATTTTGTTTTTTGTAAACTCTATTCGACCTTGGTATTGTTGAATTACCACCAAAACGAGAGAAAAAAACACCAAAACTGAGAGAACATATTTTATTCGATTTTCGGATTCAACATACCTACCTTGAAACGTAAACGAACAAATTTTGACGGAGGGGGTGGGGGGGTTCTTGGTCGATTCCAAAGGTTCATGAGACAAAGTAAAGACATAAAATGTGAATAACACGACAATCGCGTTGGGAAACACTCAAACACAAACGACATATATATATGAAACCAATCTACACTATTTCTATTTCGTTTCAATCCTAAAAAACCATACATAGAAACGGGAAGCAAATATTGAGTTGTCTTTGATTAAATAACCAATAGCCAAAGTCAATGCAATATTGAGGAACCAGTCAAAATTCTAGAAACCTAAAGTGAGAATCGATTACTTCAGCTGCAAACAATCAGTTACTGCTCTACTTTAAATTGCTCTTCTAAAAAGTTACTTAACTTTTTCATGATAAACTTGTTTTATGATAACTTTTTCATAATAACTTTTTTCACGATAAACTTTTTTTAGTTGGTTCTTTTATCAATTTTCCAATTCTAAGAATTCCAAGGAGAGTAAGGAAGGTAGAAAAATGTGAAAATGATCCGATGCACAAAAAATTAGAATGTTTCCTACAAAAAAAACGTAATGTTTAGTACCTAATGCATGCATTCCAGGGGACGTCCCATTGGATAAGCATTGGGTCAATTAATACCAGTTGGTAAGCGAAAAAACTGTTCACTCGATGTAATTTATTAAGCATTTTAGGCAAGAAATAGTGATCCCCTCCCCCCTCTTAGCCATTATCCACCATAACATTTCTAGCGGCGTAGGAGCCTCGAATTTGAAGAGCATTTTAAAAACCATGATCTACGACACCCAACAAGCGATTTCGAGATCTCCCCCCCCCTCCCGATGGTGCCAGTCTGGCACCAAAGTGTCAATACTCCGTAACGTTAAACTTCCATCTATTTGTTTTGGTAGGCAGTCCGTCGAAGTTCATTTCCGTATTCGAGGTAAAACACAAAAAAAAATTAAAAAACCCATGAAATATGCGATTTATGGTGTTCTGGCACCATGGTGGCACCACTATTAGTTAAATGGTGAGACAGAGAATAATTCATGAAAATCTGGATGTATAATGAGAATTTTTCCTCAATTTCAGAACTTGGATACAATTAGTAAGCTATAAAGGAACCGAAATATTGAAAAACCTGATATTTGGTAATGGTATCCCCCCAATTACCCCCTCCTCTTGCGAATTTTGATACTCTGGTGAAATTGTGTGCAATTCGGAAGATTTATGAGTCGAACAAAAAAAAGAAACACTCAAAACGGTTGGAAATTGAGGCCTGGGCAGATTTTACAGGATTATGCCCGCAAACGCACGTTTTTTTTACCATTAACCCCCTCCCCCCCCTTAAAATTCAAAATTCGAAATTCCGGCGACGTAGTGCACAGCTAGACAATTTTCCGCGTCGAACAAAAAAACCACGAAAATTGGTTGAGAACTAAGGCCTGGGCAGAATACACAAGATAATGCCCGAAAACGAACGTTTTTTGAGCATTAACCCCTCTTTCCCCCCCTTAAAAAGCAAAATTCGAAATTCAAGCGACGTAGTGCACAACTAGATAGTTTTCCGCGTCGAACAAAAAAAGAACCACGAAAATCGGTTGAGAACTGAGGCCTGTGCAGACGACACAAGATTTTGTCACACATACACACACACACACACACACACACACACAGACATTTCTCCTATTTTTCGCGGATTTGGATTCAGAATGGTCTAAAACGGATTAGTGTGTGGTTTTTTTTTCTGTTGAGAGTTGTCCTCCTTCACCCCAGATCGATCGCATGAGGGCGCCCAAGTCTTACTGTGGGACGTCCTAAAAATTACAAGATTCGGTTAAGTAGGGACTGAGCAAAAGGTACATGAAAACAACTTCATTTTGGGCGGGAAGGTGGGCTTCGCGTCCCCTTGAAAATAATATATTATAGAAATTGTCAACAATCACACACGAATTGGGATTATTCTTAAGCAGGCGCCTTCTTATCTATCTTTACTGTTAGAATGGCCAGGTATGGGTACAAACCGTGAATTCTAATAATCCTTTGGAACATCCTCACTCGTCTAGGTCACGCTTGGTACTGACCTTTTTCTATCTCACTTTGGAAAAAATAAACAGTGAAAAAATAACCCAAGATAAGAGATTATACAACATTGACGCGGGCATCGTGATCACAAGTTTAAAGCGTTGTGTAAGAGTAACTCTGTAATAAACGAAATTTGTTATTTAATTTTATTAATAACTACGTGTCACATTCACCATCAAAAATCTGTACCTTCCTGAATTTCATAAAATGCACCAAAAGATCGCTATGATTGTTGTCTGTTGTTTTAATTTAGCTCTTTATGGGCCTGCTTTTCAAATTGCTCGTCTTTTCATTCACCTCTTCATGTCCCAAAAGTATCGTTATTATTAAGAAATCGAAAACATCTAAAACGTCGAAGAACACATCGTAACTAAAAGCCTAGGTTACAAGATCCTTTTATTACTTTTTGGTAAAAACAATGCCAGCCAACTACATAAAAAAACGCTGCAAATTATTACACAATGGTTTATTATTTTTCTATATAATATGTAGAAAAATAATATATTCCACTATAGTATATTATTATGATATATTATTATTATTATATTATTATAATATATTATATCACTCTTTTACAAAACCACCAACCATCCAGAATGAAGAAAAACATCGATCGTATTTCGGTCAGCTTTAACTTGAACGGAGATTAGGCCTCTTTTGCGATTCACACTCGTGTTTCTGATTTATATATATATATATATATATTTCAATAAAAACCCTTAAATTCTCGTAGGGATCGAACGGTTTGTCCTACAGGGCTCCGTGTGGTCTCAAAAAATTCTAAAAATTCAATAGAATCTTGAAGGGAAGGAAAAACAATACCTTTATTTCAAAATTTTTTGAGTTAGGGCGTTTTCAAAATTTCAATATTTATTTTGGAACCCTTAGAAGTGACCTACATCAACCAAAATCTTCGGGGCACAACTAGACCCCAAATGGAGCCTACATACCAAATTTCATCAAAATCGGTCAATGCTAAGTGGCAAAAGTGCCGCGTACGGCGGACGGCGTACGGCGGACGGACGGCCAAATTTTTATTCGATTTTTGGATTTTACGTACCTTGAAACGTAAACCATCAAATTTTGAGGGGGTGTCAAAAAATTGTTTTTCTTGGTCGATTCCAAAGGTTCATTATTGAAAATAATAAACCAATAAGTACGCTAAATCGAAGTTGGTTCTTACCATGCATATAGGTGACTTCGACAGAAAACGCTGCAAATCATTACATAATGGTTTATTATTTTTCTATATAGATCAGTAGCTGCTTTGAGTGAGTTAATTGTTTTGTTCTTGTTTCGTATCCATTTGTTGATTAATTAGTAACAAAATTTGTGTATCTGTATTGATCTCAATAGGTAATTTGATTGAACTTGTTATGACTAGTGTATTTCTATTTCTTCCAGCTTCTGTTGCCTGAGTATGCGTTTTGTATTTTTCAGGCCCTGATGAAGGAAATAAATTTTCCGAAAGCTCGGTAATAACAGCGTTTGTTAGATGACCCCATTCCCGATACTTGACAGTTTACTCGATAAGTTTCAACTGCAGGAATGGTTTTAGAGTGAACTAAAACGGATTTCAGTGGTGAAGTGATTCATAACTTTCCATGGTACACATTTTAAGGACACTCTTGAGTTTTAGAATTTTATTCAAACTTTGAGAATTTAAGCGTTTTGGTTACAAAGGGTTTTTTTCACTCTGGTTTTCATATTTATTATTATTTTTTCACTTCCAAACCGATATGTTAATAGTGTTTGTATGAAACTAAACACACAAAAAGCCCAGAATAACTCATTTTGCAACAATCAGTAAAATTTCATTAATCAGTTTGCAGTTGGAATCAGTAAAAAAAAGTCTGCCAAGTGGGTGTGGCACATAGCTTCCTCGTATCCATATCCTGATTGTATAGATGATCCGATACACAGTAGTTAATCTCTAAACATCAAAACAAGTTAATCTGTAAGTCGTTTCAATAGATGAAGTTTCCAGTAATCCTGATAGAATCGACTACGGCGTAATCCAGGGTAGTACTCTGGGTCCTATCTTATTTATCATGTATATTAATGAATTACCTAATATTTTACCAGGAGTGGAGACATTCCTTTTCGCGGACGACACGGCGATTTTGGTGAGGGGTGCAAGTTGGGAGGAGGTATACCGTAAAGCTGAGTTGAGCTTAAATCGGGTTAGTCAATGGCTCATGTTCAGTAGTCTCACCCTGAATCTAACCAAAACGAAGTATATGACGCTGGGAAACTCCGTGGGATCTAACTCGGCCGAAAACTGTTTGACCATTCATTGCTGTGTAGGAGGTGGTTCATGCACTTGTCCTAGCATAGAAAAAGTTGATAGATACAAGTACCTTGGGGTAATAATTGATTCAAAGTTTTCGTGGAAGGAACATCTATCTTATCTGCATACAAAGTTGATAAAATTCATCCCGATCTTTTACAATGCTCGAAATTTAATGACCATTAACAATTTAAAGATCATATTTTATGGTTTGGTACAGTCAATGCTGCAATATGGAATCGTGGTCTGGGGTGGAGTGGGACCTGGTGTGTTAAATGACCTGAATGTGCTCCACAAAGGTATTCTTAAGGTAATGTGGGGAAAACCACGTAGATATCCAACGCAACTTCTATTTGAAAAAGCTAAAATGCTATCAATTAGACAGCTTTTTCTGAAAAAGTTACTTTTTTTCTCTAATTCTCATCCATCCTTGATCTCGACTCAGCAATTTCACTACGAAACTCGATTTCGGCTGATGGGCAATGTTGTGAATCCCTTCGCTCGGCTCGCAGCAACGACCAAGAGCCCAAAATACATACTCCATATAATACATAAAATGTTAAATGATTCCTTGAAAAATCCTGCGAGCTGTACTAAAGGAGTGTACAGGATGGCTGTGTTGTCATGGGTCATTGGGTTGAGTGTTCAGGGGGCAGAATCTGTTATATACAGTTTATATAGTGAGTAAAAACGATTTATGTAGAGTAGATTAATTTATATTTAGCAATGGTGCAAGATGTAATATAATTTCACATATTAAAGTAATATATTAATTAAATTAAATTAAAAGAGAGTGTTTTAGCACTAAAGTATTGTTATACTCGTGCTTCAGGTGCATAGTAGTTTGGCAACAACTCTTGTCTCGTCGCTACGGGCCACTGGCCTTTAGACGAGCAATATATTGTATAATGTTGTGCAGTTATGTATAATTTGTCATTACTTGTTCAATAAAAATTCTTTCTCTCTCTCTCTCTCTCTCTCTCTGTAACATCCTTGAAAATTTCATTGAAATCGGATGAAAAATGTAGAAGTTATGGCCGTTACAAGGAAATTCACGTTTGCGCATGCGCAGTGGCTACCATCAGTCCGAAGGTGGTGATTTTCATAGGTGCCTATCTAAATACTAATCTGTAAAATCCCTGAAAATTTCATTGAAATCGGATGGAAAATGTAGAAGTTATGGCCGTTACAAGGAATTCACGTTTGCGCATGCGCAGTCGCTTCTATCACTCCGAGGATGATGATTTTCATAGGAGACTGTCTACACACCAACCCGCACAATCCCTGAAAATTTCATCGAAATCGGACAATAACTTCGTATAGTTATGCGCGTTACAAGGAATTCATGACAGACGGACAGACACACAGACAGACAGACACACACACAGACAGACACACAGACACGGAACCAAAATTGTTCAGAAAGGTCTAAAACGCAAAACGCGAGTGAAAATTTTGATTTTGGAGAACTTTTTTTTTTCGTCCTTGAAAAGTGAAAACAAAGCTTCCGCTACCTTGGTAGACTCGGAAGCAAAACTACCTACGTTTCGAATAGATCTTGAGCCAATGGTAAGCGTTTGAATATTTACATTACCTTAAAGTTTTTAAAAACAATTTGCCACTTATGCTCTTTGTAACCATAACCATTGATATTGTTCCATTTATAACAAGTTAATTTCACCTTCTTTTGAATAATTGGGTTGCAATTTATTCAATCCGTACAATGTGCAATTTTTAAAAAATTGGTTCAGTTTCTTCATAGCGCCTTCATTATTAATCCGCAATACATTTCAGTCTAGCGGGCTGTGAAGGAGGAGTGTCAGGGGCGGAAGAGGCAGCCGGTTCGGGCATGGAAGTAAGAATACAATTTCATAAGGTCCTTCCATGTGTTCGGGTTATCGTTTTTTCGTGCTTCTTATTTGCACAGTAAGTTGACGTAACAACTTTAGTAGTTTGTTTTTGTTACCGCTTGTGACTACGGTTCGTTTAGTTTGAGTCGTTAAATCATTGAGATTTGAACTTTCAGGGGTGTCTAAAGATTAGAGGGGAACACGGGTGAATATCCAAAATCGCTTACCAGTTGATGTTCAACTAACAATTCAGGTATATTAGAGAATCTCCGCAACACGAAACTGCGACGAACGAGAAGTAGCAGCTCATACCTAGAACGGAGTCTCCATAGGCCCCATGGATACTAGGTCCATGATAGGCCCATGTCTCCAACCATGGACCTAGTATCCAGGGATACTAGGTCCATGTCTCCAACCTACATCTACTTCACTTGCTGTGCAAATAGGAAGGTCATTGATTTGTGTTTGTTTGGTTTCAGATTCACGATTTGATTCACACTTTTGTCACTTTGCTCCGGTACTTTGATTTTCCTGATGTATTTTTTTAGTTTCGCGTTCGCGGCCATGTTATGCTGAATTAGCAAGCTTCGTTCTCACGTTATTCATGATCCAGGTAATTTTACGCCCGTAGATAATTTTCAGTTGATCATTTAGGAATTTGTTAGCTGTTCTCTTGCCTTATCATAACCGAACACTAATTCTACAATCAACCTGTTGTAGAATCTTCTTGATATTCACATTTTGCATTGATCGTAACCAGTTTATTGTCGTACTGATTGTGGTTGAATCTGTCGAATCTTGTTTTGTGCTCAGAACAAACGGAGTTATAATACTAACTTCATGCGTACTTGTTTCGTGTAACTACGAAGAGCCTATTTAGGTAGTTTTATGCTACTGTATTCAAGTGGCCATAGGTTCAAAAATTAAGGTAGGTTGGTCCTTGATTTCCAATTTTCTTCTCGGATGTTTTCCAGTTGAAACGTGAAGGATCGGAAAATGGACAGAAGACGCTATCCTTCAATGACAGAGAATCCTCCTGGACCAGGATGCTGCATTTGCCGTACAGGATTTATGGGAAGGGGTAAGATTTCAACATCATTCTAGATTAGTACCTAACCTGCACGTTGTATGTTAGCTACCCATATTGCTCAAATTATGATGTAGGGAGGGTGACATTCGGTTACATCATTTCTCACCTACAGAGCATCATGTAGGTACTTTTTTTTCAATGCCATACATTTTTGTTTTCTTTGCATAGCCTTGAAATGGCAGGAAGGGAAATAAACGAGAATGTTCTTGAGATCATCACCACACACATGCGGTATTCGCCAAACTCCTAGAGGCCCACTAGCCACATAAATGAAGGTATTGCCAGAATTAAGAAATGAGGAATTTCACCATGTCGGAATTTCCTATTTTTGACCCCAAAATCGGATTCAGCACCTCGAAAAATCGCCTACGGCAAACTTTCAGCCCGTACTTCTCAATTTACGAATAAACACAGTAGAAAATATGAACGTTTAAAAAAACCGGGAGGATGACCTCATCCTGGAATAGTTCATTTACGGCCGCTTGAAGCGCTGAGATCGAGAAATCTATAGTCCTCAGATGCAACATTTCACAAAACCAGTAAAGTTCGAAATCGGAAAACTGAAGAAAAAATAGAAAAAGAAAGATGGGGAAAATTAGGTTTCCCCTGTTTTTGTTTGATAACTTTCCTCTTAGATAACACGATTTCTTCGTACCTACGGGCAACACTGGAGACGGCGATCCAAACAGCCCAATCAGCGAGCGTTCCTGCTTCACGTTGAAGAGATCCGTTTTCCCGGTTAGTTTTTTAACCCTCGAGCAGTCGCGTGTGCGGCTATTTGGCTGCATTTTTGAAAAAAATAGGCTGGTTTTTCTATATTCATACTATACTGCGCAATAGCCGATGTGTACCTTCAAGTTGCTGTTCAAGAAGCTAGACTGCGCTAGGCTCGGACTTCAAGAAGCGCGTAGGGTACCTCAGTTCATTACCTAAGTTGAAGTCGTCCATCAACCGGCCACATTCATTATATTTTCTTTTGTGAAAAGTGTTGTGGTATGTGCACCATTTTCTAGTAAAGAACAAGTCATTTTTGTTTATAATGCATCTGAAATACGAGAGAAAATCAAGAGGCAAATATTGGCAGGAAATATTGGCTGTTTCATACAATGTGTAGGTACCATAGGTATGAAAGAAGAACTTTCTAAATTTTGATGTTATTCTAGTTGACTTTGTGGAATTTGTTGAGTAATAAATTTATCGTTTAATTGAAAATTCGTTTCTTATGTGCACCCTGCGTATCATTTAACCCTTCACTGGTAGACCCCGGAGCGCGGCGCTCCTTCAGCCCATTTTTCGAATACTGTGGTTCACAGTGGCTATCCTGAGGGCTGTGATTCACAGTTCCCTCCTAGAAACCACCTCTACGCAGGACCGTACCCTCCTCTCTGTCCCCAAAACCGCTCAGGGTTAGTGAGAATCGGTTTCTTGCACTAAAACGTGAATGTGTCAGATCGCTCTTAAGTCTGAGCGCTCTTCTGATCCCAAGAAATGGCTTCAGTGGTCTGAGGAAGATTCTGACAATATGGCAGAACGTACATCTGACTGAAACGGCTTTGATTAGTTAAATTTTGATTGCTATGTTATTTGTATTTCAGAGTTGAGCAAAACCAATTTTTACCAATACGTATTTCTGAGTATAATAAAAAAAACTTTTTCACCAATATGTTTTTCATTGAACATTTTTAGATACACCAGGAGATGAGTTGAGTATCTCACTCTGACCAAAAACAATTAAAAAATATGATAAATATTGATTTTTTCGGGAGGAAGTACCGAAAGAGCGCCGCGCTCCTGGGTCTACCTTTTGCGAGATGAGATTAGGTCTACCACTGGAGGGTTAAATAAAGAATATACGCGTTACACAACTGAAATTCGACTAAGTTACGAAGTGCGGCCAGTTTGCTGCCACGCGCTCAGTTATGTGTTTTTAAAACAGGCGACTGCTCGAGGGTTAAATCATAAATTTTGATTGTCTCCCAAAAATAATAGGAGACTTATTTTTCGAAATCAACCCGATTTTCATCTCCCACACCATTAACTATTCGGGAAAAATGCAAACAGAATTCGATGAAATTCCTCATTGCTTTACAGAAGTAGCCTGGCAACTCACAGCAATTTTCCACAACTATTCCACGTCGCAAGCAACTGTCTTCCCTGAGGTTGCTCAATGAATGTTGCTCTATTTTCTCTATGAAGATAGAGAAAATATCTATATGATAAAGATAAATATCTATTATTGAAAAATATAATTTTTTTCTCTGTAGAATGGGGTATTTCAGTCAATTTTTTTTTGACATTTTATGTCTTTACTATGGCACATAAATGAAAAATCGTCACGAGGGGAGCGTTACGCGGAAATTTCTGATGATTTTCACGTACAACCAATCGTTCCTAGGGAAAACTAACTTCCTAATTTTCCACCCCACAAAAATCGTTCACCACTCATTGGAAAGCTCTCAATTTATTAAACATAAGACATAAAATGTCTCTCGTGGTTGCGTACTTGTACGAAAGCGTATCCACCGTTTGTGTTTTGTCTAGAAAAAGGAGCAGAAAGTGTTTACGTTTGAAAAGTTATCCAAAATTTTCTTTTACATCGTTAAATGGCGAATTGATCTAACTTTGTTTAGGAATGATACTTAGAGAAGCTGTCTAACATCTTCCAGGGAGGTTCTTTGGGCTAAAACGAACTGAGGCGTTCTGTTTCTACCTGTAGAATTTCTCCAGCTTTTAATTTTTCAAAAGAGTATGGCTCGGGAATAACAGTAATCGGGTCTGTTCGTTGAGAAAATGTTTTTAAAAAATCAGAGAAGCTAAGGAAAGTTGAAGATTTGAATGGTGTGACGTAGCTAGCCAATCGTGACGTAGCTAGCCAACTGTCTTTGAAAAAAGTATCCATGCACAGAAACCCTTGGAGGACGTCTTGGATACTACAAAATACTACTCACACACGCACGCAGCGTAGTCCTTGCCTAGTGTGTGTGCATTTATAGCGGTCCGCCTTTTTCAAACGTGTGATCTCTTTAATTAATTTTTCCACCAAATTTTATAGTATCATTGGGCTTAAAGTTGGAGTATAGAGGTTTTCAAGGGTGCTCAATCCAAATTTGAGGTCAAAAACCTGAATTTCCGACCCACCGAAATACCCCATTGCTCAGTTTTCACCTTTAAACTTGAAAGGGTGATTTGAGAGCAGAGGCTGACATCGTTACTGCTATCGTGATCATCGCTGCCAGTGAAGGTAGAAGAAGAAAAAGTAATATCATGGCAAAGAGATTATTTTCTACTTCTTACATTGGTTCTTATAGTGCTCTTCCCAATTCAAAAGGCTTGGTTAAATAATATTTCCAGAACGGTTACAAATTCATGGTTTTATTACAGAGGCTCCCTTTGTGCGAAAGTTTTTGGTGGATTTATGCGAAGAAGAGGGCAAACAATTTTTTTCCCCCGATCCGATTAATCTGAGTATAAATTGCCACCTACACCCGCCTGTTGGGCAGGAGTGCAGTTCACTTAGGAATTCATGATAGGCGAATTTGTTGTACCTCTGTCATGATAGTGTTGATTGTTAACCTTTAGCGACGATATGGTTGGTTGGTAGGTACTGTTGATAGGAAAGCCGTATTCTTTGTAGGCGGGTGATAATGGGGAATTTGCCTCAATTTTAGATTCTGGAATTTCAAGTCAAATCCTATAATAGGGACGTCATACGAAGAAAAAAAAACGACGCGAAAACAACAGACAGAGTTCTAGCACCGCCACACAAAACGATCCAGTAAAATGGCTACTCGAATAATGTGATTCAAATCTTGAAACTAAATAAGATAAGATGAAGGGCGGAATTCATAGTCATTACTTAAGTCTGAGTGCACCCTCAAATGCATCGATAAGGGTTGGCGGGCACTCATTTGTATTCATAGACAAGATTTGAGGGCGCCCTGAGGGAGCACTCAGTGCGAATTCTAAGGGCGCACTCAACGGTATTTATAAACCTAACTCAGCATTGAGTTGAGGCCCACCCTCGACTCAATGGTGCAAAATCCTGAGTGCTGGCCAGAGGTACCTTAAGTGCCCCTCAGCCACAGTTATTATCAGATTTTCCTACTGAAAATAGTGTACAGCAAGTCAATTACCTATCTATTCTATTTGTCTAATAAAAATAAGGCGATTAAACAAGTTTTTCCGTCAAAAATATCCAATGAAGATCATCGCAAACTTGAATTTCCTTGTAACATAACAGTCTTTTCAATATTTTCTCCCCGAACTCGGTGAAATCTTCCGAGATTGTGAGTTTCTTTCTTGAAGTTGTCAAACATTCTCAATACTCATTCTTGATTTACGATCTAGTAAAATGATAAAGTAGAAAATACTTGTAGAAAATTATATGGGTTGGTAATAAAGTACAAGTTGAATAAAAAACATCCATATAGGTACGAGTTTATTTCGGGCTTTATATTGTTTCACACAAGTGAATAAATAAGTAGGTAGGTAAAGGTTTTGAAGGGTTCCAAACGTCATAAATATTCGTACATTTGCTTGTGGATAAACCTTCTTCATTCGGCCGGGAGAAGTCAATTTGTCTGAAACAATCAATGGGTTGATTTTGTTAGATGATGCCTAAGAACACTCATAAAAAGGATACCAAAATATCTTTTTATGTTTATTACTTTGAATAGTGGTTCTTTCTTTTGTATCGTACCTACATATAGGTACATACTTTTACTGCTGATTTAAGGAAATCATATTTTCTTACCTTCTTCAGAGCAATATAGTCGAATCTGATGGCAGCCAATTCATTCCAACTGATGAAATTGCGGAGATAGAAATCAAGTTGAAAACCCCCGAAAAAATGTCAGCACCCTCATATAATTGAACAGACTTCAATTTGATTGATTCACCACTGCTAATAACTCAAAACTAATGGTTACTTGTAGGAAATCGGACAAAATAGAGAAATTAGCATGCACATCCACAGTAACGAAAATGCAATAAGAAGCTTTTACTTTACTCATTACCGTTATAACCACAGAGAACCGGCGACAAGGTTATAACTCACGATCAGTGCAGAATACGAAAGGGAAATTTCCCCGTGCTTTTTACCCAAAATATCCTTGAAACAGGGAAATATCCCCCACCAAGGCTGCCAACTTAACACTCTCCGTGCGGATCTAAAAAACTGGTTTTCGCCTGTGGCGGGAGACCTTTTTGTCAGGAATTCGGTAGTGCAAACCCGCAAATCTTAAAGATAACAGAATCCCCAGAAGTGAAAACAGGGCACTCTCGTGGCGACAAGAGGACCTACTGAGCACGAGAAAAATCCGAAAGAGGTTTTTAAGTCATCCACTAGGTAGCAGAACGATGAACAGCTCGGAGATATGCTTAGAGCTGTGATGGTATAAACCATCATACGCCACTCGCGAAACTCGGCATGATGGTTATTACCATCATCCGCACGGAAAGTGTTAAGGTGAAAATGAGTTGAGTAGCCCCTGAGCGTCCCCTCAGGCTCAGCGTGCACTCAGGCGACCACAACACTTAAGTGGGCCGTCTCAATCAACTATGAATACGGACTGTTGAGTCGAGGCCGACCCTCAACTCAGATAATTGAGTGCGCGCTCACACCCAAGCCTATGTCTATGAATTCCGCCCGAAGACTAATAATGCTTGATAAACTAGTAGGTAGAATCGTATTGTAAAAAGCCCTAAAACATTAAACATGTTAAAAGTGAGTAATATTGTTTCTTTTGGTCACTTTTGTGTCTGGGTTCTTCCTGCCAGTTTGCGGCGCACTCTTGTGTTAATCCTTGTAAGCTAAAAGTTCGTGTATGTTCCGCTTGTGTGGTAAGCGCCACAGAACCTCCTTTGAAGTCAGATTGGTAGAATATCCGTCACGTTTCAAACATGGCTGCCTCTTACTCATTGCCACCACATTTAAAATTTCCATCTTCCTTAAATTCTCTAAATTTTTTGGATGCGTTTTCGAGCAGCTCACTATGGTTTTATTCCATAAAAATAAACCCTCATTCGAAGAAAAAAAAATGTGAGGCAAATTCCCCATTGGGGGGGAAAACCGTTGTGTAATAATTTGCAGCGTTATTGTATTGAGTAGATTAGTCGTCATTCATTGCGTTTGTTGTTAATTTTAGCTCATTTGTATGAGGGCAATCTGTTTGAAAATTTGCATCAACGGTCTACGGTAGGTTACGTAGACGGCACCTTTCTACAGGAGGTGAAAGCCACCATGGTGGATGGTCCTGGCTCAGCTGGTACCCTCTGGTGGGGCTAGGCATGAGTGCCTGGTGAGCCAGCATATTTCCATTCGTAATATTCATTCCAATTCTTTTAATTATTTGTATCTAAATCGTCCAAGAGAGATATAGGTATCATCAAATCACAAATCTATATTATGCCTTTATTTATTTCCCACAGGTTACAACGACTCGAGACGTGAGAGAGTTCCTCTCGTCCTCCAATGCAATCACTCGTCCTGCGAAAACTGCATCTTGACATGCATAAAAATGAGCAAACCAATCACTTGCTCTGTTTGCCAGGAAGTCTCTTCTCTTCCCTCGAGGTTAGTACAGCATCTAACAAGACTTGTAAGTGTCTTACTTAGTAAGTGCAGATGTCCCACATGAGTGTCGCTTGCTTTGGACACCATGAAGTGGTGGCCCGATGGAGTCGTCTGACCCAACCTGGGTAGGAAGAATGTGTTAAGTAGGATAGATATTTTTATTATGATCCTCACATAAGAACTACGAATTATGTCTTGAGGCGACATAAAAAGGAGCAAAATTAACACATTTTCTTGCAGAGTTGTTTTTATAATAAACACACTATTCAATTCAACTTTTTCTCACAGAATGAGAAACATTTATTTTATTTCTTAACTACAAAAGTAAAAACAACACCTGTTGAAAATAATCATAATAACGACGTGTACTTGATTCTTCAACACGTCCCCTCAAGTGCATGTCGTTAGTCCCATAGCCCGTTTGCAATCTTCTCCTCTTGGTCGCGGTATTCCTTTCGTCAAAAGATCTGCCGGCATCTGTTCTGTTGGCATGTACGAAAACTTCACATCTTCTTTTTCAACTGCTTCTCTTATGAACCTTTGCCTGATATCGATGTGTTTCGTTCTTGAGTGATGAACCGGGTTTTCGATTAGCTTCTGAGCTCCTTGGTTGTCATTATAGATGGTGATCGCTCCCACAGGTGGATGACCCAGATCTCTCAAAAATCTCTTCAAGTACAATGCTTCTTTAATTGCCTCAGTCATGCAGTAATACTCAGCTTCGGTACTTGATGTAGCGACCGATCGTTGTTTTCGGCTTTCCCAAGAGATTGCTGCGCTAGACATCTGGAAGAGCATGCCACTATAGGATCGTCGATCCAAACTGCAATTACCCCAATCCGCATCTGCAAAACCGCACAATGGCTCATCAGACCTTCTATAAGTCAACTTTGTGTCCAGCGTCCCTTTTAGGTATCTGAGGATTCGTTTTGCAGCCCTCCAATGTGTCTCATTGTATTTAGTATTGAATTGACTCATGAAATTCACTGCAAAGCAAATGTCTGGTCGTGTGCCAATAGCCAAGTACAAAAGACACCCCATTAGTGATCTGAACGGAAATCGTTTCATCTCTTTAACGGTACATTCTTCCTGAAATTCGTTGTTGGATTCGATGGGTGTCGCGATAGGTTTACATTCTTCCATTCCGAATCTTTTGAGTAACTCAAGAATGTATTTACGTTGGGATAGGTGCATTATACCTCTCTTTTCATAATTAAATTCAATGCCTAAACAGTAATGAATGCGTCCCATGTCTTTGGTTTTAAAAGTATTCATTATTTTCTCTTTAATTTCTACAAGTTTTTCTACATTTTTCGAAGCAAGAGTCAAATCATCTACGTAAACAGCCAAATAAACTCTATCATCTCCTTCATTACAGGTATATACACACGGATCAGAATTTGTTGCAGTCATACCAATGACACTAGTAATGGTTTCATCCAATTTTCTATACCATTGCCTCCCTGATTGTTTTAATCCATATAAAGACTTCTTTAAATGGCACACTGTCTTACCATTTTTCCAATCACGAAGCATTTCGGAAGCAATGTCCTGAACCTCATCAGTTTCATTATTGACAATATCTATTAATGTTTGTTCAAAATATTCGGGTGCCTCCATATAAATGGTCTCATCCAAATCTCCATTTAAGTAGGCAGTCTCTACATCCATTTGAATTACTTCCATATCCTGTTGGACCGCCAAAGCCATTAGAGTTCTCAATGAGCTCAACCTTACTACTGGTGAGTAAGTTTGAAAATAATCAACTCCTGGAATCTGACTAAAACCTCTAGCCACAAGTCTCGCTTTACGTCTATCAAGTTCTCCATTCGCCTTGAACTTATTTACGAGAATTAATCGACAACTCACTGGTTTCCGATTTTCAGGTGGTGTTGCCATAATCCAAGTTCCATTTTTCAATAATGAAGAAAATTCCTTCCTGATTGCCTTTTGCCAATCCTGGGAATCTTCACTGGAAAGAGCTTCACGAACAGGAATTTCAGCAGCACATGAAATTTCGTTTTTCAGATTAATAACATCTTCAAATTCATCATTTTCTATTTCACTAGCATTATTTGTCTCTTCCACACTTTTCTCAGTATTTTTCGATCGTACCATATTAAACAATTTCTTTGGTCTACCTCTACTACCAGTTCTGATAATCTTAGGCCTACCTCTACCTCTTACCAAAATGTTAGAAATACCTTTATTTTGAAGAACTAATTCTTCATCGTTCATGGTTTGTGGTTCAATTTCGGGTCGATGTTCTTCGACTTCCTCATCCGTCAAGTTTTCTAGTTCAACTGTATCTTGATGTTCTTCCAATGTTGGTTGATCTATCAGATTTTGGGCTTCGTTTCCGCGATTTATGGGAACTTCTACTTCAAAATCCGAGGATGTATCCTTTTTAAAATGATCTGTTTCAAGTGTATCAATAACATGTTCTCCTTCATTTTTATTGAAACTACTGTTGATATTGTTTTCATTTATAAATTTTAAATCTCTGGAAAGTACTGTTCTTCTTTCTTCTGGTAACCAAACACGATAAGCTTTTGACGTTGAAGAATAGCCGAGAAATATGCATTCTTTTGCTCTCGGTTCAAGTTTACCCTTTGTGGACTTTTCGAGCATGAATGCTCTTGTACCAAATATTCTGAAATACGCCACAACTGGAGGTCTCCCTATCCACAGCTCAAACGGAGTCTTGCCATTTATTGCAGTTGATGGGCAGCGGTTTCGCACATGAACTGCTGTATTTACAGCCTCAGCCCAAAATGATTTGGGTAATTTGGAATCTATCAAAAAACATCTCACCATATCCAGAATTGTTCTATTCATTCTTTCTGCAATACCATTTTGTTGTGGTGTCCCTGGTACTGTTAATCTTCTTGTGATTCCATTTTCCATCAAATATCTATCGAATTCTCTGTTTATATATTCTCCTCCATTGTCGGATTGTAAACACTTTATTCTCTTTCCTGTCTGATTTTCTACGTAGTTTTTATATTCTATGAACATTTGTAGGGCGTCAGATTTCTTCTTCAAGAATCTCACCTCACACCATCGGGTTGCATCGTCTATGAATGTCATGAAATATGAAAATTGACCATTCGACTTTACCTGTGAAGGTCCCCACAAATCAGAATGAATAATGTCTAGCTTTTGACTTTCTCTATTGGAATTTTTGGGAAATGGTGTTTGGTTCATTTTTCCTTGAATGCAAACTGTACAAGGAAGAAGATTTTCTGAATGATTAAACTTCATACCCAAAACTTTCCTAGTCTTAGCTATTAGTTTTAAATCATTTTCATTCAAATGACCGAACCTCCTGTGCCACAGATTTAATCGTGATCCATCATTCTTATTGCTCAAAACGCATGAAATGGGCTTTTGCTCGTCTTCCTCAATTTGATACAAATTATTCACACGTCTGGCTCGCAATACTACACGTTGGTTATTATCGATGACATCAGCATTATTTCTAGAAAATAATACTTTAAAACCTCTGTCAGTAATTTTGGAAACCGACATTAAATTTGTTCGAAGATCAGGTACGTGCAAAGTTTCTTGTAAATTCAATTTACTCGGATTCCCTTGTTCTGTCAAAATTGTAACTGTTCCCTTTCCACTAACATCGGTTGTGGATTTGTCCGCTAAATTTAATTTCACTCCATCTAGAGCTTGTAAACTTTGAAATTTTCTTCTATTGCTACACATGTGGGATGTGCAACCACTATCCAAGAACCAATTATCAGATTTTGATTCAATCCTATTACTCATCAATGCAACATTAAATGTAGTGTCACCATCTACCATTTCTACTGATTGTTTTTCCACTGCACCAGCATTTTCTCTATTTACTTTTGGAGATGGACATTGTGGAGATCTATGTCCTATCCCACCACAGTTGTAACATTTTACTGAATTCTGGTCAGTTTTCTCTGGATTGTTTTTGTGGTATTGAAAACGCTTCCTACTTACAGCATTTTTACGTGCAACCATTGCGCTTGAATAATCCTTCTCATTGTTCTTCCTAGCATCGTTTTCTTCAATAATCTTAGTTCTAAGCACATCTGGTTTAGGTAGTTCGTCTCTAGACTCTATAGCCACCCGAAAATTCTCATATTCATCTGGTAGACTATATAATAGCATTATTGTTAATAAATCATCATTTATTTCAATATTTAGATCATAGAGTTTACTCACATTGTCAAAAAATCCAGTTACATGTTCATAAACGTCCCCACCTGAGTTCAACTTATGTAGCATCAGTCTTTTGAGGAGAGTCGCTTTCCTAGCAGGACCTTTTGATTGGTGGACTTCATGCAGTTTTTGCCAGACTTCGTTTGACGTTTTCAGCCCTTTGATCAGTTTCAGTTCACTCGGACAAATTGCTAAAACAATCGTTGATCTTGCTTTTGCATCTTTCCTCATCCATGTAGTCAATTCTTGCCTTCTCTCCATATCATCAACTTCTATTTTGGGCTTCGGTATAGTTCCATTTGCGAATTCCAATTCATCATTCCGTATCAAAATAGCTTCTATCTGCATCACCCAAGTATCGAAGTTCGTACGCCCCAAGGGCGTAATTTTGGTACTCTCCATTAATAGTGCTGGTCCCTTGACCTCTTGCAGAGTTGTTTTTATAATAAACACACTATTCAATTCAACTTTTTCTCACAGAATGAGAAACATTTATTTTATTTCTTAACTACAAAAGTAAAAACAACACCTGTTGAAAATAATCATAATAACGACGTGTACTTGATTCTTCAACACATTTGACGTTGCCTAGGGAGATCGATAATTTGTTGTTGAAAAGTCAAACTTTTTGCTTCCGAGTCTACCAAGGTATCGGAAGCTTTGTTTTCACTTTTCAAGGATGAAAAAAAAAGTTCTCCAAAATCAAAATTTTCACTCGCGTTTTACGTTTTAAACCTTTCTGAACAATTTTGGTTCCGTATCTGTCATGAATTCCTTGTAACGCGCATAACTATACGAAGTTATTGTCCGATTTATATGAAATTTTCAGGGTTTGTGCGGGTTGGTGTGTAGACGGTCCCCTATGAAAATCATCATCCCCGGACTGATAGAAGCGACTGAACATAACGTCCACATTTTCTACCCGATTTCGATGAAAATTTCAGGGATGTTACAGATCGGTATTTAGATGAAATCCGGAAAAACTGTTTATTGTTATTTTTCATCGAAGGTGGGCCTCATTCTGAGAATTTTGGTACCAACCGCGACCTTCTAGCGTGTGTAAATCTTTTCCTATGAATTTTTAAAGTTTCGAATGTTTATGACGTCACAGTGGGCTGGGGGTCCCGCCCAGGCGAGAGGGGCGCGTGACACCCCATTGAGGGGTGAAATGTTCATAAAATTTTGCGCAGAATCCGAGTCTGCAATAAAAAATTTATTTATTTATTGGCATCAAAATAATACAAATTACAAAAATTTGTTGAATAAATTGAAATAATTGTGACAACACTCTGTCGTACTTTAAAATGGGGGGTCTCATTTGAAAAAAAACGATGTTGGTGTGCGTTGCGCACGCGCGCAATGCGCACCGAGGTCATATTTGAGACACTTGGGGAAAATCATGAAGATACGAAAAAAAAATTAAACCACTATCTAGACGGTAGTAGCTGGGGGAGGAACTTTTTTTTTCACTATGCCTTCTAGCGATCATTTTATAACAATATATTCATTGGATCTTAACTTTTTTTTGAAATCCACATTTTCCTTAACTACGTTGTGGTTCCTATGTATAGTGAGAATTCATGCATCATTATCTAGTAACAAGGTATTTTCTTCATACGGATATGAAGGAAAGTGTGAAGTGACAGTAACGATAATGGAATACTACTCTTAACTAGTTGCTCATTTTCTTTCAAAACTTTTCAGCTTCAAGGAAGGAGATATCAGATCGTTGTTTCCAGTCAACATGCACCTTCTAGGACTGTGGTCGAAGAGAACTAAAGATTACTTCGAGGGCGGTGACTCCCAAGTTGCATTTCCCAAGAAAGTGAAGAAAGAAATGATGATCCCAAAGAAAAACTGTAAGTTGTTTGACCAATTTTTTTTTTTTTTTTTTTTTTTTTGTCTTAAACTCCCCTCATAGACAAAAGGTCCATATGACGGACAGGACATGCCATAAAAAAACAAATAAATAAATCAAATATAATGGGGAGAACGCTCAGGACTCACCCGACGCCAGCACTAGGGATGAGGGATAATGAGGAAGGTGGGGGTGTGAGAGAGGGATGAAGGGAAGTGCCTCTATAAAATGACCACCAGTTTAAATATGAGCCGAGCAATACGCGTCTGGTGACACCACGGAGTACACCGACTGAGATGCCCAACTCGCGCAACTCCGTGGCACTTTTCCCGCACCACACTCTGCGCCATGACAAGGTTGCAGCCATCACCCTGATGTTGTCGGATGCCACTCCTTTCAACTTAGTCACCGGTTGCCATAAATCATGTCTATCATACTTTATTATCTTGGCCCGCCAGGTCTGCTCCATGTCCAAGCTGCCATTGACAACTTGGACATCCAGGATAATGCAAGACCTGTCGGGCTTGATGGCAACGATGTCTGGTTTCTTACCCCGGTCGCTTGGAGGTAGCTTAGAACACAGAAGTGCAAAACTCAAAGGGCTGAGGAGGTCTGTATGGTGCTCTGACGGACCTTTTCATTTTCAACGTCAGAGTCACTTCTGCACTTCTCTCCCATCCTTTCACACACCTGTAACAGTTGTCATGTCCAGTGACTGCGGAAATAATATCGAAGTTCTCCAGAGAAGTTGTGTGTATCGACCCACAGTGTAAAGAACTTGTCAAATATCATCAAGAAAGAAATTCTGTTATCGCCTAGCTTTCTATTCTACGCCATTCGAATGATTACATCACCGCTGCTGTGTGATAGCTCAATATTGAATTTTGGTAGGTCCGAATCTTTTTGCTTCCGAGTCTACCGAGTTAGCAGAAGCTTTGTTTTCTCTTTTCAAAGATGAAAAAAAAAGTTCTCCAAAATCAAAATTTTTACTCGCGTTTTGCGTTTTAGACCTTTCTGAACAATTTTGGTTCCGTGTCTGTCTGTGTGTCTGTCAAAAATTCCTTGTAACGCGCATAACTATACGAAGTTATTGTCCGATTTCTATGAAATTTTTAGGGATTGTGCGGGTTGGTGTTTAGATGGTCCCCTATGAAAGTCATCACCCCCGGACTGATAGTAGCCGATGCGCATGCGTGAACGTGAATTCCTTGTAACAGCCATAACTTCCACATTTTCTACCCGATTTCGATGACATTTTCAGGGATTACGCGGATTAGGTTGTTGATGGTCCCCCAATGAAAATCAAGGCCTTAAAATTTACAGTAGCCTCTTCGCATGCACAAACGTAAAATCGTTGTTACAGCCGTGCTTTTGTCGCCCTACCAATTCTTTCCCCGAGTAATTTCACATTGTGACGTGAAAAACTCAAATCCTATACATCCCAGTAGAGCATAGAGCAGAGGTTGCGCATTAGACTCCCACCCTTGGGTCCCGGGTTCGACTCCCAGCCAAGCCAAGACATTTTTTGATCCAATCACTACTCACTTACATTTTTCATCCGAATTTGATGACATTTTCTAGGATTGTCCAGATTAGCGTGTAGATGGTCCCCTATGAGGGTAGTGAAAGTTACTTAGAGATTGATGTTTTGAGATTAACTAATATGCATCGGATCATCTATATAATCGGATTATGGATACAAGGAAGCTTTGTGCCACACCCACTTGGCAGACTTTTTTTTTATTCACTTAGTAAATCGTAGATCATAAATATTATTTACTGTCTCTAAGAAATCATAATTTCTCTTTATTTTTCATTCCACATCTTTATCTTTATGAGATATCTCTTTTTTTCATACAGTTGCGAGAATTGAAAATTCAATTTGTGCGTTAGAACCAAGTAAATAAAAGAAAGATTCGGTCCTACCAGAATTCCATATTGAGGTTTCACATGCAGCGGTGATGGAATCATTCGAATAGAGTTGAAAATGGCTTAGAAATGCACCTCTAATTCCTCAAACCTGCCCGAGCCCAAACGAACCAGAAAACCTCGATTTCCATGAGCGGAACCAAAGGATGACCATCCCCTCGTTCGATCATCTGCTGTAAGTGCTACGTCCCAGTATCACGAAGAATGACTCTTCATTCAAGTTGATGATGAGTGCAGAGAAAAGGTTGACTGTCACACTCAAGTAAGCATCAAAAGTGAACAGATTCGCGTGCGGTTCTGCCTCCCAGTGTGGTACTGGACACTTGTTGGCTTGGGTTCTCCCCTCCAAACCGCGCCGCAGGTGGGGTTGCAGACTTTTGAAAACCGGCGACAGGTTGTGACAGAGAAAACCCGGACGCGGTCACCGCAGTGTGGTTTTCCTATTATGTCACCCCCCATAAGAAAACATTTGCTTGCTGATTCCAACAATAGGATGAGTATGTCATTACACTTATAGATTCAAAACAAGTACTTTCTCTTCAACATTGTAATTTATTCTCACCTAAATGAAGATATTGTGTTAATTGTGTATTATACCTTCACCACAATTTACTCAAATAATTCAAACTCAATATTCTCATCTCTTTCAGTCCAATCCTGCCATGAATGCACTGGTCCTGCCGACTGCTTTTGTGAGACTTGCATCACGCCTTACTGTCACCTGTGTTTCAAGAAGGTATTTGATATTTCACAGTAATATCAACTTTGTGTTCCTCTTTTATTCTTCTATTGAATTAATTAGAATAGAGCGTTGATATTTGTAACTTAACTGTTGAAAAATGAAGAAGGAAGCTTTGTAAATCACGTGAATCGGTAAACTAAGAAAAACCCTGCTTCGCTTCTTCATAAAAGTACCTATTGATTTTATTAAGTAATTGTTTTTTAATATTGGCAATGGTTCACCTATTTTTAAAAAATCACAGAAAAGAGTAAAATTCCAAGATCTTCTATTTAAGAGTGTGGACCAGAAAAACTATATGGATGAACGTCAAAACATCGATCATAATTTAAGTAGAAACTTCTAGATTAGTTAGACCTGATTTGTTAGACTTTTCATAGAAAATCAGTTGCACTTCCTTTCTGATACAGAAAGAACTTTTTGTTCCGTGGGAAGGCAGCTTCTGCCATTTTATGTGGACAACTTTTCTGTACCTCCAGCTTTACTATATGACACCATTACTACCAGCACTCTCACCTTTCCACTGCCAGTGTTGATGGTAAGAAGAGCTTTTGCAATATTAGAAACAAATTAACATTTCATGTAATTGCAGGTGCACTCAGCAGCTAGGATTCTCAAAGACCACAAAAGCATCGCACTGATCCAGGAACCTGGCGTTGCAACTATCAGAACCAACAACTACATGTGCAGCGTCCACCATGACAAGAAGCTTGAGCTTTTCTGCAATCAGTGCTACGTCTCCATCTGCTCGTCTTGTTTAGTGTCCGAACACAACGGCCACAATCTCAAATCCATTGCTGACAAGGTAATTGTGTACTCCAATATTTTCGTTCGAGTTGACGAATCGATGTCAGTATCTTTCATAGATACTTCACGCGAACAAACATGACTAAAAACATGACAGTCCTCCTCAAATCGGCCATGTATTCTGCCGTGCTAAGCCAGAAAGTCGTAACGTGAAAATTTGACCAAATTGAGTTATTGGTACCCAGGGGTTTTGGGGGTAGATTTCTATAGATTTTTGGAGTTTTAGAGTCGTATCTCTATTAGAAATGCCTCAAACAAGCCTCCCGACTTTCGCGTTAAGGCGTGTTAACTTGATTTTGCTAAGAAACTAGTCGTATCAGAGCGATTCAGAAGAAGAAAACTCGTATCTTGACACTAATACGGGAATCTGCCTATTTCGACGATACGACTTCTTGCATTAAATCGGCATGATACGACTTTTTGCCTCTGAAAACTCAACATTTAGTGGCGACTTTACGTTTATACTCTAAGTGAATAAACGTTTATTTTTATTGTTTCAGCAGTTTTTTCTTACACTCTGAACAGAGATATGAAATACGATTGACTTTGAGCCAAGTAGGATGACAAAATAATCAATGTGAAATGGCTTTTGAATTAAAATGTTAATTCAAATGAATTAATGTTCCAAGAATTAAAAAGAACAGAATAGTCGTAACTTCGGGTTTACGATAGCGTAATCTCGTATCATCGTTTTTTGACAATTTACACTCAAAAATGTTTAATTTCGACTCCAGAATTCGATTTGGCTACTAATTTCTAAAAAAAGGAGGAAAAATAATCCCGCGAAAGAATTATTTCGCCTCGAAACCTATTAGGTCGTTTTCCCGAAAGTTGGGTGAAGTCAATATACGACTTTCTGGCTTAGCACGGCAGTATTTCTGGTGCGGTGTTGGTCCCTGTTCTCATCTATGTGGATAGTATGTACTTTTTTTAAGTGGAGGGAAATGCTCGATGCACATACGAGAACTCAGGAATTGGATAGAGTTGAACTTTCCTGGCTCTATGAACGAGTCAATGTTACCTACGAAAAACCTGAAACCTCCTCTCTGTTCACACCTTGTGCAGAATTACTTCGGGATGGTCTCTTTTATTGCCATTTTTGTAAGCTCGACTTGCCTGTTGTTCTGGCCTCTATTTGTGTTGTCATCTTCAACCCTCTCCTTCCCACCGTTAGTTCATCTCCTTATTCTTCAGCAGCGTAAACACCAAAGTATACATGGGAATCCAGATCTTCTCTGCCAGATCTCGGCCATTCTTGGTTTCCTGTCTTCTATACTAACCTGTATCAGGGCCGCTCCTATTCAGAGCTGGAGAAGAATGCATGTTCTGCCGAATCTTCTTCTTCGTGGCAGTAGAGACGGTCGTCCCTTGACACTCCGAAAATCACCAGGAAGAATCAGAACAATCCATGTCAAGTCAGAAACTAAGTTGGGTAGTATAAGAATGTACGCCCCATTCCCAAGAGTTTGAAAAGTTTTCATATCGGTTTTTAAAATTCAAAGCATAATAATGATACAAAGTGAGATATAGCAGGACATCATTTGACATTCGAGGTTTGTATTACTAATTGAGTAATTTGTTTTCCCGGTAAAAGCCATCTACATTTCAGAAACATCAAATATTCAGTAAACTATCCTTCAATTTTTGTTCTGAACAAATTGTAATTTAGTGAGCTGTTCTTGATTGTTACTCACTGGTGTTGAGTAACATGTTGACAAATGCCGAGACAGTTTTGGTTAGCAGTGTAATATCCATACAAAAATATCAGTATTGTTTCGTTGGCTGCGCTTAGTTTTCAAAGCAAACCGAGAAGTAATAGTGATGAACGCTGAAGTTCGATCGTCATTTATCATCGACTGATCTCTTATAGTGTTCAAACGTTGAAACGGCGTGTTTTCTTTTCTTGTGGTTTCGTCTAATTTACGACGGCAGAATCGTTCTTGCTGACGTAAAATGTCTCATTCTGACTCATTGGAAGCACATAACTGTTTAACAAGCAGGCAGCTGTTAGATCATTATTGCCTTTGGAAAGGAAAGTGAAGTGACATCAAGAACCACTTGATTACATTGTTTGATGAATAATGTCTTTTTATCTCACTGTAGAGTGCGGCGACTAAATTCTTCATGGAGATATCGAATCTAAAATCGCATTCATGAAACTTACTCAAAAAGCCTGGTTAGGTCTGCATTTCATAGGTACTTAACATTAATATTTTACTTGGAGAAGAACATAACTTACTACATCAAATCAAATCAAATCAGTTTTATTTGCCAAGTTAACACATGGTGCATGGACAATAGTCAACTTGCTAATCTAAATACTTACAAAGTCGATAGTGAGAAAATATATCCAGTCAAACAAAACAATTACGCAAATACGAGTATTTACCAGTCGATTAGTATTAAGTTAGTATTAGTATTAGTATAAAGTAATAATTAGGTACAGGTTAAAAAAATAAATAGAGATCGAAAACAAGTCAACAAGATGTACACAAACACTTACAAGTTTTTTACAAATTACTTTTAAATATCACACACAAGTAGGTGTTCTTTGGCTTACAAAACTATGTGCTGTAGCTGCATTAAAAAAAATCATCAAAACTATATGGAGCTAGCTTCCGCAAGAATGAAGAGATCGTATTTTTAAAATAATTCTTTTTGAGATTTTGAACGGCAGTTGGTAGTGCATTAAAAAATTTAATGCCCCACCAATTTGCAGCATTTCGTGTTGCAGTCAGCCTTGTGAAAGGAACAACCAAATAAGCACCTGTTCGGGTAGAATAAGTGTGACCCGGTATATCATATTCCGATCTGTGCTCGTGAACATAGATCAGCGATTCAAGAATATAGACGGCCGGAATTGTTAGAACTCTACATTCTACGAAAGCCTGTCTACAATCAGCTCTGTAGCTCAAACCTACAACAGCTCGGAGAGCTCGCCTCTGGCAGCTAAACACTATAGATGAAGAGGGCGAATGTCCCCAACAAACAACCGCATAGGTAGCCCGGCTCTGAAAGGTAGCATGAAAGGCTGACAATACAGCCCGTTGGGATAACTTATCAGAGAGCCTACGCAGCAAGAAAATTACGCTGTTCAACGCAGAGACCAAAGCTTCACAGTGAGGTTTCCAGTTGAGCTTGGGATCAACCAGTACACCAAGAAATCTCACATTTTGCGGATTCGAGTCCAGACCAACCATACTTCTGAGGCCGAACGTCATCGTTTGGGTCTTTGACTCATTCACTGCCAGTCCATTTGCATTGAACCATCTAGTAACCCTGTTTACAGAATCTGTGGACTCAGTACCCATATCAGCCAGAACAGTATTTTTGGACATCACAGTTGTATCGTCTGCAAACAAAATTGTTGGGTTAAGGATGGAATTCGTAAGGTCGTTTATAAATACGATGAAAAGGATTGGCCCCAAAATGGAGCCCTGTGGCACACCAAACTCGACAGGTGAAAACTCCGAGAGCTTATCATTATGGCGAACGGCCTGCAACCTGCAAGCGAGATAAGACTCCACCAGCTTTACTGCATTGGAAGAAAAATGATATTTCTCCAATTTTTTTAATAGAATGTCATGTGGCACACAGTCAAACGCTTTAGCTACATCTACGAATACTGCAGACGAGTAGCAATGATCTTCGAAACCTTGAAGCACATAATTACAGAGATTTGAGATGGCATCTTTGGTTGATCTACAACTTCTGAATCCATACTGGTTTACCGAGAATAGGTCATTGTTCTCGAAGAAATCCGTGATCTGGAACTTCATCGCCTTCTCGACAACTTTAGATAAGACCGGCAACTTAGAGATTGGACGATGATTCTCTATTTTAGTGCGATCGCCTTTCTTAAACAGAGGGATTACCTCAGCGATTTTTAGGCAATCAGGAAAGCAAGCCATTTCGAAAGACTCGTTTATGAGATGAGTGAGGGGAAATACAAAGGCAAGGGACGCAGCTTTTATCATTTTAGAGTTAATACCGTATACAACAAAGCCATTTGTATTTTTAAGTTTATCAATGCACTGAAGAATATCAGCTGGAACGACGCTTCGAAACTCAAATGGTACATCCAACTTCTTGACAATGAAGTCAAGAGGATCACATGCATGATTACCCATATTGGTTACAAGTTTTTTTGCAATAGAAGGAAAATAAACATTAAACTCATCAGCTGATAATTGTGAAGAAGCTCGATCAGTTATAGAATTCTGTCTGTTTTCATTAATTAAACTCCACATCATCTTAGCTTATACAGAGTGTTGAAAATGGTAAATTTTAAGTTGTTACTGACCCTGGAGGGTTATTTTTGTTGTTAGACCTTTGTCTCTCAGAGGTTGAGACTTCAGGTGAACATATACGACAAATTCTGTGCTTCCATGAAGTCACCTTTCAAGCAGAAGTCGGTAGACCCTACGTTATTTCTGCCAAAATTGAAGAAATGTCAGATACCGGTTAGGTTCATTTTAGTGTGGTAGCGAAATTTTTTAAAGTTTTTGTTGAAATTTTTTTATTATTATTATATAAATATCATTATATAAAACACGATCTGATCCTGTGCAAAGGATAGGAGGCTTTGCCCTTCCTTCCTATTTCACCCCCTTTCTTCCAAACCCAACAACCGCTGTTGATATGATTCTGTCCATTGTTGATTGGTGATTCACACTATGGATGGGCGGTATTTAACGTAACAGTTAGAAATAACCTATACTGGGTTTCGTTAATTCCGCTTGGAACCTGTCACCAAAATAACCCTGTTATTAAATAACGCAACAGGGAAGGTTTCAAAATGTGAGGAGCCAGAACAATAGCATGGTTTTTTTCGAAAAAGAGTGAAAATACGCTAACACGTAATTATGTCAGGAATAAATTTATGGAAAACCCAACTTAGGTAGCAAACGAAAATTAGAAATCAACGAAATGATACTTTGGAATGGAATAACATGATAAAAAAAACAAACGTAAATAGGGAGTGAAAAGTAAAATTAAGAAATGATACCTTGGAGTGGTATATCAGAATGAGACGGTAAGAAGGTTCCTGAGATAACCTGTAGTAAATAACAGGCTAATAACAGGTTATTACTCCTATTACTTACCCAAAGCGGTAACAGTGTTACCTATTACGCAAATGTAACCTTTTCGCCCATGTCTAGTTCACACTCACGTTTTGCAAGGATAGGAAGGGCGGAGCCTCCAAAAAAAAAAAAAAAAAAAAACCGTTTACGTTGTATCACAGGTTGTGATACAACAAAAGTCAGGTTTTCTTACATTTTCAACTTACTGCAGAATCAAGAACTCTCTAATTACACCACCCAACTGAGTAAACCTTAGAGTAATGAGATCAACATTAGTCAGTCAATTGTTGTGATCAGCGACCTCTTCGCATTTCTGTCCATTCGCTTCCTTAGCTCTCGTGGTAGGAGCTCCGATTCAGAATCGGAATGACAGGAAATCGATCCCCGGTCGAGGGAAGTTAATTTTTGATGATTCAACGATATGGCGCAGTCGTACCGGACCCAAATGGTCTCCTCAGCATTTCTCAGAGAAACAATAATTCATTAAGATTAGGTCATCAAAACAACTCCCTCTCAAGACACGAGTCGAGCCACCTCCTATTCGGACAAACGTTGAGGTCAGCAGATGCCCCGCCCCGTCAATAAGGAACAATGTCAAAAACTCCGAAGCCAGTCAAAAATACGCGTTCTCACTGGGTTGTAAAACGCCAGCCAAAGCAGCCTCCCTGACTAGGTAACGAAGTACCTAAGATTTCCTATTCCAAAGGGGGGGGGGAAGCTGTTGGATTTCTATTGTTCTTCTTTCTTTATGTTATTTTATGACTGTATTAAATTACTGTTTATCGTACTTAATCTTTTTATTGAATGAACTTTTTGAAAATTAACATTGTAACTTAACACCTGATAACTTTCAATTTAGCTCGCAAGTGTCAACAACAACAATTAAATTTTGAAGCCGAAACAATCATGATTTTGAAAACTCTTTAAACATGCATTAATCTCGCAAGTCTGCGACGGGGGGGGGTGTTGTGATCAGCGACCTCTTCGCATTTCTGTCCATTCTCTTCTTTAGCTCATGTGGTAGGAGCTCCGATTCAGAATCGGGATGATAGGAGATCGATCCCCGGTCGAGGGAAGTTCATTTTTGATGATTCAACATAATAATTCCCTCTTCTTTAAATTAAAAAAAGAAACAATTGAACAATTAACCTTTATTTGCTCGTGCTGTCTTGAGTCGCTAGTGTGATCGCTGGGCGGCTAAAGTCACATTTTATCCTATTTCAATGGTTTTTTTTGGTACTTCAACTCGATAATGACAAGGATTTAGATTGGTCATCTTGTAAGTGAGTTCATACACATTTGAAATGAAAAACTTTCAGTAAAAATAATTATAAACTTCGGTAAAAAATTAATAACGTCATACTAACATTCTTCCTGGGCTTACTGCCTAATGACTAAACTATCACATTCTGTTCGATAAATCAGATTGTTCCTCATATCAGAAGATATTTAATCACATTATTAGAAGGAACCATGCAAAAACGTGTATTTAAAATATTTATAGGTAAACTTTAGTTAAAAAAAAAAGATAATAATAATAACCTCATCATATTTTTCCTGAGCTTACTGCCTAGAGACTAAACTAACACATTCTCTTAAATTAACCAAATTTTTCTTCTAAGCATCTTGTGGAAAAGTGTCCAACTAGAGATTACAACTGCATCTTCCCGCTCTCTTGTGTGCCCAGTTATGTTTTGGCTCGCAACATTCAACGGATGAAGGTTAAACTAAATGATTACATTAAACAAATTACCTTTTGTATAAAAATGACTTTCCATTCATGGGGGATAGGAGGTATCACACTCAACCTACTGATTGGAATGTCATGAAAAATTAGAGAAAGTACTGAAATATGGTTAACTAGGCAGTGAACAGACCGAGAGGAGTGGTTAATCATGGCCGACTTTCATAGGAGGCCGGTGAAATCGATTATTTGAAGCACATTGATAGTCAATGTAGCACGTTAAAATCACTAATATTGCTTAAATAGAGTATTGTTTGCATTTTTTGGTATTGGGGCGGCAATTAATGGTTTTTTTTCTCTGTTATTTTCAGAATAAGGAGTTCCACGATGAAATCATCGCTTCCTTCGCCCGTGTCACTGACGTCATGAACAACATGGTCTCATCACGCAAGGTAAGGAACTTGGTAAAATATAATCAAATTATCATTTTTCATGTTTTATTGCATATAATTTTATGAATATTGACAATACATAGGTATAATTTCTCATACCTTCTTATCACTTAAAGAAAATAGTACCGCAGCTCGGTAAACAATAAATAGGCGTACAAACTAAATCAACTTTACACTATTCACAAAATGTCCCTTGAATTTTGTCTCACTCTTTTTCTCTCTATTCTATTATCTTCAGGCACAGTATTATTTTGAGAACACAGCTACGAAAAAAAACCTTCTAGATTTGTAATATTTGATTCTTCTACGTATTGATCAAAATGAGTAGGTCCTTGGTGCAGTAATGGAGTACCTGTAGGTAGTTGCTACAGTTTTGGATGTTTCTTGTGAGAGACAAAACGACAGAATTTTTTTGGAACTACTCGTAGTTGGTGGGTAAATAGCGTGTTCTTGGAACAATAAATATACATTTACCTACTGTACGTAGTATAGTCGGTAACTCGTTATTTGTGTTTGCCATTATTTCATAAAGAAATACGAAACTTTAAAGAAGTGTTGTTCATTTATGGCAACGTTGATCCCTAGAAATTATTCTGTCTCATTGAAAGATAGGTGTGTTGTCACTAGACTTCATAGAGAAATGAACAACCTCCGTCTTGTTGTGCCCCGAAACGAGTTGATAAACGGAAGGTACTGCAGTATGATATTATGTATTAGTGTAGCATTTGTACAGCGATGATGGAGAACGTCGTGAGCACATTGTGTGGACGCCATTCCATTATAGAATATCTGCTATCGTTTTTCGTAATTTATCTAAAACATCATAGGCTTAACAGTCTGTTTGAGGGCTTTTCTTAAACTAATGTTCATTACAAGTAAAAACAATAAAGTTACTTAATAATAGCATTTCCATTATTTAACGGAGACAGGATTCTTCATTGGCACATGCAATACGAAAATTGGCAAACGTGTGACGGGTTGTGCTTTTAAATTTCTCTAATTACTCGCCTCAAGCACCATCAACACTCACAGTGTTACAAACTCACAGGGTGACATTTGGGTGATTTCGGGATGATAATTTACTAAAAAATAAATACTTGTGTATATTGGCATTGAATTTCAATGGAAATAATTTTTTTTAAATCGTAAAAACTACATCGAAATGCGGCTGAGATGTAGTTTTTATCAAACGGCATTCATTCTTGCCAGAATCCTCAAATACAACCTTTTTTCGTTTTGTTCCTCGTTATTGCTCATTTTGTTTTCGCTTGGTGAGTGATACAACATGTCGATAACTTGACTGAAGGATTGTTAAGTAGGTAATGCACTGAACAAAAAAATCATTCGCATCTACACCGAAACATATCGATAGTAAAAGTGTAAAACCTCGTTGGTCGAGTTAGGTTTGAATCAAAACCTCGTAAGTCATAAATACCGAAATAAATACGAAATTTGTGCACAGAAGTCTTACAAATTGGATTCACGTTCCACCAGCTTGCTTTTAATGTAAATCTCCATCTATATGAGATACAGAAAGAGGCAGCCCCTGAAACTAGTTACATTGTTTCGTCTCCTGAACATTTTATATTTTCGGACTTCCAATGGATTTACACTCTTACTATCGATATGTGTTTTCCTTTGTGTGTAATACGATAGTACAAGTTGACTAGTCGTCGAGAGAAGTCGTTCTGCCAGAACCTCTTTCATCCCTCTCGTGTTATCAACTTATCCCCCCACGAAGTAACTATTTACAATTTGCAATATAAGTTAAATAAAGACTAAAATAGTTTGGTTTCCAAATCCTGAAACCGTTGAGTTCTTGGCGTTTTTAGTTTGATTTTGGCACTGGGCAATTCATTTTTCACTGCGTGGCGATGAGTTGGCTGAGCGACCTGAGGACTTTATTTTCAGACTCGACGTCGTCTAGAGAGTACTGATGATCTTCGTCATTTATCGATGGGTCGGGGTCTTTGCTTTCCTTACTGGCATCTTCTGTTTTGTTTTTCCCCTGTGAAATGAGAGTAGTAAGAAGAGTAATCTTAGTTTTTTCGATAATATACTTACATATTTATATTTTTTCCTGCCGGTTGTGCCATACAGCATTCGTAGAACATGTTGATATGTTGTTTTGAAAAGCATACCACCTTAGTAATATTTGGCGATTCCTAATCATCGGGTTCAGAATTAAAGGAAGATTCTGGTGCATCCTGCTTGACTGGATAAACTTTGGTTAAAAAAATCTCTTGAGACCTGTGCTGATGCACAATTTCTGACTTTTAGATCAGAAACAGGGGGTCCAGCGACCTGGAAGACCTGGAATACTCAGGGAATTTTACTCAATTGGAAAACTCAGGGAGTTTCATTTTTCCCCGAAAAACCCTGGAAACTTTTAGTGGAAACTTCTGGCAGTCTGAGGGAGAAAAGTTTTAGTACGGAAAAATACTCACACACGAAAATTTGACTTAGTACATAGTCATTTTATTCCGAGAAAACTAGCCATAATAGATTGGATGTGTCCTCCTACGCAAAATGTAGGCTGTTTTCAAAACACGGGGAAGTGCGCAATATGAGAGTTTTTTGCAAACCCACCCAAGTAGCTGACTTCTGATGAATTAAAAAAAATATATAGGTACTTAACTTTATTTCGTTGTTTCCTATCCTGTTCTAATGTTTAACGGTTCAAATTATCATACAAGATGGCCAATCGCAAAAAAAAAAAAAAAAAATTGGTATAACCTAAGTATTTTCTCTCAAATATAGATCAGATTCCATCCTACCCCCTCCCCCAGGTCTCCAACCATTACTCGAGTGAGAGGCTATAGGGACTGATGATTTTTCTGGGGATCTGAATCTGAAAGGGTACTGGTCTTATTTTGTTCAATCCTTAACATTCTGAGTTGTCTTTTTGGAAGTTCTTTATTTGCCTGCAACAGCTTATCCACTCTAAACCAAAAGTGATAGCTGAGTCTAAACCGAAAGTGAGTTAAATCAATCAATATCCACCATACAAAAGTGGACAGCAGAATGGAGAATCAAAATAAATTAAACTAAGTCGGTGGAGGAGCCCTTGCTTCATAATTTGAATCCAGCGCCAGTAACATTGCTGTAAGATGTAAGATTGCTGCGCGCCCTATTGAGAACAAGATGGAACTGGCCAGTTCACCCCTTCGCCACTTCTGTGATACCCAGCTTCTACACACGTCTTCACTACCACTTCTATCGCAAATCTCGTTCAATGTACCCCCTTTCGAATGTACTGTGCTGAATTTACCTTTTTGAGTTGTTTAATACAAGTATTCGCTCCAAGTCGCTCTTCAATCATTTAATACAGTCCACACCAGTCCTAGGCCTTAACATTTGGTCCTTCGTATACCGGATAACGTCGAACTTCGCTGAAAATCGCTTCGCCTTGGAAGACGGATCCCGGAACATCGCCATCATTGCATCACCCAACCATCCCCTTCGTCCCTCAAGGTAATCCTTTCGTATTCGTTCCAATTGATCACCATTTCGTATACCTTGAGTTCAATTTCGTTTAGTACCATCGTACCTACATTGTACGCATAAGTTTTGAGTCAGCACAGTAAAAATATCCATGTTCATTTCGCCATTGTTCCTGTTTGTAGTGCCCAATCACTTCGATTTTGGATCGATTATTTGCAATTTTTCGTTTATTGCCCTCATTTTACGTTCGATCTTGATTTCTACTACTTGAAGTAAATGTTCGTTATATTTTGTGTACGTTCCACTACTTATATTCGAGTATTTTGACTTTTCTTGTGTATTTTTTTCGCATTTGAACTTTTGTAATCGATCATTTCAAATCGATAATCATGGGTAAACCTAAGAAATCGATTCTTTCTACCCTCTACAAGCGTAGAACTGTTATTACGTCCCGATTGGACAAATTTGAATTGTTTCTAGATGAGTTAGATCCTCAAAATATTCCGATTGGTGAATTTCAAGTTAGATTGAGTAGAATTAAGGAAACTTGGAAGGATTTTGAGATGGTGCAAGCCGAAATCGAAGAACAAATCGATGATCCCGATTCGATTATTGTTGAGGATGAGCTGCGAGATGAGTTCGAATCGAAGTATTACGCCATTGTCGGTAGGGGGGATGATCTTCTCGTCGCTTCTCCACGTCTCCCGCCCGTCTCTGACGCTTCTTCGCCTCTTTCCCCTCCTCAATCGTACACTTTCGCGCCTTCGGACGTTCGCTTGCCGCCCATCAGTCTCCCGACGTTTTCTGGTCAGTTTGATCAGTGGACATCCTTTTTTTCGATGTTTAAAGAACTCGTACATGAAAATCGACTTTATCAAGACCCAATCAAATTGAAATACCTCAAGAATTCGTTGCGTGGTGAAGCTTATTCGATTGTCGAATCATTGGAATTGACTGCAAATAATTACGCCGTTGCAATCCAACTTTTGAAAGATCGATATGAGAATCCAACTCGAGCTGTTTTGAAGCACGTTCGCGAATTATTTGACATTCCTAAAATTGATAAGCAGTCAGCCACTAGTATTCGATCGCTTCTTGATACATCGCAAAAACACATTCGTTCTTTGAAAGCCCTTGGTCAACCTACTGACACCTGGGATACTCTTTTAATTCATTTGATTACTTGCAAACTCGATCCTGTTACCTACAAGGAATGGCAAAAAGAAATTCCACCTAAGGAATTACCGAACTTGAAATTAATGGTTGATTTTTTGGAGCATCAGTGTCAAATTTTGGATGCAATAAACTCTCACTTGAATGGTACCTCTCGTTCTAAAATGCATGATACTTCGAATTCAAACTACAACAAAGCTGATCGAATCAACAATCCTTCTCGTTGTTTTGTAGTTGAAAGTACGACATCAAAACCTTGTATTCTTTGCAATGAATCCCATTTTTTACACAAATGCCCTACGTTTGAGAAGATGACTGTGTTTGAGAGATTCTCATACGTAAAATCCAACCAATTATGCATCAATTGCTTGAAAACGTCGCATCGAGTTTCGGATTGCAAATCTTCGTATCGCTGCAATGCTTGTAAATCAAATCATCATTCGTTATTGCACCGAAATCAATCAGATAATCAGTCGTCTGATGCACAAGTTGATACTGCAGCACACTCTATATCACAGTCGTCATCGAGTGTCGATCAACAGCAACCTACTTCGAGCCATCATTCGTTGAATCCAGTTACCTACACCTCTGTCGTCAGTCAACCTTCTGTCGTTTTGCTTTCCACGGCTAACGTTCTGGTGCATGGTTCAAATGGAAAACACATCACTTGTCGTGCCCTTCTTGACTGCGGATCACAATCCAGCTTCATGACTTCTGCTGTTTGCGATCGCCTTGCATTGAAAAGAAAGCCTATCAACATGTCAGTCAATGGTTTCGTAAATTCTTCTCACTCAATTTGTAGTCACTCCGAAGCAAAGTTTTCGTCGAAAGTTTCAAATTTTTCTCGCACTGTGGATTTTTTAATTGTTCCCAAAATCACTGATTACATTCCACAAATCAATTTTGATATCAAAAACTTGTTCTTGCCGTCAAACATTGTTCTTGCTGATTCAAATTTCCAGAATCAAAGTGAAATTGAGCTACTCATTGGTGCTGATGTATTTTGGGAATTAATTGGTCGTGGTGAATTCCAATTACCTCATTTCTCGTTGTCACTCCGGGAAACTAAGCTCGGATGGATATTTGCAGGAAAGTCAACTGTCTCGTTGACTACTCATTGTCATATTCTCTCGAACGCCACTATGGAATCCCTCGACAAATCGATTCGTGAATTCCCCGAAATTGAACAAGTTGAATCCTCCGTTGATTCGTCCAAGTTCGCTCCAGAGGAGCAAGAATGCGAGGATCAATACAAATCGTCAGTCGCTCGTAATCCAGAGGAAGGATATATTGTTCAGACTCCTCTGAAAAATGACCCAAAATTGTTGGGCGATAGCAAAGAAATAGCTGTCCGCCGATTTCATGGCTTGGAGAAAAGATTTCCTCAGATTCCCGAACTGAAACTGCAGCATCAGACATTCATTGATGAATATGTTGAGCTTGATCACACGACAGAAATCGATGACTCTGAATTTCGTGAATCTTCCAACGTCTATTTCGTTCCTCATCATCCTGTATTCAAGGAAACATCCACCACAACTAAGACTTGTGTCGTTTTTGATTTTTCTTGCAGAATTGTATCCAATAACTCATCGATCGGCTTCTCATCTGTCGCACCTTCAATTCAATTGTCGTTGTACCCTCATATATTCAGATCAAGAACGCATCCTACCCTGATTGGTTTTGACATCGATAAGATGCACTCGCAGTTTTTTATTGACCCTAACCGGACCCAATTCCAGTCCATTGTTTTGGGAAATTCGCAAACTAAATCCATCTCATCGAAGCTTATAGAAGAGTATTCTCGTTTGGAAGCCGACGCTTTAACCGTCGCACATGGCCCTTGCGAGTACCTTCAATCTTTTCACCACAATCGATATGCTTCAACTCGATTGGCAACCTCAAAATCTCGTGTTGCGTCTCTGAAGAATCAGAAACTCTTGGAACTGCTTCTCATCGACCTCATGGAACAGATGATTCCATTGCCTACTAAGATTGATAGAACATCATTTTGGTTAGATTATCGTGCCGTCCTGTCATGGATAAAGGTTTTTCCGAGCAAATTGGCTATTTTTGTCAATGCCATGTTCAATGATACTGTGAATAATTTTGTAAATTACAACTTTTCTACGGCAGAATTCGAATATTTAAAGAATTATTTATGTTTAATAGTCTCAAATAAGCATATTTTTGTTGATTTGTTCGATGTTGTTTGTATTCATTTGACTTTTGCTCCACTTAGGTCACCACAGTTTATTGGATTTTGTGAATATAGTGTAAAGCCTATTTACTTTGCTTATACTGTGTTGACTCAAATTAAATTTTGTTTAAATTCGCGCCCTCCACACCCCTTTTCATTTGGTCATAAATTCTTTGCTCCCCTTACCCTTGCCTACACCTCGATTGTCAGCAGTGTCAATGCCTCTAAAGAACTTTCGTCATTGAAACAGCCACCTGATCACCTCTCACTTTGGCAACTTGTATCGCAGAACGTTCAGTACTTTTGGAACTTCCTATCTGTTGCACAATTGCAAGAGCTTAATCCCTACCATAAATGGAAGATAACTTCGCCTAGTGTCGTCTACAGTAGCACACAGAGACTCATCATAAATGCCCAGGCGCTATTCTCTTCATGGACCCTTGGACGAATTGAAGCTCGAAACCCTGAACCTGCTGTAGTGGATACACTTTTAACCACTTCCGGACTGTTCAAACGTAATGTTCGTTTGCTGTGCCCTCTTCCAGTCGTGGAGGACACTAGCCCTATTTCATCTTTGAAGATCCCTCTTCAAGGCGGGGAGGATATGGAGGAGCCCTTGCTTCATAATTTGAATCCAGCGCCAGTAACATTGCTGTAAGATGTAAGATTGCTGCGCGCCCTATTGAGAACAAGATGGAACTGGCCAGTTCACCCCTTCGCCACTTCTGTGATACCCAGCTTCTACACACGTCTTCACTACCACTTCTATCGCAAATCTCGTTCAATGTACCCCCTTTCGAATGTACTGTGCTGAATTTACCTTTTTGAGTTGTTTAATACAAGTATTCGCTCCAAGTCGCTCTTCAATCATTTAATACAGTCCACACCAGTCCTAGGCCTTAACAGTCGGTACATGTCGATTTCACTAACAAGAGAATCGAGTATATTCCGGTACATTTCGTGGGAAAAGTTATTCCGAATGCTAATGAAGCCAAATACCTAGGCATGACACTAGACGCCAAACTTAGATGGAAAGCCCATGTCAAAAAAAGAAGGAAGAACTCCTCCTAAAAGTCAGGAAAATGCATTGGCTAATGGGGAGACGGTCGAAGTTGTCAATCCAGAACAAGCTTACATTGTACAACCAAGTCCTTAAACCAGTCTGGACATATGGAGCTCAGCTTTGGGGCTGTACGGCTCAGTCAAATCGAGACATCATCCAATGATTCCAGAACAATGTGCTAAGAACGGTGGTCAATGCACCATGGTACTTTCGAAACGAACGTCTCCATCATGAGCTTCGGATCGAAACAATAAACGATGCTATAAAGCGACAAGCTGTGAGACACCTACAGCGGCTAAGATGTCACATCAACGAGGAAGCTGTCCAACTCCTTGATACAAGTGATATCATCAGAAGATTGAAGCGTACCAAACCACTTGACCTAGCTTACTTGTGAAGCAGTGAAGTGAAACATCCACCATAATCAACAAAACTCAGTGACGTATCTAAGTTTTGAATATATGTCCATTTTTTTCAAAATAATATTGTTAATAAGTTATACTTGATGCAATAAAGAATGTTGAAAAAAAAATTGCTCAATCCTTAATATCCTGAGTTATCTTTTTGGAAGTTCTTTATTTGCCTACAACAGCTTATCCTCTCTAAACCAAAAGTGATAGCTGTTGGCTATAAAAATACACCAACTATCGATTGTGTAAGAAAATGTAATAATGAAAACATAATAACTCAAAGAAAAAACAATATAATTCCTTCTACCATCATTTCTGTATAAGGCAGCATAGATCCCTGTATGAAGAGAACCTTCTCCTACTTATTCCTTGGTTCTGCACTTTACGAGAAATTACTGACCCCAATATCCCAGCAAGGATTTTCCCAAGTTTCCTTCATACACTCCAACAAAATTGGGTTTATAGACAGATTCTGCTGACAGGGATAGCGCCAGTGTGGCCCTTGGAAAGATCGTTAGAGAGTTTTTGGTGCCAAAATCTCACGGGCCCCGTTAGCAGGAGACTAGCGCGAGCAACAGAGGATGCTACTCAGTTGAAGGAGGAAGCCCGTTAACTTTGGACAGGGGGGGGAAGGGAGGCGCTCGTGACGGTGGGCCTCTAGGAATGGGTGATTGTCTGGGGGCACCCTTTCATCGTCACCCGCTGTTGTCAGGAGGCAAATCCATCGTCACCTGCGAACTCCGTGCTTTGTGAAGAGGTTCCACGGGCCCGTTAGTGGTTGCCAAAAACTCTCTACTCTTGAGCTGACAGACTGTAATAGGGCCTTGAGGTACCGTCTGCTAAAATATTCATAGGTACCGTCTATCAAAATGCATCTAAATTTAATTTTAAAAATCCGAAAAAAAACATTTTTTTGAACAATGGGGAATTTGCCTCACATTTTTTTTTTTTCGAATGAGGGTTTATTTTTATGGAATAAAACCATAGTGAGCTGCTTGAAAACGCATCCAAAAAATTTAGAGAATTTAAGGAAGATGGAAATTTTAAATGTGGTGGCAATGTGTAAGAGGCAGCCATGTTTGAAACGTGACGGATATTCTACCAATCTGACTTCAAAGGAGGTTCTGTGGTGCTTACCACAGAAGCGGAACATACACGAACTTTTAGCTTCCGAGTAGTGCGCACAAGAGTGCGCCGCGAACTGGCAGGAAGAACCCAGACACAAAAGTGACCAAAAGAAACAATATTACTCACTTTTTTACAATACGAATCTACCTACTAGTTTATCAAGCATTATTAGTCTTCATCTTCTCTTATTTAGTCTCAAGATTTGAATCACATTATTCGAGTAGCCATTTCACTGGATCGTTTTGTGTGGCGGTGCTAGAACTCTGTCTGTTGTTGGAGTTGTTTTCGCGTCGTTTTTTTTCGTATGACGTCAACAATATTCCTCGATTTTCGCGGTGTTTTGTAACAGAGGTTCACTTGTTTAGTCATTGTCTCCTACAGTAATTTTTTCCCCTTGGTTATTCCTAGTGTTAAACGTTATTCTAGGGCCCTATTATAGGATTTGACTTGAAATTCCAGAATCTAAAATTGAGGCAAATTCCCCATTGGGAAATAAAGGGCTAAAGGGGGTTACAGCTGTATTACCAATTATGTGATAATTGGTGTGATAATTTGCAGCGTTTTTATAACTCGAATGAATTTTATACCCATATACCTACAATTTCTTTATACCGTGGGTCGATTTACACAACATCTCATATACTTACTTTTGGTATTATTTACTAAGCATTGAGTTTTCTACATCGGATGTTTTATTGATGTTAGGTACTTACTTGTTCTATTTCTTTGAATTTGTGAGTGAGGTAACGATCAACCAGTGGTCCTGCATAATCCTCTGGGAAGGATGGCTTCTGTGGTAGAATATACTTGTAGAGTCGCTCGTTGAGGACGTACAGCTGCGCCGTCGAGGCGCACTTAACGTTGAACCACCAGTCACACGTCAACGCAACTTGAGAGAAGATTGTTCCGTTAGGGCAAAGGAAGGAGGCCTGGCCGCCGTTGAGGTCGCAGTAGTGCCAAACCTGGATTCAACATCACAAATATTTCTGGATCTTGAGGGACAAATGTTCAGAGATATGAATTATTCCTTTGCTCTCAGCGAACGCTCAAGATGTTGAATTATTTCGCTAATAGATAATCGGTAGGAAAAGGTGCGAAAGACCCCTTGTCAATACCAGAGGTTGCCATGTTTATTTTGTAATTATGTTTTCAAGGTTTGAATTGTTGAGAGTGGAGAATACAATAGGTGATCCAGAATATCTATTCTATAATTTTTGTCATCTGATTCTTGAATCCGGGCTTTGGATTATATTTTTTTCAAGATATTGTATTCGAAATGATATTTTCAATGAGATCATTCATTTCATTGGTTCGTTCATTGAATTTTGAAAACTGAAATGATCGCCCGCTCTTGGTCTTATTTAGTTCGTGATGAACGTTTCAAAAATGATTTCTTTGTAGAAAGTCTTTTCACTTTGACTTCGTGAGATATTGTTATTCCAAAATTAGTTTAGAAGGATTAATTAGTTTGAGAAGGATCGTAAGTGTTCGTTTCTTGTTACATTGGTGCTTGAGTTTACGTTGATACTTGCGCTACGAGAGTGGGTGTTTCTGTACTGGCACTAAGAAATTGTTGTTGTTACCTGTGAGAGAGTCAGATACATTTTTCATTTAAGTTCCTTTGCTTTTTTCTTCTTGTCGTCCGTCTATTCAGTATTTCGTTAGTTCTTCCTATGCTGCAGCTTGTGAATTCATCTCGCATTATACAAGTTCCTGTACATGGCGGCATAGCAATATTCAACTCCATTGCTGGTTAGTTCCAACTTAACCTGTATAATTCTGATACTTCAGTATTTTCATAAATTATCTATCCTAACCTTGCCGTTATCCCATTTCTCCCCGACTTTCCTGACTGATGAGTGCACTGAGACAGTAATACCCCTATCTTCTCAATAGCTGAGCCTTCCATCGGTCTTCTACATTTCTCAGTTTTTCTGTCAAGGCTGAGTTTTGATTTCTTTTAATTTGGAACCACCTTGCTGCGGGAGGTATGGGAAGTGAGTTTACTCGGGAGGGACCACCAAGTGGTAGGATTGGAGGGAGTCCAATTGTAGGAGTAGTCCAATTGGAGTAGAATTGGAGTAGACTCTTCAGAAACTCTCTTTCTTCATCTTCTGGTTTTAGATTTCAGGGATAAACGGGATGGTTAATTATAAATTCTATTTTGACTACCACTGATGAATAAAATTACATGGAAATTCTTAGGCTCGTTTAGATAGCACTATACCTGGCATCTGGTCTCAGGGTCCCCGAAGAAACCTTTGTACCTTTGCGTCTTACAGCTGAAACTCGTCTGAGGTATTTCATCGTAGGTTGGATAGTCCACTCCAGCCTGGCCTGGCGTCGCTCCTTCTTCGTCGTCGTCTATGCTGATTGGTTTCTTGATCGGGATTTTCTGTATCTAATTCCAAAATACGACTTGATAATGATTAATTATTTCATAATTCTTTCCACATTCCTTACTACTATTGGACATTTTTTATCAATATTATGCTCTTCATTTGTATTGTTCCATTTTGGTTTATTGTTTTCAATAATGAACCTTTGGAATCGACCAAGAATTTTTTTTTTAACGCCCCCCTCAAAATTTGGTGGTTTACGTTTCAAGATACGTAGAATCCAAAAATCGAATAAAAATTTGGCCGTCCGTCCGCCGTACGCGGCACTTTCCCCACTTAGCATTTTGATTTTGATGAAATTTGGTATGTAGGCTCCATTTGGGGTCTAGTTGTAGGTCACTTCTAAGGGTTCAAAAATAAATTTTGAAATTTTGAAAACGCCCTAACTCAAAAAATTTTGATATAAAGGTATTATTTTTCCATCAATTTAAGATTCCATAGAATTTTTAGAATTTTTTGAGACCACGCGGAGCTCTGTTGGACAAACCGTTCGCTCCCTACGAGAATTAAGGGTTGGACGTACGATAAATCAGAAACACGAGTGTGAATCGCAAAAGAGTCCTAATCTCCTTTCAAATTTTAGCTGACCGAAATGCGATCGATGTTTTTCTTCATGTTGGATGATTGGTGGCTTTGCAGACGAGTGATCAATATAGAAAAATAATAAACCATTGTGTAATAATTTGCAGCGTTTTAAGTATAGTTTTTTAAATCAATGAGGTAATAATGTCTTCTCCCAAATGTGTATTCAGATGTATGATGCTCAAAAAAAAGTGTGGCCTACTACAGTTGTAGTTTTTACCTGGATCGTATTGGTTCGTTTGTCCACACCCATCTGTATGACTAAAAATTCGAGTGTACTTACCTTTGGAGTGTAGCCTGGTTCAATTGGTCTAGGGAACGTCTTTACTATTTCTTTTGCAGAGTTTGGCAGAGCGTTGGCCCTTTGTAAGATCTTCAAGAGCTTCGACAACGTTTTAATGCTGGAATCCAAATTTTCCGAAGTTATTCTATCAGGAAGGGTCTTGGAGATTGATACGCCTTCCAAAATGTCATTAACGTTTTGAGAATCATCATATTCGTATTCATACTGCTCCTTGCTGTAGCTTACAGGATCTGCAACGAGTTGAGTTTTTTATTAAACGTTCAGGATGACATTCCCAAAATACAATTCGGATACAGTGAGGACGCATATTGCCTGGAAGAACACACGACTTATAATAAATAGCATGTCGATACCATATACGAACAATTGATTTATTTTCTTTGCTTTTTTGGCTTTTGATGAAGTCTGCTAACTGAGATGAGGTTAGAATATTCAGGGCAGTACCTACTTATAACTATCGTCTTTTCCCTGTCTAAAAAATTGAAAAGGATATCATGGTTTAAAATACCTTGTGAAATTCAGAATGTCTCTTAAAATTTGCTACTTGGAGTTCAAGATTGGCCCACTAACAAATGGACAGTAGTTTAGTATTCAATACGAGTAGATTTACAGACCTACAATATTATAAATATTTACAAAAGAGGGGTTAGTTAGTAGTTAGATTCTTATGAACTGAATGGGGTAGTTGCATGATATTTTTTTGTATTTTTTCTGTGTAGAGAATCTCTATTGAAGTACGTACCTGCAAATAAAACTCCCAGAAACGCTTCCTAAAAATTTAGAGATTTTTTCAAAGAACGGGATTCTCGGATTCAGGCGGGAAAACCTACACACGGCTTTGACGCTGCGGGGTGGGGGCTACGTCACGGGTGTGAAGGGGGCCAAGCATGGGCTAGTATCCATAGTGGACCATGGCTAGTATCCATAGTGGTCCATGGCGCCAACGTTGCAACAAGAAAAACATCCAAAATATGCTTCAAAACTTTCAATTCAAACGATTAATTCAAACATGTAAAGCTTGAAAAATATATTTCAAAGTTTTTTTAATCATCACCATTATTTTGCAACTATATTTCAACGTTTCTGACTCGAATTGTCCTCAATGGCAGTGATCTCAACGCACTCTATCCGTGAGATTCTCGTTTAGGGATGACGTAAGAGGAGTGGCCCGCCAACACTAAAAAGTACGGTACTTCTTTATTGAAATACGGCTTAACTAAATGGAATTTTGAACTGAAAACTGATGTAGAAACGTTTTTAAGTGCGCTAAATTCGAATCTGAAGTCAAAAACACGAAATTCCGACCCATGCAACTACCCCATTTGGTGAGAATCTCACCTATGTTTCGAGAAGGATTATTGCGTCCGAGTCTACCAAGGTAGCAAAAGCATTTTTTCACTTTTCAAGGTTAAAAAAAGTTCTACAAAATCGAAATTTCCATTTTAGATCTTCCTGAACAATTTTGGTTCCCTATGGGGGTAGTGCGAGGTAATTGGAAATTGGCGTTTTGAGTTTAGCTATTATATGCATCTGATCATCTATACAATTCGGTTATGGATACGAGGAAGCTATGTGCCTCACCCATTTGGCAGGCGTTTTTCGATTTATTATATGACGACGACACTTCGATGTGTAGGAGGTAAAATGTATAACCTTGTCTTCGTTTAAGATAAAGAACTAGTTTATCTTACCTGGAACAGGTGTTGTTGGTTGAGCTATGTAAACAGCATGATATTTCTGCCCTGCAGCCGGCACTGGGGGACGGTATTTTGGCACTATCGTTGGTATTTTGGGTGGCTCAGTCTCAACTTCTATCTCTTGGCTCTGCATTATCGATACAGTGGGCTCTGTGGTATCGACTACGACTGGAACGTATGGTTGTTTATGGTCGAGGTTGTAGCTTCCCAAATCCTCTTTGTTTATGTAGTATGGATTCGTTCTCGTCAGCTGGGGCTGGGTAACTTCTGTAAGATGCTGTTTGATGGGCGGTTGCTTCTGGTACGTTTTGTAAATAGGTTGTTGGTGTTTGTACTGATACGTTGCTGGTTTTATTGGCGCAGGAGTCTGGTATTGTAGTATCAACTCAGGCTGGTACTGCACACCTACGTTCTGACTCTTGTACTGACTTTGAATTGGAGTTGCTGGAATGGGGCTATATTGAAATCCAGCAGCCTGGCTGTATTGCAACGGGTCTTCAATCTGCTCCAAAGGGTCAGCTTGTTGTTCTTTGACAGGCTCCAAGTTGGTCAACGAGTAACCCTGAACTCTTTGCTGCTGTGGATACAAGTTCAGTCTTGGCTGAAATTTCCCTTGTTGCTTTGCAATTGCCAAATAGTTCTGAGTAATCATCTTCGTTAGTGACGACGGTTGCTGAATGTACCTTGAACAGCATTACATAATTATTTAGAAAATGAATGAAAATTGCTGCTGTTGTCGAGGGACTTCTAGCTTAGGCATTTGTGCTTAAGAAGGGTGGTGGGTTTTAGAACTTTGTCATCTTTTGAGAATACCATTACTGTGCCCATAGCTAAGCAGCAACAGGTTCTACGTCTGCCAAAACCTATCCACTAGCTGCAACGCTAAACCCAGCTAGAACCAATCTTTAGTTAAGGTCGCCCATGCTAGATATCCACGCAACATCAACTACTTACATCTGTAAAATAATTGTATTTGTTTCTTGAAGCAACTTGAGATTATTCCTTACCCTGTCCCTCTCTATACATTTTTTTTTCAATTTTGAATGCGTCAATTAAGGTAATCTGGAGTTGTTCAGACTATGGGGCATCTCGGAATGGAAGCCCCTCAATATATTCATGAATATCACAAGCCCCGAAATTTTCCTGCTAAGTTTGCGTACCTGGCTTCATACGGCTGATACTGCTGTGATGGCACGAGGTATTGAGGCTGCTGCTGGGGCGGTGGCTGCGCAGGCTCGTAAGGCCAGTTCTTATCTGGCGTCGCCTGATGAACCTGCTGTGTATATCCCTGAGCACTGACTGGAGTCGTCAGCGACTGGTCGACGGGATGTGCTAGGTAGAACGTCATGTAGGGGATTAATCGTCTGATTCGCTCTCTAGCCGCAATCTTCTCCTTGGATGTATTCGTAGTTCCGTTGTACACTCTGATCCCCCATGTCGACGTGCTCAAGCCTGAAACATTAAAAACACAATATAATTAATATCTTACTCCACTTGAAAATCATGCATGAAATATGAATGCAGTTGATTCATTGTTCGCTATGAGATGTGCAACAAATCTATCAATTAAAATGCGATGCTGTGCTGTTTACAAAGAATGAGTCAAGTTTTCCTACGATATGGCTTGATGCCTTTTTGGGCTAAGCATTTTATATTTGATCCATTATTTACTAACTCAAATATTGTGGAATTAGTCATTGTGAAATGTAATGAAATATCTTTATTAAATTATGTTCTGAGGACGTAAAACAGACAAGTTCGTGAGTTTATTTGGGACCTACACTCGAATTGGCTTGCAAAACTAGCCGGTGTCATTGCCAGGTAGATATTTTCGTCTTAGGTCAGGTTTCATTTTTGCTCTCTGGTCTATCAAGGTAGACTGCGGAAGCATTGTTTTTATTTTCCATGGTTTTAATGTTCTCCAAAATCAAAATTTCCGCTCATGTTTTACGTTTTAGACCTTCCTGTACAATTTTGGTTCCGTGTCAGTCTGTCATGAAATCCTTGTAACGTACAAAGAGGAGACGAAGTTATTGTCCGATTTAGATGAAATTTTTCCCTATGAAGATCATCGTTGCAGTGCGGTTGGGTCCTAGGATTGTGCGGTGTGGCGTGTAGACGGTCCCCTATGAGGGTAGTGCAAGATACTTAAGAGATTGATGTATTGAGATTAGATACTATGCATCGGATCATCTATAAAATCGGGTAATGGATACGAGGTAGCTTTGTGCCTCTCCCACTTGGCAGACGTTTTGCCGCCTTTCTACGTCATGAACTACTATGAACTATATTTCCCCTAGACACTACTACTTGTTGATGCATTACAGCACTGCTTCCATACGCAACTCCTTATCCGATTTGCCCTTTTCGAGTTATGCACCTCAGACTTCCTGTTGACTTGGTCATTCCGGGAGTCTGGTCCGGACCCCCAGGGCCTGTTGGAAGGCGCGGTTCTTGGGTCACTAACACTTTCGCCTTGATCTTGGCGCGGCCGTTCGTTCTCCCATCTCTTCCAAGGCCGAAAAACGCGGTGTCGTGCCGCAGCGATCCGGGAACTGACGACACGAGCTACCTTCGCTTTCGTTCCAAGGTTGCTTTGTCTTAGAATCTTATTTTGGAATCTCGAAACATCCGCTGGGGGTTCACACCTGCTCGGGGCGTGGGCGGGGGGTTATAGGGGACCATCTACATCCAGATTCGCAAAATCCCTGAGAAATTCATCAAATTTGGATAAAAAGTGTAGGAGTTATTGGTGTTACAAGGATATTCACGTTCACGAGTGCACAGTGGCTGGTATCAATCCGAGGGCGATGATTTTCATAGAGAACCATCTACATTCTGATCAGCATAATTCCTGATAATTTCTTTGAAATTAGACGTCAACTTCGTATAGTTTAGTCCGTTACAAGGATTTCATAACAGATAATCACAAAACCAAAATTGTACAGGAAGACTGATTTTGGAGAACTTTTTTTTCATTTTTGAAAAGTGAAAACAATGCTTCTCGGAAACCTTGGTAGACTCGGAATCAAAAATTTTGATCTCTATTTCCGAGAATTTCCAGGCTGATGCTATCTATCTTATCATTCTGACTTCATACGAATGACAATTGAAATCTATTGCGTACCTTTGTTTCTACCGTCTTTTTGTTGGTCATTTCTCATGCGGTCATTGTGATTTTCCTTCTACTGGTCCAGTTTGAAACAACTCAAAATGACATGTTTAAAACAGTGGTAAACACCGTTTTAAAAAGAAAATTGAAAACAAGTGTTTTAAAACAACCGGTTTTTCAAAACTGTGTTTAAAACGGCACCAACCCTGTTTAATCTCGATGAAAGTTTCAGGGATTGTGCGGGTGGGTGTGTAGATAGTCCCCCTATAAAAATCATCGACCCTGGACTGAAAGGAGCCACCGTGCATGCGCAAACGTGAATTCCTTGAAATAGCCATAACTTCTTCATTTTCCATCCGAATTGGATAAAAATTTCAGGGATTGTATGATTAAATACGATGTCGATCAAATTTTCTAGGATTGTGCGGGTTGGCACGTCCCTATAAATTTCATCTCATATGATGGTCTTCTTACGAGGGATATTCTTTGTTTTAGGGTATAAATCAATTTGAAACTTATTGTTCCACATCCCGAGTAGTTATGATCATACCAGTTGTTGTAAAATTCCTGTATACCCTCTGATAGGCTCAAGATTTTCATTGATGGTGACCCTAAAGGAGCACATTACACCAGATTATGTTTAATTAGTACGTTGAAAAGCAACATTTAAACCAGAGGTGTGCGACTTGTGCTTTCAATGGTAATTTTCAGTCTATTTTTATCGAGTTCCAGTAATTACTTGTTCATAGGTATCAATGAAGAGTGAACTGCATTGGCCTAAACTGTCACTTACTCTTCCTGTCTTTTGGAATTTCCGTGGGAGAACATTACTTTGGATATCACGTGAAAGTCTATAGAATGGAGTCGTTCCTCTGTCAGGTTACGCCTCTAGCCCACCAATTTTCACTCCTCGGTAAAACGATCTCTGCGAACAGTACTGAACTACCATCTGTAGTGCGATAACTCCCAAAGAAAATCCGGTTTCCGTTTGCCTTTTGTGTCACGACTTCTTAAGGTGATTGTAATGATCTGTCAGTCTCTGAAATAGCTAACCCACTTTGGAATACCTAACTTACCTGCAATACCTACTTACATCCTTTGATGTCGATTGTTTATTTCGATCCGTTATCGACTTTTCATCATTTCTAGTCATATCTCCCTTATAGTAAATTTTACTTTCTCGACTGAACTTTTTCGTGAGTAAACCTACTCTTTTTGTGATGAAAAACCTTGTGACTGGTTATGCCCAAGAATTCATCGGTCTTCATCAGGGCTCTCATCCATGAGCCCGCCAATTATAACCATAGTTCTGATGACTGTGAATCTGGCTCAATTACCCTATGCATGTCAAATCGTCAGCGTGCCAATTTTGTCAACCACACGTGGCATTCCAAGATTTTAAACAGCTAGGGGCTCTAACCCATGAATCATTCCAAGGTTGAACAATAATGAATAAATTGAAAGCTCTAATATGTTTTCAGCCAAACATAAGCCCCCAGGTCCGTGGTGGTCAGCATAATGATGCTTTCCACTTTTCCACAGACCAAGCGAACGACTCATTGCACTTTTAATAGTCAGCGATTGTCATGCCCTCTGCCTGTCCTTCATCAGGCGTGGATACCATATGGGTTGCTTGCTCCTTCAATCTCAACTGCATTCCTTCAAACCACCAGAGAGCCCCGCTAGCCATCTTTGAATCGTAATAAATACCCTGAATTTTGGACAAACTCTCAAGAGCATTTCCGCAACTCCAGGCTACAAGTTACAGACGAATTGTGTTATTTCTCTTAAGTTTAGCATTGTTACCCATTTCAAGAGTTTGAATTTACGAATTTGGACCCGAGAAAAGCACAGTAATCAATTTCTATGTCCAAGTTATCGCACTTCTGATGTGGCTGGTTAGAAGGTTCATTCACACACCAAAACAAAAAAAAAAAAAAAATAATAATAATAATAATCGGTGCTCAAAATTAGGATCTGGACAAAATGAGCTCTTACATCAGCTAAATCGGAATTTGAACTTAACATCTGATTCTAAATTATAGCTCCTGGATCTGATGAATCGAAATTTGATCAGTCTTTAAGAAAATACACGATTGGGTATAAAACACCTACGGTTTGCTTGCTTCTTAGCCAATTTTTCTCCAATGCCTAGTGGTTTGCGGTGTCCGTCAGCATGTAATCATAAGTTGTACTTTTCGTGATATACATAGTAGCATATTAGTGCGTCATTCCTCCAACAATGAACACGTCCTTTCTTACCGCGGATGGAAAAGGAGCGGCTGTTGAAAGAAAACAAATAATGACTCGCCTAAGTTTTTCTGGGAAGACAAGCCGTTGAACGCTCGAGGGCGAGAAGGATTTTTCCTATTTTACTGCCTACCTTTTATAGCCAGTTCTTAAAGCAATCTTCAGTTTTCAGAAAAAAGGAAGTTACGTAAAAGAAAATGCTTTGCGAAACTTTACTCCAAATACGTTGTTGCATAACTTTTGATTGAATAGTACAATATTCATAAAAATGCGCCATTTCATTCGAATTGCTCTTGAAAAAGATTATGCTGAATCATGAAATTATGATGGGCAATCCAGGTAGATTCATCAAACTTAGATGTCATCCTCAGCCCAATCCATTATATGCAGTCTGTCAATAACGTCTTATGAGTAGGAATTATTGAAAATCTTGTGATTTTACTGTCAGTGCCTTCTCTCACTAGTTATACTCAATTTGAAATTTCAACTGACGGGAATCCATCTAGATGCGGTGGCATCATTTGGCGAAATGTCAGCAGAATCTGCTGTTTTCGCTATTTACTACCACATATCAAAGTGACGAGGGAATATTTTTACGATTCCCAGCTTTCAACCTTTCGTCAAAGCGACGCACAATCTTCGATAAAACTTGCCATTACGTATCACCTCTGAAGCCAACAATCTCTCGATACCTCGGAAAAGAGAAAAATAACTATTTTGTATGTTTGATATATCTGACTGCTCTCTAGAACACTGGCTCCTCTGATAATATCTTTTGATTACTTCCTAGGACACATATAACTTTCTATAATATCTTTAGATCCTGGCTCTTTGTAATATCCTTCAATAGGAACATCTCAGGGGTTTTTGTTCATTTTTTGGATCACTCGATCCTTCTGTGTCCTTCGACTACACGAGAAACCACCTTCTTTTATGTCCCCTGGCACCATTCCCCTGGATACTATCATATATTGGAACATGATAATATCGTTTATAATATCCTTCGACACTAACTTGAAAAATTTGTTGTTCATGATGGTGAATCATTTTATTTTAGAATTAAATCTGGGGACACCCGCAGACCACCGAATCGTTAATGTTATGATCACAGATCAGACCAGTTAAACACATAATGTGTTTGTCATCAAAGATTATAGTTTTCGAATGCAGTAGGCACTTTAGTAAGTTCAGCTCCATTGGATAAATTATTCTCATCATCAAGGGATCTTATGTGCTCTTACGTGACATACACTTTCAAACCGAATAACCTCCGTAAAGACACATTCTGTGTTGATATTGTTAGGAGAATCATATGGGATCATGGTTGTTTGTGTTGTTCAAGTCGGAAAATCTTGTTGTTAAGACGGAATCGTTTGGAAAAGTGGTGCTTTCCGAAAATCAGTTATATTTTGCAATTTGTGACAGTTTTGTTGTTGAATAAAGCCGTTAGGTCTTTCAGTTGGTTATTGACGTCCATTTACTACATTGGTGTCAGAAGTGACCGACCGAATCCAAACATCAACATGAGTGACGATGAATCAATTGCAGCCAGGGTCCGTCATCGACGTGCGATCATCCCGGCAGAGAGGGTCGAGGAATCCGATCAATTGCACATCGATGAACACTTGCCTTCAGCTACGATGGGTGGAGTAGGAGTAGGCGAACAAGTGGCCAACGTACCCGATCAAGTATCAACTGACAGGACTACATTAGCTGCTCTCAACTTAATCACCCAGCAGTTAGCAGCATTAACGGGAGCATTTCAACAATTTGTCAATCAACAGCAAACTCCGGGAACATTCAACAACGACCTTGAAAGTTATTTATCATCACACCGAGAGGAGCAACGTTCTGGTCCCCGGGAACTAATAAAACCTCCGACATTCGATGGAACATCCCCGTGGGATGACTATTGGACCCAGTTCCAAGTAATTGCAAAATCTAATGGGTGGAGTTCGGTGACAGCTGGGGTACGACTAATGGCATGTCTTCGAGGAGTTGCTCTTGCTGCAGTGTGCAATATTCCAACTGTATCCAGGACTTTATCCTCAATGGTCGACTGTTTGAATACACGTTTTGGTGCAGAAGGGCAGGCCAGACTGTTTTTGGCTCGACTACGCCAACGAATCCAAGGGCCAAAAGAGGACGTTGCCACTTTTGCAGCGGACGTTGAGAGCCTGGCTCGACGTGCAGTGTCAGGCGAGGAAGCCAGAGAAACCATAGCCATGGAACAGTTTTTGAACGGCTTGAAAAATCAGCGTGTTCGGGAAATGGTGATTGGGAGTGATCCTACAACCCAACTGCGAATTCGTTGTAGGCAGGGATCACTAGCCTGTTCTTCGAGTAGCGATTTGAATGACTCTGTCTGATGTAACTCGATGATGTTGACCTGCTGATCACCAGAAACCTGTTCTCGCTTCTCACAGTATCGACATCCCCTCTCAGCACACGGTCTTCTGGAGAGAGCATCAGCATTCCCGTGCAAAACGCCCTTTCGGTATTGTATGTCCAATGTATAAGTTGCCAACTGCTCTAACCACCTAGCCAACTGCCCATCTACTGCTTTAAAATTAGTCAACCACCTGAGTGAAGAGTGATCAGTTCGCACAGTCAATGGCTTTCCATTATCTAATCCATATGGTGCGAAGGCCTTCACAGCTGCCACCACACTCAACAACTCTTTACGCGTGGTACAATAATTTCGTTCACAACGTGACAAGCAGCGACTATAGTAAGCAATCACTCTTTCATTCCCATCTTGTACCTGAGAGAGTACTGCTCCTATGGCCACATCACTGGCATCTGCATCGATGATGAATTGGCACGATGGTAACACATGACCCAAGATTGGTGCCTTCTGCAATAAAGCTTTCATCTTGCTAAACGCTATTTCACAAGAATCAGTCCAATTGAACCTCTGGCCTGACTGATTCAGAGTCTGGTATAAAGGCTTCAACACATCTGCAAGCCCAGGTACAAACGTCCTGTAGTAGGAGCACAGGCCAATGAATGAGCGTAGTTCTTTTGCAGAGTTTGGTGTAGGCCAATCCATAATTGATTTCACCTTCACTGGATCTGTAGCAATTCCCTCTCTAGTAATCAAATGCCCTAAGTAAGTAGCAGTTTGCCTCAAAAATTCACATTTCTTCACATTTAGCTTCAACCCACCTTTTCTCAAAAGTGCAAAAAGTTCTTCCAAACACTTCAAGTGGTCTTCAAATGAATTTGTATGCAGCAGAATATCATCTAGGTAGACTTCCAAGACACCCTTGTTCAATAGCGGTTGCAGTAATTGTCGCATTAGTCGCTGAAAGGTACTGGGGGCATTACAAAGCCCAAAAGGCATGACTGTAAACTGCCATAGGCCATATCTGGTGCAAAACGCTGTCTTCTCTTTGGATTCAGGTTCCAACGGAATTTGCCAATAGCCTGACTGGAGATCTAGGGTTGTGAACCACTGGCTTCCCTCCAATGACCGAAGAGTTTCTTCAATGTGCGGTAGTGGGTGCGAATCTTTAACTGTCACAGCATTCAATTTGCGATAATCAATGCAGAAACGCCATGTTCCATCTTTCTTCCGGACCATTACCACTGGGCTTGCCCATGGACTAGACGATTCCTCTATCACTCCAGCCTCGAGCATTTCGTTCACCAATGTTGTCACAGTCTCCTGTTGCACTGGGCTAACTCTTCTGGGTGGTTGTTTTATTGGTTGATGGTCTTGAACATTGATTGAATGCATTCCTATTTTACATTTCCCCAGGGCGTTCTTGTTAGCAGCGAAAACATCTGCATTTTGGTTGATTAGATGACAAAATGCCTGTTGCTTCTCATCCCCATCTACCGTGTCTGATGCCTACAATGTTCGGAAGCGCCAGTTGATGAGGAAGAAGAAGTTGATAAAATAAGGAGAGTAGTGAATGATCAGCTAGAAAAAGCGCGTCGTGATTGGAGGCGATTTCAGAAGGACGCGGAATGTTGGAGATGTGGACGTACTGGCCACTTGAGGAGGGAATGCAAGAGTACAGAAAGGAAGGAAAACTAGGAATCACCAGTTCCCAAGCCCAGGAACTGGTTGATGAACAAGGGGCTTCAGAACGACTGGAGGGGGAGACAATTTTTGGAACTTTCCGAACATCCATCATCATAGATGGCAATATTGATGGAAACCCTTGTCAAATGCTATTGGATACAGGGGCCACAGTCTCCATTATCAATTCATCAATGTTGGCAGAAGGTAAAGTGAAACAAGGGAGCATGTGTGCTCGTCTCCGAACAGTAAGTGGAGAAACCATTCCTGTGAAGGGATGGGCCAAAATTCAAATGGATTTGGGCGACAAAATACCCAGGTATCTCGACTGTGTGGTCGCTGACATTCGCGAAAAATGTATTGTGGGAATGGACTTCCTTCAGTCCAACAGCTGCGTGATTGACTTGGGCAAGCGAATCCTCAAAATGGGTAATTCAAGGATAAGGTTTGGGCCAATGGATGAGGTTCAGAAAAACCAATTGGCCTACAATGTAGATGAAAAACGGAACCTTCCAGAACATTTGATTGATTTGTTCCGAAAAGCCATTGACTGTGCGAACTGATCACTCTTCACTCAGGTGGTTGACTAATTTTAAAGCAGTAGATGGGCAGTTGGCTAGGTGGTTAGAGCAGTTGGCAACTTATACATTGGACATACAATACCGAAAGGGCGTTTTGCACGGGAATGCTGATGCTCTCTCCAGAAGACCGTGTGCTGAGAGGGGATGTCGATACTGTGAGAAGCGAGAACAGGTTTCTGGTGATCAGCAGGTCAACATCATCGAGTTACATCAGACAGAGTCATTCAAATCGCTACTCGAAGAACAGGCTAGTGATCCCTGCCTACAACGAATTCGCAGTTGGGTTGAGCATAAACATCGCCCAGAGTGGTCAGACGTTTCTGGGCTCAGTGTTGCCACAAAAGCATACTGGGCAATGTTTGACTCTCTCCTTATGCATCAGGGGTGTTTGTATCGGCGTTGGGAGAGTGTTGATGGACGAAAGACAAGACTGCAGATTGTAGTACCAGACAAATTTCAAAGACGAATGTTCGATGCTGTTCATACACTAGCACACTTTGGAGAAAGAAGGACAGGAATACAACTGCGAGAAAAATTTTATTGGGTTGGGATTCATCGGGATGTGAGGCAGTGGTGCCAAGAATGTGAAGTCTGTGGAAAGAGAAGGGGAGGGAAACGACCAGGTAAAGCCCCACTGCAGCTCTGTCAGAGTGGTGTCCCGTTTCAACGAGTAGCCATAGACGTGTTTGGCCCTTTACCTACAACAGTGCGTGGGAATAGGTACGTATTGACAATGGTGGACTTTTTTACAAAATGGCCCGAAGCAGTGGCAATTCCCAATCAGCAAGCAGAAACAGTTGCAACAGCTTTAATACAACATGTTATTTCGCGATTCGGGATCCCTGGAGAAGTTCATTCGGACCAAGGTACGAATTTTGAATCAGAACTATTCCAAAGTTTAATGAAGCAATTGGGCATTAAGAAAACCAGAAGTACGCCTCTACATCCCCAGAGCGAGGGCCAGGTTGAGAGACTACATCGAACGTTGTACGACTGGTTGGCCAAGATGATACAGGATCACCAGGGTGACTGGGATCTTCAGTTACCAGTGGCATTATTAGCCTACCGGGCTTCAGAAAATGTTTCCACGGGCTATTCACCAGCCTTCCTGGTTTATGGGAGGGAACTACAATTGCCAGTTCATCTTCTATTTGGACAACCCCCCGGCAATGAGCATCTCCCTCAGTATGTGAATGAACTCTGCAAACGAATGGAAGAGGCCCATGAATCAGCTAGAGAGCAATTGGTCATAAAAGCGGAAGACATGAAGAAGAGATACGATGTGGGAACACAGATTCCTAGGTTCCAAGAAGGAGATCGTGTATGGGTACACAATCCAAGAAGGATCCGGGGAAGGAACCCGAAACTGCAGTGTCCGTGGGAAGGACCGTATCACGTCATAAAACGGCTGAACGATGTGGTTTTTCGTATACGTGATCCAAGAGGGAGACTGAAAGTCGTTCACGCTGACAGACTGAGCGCCTACTGTGGGGCTTGAAAGAAGAGGCGGAAGAAGTGTTAGGAGAATCATATGGGATCATGGTTGTTTGTGTTGTTCAAGTCGGAAAATCTTGTTGTTAAGACGGAATCGTTTGGAAAAGTGGTGCTTTCCGAAAATCAGTTATATTTTGCAATTTGTGACAGTTTTGTTGTTGAATAAAGCCGTTAGGTCTTTCAGTTGGTTATTGACGTCCATTTACTACAATATTCTCTGACTACATTCTAGGACACTTGATTCTTCGATATCCTCAGATCACTCCCTTGGGCGCTAATATCCTTGGACATCAACTCTTCAGATGACCTTTGCTCTTGAACTGTAGAAGGATCCTCTAATGCTAGCTGATCCTTTGATAATACTCGTATATAGTTGACTACTCCCTAGGACGCGATCTCCTTTGATATCCCCTGACTATTTCCTAAAATATTATATTCCCTACTAATATCGTTTGATACTATCCTGTGACAGGTATATTTATGGAACTATTGAACCTTCAATATCACAGTTCTCCTAAAGTTCTAGAAACTACCTTTGATATAAGGAGTATAAATATATAGCATACTCCTTGGATATCCTGTGACTTGTATGTAGGATGATTGATCCTTTTGTACCCATTGACTTCTCCCCAGGACTTCTTTGGTTATATTTTGCCTACTCTCAACTTGACCCTTTGATGGCCTACGACTAAACCGTGGACAATATTGTTTCTTCGATATCTTCTCATGTCTCCTAATAATTATGTTGTCTCACTGATATAGTTTGATAATATCCTTTGACACTATTTTTTTTTATAACCTTTGAGTATTCGTTAGCTCTCCGGAGCTTCATTTATATTTATCCTGTTAACCCTACCTTGATTACACCAAGACGCCACCACCAGTGACGTAGAAGTGCTCAATTTTTATTGAGGTAGTTGCTTAGGAAGCGGACTGAAGGGTTCTAATCTCGTCAAATCTTCTAAAACTTATATTCTTTACTGACAGAGTCTAGAAGTAATACTAATAAGGACAAAATAAATCGACCCTCGGAAGGTGTGGTGAAACTCTGGGAAACGTATTCCTGTCTCAGTTGGGAGTCCGATAGTCCTTGGAAGGCCCTGACTGTGGGTTTCGCAACGACTGACTTACTTTTTCCCACGTCCGACTACCGTAGGTACCTTTTGTCTTTCTCTTTAGGCTTGGTGTCGTTTTGTATGGGTTGGTAGGTAACTTCGACGTATTGCCGAGTGTCAAGGCCGTTAGATCGTCGAATCAGTTTGAAATCACATTCCTGTAAAACGTATTCTGTAAGTCTAATCAAGTCGAATTTCATTAGATATGGTAAAGTTGAGGTCAAGTCCCAATAGGCGCCCTTTCTTTTTACCTCATGTATTGAAAACAGCTTAGATCAGAAAAACACTGAATCATCCTGGTTATGGATCACATAGTGATGATAGTGTTTGAGTCATATCTCTTTCATGTTGTTGATAAAGAGCAAAGCATTCACGAGTATGGATGAACAGCCTACGAGCTCAACCAAGGTTTTCTGAGATGAGGTTGACTCTACCTAAGGTTTCGGTGGGCTAATTTGGGAAACTCCTGAGCACATTTCAAAATCAAAAAGTACACTTTTCTTCCTAAAAAGCGGAAAAGAACGTTTAATGTAGGCATCGAGACTGCCTACATCTCTTCATATTGAAACGTGACATTTCAAGATTGAACCAAACAATTTATTCTGCCAACTGTGTCTCTATAATCTCTATAATGTAGACTTGTCTACGTAACGCTTTACTGACTCATCATAATATTGACTTGTCTTCATAATATTGCGAACAACGTGTCTCGCACCAACCCCAGGAAGTCTGGCCACAGTATTTATATTCGGAATCGTGTTTTATTTGTCCGCTTTCTCGCCTCGTTTGACGGGATAACCCGTGTTTTAGGCGTGGTCCGGTGGGTCCCTCCTCGAAGGCCGTTCGTTCGCCTTCCTCAGACCGCCATTCAAAACGAAAAGACTGTCATTTGACCACGTTTATGGACACTTGCTCACTTATCCGGAAATATTTTCTCGGTTTTATTTGTCCTTTCATCTGTTATTACTGGGCGCTTTGAACAATGTTGCGTTTTTTTTCTTCAAAAGATGCATTCGATAACTCCATCCTGAGCGATTGAATATGTAGCTATTTACCTTCATGATTTCATGTTAGTACATACTACCACGTCTTCTTGTTGTGAGTTGAAGGTGTATTCTCATTGACGTTGATGTAATAATTCTGAACTTTTCTCCACAATTTTGTGACATTGGGTCCCTAAATATGTGGGAATTGTAGAGAATTTGTCATGCTGCAGGTATTATGCCGTCTAAATGTTCTGAAAAACCAATGCAACAATTTTGAAGAAATCGTTGGTTTTTGACCCTCAAAAGATGATTGGAATTACTTATAATTAGATTTTATCCTCATGCAATATGGCCCATTTAACCTTGCTAAAAACCTTGTTAGAAAAAAAAGAAAATCTCTGTTTTAATATTATATTCTGATTCTTACTGAAAAATCATGAAAAAATGACACCACTAGAATTTTTTGGGTGCGCAATACGTACGTATTAGTGCCTCTTACATGACTTAAAGGTGTGTTTTCAACTCTCACTCATGTTATAAAGTTCCTTTTTAATTTAAATCGAAATTTCGGAATGTAGTGAGTTGTAGATGGATTTATTTGGAAACATTTAGATAATATATTATTGTAAAATAAATTATGTTGTATTAAAATGGGTTCTCTCCCATAATGGATCAGAAGTACACTCATGGAAGGCTCAATATCAGCGATCCCCAGCTGGGTGCTCCACCTCCATCCTAGTAGTCACAAGTCACACTCCCAGCAATCTTCACCGTCCCCCCCTCACTCTGGAAAACCCAAACCGCCATAGAAGAAAAGAGAAATAACTATTATTCGTCTACGATGATTATTAATTGTTATGTTTTTATTGTGATATTATTAGTTACGTAATTTTGGTTTATTGTTTTCAATAATAAGTAGAAATTTTCTAGGTACGTTGAATCCGAAAATCCAATAAAAAATTTTCCGTCCGTACGCCGTACGCGGCACTTTCCTTAGCAACCCTGGACCGATTTAGTTTAAATTTGGTATAATATACCAAATTTAAACTAAATCCATATTATGGGCTCCATTTGGGGTCTTGTTGTGCCACGAAGCTTTTGGTTGATGTAGGTCATTTCTAAGGGTTCAAAAATGAATTTTGAAATTTTGAAAACGCCCTAACTCAATAAATTTTGATATAAAGGTGTTGTTTTTCCTTCAATTTAAGATTCTATAGAATTTTTAGAATCTCTGTAGGACAAACCGTTCGCTCCCTACGAGTACTTAAGGGTTTTCCTTCCATAAAACAGAATCAGGAGTGTGAATCACAAAAGAGGTCTAATCTCCGTTCAAATTTTATCTGACTGAAATGCGATCGCTGTTCATTTGTATTCAGTTTTGCTTTCTGAGCAACCAGTAATCCAATTTCCATATGAAGCTGTCTATTTTTCGAATCGAGTGTGAAGCGTTTAATTCTTTCTAATTAACTTGATTGTGAAGGTGTGAAGACAGTATGGTGAGGTAGGTAGTACCCACCAATGGTTGGTAGGTAAAAAATAGGTAAAAAAATGTTGGTAGGTAAAAACAAACGCTGCAAATTATTGCCCAAAGGTTTATTATTTTCTGTAAAGATCACCCTTCTGTATAGATCCCTCCCTACCAACCGTAGGTACCTACTACCTACTAGGGCATTTTAGAAAATTTCAACCCTTCATTTCCATTTGGTTGGTGGTTGGGGATGAAATTTTCAAAAATGCCCTAGTAGGTAGTAGGTACCTACGGTTGGTAGGGAGGGATCTATACAGAAGGGTGATCTTTACAGAAAATGATAAACCTTTGGGCAATGATTTGCAGCGTTTTTAAATATTTTTTCAACAAGAATACTCGTTTGCTTATTTGTTCTCTCTCTTTTCTTTGTTGAAAGAACACTACCCTTTTTCTTGTCCAAACCAGACGGAATTTCGTGCTGAGAATGGGCATTTGAATTTTTTTGGAGATATAATGCAAATTTGAAGTCTAAAATAGAATTCCAACTCAGTGCAAACCCCATTATTATAAGAGAGCGACCTTCTGAGGGTTCATTGATCTTGAGTGGGCGGTGGTCATTGGTCACCTACTCGAAGTGGCTATGTGGGAGGATGTTTATGTGTCATTCAGTTAGTTTCATATACGGTTTTCGCAATTTATCTTTAATTTTAAGGCATCTTTTGTTCCTGAAATAATTTCAGCCGAGGGATGATCACTTGAATAATTATGGGGAGTCCAGTCGTGTTCGTGTTCAATTTACTGAATTTAATACGGAAACGAAAAAAATGGTACCAATTGTATGTTGTTCCTGGATCATAATCCAGGGATCAGGGGGGATCTTTGATAGGTTACTTCAAGTAGCAATTTATGCAACGTAATCGATTCATTAGTGATCACTGTGCACTCGCTAAGTGAAATCCTTGTAACAAACACAACTTCTATAATTTTCTTCCTATTTTGATTGAAGAGACTGCCAGGATTTTGCTCTGAGTGGTCTTTCTTGAATTTCTTCGCTGTTAGACCAGTAACATCTACTGCGCAAGTGCAAATGCGTGCAAGTGCAAATCTTTTCATTGAGATACCCCTCTCTCATTAATTGACAACACACTGCTTCTACCGTGACACATTTTCGCCTCAAATGTGGCATCCCGTCCTTATTATCTCCTTCACCGATTCAAAAATCCTGCTCAACCCGTTCGCGCAAATTGCTTGCGGGACGCGGCATTAAATTTTCTCGGATTTCTGCGATAGAAATATTATGCAATGTCCCATATATCGGGTGATGGAAGCCTTTGGCTCCAATGAAAACGAGTTTGTTACAAGTCGAGCCCTCAAACTGTTCCTCATCCTTTCGCAGTTGTGGCCCTATTTTTTCATGTCACTTGGTCGTTTACAGGATTAAAATGTCCTCTTGAGAAACTGGAGTAATTTAATTTTAACGGCAACTGTATTATTCGTATGCAATGTTCATTATATCTTCCAAAATGTACCTTGCTGGCTTTATAAGAAAAGTGAGTTATTCCTGAAAATAATGCAGAACTTGGTTTCAGAAACCATTTTTCCTTTGACATAGTTCTGCTCGAAACTTCATGTATTGGGTTGAACTTGGGAAGAATTGGTCAGAACTTAATAGTTCAAACACAACCAGACACCTTTTTAACAACTCATGTGCTATAATATTTTTTCCAAAACCCCATCCAATCCGTGTTTTTTTATTTAATTTTAATTTTTTTTGTGTGTTTTAGATCTTAATTTGTTATTTGTAACACAAGCTGAGTGTGTAAACAATTACGCCAAAATTTAAAAATTCAAAATTTTAGTTAAAATTTTTTACAGTATTTTGAAAATATTATGTTCACTGATTCCCAGACGTCCCTCTCCTTGGAGGAGACATCTGCAATTCAGCAACTTTCCAACTGTATTGTCAAAAAAAAGACCATTACAATAAAATTTAGGGAAGAAATTTGCGTACGAACTCGGAAAAACGTGATTTTTTTTTCAACGAAATCATCGTTTTGGCAAGAGGGTCCTGGGTCCCCTTCGTCCGACCTCAGAGCCTCATGCTAAAACGATGATTTCGTTGAAAACATTCAAACTTTCCTATATTCGATGGTAAACAATGTAAACAACAACAACAACAACGTGTGGTAACAATGTGTGTAATGTTTATTGTACCGTTGGAAAGTTGCTGAATCGCACATGTTTTTCCCGAAGAGAGGGATGTTTGGAATGGCAGAACATAATATGTTCAACATAATATGTTTTAAACAATATTATTGTTTAAAGAGACTGTAAAATTTAACAAAAAGTTGAACTTCACAATTTTTTTAAATTTTGGCTTAATTTTTACGTACTCAGCTCGCGTGAAAAGTTTTGATTACGTAATGACCTGAAAGGAAATTTAATTTTCTTTTTATTGGTATCCTCAAAATTGAATTTGAGGATGATCTACGGGAGTTACTGCCATTTTTACAAATTAGGTCAAAATTCATTGAAATTAAAATTTTATTTTAAAAGTCGGATTGGATGGGGGGGTTAGGAAAAAATGTGTAGCGCAAAAGTTTTCCAAATTAGCCGTAGGATCAGTTCAGTCCCTGAAGTTTGGATCATTAGTTCTGGGATTAACCTATTACTATTGCCCTGTATACTATTGCAAAGTACGTATGAATTTCTATCATAAGATAGTATTTCAACCATGGGCAAGAACCCATTTGGTTTTTTTTTTGAAAATTTGTAGCTAAGGTTCGCAAAAGCTTTTGTTATATTTTTCTTCTTTCATCTTCTGTTATCTTCAATGACTTGGTTCGGCTCAAGGAAATAAAGATGCTCACACCTTTCTATTGAGCTTCGAGCGGAACCTTGGTTAGCTTGTTACCTTACGTTGGAGATTATTAGTAAGATTATTGCTGGGTGAATAATAATATTCTTTGGTAATAAAATATATTGTAGTAATAAGAAGAAAGATTGTTCTTAGATTCCAACAAAATAATTCACTGAACTGAGCCGCCTCACCAATTTACACCTAAACGGCTCTTGAAGATGGGATACTACCTGCAACTTCAAGGGGTACTAGTACTAGATGGATAGGGAATGAAGATACGTGAGAAGAGCTTAGGTAGCACGAGTCTTCCAAGCATTGTTAAGGAACATGACTCTTCCTCTCTAGATAGCCAACACACTCTCTCCTTCGAATACCTTCAACTCCTTCCATCTCACTCACTTGCTCATCAACTCCCTTTGAGTCATTAATACTACCGACCCGAAGTTGTGGTACGAAGTACTCATGAAGTATTAATGTTGAGTTGAAGCCTCGAACCTACCTGCTGCTCCGCAGATACCTAGAATTTTATCCGATATGTTTCTCAACTCTTGTGGCAGTCATAATTATTCCTCCTCATTTCATCTCTCGTAATCTCGATTATAAAATACTTCGATAGTACCTGCAGGGGGTGCTCCATCTCTCTGGCGTTGGATCTAAATGAATGGGTTGATGAATGGATTAACATCTGACAAGCGGTGCCCCCTGAACGGTCCTTCTGCGGTCAGAAGGTTAATACTTTCCGCCTTTCGCTACTCCTGCGGGCGCTTCCTTCGTGATTTACTCCGATATCTTAACGGCCCTCCACGAAAGGCTATCGACTTTAGCGATACAGCCGATGATTGTCTCGTTTCCCACTCGTTATTCTTCTTACTAATGTTTCTACGCTGTCATATTTACCATTGTTCATTCCCGAACTGTGATAATTATGACTAATTTCACAATTTGTGATTATGAGACTTTTTATGTAACTTGAAAGGCCCATTTTCGCGTTAGCCAATAGTGAGCCCTCATGTCAGGATTTACATTTGATATGATCTTAGAACAGAGCACTTTTTCGGCAGTATCCCAATTTGGTCAATGTAGATTAGTATCGTGAACACCAAACAGATGAAACTCGGTTTCTCTGATCACGTTGACCTTAATACAATAAAATTGTGAGTAATAAAAAAAAATGTTGGATGACTATGACACATATTAAGTGGGAGTTGATTATTACCTTCCTATTTGAATAAATAATGTTTTAATTTCAATAAATACTCATTGTTTACATTGTACTACATACGTATACTACCTACGTTTTGGCATGTATTGGTACCTATGCCAAGTACATAGTAAGCACATAAATTTTACAGGCGTTCTGATATTCCTGTAACCATAGTTCTACAGAACCCATAGTACCCATAGTATACACACCCATAGTACGACAGAACAGTATACAGAACAGTATAAGAGATTTTATGACTTTTTGTTCATAAATTAAACAAATATACTAAATCTAAATTTGAGTGAAACTACGTTACTGAATTTACTTTTATGGCTAAATTGTATGTACGTTGTACTGTTACAGTACAACGTACAGTACGTCACTACGTACAAAATATATATACACTAAAATGAACCACACGTTTCCTGAAGAGGAAGTTCCTAAGGTGCAGGATCGCTAAACTCAAATAGTAATTTGGCCTACTTGCAATTGCAGCCTATTTCCTTGAAGGGGAGAACAGTTCTACCTATACAGGAGCGCGAAACCCCTGTAATAAGAACAGATTTACACTGTATTTAGCAAAATGGGAGCGCGTTCCTTCTCTTGAGATGACGTACAGCTTTACCATCACTAGCCAGGTGTGCGTACTTTCCTTGAGGAGGAAAACATCTCGATCTGGCACCGAGGAGGCAAAGTACTTCATGTAGAGCAAGGAAACAGCTCACCCAGTAGTAAATGGCTTTAAAGGATTTTAGAATAAAAGCAGAGTTTTAGCGAGGTTTTATCGAAACAGGAAGTCAGGATGGAGTGGGCACAAACTAGCCTGGGCCCTGATCTTATAAAGGGCTTATGGCCCCGTCTAATGAGGTGTGCGCATTGGGTCGGAAAAACTGTTTATTGTTATTTTTAATCTAAACTAGACCTCATTCTGACAATTTTGACACCAACCGCGACTTCATAGCGTGAGACGACCTTTTTCTATGATTTTTCAAAATTTCGAATTTTATGACATCACAGTGGGCTGGGGAGTCCCGCCCAGGCGTGAGGGGCGCGTGACGTCATAAACATTCGAAATTTTGAAAAATCATTTAAAAAATCTACTCATCCAAAAAGAGAACGGCTGGTGTCAAACTCTCAGGATGAGGTCTATTTTCGATTAAATAAAAAAAAAAAAATCAGGCGCACCCCCATTCAACCCTTGGCCCTCGTGAATCCCTGGGTCTTTGACCTTCGGTCAATCGTTTTTATTCAGATTTACACAGTTGTTAATTATTACAATTTGATAGAAAAGTACCTACGAGCTAAAGGTGGGCATATAAGTAATGTTTCACAAGAGTATATGTTAGCAAGAAACACAATATTATTATAGTAGTTATGAATAAATTTGCTGGGGGAAGATTCATAACAGAGGCAATACATGAAAGATGCCTGACAACTAGCCTAGTCTTGAACCTTACTTGGATCTGATATACCTCTACATTTTATAAATAGATCAAATACATTCAACAACCAAAAGGAAGAAAGTACATACCTATGTTCAACCTATTTACACATGTAAATCTGTGTTGTGTTATCTTCTAATAAATTGTTAATGACCATAAACCTCGAAGAAAAATTTCGTGAATGTTGGTGATTACTTTAAATTGGGGCATTCGGTTTACTCACACTAATAGGTATATCTGTGAATTGTCATAAGTGTTACGTTTGTCAGTCTAATAATTATTGTTTTTTTCCTTTTACAGGTAAGTCAACTTAATCGAACCTGAGATACAGTGAGTGAAACCATTTGAAACACTATTCTTGAATACTGACGAGCACCATTACATGGCGGCATTCTTTTCATGTTGCTGGCAATTTTTAACCCATTTTGGTTTATTATTTGTCATAATTATTAAACTCTGAAATTAACAGGTCGGAAATAAACCTTTGGTATAAAATATTTTTCAGATTGATTGGTCGGACAGTTGAAAACAAAATAATCACGTAATTACGCTCTGAAAAAATCCGTTGGTGAATCTGTCTTTGATTGTTGTGGTTTTTTCTTGTTCGACTCAGATGTCTATCCTGTCGTTTACTACGTAGCCGAATTTTTTTAATTGCACTTTAAGGGTTTATGCTGAAAAAAAAACTCTTGTGTGTGCCATCAACGAGCTCCATGTTCAACTAGGTTATTTTTTTAGTTGTGCTGTTCCACGCTGGAATTTCGAAAATTTCATCGATAATAATATTATGTGAGTTAGACAAGAAATACAAAAACCACGATACTCATTATTCACTACCTTATAAAAATATTCAATCAATAATAAAGTGGTTTGCCCAGTTGTTATAGGTAAACCACATGTTTGTTAGTTGACAAGTAATTAAGTCACCATTAATCCAAATATCATTCAGAGTTCATTTGATGAAGGCTTAATTGAATGAGGGTCAGTTTTGAGTTCATAATTTCAAATAAACCTGTAAATTATGATTTATTATTGTTTCCGAATCTATGTTGGGTTGCAGTTGCTTAATATTAATTTATTTTCTACAGCTTACCTAACTAAACTGACTATACAAGCTATAGGGAAGTCCCATATTGGAGTGTTACATTGTCTTTTGCCACATTAAGTTCCCTAAACTCCCCCTGAATCTTTTTCAATCCCTTGTCTTTATGCTAACTAGAAAACGGGTCTAGGGACACAGACTCTGCCTTGAGCCATGTTGACAGACTTTGTTCAATATTATTACCAGTTCGGGGCTTTTTTTACTTTTTAGAGTTTGGTGTGGTTCATCTTGGGTTTTGAATCCGAAATATATTGTCCAATTTTTCTTACAACCGCGATTCCATAACAGTGCATCAGGTCCAAGTGGCCAACATGAGTTGCTGCAGTGTTGATGCGCTTAGTTCAAGTTGTATAATCTATTTTATTACTTGGAGCCTCGCTAGATGGTTATCGTGGCCGCAATGTTACGTCTACTGGCGACTTTCGTTATTTCCGCCCCATCATCATCATCACCTCCTTGATTGCAGAAAAACGTGTTAAGATTCTCCATTACGGTTCGCGGGTAGTCGCTAACAACCTAACTTGAATCTCTTGTATATAAGCTAGTAGATTAAAAAAAATCGTCTGAATTTTAAAACGCATCAAGGTTTTGAGAATTTCTTCCCTATTATGTCGAAGGGTTTTTGCTTTTCGACTCGTGCCATGGCTTCTGAAACTCATAAACGACAGTATAAGAGCTGCCCTAAATCATTTATGACCAGCCCTTAACTATCCTACAAATTTGAGCAAAATCAGGCCATTAGATCACGAGAAATCATTAGGACCAGGACAGGCTACTGTCCATCTGGTGGCGGTGGATTCATTTGGCAGCCACAAACCCTTTTATGTTCCTATGCACGAATACTCCAATCCCTCGCTCCCCTTCCAAAATTTGATTTCAATGGTTGTTTGTTCGAAATAAACCGAAATTCAATTGAAAATAAAAATGTTTTCTGACATGATATGTCCACTTGAAAAAGTTGCATGAATAGATTGTTTTCCTCCTTTGTCATGCAAGCATCCCAAAGCTCCATCCGCGAATTCAAAACTATCGCTTTGTACGTATTCAATCTGTTTGATAACTCATCAAATGGCTAAACTCTTATTCACATGTAAAAAAAAAATCATTCATAAAGAGAAATACTTTGGTCTAGAAAGCTGAGGCTTAGTGAGAAAAATGAAATAATATTGTGTTAAAATTGACAAACATCCAATTGACCTAAACATCCATCAGGTATCCGCTCGTGTCTTGGATTTGATTTTATGTTTACTCAAGTTTAGTCCAAAACTTTTAAAGAAAATTGAACCACTTCAGCAACTTGAACTGGTCTTTATTTTTATTATTATTATTATTTTTTTACTGACATCGTTATTAGTTCAAGATACTTTTTCATCAAGCGTGTATTCGTGTGCACAAAGTACACTCCAGGGAATAGTACTCAGCATGTGCAGCATGGTTGAGGAGTTCAGGTCTCTTTATGCGATTGATGCTCCTCTAAATTGGTTTGATTTTGGATATAGTTATCGGATGATCATAAATCGGAGTTCTTCCTGTGATATCTTTTACACTATCATTTTTCTATATCATCGTTCTACACGGCGATTCTAGTCAAGCGGCATGGTTTCAGGTATCCCATGAGAATTGCTTCGCGTGTCTAGCTTGAAAAGCCTACCTCTTATTGAACCACTCAAGGAAAGTGGACTCTTATTCAACTCTGAAAACGTAGTACCGAATTTCCGATCATATTCTTGTTTGACTGGTCTCGACTGAGTGTGAAATCTAGAATCTTCTCCAATTTTAGCTGCATCTTACATTTCAGCTGGGTGCTACAAGAAACTTGTTATATCTGCTCACTCATTGAGCTTTTCATAGCAATGTCAGAAGTTCAGTGGGTCGCCGAACAAAATGTCAGATTTCACTTCGAAGTGTTTTTTTCTTTGTGCCACTAAAATGGTCGAACTCCCTTAATTTACAAGATAAACTCAAAAATGAGTTTGAAAATAGCAGTTCTTCCATGTTCAGTCTAATTAAAACGTGAAACGCTACTGGTATCGACAGTCCCTCAAACATAACATCCTCTCTTTCCTCTGTATTGTATAAGTTTCATGTGTTTCCACTGTCCACCAAACTTGGCAAACACTTTTTTATTGTTGAAACTAGCTGAGTGGAAGAAAAATTGCTCGTTTGAAGCTACGTAATTGAATCGTTTTACCTTCCTTAATATCAAGGTATAATTCCTTCCGGAATGATATTGAATTGTATTTCACTCTGATAAAAGGGTTGGTTCTTGTCAGGCTGCCATATTAGGCCCTCCTGGTCTGTCGTTTTTAATCTATTTCGACCCTTCCTGTTATTACGAGATACCTACTTGTACCTTTCGCTTGGCTGAGATCGCTACAGAAAAATCCAATTTACTTCGCTCTCCTACGCAGGTAGGTACTTCTTTCGATCTCGTCCGAAAATAAGGCTAGAGGAAGTCTTGGTGAACGACTATAATATAGCTTTGATAACATTCTACGCAGTCTGCTCAATTAACTTCCTCAAATGTCTAATTCAGCTACCCTGTTTTATCCAACAACATCAAACACTTTCACCTGATAAACATCGATACTACACTCGACATCGGTAGGTATCGATAGGCTTAGGTGAGGTACCACTCTAAGTATTAATACAAGCTGGGTCTGAGCTCAATTTATGACCTAACGAACTTAAGAATCCTTCTCCATTTGATGTTAAGTCCATTGATGTTAAGTATTCATTAGAATTGATTTCTATAATTTATATTATGGATTCTGAAAATTTATTGCACAATTTCTCTTTTTTCCTCTTTCGTACAATTATTACTCTCCTAAATTACTCACGAAAATGTTTCAAATCCGATAAGGCGCAGCTTATCCATAATACAGGAAATTAAGGAGTAGGTTCTGAAGTTTGGACTGGAAAAAATCTCGCAAAACCAAAATAGGTTCTTACCCCTATTGGTTAGATCTAGAGGTAGTCATTTTCCTAAAATGAATATGAAATAATTCTATGATCATCAACCTTGTCGAAAGTGATACGGAATCTCTCTTCCAATAGAAAGAAATCGTACCTATTGCATTTTTTCTTTTCTAAATTGCAGTCACTATTTTCAACGTGATTGATTGATTTTGTTCTTCCTTGAAATATTCCGACGCTCAAAGAACAAGGTAGTGCTTCAACAACTGGGAATTACAGCTCCCACAAGTTGTATCCTTAACAACATGAGCCTTCAGTTCGCTTATATAACTCATTAGAGCAAGATTCACGAGAATTTTTAATTTTCGTGGGTCTCACACTCCGTTCGACATTATTGTTTACCACGAAGACCGTGTCATGACGTGCGGGTGAGAAAACGTCTTGCTTGATTAGTGGGATCTGAGGCTGATTACAAAAATTCTAGGGAGATGTAAATTTATGGCTCACTTTAAACAAACATCCTAGGATTGTAAATATAAATGAGAAGTCACCATAAAGGTGTTTCATCGCTTCGGAGGGGTGTAACACCCCCTTTAGAACAAAACTATAGGGAGAGTCCAGGTTTCGGCATATGATAAAATATGAGATTTCTTGGAGCGGAACTTTATCTTTCTGTAATACTGAATTGGTAGCTTCTTAACAGCTTGTTTTTATGGTTAGTCTTACAAAAATGATCCATGAACTATGACATCATCGTGTCATTTACAAGTTCGATGTTAATCATTGTGAAGTCGGGCAGAGATGGTAGAGTAGTTTTTCATGTGCACCCCCGGCAAATAATCAAAACTTCGAAAAGCTTATATATATTCGTAAATCATTGTTTAAATACTCATCTTCGCCACGGTGTTTTGTCCAATAAATAACAAGTCCAACTTACCTGAAACAAAAGAAATAACATGAAATACAAGAGTAGGTAATAGTCGTTAATAGTAGGTGCGGATAGGGTTCCATAATTTTGAATTACTGTTCTGGGGACTTTGATCTTCAGAGTCTACTTTAATTGGAAGCGACAGCATTAGTTTCACTTTAGGGTCGTGAAAAAAAAAAATCCTTCAAAATCAATTTGGAGTTTTGAAAACGAAGAAGCTATGTGTTTTTTTCTTAGTATACCTAATTTTTGAAATTACAGACCTTGTTTAAAATTAAATTGAATCAATCAAATTTTCTTGTTCCAACCCCCTCATACCTAGTTTAGCTATTCCAAATATTATAGTCACTGACAAAATTTTTTTGGTACAAATTCCCAATTTAGGCCTCCAAATAAATGAAATGTCAAATGTCTTTAATTTTTTCTTTCAATTGAAATATCTTTCAAAATGACGTTTGTAATAAACATTATTGATAACCAATGGTTTTTAGTTTGGAAAGACACCTTTGATATCTCAAGGCTATGTCTTCCCAAACCATTTCCATTGGAACTCCTCTGGAAGAATGAGGAAAACCTCTGTTGATTTTGGTGGATGTTGATACTCTGAAATTTATTTCAAGTCTTGTGCCTATTTCTTCTCGGTACATAAGTGCGTGGAACTTTTTACGAAACCCAAAAGTGAATATATTTTCAACATCTGAAATAAATCAATAACACATAACTACAAAATTTGTTGTTATGTGTCATTGATTTATTTCAGATGTTGAAAATATATTCACTTTTGGGTTTCGTAAAAAGTTCCACGCAATTATGTACCGTTCATATTTAATAACGCCACCACATTGATCATATGAATTAACAAGTACCTATTACAACATTAAAATGACTTAGTTGAATAGCAACAATCCCAGTCATGGGTTGTAGTTTTAATACCTCATATTCTGGAAACTACTTAAATGTAATTTTGAAGCTCTATTCCAATTTGATTTATTGTGAGCGCCTGTAGGTACCTACGTAGAATATCAATCAAGTATACATGTTTTTGTTAAGTCGACATTTCATAGTTATCTCTGCTTCTAATCGTGGTGGTTTCTTTTAAAAATCGACCAAAGCCTATCATCAAGTGGAATCTGATTGGTTTTCCTTTCACCATGGTTTCCATTAGATTTATACCTTGCTTTGCACCGCAGTACAGTATACTAAGGACCCAAGTGAAGGTTTTCAATGAATTAATAGTGAACACCTGTTGTGGTCACTGGTTTCTTACATAACCCCATTCGGGCCCCGTTTGACCTAGAGAAAGCTGGCTCATCGCTCGTCTTTGTGCATTCACGTTCTCATACGGGCCACTCCGTTTGCGAAATCAGTCGCTCCCTCATACTAACAAAACCTAACGTTCTTTGAGTTACCAGGAGGCTTGTACCGAAATCAACTGAACCGAACATAAAGCCCTGCCAGTCAGGAAACTCGGCAAAAGTCTGTTTGAAGGCTCGTCCACAGGCGTGATAGTCCGCTTAGGACGGCTTTTGAAGTCATTACGAGGCCCATCAGATCGTTTTAGAGTCGGGAGGGATTGAGAAATAAGTTTTGTACTCGGAGAATGGCTGTCTATGACTTTACGACTTTAGTTCAGTAAAATCCAATTATCGTTGAGGACACGTGCGTTACTGCTGTTCTCGTGTAAAAGGAACTTCAATAAGCGGTGACCAACGTCTGACCATAGAGGGTTAATTCAAACGCGTAAACGCAACATGGTAAAGTTTTGTTGGTTCAGTCACAAGGACCGATGAGGAAGCTATTTTCAAGAAAGAATTTATTCTCTTGACGTCATTTTATGGGAAACTCATATAATATATGAGTTATAAATATTATTTATTGCTTATCTAAAGAGAGGTTATTCCACACTTCAGTCGTATATTGAGACTCTCCCGTATTTTAAAACAACTAGCAAATGGTGAATTGTTTACTCAATGAATGACGCTGAGAAAGAAATAAGTACCTCTTATGCTGAAGTTAGTTTCTACCACAGCTTCTAAAAAGTTAAAGGTGCATAGAAATTATATCTTACTTATCCCCTCAAGTTTGAGAAAACTATAATTTTTATTTTGTTTTTTGAATCTTGAATTTTTTTCAATTGAAACCACTGAAAACATGCTCAAAATAGAATAACTAGTTGCGGATTCATCTCTGCTCTGTCCTGACTTTAGCCAGAAAGAGCCATCCTACTAGGTACCGGTAGTTCAGCTATACTAAGAAAACTAAATATTATGTCACTAAAGTTCCACCAAGTGCCTACTTACTATTCCTATCCTATTATTCCAAGTCCTAAGTGTTTCCTATTCACCAAAAAGTATGAAACGCTTCATAAGCGTAAGCATCAGCTCTCAGCCGACAGCCCTTTGTCATAAACACATCGTGAAAAACAAAAAAATAAATAAATTGTAGAAATGTTCATGGAGTGAGTTCTATGATTTATATGCTCAACAAGTGCAACATTTCTGTGCAAACTAATGTTTGCACAGAAATGTATGAGCTAATGCTCATACAAATATGATTTTTTCCCTGCTAAATTTGACCTGTATAAAAAATACATTGATTCAAATCTTCGTAAGTGAGATCCACCTTTTCTCTCATCATTATTGGTTGGTGATTTCCCTTGTTATTTCATGTACTAGTATTTCTGACATTTGCCAACGGCACTCCTCCTGTGTGTAATAATCTTTACCTATGGTGCCCAGTGGGGAGTAAAGCGATCCCGAAAAAGTTGATCTCAGCGTTAGAGTGTTGAGCAGAATCCTCTACGCCTATGAAAAGCTGGTTTTATATTCGGCACGGTTCCCCATTTTAAAAGGACACCAGGCTCTGCTTTCTCTCTTATTCAGGAAGAACGGCCTGCGTGTCATAGGAAATTTTTCGGGGAAGTTTAAGTGCTTAATAATCTTAACGGAGAGGAATCCGGAATTTATTAACTGAGAAAGTGCTGCGGATCTCATAGAACCAGAATCACCTGAAGATATCTCACGTTGACTTAATGGTATTGGTAATTGAGATATTATGTTTGAAATCTTCTCCGAGAAATAAGATGTTCAGTCTACACCATTCATCCATCTAAGTATATGTATAGGGTAGGTGGAGGGAAGTTCCCGCAGGTTCAAATGGCTGAGTTCCCGAAAATTCAAATTTATTCCATTTAAAATAACAGGCCAGTGCGACATCAATAAATTCTTGGAACCTTTCCGTTGTATTTTCTTCTTGTTTGTTAGAAACTTAATTGCGATCCCTTGAAATCCCCCAATACTGGGAAAGTACCATGGAAGTATTTGATATTTTTTTAGTACGCCTTATCACTAATTTAGCACCTTTAAAAGGTGCGGGAACTTTTCGCCACCTACCCAACAGGTTTTTCAAAATGTATTTGTCCCATCAGATTTTATTCCGTTCATTCCGTTAGTTCAGCATCTCATAATTTTTTCGGTATGGAATTCAAAAATTAGTTCTTTCTCTTTCTTTATATAAATTCATAAACATTAAAATTCGAAGGGTAGGCTCGGTATCCATAACTATTACCTATAAATTTCATTGCATTCGATTCAATAGGAGCCACAAGGAGATTTTAATGAAACTTGTAGGGGTTGCTTGGGCGTTAGTTGATTCTCCATCTCATAAATGCTAGAGGTGCCGCATGTGGACGCGCGAAAGCACCAAATGTGAACTCAAGAGTAGAATATATCCCCGAAAAAGCTCAGTGATATATTTTACCACTCCTTTGTTTACATTTTTCATTGCCTTCGAAGTGACCCCTCTTTGAGATGGAAGAGGAAATTGATATTTTGTTGACGTAGAACAGATAGAAGGTTGTTGACCATTGAAACTTCCTTTCCGCCTTCATTGATGTCGTTACGGCCAACTGAAACGCTAGGAAGGAGGGTTCTGATCTTCATAACCAACTGGAGATGATAATCTGTGAGAGCAGCACCAGGGGAAAATGAGGAAATTAATAAACTAAGTAGATAAGAATCTAGCAACTACTGCAACCGCGACAAAGCTCCGCTCAGAATTGGAATTTTGTTACTAGGCTTAATTATGATGTTCCTGAACCTTCTCGTCATATACATGATACCATTAATAACATCCGGGAGATAAAAATTTCCCTGACAAATACAATATAAATACATTGATGATTACTGGATGGGGTTTTTCACAAATACCGGAATAATGAGGTTCTTATAAATATGTTTGAACCTGGGAGTGATGTAATAAAAAATAAAAAAGTTTCAGAAGACATTTGACAAGAAAATCTACCATTAAATTTCAACTTTAGGAGAATTTTAGAAGGACGATAAAGAATAATTCGCATGAAATGCTTGGCGAACCAACTGTATGTTATTAAGTTCGCTTTATCGTCCTTCCAATAGCACCTAAAGTTGAAATTATGTAGACATGAACTCGAGCACGTGATACAAAACTATGTTTGAATTGTGGACTTAATTATGTAAAAATAATCTTGCTTCCTCACAACTGAAGGTATTTGTGCAGCAGATTTAAAAAATGTCTCTTCGCTCAAATCAAAGATTTAAGTATTTCGCCTTGTGCATTCCTGAGCTTCCTGAGCAATATTGTTCGTTACTGTCCGTTCGTCTGTCCGATGTAAATTTCTTTCACACAAAAAATGGTATTTTCTATTAATTCATTGCTCTCCTATTTTTTCCAGTTAACGTTTAATCAATTGAAGGTAGTCCGATATCGCTTTAAAGGGTAGTTATGGACAGGCTTAAAGACCAAAGTTCATGAATTTAATCTTGGATCATTAGTAGCTGTAGCGCTTGTGACCAAGTTAAATCTCAACTAAAATTCTCTCTTGAGGCTTTCGGCGAATTTTCAAAAATCAAGGTACATGGTTCCAAAATTTGATATACCTAGATGAATTTCTCCATAGAAAATCAAACCGGTTTTACCGGTCTAAACCGAGTCCTGTTTATGGTTTATTTCAAGAGTAACTAACCCGAGGAACGCGATGAAAACTCCAAAACACTTTCAAAATGTCTATTATATTGAATAAAAGGCTAAGTTCGTTAGTCAGAATTTTTGGAGCTTATAAAAACGGGTTTTCTTGAACATAGATACGGAATCATTTCGTTTTGTGGTCTATTAGTATTTTTTATATAATCTGTAGGATTATGGACGAAACTAGTCAAAATACGTTGCTAAGTGCATTCATAGAATAAGTTCATGCTGTATCTCCTCTCGTGGCACCGTAAACAAGAACCGACAATTTTCGGTCTCCTGGATTTTGACAAAATTTTGAATTTTTGACTAGCCAAAAACCCCTAATCAGGAGCGCTCAATCTAAAGTTAGTGTCGATTTGAACGACTTATTCCATCTCCCTTAGAGAACTAATATGTGTAATATAAGAATAGAGAATATATGTGCAAGACCGAGCAAGAACTCGATGAAATCGATTCGAGGCTAATCAGTAATCACATTGACATCCCGCGCTAACCTTCAATTAATTAGATGCGGTGGGTAACCATCCATGCAAAAATACAAGATAAAGCTCGTCTGCTCGTGCAACTACATTGCGCATTGTCGTACATTTGTGTTTGGCAACGTGCAACGCTCTATTAACCGAACCTAGAGTTCTAGTGTCGTATGTGGGCTAATTATATCTTTTGTCTGTACTCCGTCAGACTTGGGTGAACTCATAATATAAAATAATGGAGTGCTTGATAGAAGATCGTCGCTGAAAGGCTATTATGATAAACGAGGTTTTCATGGAAATAATCAGCTGTCTTTTGTTACATACTCCACTGGTCAACTAAATGTCCGAGGTCAAACCGAGGCGGAACTTTACGCAACTGGTTTCGTTCCGGGGGCACTCGAGTTTTAGTCACCAGGTGGGGTCGTCGTAAAAAAACGTAGACAGTTGGCGTGGAGAATACTGAAGATGGAGTACCAGGACGAAGGAAGGTAGGTTGCGCCCTCCTAAAGTAAAAACGTGGCAAAAGGCTTTAGAAAAAGAAGGATCTATTTTATACCAATCTACCGTGTCCGTATCGTGTTCATAATTTCACAAAGAAACAATCCCGTGTTATAAGAACGTTGGTTTATCTTCATCCGGTGGGTGTCAACAGGGTGGTCCCAAATCCTATCGAAACGATTCGATTTCTTAATGGAAAAATGTCACGCTGACTTATACCTAGTTCTGCGAAAACTTTTCTGCACTCGCACTAATATGTGTATTTGTACAACCAAAACGCTGCAAATTATTACACAATGGTTTATTATTTTTCTATGTAGATCACTCGTCAGCAAAGCCACCAACCATCCAACATGAAGAAAAACATTTATCGCATTTCGGTCAGCTAAAATTTGAACGGAGATTAGGCCTCTTTTGCGATTCACACTCGGTTTGTCCTACAGAGTCTCAAAAAATTTCAAAAAAATTTTTTGAGTTAGGGCGTTTTCAAAATTTCAAAATTCATTTTGGAACCCTTAGAAGTGACCTACATCAACCAAAATCTTCGGGGCACAACTAGACCCCAAATGGAGCCTACATACCAAATTTCATCAAAATCGGTCAATGCTAAGTGGCAAAAGTGCCGCGGACGGCGGACGGACGGCCAAATTTTTATTCGATTTTTGGATTCTACGTACCTTGAAACGTAAACCATCAAATTTTGAGGGAGTGTTAAAAAAAAAAAAATTTTCTTGGTCGATTCCAAAGGTTCATTATTGAAAATAATAAACCAAAATGCACAGATACACTTTGCTGAATTCGTTCAACCTATTGCTAACTTTCTAGCAATAGATAATTTTAGTATAAACTTAATATTGTGCATCATTGTAAAAACACGGAACGCATTCACAACGTGCTGTTCCGTTGAAATATTGTAAGGCATAGAATTTCGAAGAACAAAAACTTCGATATCATGATGAACCAAACTAAATGCATCGAAAAAAGGTTCGAAGTGGATCAACATAAACCAACAAGAGCCCCTAGAATTTCAAATTGGATGGACCATTTGATGTAAAACTGGCTGACGGACAATACCAAATCCTAAGCGGCTCACTCGTGCTTTCGAAACGAATAGCGTCATTAACGGTAGGCACTGAGTAATGTAAAAGGTACCAAAGGCCTTTGTTTAATTTTTCGGAAGACCGGACTTCTAATCACAGGTCATTCTGACGCTAACTGATAAAATTGCATCGATAGCAGGTCTTATATCGGACATAATCATACTGTATCGCGTAGTCGACTACAGAGAGTGAGTACAGAGCTCTGACGCAGCGAAGGAGGCGGTGTTCTGAAGAAATTGGCAAACGACAGTGGCACACTTCACTAGAAAAACTGCATCTCCATAGACAATACCACACAATTTTTGTAATATCTATTAAAATCTGTTTTGGAACATTCTAAAATCAAACCTGAAGATCCCACCGTAAGCCATGTATGTCGCCCTGAACTATATCTCACCTTAGAAGCGATGTAAAAGATCCAAATTGTCAATAATATCCAAAATAACTACCTTTTTCAAACATTGATTAAAAGGATGATTTCGTTGGTCAGAAAGAGGTTTTATTACCATCCATCTTGGATGAACGCAATACATCGTGAAAAACGTCTGCCAAGTTGGGTGGGCAGTATAGCTTCCTCACTCATTGTAACATGGACGTATAGAATCAGTTGGCGAAAAACAGGAGAGGAAATGGCCTTGGAGCTCACTCAGCTGATCAGTGACCACTCAGGCACCTTCAGCATTCTCCATTGACCCTGCCTCTCAAATTTCAGCTTCCTGCGTTCAACAGGAGAGAAAATGGCCTTGGAGCTCACTCAGCTGATCCGAAGGTGCTGAAATTTATAGGGGACCGTCTAGGACCTAACCCGCACAATCCCTGAAAATTTCATCAAAATCGGACCACAGGTTAGTATAGTTTTGCCCGGGACAAGGATTGACCACAGACAGACAGACAGACCGACAGACAGACAGACACGGAACCAAAATTGTTCGGGAAGCTCTAAAACGCAAAAAGCAAGTGGAAATTTTGATTTTGGAGGACATTTTTTTTTTTCACTTCTTTCACGAATACAAAGCTTCCCTACCTTCGGTAGTGAGGAAGCAAAAAATAGAACGCTGCAAATCATTGCTCAAAGGTTTATTATTTTCTGTATAGAACACCCTTCTGTATAGATCACTGGTTCTCCATCAATAGCACCTACCACCATCTGTATTCTCCCTTGACCTTCCCTCTCAAATTTCAGCTTCCTGCGTTCAATAGGATTAAAAATGGCTTCGGAGCTCACTCAGCTGATCAGTGATCTGAAGAGTGAAGAAGATCTCCTCGAATGCTGAAGACGCCTGGAAGAGCACATCCATTCAATAGGATAGAAAATGGCTTCGGAGCTCACTCAGCTGATCAGTGATCTGAGGAGTGAAGAAGATCTCCTCGAATGCTGGAGACGCCTGGAAGAGCACTTTCATTCAATAGGATTGAAAATAGCTTCGGAGCTCACTCAGCTGATCAGTGATCTGAAGAATGAAAAAGCTTTTGAGCAATGATTTGCAGCGTTTTTTACCCACCAACATTTTTTTTACCTACCAACTTTTTTTTACCTACCAACTAGGTACTACCTACCACACCATACTGGCTTCACACCTTCACAATGAAGTTTATTAGAAAGAACTAAACGCTTCACACTCGATTGGAAAAATAGAAAGCTTCATATTGAAATTTGATTACTGGTTACGCAGAATGCAAAACTGTATACAAATCGAAGAAATGAACAGCGTTCGCATTTTAGTCCGATAAAATTTGAATGGAGATTAGACCTCTTTTGCGATTCACACTCATGATTCTGTTTTATCGAAGGAAAACCTTCAAGTACTCGTAGGGACCGAACGGATTGTCCTAAAGAGCTCCGGGTGGTCTCAAAAATTTTTAAAAATTCAATAGGTACTATTTAAAGTTGGTGAAAAAACTATACCTTTATTTCGAGAGTTTTCGAGCTAGGGCACTCTTGAAAATTTCAACCCTTAATTTTCACCCCTTAGAAGTGACCTACATCAACTAAAAGCTTCGCGGCACAACTAGACCCCAAATGGAGCCCATATACCAAATTTGAACCAAATCGGTCCAGTGTTGCTAAGAAAAGTGCCCCGGACGGCGGACGGCGGACGGGGGACGGCGGACGGACATTGCAAATTTGGATTCTACGCACCTTGAAACGTAAAGTGACAAAGTTTGAGGGGGGGTTATAAAAATTTTTTGCGATATGATCACATAGGCTTATTATTAGAAATAATAAACCAAAATGGGGGGGGGGGGGGGGCGGATTTTATACTGGTATAGTGGTAACTCTGAATCCTATTTGTGTGTGTCGTGTTTGTTGGTAGACTCCTGGAAAATTTTATATGTATAATATACTACTAGGTGTCCTATGCAAATTCTAATACAGCTGCAACATGAAACAAAACAACACAAACAAACACGAATCTTATTGTCAGAATAAATTCCTGGTAATTTTCAGTTTGAGAACTAATGAATAAAATTTGAAAGTAATTCAGGAGTTTGATTCAAAAAGGTACCTAGTATATCCATTTTGGTCAAACGTGAGAAAACCATAGCGACCCGAAAAACGTGCTATAAACCAATGATGTTATTTTTTTTGTATATTTCTTAATTATAATAAATATTATTGGAAAACGCTGCAAATTATTACACAATGGTTTATTATTTTTTATTTTTCTATATAGATCACTCGTCTGCAAAGCCACCAACCATCCAACATGAAGAAAAACATCGATCGCATTTCGGTCAGCTTTAATTTGAACGGAGATTGGGCCTCTTTTGCGATTCACACTCGTGTTTCTGATTTATCGTACGTCCAAACTTTAAATTCTCGTAGTGAGCGAACGGTTTGTCCTACAGAGCTCCGGGTGGTCTCAAAAATTTCTAAAAATTCTATAGAATCTTAAAATGAAGGAAAACTCGGCGCTTTGCGCCTCGGCGGGGGGCTCCGCCCCCCTGCACCCCCCGGTTTATTTCTTTTTCCATACTCTGTATGAAATCATAGGAACACAGAATGTGTTTTTGCGATGCTAGTCATCCGTTGAATAAAAAACAGCAACAATGAATGTGGAGTCTTTGGCAATAATAAAATAAATAATTGTTAGACATTTAATTTGGTCTAAAACCCTATAAATGTTATATAAATAAATATGTAACTACAAGAAAAATACTATATAAATTGAGAGCTTTCCAACGAATGGTGAACAATTTCTGTGCAATGAACACTGCGGGAGTTTTATTTCCTTACCAACGGCTTGGTTGCACGTGAAAATCATTATAAAAGGCGCGTAACGGTTTTTTCTGTCGCTTTTTCGTGACGATTTTTTTTCGGTAGGTCATCGCAAAAACACATTCTGTGTTAAAATACCTTTATATCAAAATTTTTCGAGTTAGAGCGTTTTCAAAATTTGAAATTTGTTTTTGGAACCCTTAGAAGTGACCTACATCAACCAAAATCTTCGGGGCACAACTAGACCCCAAATGGAGCCTACATACCAAATTTCATCAAAATCGGTCAATGCTAAGTGGCAGAAGTGCCGCGGACGGCGGACGGACGGCCAAATTTTTATTCGATTTTTGGATTCTACGTACCTTGAAACGTAAACCATCAAATTTTGAGGGGGTGTTAAAAATTTTTTTCTTCTTGGTCGATTCCAAAGGTTCATTATTGAAAATAATAAACCAAAAAAGGTAAATTAGTTCAAAGTTTGATATAATTTGGAAGGAGATTTGATTTTGATTTTTGGAATCAAACGAAGTGTATAAAGTACTTTTTGTAATCAAACGAAGTGTATAAAGTACCTACTTTTTGAAATCAAACGAAGTGGATATTGTACTTTTTGAAAACAAACGAGGTGGATATAGTACTTTTTGAAACAAAATGGATGAGAAACCTCCATTGTGGTGGACATAGCACCTTTTTAAATTAAACGGAATATTCATCTCCGTTTTTCAAGGGGGATTATCTTTCGCAAAACGATGGCATTTTTGTGAAGAACTACCCCCCTAAAACCCTGGGAGTGTTAACTCAAGAAGTGTTAACTCAATTTCGATAAAAATGGTCTTTAGTACCTTTTGGAATATAACTCTTCAATTATTGTTTGTAAAATGTATGTTCATAAAATGTATTTAATGCAGTCTCCTAAACTTACCACATCTAAGTCATAGATCTCTAAAAAGTTGTGTGATCATAACCACGAGCACTATTGCAGGGCTTGATTTCTTCGTTGATCTGTATTCGTACAGATGGTGGGTATTACTGTAACCGAGCTCAGTAATTGAGTAAATATTGTTGTAGTTCATTCGCAATGGTTGCATTGAGAAATTACGTTCTCGCGCTCTGATTGAATACGGTTCGCCGGCTCCTCCAATTCTGTGGTCCATCTTTCTCCCAGGCCAGTCATTAGCTGGATTAGGAAACTTGAGGATCTTGATTCCTCGTTTCACACATTCCAGTTCGGACCTCGACTAGCAGTTTGGCCCAGCAATAGGCTGGAGGTCCGTCAATATATTAGTCTTCTCCTCCATGCGTATCTACGGTTCAATTCATCTGACTTGATAGGCTCTCCCATAGTAACCTATCCTCTGCCGTAATGATTAGCAATAGTATGCGTGCTGGATGTGCAGAGATGTGCTCTTGGCCAACGTATCCAGTCTTCTTGCACCTACGCACCATTTTAGAAGTTCTTACATAACTGTTTGGATAGGTATAAACAACCCTTCCCCATTTGAGTGTATTCTGATCAGAAGGCCATGGCATTCTGGAGGGTCATGGTGTGTTGCTATAATAAGAATAGTTCATTCAACAGCTTATTGTTGAGTCCATCTTTCTTCATGATTGGCTCATTCATTAAAGCTTACGTCTCGGTTGGTTTCGAAAGAATACTTTCGACAGTATCAAAATTGATATAATATATCAATAATAAAGGAACATATTATGTTCCTTGAATTATCTGTTTACGTTGGTTAATTTTGAGGATATGAAATGGAGTGTAAGTATACTCATCTGCTTGTGAACTAGGGTGAATGTTGTTGCTCGACAATTTTTCAGTGAAGCATGAACCAACGTAGGTAAGAGTTACCTTGTTATGGTTTAATGAACTTACTCTCACCGGTCTCACCTCATATTAGTGAAACCTTCCAAAATAGCAAGATGCGCTTGAGCGTATTGAGAAATAAAAAGTGAATTCCACTTCGTTCGGCGCAAAATAAAATTTTTTTAAAGACCTATTGGAAACAACATATTTTTACATTATCATAAAAATATCAGGTTTCACTACTTTTTCGTAGGTGTCAAATTAGACATGGATGTAGGAAATAAGGCATTTTACACAAAGTGGACGTCTACCTTTTCGAAGTCGTTTCGCGTCAGCTTGTAGGGATTAAATAGTATGTTCTTCGTTGATTGGTGTACAAATAATTCACTTTTACTACTAAAGCTCTTTTCTGAGGTACTATACTACGATTGTATGGTTGCTCAGATTTTGAGGTTAAAAGTCTCTTTATGAGCACGATCCAATAATGACAGAACATATTCCCGAAACTTGATCATCACAATAACTGTGATCATCAAGTTTCGGGAATATGTTCTGTCATTATTGGATCGTGCTCAATTATTGAGCGTACGCATCAAAATTGGTTCGTCGGTTTGAGCTACAAAAGTACACTTAAACTGACAAACCCAGGCAAGTTAAATATAGGGATTATTTTTTAAATAGTTGTGTTAGATTAACTAATAATAGGATAGGTAAGGACATTATGATAATTGAATAACGTATTATTCATGTTGCTTACAATCTCTAGAATGGTTCCTTCTGGAATTATTGTCGGTATGATTTTCAACAGCACTTTTGACATAAAAAGTGTTTTTACGGAGAGTTTTTGGTTTGTGAAACCCGACACAAGAGCGTATCCATTGGTGATGAGAATAATTCACCCGATGGAATGATGCAATTTAGATGGGAGAGCTAAATTCGGTCCTGGTGGATCCAAAAAGGTGAAATTTCACAAAATTCAGTGGGCGCTTATTTTAGAATGTTGACTGTGAATTACAAAATGAGCTCCTTCCTGATCAGCTTTTACATAAAATATTTTATTTAAAAGATTTTACATAAAATATTTTATGTAGGAAGGTCTTGTTTGTATGCGTTATTATACGTCGTAATAATCCTTATGATTCACCCTCGTTCTTCTTTCCCTCATCAGTAGCCGATGGACGGGACTTTGGGTAAGGACCATTCCAGATTTTTGGTTTTAAACTGGAATTTTCTGCCTCCAGGGACAATTTTCAATATTTTGGGAGGTAAAATTAATGAAGTTTCCAATGGAAGGCACATACCTCTTCAAACTTCCTTGCTCAATGTCAAAATCATCATAGTTGAGGTTAGCTGAAAGTATTGGATATTTCGTCTTGAAATAATTTGATTGATGACATGAAATTTAATTTCATTGCTCCAATCAATAAACCAATTTAATTTGTTAATTACCGAAACAAGTGCGATTTTCATAAAATGCTTACTACCGACATTCTAATGAATCATCTTTAATTAACCAGGATAACAATACCTATTGGTGTACAGATTTTTGCCTCCGGGTGGTTATTGAAATAGGGCGTTATAGCGTGTCTTAAGCTGGGCGTTTCCCTGCTACTTCTTGTTCCATATGGTTATATGACAAAACATTCGGCTCCCCAAAACAGTTTCATATTCAGAAAATATTGGAGACAAAATTGTTTCGGTGAACTGTGCGCAAGAATATCGTGGAATCTTGGAATGTAAGAATTATCTGTGTACAATAATTCTCCATCTCAAAATCACAACTGTGGGATATTTTGTTAGTAACCGATTCTCTCGTCTACGTGGCTTGGTGAAACGTGGCGATCGCCTCTTATCTCGATGAATACGATATCACCGGACCCGATCTCATGATCATTCTACTGTGTAAGAAGCTGCCTCTCACGATCTATCGATGTCAAGGGAAGACCGTGAAAAATGTTTTAGTCGTTTCTCTCGAGTCGAGTCATACTCCGATGATTTTATCAACTACGATTGCATGACGATTGCTGAATGAACAATAAATTAATATTCACGTTATAGCGATGAAGGTAAACCTAATAACATGATGACTCGATAGTGCTTCTATTTTACAGAATACTACGCTGGAATTTCTAGCCAACTCGTAAGCTCCTTAGATAAATGATAGATTTTTTTTTAAATTCGAAGTAAGTTTTCCCTGAAAATAGTACCCAGAAATTAGTCGAGAAAAAGAGTTTGCTGTTGCAAAAAATTCTTACGTATTTTAACTTTTAAAAATGAATGATTTTTATTTAAAGTTCAATGTTGAATGGGAAAACTCAAGAACTCAAATAAAGTCGATTTTCAATCAATTTCAGAATCTTCTAGGGCGTAATGGCATCCAAAGCGCTTCAACAAATAGTAAAGAGCGGTTATTAGCTGAGAGTAGAACCTAACCTCAATAACCCACAGCAACTAACCAAAGTTTCCTCCCCGGATTGGATACTGATTATAAGCAGATGTGGGGAAAGTCATCGAAAAACAAAGTCCGGGTTCAGTTCCTCTCTTGTGTAATTTGAACCGATTTTTGTGGACTCAAGTGGGGATACAGATCCAAACAAGAGTGGCTACTCGCTGTTGATGAGATTACAAACCTTTATCTTGCTGTTTCTTGAAATTACTAGAATTACAGAGTTTTACTAGAATGCAATAAATTGGTGTAACCACACATTCGACCATTTTCTAATGTTCCAAGATTGGAAATGCTCAAAACAGCTACTTGAGTTCAACTAAACGGCTGGCAAAAATAACCAAGTTACACAGTTGAAACTTTTTCCCCACCTACATGCCCTCTTCTGAATTATCTAGTCTGGTGGCATCCTTGTGCGTGCTTCTTCGTCCCAGTCTTTTCTTTTTTCTTCGGCCATACAACTTGTTCGACTACTAGTTTTCATCTCGTTAGTTCTCTTGTTCATCAAGTCTCACCCGTGGTGTACTGGAAGACACGTGAAGCCATCCTGTCGATTCCAAGGACTACTTCTATTCCTTTCACATTGATTCTTCTAAAGATCCTTGGGTTGCGTTTGATCTACTTTCCGGTAAACAGTTTTTCAGTAGTCTTACTCATCTCACAAACATAGCGTTTCCTCTTAGTAATTTTACCAGGAAATAACGAAGTGGGGCTGATGTTACAATTTGAATTTCTCAGCAAAACAATATTTTTGAATGGCGAAGTGTGAGTAGTCGTTAATTGTGATCCACCTACATATTAGGTAATTTTCATTTTACAGTTACGCTACCAGAAATAACTTCAACTGTAGTTGAAACGTGATGTAGGTACCTATACTGTTTGTAGAAGAACAAAAATATTCTGCGTTCAACATTTTCGTAGGTATCAATTAATTTATGAGTTTGTCTTGTCCTAAATATGTGTTGAGCGATAAAATATATAAAAAGTCCATGATAAAAGACAAAAATCCATTTGTACAACGAGAGTTGTTGAACGAATTTAAAAAAAAATTTCAACTGATTTTTAGCCATATTTTACTTCTAATGAGATATTCTTTTTTGACCACTATTTTTCAAAATTCCTGTTCTGAAAACGTTGGATTCCGGTAGCTCAAATTTTAAAAATCAAAATTCTCAGTTTATTCCTCGCCTCATTTTGAAAATGAATGCATACTTTTGATATCTTATGAATTTAGAAGTAGGTATTCTTTCCTTATTGAATCAACCAATTTTATTAATAGATTTAACGAATTTAGAGGTGACGCTGAGATTCAACAGGTTTTAAGGTCTCACTATTGGATTTAATGATAGTACGAATGGAAATTATTTGCCCAACCGTTGAATCAATTCATTACAGATTCCATTTATTTCATATTTCAAAAGATTTATATTAGCGCAAGAATAATAATTTCAACGCCGCATATTTGTCTATCTTGAATGCTTAATCTGGCAAATATGACGAATTTTGAGAATTATAGCTCGTAAGTGAAAATCTTTTCTCTTTTATTACAAGGTCATCAGAACCATGGCTATTGAATTAGGGGAAAACGATGATCTCTTGTGGAGTTTTCGATTCGTTGTCACCAGTTGGCGTGAACTATCTGAGTTGATGAGTTCAACCTAGGGGGAATCCTTCCATACATTGATTGTTTCAGAAAATCCCACTCGGTGATCGACCCTTTCCAACACTCATTAAGATATTTGGAAACAACTAATTACCCATAATTGAAGAGATTATTATCATAATGACTCTTTGTTATGGGCACTTTATACTAGTTTCAACTTGTTCCCTTTATTCGACCTCGCTGATTGAGGAAGTTCGCTGCCCCACGACAAAGCCTTTCCATTTTACTTAATAGTTCTCTTGTAGTAAGACGAAAAACATTCATCCCCTGCTGGACAAGTTGTGTCACAAACAGAGAAACGAGTGAAAGTATTTACAGTTAGCAAAAAAGGCGGAAACTAGATCCAAACTTATTTTGTATTTACGTTCTATACTTAACGACCTGACGAGTTTGAAGGTATGACTCCAAATAGAACCTAACAGTGTACGACTATATGACTATTATATTTCAGGAACCTATTTGCTTTATTTTCTCAAGTAGGTATTGAAAAAATTAGGTTGGTACCTTCATATTTTAGTGGTACTCCGTCACTTTCTTCAATTTTCTTTCAGGTTTGTAAATAATTTATTTTTCACTCTGTGTGTAAAACGCTTCTATTATAAATCCTTTTTTCCTTTTAAAACCTCAAACAACTCGGAATTTCTGAAGGAGCCCAGCGACCTGAGGTACTAATGAATGAGGTAATGGCTACTTGAATGTACAAAATTACAAGGAATATCAACAGCTGTAGAAGGAAGGAGCTGCTAAAGAGACTATAATACCTCTATTGTAGTAATTTAGCAAACATCAATGTAAAAATTGTTATTGTTACCTGTATGATGGAAGCTAGGCAATTCGTTAGCAACAATTATTGGGAATATCACTGTGTACAATACAACTGTATATAGGTACATACATGTTTAATGTCATGATGAGCAGAAGGATCCAGTCTCCTAGTGGATGTGGCACATTGTTTCCTTGTGTACTTAGCATGATTGTAAAGATAGTCAGAGTCTGACTTCATGAATTATTACGGGAGTATCCACCTTACATCAATGAGATATGTTTATAATATATTGAAAATTTTTGTACTTCTTACAATCCTCCCAGGAAAACGGTCCCTCGCCATTTCAACATCATCGATTTGATTCTGGGCGGCAGACCTGTCCGGAGGAGAAAGGTAACCTCATAGCTGCCAATTATTGGTGCTCGTTGCAATTCAGGCCAAAGAGGATGCTGTAGAGACACCTTAATTTATCGTTATAATCACTTTTTGGAGTTGAAATGGAGTACACCAACAAACCTATGCGGGCTGGCGGAAATCCTTGAAAACTGTCAGTACCATTGTGTAACTAAGAATAGAAATATGAGTTTCAAACTAGAGCGTCCTTGTAGTGGAACTTATTAAGTTAGAGAGGGAGAACAGTTGCTTGAAACAAGGCGGCTAATTCGGCCCATGAAGACTTGGAAAATGAAGGTGAAGAAAAGAAAGGACAAGAAAAAGAGTACAATGTCAAGTTCCCAAGGGGATTACAGCATTAGAGAACGTTTGTTACACAGAGGACGCTGTTGTGGGTGGTGGATGGCGTTTCTCACCTTTTCCTATTCAGGACGGTAAACACCTTTTGTTGGACGAGGGATGGAGGAAGTGATACTCGGGAAGATATCCTGGCAGGTGGTACTTTCTCCGATAAGCTGACGGAGTCCAATGGGATAATTAGCCGATGAAAAGGCAACATCGACGATGTGGAATGCCTATTAGAGGAAATTGTCACGATCCCTTCACGATTTGAACCATCAGATTTTCATCTCTCTACGACGTGCCTCCTCTTTTAGCAACCAAGGAGCGAATATGCCCAAACCAGTTAGAGCGAAGCGAATGGTTTCGAATGTCTATTGAGGTGTAATTAGCTTCCAACTGTAAGTACGTAAGAGTAAGCCCTTTATGAGCAAGTAGGAAAAATAAAATAATTGTAGTCCACTCTGCATCCAAATAGTAAATATATTTCTATGTAAGGTCTCCATCGAGGATTTTAATTTTGATATTCTTATGACAAGTCAAATATGACCTACCTTTTGTGCTTTCCACATTGACTCCCATAGAAACACTGGGTACCGTATTAAATAACATCTGGGTTATAGCGACATTTTTCTCGTTCGTTGTGAGTTTAGCTTGAAGTTTAAAATAATATTTAAAAAGCTTGGCTCGTTAAAATTGTATTGGTAGTCAATAGGTGTTTTCGTTCTTCAATATTCATGTTGCTACTATTCTTACTGTTTGCCATCGTGCTTATTTCTATGAATCGATTACTAGTCTTCATAACAATATTGTTAATGTTTTCTGACCTTGTGGAGATACTACAGATTTTTACAAATTTGTGAAGGTCTCAAATAGATACCTACCTGAGCATTACGATTGAAAAATACTCGCATGATTAATGCACTCTACCTTCCGCGGTTGGTACGTGTAGAAGTATAGAATACGAAGTTCACGCACAGAAAACCTCTGAACAATGCATTGCTCGCACGGCGGCCGCGTGTCGCAAACATCTTTTACATGACGTCTCCCTGCTCAGCAATCCGTGGGAATTCGCCTCGAGCATTTATTATCTAGAAATGTACGCCTCTTCAATGAAGTAAAGGAATTAAGTAGCGAAGGAAGATGATTGCTAGCGAGTAGATTCTTGCAAGACAAGGCTCTATGATAGAACTTCTATCTCCATCACCTTTCTGGTCCTATCTCACTCAGAAGTTGCAACAGTAGGCACTGTGCTTGAAATGAGATTTGCATTTGAATGAACAAACTGTACTAGAGCACCTATTTTGACCTCCATCCAGAGGTCAAAATATGTGATTTCGGATTTTCGTTCATCGTTTTAAAATTAACATTTGGAATCCACGATTTATAGTTTATTATTCCCAAACAAATTGAAATTAATGTAGTTATTATTCCCAAACAAATTGAAATTAATGTAGTTATTATTCCACTCCCAACCTTGAACATCTTGGCTGGCTGAACAATAGAAGCCAACCGTAACTATAGTCACCATATTGATAAGATTTCACACTTCTTATTTAGCCTTGATTTCGTACCCGATTTCATGTACATAATTATCTATCAGCAGGTTATGAATATAAGAAAATTTAAATGTTCACGTCTCAAAAGCCATTGTTTTCCCACTCACTAATTTTGGGAATATATTTTTTCAAATCGATTCTGTCGACCCGATTGTTGCACGCGACCTCATAGAATAGGAACTATAGGAAAGTTCGGATAGTGTCCGAAATTTAAAGCCGAATGTGCGTGGGCACATTCAAGTTGTACCTAGTTACTATTCAGGGTAACCGAATTCACTCTCATTTTTACGGATGGATTGAAGCTAATCATCAATCCAACATTCAAGCATCCTTCCTCAGTTATTGAATTTATCGAAGGTATAACAGTTATAGTTACTATAACTCTCGGACAATAATACATGTATCTAAACAAACGGGACACATCGATACCTTAAAGCACAAAAGGGCTATGTCCAAAAACGGAGTTTTTAGAAAAACGCTAAAGAAGTTATCACCAGTGCACGATTCCTAAAATAATGGCTTATTACACCAAACTCTTAATTTTTTCAAGAAATTTTCGAGCTATAATCGTCAAGAAAGTAATAATAGTTTTGTTAAATTTGAGTTTTTCTGAAGTTGAAAAAAAAAAAAAAAATTTAAATGTGGAAGATGGATGGACATAGCCCTTTTGTGCTTTAAGGTATCGACATGTTTTGGTTTATTATTTTCAATACTAAGCCTTTGGAATCGAGCAAGAAAAAACACATTTTAACCCCCTCTCAAAATTTGATGTTCAAGGTACGTAGAATCTGAAAATCGAATAAACAATTTTCCGGCCGTACACGGCACTTTTCTTAGCAACACTGGACCGATTTGGTTCAAATTTGGTATACGCGGTCCATTTGGAGTCTAGTTGTGCCGCGAAGCTTTTGGTTGATGTTAGTCACTTCTAAGGGGTAAAAATTAAGGGTTGAAATTTTCAAGAGCTAGCTCTAGAACTCAAAATAGAGTTTTTTCACCAATTTTAAATAGTATTGAAGTTTTAGAAAATTTTTGAGACCACCCGGAGCTCTGCAGTACAAACCGTTCGGTCCCTACGAGTACTTAAGGGTTTTCCTCCAATAAAACTGAATCACGAGTGTGAATCACCAAAGAGTTCTAGTCTCCGTTCAAATTGTATCTGACTCAAATGCGATCGCTGTTCGTTTCTTCGATTTGAATTCAGTTTTGCTTTCTGAGCAACCGGTAATCAAATTTCCATATGAAGCTTCCTATTTTTCGAATCGAGTGTGAAACGTTTAGTTCTTTCTAATAAACTTGATTGTGACGGTGTGAAGGCGGTATGGTGTGGTAGGTAGTACCTACCGAGGTTGGTAGGTAAAAAAAAGCTGCAAATTATTGCCCGAAGGTTTTGGCCCTTTATTTCCATTTGGTTGGTCGTTGGTGTTGAAATTTTCAAAAATGCCATAGGTACTCGTAGGTACCTATGGTTGGTAGAGGGGGCTCTATACAGAAGGATGATCTATAACAGAAAATGATAAACCTTAATTTTGCAGCGTTTATGAACTCGCTGTAATAGTTGTTTAAATGACAACCGGCCAATGGAAAACTTATCCTTGCAGATTGGTGATCTCGAAAAATTATGTACCGTCGTGCAGTGATTAGGTAGTTGGGCTTTTGTAACTGAAACCTACCTAGTTCTAGTTGTTTCTAATGTCCAAAATCTATCAGTAACATCGAGATAAGTCCTTCGAGCTAACTTATCTGTTGTTTTGGTATTTCTAGTGTATTTGGAATGCGGAGTTGGTAGCCCCCAACTAGGAGAGGCGTGTGCCGTGTATGGAATCAAGCAGTTGCTTGAGGGCATATTCCTCAAATGCCTTTGAAAACTGAATCTTACTCCAGTTGAGTCCAAATAGCCGTTGAAAGACTCGTTTCGAAATGGGGTTTAAGTTAGCAGAGATCTTTGGGGTGTTGAGATTCCTTGAAAATGAGTTTTACGGATTTTCATGTGCGAGAGGCCACTTAGCGCTCACGAGGCGGCAGGCTTTTAAAATCCCGTCACTCCGTAGAGAAGTCTTGAGAAATAGAAGTCATTTTTATGCTCCGCATTTCATCCGCCTGGTCATACCAGGTCCGTTTCGTTTCCACTTGTAACCACAACGAAGTATTTTGTCTAAGTGCCTTCCTCGTAAGTCCTTCCAGACTGCTGTCGCCGCCACAAGTGTAAAATGAGTGATTTTGATTGGGCAACAACATTCTTCAATGGCTATTCCTGTTGGTCATTTTCCGAAGGCATTCTATTTTACAGTCTGCTGCTCACTACGTAAACTAACATGGCTCCAATACTTGTAGGTCATCAACGATATCAATGATAACTGGATTCACTTCTTACTATCCGAAGCTCCAATCGTAGATCTGTTTATTTCTGAAAATTTGATCCCTGAGGGTAGTGCTTTGCCTTGATCCTTCACTCTTCTACTAAGTACTACTGTTTGAAAGTTACTTTTCAAATTGATATAACTGGGTAATGTTATTTTCAACTTGAAATGTGCTAATTAGTTGTTGTAGTTAAGTAGTTTCTATTGGAAATTTGAACTTCTAAATGCTGTACTTGGAAGTTTCTGTGTCATCTGACGTACTGAGTTTAGAATTTAACTTGTTCCGACTAAGATCTGACTATTACTTTATTGAAAGGTGAGTTGACGCAGGAGGTTGATGAGATAGGAAATTTTGTTTGGTCCTTACAAAACCAAGTTATCTTGGAAAGGAAGCTCGTGCTCCATTGCAATAGCTTAATTTTCTCAAATATTGCTAGAAAGAGTGCTAGTTTATCTAATTTTTGTCACCCTGTTCCAATTGTTGAGCAACCCTCAAATGATTTCCACTGTTTGATGTCCACAACTAAGTGACTCAAAAATTATTAACAATCAGCCATTTGCAGGAATGATACCTACACAATTAAGGCATAGGATACCCACATACCCTGGTATATCCTATGACTCAGGGCGTAAGTCAGATCCGTTTTTGGTTCCTCTCAAGAACATTGCCCAGTCCTTATTTCCTCAAAATATTCAATATTCGCAATCACTCATTGTTCTGCGTTGACCGCCACTCGTGCTTTGTCCTCCTCGTGTACCCTCTATTTTATAAGGAGGTTCCTTCGAAAAGTTGCAACATGGTCTTCAAGAGCATTTGGTCCGTTCGAATTTCGCAGCAACACCTCATAATTCAATATTATCACTTCGGACACGCCTCTTCTACCACAATCTGCCACCTCTAACTGGAGCGAAAGACGCGTTTGGAACAAGTGATCTTTTTATCGCTGCTTCCTCGTTCGCGTTTAATTGAATCTCGACCTGTTTTTTCGTTACCGTTTGCCACCGTCCTTTTGCCTGCCAGTCCATCCAATGAATAGATCTCGCAAGCCCCCTCTGGCGTTTTAGGCCTTTCGATGCCGGATAGTATCTCGTTGCTTCTGGACTTCTGGTCATTTTCTTTGTTGTTTTCTGGGGCATTAACAATTTTCTCGTCACCGTCTGACATTCAATGCGTCCGCATTCAACTGTTATTTGGTTACGTGGTGCCAATCTATGGAATATTCATCAATTGATAAGGTTTTTACGTTTAGACGTGTACGAACGGTTCGCTTTGGGTCAGAAACCTGGGTAATACCGACGTACGTTACTGTAGAAAGATTACGATATTCGCTGCTTCCTTTTCGTGATCTGTGTATCACCCTCCTATGAAAATATTACTCATCTCAAATCGAAGTTTCAACTCAGTCAACCTTTCCAACATTTCTATAGACTCAATGGGTTTTTGAGGCACTCAATAAGTTTTCAAGGTTCTTAGGTTCATCTAGGTTGTATGCACTCCTGAACAGTTGTTCGTTGTTATTTCCATGAGTGTTATTGGTCATATTGCAATGAATTTCTTGAAGACTATAAAGTCTGATAGACTTACACTTGTTTAGAAAGCTCTTCAATGCTAAATTGTTACTAGGTATCCCCCTGCTAGTTAGATCCTTCCCCGAAGTAGATAATGCAGTGTTGACATTTGAAGAGTGCCACAATATGAGATCTCGTATGTACGAATGATCGAATCTGCATAATTATATACTCAATATAACTTATCGGTTGTCGGAGGTACCTTTACTCGGAGGAATATATAACTATATTCCTGATACATTCGACCTATATAGGTCAATTCTCGACCTCCTTGGTCATTTCTCATCCCAATACTCATCTATGTAAATCAGCATACATTCAGGTTTCCACTAAAGCCATAATTTCAGATGATCAGATGCGAAATATTGAGCTCAAAATTAAATTTCTCTATCAATAATTCGTGAAGGTGATTCTGGTCAACTTCCATTCAGCATTAAATCAAATGGTAAATTAATATGCAACGTTTTCCCATTCCAGTTCAAGCAGAATTAAATCCTCGAAGGAAGCGATCAGCTCCATCGTTCCCAGATATTGTTATTTTCATTCCTTCTGTGAATCGTACTGCTTGGAATATTATTGCTCGATCGTGTTCCCTGATATCCTCTGCAAACTTCCTCCTCTTCTGATTTGAGTTTTGCTTTCACGTTTCAAGGTTGAAATCGTACCGACTTTTCTCTGTTCCTTTGTGATTTCCAAGGTAACCAACGTATACCATTAGGGAGGCGGGTCTGTAGTTGCAATTGTTTTGTGGTTGTCTCTTGATGTCCGTCCTGAAGAAAGTCGGATCACGGTATTCTTTATTGGTTGGTATTAAAGTTGTTCGGGTATTTTCGTTTCTACTTCATTCGGTTTTTGATTGATTCACTCGATGGGGGTGAACTTTTTTTTTCGACTTTCTCTTTGAGATTGCTTCTGAGGTAGCTGTTCCCAATTTATAGAGTGAGCAAAGTAGCTAGGAAAGTTGAACTTGTACGAGTATTCGTATTTTGAGCTGCGTTCAAAGCATATAATATAGGTATGTTATATATTATATAGTATATATTATATATATATATAATATAGTATATAATATAGTAGGTATATATTATATATTCGTACGAGGTAAAAAGGTAATAAGGGCGTAAATAAGTACTATAAAGTAATAAAGGTAAATAAGGGCGAGTACGATGATGAATAAATTTTTGCCGAAGCAGAAAAATAGGATTCCAAAGTAAGAAAGTTTGGGAATTTTTGATGAGCTTCTGAATAAAGCTTGAGAAAGAAGGTTTACCTAGTAAACTCCTAGTTTACGTAGTAATCTAGTAAAAATTGCATGAGTTAGTGGAATGGAGTCTCAACTACTCCATGCTGTTGAATAGTTCGTGAATTTCGTCGTGTCAGCATTGTTGCTTCTGTAAATTTTAGTGAATTTTACTGACTATTCACGAGAGCTGGTGTTCTGCTGTAATTGTTTACTATATTGGATTCAATAGTACTGTTAATCTGTACTGAAGAAAATAAAGTGCCCGGCCGAGACGACGCATGACCAGTTGACCCCATTATATTAAGGATATTGTTTGACAAGTTTTTCAGTTGGGTCAATCTCCGATTTTCATTTCGAACCACCAAGATTCTCATTCAAAAAGCCCTCAAAATTCATTGTGATTCAATTAGTTTGTGGTCAGATTAACTTGTGCAAGGCAGTGAGGTCATGATGTTTCTGTTACAAAACGTAGATAGGTGGCCTCTGCCTGGATACTTGTGTCCCTTCACCCCCTTGCGTCACAGTTCTGGCCGGTTGCCCGATTTTTGAAATACCTTTCACCCTCATGAGGAAGCTCTTGACCACATTTCCACTCATTACTGGAACCCTTCTCAGTGCAATCCCATCCTTCAAAATATAGAGTATCTGCTTCCTAGACGGCACGGCGTATCGTCCAATAGTGGAGTAGGATTTCATAGCTCCTAATCCATCCTTTCGAATCTCTTTCGTTCCATTTTGCCGCTCACGACTCAACTATTGATCTAACAGTATTTCTCTCGGTCAATGATTGAACTTATATTGGTCCCGATTCCGGAAATTTCCTTGTCTTCAGAGACTTATTGGGTTTTTTAGAGAGTGATACGGAACTCTTGTCCATTTCTTTTTTGCGAGCACTTCGAGAAGATTAATTTTAATTTTTCACCGGTTGAAATGAGACTAAACAAAGGTGACCCTGGGCGCAACAATCAGCTGTCTGGGCTCGACGTTAATTGAGTTTCGCAGTTGTGAAATTTGGAAGGAACGACTTCGTTACTGTCTTGTTGCTCTGCGCTCTCTCCGGATGTTACGGAACTTGATGGTATCAGTTAGGGTTATTTATTATCGTCACCTATCTATATTAACGCCAACTAGAGTCGCTAGACTGGTCGCATATTATGATCACAGTTGAATCATGAGATGTTCGTTGATTGAAATGAGTAAACCTCTTCGAGAGGAGTTGAATTTTTTCTCTCTAAAAGCTGTTTGTTATGGAAATGAACGTGTGAAATACTGATCAAATAATCAGAAGAAGATCCCTCGAAAAAAATTAATTTGTTTACGTAATGAAATGTAATTAATATTGCATACATGCAATATGTATGTCCAATATGGATGTATGTATTGTATGTCCTGTAATAATTCATTACGGTGACCAATTATGTTTATATTTTTGTGTGGCCTTCAGGTCGGTTTACTGAGCCATCAGCACTACAATACACTACAATGCTGTTCATTACATAGCGAAGTTGTATAAGATTATATGTCCATGATTATTATTCATCATTCGTAGACAACTTTCATCCGTGGGCTAGGCTCCCGCTTAAATTTATTGCAATAAGAGACGTTCATATTCAAATTTTCCTCTTAAAAATGTATGAAATATATGTGACAGCAAATGTTTGACGTGACAAGTTAATTATATTCGAAGGTCAAAAAATAATAATTTCAAATTATAATGTACGATAATTTACAGTTATACTGAAAAGGTACGTAATAATATTTAATGTGAGACTGTTGTAGGTATATTTCCATGTTGTATACGTAGGCCTCCCGACGCGTTCTCTTGATTGCGAGAATATTACCGGCACGTATTACATACCTACTTATCTAACTACGAAGATCATAATAATTATATCCAGTTCATAAAATTGAATGAGCTTGATAAGAAAATTACATGGTTTGGATTTGTCAGATCTGATGTTATGAAGCACGCATGCGTCGTTCAACTGGTGCTCTATTGACCTGGTTAACGAGTCTATTAATTTCACCCTCTTCTTTAATATTTTTTCTATACATTTTTTTTTCATCGCAATGTTACTTCCTAAACTGCGAAAAGTTTCATAGGTAACAAATTATTTCATAAGTACGAGTCTATAACAACGGAAAAAAAATTGGTGGTTTCATGTAATAACGAAAATATAGCAAGTAGCCCCCAAAAAGACAGTAGGACCTAGTTTGCTCCTAGTTTAGTCATACCTGAGTGTGCTCATCTTCGAAGGGATGACAAGAGGCATGATATTTCAATTACATACAAGGGTCAACCAATACCAGTCAAATGTCACATGGTTGGTATCTTCGATTTCATTCAGCAATCGTGATTTATTTTAGTCACGTGTAACTTTGATTTTAATTGTAATATATCTACTATGAACAGCGCATTATGCTTTTCTCACTTTAAAGGTACGAAAACTAGCCTAGATTTCATTCCCTAGTTCCTATCATAGACAACAATCTCAGAACTCTGATCACGAACTCGTACTCCCACAAGATCTGTTCGATAGCAAACGAATCACTGCAAAGATTCGCTGCACTCCCTCTCCCCCAGCTATGGAAGAAAATCGTATCAGAAATCAACAGTAATCAATTTATATGATTTGTCATGAGCGAAGTTTCAGAAGATGATGAATCTTCATCAATTTTCTTTCAAGAAATTTTGCTTTAAACGTTGATTCCAAACACTATTTGTACCTCCTGAGGAAAAAATTGACTTATATGCCTTACCTACGATTTTGTATATTTTGATGAACATTTTGACACTATTATGAATTTAAATGGCGCTGAAGCTTGGCTTATTTTTCAAGTTTGTGGATTTATACCGTTGTGATTTCACAGACATTTGACACTTCTGCCTACTAAAATTGTCAAACCCGTTCCTATTTTCCTTCCTTCAATAATTCACTATAATATTACCACTCTCTCGTTTGAAAATTATAACGATTATCTATTTAAATACGCTGAAAATGTCTACCCTAACCTTCCATACCTATCCGAGTGTAATAATGTTTGAATGCCTATAACTCTGTAACAGAGATAGGCGTTAATCACAAATACTTCTAAGTATTCGTTATTCGTTGGGCTTCGGCTTGAGGTTTGTAATCGTTAATCGTTCCTCCCATCGAATAACAAATACTTCAAAAGTATTCGTGATTAACGCCCATCACTGCTCTGTAACAAACCTAGTGCCAGTGTTTCATGCTGACATTTTTCAAACACTGTCCTATTCAAAATATCGCGAATTGGATGGATTCCAATTCCCTAAAATGTTATTGTTCCCTTGAATTCCCTCCATACTGCTACCATGAAATGGTGTTTAAATTAAATTTTGATAAAAAAGATGCTATTTATCTATCTGGTTCCGATATTTAAGTTCCTGTCTCTCAGAGTGAGAATTTGTTAAGGAATTTTAAAAGTCTCACTTTCGGACCTTACAATTTCCCTTGACCCTTCTCCTCACAAAATTATTCCAAATGGCCTAAATTAGCTTTAAAACTGATTATAGCTGTTTTCGCTGTGATGCTTTCAAACGTGTAGTTTTTTTTTGCTTCTGAGTCTTACAAGGTAACGGAAGCATTGTTTTCATTTTTCAGGGTTGTAAAAAAATGTTTTCCAGAATCAAAATTTCTACTCGTGTTTTACGTTTAAAAATCTTAACGATTTTGGTTCCGTGTCTGTCTGTATGTCAAGAAATAATTTTAACGGGAAAAACTGTACGATGTTATCCGATTTCAATGAGATTTTTCAGGGATTGTGCGGGTTGGCATATTGATGGTCCCCGATGAAAATCATCATCCCCGGATCAATTGTATCCACTGTTGTCACAGCGATAATTTCTTCATTTTCCAACCAGATTCGATGAAATTTTCCGGGATTGTGTGGGTTGGCTTGTAATTGGTCCCCCTATGCTGCCCTCCTTAGTAAAAACGTCCTATGTCCATTTTTCAAGTTTCGAGAAAATCGCGTTTTAGTTTCGCTTCTGCGCCACCCAAACCATTGAAGCTTGAGATTTCGTTTTTTGACCATCACCTCAAGCTGACCAAAACGAAATCTCAAGCTTCAATGGTTTGGGTGGCGCAGAAGCCGAAACTAAAACGCGATTTTCTCGAAACTTGGAAAATGGACATAGGACGTTTTTACTAAGGAGGGCAGTATGAGGGTAGTGATGTTCTGAAAGTAGCTATAATGCATCGGATCATATAATGATTACGCTATTATCTAAAGGTTACGAAGAAGCTATGTGCCACACCCACTTCCCAGACTTTTGGTTTACTATTTTCAATAATGGACGTTTGGAATTGACCTAGGAAACAATTTTAACCAACCCCCCCCCCCTCAAAATTTGTAGGTTTACGTTTCAAGGTACGTAGAAACCTAAAATCAATAAATATTTAGCCGTACGCGGCACTTACCTTAGTTCCCATGGACTGATTTTGATGGAATTGTAAAGTGGTATATGGGCTCCATTTGGGGTCTAGTTGTGCCCTGAAGCTTTTGGTTGATGTCGTTCACTTCTAAGGGTTGAAATTTTAAAAACACCCTAGCTCAAAAAATTTTGATATAAAGGTATTGTTGTGTCCATCCAGGTATTGTTTTTTGATAGTATTGAATTTTTAGAGGCCATGCGGAGCTCTGTAGGACAAACCGTTCGCTCTCTACGAGAACTTGAGGGTTGGACTTACGATAAATCAGAAACATGAGTGTGAATCGCAAAAGAGGTCTAATCTCCGTTCAAATTAAAGCTGACCAAAATGCGACCGCTGTAAGTACGTGGTAGGTAGTTAGTATCTATGGTTGGTAGGTACTGACAATGGCAAAGCCGAGTTCTTTGCAGACGAGTGATCTATATAGGAAAATAATAATAAACCGTTGTGTAATAATTTGCAGCGTTTTTTAGATATTATCTGCGGTCAAATAAGTCAGGTGACCCAGTTACGTGAACTAGAAAAAATTTCTTAACCTTCTGGATTTGTTTTATATGATTAAAATCGAATTTCCGTTAAAACATTCTAAAAACTATAATTTATTTCTGAAATTTAAAAATTGCTCCGATTGTTTTTACTTGCTGAAATTTGTGGTCGTGTGAGTTTTTCGTTGATAAATAGATACCTAATCTAGAAGGTAATATTTTATTGGCGGGAAAAAAATGTACTTAAGTGCATTTTTTGTACGTACATAATATGATGAGAAGTATCCGTTTCATGGCGGCTGTATCCGCGGTAAGCACTTGCACTCCACTGGCTGGGAAGCGGCGTGGACGCGTAGCATCCCCTTCTTCGCGGACGGGGCGGACGATCCTTGGCGGGGGTGCTTCTGGACAACCCCCTACCTTGAAGGAAGGCTGCCTTCCAGGTCCCAGCAGAGCCATTTTCGCGCCTCTTCCAGCTTCTTGAGGCTTTTCGAAGCTTTCGCGAGACCTCCGCGACCCTGCCCGTGTTGAAAGCCGAGGTCGCTGCAGTTCGCTGGGGCGTTGGTTCCGCCCCACACCCGCGCCTACCATTTGTGATATCCCATCATGAGATTCTCACGAGTTTGTCACTTCGCATCCAAAATTCTCGATAAATCCACCATTTTGAAAACTTTATCCGATAAAAATTATTCACGTGAAATCCTACAGTTTTGAGTTGAAAAAGCTAATGTTCAGCATGATATTCAGTTTGATCTTTTTCTCAGCGCTGGTACATGCAGGGTAGTCCGCTCGTAGATGCAGAAAACAACATCAAAAATCGACCTACCCGTCAAATTCCTTTAAATTTCGTGTCTCCTTGAGGAAAAAAAACTGATTGCAAAATGGAAAAAAGAGTAGAGTGCTGCCAACCGCATATTTTTATCTCAATCCGTTCTCGAGATATGATTTTATTTTTGAAAGGTTTTTTCAGGGAAACCGTTTTTTTCCCTTTTCAACTCTCATTATTTAATAAACTCTCCTGTTGACTTCATGTTATTTTAACTTTTGACATCAGTGTTACATTTTCTATGTGTATAGTGTACTTCAAGTACCATTTAAAGACTATACCAGCAGCTCAAACATTAGCGAATTTGAAAACATAAAATTTCATACAATTTTTTAAATCATTAAGTACTATTCTTCCAAAAGACATGTTGGAAACTGGCAAACCTATTGAAAACTTTTTTATTTCATAAGCTATCCAACAGCATGGTCAACTTTGCGGTTGTCTCATTTCTTTCATGAAAAATTCAAGTTTGAATTCAAGGAAACATTTGGCGATTTTAAGTTGTTTTGTCATCAGAGGCAGAGAGTAGTGCACCTGGTCTAAGGTTCGAAATTAACGCTTTACAGTGTAAATAAATTCGTGTATCCACCTATTTGAACAAGGTTAATAGAAAGTTATTCTCAATGCAGTTTGATGCACGATTCATTATTCGCGAGTACTATGGCATTCATGTTCTCTGTAATGCATTAATTTTGAACCTTAAACCAAATTTGCTACTCCCAATAATGACAAATCAAATTGGCATCGCCGAACGTTTTTTTGCATTCAAGCTTCAATGTTTCATCAAAGAAATGAGATAATCGCAAAGTTCGGTATACCGTTAAAAAGCTTATTAAATTCATAAAATGTTTAAAAGATTAAGCTAGTTTTTTTTGGAAAAGTAGTAACATTTTAAACATTTGAATAAATTTTATTTTCCTCAAATTCGTCTATGTTTGAGCTGCTAGCATGGTCTTTGGATAGTACTTTTCAAGAATCAAAGTACACCATAAATACGCATAGAAAATTTAACGCTGATTCCAAAAATGTGGTCAAAAGTTGAAATTAAATGAAGTTAAGTGAATAAATGCGAGCTTAAAAGGAAATAATACGGTTTTCCTGAAAACCCTTTCAAAAATTATATCTCGAGGATTGAGATATTAATATGCTTTTCACTGTACTGCTTCCAAGTCTATCAAGGTAGCGGAAGCTTTGTTTTCCTTTACAAGGTTGAAAAAAAATGTTCTCCAAAATCAAAAGTTCCACTCGTTTTTTACGTTTTAGACCTTCCTGAACAATTTTGGTTCTGTGTCTGTCTGTGTGTCTGTCTGTCATGAAATCCTTGCCACAGCCATAACTTCTTCATTTCTCATCCGATTTCGATGAGATTTTCAGGGATTGTGCGGATTGGCGTGTAGATTCTCCTCTATGAAAACCATGGCCCTCAGACTGATAGTAGCCACTGCGCATGCGCAAACGTGTATTTCCTTGTTACAGCCATAACTTCTACGTTTCCCGTCTGATTTCGATGACATTTTCAGAAATTATGCGAGTTGGGGTAGAGATGGTCCCCTATGAAAATCATGGCCCCCAAAATGAAAGTATTTTGTTCTCATGCGCAAACGCAAAATCAAATCAATCGGGTTATGGATACGAGGAAGCTATGTGCCACACCCAGTTGGCAGTCGCTTTTTGTTGTAGTTTAACGCAATTTTTTCATCTACGAGCGGTCCACCCTGTCTAATCAAAGAGTATCAATCTATTACCTAATAAATGTCCATGCAGTAGTTAGATAGCACAATCACCGTATCCCGTAGGAAGCCGCAGGCGTTCCTGTACGCCCTCCGCACTCAGCGAACTGGTCGAGTAGCAGGTGACGTTCCGATCGGGAGGCGTGAGCTCCTATCCGCTCCTGAGCTCCTCTTCCTCTGACAGCTGGAAAAATCTGAGCCACATGCCAGAGCCGCGTGTCTTTCCCACGCCTCTTCCGCCGGGATGCGGTTCCCGCACTTCTGACCATGAGTTGGAATGAATTGTACATTCTTTCCCTAATTATTATTCTAAATTCTTGATTACATACAATATAATTACGAAATCAAATGAACTTACCTTGTGAAGTTCGATTGTAATTATGATGGTGTGCCCTCTTATCACACGATAGGTTTGACAAACCTTTAATAAAGTACGTATTATTTATGATAAGTACTTTGTTTCTGAGAGCCAATATAAATCAGTTATCAATGTTGCTATTAGTCATGATTTAAAATTACGTATTTCTGATACTTACTTTAAAAGACATACGTATTTCTGTTACTTGAAGTTTCGCAGTAACTTCTCGAAATAATATTTCTATTTCCCAGGAGGCAGTAAACTTTGATATTTGGTTTGAGAAAAGCCTGGGAATTTTTACATTTTTAGATTAGGGGTCACCCCGGTTTTTTATTTATTTATTATATGATATTTAATACCAATTATATTACATTAAATTTGATTAAGAAGAAAACATAAATACATATAAGTAGTAATTGAGTCCAGTTGTGCGTAACGTTCAACTACCCTTTGTTCACATTAACTTCATTGAATTGTGAATGAATTTTATCTCCGAATACAATGTTGAAGCATCAGAGTGCTGAAATTCGGGTATTGAAATTGAAAATTAAAGACCACACGTTATGTTTGGTGTGCCGTTTGGCATTTTTTTTAGAAGGAAGTATGCAAGATGCAAAATAGACAGTAAGTTTCTTCCTATTTTCGGCCTCAGCCTAAAATTCCGCTGATAATTCAAAAATTGCAAAACTACAAAATAAAATATAAAAAAGATTTACAGTTCTTTCTACTAATAGCCTCAACCGATGGTATCTGTGGGCTGGTTCCCAACTTCTCATAACCACCTTCTCCCAATCCTCCGTTTGTGGGGTAAATCAGTGAATCCCTTCAGACATCCTACAAAGAAAAACGAGTGTTCTGATCTAATGTGCTGACTACGGCCATCATAATTCCCGTGGATAAAATTCTGCGATGAAATTCTGAATTGAGCTGTGTGTGAACTGTTCACGATCTTTGGAGATATCGGAAATTTTGTGGTGATACCTAATTTACCGTATTAAAACACACTCTTATGTTTGTAGTGGTAATTTCCACAAGAAACATCCAATCTTTTTGAAACTATTCTTCAAGATGGAAAGATTTAATTTAATATAATTTAAATTTAATTAAAAAAAAATTGAAGGTTTAAATTAAATTGAATTTATTATTTATTCTTGGTCCTTACTTTTCTAAATTGACCTCCAGCATGCTCCGAAATGTTGGGAAATTTTTCTGATAAGTACTGTAAATTAAACTGTGACCACCTCAAAAATCAGAAAACATCAATTCCTCTCAAGTTGTATAAATTGTATTGACGTCAACTTTACATGCCCTGTGAGAAAGACCATTTTAAAAATCATTTTCAAGGAATTTCAACCTCTTTTCCAATCAATTTCACAACATCCTTGTATTCATTACGAGTTCGACTAATATAAACTTATGTACATCACAATGACGTAATTATTACTTGTTAAATATACAGGTTGTACGTAATGTCAGTGAAAACCTTTGCGAAATGTCATTCGGAATTGCTTTAACTTTACACGCCAGTAGATTTGGAAAATTTCAAGATTTTGGGTCGTGGCATTCGTGAGAACAGATGTTACGAGGTGAAGCAATCAGAAGCACCTTCTACGAGAAAAGGAAAACGTTATGGGCGCGGTCGAGGTGTTTTATCGAGGAGAATGTTACCTACCTGGTCGTACAATGAGATACACCTTGAAAAGTAAAAGGATTCATAAGAACACCCAGGGATGAGAGGTAGTTATAAAACTATTCTAGAACGGCAAACGAGGGTCGTATAAACTTCTATAAGGGAGGTATTTTGAAAGCGATATTTTTCTTAATTTGTCGAGCCTACAACCTTAAATGAGCGGAAGATTGTAGCCAGCATAGATACCTAGCTAATATGAGCTGCAAAAAGAAGAGACTATAACAATAATTGAATTCTTACCATCATTTTCAGAACACACCACTGTGTGTAAGAATAAGCCACCCAGCAACCAACACATGACGTATTATTCCTTTTCATTCGAAGACCACATGAAACTAATCACGCAAGGACCGCATTTAGACGAAAAACATTTCAAGTACATTTATTTCATTACAATGTCATTTTTTCTCGACTACTACAATTCTACACATGAATAATATTCATTTAATCAATAACAATGTAATTTCTTAATATTATTTCAATGCTCACATGAACGCGGTTGACCAGCACAGTCCTAAGGAGTTCGAACACAAGTAGATCACCCAGGCTGTCTGGATTACCTTGTGGATCCTCTGGATGAGGTTTTCAAGTTGTCAGATTGCTGGGATGATATAGAAACGAAAGGCAGGCAGAATAACCAATACAGCAGCAATCCGTTGATCTATTTTGAGCTTAAACAATCTTCTCAATCCAGTGCAACAATACTGCATTATTAGGAGTTACACAACTGGCGGACCTGATAAACCAACCTGCTCTCGGTAAACATTCTCAGGCTTCGATTCCCTCCAAGTGGATTAGCACCGGCTTATTGACGAAGCGCGTTGCGGTCAACCGCGTTTCGTGAAGAGGTGGTAGAAAAATAGATGAGTTTGTTTCTTGAGGCAGAGGTTTTTGCACAATTCAGTAACCTCGAGCACTACATGAGTTGGATGGAGTGATAATACGAATACAAATGTGGCTGTTGAAACCAATTCAGAATTTTTCACGCGAACCAATTATGTATGCTTGTTATCCCAATAAAATAACCTATACTATCCATTCAACTCGGTAGTCGTTTGTTGGTGACGAGAGCAGGAAAAAAATTATAATTTAAATAATTTAAAAAAATAGCCATTGTCCAAACAAAATCTACCAAGTCGTTAAAATTTATTTCTTCAGCATCATGATTATTCATGATTTTTATATTCTACTTTCCACTTCTAGGCCTATATTTCTTAGCTAAAATCACTAACATAATAGAAAAGGCTCTCGAAGGTAAGCCAGCATCTTCTTGGGTGTGGCACAGGACTTTGGCAACGTTTGGCACTTACAATAATTGTATATTATAATAATAATTATTAAGTAAATTTCTAAAAATTCAATACTATTTAAAATTGGTGAAAAAACGATACTTTTATTTCGAGTTTTCGAGCTAGCTTTTGAAAATTTCATCCCTTAATTTTCACCCCTTAGAAGTGACTAACATCAATCAGAAGCTTTGCGGCACAACTAGACCCCAAATGGAGCCCTTATGCCAAATTTGAACCAAATCGGTCCAGGATTGCCAAGAAAAGTGCCGCGGACGGCGGACGGACGGAAAATTTTTTATTCGATTTTCGGATTCTACGTACCTTGAAAAGTAAACCAACAAAATTTGAGGGGGGGGGGGGGGGGTTAAACAATTTTTTTTTCTTGGTCGATTCCAAGGGTTCATTATTGAAAATAATAAACCAAAATGGCTTGGTACTTCCTCAACACATTAATAAATTACGTCTGGTGAAACCGTTATGTGCTGTATAAATGTCAATGAAAATTTATTTACTACCTATCGCTAACTGTTTGAAATTATACCAATTATACCAGTGGAATGTCCCTTGGAATGCACTGCGTTACTAATCAATGTGTTTTTATACCGCGAAGGAAGGCGAAATTAATTAATTAAAATCCATCTTACTAACTCAGTTTTGGATAAACATTTTTGTTCTGACTCTTTTATTAATCATATTGCCTTTGGACTCGGATGCTTTTCTTTTATACACTCTTCATATTTATTTGAAAAAACTTGAATTAATGTTATCCTTAAATTCCCTTTTTCCTCTGTAGATTATGAATGTCATTAGTAAGATGTTTAGAAGTCATTTATTGACATAACCGGCAACAACAATCGCACTATCCTAGCTCACCACTATAATTCATCACGATCGTGACGGAATTGCAGTGTTGACAAAGGAGTAGAGTGGTGACTCCATAAAGACGAAAATCAGCGTGACAGAGCTGTGTTTACTGGTATTATCCCTACATGGGACTCGTATCCTACGTTGTTTCCCTTATAAGCACCCGATAATTTCTCGTAGGCTTATGGCATGTTCTTGAACCAACGATCTTCGATAAAGAGAAAGTGAAGCGTGGTGAATGGAGGCTTATTCTTTCGGTCGGGGAGGTCGTGCCTTCCTGGACGGCTAAAAAACTTCAACGTGGGTCTGACCCCTTCATTGAACATAGCTGTAGGTGCCGTTTCGGATATTCGCGCCTGTGCCTACAAAACCAGTTCCCTTTCCGACCTTAGTATAAGGCAACTTTCTTGTTAGATTTCCGCATCTGTCTCCCTCATCGAAACAGTGAATTATGTAATTTATCAATAACTTCGATGATTAATCTCTTTTCATGAATAGAGCTGTGGCAAGCCAAAAGCTACAACTTTTGGGAAAAATCCACTTATATCCTAGATAATCACCTTGAAATAACATTATTCTAAACTATATAAGCACGAATAGTCGAATAGAATTATTACAAAACGGTACGTCTGAGGGCATTCCCTGACTTATCCTGTTTTTTTTTTACTGAATAAAAGATATTGGCGGCAGGCACTTGCTGGGTTTGTTTCCTTACTATCGAAGATTGGGATGTCTTGTACGAGTATCATTTAATGACAAAATAGATGGGCGGGGGAACTGGGGGCCATTCATATGAAATCAAACTTGATATTTTTTCCTTCAACGGTTCGGGAATTTTATTTGTCATCCTCAAGACTAATGTATGAGAGGGTAGGTACAAATCGTTAGTCACTGTTTGGTGCATTAGGTATACTATATTGCTGGAGAAGGATTAGGTATTATACTCATCATGTTACACTCGAGTCATCTAGAAAAAAGACCTGTTGTTGTTAAAGAAATCTCTAATGATGAATGTTATGGTAATAGTGTGTTACATGGTATTTGAATTGTGATGATGGTTATTTACGTGATGTTTGAAGAGATGGTATTGAGTAGATAGTGTGAAATGAATTGTTGTGGCAGTGATTAGGTACAGTTGTAGGCTGCCTTCCAAGCGCTTGAGCTAGAAGGATACCTAAACATACCTGATTCTAACATTTTACCCACCACGGACTTACTCATATTATTGGCCGTATCTCCTCCTTCGGTTACATGGTTGCACTCCCATATTTATTCATGACCATATTCTGGGAGTGAGCCAGCGTTCAATAGAATGCGGATATTTACATACCGAATTGACTTTGCGCAACATCATATTCCCTAAAACACCCATCTTTATCGCTAAATGCCAGTAGTTACACCATATAGGTATATGCAGGAGAAACTTGAAGAAAGTCCGCTGACTCAAACCGCAGCTCAGGTCAAATGCCAACACTGACCAGGCGTGGGGACCTACAGCAGTTTTGTCAGAGAAAGCTCGCGCTTCTCGCGTCCTCTGCTTCTCTTGACCGTTTTTCACCCCTAACCCTCGTGATTTCCTCTGGAAATCCTTCCTGATTAACAGTCCTCATCGTTTGTATAATGATATGCAATCCATCCATAATAAACATCGAGTTTCCGTTTTTGCTCTCTCGACTCCGTAATCGTTGAAAGTTAAACTACTACATAGTACATGGGTGCCTTCTTACCGAAGGTACGAGTAGGAACGTTTTCTTATCTTTGACCGGTTTGAGAGATGGAGCAATCCTTGAGATGGGATGACTTGTAAAGAACAGTTTGGCTCAAAAAGTTCTCCATCTAGTTCTCTGTCTTAATTTTTTCTTCTCAAAAAGTAGGAACTGATTTTGTTGAAGATATGTCAAACTTGGGGTCTGTGAATAAAATATGAAACTTCAGCCCGAGAAGTGTACCGCGAGACCGATAAACAAATTGTTCTGTCTGGTCACTCGATCATGGTATAAAAATGTTTATATCTGTAAACAACTTCATCCCTGTTTCTAAATAACGTTTTTGGGTTTTGAATCTGTTGTAAAAACGGCGGACGGCGGAAAAATTTTTATTCGATTTTCGGATTCTACAGGATTCTACGCTAACAAAATAAAATTCTTGATCGATTCCATTCATTATTGAAAATAATATTGATGGTTTATTATTGAATGTTATTATTATTAAAAGTAATAAACCAAAAATTCATAAAAATGTGAAAAATTCTTAGTCTTTTAACTGATTTGGTTACTAGACTACAAGAATCATTAGTCTGGGAGACCTGGGTTCGATTCCTGGCCGTGAGATCAACTTTTTTTGTTGTAATAATACTTGGGGAAAAAATAGATCATGGATTTGTCTAATACATCAAAAAATAATTTTTTTCAAATGTAAAGCCGAAAATTTCTTGAAAAAATTTTTTTTTTTTTGAATGCAACAAAATTAAGTTTTGGGGTGTATTAATTATCCCTTGACATGATTTAAACTTGTTATATCACGAGGCAATATCAACCAAGCCAAGGTTTTGTGCGTACATGCCATTTTTTGTTAGTATACCTCAGCTGGGTATAATTTGAAGATTTCACGATTTATTATGTCCTTGTTATTCAGTAATGGTTTTATTGTACCTTAACATGATTTTTCAATATCCAAGCTCTGAAAATTATTTTTCCAGGGTTTGTAGTCGATAGAGTACGTACCTACTTATGCATTCGGGATGTTGTGCTTTTCATCCTTGGCTTATATTTTCTTTGTACGTTGCTTCCCTTGAGGTTGTTGAATACGAAGGATGTTTGTCGTCCTTCAGTAGGACTCGATTAATTGGTAACGCTCACAGGAAGAAACTGACCAGGATGATGATATCTCCATTCCTTCCTCGTTGAGTACACTGAAGCTCTAATTTTGAGCACCTATCAATACAGTCCTGAAATGAACATTCTTAGTTTAATGCAAGTTGCTTTTAATTCGAGGAACCGTTCCGTGACGTGAACATCTTGGGACTCCAGCCATGAACCCCTGCTTTGTTCATTAGTGCCGTTTATCATAATGATGATTTGCAACCAATCGCTGCCAATTATCCCTGCTACCATCCGAATCTGGATATTATACTCGTATAACCGTGTACTCTACTGATAACATGAATGAGCGAACAAACCTATTATTAAGGAATGCATTTTAGGAGACGGCACTTGGGAAAAGTAATAGAAAGCTTGGTAACCTCATCACAATCGTTAAGTTGTGTTAATTTTTATAAAATTCAGTCTTTTATAAAATTGTATCTCAACATCACCTTTTTATTCACTATACTTACCTAACATTCGCAAAACTATGAAAATCATTTCATTCAATCCTGAAGGCGCACCCAAAGTAGCTACCTCAGCCTCACCCTGGCAGACAGATTATTGGGTTTAACCCTTAATATCCTGAAGTATCTTTTCGGAAGTCCGATTTTACCTGTAACACTTTATCGACTTATAACAGTTTTCCTCTTAATTTGAGGAAAACTAGATGGCATTTTTTGGACACCTCAGGAGGATTGGTACTTCAGAATGGGGGGGGGGGGGATTCGCTACCGTTATTTTAAAAATAAGCTACTTAGAATACGTTCTATCCAATTTTGACTTGCTGGAATCAGCAGCTTTTTATTCTAAAACAAATGAATAGACCAAATAGTACAAATAGAACTGTTGGTCCAATAAGAGTCCTGTTAGTCCTTCAGGAGTATTTCAATGGAATATTGATGCAGTGGCCCCCAAATCCTGAGGTTTCCAGTAAGACATCTGCTCTGCTCCTAAGGTATCCAAAAGACTGCATTGAAAAATTCTAAATTTTCTTTTATTGTTAAATATTCCCTACTACAACTATTGTTTCAACATCTCGTTTTTTTCTGTAAGATTCCAAATTAAATTTGGTAGAATAGTTGTTATAATAAGGTTTCTGAACTAATTCATGAAACTAACCTTTACTGTCCTCCGGTTCATGATAGAGGTGGGTCTGATCTTAACACGATTTTACCTCAGGGATCGATGGTTTTTACTGCGGTTTTTTTTTACACGATAGTTGAAGTATCAAGCTAGCCAAAAGATTATATCGGTTTTGGCTTAAAAGTGGTTGAACCGTGTCGCAGAATGTTAAAAAAAATCGGACTTCCGAAAAGATACTTTAGGACATTAAGGGTTAACGCGAACTACCAGACAAACCAGTTGACAATTATTAGTTCCTCTGCTGAGGAGCATGACAGTAGATCAAATCCACTCGTAGTCGAACAAGGCATGGTTTTCAGTATCATTTGTCTCAAAATGTCATATTGTCATTCCGGCGAAATATCACGTTTATTAAACAGATACCTGAATCAAACAAACAAAGGTGAAATTTCGTCACACACGTACACCATTGAATGGAGGGATTTTGAAACAACTAGCTGTTCTAGTTTGAAACAACTAGAATTCAAGTAAATCGAATGTTTCGGATTGGTCATGGGCATCGTTTGATATGTGTTATTAAGTTTACCTAGGCTCTGATAGGTTCATCTTTTAGGAGATGTTCGCCAGATTCCCATTCTGGACCACTGTGCAAAGTCGTTTTCTATAGAGGTTTAGGGATTGTCTTAAACGACAAAATCAAGCCCTTCATCGAACAGTAGTTTTTCTGAAGGAATCCTCGATTTTACTCCCCACGGTTGTACTTTTCATTCTAAGTCTGGTGCATTTCTGCAAATTTTCAGCCTTGTGGAAATTATAGTTTAGGAATCCACTTTGAAAGTAGCGATTGAGATGCTCGCGACTACCTTATAATGTCGCGTGCTTCAGGAGATGACGATGTAATGATCACGTTGAAGGATGGAAAGCCTCTGTTGATACTCCCAGAGAATTGCCGCTGCAATACGAAAGCGCCTCGCGATTTTACTCATGTTCCTAACTCGAGTTTTCTACTTTCCCGTGTGTCTTCCCCGTTCTTAACTGTCAAAACGTGTCAGTGTGTTGTTGCACTGCGTAGTTATGTCTTGACTTAGTCCATGTCCATTTTCCTTGACATCATGATTCAAAAAATTATTTTTCCTGATAGTTTTCTCTTTTTGTTTCAGGTACGTAAGATCCTCAACGTCGTATTGTATTACAGTGTGTCCTGCTCATCATTGCTTAAGGTCAGAATTTAGTTTTTTTTCAGTGACGCAGAAGAAATAAAACTAAAATTTTCTTAACGACATGTAGTTTTGGAGTTTGAAGTGAAACACTGCAAATTGACACTTCTTATTCCCCCTTCATGCCGATGTGTTTTTCTTCTTCGTTGTTCAGGGGATCTACCCCATATTTCTGAAAATTTTGGAACTACTCGGATATTAGTTATTGAATTCCACATTTTCTTGGTCTTATTTTTGTATAAATTGGTGCAGGTGGGCTAACAGCAAGGAACAAACTTAGTCCTGATATCTGGCACTTTTGCTGCCACGTGAGCCAGGATATTTTCAACACTCATTTGGGGTTATTAGACAACGATGTAGTTAGTGTCATTTCGGGTTGAAGCTGTTTCCACCTCATTAAGTATCGACGTAATACTCGTAGTACTAACTTCATTTTTGGTTTATTATTTTCAATAATGAACTTTTGGAATCGACTAAGAAATAAAAAATTTTTAACCCCCCTCAAAATTTGTTGGTTTACGTTTCAAGGTACGTAGAATCCAAAAATCGAATAAAAATTCGGCCGCCCGTCCGCCGTACGCGGATTTCCTTAGTTCCCATTGACCGATTTTGATAAAATTTGAAATATGGACTCCATGTGGGGGCTTGTTGTTAGCTTTTGGTTGATGTAGGTCACTTCTAAGGGTTGAAATTTTGAAAACGTTCTAACTCGAAAAATTATGATATAAAGGTATTGTTTTTCCATGAATTTAAGATAGTATTGAATTTGGAGAGACCACGCGGAGCCCTGTAGGACAAACCGTTCGCTCCCTACGAGAACTTAAGGGTTGGACTTATATTACGATAAATCAGATACATGAGTGTTAATCGCAAAAGAGGCCTTATCTCCGTTCAAATTTTAGCTGACCGAAATTCGATCGATGTTTTTCTTCATGTTGGTTAGTGATAACAATGGCAAAGCCATGTTCTTTACAGACGAGTTATCTATATAGAAAGATAATTAACCTCTGTTTAATAATTTGCAGCGTTTTTTTTATGGAATTGCTACAACAATACTCCAGTTCTTTTATTCGACATCGGACATCTCCTTAACCCTCCTGTTCTAACTTCACTTCTCTGACGACAACGCATTGTATCCACGAGGTCATCCGATAGTGAATGGGACCTCTCGTAGGAGGAGCGTTGAGCCATTAAAAATCTGTAGGCGACCAGTCAATATTTAACGGGTAACTTCGCCTCGAGCGCCATTCGCTGGCCACCGATTTCATTATTGGAAGTCGGGTGATGACTTTTAGAACGATTTTTTCTATTTCTCTGCGTTCTGAATTTCGTCACAACCTCTCTAATATTGTCTCTGTATCGTCATCTTGCATGAGTCATCTTCGTCCTCTATTATTCGTCAGATGGTGTTTTGTAAACTGTTTCACTCCAACTGTTGACACATGCGACAATCAAGCAATCAGATTTACCACGTTTTTGTCTTTATTAAATGACTCCTGAGGTTTGAGATAACTGAGAAAGGTTCCTAATGATTTTTGTAAATTGTATCTAAATGAGTACATACTTGGCCCGTCAGAAAGAATGGATGCATTTGGAAATGCTACTACTCTGCAAGGGGTGGTCCGATTGGGGTGGGGTATCTTTTGAGTAAATCCTGCCTGTTACATATCTTTGTGAAATCTGAAATAAACTAAATGGGCGAAGCTCTTTTCTAAGAAATATTAATTGTAACCCTAGACTCGTCTCTGATGAAGTATGATTTTGTACCACATTTGGCTTTTTAAACATCATCTATCTTTGAAAATTCATTGAGCACCTTTTATTAGGTATTTTATCAATATTTTATACTTCGACAACATATTTTTGTTCAAAAACTTTTTTCATTGACGATGTTATGTCTATGTGAGAGCGAATATTGATTGAATCTTTGAAGTCAAAATCAAATTTTCAAGTCTCTAAATCGAACATCCCCGTGGAAGCAGTCTTCCAACACAAATCTTATGACTCACACTAACCTACCGAAGAGTATTATTCGATTAACCTTGCCCTTTGACGATACAGGATGTATTATTCCTATTTCTGATAACATTTAGATAACTAGCCACTTTTTTATACGTGTATAGGTTTCATTGTGAAGCCGGTAGGTCTGAGCCTGAAGCTCACGAATATTGCTTACCTCATGCTGTCTGTAACTTGCTTTTTGTTCATCTAATAACTGATTTATTTGTTTCCTCAACCCTGAATGGTTCAGGACTATAGAGTTCCTATAGTGGTACTGATACTACCATGACATCATACATATATTAGGTGGGTACTATTCCCAGCGCGTTACGCTCACTCTTTAGATACTCACGGATTCGATTCGATGAGTCGTGCAAACAATTTTTTGATAGGTCAGATGGTTATCTAGGGTTAGTCATCTAGATTGAACGAAAATACCACGAAAAGTAAATATGTTATGAATACTTCGAGTTTGGGCTAAGGAAATCTACATACGAATAAAATCACTCGCGACGAGAATGTGGAAAACCATTTAAATAAAAACGCTGCAAATTATTACACAATGGTTTATTATTTTTCTATATTAATCACTCGTCTACAAAGCCACCAACCAACATGAAGAAAAACATCGATCGCATTTCGGTCAGCTAAAATTTGAACGGAGATTAGGCCTCTTATGCGATTCACACTCGTGTTTCTGATTTATCGTACGTAAAACCCTTAAATTCTCGTAGGGAGCGAACGGTTTGTCCTACAGAGCTCCGCGTGGTCTCAAAGAATTCTAAAAATTCTATAGAATCTTAAATTAAAGGAAAATCAATCCCTTTAGGTATATCAACATTTTTTGAGTTAGGGCGTTTTCAAAATTTCAAAATTGATTTTGGAACCCTTAGAAGTGACCTACATCAACCAAAATCTTCGGGGCACAGCTAGACCACAAATGGTGCCTACATACCAAATTTCATCAAAATCGGTCATTGCTAAGTGGCAAAAGTACGGCGGACGGACGGCCAAATTTTTATTCGATTTTTGGATTCTACGTACCTTGAAACGTAAACCATCAAATTTTGAGGGGGTGTTAGAAATTTTTTTCTTCTTGGTCGATTCCAAAGGTTCATTATTGAAAATAATATACCAAAACGGAGTTGAGTAGAACGTTGTCTATTTCCACGAAAATAATAGTATAGAGTTACAAGTTGAATCGATTTCGACGGTTAGGTCATCATCAGTAACAAACAATAACTCTACTACAACTACAAGAAATCTACTTCAACCACCCACCTGAAGTCTCAAAGCCAGTATAACCGGGTTTCTGGCTGATGCCAATGCCTCAAATATGTTTGAGCCTGAATTTTCCTAAAAAATGAAATTGTAACTTGTTGAAAAATATTCTTCTTTATTTGCTGTATATTCTTTAAAACTGCTGCTCAAAATTCTACAGAACCTAACAACGGCTGTGTAGAATGTATTAATCCTACCGACTTCCATAATGAGGTAGTTGAAAGATTTTTTTTGGAATTTTGGTTTATTATTTTCAATAATAAGCCTTTGGAATCGAGCAAGAAAAAAAATTTTAACCCCCCCTCAAAATTTGATGTTTTACGTTTCAAGGTACGTAGAATCCGAAAATCGAATAAAAAAATTTCCGTCCGTCCGCCGTACGTCGTACGCGGCACTTTTCTTAGCAACACTGGACCGATTTGGTTCAAATTTGGTATATGGGCTCCATTTGGGGTCTAGTTGTGCCGCGAAGTTTTTGGTTGATGTAGGTCACTTCTAAGGGGTGAAAATTAAGGGTTGAAATTTTCAAGAGTGCCCTAGCTCGAAAACTCTCGAAATAAAGGTATCGTTTTTCCACCAATTTTAAATAGTACAGAATTTTTAAAAAAATTTGAGACCACCCGGAGCTCTGTAGGACAAACCGTTCGGTCCCTACGAGTATTTGAAGGTTTTCCTACGATAAAACAGAATCATGAGTGTGAATCGCAAAAGAGGTCTAATCGCCGTTCAAATTTTATCGGACTAAAATGCGATCGCTGTTCATTTCTTCGATTTGTATACAGTTTTGCCTTCTGCGTAACCAGTAATCAAATTTCCATATCAAGCTTTCTATTTTTCGAATCGAGTGTGAAGCGTTTAGTTCTTTCTAATAAACTTGATTGTGAAGGTGTGAAGCCATTATAGTGTGGTAGGTAGTACCTACCAATAGGTAGGTGTGGTAGGTAAAAAAAATTGGTAGGTAAAACAATGTTTGTAGGTAAAAAACGCTGCAAATCATTGCTCACTGATCAGATCACTGATCAGCTGAGTGAGCTCCGAAGCCATTTTCAATGCTATTGAATGGAAGTGCTCTTCCAGGCGTCTCCAGCATTCGAGGATATCTTCTTCACTCCTCACATCACTGATCAGCTGAGTGAGCTCCAAAGCCATTTTCAATCCTATTGAATGGAGGTGCTCTTACAGGCGTCTCCAGCATTCGAGGAGATCTTCTTCACTCCTCACATCACTGATCAGCTGAGTGAGCTCGAAAGCCATTTTCAATCCTATTGAATGGAAGTGCTCTTCCAGGCGTCTCCAGCATTCGAGGAGATCTTCTTCACTCTTCTGATCACTGATCAGCTGAGTGAGCTCCGAAGCCATTTTCAATCCTATTGAACGCAGGAGCTGAAATTTGAGAGGGAAGGTCAAGGGAGAATACAGATGGTGGTAGGTGCTATTGATGGAGAACCAGTGATCTATACAGAAGGGCGATCTATACAGAAAATAATAAACCTTTGAGCAATGATTTGCAGCGTTTTTTCTGTGTAGTGAATCTCTATTAAAGTACATATCTGTGAGTAAAATTTCCAGAAACTATTTTCTAAAAAACTGTAGTTTCAAAAAACGGGATTTTTTATTCATATTGTTGCGGATCATCGCAACAGGATCAAAGCTGCAGGAAAACATCAAAAATATTCTTCATTGCTGTGATATTGAAAGAGAAAATCAAATATGCAGAGACTGAAAAATATATTCTTTAATTATCACCATTATTTTGTATCTTTATTTCAATATTTTTGACTTGAATCTGTCTTCGAGTGCAATGATCTCAACGCACTCCATCGAGAGATACTTTTGCCTGGGCATCAGCGTTGTTGTTCGTGAAGGCGGTATTTCCTTATGGAAATATGGCTTAACTAAATGAAATTCGTAACTGTAACGCAACTCGTAACTCAAAATAAGTACAGGAACGTTTTCAAGTGCGCTAAATTTTAATCTGACGTCAAAAATACGAAATTCCGACCCATGCAACTACCCTATTGTGAACATCTTAGTTTGAAGCACTACGACGAACATGCAGAACCATGATGACTTTCCTGCCTAATAAACGAAACTACGAAAACACTTCCACAATATAGTTCGTTGATTTATCAAGAAATGGGAATCTGAAAAGTCACTTGATTCGGTCTTCTACCTCTCCTTGATGAACCTCTTCACTTTTCATATCTTCCTCAGTTGGTCATCAGCATGTAATTATGTTGGCTCATCGACATTGGTCCACATAAAGAACATTTCCTGGGCAACATGGCGGCGATTACCAACATCTATAAGTTACTGGTATTGGTAAGCCGTAAGGTATAAATCACATCAAATTGCAGTTGATTTCTACAGGAAACAGTTTATTTCGCGCGCACTCCCCCCCCCCCCCCCCCCGCCAGTATTGGAATCAAACACGCTGGTATCGGGAACATCGAAACAAACATTTACAACATTAGATATCGCAAATAGAGCAAAGTCACTAATTATACATAGACTCTTTATTCCTCTTAACTGTTGGCCAACACCCTTTGCTTTGCATCACCTTTACTACTTGTGGCGGGCACGAGTTCTCAGAGAACAAGGCGCTGGAAACTTCGCCAATCGCTGCAAATCGTGTCGAAGTCCCATCGATCGGTCCCCGCGAACGCGTGTCGTCCTGGCGAGACGCCTAAGGCTAGGAACACACGGGGCGCCGTAGGGCGCCGACGCTTGCGTCAGCGTCTTTTGTCGCCCAAACCCTACGCGCACACACGAGGCGTCTTTTTTCTCAGTTCGACGCCTGCATTCACCATGGAAAGAGAGAAAGCTGTGGCAAAGTTTATTCTCTATCGCAGGCTCAGAAAGAAGAAACACCGACTCATGTGGATTCACCCCATAATTTCTTTGCGAAATCAGAGTGGAGTTTTTTACACCCTTTATTCGGAGTTGAGGGAGGACAATGAAAAATTTAAACTATTTCCGTATGTCGCAGTGAATGAATCCGCATACTTCCTGCCAAGCTTTCCCTGTCAAGTTCCGATCTTTGTAGTCAGTGAGGGTCTTGTCCCAAATGGACGGTCTTTCCTGAACCGCCGAAATCAATAAATCCATGTCACAACTCATTTTTGACGAACGAACTAACAAAGCACGCACTAAGCACAACCTCAAAACGTCTATCTTTGAGCGTCACGAAGGGAGTGGGGACGCCTCGTGTGTGCGCTCTGATGCTGCGGTTCACATTTTAACACGGCTCCCACGACGCTCACTCTAGCGCCGTGAGCGTCGGAGTCAAGATGCAGCGTCGTGGATTCTCCGACTCTTGCGGATAAAAATCGCCGACGCTCCGTGTGTGCGCTCTGATACAATCCAATGCATTTTAGCTTGAGAGGTGGAGTTGAAAAAGACGCTGACGCAAGCGTCGGCGCCCTACGGCGCCCCGTGTGTTCCTAGCCTAAGGGCAGGAATACGTGAATTATCACTCACTCCCCTGTCACGTGTTTTAATCGGGAATATTACCTGAGAGAATGGTTAAGCCCAGCTTGGTTGCTCAAGAGGTTTCCGATATCTGGTAAGGAGCTGAAAATTAGAAAGGCATCTGACAACACCTCGAGTAACCAACATTTTCATTGCCGTCCGAGTTCTGTCTGAGATGGGGTGATCAATTTGAGTTACGTCGGGACCACTTACCTTGAAGGCACCTAACTAATACTTTGTAGAGGTACTGGAGTTATATGACTTCTATTCGCATGATTTTTGATTGTTTATTCAGTTTCTGTTGACTCAGGTAGTCGAAATTTTAACGATTCAACACTCCGGAGCATAAGTGAAGTAAAAAATTGCCCTCAATAAATTTCATGGCAATTGGATTGGTGATAGTTATATAGGAATGAACGTGCTCACAATGTCAACTTAGATATTTCAAAATTTGTAGTTGAATATAAACGTGCATAGTTTTTTCTAAAGTGATGCCTAAGTGTTCCGTTTGCGATGAAATTCATGGAACTGGTCTGGTTTTACCTTTCTTACCATATTTACAAGTTTGTAGGTATGAAGGATTGTACGGCTGTGCTCGTCCTGAAGCTACTATTGGTTCGAAAGGGCTGACATTTTATAGAAGACCATCTTTGGTCCAACTCAAGGATCCCTATAAAACCGGTAGTTGCATACATTGCAAGGATTCGTGGACACATGTTTAGCAATACACTTCTGTTATCATGATCGACTATGGGCTGTGGTGTGGGAACTACGACTCCCTCGTACACATTTTACCTCAGGTGAATCGTTCGATAGACAAACGTGTCGTGAAATAGAACAAACCTGATGTGATTCGGCGGAGAAGCACTGACCTTAGAAGGCGACTCGAAGTGGCTACCTCTACCTTGTACGTCGGTACCTACTTGCATCTCTCGTACCTTAGTATAGAAGGGGCAGGATCTGGTGTGGTCGCCATGCAGACATTGCTTGCTCCAAATGAAGAAACCTTGGATGCTGGCTCGTATCAGAACAATGATCCCTTTCTACTCGTATTAGCTATGTCAGTAGGTAACTCGTTGCGCCATTCAGTTCATTTGGTATTTATAGGGCCTATCTTGAACGCTCCGTTTGAGGTAACCGCATGAATAATGTCTGCCATTGTACTCGAACTTACAGTTAGTTGTTCTCTGCACATTTTTGCATTCAGTCTCCGGTTTTTGAGTTCTCTTCTTATACTTTGCCCTGATAGGCAACTTCTTCTGTCCTTAGATCTACTTATATTTCATCTGATTTTCTTTTCTCGTTGGCCAGGAAAAATTTTGTCTCGGGCATCTCAATTCAGAATAAATTGTAGTGTTCTACAGAATTCTTGCAGTTTGTATATTGTTTGCTGGAATATTGATATTGATCATTTATTCAAAGGTTGTCAGTTTGGACGTAGATGGATAAGCCGTTCAAATCAAATATCATACTTTCAGAAACATTTTTGAGTAAATTTTACGCTTATCGCTGAAGGTTGATTTCATTAATTAACATTGAATTACATTGAATTTGGTTTCATTAAATAACGCATGAGGTTTGTCATTTTCCCTTGCAAATTTACCTAGAATCCGATTTTGTAGTATTGAACCTGCTAATTATTGAACAATGTTTTATTGTAGCACAGGTCACTCATCTCCATAGTGTGCTTTTTTTCATCATTGATAAAGAAACAGTTTTCATTAATAATTCGCTACTAGCTATAACATCGCTATCCGAAAGTTGTCGGTACCTTCATTATGAAGTTTGATTCTCGGTTGCTATGGATGCACAACACAATAATCTATTCAAAGGATCGATCAATGATCTCATTTGATCAGCTTAAAATTTGAACGGAGGTTAGGCCTATTTCTATCAGAGAACAGTCTTGCGATTCACGCACGTGTTTCTGATTTATTGTAAGTCCAACCCTCAAGCCCTCCTAGGGAGCGACCGGTTTGTTCTACATAGCTCTCGGTGGACTCATTTGATTCTAACAATTAAATTCTATTTAAAATTGATGAGAAAATAATACTTTTATATCGAGAATTTTACAACCCTTGAAAATTACAAGACTAGGTTTGCGCCTCAACTAGACCCCAAATGGAACCCGTCTACCAAATTTCATCAAAATCTGTCCATGGTAACTAGGAAAATGCCACTTACGGGGACGGACGGTTTTTTTAATTCGAGTTTCGGACTCCTATGTAAACCATCAAATTCTGAGGGGGGTTAAATAATTTTTCATCTTGCTCGATTCCAAAGGTTTATTATTGGAAATGATTCCGTAATGAGGTTTCGCATTTTAAAAGTGCCTAAAAACATCATACTTGGAGTTTTCGCAAAAAATCAAGGATCCAAATGGTAAATCAAGAGAGTAAATTGGCTGTTTTTTTTTTTTTTTTTTTTAATTAGATAGGCTTGGATATAGAAGCGTTAAGTTGGTGGGACATAACGGAACACCCAGCAGTAGGCATTGTGATAGATTAACCTGAAAGTCAATTTGTAATCAAGATCCAACCAAGAAATCCATTTTCAACCTGAAGGTCATAAGTTATCATAGTTTTGAGTTCAAGTTCGCATGGGCGTCGAATTTCCCACGCGGCGCGTGTCTGTTGTGTCAAGGACGTGCGGCTCCAGGATCTATCGTCAGAACCCTGCAGCAAACAACGAAGTGATATTGGCTCTGGACTCCGAGGTATCGTGAGTTATTTCAGGCTGATGGAGGATCTAAGCCAAACAATGATTTGCTGGTGTATGCCAAGGTTTGAGTTGGATAAACGTGTTCTGCCCATTTCGAATCCAATTTTCTCGCAATGAACTTCACGCTGCGTGGAGGCAGCGTTACGCGTCGAGTATTCCGTGGCGCATGATTAACACCTACGGAGTTAATCTTATTTTTCAAATGACCTTTCTAATCATCAATTCTCATTAAAAGATCCGAAACATGATAATGAATCGTTACTCATCGCCCATTTAAATCCTCAAAACACGGATAATGAATACACCTTTACATGTTTGTGAACTATTCTTTGCGTTACCGTTGCACAGAGAAGGTTTTCATCCCATACTTACTATCTAATTTATATAAAAGATTCAAGTCCAACTATGTATTCATCAGACTTTAAGATGGGGGTCGAATATAGGTGTTAAGTAGGTATCTATCTATCAATGATTTCAAAATTTTTTGTTTTGGTTTATTATTTTCAATAATAAGCCTTTGGAATCGAGCAAGAAAAACTCGGCGCTGCGCGCCTCGTTCCGCTTAGAGCCTTATGGCTAAAATGTGACATACCTTGAAAAGGTTTTTGCTCCCTCTCCCTCTTTATCTTTCTTCCACTGTAATATTTAAGATACCTCCTTATTCATAATAACATCAGGTTGTCAAGCATATTTGTCGTCAAGCATATGATAGATCATAGCGCTACTTTCCTGTCGCTTTTTCCTGTCGCTTTTTACTGTCGATTTTTCCTGTCGTTTTTCGGCGGGGGTTCCCATCGCTAAAACCTTTTCAAGGTTAAAAAATGTTTAACCCCCTCAAAATTTGATGTTTTACGTTTCAAGGTACGTAGAATACGAAACTCGAATGAAAAAAATTTCCTTCCGTACGCCGTACGTCGTACGCGGCACTTTTCTTAGCAACACTGGACCGATCTGGTTCAAATTTGGTATATGGGCTCCATTTGGGGTCTAGTTGTGCCGCGAAACTTTTGGTTGATGTCAGTCACTTCTAAGGGGTGAAAATTAAGGGTTGAAATTTTCAAGAGTGCCCTAGCTCGAAAACTCCCGAAATAAAGGTAGGTATCGTTTTTTTTACCAATTTTAAATAGTATTGAATTTTTAAAAATTTTTGAGACCACCCGGAGCTCTGTAGGACAAACCGTTCGGTCCCTACGAGTACTTGAAGGTTTTCCTTCGATAAAACAGAATCATGAGTGTGAATCGCAAAAGAGGTCTAATCGCCGTTCAAATTTTATCTGACTAAAATGCGATCGCTGTTCATTTCTTCGATTTGTATACAGTTTTGCCTTCTGCGTAACCAGTAATCAAATTTCCATTTGAAGCTTTCTATTTTTCGAATCGAGTGTGAAGCGTTTAGTTCTTTCTAATAAACTTGATTGTGAAGGTGTGAAGCAGTATGGTGTGGTAGGTAGTACCTGCCAATAGTTGGTAGGTAAAAAAAATGTTGGTAGGTAAGAAACGCTGCAAATCATTGCTCAAAGGATTATTATTTCCTGTATAGATCACCCTTCTGTATAGATCACTGGTTCTCCATCAATAGCATCTACTACCATCTGTATTCTCCCTTGACCTTCCCTCTCAAATTTCAGCTTCCTGCGTTCAATAGGATTGAAAATGGCTTCGGAGCTCACTCACCTGATCAGTGCTCTTCCAGGCGTCTCCAGCATTCGAGAAGATCATCTTCACTCTTCAGATCACTATCAGCTGAGTGAGCTCCGAAGCCATTTTCAATCCTATTGAAAGCAGGAAGCTGAAATTTGAGAGGGAAGGTCAAGGAAGAATACAGATGGTGGTAGGTGCTATTGATGGAGAACCTGTGATCTATACAGAAGGGTGATCTATACAGAAAATAATAAACCTTTGAGCAATGATTTGCAGCGTTTTATTTTGGAATTGAACGTTCTACACCTCATCCTAAGGTACCTCCTCTGGAATGCATTCGTTACCGAACAATACCTGTGCTTTTGTAACTATTTTTTTTAAAATTCTTTTATGAATTCGCTATTTCGAAATACATGGAAATTTTGAAAACAACGTAGATAAATTCCATGATTTTACGTTTTTCTGCTCATAAATTTTGTTAATTCTGATTTTGCCTGGTAAAAAACGGTTTCAATCCATGATATTGCCAGTTATTAATTCAAAGTCTGTCGGTTCAAGGAAAAAAATTACATTTCCTACAATGCATTAATGTAATTTACTCTGAGTTATGTTTGGCTCATCACAGTTACACTAAGTAATGTGCTATCATAAAACCTGCTTTATAATCCGTTTCACCGACATTTTCATTATTTATAGGTCGCAATATTCCGATAAACCATTTGCGCAATATCTTTAAAACGAAAACCTCGTTCAATGGAACTTGATCTTAAGTGTGTGGTGTGAACGGAAATTGCGTTCCCAAAAGTTTGAGTATAGACTGGTATTATTCCGGCTACCGCTCGGCGTTTTTCTTGTACAACAAAGAAGTCGATTATCTCGAAAGCCCCTTATATAATTTCCGAAGGCTAAAAGTAGGATAAAAGTCCGTTCCCAGGATGCGTTCTCATAGAAATTATCCCGTACGTTGAGACATGACCTGTCGATTTTTTTTTCGCTCACACACTCTTGGTGCATTACTACATAGCAGCCAATAAGCTACCTTCCTGCGGCTCCTGGGAATTTTTTGTCGACGCAAAATTTTTTTTATTCGAGGGGTGAATGGAGCAGGAGGTCAATATGGTTCACCTTTGATTCGCAGCGGTAGAAAGCTACAATTGGCTCTGAGGTTTGGATTCCGAATACGTCCGGTTTCTGAAGAACTTATAATTTTTGTTACTCAATGGTTAATGTCGTTAGGTATGCAAATTGCATCTTCCGGCTGAGCTTTCGTTTTGTTTCCGTTGCAAGCTTATATGTTCTTCGTGATCGTGAATTGACGAGAAATTAGTACATTTATACAGTGTTGTGAACGTTTTGGTTTCTATCTTCTTCAGCACCACGTATGGACATTCGGAAAAAGTCCTATTCGTGCTGCATAGGGGGATGAATTTGAAGTCATTTTCCGATTTTTATTCTGATCCCTGTGAGGAAGGGTTGGACTTACAATAAATCAGAAACACAAGTGTGAATCGCAAATACTGTTCACTGACCGAAATTGGCTTGTTAAAATTTCAGCCTATCAAATGCGGTCGTTGATCGTTTCTTTTAAAAAAGTTTTGTGTTGTACCCAGTTGTGTGTGCATCCTTAGCAACCAAGAATCAAATTGCGGAATGAAGGGACAACTCTCAGATAGAGATGTTAAATTGCTTGTGGTTAGAAGGTATTGATGGAAAAGAACAGTAACATAGTACTCGTAAAATAACAAAACAGTATGTAATAATTTGCAGCGTTTTTCTAATAGCAAACCTTACTACAATGCTGTACGTACATGATGTTTTGAAATTTGTTCCCAGTATGCATAGTCTATTCGTCTCCACGGACCCATTGAGTATCCACTCGAATATTGTTCACTTGTCAATGATTCCCAAAAGATTGTTTTCAACCGTTTTTGGATTTAATTTCTAGAGTTGTACTCCAATCAAAAATTATTCGCTGCTCCTGCACATAACGTTTTAATATGATTAATAAAGTAAAATAACTAACAGTTTCCACTAAACCCACGAGAGAAAAAATTACCTAATTAATTAATAATTACTTTTTTCTGTTAAATTTTGATTCCTTAGATGGTCTGAAACTCTAGCCTAACGAACTCGCTTTTTCGTTTTTTATGATTTATCTGATCATTTTGGCACGAACTGGAAGTTTTCACTTGGTAGTAGCTCAAGTTATCGTCCGGAATTTCACGAAGTTGAGGTTTTTTAAACTCATTTAATCATTTTAATTTGATCCTTCTTGATTGGTACGATCAGTATAGGTATAAGGCAAAACCTACGAAATTCCCGATTCATTGTAATACATCCTTCAATGTCTGCTACCCTCCGACCCCATTTCCGCCCAATCCATCGATTTATCATTTTCATCGGCCAGTCACGAATCCTCGCTTGTTCGAACTCATTTCGGAACGCATAACTTTTTTCCAAACGCTCACGCGGGCATTTCACGTTCAGTTAAGACCTTGAAAAGGAAGTGTAAATGTCAGGACATGGGCGTTGCCTTCAAGAGCACAGGGAAGTTTCGGGTGTCCTCGTCGGCCAAGCTTCCTGGACTTTTCTTTGTTTCTAAAAAAAAGTCGATGCATTTCAAGAATTGGATTAAGTACTCTTCTTTTGGTTTTCAGCTATGCAAGGGCAAATAAAATTTAATCAACCAATAGGTACCTTTTTTCATTTCAAACTATTAGGTTAAAAAAATTCGGTATACTTAAACCCATAATGCCATTTTGTATGATTTTTTCGTAAATTGTAATTTGACATTGCGCACGTATTTGTGCATATCAAAATATATCATGTATAATATAAATATCATAATATTATATTGATATAATATCATATATATATGTATCTCTTTAGATGGTCTCTTCTATATCCCATTCCTGAAGGATTGTGGAAGTGAAGGATTGTGGAAGTTGCTTCCAGAATGAATGCTAATGTATTTCATGGCTATTCGATCTGCCACGACCTATAAGAGAATCCCCTTTAGAATTTACTTAAATTAGGATAAGTACATAGCAATTCATACAATACAAATACATTACATCAAATTTAGGTAACCTTATCGTGAATGTATCATGTCAGGGAGTTCATTGTAGTGCTCTGATCGCATTTTCATTATTTTTGTAATAATTTGTTTGTTGAGTCATTAGCTGGTTTAATGAACCGGTTCTCGTGAGATCTCCGAAGTTAAGGCCAGTTAGCCCTAGAGATTATCTGGATTGGTGAACGCTCGAGGGGAGTATCGTAGATCATGATGATTTTTCGGGTTGGGTCGTTGGTGAACCCCGCTCCATTTATGCGGGTGAGGCAATGGGGAGCCATGAGTGAAATCATCGGAACCAATTCTGAACTCCTCTTTGGAAGACAGCTGATGACGTCCGCGAAGCCAGGAATGACAGTTGAACGAAAATGCAGTCTGAGATGGCTGTTAACTAACTTACATAATTTTTAGTGAGAAAAATGATCTGCCCACCCAGTCTGCCAGACCTTTTTCTTTTTCACTATCGGATTTAGGGAAGCTTGGTATTCGTGCGGTCAAGTATTATTATTGTTGTTGTTATTTGGTCCTCCAAAATCAAAATACCTACTTCCGTTGCGTTGCAGAGCTTTTTTGAGCAACTTTGAATCCGTGTGTGTCTTTAATCAATCCTTGTTCTGGGGACAAACAGAAAATCGTGATCCGATTTTGAGAAATTCTCAATATCTCACGGTTAATCTCCAGAAAGTCCCTAATGAATTTCTTCAGCATCGGACAAACAGCTGTATGTGTACACGTGCAAACGTGATTTTACCTTTTCAACAATAATTTCTCACGACCTAATAGCCCAATTTTACTTTCAATTGAAGGGTATTTTGGAGCTTGACACAAGAAAAATGCTTAATGATTTCATCATATTCCAATCGGCTACACTGTTTGAAAGAGTACTCTTACGCACTTCTCTATAGTGATGCGGTTTGTGAACTCAGAGAACCTTCAACGTGATATTGACAATCCAGTTTCAAAAGAGGGAATTTTCCAATAAGTAGTGCTGCTCACTAATAATCAAGCATTTTTCGGCAAGTATTTTTATTCGTCTGTGTGGGGAAGCTATAGCTCCCAACTTGTCGGACGGTTTCTATGCCTCAGTTATATAAAACCTTCCAGAATACCATCCGGCCAATTGTCTACTCCGAAACATGGAGGAGGCTTGAAAGTCTAAACAAGAAAAAGTACGCTCCCGTGGTTCCTCATCCTGGCAGTTTTACCGGCATTTCTTCGGCAGGCGTCTCGCATTTTTTGCACGATTAAGCGGAAAATCTCTACTTATGTCGTGATCCGGCAATCTGGTCACGGAGACCTGGTCCACGAATACTGAGTTCTGTGAAAACTTACCTATGCCGCAAAAAAACTAGTAGTTTTGACTGTAGAAGTAATCTTTCGCGCTGTTGTTTGACTATAGAAGAATCATCCATCATTCAGGAAAATAGGTAACAAAACATTCCCAGCGATAAGAATGCGTGAGAAAAGTTGAAGATGGAGCCTTCAGCAAAAAAAGACACGTCACCTTGGGGTCTGTGACGATCGATAGATTTTTGGGCAGGTTGTCAAGTTATGAAACTACTTACTGTTAGTATCTTGTTTTCTAATGTTATAGTAAAATTTATCATTCATAAGAATTTTAAAAATCTGGCCTTCTTGAAAAGTTCTTGTTTTTTCGTTTTGTAGTGGGTTCCTTTTTAAACATCCATCGCCGTAAATAAATCCTGAGAAAATTTGGTGATTACCATGCAACTGCAAGCTCTAATTTAGACTTCGGGAAATTCAATATGAAATTTGGAATCCATTGCTAAAGTTAGGAGTTGACTAAAGTTAAGATGAACTTGATTCTATGTCGATTAAATAAATGTTGTTTGTCACTGTCAATTTAATTCTGCTTACTTGTGCTTCGTTTGCCATTCTAGTTAGTTTTGGCTTTGCTTCCGGGTCTACCAATGTGGCGGAAGCATTGCTTTTTCATTCAAGGTTGACAAAAAGAGTTCTCCAAAATCAAAATGTCCACCCGCGTTTTACGTTTTAGACATTCCTGAACATTTTTGGTTCCGTTTCTGTCTGTGTGTCTGCCTTGTAACGGCCAAAACTACGAAGTTATAGTCCGATTTTGATGGAATTTTTAGGGATCCTGCGGATCGGGGTGCAGATGGCCCCCTGTGAAAATCATCGCCCTTGGCGGAAACGTGAAATCCTTGTAACAAGCATAAATTCTACCTGTCTCTAAGATTAGTGACTCATCGTAGATTTGGAGCGGCTGAAACTCGCATCATTCTCGAGGCAACAAGCTCTCTCTTCATTGACCCATAGAATTCTCATTTCGAACCATCCTATAATGAAATCATTGGCATGAATGCTGCTGCCTTCCTACAATTATAATTGATATCTGAGAACGGACAGACCGTTGAACTTGAGCGTGATCACCTCCATCACTTTCACCCTACGGAACTGGTCACACAGTCGGCCCACTTTTATGATGTAACTTCATTCCACGAGTCATCCAACTTACAGTGGACGTGAAATAGGTTACAGCGATCATTTATATCTCGGAATGCTATTTACTTTTGGATAGTTTTCATTATTTGTTATACAAGCTGCAGTTTTGACCAAGAATACCTTTTTCTAATTACGGATAGGTAACTACTTTGTAGGATTACGTATTCATCTGGAGTAGGATTGTTTTCTTTACTATAGTAAAAATGATACCAAAATGAGAGGAAAATTACTCATACTTGGCACTTTTCTGATGAGAAATCTGACTTTTTTACCCAAAATCAATTGCAAGTAATTCTCAAGGTCGTTTTTGCTCGGTAATTCCCCCACTAAAAGCTTCCGAGCTTTTGTAGACTCCATTGGGTTTTGCTTAGGTATTTAGTCATTACTAATTATGTAACATAATTGTTACCTAGTGAGAGTATATTCTACATGGAGACTTGGAGGAATTTCATCGAGTAGGTACTCGAAGCTCAAAATCAAATATGTATGCAATTCGTTATTACGAGTACAATAGAAACATACTCTAAGCTTATACCTGGTAAAAATGAGTTGAAACCCGATGTTATTCATTTTCCGCAATAGCTTCTTATTTTAACTCAAAATACATCACTAAAATTCGTATGGCGTTTCAGCGAAGTTCAGAAAACATGTATCCAAAATTGAGAGTAGGCAAATTTTGAAAAATATTTCTGATAACAATTAATCTAACGACATATTTTTAATATTGGAAATCAGACTTATTTTGTAACGATTAAAATTGTTCATATGTTGTGTGGCATTCCATACGATAGCTTGATTCTAGCAACTAACTAGAGTACCAAAATGTACATGATCCAAAATTTTGATGGATCATTAATATTGCTTCCGAGTCTACCAAGGTAGCGGAAGCTTTGTTTTCACTTTTCAAGGATGAAAAAAAAAGTTCTCCAAAATCAAAATTTCCACTCGCCTTTTACGTTTCAGACCTTCCTGAACAATTTTGGTTCCGTGTCTGTGTGTCTGTCTGTCTGTCTGTCTGTCATGAATTCCTTGTAACGCGCATAACTATACGAAGTTATTGTCCGATTTCGATGAAATTTTCAGGGATTGTGAGGGTTGGTGTGTAGACGGTCCCCTATGAAAATCATCATCCCCGGACTGATAGAAGCGACTGCGCATGCGCAAACGTGAATTCCGTGTAACGGCCATAACTTCTACATTTACGATCCGATTTCAATGAAATTTTCAGGGATGTTACAGATTAGTATTTAGATGGTCCCTTATGAAAATCATCATCCCCGGACTGATAGAAGCGACTGCGCATGCGCAAACGTGAATTCTTTGTAACAGCCATAACTTCTACATTTTCCATCCGATTTCAATGACATTTTCAGGGATTATGTGGATTAGGTTGTAGATGGTCTCCTATGAAAATCAGCACCTTCGAACTGATAGCAGCCACTGCGCATGCGCAAACGTGAATTTCCTTGTAACGACCATAACTTCTACATTTTCCATCCGATTTCAATAAAATTTTCAGGGATGTTACAGATTAACTTGTTTCGATGTTTTGAGATTAACTACTATGCATCGGGTTATGGATACGAGGAAGCTATGTGCCACACCCACTTGGCAGACTTTTTTTAAATGTATTAATGATACATATATTTTTAAAATACCTAAAACTCAAAAATGGATGCCTTTGAAAAACCTTATTTAGTGGAAAAATTAATTGTTCAAATTTACGAGTAATACCATGTTCAGATACAACTAAAAAGTTGTTACGAGTATATCCTAGGTATTAAAAGAAAAAGAATTGCTGTCACTCAAAAATCCCTTTGAAAAGAAGACAAAATTGATGAAGATTATCCTTCTTCCATACTTAGTACTCGTGTATTGATTCATCCTGCTCGAATGGCACATTGCTATCTTCAATTTCTCAAAATAGAAACTTAATTTCTGACAGGCCATTTTATTCCACGATAAATTGCTACAAAGATTATCATGTTCAAGTATGTTTTTTTCTTGAGGTTTTGATTTAAATAATTTTAATTTTAATTTAATTTTCAAAGGATTGATTTCTATGTAAATTCCGTACCTATGAATTCAAAATATTATGTAATGTACTACATAATGTGACGTCATTGTAGATTGTGAAAATAGTAGGTTTGTGTGTTGAATTTCGAGGACAATGAAAGATGAGGAGGCTCAGCTGAGAGGGAGCTTGAATGGGAACCGCGACTGCCGCAAGCTCCTCCGCGGACGTGCTCTCCTAATCCGCGGGGACTCTCGCTTTGTGCCTTCCTCCGACGTGGGGGCAGATGGTTGCCATGACAACGCGGTCCTCTCAGCATCCCCCTTCGCTAGGGGATCTGACTCCCGGTTTATCACTCTGCAACTTACCAGTGCTGACCGTTCGATAGATCGACCCAGAGATGTTTACTAGAGATCTATAGATATTTGGTATTTGGTATATTAGACATTTGGTAAATAAGTATGTTAATTACAATGATGTCGGGATGTGCATTGTAATGTAGCTATGGACAGTTAGTTACTTGACTTGACAAACGTGACTTATCGTCAGGAATAAGGAATCAATGTATCATGGAGGGACCATTACGTAAGGTAACCATTATTGGTGGTTACTTGATTCAAACGATAACAATTTATTATTCTTTATTTTAATAACAAATTATTATTCTTGGCTGGAACGAAGATTGTATTCGTCTGAAATTATACTGGGGACATGTCCCATTTACAAAAATTGAGATATGAACCTCGAATTACTCTTTAGATGTGCATGATTTGAAATCTTCATGGATCTCTCACCGGATTTGTTGACCTCCCGGTACGGAAATCAGGTTGGCTAGCTGAAGCCTTTTGGGGGATTCGATCAACTGAGTGATAAATACTTAGTGTCTAGCTCATGGGATATTAGCGCATTAAAAAGATTCGAAAATTATGTTTTGGTCCAGTATTTTCAATAATGCATCTTAAGAACCGACCAAGGAAAAAAAATCAAATCCCTTCAAAATTTGTTGGTTTACGTTTCAAGGTACGTAGAATCCAAAAATCGAATAAAAAAATTTGCCGTCCGTTCGCAGTACGCTGCACTTTCTTTAGTTACCATGGACCGATTTTGAAGAAATTTGGTATATGGGTTTCTTTTATGATATGAGTTTAGTTGCGCCCCGAAGGATTGGTTGATGTCAGTCACTTCCAAGGGTTGGAATTTTGAAAACGCCCTAGCTCAAAAACTTTCAATATGAAGGTATTGTTTTTTTCATCAATTCCAAATAGTATTGAATTGTTAGAATCGAATGAGACCACCCGGAGCTCTGTAGGACCAACCTCCACATGAGAACCTAAGTATTGAACTTGTGATAAATCAGAAACACGTGAATCTCAAAAGAGGCTTAATTTCCGTTCAAATTTTAGCTGACAAAATTGCGATCGTTGCTCGTTTCTCAAGATGTACTCAGTTTTGCGTCCTTAGCAACCAGTAACCAAATTTCCTAATGAAGTTATCCACAACTCTTTATTTCTCGGAATTGAATGCGAAGCGTTTATTTCTTCAAAATAAAGTAGATTCTGAGGCGAAATATTGTTGGTAGAGTGACGATGGCAAAGTTGTGTTGTTTGTTTGCGAGAGATCTTTACTAATAAAATAATAAATAATAAACTTTATTTATGAATAAAAATAATAAAACTTTATTTATAAATGAAAAATAGTGAACATTTATGTAATCATTTTACAGCGGTTTTGAGCATTGCAGCGGTTTTAATGGGATTTTTTTCTTCTTATTTCATCGCGTTTTTTGTCTTGATCATCATAATTAAGAGGTTAGTTTTGGCTTATTTTGATATATTAAAGAAAATGTATGACCAGTTGTCTCATTAAGTGATACGAAAGTAGTGAAACGGAGGTTCATGGGAAAGGACCTAGGTATATTGTATACAAACACCTACAACACCTATACCTACAAAGACTATTCCTTAAAAACTGAAGCCCTGATGATTATCGTTATAAACTTGTGATCAATTGTGGTGCAGTACCACGACCATAATGGTGGTGGCACTGACCAATCAAAATTATTACAACCCTGTGTGGGTCAACCTATTAACTCGACAACATGATTATGCATGCCTGTAAACCAAACCTCTTCTATGGAGCAGGTATTTGAAGAGTAATATTCAATACATTTTCGGGATCATGAGTAACTTCCTCCACAACTGGGATCTAGTGGAAGCTATGGCGACCCTCGCGAAGGAAGTGCGAGAGATGAGAAACGAGCTTCACGGTCAGTGAAAGTGGACGCGCGAGCCGATAGCCGATGACGCCGCCAGATTATCATCCACACCGGTTACTTCATAATTTCTCAGATAACTGGATAATAGACGGTTATGTACGACCAGTCTCATTTTTGGAAGATTCCACTGAAGACTGATCAACCTTCATTCATCATCTTATGTATGCATCAATATCTCTTGAACTGTCCGTTTTAAACTTGAAATTTTTTAGGAAGTCTAACGCCTACATGAAGAAATCGACATTGAAAAGCCTAAAACCAGTAAAACCCCTTGATGCCCACCTCAAAATAGAGGAAACTTTCAAATTGATATCAGAGAAAGTTTACATCTAAACTGTACGGTTTGGTCCTGGGCCTCTCGCTAGTTGCTTCTTCCTTTTGCCTTCCTGTTTAATATGTCTTATTTAAGATTTATGAGCGCCAATACTGTCCACAGTTGTACAATATTAGGTTGGTATCTCTGAAAGTTGGAACAAATTCTTTTTATCGATGGGTTTCAATTCTGCCCATAACTCCGCTATTAACTCGGATTTTGCTCACTCATTTTGTTGTACTAGTAGTTAGTGTGAGCAGTATGAGAGCTGGCCTGGGGGTTGCCAGTTGACCTCTAATATAAGGGTTGGGTATTCTAGGACCTGGAGGTGAGACCTCTACTCAACTTCCACCACAAGGGCTATATGGGTCATTTTCCTAGAAAGGGACAATCTGTATCCCAAGATTTCAAAAAACTTGAAGTCCGACTCAAGTTCTGCCAAAAATCAGGGATTAACCTCACACCATACTGATTGAATTTCGACGAAAGAACACACAGTGGGACGCTTAATTAATTAATTAAAAATTAAAGAAGAAAATCTATCGAAAGAAACCTATTGGCGTGGTTTCCGCGTAAAGAAAAATACTCGGAACCCATTTTCCATGAGGAGCGAGAACTGGGAGTTATTCCAAAAATTGAACCAGGGCGGGACGCAGGTGTAGAAAAGGGTTAACACGGAAAAACGAACAACGTGGAACACGGTTTTTCTGATAGCAACCTAGAAACCTCCGAAAGTAACCAAGTAATCTCGATTTATCGGTTTTTCGAGCCAAAACTTGGTACTAGGGGATTTTTACGGTTGCTGAATACAGTTTTGAGGTCGAAAAATGTAAAGTTTTTAAATCGCAACGGAAAATTCAAATTAAATTTTTAACAACTTGAAAAAAGTCTTTTTTGTCTTTTGAAAAAGGCAGATGAAAGACACAAGTTCCCGGGTGGCACTTAGGTTTTTCAGCTTTTCCCGCATTCTGGTGCTGTTCTGCTGAAGTGTAACCATATCGCTGGAACCAGCTCAGTAGAAACAAGAACTAGAGACCAAAAAGAAAAAATAATTTCGATTTCTTACCGTTTCACAGAGGGCAGATGAAAGACAGACGGTGACTGTGACACCACGTTTTTGCAACTGAAACCATCTGTGCACGCCTCCACATAGAAGAAATACGATTCCCGCCGCTTTCATTGATAACCTAACGACTAACCTCACCTCTTACAGTGGTAGTAAAACCGCGGGAAACGATAAAAAGCCGCCAAAATACGAAAACACAAAAAAGGCAGATTAAAGACAGAAACCTCAGGACAAGCACATTTTATCCTCCTGCTCGCTTTATTTGCTTCTGAAAAAATCTGCAAACCCATTTTTTTCATGTCTAGGTGTATGCAATAAAGAATCACTACAAATTCAGGCCGCTGCTTTCATAGGTGATTCACAGTGTTCAAGCAAAGTTGACTACCTAGGGATCCGGACATGGCAGATTACTGGACATTTAGCAGTTTAAACTTTTATTTCTATATTTTAGCGTGAATAAATGCATATTTTATTGATTGCCCGAAGTAGAACAAAGTTGATAGTTTATGGAGCATTTTTTTAAACGCCTAAATCATAAATAGGCATTCGGAATCTTCTCTGGACAACGATTGGCCCTTTCTGGGAAAATGACCCATATAGACCATATAATCGCGCTTCATGGCCGGTATAGGCCTCAAATTCATTTTTAGCTCCTTAGATGTGGAGTTGGGCCAGTACACGATCTGCCAAAGAAGATTCATGGTGTATAAATGGGAGAGGTATGACCGTGTATTGTGAATACCGAAACATCTTTATAATAGCCATAAATATTAATTTATAATGTGGTTGTTTCACCATCAATCAGGTACTCCTGACTTTCATTGTTACTGACCTGAAGACTACTAAACAAAAATCAGGTAGTAGGTAACTAAGTAGTGGGAGATTAAGCTTAAGGACCTACCATTCATTGCTCATAGATAAATCCAAAGAAGGCCCCTGGATATGACCTGATCACTGGACAAGTCCTCAAACACCTTCCGCGGAAGACGCTTGTAAAGATCACACAAATCATAAATGCTTCTATCAAACTTCGGTATGTTCCACAACTGTGGAAACTTGCTGAAGTCATCATGATACTTAAGCCAGGTAAACCTCCTGAAGAAATAACTTCTTATAGACCGATATCACTATTACCTGTACTCTCAAAACTCTTTGAAAAAGTGCTCCACAAACGACTAATAGAAATTGTGGAAGAACGAAACCTCATACCTAAACACCAGTTTGGGTTCCGCCATAAGCATTCGACTATAGATCAGGTGCACCGGATCACTCATATTATTGAACAAGCCATGGAAGACAAAAAAGTCTGCTCAGCTGTCTTCCTCGACGTTACCCAGGCGTTCGATAAAGTCTGGCACGAGGGACTTAATCATAAGCTCAGACAAATGCTTCCAGCAAAATATGCTGAGTTGCTCCACTCTTACCTATCAAATCGGTACTTCCGAATCAAACAAGATGATGCATGCTCAGAAGCAAAAATGATTCATGCTGGAGTCCCGCAAGGAAGCGTACTTGGCCCCCTCTTGTACGTCCTATACACTAGCGATCTACCCGAACACGAGGGTAACACCCTGGCATCATTTGCAGATGATACTGCAGTCCTTGCTATTGGTGAAGACAATCGCGAATCAACTTTAAAACTTAGAAGATCCATCGAGAAACTCCATGACTGGACAATTAAGTGGAGAATCAAGATGAATGAAGCCAAATCAGTCCATGTTGATTTTACCAACCGCCATATCAAACATATACCAATATATCTTAATGGCAAAGTCATCCCTTATGCTAATGAGGCAAAATATCTGGGTATGACTCTGGATACGAAACTCCGCTGGAGGGTGCATGTGAAAAATAAAAGAACAGAACTGGACATCAAACTACGAAAAATGTATTGGTTGGTTGGTAGACGATCAAAATTGTCAATACAGAACAAACTAACCTTATACAATCAGGTCCTTAAGCCAGTCTGGACATATGGTGCACAACTATGGGGCTGCACCTCTCAAAGCAATCGTGACATTATACAGCGTTTTCAGAACAAAGTACTGCGCTCATGCGTTGATGCGTATTGGTACTCAACCAATGACGACATCCATAAGGACCTTAAAATTCCCACAATAAATGAAGTCATCAAAACTCAAGCAATAGCCCATCACCAGAGGCTACAAGGTCATATCATCGAGGAGGCTGTGAAGTTGCTGGATGTTGATGATCTACTCAGGCGGCTGAAGAGACGAAAACCTCACGATCTGTGGCAGTAGGGAGTGGTGTTTTCATGAAGTTGTTCAGTGAGTGTTGTGCTGTGCGCTCCTGTGAATCTTGTGCGTCAAAAGACACATAAAATAGCCGACAAATGAAGTATGGAGGTGTGCTATGTTCCACACTCTCTTTTCAGTTATTTATATACATTGTCAGAGAAATGTTGCTAATAAGTTGAATTACTTGGTGCAATAAATATAATTTGAAAAAAAAAAAAAAAAATTGCTCATAGAAGTACACCACAGGACTGTGAATGAACCAAAATTTTGAATCTAGGTCGTTGATAAGTCACTATGACAGTCATCTAGTATTGTAAGCTCTGTGTTTACATGCGTTTCAAGGTTCTGTGGGAATGGCTAAGGTACATTTTGATAGAATTCAGTTGCAAAGAACTTATTCAACTCCAGAGTTTACTTATCTCTCAAGAAATTACTTTGTGTGTCAGATCCTTTTGTCGATACTTCTGAAAATAGTGCACTGTCAGAATAGATTGACAGTCTAGAACGAGTGGGCCACTCCTCCTTTCAAGTGTATTTCATCGTGACCTACATTTTCCCGTTATTGTCTGAATCTTTCGCTCAAATAGACCACCCACCACCGTTAATAAGTCTGCACTTTTGAATCGTTGGCCATATTATTTGAAACACTCTTTGTTTATAACTAGAACTTGAGTTGAATTACATTTTGTTGTATTAAAACTGCTCCTGTTGTATTATTTAGGATGTTATATTTTTTTTGCATCTTGATAGAAGAAGCTCCTGGTTCCTAGCGGCTATTCGCCTTTGAAAGCATATAAAGTAGAGGAGGAGGATGAGGTCGTCCAACTTGGAACATAATGCTTCAGAAAAATCACGTAGAAAATGAAAGAACTCACTGAATGAGCCGCTGATGCGAGTGACCGGACACCATTGCCAGCACAATCAATTCAATTCTCCGGTGTTTTGTTTCGTCCTGGAGTAGAGGAAACTTGACAATGGTCGAATGTCCCGGGATATGATCGAACTTCACGTCTTGGGAGGTTGACGACCATTTCGACATTTCTCCCGGAGTACATCAGCCTGAGGGGATATAACCGATTTTACACAGTTCCACCACTCCGAACAAAGAGAGTAATTTAGGATCGAAGGGAATGGGATTATTGCATCAATGCCTCTTCTCTTTCTTAACTCAGATCAACTGTGAGATTGAAATTTCGGGTGAACTAAGCTTTGCGGATGTAGAAGAAAATAGTCGTGCTTTGGGACTAAACATTACTGTTACAGTTTTGCTCTGCGCTCATCTACCGTATCTTAATTCTATATAATGCGCGTTTTCTCACTTGTTTCCATTCCTGATGGTATGTAATGAATATTGATGTGATTTCGTTTTCTGTCAGCATTCTGCAGACCTATTCAGATCGAAAACTTCAGGACTTCTGGGTCGCTACTTACTAAGCTTACTCGGGACTCCTAAAAATGGAAATTCGAAGATCCAGAAACGTAGTCTTCCTATTTAGGAGAGTGTGTTGAACTACATTGGAGTTGATGTATAATGCATTTCACCAAATCCGAGGAGGAAATAGGATAAATTAGTCAAGAACCAAAGAATCGATAAAACGTCAACTTCAACGTTATGATCCTCTCATGGAGTGTGGGAGGTTGTAGTCTGTGACATGAAAGGCGATCGCTCCTTTTAAGAAATCAACTGGAGCAGAGCAGAGAGCTTGTATGCAAAACGATTGAAGGTTGGGTAACAACTATGCGGTGGATAAGAGGTTTTAAAAGTAGCATAGTAGAGCAACATAGTAATGCAACTCAGAGGAGCGGGGAAGGACTGGGATCACGATAGGTCCTTGAGGTGTCCCTATCCCTGTTGACCTGGCTATCAGGCGAACTCTCTGGTCACGAATACCACCCAGCATAGTTCCCCCTCGGCAGTTCTCAATTAGTTTCCGCGATACCCTTCGAGATCGTTAAAAGGGGGTCAACTCATAATCCATCAACTTCATGAAAAGGGGCTGAAATTACATTGGGTAATAAAACAAGAGGCCGTCAATAAAGAGCGACAATTGTTTTTCGAAAAAAGTACCTACCTACCTAATTAGTTATAGGCGTTCTCGGATGTGAGGTAGATAAGTGACACTAATCCTAATTTTTAAAAATTTTTTAAATTGAAAATTTGTAAAAATTTAATTTGACAAAAAATTGAATTTTTTGTGACAAAAAATTTGAGGTTTAACATTTCTGTAGAACAAAGACATTTTTATAAATTGCCCTGACAGTGCTGGAGCGTCAGTATTGGTGCCACATTGAACTTCGCAAGTGCGATCTACAATTGCAGCAAGTGCGTCAGTGTATTTTCATCATCATCACAATCGGATCATTTTGTCTTATTGCTCTATCGGGAACTCGACAGTTTTCTACTTCTTCACCAAGGCTTTGGCTCCTACTAATCTTCATGCAATGCATTTAAAAGTAAAAAAATTGTCTTGTTACCTAAATCAAAAAACCATCAAAATTTGACGGATCTTAGACTAATAGAAACTGAGAATTCGTGGCTCAATGAAATCCATGAAACTCATTGCTCTACAATCGATCAACCTCATTGGGCTGTCTAGGGACTACCCTTTCATGAATGTTCCCTTAAAATTACAATAAATGTGTACGATTTTGTACGAAAAATTAGTTTTTTCTTGATCAATCACGACGAAAAAATAAATTTAATAGACAACTAGGAATTAGGGTTGGCAAAACCCGTGCACTCAGTCCTACGGAGTGAACGTCCCAATATTTTTCTTGGCTGAGAAAAATGATTTTTCATTACAAAATAAGTCATAAGAGAAGGAAGAGACCAGGCTGAACTCTCAGGATGAAACTCAGAGAATTTTATCATTCTACTGTCACTGAAAATTAAGCTGTGCGCACTTGCCCTAGTGGTCACCAAGCTGCAGGGCAAGTGCGCTATCGTAATAAGAAACGAAATTTTGACTATTGAAGAAACGGCTACAAACGAAAAACGTCTGCCAAGTGGGTGTGGCTCATAGCTTCCTCGTATCCATAACCCGATTGAATAGATGATCCGATGCATAGTAAGTAATCACAAAAATCAATCTCTAAGTCCCTTCCACTACCCTCATAGGGGACCATCTGCGCGCTAATCTGAACAATCCTGAGAAATTTCGTCGAAATCCGATGGAAAATGTAGAAGTTATGGCTATTTTAAGGAATTCACATTTGCGCATGCGCAGCAACTACTATTAGTCTGGGGGATATGATTTTCGTAGGGGACCATCTACACTCCAGTCTGAACAATCCTAGAAAAAATCATCAAATTCGGATAGAAAATGTAGAAATTATGGATGTTACAAGGAATTCACGTTCGCGCATGCGCAGCGGCTAATATCAGTCCGGGGATGATGATTTTCACAAGGGACCGTCTACGCGCCAACCCGCACAATCCCTGAAATTTTCATCGGAATCGGACAATAACTTCGTATAATTATGCCGGTTACAAGGATTTCATGACTGGCACACAGACGGACAGACACGGAACCAAAATTGCTCAGAAAAGTCGCGTAAAACGCGAGTGGAAATGTCAACTTTGGAGAACATTTGAAAAGTGAAAACAAAGCTTCCGCTACTTTGGTGGACTCGGAAGCAAAATTGAGAGTAAGGTGAAAAAATAATCCATAAAATCATTTTTTTTTTTTTTTAAATCAAAATTTGATCAGAAGTCAATGTTCACCTGATCTAATAGAATAAATCGCTAAAACATATCTGTGAGTAGCCTGGCTGGAAAAATAGGCGATGAGCGCACTTGACCGTAGTGCATCACAAAGTGTACCTACTATAAGATTTACAGGTTGCCTATATCAACACTAATGATTTGAATGATTGAACGAGACGTTGTCAGTCACACATAGTTTATTTCGTATTACTACAGGGGACCGGTTTCGGACGTTATGCCATCATCAGCCTCTGCAAGTAACAAATGAGGCTGTCAAAATACTTATGGTAATAATGGTAACAATATATTATTTATAGTGGTAGAAAAAACAATTGTGATGTACGTAAATAGTGGTTAAAATGAATGTTATAAATGTTATGAATGTTTAAATTGCAAGATATGGTGGCAGGAGGCTATGAAAATGTATGGTAAAGAAAGACTATGGTAAAAAGGTGTGAATACAAATTTTTGAATTAGAAGAACCGAAACAATTGTTATGCAAGTAAATAGTGATTAACATGATGAATATGAATGTTTAAATTGCAAGCTATGGTAGCAGAAGGCTATGAAAAATGTATGGTAAACTAAGGCTATGGTAAAAAGGGCGTGAATAACTTAATAATAAAAGGGCTCATTGACAACTTAATTAACAAAAAAGATATGAATTTAGCACTAAAATCCTTATTTCCCCAACAGTCAACCTCAGAAGATCGCAAAATATTCGGCTCCCTTTCATTCTTTCATAAAGTCTCTGATCAAGTAGGAAAATGTCTCAATAATCATATTAATGTTTCCTACAAAACAACATCAAACCTAGGACAACAGCTAGTCAGAAACAAAGACCCAATCCTCCCTATGAACAAAAGCGGTATATACCAATTTGAATGTCCCTGCCACCAGAAGCACTATGTAGGTCGCACATACAGGTCATTTTCAATAAGATCAAAGGAACACGAACGGGACTTCAGGCTTCAAACTGACAAATCCTCATACTCACAACACCTGATTTCTGAAAACTCCCAATTTGATTTAACCAACTTCAAAATTTTACATTTTCAAAACAAAGGCCTGGCACTAAATTACCTAGAAAATATAGAAATAAATAGTTCGTTCAAAGCACAAAACTCCCTCAACAAACAGACTGATGTCACCCATTCCACCCTTCTTAACTTATTTAACTAATCAAGCCACTACCTCTTACCATAATAATTATGGACTCATTCCCGATAAAAATTTCCGCAAAATTCACTAAATTCACTCAAGCTCCACCGAACCCCCATGGCCAGTCCACCGCCTCCCAAGTTCATTCACCACCTGAGTTCATTCACCACCAAGTTCATTCACCACCGTTCGAACAAAGAAAACCCCTAGCTTTCCACCCTTAAGACCTCAAAGACACCGCGGCCCCGCGAAAATTCCCAAGTCTTCCAAAGCTCCTTTCTCCCCGTCAGGCTGTTTCGCTTAAAAACCCACTGTCATAAGACTGCCCCTCACAGTACATATTCAGTGCGAACATCATATACAGTGCGAACGTGCGATTCGTCAATTTTCTCCCAGTAAGCAAATTCATTATCTACCTATTGTACATTTCTAACTCTCAAAATTTGTATTCACGCCCTTTTTACCATAGCCTTAGTTTACCATACATTTTTCATAGCCTTCTGCTACCATACCTTGCGATTTAAACATTCATATTCATCATGTTAATCACTATTTACTTGCATAACAATTGTTTCGGTTCTTCTAATTCAAAAATTTGTATTCACACCTTTTTACCATAGTCTTTCTTTACCATACATTTTCATAGCCTCCTGCCACCATATCTTGCAATTTAAACATTCATAACATTTATAACATTCATTTTAACCACTATTTACGTACATCACAATTGTTTTTTCTACCACTATAAATAATATATTGTTACCATTATTACCATAAGTATTTTGACAGCCTCATTTGTTACTTGCAGAGGCTGATGATGGCATAACGTCCGAAACCGGTCCCCTGTAGTAATACGAAATAAACTATGTGTGACTGACAACGTCTCGTTCAATCATTGATCCAAAATCACACAACGTCTGGACATCTCAACTCAACTAATGATTTGGTTATTTGTTGGAACGTGGATTTCAATAATACTTAAGTAGTAGGTACCTAATAAATTAAGTAAACAAATTGTAAACAATTAGTATAAACAATTGTTTATAATTAGTAAACAATTATAAAAAAATTGTTTATAATTAGTAAATAATTATGTTCAATTATTATTATCCGAAAAGAAACATTCAATAACGATCAAACCGTGGAAATTAATTCGGATAAGAAAGAAAATGGAAAGCTATTTCCCTCGAACTCGTAGATATATTTTTGATTCTGAGTCTTCTAAGGTTTGTTTTCACTCTTCAAAGATCAAAAAAAGGATGTTGTCCAAAATCAAAATTTCCACACACGTTTTATGCCTTCCTGAACAATTTTGGTTGCATGTGTGTATGTCAGTCGGTCTGTGTCCGCAAATCCTTGAAACGAGCAAAACTGCCCATGAGTGTACCTAGCTACCCTACCTACCTGAATGAACGGTTTTTCCCATTTTTCTCTGGCAATTATTGTTCGATTTTGATGATTCCAGCGGCAATCGTTAAGTTGACATGGATATGTCTTAGTTCTGGGGGTCATTCCAAAATTTTCGACACACAAAACAATGCAACGTTTTTTTTTATGATGCTGTTGAACGCAGGAAGCTGAAATTTGAGAGGCAGGGTCAATAGATACATACTTCTATACATCATCAAAGTTGATGATCACTGATCAGCTGAGTGAGCTCCAAGGCCATTTCCTCTCCTGTTGAACGCAGGAACCTGAAATTTGAGAGGGCGGGTCAATGGAGAATGCTGAAGGCGCCTGAGTGGTCATTGATCAGCTGAGTGAGCTCATCATTTAAATTGCCATTATAAGACATATTTATGTACAGATGTATCTGCATGCAGTGTAGATACTCGTTTTTTCACATTTTTTCAAAAACTCTTGTGAACTAATTGCCTACCGAAGTTATTTTTAACTAGTTTTGACATTTTCATGTCTTTGCTTTGGCACATGAACTGAAAAATCGTCACGAAAACTAAGCAAATCTTGCTCACGCGACCAATAAATAAAATAGACTCACAGTGTTGCGTAGAGAACAATCAACAACCTTACATTTTGCTTTGGCACATGAACTGAAAAATCGTCACGAAAACTTTGATGCTTGGGTACATGAACTAACAACCTTGTTCTGTAGTGGTTGACTTCACTACCTTGTTGTGTAGTGGTTGACATGAAAATGTCCCAATGTGTTGCAGATTCGTATGCAAGCATTTAAAATTGAGTTTATGATTTCGAATCGAGTGTGAAGCGTTTAGTTCTTTCTAATAGACTTGATTGTGAAGTTGTGAAGGCATTATGGTGTGGTAGGTAGTTTTTTATTATTTTTCCTAGGCTGCTGCACTAATGAATTTCGAAAATCCGTGAAAATTTCAAATTTAGGTACAACCTTTAAAGTTGTACGCCTGCAGATTACGGAAATACTAACCCGGAATGAAGAACGAACGGCGACAGACTGAGATCCCCTCAATTATTTAAATTGTTTTTTATTTCCATAATATTGATTCCGATGGATCTTTGACTTGGAGACAGTGGGGTATTTCGGTGGGTCGGAAATTCAGGTTTTTGACCTCAAATTTGGATTCAGCACCCTTGAAAACCTATAGACTACAACTTTAAGCCCGATGATACTGTAACATGTGGTAGAAAAATTAATTAAAGAGATCACACGTTTGAAAAAGGCGGGCCGCTATAAATGCACACACACTAGGCAAGGACTACGCCGCGCGCGTGTGTGAGTACTATTTTGTAGTATCCATGATGTCTTCCAAGGGTTTCTGTGCGTGGATACTTTTTTCAAAGACAGTTGGCTAGCTACGTCACACCATTCAAATCTTCAACTTTCCTTAGCTTCTATGATTTTTTAAAAACATTTTCTCGACGAACAGACTCGATTACCGTTATTCCTGAGCCATACGCTTTTGAAATAAAAAATAAAAAAAATTGACCGAAATACCCCATTCTTAGCTTGACATTGCGCCTGTTAAGCCTGCATTCCGGAGTAATGAAAAAATTTGTGGCTCAATGGATGGCGCGTGTACCCCAGGCAATTTGAGAGTACCACTCTCATTTACCTCATTTTTGGGAAAGTCCTTACCGAGCTCTTTCAAATACCCGAACTAACCAGCACTAGCGATTTCAAAGTTCGAATGGCACTTGAATACTTATGAATTCAGGTATTTGAAATATTTCAATGTAAATATGTTTGAAATGTTTCAATGTAAATATGTTTTAAACTACTCAAATAATTTGGTGTATATTTAAAGTTTTGATTTCTTTGGATATCTGCGAAAAATACTCCCTTTTGCTGAAAGAATCAATCTATTCAATAATCGTGAGCGTTGGCTTGTAGTCAGCACTTATTTATCGCCCCATTGATGACTTGTGCAGAACTGGAAAACAAAGGTGAACTATAACGAATCAAGTTTTATGAAATTGACTGCTCACGGATTCAAAACAAAAGATATTTGCCCAATACCGAGTAGAATGGGGTGGTTTCTTTGTTCTATAGAATTGCTCGTGCTTACTTGTACGTCACGAATAGTTTGAAGGAATTACATCATTCAGTATGAATGCCAAGGGAATTGAATTTTGAAAGAGTAGTCGTAGTTTTTTCCGTTTATTGATTTCTGATATAAAGTTTTCCAAAAAATTTTTTTTATATCAATATCTTTCTATGAATTATTAGTTGGCATTTTATTGTGCTGTTCGGTCTTTCCGTATGTCTTTCTCATTAATGAAAAAATGACCAATTAATCAAATCATGAACGAGTATAATGATGGTATTGAGTTTCTTTTTACCCCTTGAAGTGCGAATTATCGATAGTTAGTTAAAAAATAATGATAATTATAATTATAATAATTTTGAACCATTCTTTCAATAGGAGTGAAGAGCTTACTCTGTAGTATGGTTGGACCAGTTTTCCAAATTTTTTTTCGGAATGTTATTAAATTTTTGAGAGATTTAAGAATTTAACCGCTATGTTAAGACAACACTATTCCGTAGTAATAACGAAAGGTCATTCAATATATCTATAGGTATCCTGTTATTAATAAATGTGCGAATTCATACGAGTACTTTGTATATTCATATATTATGACGGTATAGGGGAAGAATCATTTGCAATCCTGAATGAAAATTTAGTTTGATTTTTTCTTCAAGTTATGATTTTTATTGAAGTGCTACATGCATTTCGCTAATATTGCTGTCGTAAGATAGAAGACAAATGAACTTGAGGATGAATCGAGCGGTTTTCGCTCTCTCACGGTTCTTCCGGCAAGCTGGTGGTTACCCGCCAGTCTCCCAGAGGGCGCTTCAGTGTCTGATTTATCTGACTGGTATTCATCCGTAGTAAGTTGGTGTCGTTCTTGTGAACGGAAATGGCGTTCAATTGTCTTTATTCAATATAAATTTGTCCTAGCCCTGTTTTATTGATCAATTGAAGTACCAAAATATTTTGTGGTAGCTAGTAAGTAGAGGTAAATTGTTGGTTTCGGCAGTTTTGACCTTGAATGAAACTGATGCAGTGTAACTGACACATGAGATAAATCCTCAGTGAGAGGCACTCTATTTTAACTTGTTTATCAAGTTAGGAAAGTTTATTCAAATGGAGTAAGTAGGTAATTGTTTTGCAGCCCCGGGTCCTTTTATTTGGTTGCTTTTCAGTGGAGAGGCAACCTGTATGTTTGAAGGAAAGAATCCTCTTAAGATATATGTCTTCACATTATGTAAGGAAGTGTTTTTCATTCAAGCTATATACGAACGATGATCAAGTTATAAAATGTTCAGATGCGTTTAGAAAAGAAACGTGTAGGTCGATCTTTATTAAACAAACTTATTGAAATGTGATTTTTTGAATTGCATTTGCTTCATCGCTTTCATAATTAAATTCCACTTATACCTATTGTGGCCCCGGCACTAAGTTGGAAGAGAGGCCCTTGGCCGAACAATCCCTGAAAATTTCATCGAAATCGGATAATAACTTTGTATAGTTAGCTCGTTACAAGGATTTCATGACAGACAGACAGACAAATACGCAACTAAAATTGTTCAGGAAGATCTAAAACATAAAACCGGAGTGGAAATTTTTATTTAGGAGGACATTTTCTGTTATCCTTGAAAAGTGATCACAATGCTTCCGGTACCTTAGGTAGACTCGAAAGCAGTGTAGCAACTAAGAATGAAAAGGGAGGCAAAATTGGACACAATTATTCAGTAATTTCCTTTATTGTTGATGAAAATCTTTCCTCCTTTTTAAAGAATACGAATAGAGCAGTGATTAGACAGTTATCACACTAGTTTTTTACTAGCTGTCCCCAATTATGTATTTTAAAAAACATAAAGGAAACATTTCGCACAGAGTGCATATACTTTTCTGCTGATTCAATTGAAATGGAGGATGAGTGTAATAATCTCATTGCACGTGGATAACAAACTCTCATTACATCATTTTGATCTGTAATGAGCTTGAAATACATTTTTTCCCGCAAAAACACGATTTTCATCTTTACAGAGAGAAAAGAGTGAGGAATTTGAGTGGGATTAGAATGTAGAATGTATTGAATAAGACAAGGATAAGGAAATCTAATAGAATCACCTGCATATAACTGAACTTCTACCTCAACATGAGAATACCATATTCTGGCCTTTAATCGATAAGCTTTTTTCCTATAGAAAATGGGATATTGCTCCATTCATTGATATTGTGGCGGTTTGGAATATTGTTAAATATAATGTTAAGACATAAATCTTGCAATGTAAAAAGGATTTTCCCCCTCAAAATGTGAATTGTTAGGAAGCATTTGATTTATAAATAGATCAAATCTTTACTTACGTTGTGCTGGATATGAAGGGCTTGAGTTGGCTAATTTCATCGATTTCGACTAGATTAAAAGAAGGTCTCTCCTATGTGAATCTCAATTTTAGTAGGTGGTTCGTATATTTTATGTTGATCGAAGATAACTTTACTTACGGGGTATACCAAGTTTCAAATTCCATGTAATCAACAGTAACATTATTTGGTACCCACTTTATGATACCTGAACATGTGACTGAATTTCCTGGTCACGTTTTGAAATTAATACTTCCTTAGGGTGAAGTTAGATACTTGTGTAATACAATTTCATTAACAATGCTTGAAACAATATTAGAGAATCAAAAGTTATCGAAAAATTGAAGTTGCTAAGATTTCACCAACTGAGAAGTTTCAGACAAATACCTGGCTTCGTGCGATGTAAACTCCATTGTAAAGTATTCTATACGTCATTTCCTAGATTTTCAATGAAATTTACATTTCATAGTCGATTGTCCCCGAAAATTTGTTCATATGTTCATGAACATGAAAAAATATTGTTTTATAATTTACTCGTACGTCATTCATTTGCGTTGCGATTCGCTTTTCTGAGGTTTTTTTTATCCTCGTTCTTTTCACGCTCATCTTCTTTGTTTGTTTCTCCGAGGATGAAGTAATGATATTCGCTCAGAGTTGGGAGACACCATCCCTTGAAGACACCAGCTCACGACCTTGGCCTTTGAAGATGAGCCATGATCGTTGTTGACCGCTTCGTTTATACTATCTTCCCTCTCTACCCTTGTTAGAGCACCCGTATCTGAATTCGGTGTATCCGACTTTACGTTCAAACATTGGTGTAGAACTTAACAAAATAATTTTGTCCATTATGTTTGAAGCTATTCACATTTTTCTTTCAAATACCCAATGAGATTAAGGAAATTTGCTCATAATGGATTAATAGAATCCACACTAAACAAATGCCTACCAAATTGTTTGTACCAAACAAGTGTATAATGTGAGCTAAATTCATATTCTTATTGATCCTGATACATAACATAACGTTGAAGATGTTCACGATGAAAATTTCTCCCAACTAAAAACTCGAAGAAACGAACAGCGATCGCATTTTGGTCAGATACAATTTGAACGGAGATTAGACGTCTTTGGTGATTCACACTCGTGATTCTGTTTTATCGAAGGAAAACCCTCAAGTTCTCGTTGGGAGCGAACAAATTGTCCTACAGAGCTCCGCGTGGTCTCTAAAAATTCAATACTATCTTAAATTGGTGAAAAAACTATACCTTTACTTCGAGAGTATTCGACCTAGGGCACTCTTGAAAATTTCAACCCTCAATTTTCCCCCCTTAGAAGTGATTGACATCAACCAAAAGCATCGCTGCACAACTAGACCCCAAATGGAGCCCATATACAAAATTTGAACCAAATCGGTACATGGTCGCGTACGGCGGACGGATTTTTTAAAATTCGATTTTCGGATTCTATGTATCTTGAAATGTAAAATATCAAATTTTGAGAGGGGTTAAACAATTTTTTCTCGCTCGATTCCAATGGTTCATTATTGAAAATAATATACCAAAATGCCCCAGCAATAGTTGAAACTCTTACTTACCCACATGTAGTACTTATATTGTCCATGTATCATAAGGAAGAAGTACCCATCAAACTTGCAGGGTAACTTACAAAAATTATCCCACGGGATTTCTTGCTCGTTCGGGAATAAGGTTTACAGAGTGCTTCAGTAGAGAGGAAAATCTTAACTTTATTACGACTAAGTGCGATATGAAATCTCTCGGTTTGGACCACTAGGAACGACTGCATACTTAATTTGAAGAATTTCGAATTCGTCTACTGAATGTGAGATCCTTGCTTATTGAAATGTTCTTCTCTCTTGACGTTCTTTATTTTGGTTGGTATGTTCCTACAAATTTTGCGTGATGTTGACGCATGGGTACTCTGAAAAATTCTTTTGGAATTTTCTTTCTTTCCCCCTGATTTTAGATTTGGTAATTCCCCAAAGCTTTAGTTTCAGGCAACTTTCTCGTCTCTTCGTAATGCATTTTTGTTGGATATCGGAAACACAACATGCTTATTTGTATATGAAAGGTAGAAATTAGGTTGATATAGTGTAATACTTACCGAGGAAAATGTGGACCGTTGGGAAATGTATTTATTTTACATTACAAAATAGTATCACCAAAGTCTTTCGTACATCGATGGGAGAAAAATATGTGACATTTGAAAGTACAGCCTAAACAAACAGTTATAAAAAAACTACTTGCTACACTTATTGAATAATATTAAGATTATTTAAATAAAAGAACACATTTCTCACTTGTAAATATTAATACAAAAAACGTCACTGGAAGTGGTTATGTTAAATTGCACTGCACTGCATCAGTTATACAATTTCATTTATATACATTTTGGGACCATCTCAATAATAATTCACATTCGTATGTATACCTAACCTGTTTACAAATATAATCCATTTTTCAAATATTGTTATTCACCTAAACTCTTGCACTTAAATTTACGTGAACTGAGAAGATGAAAATCAGCTCCTAACAACCGCTCTACATCTTTTCATCTAAATATTAGTATACACTAACTTACATAAATATTCAACGTAATTATTTGAAATTTGGGAGTTCATATGAGATTATTTTCTATGAATGAATAGGTAGATATGTAAAGTACAATTTATGTATTGTGGATTCAACGGTGTTACTCATAATTGACAATGCCTTGAAATTCTTGGGACTAGTTGTCATTTGATCAATCTATCTATAGTTTTCCTACGTATATTACCTTCCTAGTAACATTCTTATACACGTTTCAACGTGTACATAAGCTTTTTGACTTGTATCTATTATATGTGTACCCGTGTTTGTTGCTGCAGTTTCATTTTAACTTCTCGATGGAGATGCCAGACTGATTAGTTATCGTTTATTATTGCTAATCCGATCGTTATTCTTGTCCCCAATCGATTTCACCTTGTAGTAACTCTTAATTTTCGTGGAAAAGACAGTTGTTCCTTAATTTTATCGTGGGTAATTAGGTAGAAAATGTGGTATGAGCTATTCGCAGGATCATGCTATTATGGTAAGTAACTCTAAAATATCAATAAATTTAAAGATAACTCCAATTTATGGTATTTAATACGTCTTAAATCTAAAAATAAAGATGATTCAAAACATCATGAAGGGAAACAAGATCTGTGAACATTGATACTGTCTATCAATTCACAATAAATTGATTCTAAACCTTCGCATCTGGGAAGCGCTTTTATCACAATCAGAACTTATTTGATATTTTGAAATAATTTTGATATTTTGATCTCATTCGGATGCAGAATTGCGGTATTATTATACAAATAGACTCCAATGACGTCTATTTTGTAATATAATGGCTTTATTGAAAAGGGTTTTTAGTTCGTTTCTATTGGGTGATAAGAGTACCTATTGCTATTTTTTCTCAATACGTACATAGGTACCGGAAAGTTCAATATTTGAAATTCAATGGAGATTGCTTCTATTGATGTAATTCTTATAGCATTTTTTATTAGAAGAAGATCTTCAGAAGGTCTCCGAATGTCCTTGGAGCTTTTATAATCCAAACCGCTACCTGCCTATATACAAGTCATCTTCTCACGCATTCTCTCTTCAGATTTCATTTTTCTCATACATGCCGTTTTTCTTTCATTTAAATTAACTGGATGATAGAAGAAAAATCCAATAAGAAATTCTTATTTCCTACCTCTGTATATTGAAATATTTTCGTTATGTGAAATTCACTGAGTTGTGTAGTTCATGAATAATAAATAATATTTCTTATGTTTTCTTGAATGAAGCAGCTAAATAATAAATGAGAAAACATATTATTTTTTCTTGAATGAAGCAGCTGTTCTAACCCGAAATTGAAATATTGATGAATGAATGAACTGTCAGAATTTGAAATTTTCCCGCTAAGTACAGTTAAGATATAAGTACATGTAAATTTATAATTTATTCGTAAGTACATTGTTGATGTATATTGTATCTTGTATGACAACTTTCATGCATTGTCTACATCAGAGTATCTTTACCTACCGTTTCGTCTTATGAACGTGAAATTTAACTAACCTTATTAAATAGAGATAATGATTATTTTCACATTTACACTAATGAACGAAAGTTACGCATCTATACACTCTGGTAATCTGGGATTACGTTGTAAAAGTATTGCATGCACAAACATACGTAATATTTTTGACACACTCCTTTCAAGATGCACTTCACTCTTCCACTTGCTATGAGATTTAATTCGTTTTCGTAACTCGCTAGATTATGGTATTCACATAAGTCCAATATTTAGGTCTCAAAAGTTGGCCCACTACCTATATATTGGATGAGTCAAGTGGTTATTGGTTAGCATTGTATCGAATAGAAGACTTTTTCAGCACCTGTTGATGTATTCTTCTTTATCATCTAATATTTACAACGTAGTCAACGCATTTCCCCTTTTTGGCACGCTTTATTTGTGACATCTTTAATGTTTAACAAATAAATAGTAATAATCCACAACACATAATTCTCGTGAAATTAAGTACGATTAAACCTTCTCATTTATAGTCAGATGTAAGAATTAACTGACTTATTCATTTATTGAGTTGAATTGTAGAAAATTGTACTTAGTGGAACATTACCTGACGTTTGGATGGAGATTGGATTGGATTGGAGATCCAAAGTTGGAAATCTGACAACTTCAATAATTCCAACTACTTGAAATTCGAATATTATTCTAATCTGAATTAATATTAAATTATTCTATACTTAATGTTGGATCGTATCTGGTCTAAATCTTGGCTACTTGGAGCCAAAGATCTGTAGGAATAATATTAAAATTTAACCAACAATATACAGTCCACTTGTAAAAAGCCTATTAAGATACAACATTTCGTGTACATGAAAATTTTTTCAAGTTAGCCCATTCGGTAATTATCAAATTGTTTATGAATGTGCTTCAAGCATGAGCATCGCATACCTTCCAACTCATCTCTCGACTGACAAAATAATTGTATCTGCTTCAGTAACAACAAACTCTTTTCCCTTTTTTACGACTCCTTGGATGTCACATTGCTCTATGAAAACAACAATAACTATGATCTGAAACAGTTCCTTGCACCCAAATATGGGGGGGGGGGGGGGTTGTGCTGAACTCAGCAAATCGTTGATTGTAAACAAAAAGAAACAATTTAAAGAATTAATTCATTATTCTATGAGCTTGAAACTTCTATTTTTACCTTGGATATAATTTTGGAACCTTGAAACTTCTATTTTTACTGTGGATACAATTTGGAACCTAGGTACCTATATTTCAAAATGTTTCTACCGACCTGGTCAATTATCGTTTATAATTTTTTTCATACAGCCATGGTACATTCTTGTATCATATTAACTCAATCATTCGTTTTAGCGCTTGAGAAAAATATTGTCGAGTACTTCTTTCGTCACTACTCGATGGGGTCTTGTAGGGTTGACTTTGGGTCTTTGATAAAGACGTGCATTGATCTTGTAAAGTTCCTTTGATAGGTCACATCTCACGTTGAACCACCAGTCGCAGATGAAAAATGCCTGAAAAAGGGAGAAGCATTAAAACTGAGTTCATTGGCAGAATAGTAGGGTAACGTTTTTCGCATTGAATTTAATTTTCTTTGGGCGAACTTGATACCACAAACCATTTGAATGTTAAATTAAGTAAGATACCATGAAAAAATGGGGTGTGCGCATGATTTTTTTTAGAATTTTAATCGAAAGTAACATTATTTTTAGAATTTTGACACCAGCCGTTTTCTTTTTGGATGAGTAGATGTTTTTCTGTGATTTTTCAAAGTTTCGATTTATTCTGACGTCACGATCCTCTCCCGCCTGGGCGGGACCCCCACTGTGACGTCATAATAATTCGAAACTGAAAAATCATAGAAAAAGGTCTTCTCACGCTAGAAGGTCGCAGTTGGTGTCAAAATTCTCAGAATGAGGTTTAGTTTAGATTAAAAATCACAATAAACAGTTTTTCCGACCCATGCGCATACCCATGGTGTGATAATATTAACTTAGACTCTGGAAAACTTCATTGAATTCCAAATTTCCAAATGTTATTGTCTTCCTCAGAACTCGTTGGATAAATCGAGTAAGCCTCCGTCCTGATTCATGAAAAACCTAAGTAGGTGGATATAGGTATTCCACGAGTGAAAAACTAGTTAGGTATCTACTATTATGCTTTTATTCGTAAACTGGTGTCATTCACATTGTCTATTTTAAAAATAAAGTTTCCGGGAATAATGTCATCATGAATTCTACAGCAGAAGTAACTCTATGGTGTAACACGGGTCCACTGTACCTACTTGTTCGATTTCCTTCCAATATCCATATATTGCATACTGTTTATTACCTGAGAGAACTGAGTTCCATTGGGGCAGAGGAACGAGGCTTGTCGGCCATCGATGTCGCAGTAATGCCAAGTCTGGCATCTCGTGTCCACGTCCGCGAAGAAACCAGGGTACTCCTGTTCGTCGCAGTAGAAGTCCGTGTAGGGAACTACTCCCAGCACCGGGTAATCCGTCCCCGGCCTTCCTGGCAAACATGAAAAACTTGTATGAAGTCTCACTAGTTGGAAAACACTACATAAGGTGAAATCGTGACATTTTACCAAAATGTCATTCGTAATAGGTTGATTTTGAATGAATGGTCTCGATGATCTGACACATGATTACTGTGCAGAGGACAAACACCCCGGGATCAGAATCAGCCTAGGGCGACATCCGTTCTATTCGACCCTCCCCATGAATTCTTTTGTGGGACGCCATGAAAAGAGCGCCCCATTCTCATCCTTCGACCGGAGATTTAATTCTTGTCTGAAATTGCTTGATTTACCGGAACGAATCCTCTTTTGGTAGGTCCGCCTTGACCTCTGGAGTTCACACGACAGCCATCCCCTTCCTTATGATCCTTCACCATCACCTCTCCCCCTATAATGCATCACCGGCTGGGGTGAATCGCAATGTCTTTTTGCGGAAGTTTGCCACTGAAATATGCTTAGCTTTCAGGTCTCATTTGATTTGAAAAATTAGAATCCTTGTCTACCCATTTTGAGTATCACAATGTTTGCTATATAAACAAAAGTATCAATAGTTTTAAGAATTCAGGGCCTGTGAATTCTCGAACTATTCCAGGGATGATTGGTCTTGAGATTGAAATAATTCAGGTTTGCTTCACGAATACCTACGTAGTAGTTTATCATGCCTTGCTCATTTATACAGGAGTCACATCTATGTGAATTCATTGTCTTGGTGACGCTTCAGCACACAACTGCAACTTCTGCGTGGAACAATCATGATATTCCATGTTTTTGTAGGTATTTCGGTATCAGTCAGGATAAATCGTTTTCGAATTGTATTCCGAAGTTATTCTTGAAGTCAACCTTTATCCTGAATATTTTTGGGCGTTGCAAATTAAGTGCAGGAAACGATTGGAGTCTTGCGGTGATCTAGTGATCGGTAGTTGAAGATAGTCATGGATGGCATTGATCTTTGAAAGTCATTACGTGACCGATTGGACCTTCCTTGGTTAACTCTGGGAGATCCTGGAAGATTTTTTTCTCCTTTCATTTCGTTCCTCCGAGTAAAGTTGAACTTGAATACTTCTTCCTGTTTTTGGAATTCGCCATTCTAATCAGCTGGTAATGTATTGATATTTGGTGATCTACAACTTTCATTTGCAAGTTACACATCTTCCGATGGTAGAAAAGGTACGTATTCGTACTGCAGAATAAAAAGAAAAACTGCAAATTATAACACTATGGTTTATTATTTCTCTGTGTAAATCACCCGTCTGCATAAAACTGGCTTTTCTATTAATACTGCCTACTAGCAATAACATCGCTATCTGAGAGCTGTGAGTGTCTTCATTGCGGAATTTGATTCTTGGTTGCTAAGGAGCCCAACTGAGTGACATAAAACTCTATTCGAAGGAACAAAAGAAAGATCCAAAGAATTTGATCAGCTGGAATTTGAACGGACATTTTCGTCAGTGAACTATCTTTTGCAATTCACACTCGTGTTTCTGATTTATAATTAAGTCCAATTCTTAAGTCCTCATGAGGAGCGAACGGTTTGTCCTACAGAACTCTGGGTGGTCTCATTCGATTACAAATATTCAATTCTATTTTAAATTGGCGAAAAAATGCCTTTATTTCAAAAGTTTTCGAGGTAAAGCTTTTTGAAAATTACAATCCTTATATAATATATATACGCAAGATTTACTTTGGTGTCAGTCACTTCTAAGGCGTGAATATTATTCACCTTGACATTTACCAAAGTAAATCTTGCGTTCCAAATTTTAGATATTTCTGTACTCTGTACTTTGAAATTGTGGTTCCATATCTTCGTATATGACAATTCCTTGAACGAGGCAAAACCGTGAGAAATTACGATACGTTTTTATGCAATTTAAGGGTCGTCAGAGGCTTCTGTAAGTCCCCTATGAACTCCATCGCCATCGGACCAATTTATTGTGGCGTGTGCGAAAGTGCGAAGGCGACTTTCCTAAAATACCTATTCCGCATGATGTTTGTGAAATTGAAAAACCAGCTGCATTTTGTAGATTCATTGCGAATTTCGAAGGGTGTTAGACTCAGATCAGCAAATCTGATATCAGTAGTCATCGTACATTTCTGTGAACCTCATAACAACGAACTTATCGTATAAATAAACTGATGCGCCAACTCGATAATGCCCATATTAATTAGTTGGATAATCATCTAAGGTAACTAGCGCATAATATATCATATGATTATTTAACCTCAATTTATACCATAACCATTTGCTGACTGCTGATTCATCAAAATTTCAATGATTCATGCTTTTTTTTTTCACCTATTCATTTAGAACGAAACTAGAAATTCTCATATCCAATTATATTGATCACGTGATCAGAGATTCGGTTTCTAACAACTGCTGTCAACACCTCGTTATCTAAAATTGGAATCAAATTGAGGAACCCCAAAGGTATCTACTCGGTATTGATCATTATCTATTACATAATCTTGATGTAAAGTTTGGTTTAATTTTCCTTATCTCAGATGGATCGTTGAGCGCGCCTCCAAGCGTCGAAGTTGAACGTCCATTATCATTTGATTCGACCTTTTGTCAAACATCGCTTTATAAGGGATGGTGGAGGGAAAGTTTTTTTTTCTTTTACTTGTACACCCGTTGTGGTTTGCGCAACACCTCGAGTAGGTCAGAGGCAACAGGTGAACTGAACCGTCCTGCCCATAACATACGGAAAGAAAGCACCTCAATATTCTCTGCTCAGGGCTATCACTCTTGTTTTGCGCTCGACATTTTTGTTTTGACAGTTCTGTGAGTGATTTTGATGGATCTCTTTTGCTAACAAGGAAGAATTCTAGTTATGAAGCTTTCAGTTTCACTCGCGCCTCAACTATAGAAACCAGAAGGATGTATGGAATAATCCTACCGACTTTCGCTAGTAAATTCAAGTGTTCTTAAATTTCTTTCACCCCGATCAAATCTCTAGGTAAATGGTAGATCATAAGCAAAATGCTCAGATGAGAAAAATAATTGTTATTATTAGTAGGACAAGACTTCTGAGTAATGTGACACCGAAAAGTTAGGATAATCCTGAATGCAAGTTATGATACTTTCATTTTTTCCGTCACCGTATTCTTTGACCAACTTTATCTATCCTTGTAATGTCTTGTTAGGGTAAAGTAGTAGTAGTAAAGTAAACAACCATTTCAGGTTTGATTTTCGTCCGACTGCCATTCCAGGCGTCGCGGATGTCATCAGCTGTCTTCCTAAGGGAAGATCAGAATTTTTTCTGATGATTTCGCTCATGGCTTCCCATTGGCCTCACCGCCCTGGGTTGGGACGAGGGGGAACTGCGACCGACTTGCCCGAAAATATACTCCCGAGGCGAGTCTCGAACTCACGGTCCCTGCAACCGGTCCGAGTCTCGTCTCCAGAGACACATGCCGTAGCTCGCTCGGCAACAGCGCCGGCACAATGCCTCGTTAGGGTTTTGATCAGCATTACTTCTCCTGTCTATTCTAGAGCTCATTCTACTAGAGCACTAAAATTTGGTACACAGCCTCTTGGAAACCAATTGAACATGAAAGTGAGGGGATGTGTGAGGTCCAATACATTTTTTTTTGTTTGTTTATTGTACAGTGCACTGAACTTTGCCAAGTACTGAGATGCACGTTGGTGGTGCAGCTTTTTAGAAACCACTGGAAGTGTTTGGGAGGAACCCCACGGACGTTAATAAATTAATTCATTATCTACATGAGGGGATCTTAAGTCTGGACTCAGAACCACTACATCTCTGAACTTCGAAACTAATCCTCCAGCAAATCATTACAAGAAGGTCAAGGTGTTATCTCAACAAGAAAAAAACTCCTTCAAGTAAGGCGTGACATCTACTAAGTTGGAAATCGGGTTCAGTCAAAACCCACCGCCTACGTTTAGGTGGGTTTGATTGGAACCAAATTGATATTACGCCTTACGTTCGTTGGCATCTTTTTTAGGTACATGGTAAGTTTTTTAGGGGATTTATATTGATTTCGAGGTACCTATGTTTAACCACATAAAATTGAACTCGTTATTCATAAAGAAGACAATAACTCATGTAATTGCAAGCTCCATTCACTCACATTCCTAAGTTCAGTATGAGCCGCCCGCCCCTTTGGGCCACACGCAATATCACGGCATTTCCCTTGATATATTATTACGGGTCGAGTGCTGCCTTGAGGGACCGTTTGCTCACTTCAATCTTTTCTTCTGGATACAAAAATGTGTTACTAAATCTCTGTCTGTCTTACTTCCCTGGGGGTGTATACTGGAATCCCCCCCCCCCTCCCCTTTTATCGCTAACCTTATTGACGACCTATTTCCCTGACTGAACCGAGATTATTATATCGCCCTCCACCCAAAATTTTTCCTTGATTTAATCCAGTTTGCAGAGTCGTGGTCTTCTTTTCTTCTCCTTCTTCACAATTTTATCTCACTAGCACTTATGATCTAAGCTCTTACGTTTCTTATAGCTTAAATCGTTCAGCACAAAACTGCATCATATCTCAATCATATAAACCCGCGAAAATTATTTATTTTATTTGTTGATCTCATAGTTATCAATCTATCAAGTATCCAAGTTATAATCAAATTGAATATTCTTTTCGATGATGGGGCCAATGATGGCAGAATCATTCATGCCAGTCGACTGCCAGCTCATTTCCTCCCAACTGGCATCCTGTAAACGCACCTTTATTGTGGGTATTCTTAAAATTATTATACAATGCGGTAGTAGCAATGTTTTTCCCAAACTTCCAACTCGGCTTGTATCAGATTGAAATATGGACAAGGCTAATTGCGTTATTTAGCAACGTCGTTGTAAAACGGTCGTGGGATCCCTCGGAAGTGCAAATAAGGTCGTTGCAACTCTTGAGAAATGTGGGAAGTCCATGAGGCCCCATTATTGTCGCAGTTGAGCGTTAGTCGGTAGGAACTACTTGATTTTATAACTCAAGTTGCACACGCCTGTTTATCAGTTACCGATTGGATTTCATCGTGAGATTAGTGCCCTTTGATTTTCTCGATATCCTGGTAACCAGAATTCTGCATTATTAAGAATGTGTTTTACAAGGTAATATTGTGAAAATACTTATATAACTCCGATCTACTCTGGAGTAATAAAGTTCGAGAAATCGGTGGCATTTCACCATTTTACTTTCATTTGTTCTGTCCAATCAACTAAAAGCGGTTTCAATTCCAGTATTCAAATGAAAATGCCATAAATGGTGCCCCAATTCCGGCTTTGAGAAGAAAGAATGGTACCGTCACTACTTTTTGCGTAGAGAGTTGAAGCAATGACTGAACCATGTTGGCAGAACGCAGTTCAGGGCCTAGTGAGTCGATCTGAAAACGGTATTCCCGAGAGGTAAACCATTTCGAATTAATCATTAAAAAAAAGAGGAAAAAACAGCCAACTTTTTCCCTTGTCGACCTTCTCACGAAATCGCGATTTCCCCAACATTTTCCCACCTTAATCGCAACTCTTAGAAGAGTCGAGGGATATGGCAAATAACGTTCTTCATCCAAGGTTTTCCTGTAGCTAATTTGATATCTAAGAGTACCCAAGTTGAATGCCCAACACTTCGTGACCGGCCCTAACGTCACCTCTTATCCGGTAATGATCAGTTGCGAGATTCAGCCGATCTAATAACATAACCCTCTGTAGAGCAGCTTTTATTTTTTCCGAAGCTACGTCAAGATCGTAAACAAGTCGAGGTATATATCCAGAGCTCCTTTTTGAGGGATTTACTTAGCGATCAAAAGAATTTGTGAAAGCTGACTCGAACGAGATATTTTGAATGAAGATACAAGAAGTATTCCGAGGACATCGAGGTACTATAATTTATTTATTAACTTCCTATTAGTAATTCGTTTGTATTATATCCGAGTTCGTAATTACAATCCTCCATAGCGTTGAAGCATAATTTTACTTCATCACTATCAAAGACGCAAAATTGTACAAGAAGAAGCTTCGTATTCATGCAGAAATTACAATAATAAAATGAGGAATTTTTGAAATTGATTAGGCAACCTTCGTAGATATTGGTTATTACGGTGAAATTACCCAAATTATTGTAGTTTTATTCGATTCATTTATAGAGTTTCGCCTCGTTCGGTGAGTTAGGTATGAGAGGAAAACAAAACCAGCCTCTGACATTTGGAGGGGAGGTCAGGCCAGCCACAAGTTGCCTCACCCTCAAACGGAAGGCAAAACGGTAGACCCATGTAATGGGGTAGTAGGTAGGCAGAAACAAAACTCGGTTGGGACTCGGGAGTGTTGGATGCTAAGTTGTTATACAACGGCGGGAGGTGATATCCATCTCACACGATTTATAGGTCCCGATGAAGTAAACTGCACGAAAAGGGTATGATTCCCAGTCGATATAACTGGGTGTTTTGCCACCTCCGCCGATGTCGGGAACGATTGAGAAAACTGTTGGTGAAGCTAGTACCCAAGGATTTGTACCTCCATTCGCATTCTCCCGCTATCCCTCTGCCTGCCTGCGTACTTCCTGGGAAAAAGTTACGGAAAAACAAAAAACCTTCTGGGATTTTTGAATAAATGCTATTCTTGGATTGACCAGTCTTCAGCGGCTGGGATAACAGGGAGTCGTTACTGCTTGCATGTAAACTCTGGAATTGTTACGTACTTAACCCAAATAAATTTAAAAGTTGAAATTTTGATGTAAAAACATTATATTCAAGAATGTATGAACATGAAATGAAGCTCAAAATTTTTCAATAAATTTCGGAACAAAAGAAAACGAACGATGCGAAAACGCATCGTTGGCCGAAAGCAGGATCACTTGACATGGAACCCTTTGAAACACTCTGGGTGCAGATGAACGTCCTATTTCTAGCAGACATAAAATTTCTGTCCACCACAGCATCCGCAGCGTTTCCTTGAAGCTGTGGAATGCCGTATGCAGGCATTTTTGGAGCTTTAGGAGTGTCAGTTTCTCAATGGGATCTTCGTTCCACAGCAAGGTCAGACAAACTATTGATCAGAAATCCACCAGTCACACTTGTCATTATTCACGTATCGGTAAAGTTTTCAGGCGCTGACTAAGTCGTTCCCGATCCCATTTGTAAAGAGAGTAGCAACCACCAATTTTTCCCCCCGCCTTGATGCGGTAATTTTCAAAGCCGTTGATATGGAGGTCCACCCCCTCCCATGAATTTATTGTAGTCCGAAATCATCTTAGTCTGATCAAATGCACTACTGGCTTTCTGGTTCGGTCGTAACTTTGCACTTTTTGAAGTTCAGGCCTGTGATTTCTTTGTTGACGTGTGCCAGGGCTATTCCGTTGAAATTTTCGTCAATGTTCTTCCTCGTCTCTTACTGTATTCACAGGTGGGGGTATATTATACTACATAAATAATTTGGGCATCGTAATCGTCATCAGAAAGTCCGAATCGCCGAGAAGTATTGTTCCTTCTCCAACGTAACGAAAAATTCTACAAGGTCAAAGCTCCTCCAGACCATCAAAAATGCCTACTTTTAAAAAAATTCTCCGAATTCGCAATGAGTTCCTGAACGTTGAAGTAAAATTTTTGAGCAGTTTAGGAACAGTATAAACGAGGAAAAATTAATCTACAGCGATTTTCCAATATTTTCTATTCTTAAAAAATTCATAAATATGACGATGCGAAAACGCATCATTGGCCGGAAATGGGTCAAGGGATTCGTTTGGTTAACATGAATGAAATATCTAACGTAGGTGGATAAATAAGGTTTGAACATACCAAAAATATGAACCACAGTGCACAATTTTTAATATGCCTAGGGGCGGTTTCGCTATAAAAGTGATTTCTTTTATGAAAAGTTGAGATAAGATTGGGTAAACCTGATTTGAATGTACTTATTTATTGATTAGTCTTTGAACTAATTAAGAAGATTACAGATCATGTGATAAGGTAGTATAAAAAATTCGCAAATTTCCCCCTCCGTTCGCGTACGCGAAGTGAATAAACTAAATTTGACCCTTAGTATGCTGGCACCGCAAATTATCAACAGCATTTCGTGTAATATCTTTATTTTCTAATATTTGTCCACGATTGATCAAACCTCGGACGAAGTCTCCAGTCCTTTAATAGAATGTCACTAAATCTTCTTCTCAGTCACCAGTTCAGTGAAACCACCATAATATTCACCATTTATAGGACACTCAGTTCACATAGCTCTTTCCTCGGCACTCTGTAATTATAATTACAGAGCTGTGGTTTCGACAATTACTACATATTTATGTACCTATATTATTTCTCTGGAATGTTGATGTTCCTGTCCTTGGGAGATGAGTGAAGAAACTCACAACAATAATTCCATCGTCAAATTCGTTCTTCATGGCTGTCTCCTTTCACAAAAACGCTTCCTAGTAGAGCATGGAATCGTTCACTAAAGAACCGAACAAGTAGGATTTTTTAATTTCCTGAAGCTTATGTATGTCAAGATAGCTTAAATGAATCATTTAGAGATTAGCGCACGGTCCCACCATTGCTTATATGTTGTAGTAGTTCGAAGCGAAAGGGAATGTAATTCCCGGTTAGTAACATTTTTATTCTATTTGGGTTGGTTGAGTGAAAGGGTCGATCGCGAGTCCAGATGAAGAGGAGCTGAACCGGTTCTAATGATGAGACGCAACTTCTTCAAATCTTCTACCAACATAAGTTCGATAACAAAATATATCGATACCATTGAAAATGCAAACCTTTACTCAAATCAATAGAAAGAGTCGTCAAAAACGAGGTGGATGCATTGTTTTCACTTTTAAGAGGTGGAAAAAAAGCGATACGAGTTATTACAAAACGTATGATCACTGTTATCGTTGGGTCGAAAAAATTATCTTCATACTGTTTTCTCCACGTGGAGCAAAACGACCCACCTATGTATGAATGAACCTTCCGTATTCAATAGACATGAACAATTTTAAAGAGTCATTAAACTCGACTTGAGGAAAATGGAAATTATTCTATTGCTGGACGGTTGAAAGGCAGCTACTACTATTTTTACGATTTTTAGTCGTGTTTCTGCTGTTTTTTCGCCGATCCGAGTTCTTATGGAAAACTGGTCTTACAGCACTCCGAGTGATCTCGATCGATCCTAAAAATGAAGAACTATTTCAAATCGATTTAAAAAAACATTTCTATTGAAAGTTTACGATCTAGGGCGTTTTCTAAAATGTTATCCGTTATTTTTCACTCCTAAGAAGTGACTGAAAATAATAATATAAGAACAATGAAGAACTAAAAATGAAGATTTCATCGACCCCAAATCGATTTTATTATCGATTCTCTTTAGTCTTGATCAAACAAAGCCGAATGGTGCCATAGACGGCTTTAATTTTTTTTCAGCTACAATGAAATTTTCTGGTATTGTCCTGCATAAGTATTGCTCCAACTCGTCACTCTCACCTCCGCTATCCTTTCTAGACCCATGGGATTTTACTATTCTGTTGAGTCATCCTCTAGGGCAATGGTCGGAAATGCCACCATCGGCTAGTAATTAGAGTTTTGGAGGTTCCTGGTAGCCTTAAGCCCAGGTTGAGAGGACAATGAATTATGACCATGTCCATCACGATGAATAATAAGCGTGTCCAGTTGTAGTCCTACCGGTCAATAATGTCCAGCTCTTTGAATGTCGCCAGATAGGATAATCAACGTCAAGATGTTCATTCGATGATCGATTCGAACTGCCATATTTCATGTAATGCGTTATTTCGATAGTCCAGGACGTACACTGTTGCCAGTTTGTTACATGTTCGCATGTTCTACATTTGTCTGCATTCAATCAACGGATGAGGGTGATTTACAAGTCATTAGTTCTCACGCCTCCAAGCTGTGGGGCTTCCTGGATGGCTTCGTCTATTGTATTCATTATTCCAAGATTCATCACAGAATACTGTTTTCTCCAGTGCTCACTTGTAGAGAAATGGAACTAGGACTTATATACTATACTGCGAATTATGACCATGACGCATTGAATCTTCTATTATTTATTATTATCTCGAGTCCTATGAATTTTTAATCAAGATTCCAGATCTACGAAATATTTTTTTGGGATTAACCATTCAAAACGTTTATCTTACTCGCTATTTTGACGAATTCAACATCATAATTTTTATTTCATACAAATACAATGAGTTTTATCACACTGTATGGAGAAGTTTTATTATTCGATTCAATAATTATACAGTGTGTCCAGCGACCTGAAAAACCGGGAATACTCAGGGAATTTTACTCTACTAGAAAACTCATGGAATTTCATTTTTCCCAAAAAAAAACCCCGGAAAAAACCCTAGCGCCAAATCTTTTAGTGGGAAGTTCCGGCAGTCTGAGGGCCAAAAGTTTTAGTACGGAGAAATACTCACACTTAAAAGTTTGACCTAGTAGGTAGTAATTTTATTCCGAGAAAACTAGCCATAATAGATTGGATGTGTCCTCCTACGCAAAATGTAGGCTGTTTCCAAAACGCGGGGAAGCGCACAATATGAGGGTTTTATGCAAACCCACTTGGGTAAGTGGCGGTTTTTTGGTAAATTAAAAAAATATACTTACGAACTTTATTTCGTTGTTTCCTATCCTATTTTAATGTTAACAGTTCAAGTTATCATACAGGATGGCTAATCACAAAAAAATAATTGTTAGAACCTCAGTTTTTTTTTCAAATTGTCTCAAATGAAAACAAGCCTAAGTTTTGTGGTTAACAAGGCCTAAGTCTAAGTGGTTGTCTCTCTCGAGCAAATCAACAAGTTTCTATGGTTTTAGCGTTCATTCTCGCCTTTTCCGAACAATCGAAGGTGAAAACAAGCCATAGAAGTGGTCGTCTCTCGCGAGCAAACCAACGAATTCTGAAGATTTTAATGTTCATTCTCGACTTTTTCAAAAATCGAAAGTGATCGTTTCTCTCGTGCAAACGTTCGAATTCCGACGATTTTAATGTTCATTCTTGACTTTTTCGAACAATCAGAGGTGAAAACAAGCCTTTGAAGTGGCCAACTCTCTCGAACAAAACAACAGGTTTCTATGGTTTCAACGATGAAATTCGCCTTTTTCGAACAATCGAAGGTGGAAAGAAGCCTTTGAAGTGGTTGTTTCTCTCGAGCAAACCAACGAATTCCGATGATTTCAACGTTCATTCTCGACTTTTTCGAACAACCGAAGGTGAAAACAAGCCTTTGAAGTGGTTGTTTCTCTCGAGCAAACCAAAGAATTCCGATGATTTCAACGTTCATTCTCGACTTTTTCGAACAACCGAAGGTGAAAACGAGCCTTTGAAGTGATCGTTTCTCTCGTGCACACCTTCGAATTCCGACGTCTTTTAATGTTCATTCTTGACTTATTCGAACAATCGGAGGTGAAAACAAGCCTTCGAAGTGGCCAACTCTCTCGAACAAACCAACAAGTTTCTATGGTTTCAACGATCAAATTCGTTTTTTTCTAACAACCGAAGGTGAAAACAAGCCTTTGAAGTGGTCGTTTCTCTCGTGCAAACCTTCGAATTCTGACGATTTTTAATGTTCATTCTCGACTTTTTCAAATAATCGAAGGTGGAAACGTGTACCTTTGAATTGGTCGTATCTCTCGTGCAAACCAACAATATTTACTTGGTTTTACTTAGTTCCATTATGTACGTGTTTTTCCTATTTTTTCTGATCACCCCATGTAGTAAGCATGATAACTTATCTCGATCTTCACTGCAGTTCACTTTCGAACCATCTGGGTAGCCGAGATAAAGTTGATTATTGCTTACATCCACCTGCCATTTATCTGCGACAACGCCTTAACTCCAAATTAGGATCCCACAGCGCGACGAATCGTACAATTTTCAACGGCACATCCCAAATGGGGCCCGTCGTAAACCAACGTCAGAAATTTCATAACAACCTGACGTGAGACAACACTTTCGACCGTGAAGGTGTAGTTCCTCTGGAGTGAGATGGGAGGGGCTTTCAAGCTCAGATACAACTTCCTGTTCTCTTGACATTGTTTGATCTGTCGAATGTTTCTCAACTTTCAAGTCCTTCAAAAATTCATCAATTGTGTTATTACGCACATTATTATAACGAATCAAAACGTTCCAAGTTTCTCTTTGTTCACTCTTTACTCAACTTACGAAGTTATTTAAGGATGTAATAATGACATGAATTACACCGATGTTAAAATACAGGATTAATTGAATGATTGCTTTACGAGACTAAACTAACCTTGTTTTTCAAATTGATTACACTATTTTCCACATTCATTGTACGTAAGTTGCCTAAAATAGGCAAAATTTGGAATGATGCAGTATCGCACTTTGAGTCTTTTGATAACGTTATTTTTAACCTTCTCTGGTTTGATCTTTCAATTCTTTATTAATATTACTGATGACCACCTTCCCATTTTAGAAAGATACCTAGTGTTACTGGTGCTAATAACCAAACCATAAGTCGGTAACAATTTAGTTGAAAGTTTACCTACTTAATACTGATTAAGGGTGATCTTTCAGTTAATTACGCCATACTGAAAAAGTCTTTTCATGCAGCATGAATACCATGAATAGCATGAATTAATGAGCGAATTTTGTTTTACACTCTTCAGGGATCGTTTCAGAATGTTCCAAAACGGATTTCAGTGAAAAAATGTTCCGAACAAATCCATTCAAAAAATTTTGAGGTCATCGCAATTGCTTCATTTTTCTTGAAAATTCGCTAATAAGGATTCGATTAATTCGATTCGATTAATAAGAATTCGCTGTATGCCAACATTGCACGGGCTATGTTCTGAAGATTTAAGGAGTTTATATTCATGTACTACTCGTCTCCAAGAGCTCTCAGGGTACTCAAACGGCTATTGTTTTTTTTTCGGTTTTCAGCATACCATACCAACATACTGTATGCACAGGGTATGCTTTGAAGATGTTAGGAGTCCATATTCACATTCTACTCGTCTCCACGATCTCATTGAGTACCCACACGGCTACTGCATTTCTGGGTACAACAAATATACGCACGTATAGCTTCATTTTCCTTGAAAATACGCAAATAATGAACCTTCACTTAACATTTAGGAGGTTTTTAAAAAATATGGTTTGTTGGGTTTGTTAATTATTGTTACTGACCTGGTATTGACTTCCCTAGTTCCAAATATTGTTGTACTGAAGGAGATAGGAAGCCTGGAGGAACGTTGGGCTGAAGTGGACCCTTCCTCTCCTCCAGTGTCTGCTCTGGCCCTTCAAGCGGCTCGTTGAGCACTGGTGCTCGCGCTCTCTTCTTTGACTTCCCCTCTTCATTGCCATCTGAAATTAAAACCATGATTATTTCTTATTTTTGGTGGTGATAAGATATCGGTTACACGTGAATTGCTCGAGCCAACTTGTTAATTATTCTTATACTGTTGAAATAATTTACCGTACCAAATGTCATCGTCATACGATAAACAAGAGATGTTCGCTGTAACGATTATCCTGGCGATCTGGTATAAAGTCATTGTTATAAAACTACTCTCAGGGGGATGCGTAGTGGACCAACGCTGTTGAATATACAGGAAAGAAGAGATTGATTACTCAATCTACAGATCTCATCACCTCCCATGGTCCCTGAGATCATGTGTACCAAGTTAGCTGAATCTCTCAATCAGCTTATCGACTTCTTTAGAGTCACATCCAGTTTTACTGGAGAAACTTTATACACAATATCCGTCCTCTACGATGAACCTGAGAGAAGTTGGGTTTACTACCCACGATGTAAATCTGATCCACTGTAGATCACTCTACTGATTTAATATCCTCCCATCACTCCTGTAGGGGTCTCCATGAAGACATTTTTATAAACTCAGCGCTCTGATCATTATTTTTGAGCTATGTAGCAAAATCTACAGTGTTCAACTTATAATTGAACATCGTTCGAAAAAAATTCTTAAGAAAATCGTTGTTCGAGCATGATTGATTGATTGTGTAACAAACATCTACGCAAAACCATAAATTTCTTTCTTACAAAACGGTAACGCTATCTAGACCGCAAATAGCCCTAGCAAATAGCACTCTTTTGGCTCATTAGGTTGATGGGTTGAATCCAAAACCAACATTTGTAAAAAAGAAGAAAAAAATCCTCTTGTAAATATTACATTATACTTGTAATTTGTTAGGCTAATTAATAAATATGAGTTGATGTAACGTACTTACGAATCTATTACCTACTCTATCTTTATCCACATCAAATGCAAGATCGTAGCGAAATATGAAATAAGCTCATGTTATTAAAATCACTCCGCTCAGAATTTTTTTATCTGTATAGGAGTGTATTATTATTTCGATACTTGAATGGGAATCGATCACAATGATATCACGAGCTCCCTTCGTACTGTGTCACGGTCGCCCAACGTTTATTGATTGAGGCCACGGTATGAATGATCTTCGAACCCCCGAGCATCTCAAACCCGTAATCATGAAATCCGCATAGTAATTCCGCATTTTTATTGTCTGACTCTACTTAGGCAACGTGTGGTTAAGCTCATCATCTTATTATTCCTCCCTGCTGCTCCACCTCTTGTAAGGTGATTTTTAACCTCAGTGCTCGCCGTTATTCGGTCCCGTAGCTTGGCACTGGTCTCATTATGCCATTAGAGTCCTCTCTCCCTCTGTGTCGGTTCCTCGTTAGAAGCGATTGCGCCCCGCTGGCAAGGACGTCTTCGTTTTTCTCGAGATACTTTCAGGCCGGGTGCACCTAGTAGCAGAAACAGTGACACATACTTCCAATGGGTTCTCTATCTGCCCCAATGTTTGGAACGTTCCTCATTAGTACGAGACGTCCTTACGTAGCTGATCTAGGTCGGAATAGGACAATATAGAAAAAATAACCATGTTCAATATGCCTAATACCATTTATGTTAAATTACGACTCATACCATGTATAAGAGCATTCCAGCCTTTAATCAGTTTAAATTTTGATAAATTCTTTGTACTTCATCGAGGCGCCAGGGAGTGGTATCACCTTAGGGTCAGATAGCGGTATCGGGGAACCAGAAACTGTGTCGATTTCAGATTTTTGGGTTTTTCACTTTGAAGTTCAGAGGTGAATTTCTACTGACCACGAACACAATGTCCGACGCCACAAAGGCCCCCCAAGGTGACAGATAGCAATGCTCATTTGTTTGCGATGCGCCGTAACACTATTTTATTCTTTAGCTATTCATTCCTTCATGACCTACAGTGATCCAAATTAAAGTAGTATATTCCCAATAATTATTTTTCCAAACTGTCTATTATATAGACAGATATTTGTTTATTGGCTCCATTTTGTAAAATTTTTACAAGAAGAAAAATTCAATAGGGAATGCGATTTGCTCAGATTTCCTACCCGACGTTAGGCTTGGCCCGTGTTGAAGTGTAGGATCTTTGCAAAATTGCTTCCTCTGGGTGATAAATCGATTTATACATACCAGTATTTTGATACATATATGATGAAATACATGTTTTTTAATCATTACTTGAATTGAATTAATTGGACTGAAGAATGGACGCTATTTAATAATCCCTTATCCTATACATAAACCATGTTTATTAGCCTCTCGCATCTAAAGCCCCCTTCTGTAACTAGCCAACTTAACACTACCTTTTTGTACTTTAGTCTAGTCAACTTCTAGTGTTGAATGAAGATCGGGCTGTGCGTTGTCAGAGTCAGTCTAGGTATATTTCTATCAATAGGTACTTTTCCAAACAAATCAACATTTTTTTCTATTTCATTACTACCTTTTCCATCCGAATGGTATTCCCATCCAAGTATTTTAATTCCCTCTATTCTAAAAGGTCACTTAAATTAATTTGAATGGGAAAAGTATTGATATCTTTGAGAAAGCAATGAGTTTGATTGTTGAACGAATTTATATAAGCTGGAAGAAATATTAATTTTGGATGGGAAGTCAGGCACATGTTCCTTGAAACTTACTGAAATTAAAACTATCGTTGTAAACATTCTGTACTTCACTCCTTCGTTGGTAACTATTGTCTCGTTGAATTCTGTTGTGCCTCGCAAGCAAGGACGTCTCCTTTTCTTCGCTTCACTTTCACGTTCAAGAATTTTGTGTTCCCTGTTTATTTATCTCGGCGTTGACTTCATTAATTGGACGTTTCCCCACGGCTATACATACTCGTAGGTGGCGAAGGGAGGTATCCGGTGTTGCTTCCTATCTACTCGTTTCTTCTCCACTCTCTATAATGATTAACATTGAGGTCACAACTCTTACTGGGCCTAAACGGATGACTCCTCATGTTATGCTATTCCTAGAATATACTTGTCTAATAATATCTGTATTTTATTTGTTTTTTTTTTTTTGGGATCACATGTAATAATATTCTGCAGAATCAATAGGGGAAAACCTCGAAATGTGTAACGGATCAAGTCACTCATTCATATCGAAAGTAGGTGCCCGAATAAGTCTGCTCATGACTTCACACAAGTCGGTGGAACATGAGATTTGCGGTTAACCGCAATTGAAATGAATAAGGAGCAAGGTAATTTTGACAATGTCAACAGGATCTTTTCAACTTTTGAATCGGACAGGTTGTTAAATTATCAAGTCGATTCCTTTCTGGGTAACTTATTTTCATTCTCATGATCAGATGACCTTAGGGTTTAAATTTTGTTTTACTCGTTGCGAACCAATCTACAGAGTATATATTACCTATTAACTCAAAATAAGGAACACTTACGAACCAAGTGGAGGTAATGTATATTAGACACTGAAGATTTTGGCTGTTTCAAAGCAGAGACACTACTTACATTGTAATATACATAAGATTCTCTTACGTTCAATCACTTGAAATCTGAAGTAGGTTGTTTGAACGCGTGTTTCTGTTCAATTTCAAATTATAATAAGAAAATTGTGCGGAGGTTCAGCTAGTAGTGTTTTTCCAATATTATTCGGTGAGCACCTGAATACTGCGGAAATAATGTTCCTTAGCTTCCGGATTTTAAAATCGGTTTTATTGCATTTCGTGGTGAACGAGAAGTTCCAAACACGATCGATATCTCAATCCGTTGAAAGTTTATAATTTTTCGAACCTCTGATTTGTGAAAAAGCTGTTTTTGAGAAAAACTCAAGTTTTTGTAACTCGCAGGAAAACAGGTAAAGAAGGTGACCAAGAAGCTAAGGTTTTGCGATTTATCGATGATTTCTAGTAATTTATTCTTAAAATGGCCTTCGTATCCAGAAACGTTGTTAAATTTCCTACAAGAATCGATAGTAATTCGAAATTAGATTTTAACTCAGAATATGTTATTACGGAGGTATATTTGTTCGAAAATGGCCGAATCCATGTTCCATCATGTGAGATTGTCGTTTATCGGATAGACACGTTGAATCAAAGATTTGTTGATGAATATATCCCCATCCAGGATGGCAAAAAACACATTCGGTCTTTCATTGGTTTGATCCTTGATCATAACATTCACAGTCCGGGTGTCAGGGGGTGTCCCCCACATTTCATTCTACAATAAATTATTCTACAATAATTATTCTACAATAAATTCTTTTCTTAAACCCTGACTTCGGTTTTTCATTCTGAAAAATTTGCTTCCGGAAGCTAAGATACGTTTTCCTATGGACGGTCTCATAAATATGTTCGTTGAAGATGTGCTCCTATCAATAGTTTTGTGCCAATGATCTGAAGGGAAGAGTCATGGATAAGTCGTTATCTCTAAACATAAATACTAATGCCTTGAAGTATGAAAGTGATTTTGATGGAAAAGCCCTTGACAAGTGAGTACGCTTCAACGATTTAAAAACTGATATGATGGATGTGTGCTCTGTGATGTTCTTGTTTGCTGCCAGCAAATGGGAATCAACCAAAACAAGGTAGAAATTACTGTCGAATCATCCATCGAATGTCGACACGACGAAAAATCGGTCGAACCTTGAGAAATCGGTCGCGCCGGATCCGTAGCAGCGGCAAAATTAATTAAACTTCGGAAAAAATCTTACGAGGGAAAGGTCGAACCAGCCGTGAGCTTGAAGTTCCCTTGAACCCCAGGCCTCATTAGCTTTCAAAACCCAGAAAATGTAATTCATTAAACAAGTGGGTAAAATTGTTCGCATGTGCTTTCCCAGTGTAATATTGACTTTGCTCGCGTACCAATAAAAACTGAGGTTGTCTACCTTGATCGAAACTTTTAAAAATAACTTACGTGTTTCGTTGTTACTTCTGACGAATACGTACATGAATTTCGAATTAATTCTCTAATAGTTGAAGATTTAGAACTATTTCCCTTATTCAAACTCACTTATAGTGAGGAATTTCAATAATTCGAAAATTGAACAAGTCTTAATGTTAATCTATTAGGTATAATGAAAAAAGTTATCAATCAATAAAATTATGAAGAAATTTTCGTCCCGTAAAATAGTGAGTGAGTGGCGAGTAATTATTTCATAATTTTATCGTCTTGTAAATTTTTCATAAAATCTCATAAATAATATCCGCCACTATAAGAGAGGTTTCCACGTAAGAGTGCCACCTGAGAGACCATTTTAGAAAATATCAAAATCTAATTGAAAAATGTTCATTTGCTTTCAAATCTCAATTAGAGAATGTAGATAAGTGGACGATGAGTGATGTTCGCCCGCCATATATACAGATACATACTTGGGTTCCTACATAGAAACGTTTTTGGGGTTATGAGGTATTATAAATATTATTTTAGACAGGGTATTATTTTAGACTCGTCGATTGCTTGATGACAACAGAACTTTTTATTGTTTACAACATTTGTAACACATTGTATACAATATAAATAACTAAATTAATATTGTAGTCGACAATTTGCATGCCGACACTTCCCCTAAAATTGGGCGACTTCAATTTAGATAGGCATGTAGACCAAGTTCCTAGGTAAATGTTTGACGCTTCACCCGAGGCAACCCTTTTGTAAATACATCAGCCGGAATGTTAGCTGTTGGTATGTTTCTAATATTGTTCTCTGTGTTTTCTGCTGTACAATTTCTTATAAAATGATGTCTCACGTCGATGTGCTTCGTTCGGGAATGGTCTACACAGTTTTTTACTAGTTGTTTGTCACCTTGATTGTCGTTGGCTATTACTGTTGCAGAATTTGGTTGTGATAGTTTCACTTCACTCAGCATTTGGCGAATGAAAACGGCTTCTTTTGTTGCTCCGCTTAGGGCTCGGTATTCAGCTTTAACGCTGGATGAGGCGATTGTGCGTTGCTTTCGTGCTTGCCAAGCTGTCGCAGAACCTCCCAGTGTCAAAAAATACCCTGAATACGACTTTCGGTCCACCCCGCAGCTTGCCCAGTCAGCATCAGCTTAACCATGAAGAGGCTTTCATGGTTATTTTCAATTTCTGAGGCATAATTGTGAATCCACCTATGTTTATTTAATTTATTTGTTTCCGATGTCACTCATTTTATACAATTTTTCTGAAGTGGGGTTGCCCTTGACACGGTTGAGAAATGCGAACCCGGTGCCCCCGTGGGGTTATGTTAATCCGACTTGAGGTAGATTACATCATTCGAAGGGTCAGACGCTCAAATGCACCGCGCCCCGTCCACTCGACCACTCCGTCGACCTAAATGCCCCCCCATATATTACCATGGGGTTAAATTGAATTTATCGGTTCCTGCTTTAATTAGAATATCGATGTTTTTTGCGAAGGAGGATCATGCTTTTGAATTTCGAATCGAACAACTGACCTTACACGGTTAATTGGAAAACGAATCAAATCTTCATTGCTAATCGAAATGGTCTTCTATGACTTCGATAATTTTACATCAAGTCAATAGATCTGCAAATATCTGTGTTCCCTTCCGGACTTGCATGCTTCAACTCTTTGATAATACTCCAAGTAAGTAACTTACCATCAACCTTAATTGTCTCACCTCTAATACCACATTTTGATTTATTGACATGGATATGTCTTTTGGCTGGGGCTCAAGGAATTTTTCGCGACACTTTTTTGGTTTATTATTTTCAATAATAAGCCTTTGGAATCGAGCAAGAAATAAAAATTTAACCCCCCCCCCCCCCCTCAAAATTTGAAGTTTTACGTTTCACTGTACGTAGAATACGAAAATCGAATGAAAAAATTTCCGTCCGTCCGCCGTACACCGTACGCAGCACTTTTCTTAGCAACACTGGACCAATTTGGTTCAAATTTGGTATATGGGCTCCATTTGGGGTCTAGTTGTGCCGCGAAGCTTTTGGTTGATGTCAGTCACTTCTAAGGGGTGAAAATTAAGGGTTGAAATTTTCAAGAGTGCCCTAGCTCGAAAACTCTCGAAATAAAGGTATCGTTTTTTCACCAATTTTAAATAGTATTGAATTTTTAAAAATTTTCGAGACCACCCGGAGCTCTGTAGGACAAACCGTTCGGTCCCTACGATTACTTGAAGGTTTTCCTTCGATAAAACAGAATCATGAGTGTGAATCGCAAAAGAGGTCTAATCGCCGTTCAAATTTTATCTGACTAAAATGCGATCGCTGTTCATATCTTCGATTTGTATACAGTTTTGTCTTCTGCGTAACCAGTAATCAAATTTCCATATGAAGCTTTCTATTTTTCGAATCGAGTGTGAAGCGTTTAGTTCTTTCTAATAAACTTTATTGTGAAGGTGTGAAGCAGTATGGTGTGGTAGGTAATACCTACCAATAGTTGGTAGGTAAAAAAAAAAATTTTAGGTAAAAAACGCTGCAAATCATTGCTCAAAGGTTTATTATTATCTGTATACATCACTGGTTCTCCATCAATAGCACCTACCACCATCTGTATTCTCGCTTGACCTTCCCTGTCAAATTTCAGCTTCCTGCGTTCAATAGGATTGAAAATGGCTTCGGAGCTCACTAAGCTGATCAGTGCTCTTCCAGGCGTCTCCAGCATTCGAGGAGCTCTTCATCACTCTTCAGATCACTGATCAGCTGAGTGAGCTCCGAAGTCATTTTCAACCCTATTGAACGCAGGAAGCTGAAATTTGAGAGGGAAGGTCAAGGGAGAATACAGATGGTGGTAGGTGCTATTGATGGAGAACCAGTGATCTATACAGAAGGGTGATCTATACAGAAAATAATAAACCTTTGAGCAATGATTTGCAGCGTTTTGCCACAAAAAATGCAACGCTACAACCAGTGAACAAAATCACAGCTACGTATCGGTAGCTACGAGTATGAAGCAAGGTTCTCTAGAATACTGCAACACACATGCTGCTGTTACATGCGATCGGAGAGTTTTTTAGAGAAAAAATTCTGTTTATTCATTAAAAAAGTAAGTAGGTCGGTACATATTATTCAACTTAAGTATTATTTCGACATTATTTCTTCAAAATTCTGTTTATTCATTAAAAAAGTAATAGGTAGGTACATATCTTGTGTGTATTTTATTTCAATTTAATTTTCAAATTACACCTACAACAGTGGACATATCCATGATGTATTGTTTTTCACACTAAGGGATACATTTCTTCGTGTGTATCGTAACAAGGATTTCATGACAGTTTGCCAAAAGAAATTCAATTTCACCTGTGTCTGTCCATAGGTCTGTTTTGGTTGTCAATTCCTTCACTCAAAACTATTGAAGTTAGCTTCAAGACAGTGTCCTATCAACATCAGACTTTTGCCACAAGAAATGCATTCCATAGCTACATATCGGTAGCTACGAAGCAAAGTTCTCTAGAATACTGCGATTTATTTTCAATAACGTGCCTTTGGTTTTTGCCTTCTTGATGCTTTACGTTTCAAAATATGACGGTAACTAATTATGTAACTTGTAAATAAATAATTACTGTCTCTCTTTTTCATTAGTTTAGGATTGTGTTCAAGTTTTAGAAACGAATGAGACCATCCAGAGCACTGAAGCATGAACCTATAGTTGAATTAAAGTTAATCGTGAAATTAATCGAGATTAACGTGATCTGCCAGGAGCTTCTCGGCCGAGGATTCAACAACCGTCCTTGAAATAAAAAGATGAATCGTAATTTTCTCTCCTTTTTTAAAGTAGCCTTTCCTGATTATCTAAATTTCTCGCTCCTCTTTCAAATTTGTATAGAAGTTGAGGAGGATCTGAGGAACGAAATCTTAATAAGTGACTGGTTCGAATTAACTCGACTTTTTTTTGAAACGAACAGATGTATTTTGAGGGTTTATACTTCAGCATCATTTGTGTCTGTCTAATCCTTCAAATTACCCTGAACTTATTGCTGAAATGAAATATGAAGTATGATCTTAAGGGCTAGTCGGTTAAACATGCCTTTCTTTCGTTAGATTTATTGAACATCTAAGGGCAATGAACAGAAACGGAAATATAAAAAGTAAGTACCAAACTGACAACATTGTTACTCCATTTTCTGTTTTAAGTCCTGAGACGTAGAATATATTCATCGAAACTTCAGCCTTAGTTGAAACACGTTTTATAGTCCAACCCTCAATATCATCCCACATATTTTATGAAACTGACTGGTTAAGAAAGCCTTTGATTGGTTACTACATCAGCACCCCACCCTTGTTCATCTGTGACACATTCTCAATGAACGTAGTAGCGAATGGTAGTCATGAATGGGTCGCTCTTGAATTGGCTTCTGGAGAAAAAGGATGAAAGAAAAACTCAATCGTATTCTTTTACGTGGCAACTGACGACTAGGGTCGACGTAGTACTTCCTGGCCGCTGGTCGGCGGTACAAGGACACCTCCAGATCTCTTGTGGGCCAATGTCAGCCGCGATTCGCTCTGTTCCTTCCTCATCCTAGAAAATCGCATAAACACCGGATCTTCCTATTTGTTTGTATGATAATCGGAAGTTTGTTGTGGTACCTACTGTTAGTTAATCTACTTACATTTTGGTTCCGCAACTTTTTGGCAGAATTGGGTTCGAATACGCATATATTTATAAATACTAATATGCGTAAATTCGGACATGTAAATAAATACGGGTATTCGTGTATTCACAGAAAAATTCGCAGGGAAAATTTTGGATTATTTGTGTACATCGCTGGTGAAATACATAAATACGTTAATATTTACTTGAGACCAATACTCTCGTATTCGTTGCCAAAATATACGAATACACTCGTATTCCCTGGAAAAAATACAAATACAGCTATTTTTTCATCTAAAAACATTAATTCAAACATTCCATGACACAACATTGTAGTTGTTGTGTCAACTTTCAGATTGTATTAAAATTAAATATTCAATTCCTACTTTTTATAAAAATGATACAATTAGTATATTTTGCTTTCGAGTCTACCAGGGTAGCGGAAGCTTTGTTTTCAGTTTTCAAGGTTGAAAAAAAAAAATGTTCTCCAAAATCAAAACTTCCTCTCGCGTTTTACGTTTTAGACCTTCCTGAACAATTTTGGTTTGGGGTGTATCACGTCGGGGTCACCAATGTTGTGACTCGGTATAATTTTGACTCCAAATAGAATTATGAATTTTGATAGCGCCGGCGTGGGGACACCGTTAGCTATATCTTTTTGAGAGGAGTTTCGGAACGAATAAAGTGAATTAATAGCCCCGGCGCGGGTGCTACGGTTGGCTATGTCAGGGAGTTGCAGATTTGCCCGGCGTCGTGAGACTAACCGTTAATTCTTTTCGTGAGCTTAGCAAAACTCCGGCAGGGTTACCACCGTTGAGGGTTTTAGGGTTTTGAGCGAACAAGACAAGTTTTGGTTTTAGAATGGATGACCAGCGATTCGCACGCCGGGCTTTTATACTCTGGGAAACGGTCGTCCGGGGGTAGTCCGGAGTGTGTCCGTCCAAGGGAGAGGGACACTTCGCTTTGTTGTGACCGTTGCCCAGAGTATGTCCCGTTAGGAACGTCGGCCTCCAACCGTTTATTGGAAAATATAACGAATATGAGGAGTTCACGACAAATAGCATTACTACTCATTTTAGAAAAAAAGTAAGAGAGAGGAATTTGATTGAATTGTAGGCAATCAGCATCAATTTGAAACCTTTTGAAACTTTAGTTTTTTCAAAAATTAATAAAAACCAAAAATAAATAAATAATGTTTTGAGAAAAAAGTAGGAAAAGTCATTTAACCTATAACATTAACATAAACACATTGATTATATTTTGAGGAAAATAAGGAACAATTTCAATTATAGTGCAGAATTTGAAGTTGCCCGCCGCGGACTCTGTAAAAAATTACAACCTGCCCGCGCCCTGGCGCGGACAGAAGTTGCCCGCCGCGGCAGTCCGCGCTCTGTGTGGCAGGGGCAATGCGAAATGCCTTGTTACAGAGTCCGCGGGAGTCGGGCGAACCTGTCCGCGCGGTCAGCCCGCGTTCTGTGTGGCCGAGCCTTAAGTCCGTACTTGATGTCAGTTCTACCCAAACCGATTTAGACGACACTTTATAGTTTTATCAACACTAACTTTCAAAAAACTCTGTTCAATTTCTCCCTTGCGAGGGAAAAACATTAAATCATGTTTAATGTTTTTCCCTCGCAAGGGAGAAATTAGATTGCCGATCACTCAGCTGATCAATGACCACTCAGGCGCCTTCAGCATTCTCCATTGACCCTGCTTCTCAAATTTCAGCTTCCTGCGTTCAACAGGAGAGAAAATGGCTTTGGAGCTCACTCAGCTGATCAGTGACCATCTTGGTACAACTAGACCCCAAATGGAGCCGATATAACGTGGTAACTAAGAAATCGGTCCGTGGTAACTAAGAAAAAAAAACGTTGCAGATTTGCGTGTCGGAATTCACAGAATGACCCCCAGCCCTAAAACATTAAACATGTTAACTATCACTACGAGAAAATAAGAAAAACTTGAGGTAGGTACCGTAGGAAACTTCGAAAACGAATAATTTATTTCTTTTCAATAATTACAACTCGCATGTCGTATTTAAAAAACATATCGAAAATGGATTTAGAAATCATATGGCCAGAAGTTGAAATTTAGATTTTAATAGAAACGTTCGCTGACGCGGACAGGATGTTTTGGATGATATTCTTATTCGCGAATACGATCACGCCCAATCCTGTTTTTTCCCTGGGCCTTGTTCAATGGAAAAATAGTAAGGGCTGAAATTTGTTACCTCCGTTAGGACAATAACCACTAATTAGACATTCCGTGTAATAATTTGTTGGAAATTATTGGTATTGTGTACCTATTTGTAGATTAGGTGTACTTGTATTAGCTTCGATAACTCGTAGTTTAAAAATAAACTGTTAGAGCTTAGTTTCACAAGGTTCGAACTGCTTGACCTCGTCTAGTCTGGTCCCATACTTAGCTTGGTTTGGAATATGTTTCAATTGGTCCTCAAATTGGGTTTACTCCACTAATGAGTAATTGTACTTCGCTGCAGTTGATCATACAATGTGTGGAAAAGTATACCTCTTCATTTTGACAAGTCTCATCACGAACTACAAAAACGTATACCCTTGTAAAACCACTGATTTTATGCCACCATAAATTTGTACGGGAAATAACAATGCTTGGGAAAGTTTGTTCCATGTTTCGTGTGGTCCCGCAAAAATGGCCTTATGTGCACCTTTCGCCTGTGGGTGGACTCCAGTTAATGTACTCTCTGCAATGTTGATCCTCACAAACGAATTGAGCGAGTGGGACGTCGAATAATTTCCATTCGAATGAAGTTTCCATCTGTTTAGGAAATGGCGTGGGTTGGGTACCATTTCGTTCGTTGGTGATTATTCTGTACCTTCTATTATAAAGATCTGGTCTCATTGTGCAGAACCATTAGGCAACCGATGATGAAGCTTACATGATAATTCAGTATTCAGTCGGATATTGATTTTCTTGTTTCTACCTATCAAACTGCAATTGTTGCTTAAGTAATAATTATTCGAACATATGCATAAAAGGGTCCAACTGAATGATTTTCAAATAGGCTTGTTTGTATTTACCTAATTTGTTTTTGATAACGCAAACTGTCTGGCTGATTATGTATCGTACATACACGTTCATTTGAACCATTCCACTGCAGGTTACGTAGCAATCTTATGATTGAAAACTAATTAAGTATTGAACATGATGAAGAAATTCATAAGTTTATTATACTCGAATATTGTCCTGATATGGTCTAGAAGTACAGATGTTAATCAATGCAATGCGGCATATGTAGGTCACGGAATTGTAGAGGTTATTTCACGTACTGGAAAATAGTTTAATTTTCGTTGAAAATTCGATAATAAGCTTGTTTGAATTAATTATATGTTTAATGGTAGAAAGAGTTGGATAATAATGCCTGTTCTTCCCTCTAGAAGATGGAAGACAGTGGCTGAATTGAAGAGCCCAGTTATGTCACGTGTTTCTTAGACGTTCACCCGTCTTGGTAGTTTCACTTGCGTAACCTCCAACACTACTTTTGAGGCGTCTTGTCGCCAAAGATCTACCACCTCCAGGTTCAGTTCTTGTACCTTCCCCTTCAGTCTACATTGTAATTATTCCACAGTTTTTGAACCATGGAGATAAACCATCCATTGAAGCCAGTGGATTTGAAATGAGTTTATATGCACGCAACTTCAAGGCCAGTATTAATTAATTTCGTTGGAGTACTACCCTCAAGAACAATATTATTATCCCTCCACAAAATGGTATACCGACCAAAAATCGAAAACAGTACCTTTATGTATTTATGATCAAACTCCGACAACATTTCATCGGTCCGGGATTTATTGATTTAAGCTCTTCGTCGTGTTCTGGCTGTAGTCAGGACCTTACCAAATACTATCAATGTACTTGCAAGTATGCTGTCTCTACAGTACAGGCTGGAAGAACCATTTCCAATCTACTCCTTCGAGCCACCAACCTGCTCTTGTCTCTACAGATTGTTTGTTTCAGTCACTCCAATCATCTAGTTTCAAAATGTACTAGGTCTAAATTCATCTATATGATAGCCGTCAGTTGAACAAACTGAACAATCAGATGTTCCTACTGCACGAGCAAACTCTTATATCCTTTATTTCTCGAGTCATCAAGAAACAGATGGCTACGGATGGCTGGCCACTGTATTGCTCTGAAGGTCCGGGATCGTCATCTCCATGACAATAAAGCAGGTTATGTATATAAATCTATAGGGACTGCCCTAAATGTCCTGAGAAATACAGCGACCCTGGTTGTGCTCGAAATTGAGGGAAGCAACCTAAGCAATTACATTTACCTAAGCAATTACAATTATTACAAGGGTTTTACATTTGCGCATGCGCAGAGGCTACTATCTATCCAGGGTAAAGATTTTCATTGGAGACCATCCACACTCCTTTCCGCACAGTCTTTGAACATTTCATCGAAATTCAAACATTCATCGAAATAACTTCGTATAGTTTTGACCGTTACAAGGATTTCATACCAGACAAACAGACACATAACCAAAATTGTTCAGAAAAGTCTTGATAAAACGTGAAACGCGAGTGAAATTTTTGATTTTGGTGAATAGACTCTGAAGCAATACATGGGTTCTAGCGTTTCTGACGACGATTTGAAGGCAGCGGGTACCAATCCTTCATCCTACCCCGTGAAGATGCATAGTTGTTGGTCTAGTACTCCACGAACACAACGAAGATCACGGATGATTGAACGTTTTATAATCTAAACAGAACTTTTCACAACTTAGAGCGAAAGCTGAATGTATGAATTATTTTGCCGGAAAGTCATTAGCTCCGCTATTTGACCTTTCCAAGAAGTATGAAGCATTAATTTTATCAGGTATTTTCTTAGCTTCTCGGTCCAAGTAATTGAAAATCGTTCGAATTATTTCTGCCTCACGTCATTTATGCTTCCAGTAGATATAATTTTTATATTGATGTAGAATCATAATGTTACATTTTTGCACAAAGATAAGCACAATTGATTAAATTAATTTCTTTACTCGAGATGTGAAGCACCGATAAACCTTATTCTATAAGGCTGAAATGATGAGGAGCACTAATCGATTTGCAGTCGGTGAGTATTTCCTCTTCCTCGAATATTCTTCACTGGAGCGAAGTCTTTTTCACGCTCCGTTACCTGTCGGCAGTTGTGAAGGTGTAGTAGGTACCTACGTGGCATAATTTGCTTCTGTGAACTCATCCACCTACGTGGGTCTTCAACTACCCGCGATCTCTCGGGGGCTCTTGAATGAAATCTGATCTGATTCACCTGAGATCATCGAGTTATAGAAGGAAGAATAATTAGAGAAATCATTCAAATATATCAAGCCATTTTTCCTCAATTGATACTTGTAAATTTAAGTAAACGTACTTCCCTGCTAAATTTAGTCGAAATTTGAAGACCCAGATCCAATGGTACACAGATTATAAAATCAAGAGATCATTCCCGAATCCCACTCACTTTGTTTCATTGAACGAAAGAAAATGCTGTAAGAAAAGGTGACGTTGCTACTTATGACGGTTGGTCAAAATTCATAAAATCTTCTCCCCAGGCTGGTGTTTCGGATATGTTCTCTCTCAGTGTTAATAAGACGTCAGTTGAATTTCTCATAAACTATGTAGCAGGCAGTTGACTGACGGAAAGCTAAATTGTTTGTGGATAACAGAACGAAAGTTTGATTACTATTATTCTTAATTGTCCCAACAAGGAATATAATATGAAACGTTTTAACGAACTTATCTGCTAAGAATATATTTTGTTTGTGATTTGTGTTGTTTTTTGTACCTAACAAGGTACAACTTTGGTAACTGTTATAACATTTGTTAAATAATGATTAGTTTGTGAATACAAATAGTTTGTTTACAGATTTTTTATAGTTTTTGTTGAGATCAGGTTCTCACAGCAGTCAATTCCTGTCGAAGAAATCGTCAATAAAATAACTACTATCTCTGTGTTTAGTCCCAGTCAGCTCTCGGTTAGGTCGAGCGAAGCAAGGAATTCAATCAAAGCTGCCCAATGTAAGAATATCAGTTTTGAGAGTTTTGAATGAATCTTAACCAACGCTCAAGTCAATTTTGAAGCTGTCAATTTTTCATTTTTAGTCCATTAGTTTCTGTCATTTAGTCTGTGGTTTCTGTTTCATCAGTTTATCTGTCAGTAACTTGAGCACTAAGAGTCAACTAAATAATATGCTAGAGTTCATGAGTAGTTTCTTTGGCTCTTCAGCCAGAAGGTCAGGTGTAGACCGCCGCCATCAAGAGATTCACTCTCTGATTGATCCGTGAGAGTTGCGACACCACCAGTCATCAAGAGGTTTCATACGAAGAGCTTGATCTATGACGACATCAGTCAGTCCGTCAGTCAAGTTGTTGCCGCCACACTGTCCGATTCGAACGATGCCCCAACCTCAATCCGAGCTCTATCGGGTCCATTGGTGTAAATAATTATATTACTTATTTTTGAGCAGTTCATCTCCACGGTATACTAGCGGTGCCAGAGTCATCTGTGCCTCAGTGCTTTAGTGGGTTGATAAACCAGAGGCTCACAATAAAGATAAGCGCGTAGCTTCTTCGTATTCGATGGTTCTGACTATCCCATACGTAGGGAAACACCAAAACATTTAACACAACAATCCTCAAGTACTAATAATTTAGTTTTAGTGATTTAGGTTGATAGAGAGATCTTATGGATGAATGTATTTACGTTAACATATGCTCAAAGGACATAAAAATGGCCACTCCGATGTTGGCTAATTTATTTCATCTCGGTCCGTTTTAAATATGCTGCGGCTGATGTGAACATGCAGAAAAACAAAAGTCAGGAATGAATGCAATATTGTGTTGATATTTTGTAAATTCAGAAAACTATCAAATAATAATAAAATTAAGTGATAATTTTAAAATAATAATAGTGTTTTGTAATAATTTCAAGCTCTATTAACACGACCATGTCATTGCATGCCAGAAAAGTTTGTTGTCTACCCAGTTTGAAAGAAATTTACATGTAAGATCCTCTGAAACTCTGGAGTCCTCAGATAATCTCACATTCGTGATGTACGATTTCAATAAGCCAAGTAACGATGATGAAGAGTGTCTTCTACTTATTACCCACAAATTATTCTGTTTATTATACACATAATTATTATATCAGCTGATAATTGTCTTATTGTTTCAGGTAAGAAAGTCCTGTACTATTCTCTACATTCTTTGGGGTGAGTATGTTCTCTCTAAGTTTTACGAAGTTCTTCCAACTGAGTTTTTAACAATGATCCTTTGTAATTTGCATTAAAGAGGGCCATCCTCTAATTAATTGGGTCTCATCCCCCAATTCATTAAGGGCATCATCCAATTCGTAGGGGACCTTCTTCCAATTCATAGGGGACCATCCTATGAATCCTATGAATTCCTTGTGTGTCAATGAAGTTTTCATGCTTATTTTCTTCAAAAATTAACTTTCTCACATGAGAATAGAATCATTACAATTCAAAGTCAAAAAGGTTTAAATGAAAGCGAAAAATGTTTACCTAATTCTAAGTCAAAAAATTCTCAAATTAGTTTGAAAATTGAAAATTGGTCAATCGACTGCTGAGGTAATTAAGGAAAACTATTTGCGTATTTTCTCTCCCAACTTTCTCCAAATGCACCTCAAAGGTGATCGAGGTTGACAAATCCGATTGCGCAAAAGATGGAAACGGAGGATAAGCGGTTCTTGAGGCGCTTCTGAACAAACTCACTGGACGTAAGTAGGATTATAATGGGACGAGCTATTGACAACTTGAAATCTTCTTTCGCAGAAAATAATGTTTTATTCATGGCGGAGTGGTCAAGAGTTGTACATCACTCATTATGAAAGTCTTGGGGACGTTCTGAGTTGTGTAAACTCAACGAGTCTCCTTGAGTGATTTATTTTTTTCTCGAAGCGAATCTATCGGGTCGCCTACGTTGTTCAATGAGTGTTACATGCCTATTAGAAATTTATTCCGCATCGCGTGTTGAGCAGTACAGTTTCTAAAAAATGTCAGAGTGACGAGTTTTATGCTGGTATATATTTTATATTATGATATACGATTTCTCGTACATCTCTGCCAGTTGGAAGTATATTTATGTTAGTAGAAATAGGTTAGTAGAATGTAATGGCTCTAGGATAATTGTTTAACGATATGTTAGATGATTTCAGAATGAGGTTCTTTTAGGATCATGTACTTCAATATTATCATAGTTGTTGTGATTGATTCTGTGACCTCGTCCTTGCGCCGCGCCGGTGCACTGAACTCTCGTTTTCAGTAGCTTCTGGTTTTAGCCCTCCCACATCACAGGTTCATCCAGGTGGGATAGATCCTTGAAGAATGTGTCCACTCCCACTCGAATCGTTGGATATCGATAATACTTATCGATCTGCTCATCCACTCTTCCATCCAAGGCTTCTCGTTTGCGTTCCTCCTACGGCAGTCGGGAATCCTTCCGCCCTCGCGTTGACCTTCGAGTTTACCAGGAACTCTGAGTACTATCACACTCCATTTTATGGATAAGATAAGTATCTCTTGAGTAGGGTTTTATCTAGGCATCCCTCTTTTTAAATATCATAGTGAGAGCTTTGCGAGATGGTTCCATTTTGATGAGTTGGAATCCAACGTGTGAAAACCACAGAAAATGAATCTCGTATCAATTTCGAATAATAATAGTCTTTTAATAGAATTTTAATAGTCCATGTTTCAAATGTCAATACATTTTGGAAAAAGTGGAGCTGTTGAAGAGTAGTTTGGAGATTAAGGGATTTAGTATACGTTAGACATCCGTGCTTGGAGGTATCCATCTAATGAGTAGGAGCTTTCGAAATCAGCTCAAATCCCAAAAAATGGTTCTTTGTAGAGAGGTGGAGAAGGAACTTCAGGATTTCCTCCTTTTGATAGTCCGAATCTGCAATAAATTAGCCTGGTGATGAAGCTTTATAAATAAGTTTTTTTTTTGTATTATTATTTAACGAAATGAACCTTTCATTTTTGGAACGGATAGTCTGGGGTCTTCCATTCTAGTTTGACTACCTGTTGGCCTTTTTCTCTTTCACAATGTCATCTTTCTAATGTCACAAAGCCAAGCTATTTGTGTCTCTCAATCTTTGACACCAACGATGAACGACTTCTTTCGCTCCGTCTGGAAAATATCAGAGAACAAAAACATATTGTTTAGTAATGCATGCATTCCAGGGGACGTCCCATTGGATAAGCATTAGATCAGTTTAACCAGTTGGTAAGCGATACAACTGTTTCACTCGATGTAATTTGGTTTATTACTTTAGGCAAGAAATAGTGACCCCCCCCCCCCCCCCTCACCATTATCCACCATAACATTTAGCGGCGTGGGAGCCTCGAATCTGAAGAGCATTTTAAAATCCATGATCTACGATACCCAACATGCGAATTCGAGTTCACCCCCCCCCCCCCCCTCCAACAATGGTGCCAGTCTGGCACCAAAGCGGAAATTCGTCGTAACATTGAACTTTCATCTGTTAGTTTTAGTAGGGAGTCTGTCGAGGTTCACATCCGTATTCAAGGTGAAACACACAAAAAAAAAAAAAACACGAAATATGCGGTTTATGGTGTCCTGGCACCATGGTGGCACCACTATTAGTTCCATGGTCGTACAGAGAATAATTCATGAAAATCCGGAGGTATAATGAGAATTTTTCCTTAATTTCAAAGCTTGGGGACAGTTAGTAAGCAGTAAAGGAACCGAAATATTGAAAAATCGGATATTTTGTGAATATGATCCCCCCCACTCGCCCCCTCCCCTTGCGAATTTTGGTACTCGGGTGAAATTATGTACAAATCGGAAGTTATTTGAGTCAAACAAAAAAAGAAACACACAAATCGGTTGGAAATTGAGGCCAGGGCAGAGTTTACAAGATTACGCCCGCAAACGCACGTTTTTTAAGCATTAACCTCCCCTTTCCCCCCCTTAAAAAGCAAAATTCAAAATTCCGGCGCCGTAGTGCACAACTAGATAGTTTTCCGCGTCGATGAAAAAAAGAACCACAAAAATCGGTTGAGAACTAAGGGCTGTGCAGAGTACACAAGATTATGCCCAAAAACGCACGTTTTTTGACCATTAACCCCCCCTTTCCCCCCCTTAAAAGGCAAAATTCGAAATTCCGGCGACGTAGTGCACAACTAGATAGTTTTCCGCGACGAACAAAAAAAGAACCAGGAAAATCGGTTGAGAACTAAGCCCTGTGCAGAGTACACAAGATTTTGTTACACACACACACACACACACACACAGACATACACCTATGGTTTTTTTCGCGGATTTGGATTCAGAATGGTCTAAAACGGATTACTGTGTGGTTATTTTTTTTTTCTGTTGAGTGTTGTCCAACTTCACCCCAGATCGATCGCATAAGGACGCCCAAGTCTTACTGTGGGACGTCCTAAAAAACCGTGAAATTGAAAGCGTCTATTTGCCGCATCTCTCGTTCTCGCGGTTTCATCGATGAGATACTAATCAGAAGATGAGATAATGAAACACCTTAGCCAATTCATCGAAATAATCCTCGAGTTGAGATGTTATCTCTGAGTTTACCTGCCATTTCGGGCTAGGAATCTACCTTTGATTCTCACTAATTTGTCTAATCCATTAACCATTCGACTCAACTCTCGAGGCTTATTATTATACAAAACATCATAAACTGTACTCACTATTAACTTTTGAAGTCCATTCAGAACTTGAAAATATGATTTAGCTCTGAATTACTTGAATGTTTTCCTAGAAATCAAAACTTTCCATGTTTGAGTGAACATCTTCGGTTTCCAGAAAAACTTGAAACAGGATTGTGAATCCGTGCTTCTCTCTCAATCCCTTTTACCCCTCTATTTTCTAATCCCCTCTTCACCTGCCTTCTATCAGCATAGGTGTTAGGTATTCATAATACTCTCCATCTTACTCTCAGAATCTTCCTTTCCTGTCACTCACTCTTTAATACCCCCTTAATAAATTCTTGTAGGTACCCTCGTTTTTCAACCCTCACTCTCTCTCTCTCTCTCTCTCTATTCTCAATATTCACTATATTTTGCTTACTCCCTAATTCTTGTTTCTGTTACACACAAACTCGAATAATATATCATCAGAAATTCATGACGGGAGCCAGTGAGAGATTAGGATACGTGAAAATGGAGCATACTTTTTCCCACTAACTTGACGAAAATTTTATAATTGAGAAAAATTCACTCTCAGATACCCATTTATATCATAATCATAAATAAATCATGAAAACTGTTGGAGCTATGCACAATGCAGTTCAAACAAGTAGTTCTGGAAATCCGTGAACCGGTTTCCCCTGGAATTTCGCCAGTGGCAGGTTGTTGGCTTGTTGGGTCGTTGACTCTTTCCCTTACCGAGCCAAAGGACAACAAGACGGCAATGCAGTAGGTACTGTTCTAATGTCATCATTAAACACGTGTAATTTAATTAATAATATTCTTAAAAGCGTCAAAACTTGATTTTAAGAAGAATCCATCAAGTTGTGTCTGATATCTGAAAACTACATTTTCAGCTTCTTGTTGTTCTTTTCTTCTTGAGCTTGCCTAAGTCCCATTCATCATAGATGAGCGGATTTTCGATTACATAATTTAACCGATTTTAGGCCATAAAGTTGACAATTAACTGCATTCTCTTATTACTTGCAACCATCCCAATTTGTGGATAGTGTCTAAATAACTCTACAGTATTTGATCTACTTTGCCTCTCCTTAATGTTATTGCAAAGATTGAGTTGTACCTCGGAATATCCTGGTGCCCCGGTAATCATGGACATCGACGGCCTCAGGTCGTTTGTCACACTCCCTTCGACTTCGAAGTTAATCTCTGGCATTCATGATCCTCTTTGTCGTCCGTCTTCGGTGTCACCGTGTGAGAACACAAGAGAGTTCGTGAAATGCGATAACCCTTTTTGCAGTATTACAGGTTGCATCACGACGTTTTTGAAGCCTCTCCGTTAATCGAACCCGCTGCCTTATCGGTTGGATAATAATCACGCCGCTCCTCCTTTCCAATGAATAATTATCACCTCGGTGCAACAATGTGTAGCTAACGGGCCAAGTGCCTAGTTACATCCTGCACCTTTTTATGTTGTCATCTCTATAAATACGTGAATAGTGAACTCCTCCTCGTGTGTCCAATATGATCGAAATCATGATCACCAGATGCGTTTTGAATCAACGAAACGAACGAATTAGCATGTTCAATTCAAGATTTAAACATGTTGTTTAATAATACATTCCAAGGGACGTCCCATTGGATATCGATTCGTTCAATTTCAACCAATAATCGATAAAACATACATTCTACATTACATTACATTTCTATTGCCCAAAATAGTTTCACACGCTGTAATTTAGCTAGTACGTTGCTAACCTGGCCTGGGCAGAGATTTTGTCACACACACCCAGACATACACCTGTGGTTTTTTCGCGTGTTTGGATTCATAATGGTCAAAAACGAATTTTCACGTGGTTATTTTTTCTCCGTTGAGTGTAATCCTCTATCGCACCAGATTCATCGCATAAGGACGCCCAAGACTTACTGTGGGACGTCTCGGTCCGAAACCGTCAATTAAATGTTACCGATCGACAATTTTCACCTGGATGGTCTTCAGCAAATCTGTTACCCCTAAGGTTTCCATTCGCCCCCTCGAACTATCATCCAGTATCGTGTACGTTAGAGTTACCATCTCCATTGCAATAATCTCAGAACGTTCAAACCGAAAAATCGAAGCATCCCAGGAATAGATAAACTGTAAACCAGGATCAAAAAACAACGAATGATCTATGTTCAACTTCAAAAACTTTCTTTCTATGTTAAACTTCAAAAACATATTAAAAAACAAACAAAAAAACAAAAACATATTATCTTAAAACAAACGAAGTTGCGAAATTGGATTGGATCATAATCTCTCTCATATCCGCATTATTGAATTAAGTAGGTACTAGTGTTACTCAAAAACTATTAAAACGATTGAAAAAAAAACTTCGCCCACCCAACTTGGAAGACGATTTCATATTTTTTCGGTGCATGGATCGATGATGGTACAATTTATAGAGGTTTCTCACCTAAAAGATATCTCTGAATAATCCTTACCAATCTGATCAAAATACCAAAAAACGTATACCACATCTTAACTATGGGGAACCATTAAGTGGAGCTTGTATTGCGTTGTACATATCTAGACAATTCCAATGTTCAGATCAAATTATTTTTTTATGGGGTATGAAAAAAATAAAATGACGGGAAATCGTGATGAAACTGTGTTACTTTGGCTGTAAGAAGGATGCCTGTAAAATAATTAAATTGAACGAAACCCAAGTTCTATGAATCGGAGTAGGTTCCTTAGGACCTACCTTCTACCATTTGTGATGAATAAGAAATTATACGTTTTCTCATTTGTAAGTGATATTATTTACGATTAGTTGTGTGTACATAACTCGTTCGATGGTACTCACGCCTGGAAGGTGAAAGTATGAATCGACTCAGCTGTCACGTCAACTCTCCAAAGCCCTTTGTTCTCGATTCACTTCAGTTAGTTTGAATAATATAAATACTTGAGTGTTCTTTGGCGTTCTTGTTTTGCGCTGCTGCATCCACTTCAACTGAGTAGGTATATGAATAATTATCTATTATTGTGTTAATTGAAAGCTTAACCAAAAATTTGGCGTGTGGTTTCACATACTCAATTTCATTGCTGTTTTCGGATTTTTTTTCTCATTTATTTGATTTTGAAGAGAACCACGGTTATTGCAATTTCAAATTCATCTTGTTAGATTGATGATTGTATGTATTTCAAAATGGAGGGGGGATGTTGAGAAAATAATAGAAACAAAACTTGACTCAACAGAACATTTCAGATTTTTGGAGATTTTTTCGAAGGTGGATTATTTGATAGGTATGATCTTTGGGAAGAATGACATGTTTCTATTTTTACCCAAAATATCACAGAAAGGTGGATTTGTTATCCGTGATGAATTAAGTACTTAAAGGGGATCAGCAATTGCGTACAAAGGTGATTACAAGGTGTCTGTCCCCATTCTCGGTCATATGATGATTACAATATGATTTGTCCACCTCAACTCCTGGAAAACTGAATTCCTCGTGCCGTTTTGTTTGTTGACATTTTGTTTTATGAATTTATACCCTTCGGTATAATTTTATTTTATAATAAATAATACTATTTTATTCTATGAACGAATTTCATGTGAGGACTAAAACTGGCCAAAATTGTTTATTATTACTTGTTTTGGTTTATTGTTATTTGTTATTATCGGTTTGGTCGGCTCATTCTTTTCCTCAGTACCATAGAACTTGTTCCGGAGAAAGGAAATCTTTCAAGTTAAACTACTGTTGTAAGGTTTGTTAGGTATACGCCAAAACGTAGTAGGATAGAAAACAAACTCTAGACGTACCGAAATATGCTAATTGTATTATAATCATCGCCACAAATCTCCACCGTAGATCGCAAACACCTTCACAAAAGATTTTGGTAGACTTAGAGGATTTCTCTATCCTCACACAATGATTATTACTCGTTTCTTGACGGAATGCCTGTAACCGTAAATTCGTTGTGATTGAAATAAGTGAGAGGCGTGGTTCCGCTCTGAGTTATAGGACTCACCGCCCTGAGACGAGATGATTTCAGGGTTTCACCGAGTTAGAAAATTAAAGCGCTCGCCGAAATTATATTTTGGTTTGCTAGGCCCGCGTGTTGAACAAGGCGGTTGTAAGTTGTAAAGCGACCGTGGCATTTGACCTGGGCGTTTTTCGATCAAGTTCGAACTGCTACGTTTTTCGGGGGTTCCGTTGCTCAACGGGGAACCGCCCCTGTCCCCTGAGGCCTTTGTAGTGCCATTCGTGTCTAGCGTGATATCCTCAGCCCAATTAATAGAAAAACAAAAGGAGTTTGTTCCTCGCGCTAAGGAAATAATGAATAATAAAACCCACAGGTTCGATAGTAACAAAACGTGAAACTTAGGGACGGTCCTCAATGGTGGTCGCCAAAATGTGGGCTCTCCAAAATCAAAATTCAAACTCTCGTATTTGCGTTTCCGAGCATTCCTGAACAACTGAGGAGGTAGGTACAATATGACGTATGTGTTTTTGAGAAAATGAAACCCAAATTTTTTCTAAATATACCTCAAGCTGTTAAAATATTCTAACTTCTCCAAACCTTTTCACCCCAACTCAAACACTTTTCTACTTCCTATCCCACTAATCAAATATGGGCCTTGTATTGATCTCAGGTAAAATATGAAGCACGTTACCTATTCGCCCTTCTTAGAGAGACTCTCAAAAGTCTTCCAGCCCCGTAATCCCTAAGAAGACCCTATAGGAATCAGCAGTAGTTTTTGGAAAAAAAAACAATAAAATTCTTCGAATTCCATGAACACATGTGTAACACAGAATGTGTTTTTGCGATCACCAACCGGTTAAAACTGACATGAAAGGTAACGAAAACTGGACCTCCGGATGGTTACTGCTTGGAGCCTTCGTCTAAAATTCAAGAAACGTGGAACATGCTTTAGCCGTGTTTTGTTTGTTTTTTGTTTCCTTTTACTAGGAATTTGTTGTCTGTTGTTTTAAATTTCAAATTGCTCGTCATTTCATTCACCTCTTGATTCCTTACTCGCTCTTCTGTGGAAGTAGACGATGACTCACTACTTTGTAAAGCGCAGTATCAATCACAACAAAGGTATTCTTCTTATTAAGAAATTGAAAACATCTAAAGGGGGTCTAGTTGTGCCTCGGAGCTTGTGGTTACATACACATCCTCAATTATAATTGAATTGTCAGGAACTGTCCGGATTCCCTATATACATCCTCCAACGAGTTACATTGCTACTAGGCTAATGGTAATATGAATACGTTCATTCTTCGATATCTCAGTTCCTAATATTCTGAAAACATTAAAACTCTGATGATTTTGGGTACAGGATTCCGCCCCATTAAATCATCGGCCTTCCAATTTCAATGCTTGTGAATCAAAAGAATTCCATTCATAAACCGGAAAAAAGTAGAGAAACGTTGAATTCCTTGTCATTATTTACTTATGAGAAACAGTGTTCTAATTTTGATGACATTCTGATGACATCGTGCTCGCATAAATTCCATTTCCCTCGTAAAAACATCGTTTCAGCTTACATTTTACTTTAAAAACAAAATTCAAGGTGGTTGGTATTACATAACTTTTTATCGAAATATATTCATCAACAGAGATGAACTGCTGAAACAATAACTTTTAAACGCCCTATTTTCATACTAGTATCACACAGCATACGTGCTTCAAGCTCTTGGCGAAAATACTGCTCTCTCAACGCAGACGTTTTGAATTGACTAGGTATATTTAAAAATCTTATTATCAACAAATACTTGAATGACAATTCGTATTCATCAATATTTATGATACAATGAGAAGACTTATTTTTGGGTGTGTTCTGTTGTGAATAAAGATCGAGGTCTGGTTTGTGTACAAGGCTCCTTTTGCAAGCTGATCCGGAGGGTTGTGAGTTCACGACCCAGGCGACCCACACGACCCTGATCCGAGTTTCAGATAAAATCAGCAATTGCAATCGGACCAACAGATATCTCTGATATCACATCACAGAGTTACATTGTCAAACGAATTACCCACATTTACATTCTAATCGGATCAAAACAATTGATAATAAACTTTGAATTGTAGTTCTACTGACCAGCTAGTTATTCGTAATTATTTTCTGTAATAATCATTTTATGACAATAAAAGTTAGTCATTTCACGAATAAAAAATACTGAAAGAGAAAAGGGGCTGGATAATTGGATTGATTTGTAAAAGTTTTAATTCCTGAACATATTTTTTAGCTTGTTCCAGTTACTTGGGTCATGGGCTTTTGAAAATGAATAAATTATACTTACCAACTCGATAGAAAACTTCTACTTCTCTTCTACTCTTGAGGAGAAATTTAAATGTAAGGATGGTAACTGGTTTTTGAGCACAATAAACATGACAATAAACAGACTTTGTCTGAAGAATAGGAATAGTATAAAATTCTTTCGATTTTAAACCGTGCTGTATATATTTGAAGTGATTCCCGAAAGCCCCTAAGTCTCTAAGATGTAAATTATTTTTGAGTATCTATGATTGTGCTTGATGCTTCGGTTTTCAAGAGATTTTTGCTTCCTGACTACCCGAGGTAGGCAAGTAAGCAATTCGTTGAGCACGTCAAAATAATTTGGGTCCTCCAACATCGAGATTTTTACTTTCACTTTGCCTTTTGAAGTTTTCTGAACAAATTTTTGTTCCATGTCCATCTTTAGTCAGTTCTCTAGCATAAAGGTTAAGGAAATCGTAGTCCAATTCGGGTTGGTCCAGATCAGGGTCGGTGTCTTTTTACTATCTAATACACTGATTTTACTCGAATTTGGATGGTGATCGGAAACTGATTACAAGGTGATCTTGTATGGATTCTATCACATTGTGATCAGTTGGAGCCACGGTAGTTTGATGGTATGTGTTTGACTTCGTCGATTAGAACTTGACTATTCCAAGAATATCAGGTAGATTTCAATTGTTGGAAAAAGTCGTTGAAATTTGATGAGAAATCTCAGTAATTTTTGTCAAAATTGCCACTATAATTCCCAAACACTCAAGTTTCCAAGTTGTCAAATAGGTGTAAATTTGATTTTTATGGGTCCAGTTAATGGTTTCCACCAGTCGAATGGTGAGATCTTTTGTACTACGTTTGTCGTTACTAGAGACCATAGTTTTTAGTATGGAGTTTTGTACCCATCACATTTCCGCGTATATTTGTTTCTGCCTTTCAATCAAAGAAAAGTTCCTGGTCTCATTTTAGGCTATATTGGATGTCATATTTTCATTCTTCGTTGTGAAATCGTTCTTTAGCAATGTTGATTAAGTAAACACTTCACCTCAGTAAATGGAGAAGGTTTGTGCTATTCACTGATGCTCACTGCCAATTCGAGAACAAAAGGTCGGGTTACAAGTATTACGTTTTGGTTTATTATTTTCAATAATGAACCTTTGGAATCGACCAAGAAAACAAATTTTTACCCCCCTCAAAATTTGTTGGTTTACGTTTCAAGGTACGTAGAATCCCAAAATCGAATTTGAATTTGGCCGTCCGTACGCGCACTTAGCATTGACCGATTTTGATGGTATTTGGTATGTAGGCCTCATTTGGGGTCTAGTTGTGCCACGAAGATTTTGATTGATGTAGGTCACTTCTAAGGGTTGAAATTTTGAAAACGCCCTAACTCAAAAAATTTTGATATAACGGTATTGTTTTTCCATCAATTTAAGGTAGTATAGAATTTTTTGAGACCACGCGGAGCCCCGTAGGACAAACCGTTCGCTCCCTACGAGAAATTTAGGGGCGGACTTACGATAAATCAGAAACACGGGTGTAAATCGCAAAAGAGGCCTAATCTCCGTTCAAATCTTAGCTGACCGAAATGCGATCGATGTTTTTCTTCAAGTTGGTTGGTGGTAACAATGGCAAAGCCGTGTTCTTTGCAGACGAGTGATCTATACATATAGAAAAATAATAAATCTTTGTGTAATAATGTGCAGCGTTTTTCTGTATTAAGCAAGTACTTCTGACTGATTACGTTTTTCGAGTACTATAATTCTGTACCTCAGAGGTCAACTATCGTATGTCCAAAATTCTCGTTTTCGAGATTTTTGTTTTGTATGTGCATTCTTTCTATTGTATTTTGTATTCTATTGTATTGGTAGGCATAAACAGATTCTACAGAATTAATTTGAGCATGATAAAATCATCAGAATGGGCCATAGGGGTCAAAATAGGTGTGCCCACAACTTCTTTTGGCTCTGCTGTAAGATCGCCAAAATGTCACTTACGATAATCGACCTCTGAGGTACAGAATTGTTCCATCGTCCTTCGAAACTCGCCTTGGTTTAAATTCCGTGTTAGTTTTGTGCACCGCATCCTTGACAAATGTAGGTACCCTATTTGAATTGATAACCATCCGCGTACATCTTAATGTTTGGGGAAACGATGCGGTCGATCCACGGTCCATTAGCTACCTCGGGGGCCGGCAAGGATCCCAGTTGTCCCCTCTCTGACCAGACTGAAGTGCGGAGGATGAGGCGAGATTTTTCGCTCGCCCTTCACCCCATTTCCTGAGTGTCCACCGAGCGGTTATGGAAGTTGTTACTTGACTTAGTAAACTTATGTCCAAGGACTTCCTCGGATGTCACGAATGTCCCGTCAACCGACTATTGTGGGTGACTGAATTACTTGTTGGCCACCCATGTTCGACAATGTGCTGAAAGACCCTGCCATACCGCAGCGAAGGACTCGTAGGTATCTGTCCGTATCCTTAGATTGTTCATGGGAGGAAAAAGTTCAGCAGATACCGCTTCGATAATAATTTTCTAGTAAAAATTTGGCGATTCTGCAGGTCAGCTGATGAATGTTTTTTCGTCGTTCAACCTACCTGATTTTACTAATAAAATTTGTTATTTGAAGGGAAATGTAAAAGAAACTGGTTTATCTTGGTTTCAAACCTATCCTTCCTCAGTATATAACTATATTTTATTAGTGATTCCTGCTGAACTGTATGGTATCCATTTTCTAACGTACTGTGGTTATATAACGAGCTCGTGTCAAATCAGCTCAGTTTCACTCAGTAAGTGGAAGAAAATGGGAAGCCATTCACCATCGTGTTTCGATCTCTTGAAAGTCATTGGTTATAAATACAATAATAAATCGTGGTTTGAAGAGCTTAGAGTGATTAGTACCAAGAAACTCCTTAATAAACGATGATTTTGGTAGGTAAATTTTGGTTACGATCATTCGGCAGAAGAAAAACAGGATGTTTGATTTTCACCTTTTTGCTGATTTCTACTTTACTGGCTCAAATAAACCCCTATAACTTTCCCCTTTCTTACAATCAGACCTTTTAATTTTAATATACACAAATGGCCCGTCAATGATTCAGGGGAAGTAATGTGAATACCAATCTTCTCGGTATCAGCAACCACGTTCTTTTAAACTGTTTTCTCTCATTTTCGATACTTCCAAACAAAGCAAAATGAAATCCGTTAGAAAAGGGACCACCTTGGATACTTGAGAACACATCTCAAAAAGAATCTGCCAGATTGGTACCAGGATAATGAAATGCAAAGTGTTCATTCATAGAAAAAAATAAAATAAAATGAATAAAATTATTGTCGTTTCACGTCACACCGGAATGAGTTCATCCTCCTTCGCGTTGAAGTCCGTAAAATATAACGATTTGGTTGGCCTCTTGTAGTGAAAATTCATTTACCCCAGATCTCCACCTTTCAAACGAACTGTAGAACTATTCAGCAAATACCAATTTGCTGATTCTGTGATTCAAAATGTAAATAGTGGGGAGTTGACCATAAAAAAATTTAAAAACAACAAAATTTAAAAAAAGGCATAGCTTATGGGATTTTTCTTGATGGAAATTGAAATATGAAAATGTCTCGCGTAACTGGAATGCCTGGAAACAAAATAATTTCTTACTTTCAACTATAGTTTGTGAAAAATAGAGTCAATGAAAATATTGTGGTTGTTCGCGGATGTAGTGAGTGACAAAGTTGTGTCTATTTTGGCGACAACGAAATCCATTGAACATGAACTTGAACATGAGCCCCAATTCGGGTCATATTAGGGCTCAACGGCTTTGTGTAGCTCGAAATCCCAAGAAGTCTCAACTTACGCAGGTAGAAAATTAAAACGATCCTTTAGAAAAACCTTCTTAAAAACAAGCTTTTATAATAATCAAGCTTTTAATAATCAGCTCTATGTCATAGTAATATTTCATAGTCATCCTATTTACACATACAAGCAAAATTTCAGCTCTATCGGAAACCGGGAAGAAGATCAAATATTATTTGCAAGACTTGATTACAGAACTACAGACAACGGGACAGGTGAAACTAGATAAAAGTTTGTTATAAAAATAAGCCTAATTTGATGGAAAGAGAAAACTTTCTCACTTTTCGGCTTCCTTGTTTACCTTCATTTCAAAACCATCACAATATAAGTCTTGCTATGTTCATCTTGCATTTGAGATGTAGGTATTTAAATAACCCCGAATCTCTCCGTTTATTTATATTAACAAATCTAGTATACCTGAAAAACCGTGTATGTACGATTTTTTTTTCAAAAATAATAATTTATGCGATCGTGGAGTGTGTTTGACGGTTTTTTTATAGTCTCTTGTAAAATTTCAGGAAATCGACATACATGGTTTTGCAAACTGTCGAAATAATGATTTTCTGGAAGGAAAATTGTCGTTGTTTACCAAGAGTAGATATAGGTACAGGTACTTTTCTGGATTTTCTTCCATTGATACGTTGGTTTTGATGGAAAAATCTACTATGTTGTTTGGTTATCCGACGGGTAGTTTTCTATTTTTCACAATTCTAACTGACCTGTGATGATTGCGAAGTTGATGAGGAGAATACATGCGGAGACTGCTACCTTCACCATAGTTGACCATCACCTCTTGCACAGTTTAAAGATCTCGCTTCAACTGAAGCAGCTTGCAGCCCCCCTCGGCCGAGCCGAGCGTCCCCTCTTCGACTCCTGCCCATCCTGAGGACATCCCATCCAAGGCAAACGCCGCCGCAAAGGCCTCCTCAACGCCAGCTCGAATCAGCCAAGTTAGGCCGAGTAATTTGAGATCCATTGACTCCTCCAAAATATCTATTAGGTGGGCGGCAATACTTAGGTATCAACACTTTTGGCTATGAACCTTCACGGAATCGTTTCTACAACTAATTTCCAACAAGAAGTTTCTTGACCTACTTCAAAGGAAAAGAAGGTCTCTCAATTCGCTAGATACTTATGACTTGTTAAACCTTCTTTTATAGGTACCTCAAAATATTTCAAAGTCAATATGCGACTAACCATCTCTTTTTCATTGTAGGATGATTAGGTGGTTACCTATTTATTGTAGCCCTACGAAAATGAGATGAATAAAATGGAGGCACAGTATTGGTTTAGACATAGAAAGGTTTAGGCAGAGATGAGTTAGGCTCATCATCATAATTAATAATATGTGACTTATTAGGCCTTTTATGGTTGGCCTTACGAGGAGCCAGCCACGAGTAGGTACTACATGGTAGCCCTGCCGTCTGGGAACTCCTAAGGACATCTTCTTGGATTCCCTCCCCGTTGTTGCCATCTTCGTCTCGTTGCATCGCCTCCAGGTCCTTGACGCCTTTCCATCCTTGTCTGGTTTTTTTTAATTCTTTTTTTAATACTAGTTTTTAACTTTTGTAGTTTTATTCTCTCTCACAGTTCAGCTCTCTTATATCAACTATCACCACTATCACTATTATATCACCTGCCGAGAACATATTATTTCAAATTCTAATTTTCCTATGTTTTACGTATAACATTATTTTGTGTTTTTTTAAATGATAGACATAAAGAATTTTAGTACACCTCGCCTCCTAATATTATGGAAGCCTAAACAGCGTTAAAGAGTTATTTTTGGGTTTCTACGGGTACGACTCATGTTGTACCTTTTTAAAAAGCTCTCACTGATCTCTCAAACTAAATAAAGTCTGCCAACTGGGTATGGCACATAGCTTCCGCGTATCGATAACCCGATTGTATAGATGATCCGATGCATACCTAGTTAGTTATAGTTGATCTCAAAACATCAATCTCTATGTACCTAGCACTACCCTCATAGGGGACTCTACACATCAACCGGCACAATCTCTGAATATTGTTGGAAAGTGAAGAAGTTATGGCTGTGGCAAGGTTTTCACGTTTGCGCATGCGCAGCGACTACTATTAGTCCGGGGGTGATGATTTTTATGGGGGACCATCTACATGCCAATTTGCATAATCCCTGAAAATTTCAGTGAAGTCGGGTGACAATAGTAGAAATTATGGCTGTGGCAAGGATTTCACGTTTGCTCATGCGCAGCGGCTACTATCGGTCTGGGTGTGATTATTTTTTATTGGGGATCATCTATACACCAATCCACACTATCCCTAAAATTTTCATCGAAATCGGACCAGAACTTTGGAAGTTATAGCTGTGGCCATGATTTCACGTTTTCGCATGCTCAGCGGCTACCATCAGTCGGGGTGTGATGTTTTTTATAGGGGACGCATACACGCCGACCCGCACAATCCCTGAAAATGTCATCGAAATCGGTTGGGAATTGTAGAAGTTATGGCTGTGGCAAGGATTTCATGGCAGACAGACAGACCCGGAACCAAAATTGTTTAGGAAGGCATACAACGAAAAGCGCGAGTGGAAATTTTGATTTGAAGAATTTTTTTTTTTCAACTTTGAAAAGTGAAAACTAAGCTTCCGCTACCTCGGTAGACTCGGAAGCAAAACTAACGTGAGAACCCATTGTAACTCTGTCACAAAATAGTTGTAAAGATAACCTGTCGTTAAAAATGCATTTTGTATAATGACTAAGTATATGTGTATTTTATTGTTCCAGAAAGCCAAACAAAATTTGAAGACTTCCCGGGAAGGATCTACGGACGCAGCACCCAAGGAGGAGAGGATCAAACAGCACTTCGTACGACTCCACGCTCACCTCGAGAAAATGGAGAATTTTCTGCTTCACCAGCTCAACACATCCTCCAGAATCACATCCCTCAACTCTGCCATTGAAACACTTACAAATAACATTGGTGTTGGTATTTTTTTCAATTTTATAGCTTACGCTTTTTTGGTCAAATTCTACTTGCCTTTTCTTGAGTGGGGAATTGGTTGAAATTCTCTGTTTTTGATCTCGGAAACTTCCTTTTTCCCGATTTTGAGATAGTTCTTTTGATGTCATTATCTTTTTTCGTCGCCTCTTTTCAACCACATGCGCTCATACCTGACTTATTATCGGGTACATTTTTGAAAAGCTCTTCGTTAGACTTACAATTCAGAAAAAATATAAAAATTGATATTTTGCTGCCTAGAAACTTGTATAAAGATACAAATATTTTTCATATTGTTTCATGAGTTTCGAAAAGGTACTAACATGCAAAAAATATAAAAATATAAAAATATAAAAATTGGTATTTTGCTGCCTAGAAACTTGTATAAAGATGCAAATATTTTTAATATTGTTCCATGAGTTTCGAAAAGGTATCTGAAGAATAAAAAACTTTAGGAGTAAACAAAATTTTGGAAATTTTTTGCGCAAAACGTCGAATACTACCGAAAATCCTTCTTCGCGTTTCACAATGAGTAAGGTGGTGGTAAGTTATTTCGTCGGAAAACTTTGTCGGTTTGAATAATGCGTCCATAGAAGTGATATTTGGTTTCTGTTTTTTTTTTTTTTATAGCGAATCAATGCTACTTTGGCCAAAACGAAGAGCGTCATGAAAAGCGATGGTTTTGGGGATTTCCAGAGTCTTATACATGAACTGCGAGATCTTGAAAGTCTCCCATGCATCCTCATTGCCTCAAGAAATGACACCGATTTGAACTGGTAAGAAAGAACTACAGGACTTTTTGATTTATTATTTTCAATAATGAACCTTTGAATCAAGCATTTTTAACTCCTCAAATTTTGATGGTTTTCCGTTTCAAAGTACGTAAAATCCAATTCTTTAGTTACCATTGATTGATTTTCATGAAATTTGTTGTATCGGCTCCATTTGAAGTCTATTTTGGTTATTGTCAGTCACTTCTAAGGGATTGAAATTTTCAAAATGTCTTAACTACAAGACTCTTGATATAAATGTATTATTTGTTCATCAATTTAAATAGTTGTCATTATTCAAAATAATAAACCATAAAGAAAATTACCGTAACTAATTCCGACTCTTTTGGAAAAAAAAGTAATTTTCGTGAAATTGTTATTCAGATTGCTGGAATTGTAATGGTAATCAAATATCAGCAATCATCGTTATAATTATTTTCTTTGCTCTCCTAAAAAGTAGGCGATTCTAGTATTCAATTTTTTTTTGTTTTTGTTACGGGAGTGGGGAAACTCTTCAAGAGCAAAGGGGAAGTTCACCCCAACAGTGTTGGACTCCCCAGCATTGGGCCTACCAATTAACTCTCCACTCCCTCTGCTTAGGACTCACCCCGGAACCACTTGTACAGTATTACTTCAGGGTGAGCCCTTTTTTGTGCCAAAAAGCTGCTCCTACTTCTGGTCTCTCCTTCAATTCTATCCCTCATCTTCTTCCTCCCATCTTCCATCCAGCTTTTTTGCTTTGAGGTCTGCTTTGACAAATGCTGCCATTGCGTCTCAGCTCGACTTGTTCTTGATCATCTCATGTATGATTGTCTGTGGACGCAACGTCCCGATGACCTCCTCCGCACTGTCTGCCACACCTTCTTCACATGCCCACAATGGGAGGGTATGAGGAGGAGTTCATCGGATTCTTATATACGATGCTGGTTCTTTAGCGACGACGTATTTATATATATCATGTTTGTTGCCTAGCTTGCAGATCGATCACACCATCTTCTCTGTTCTGGACGAGCACATCGTTCTACGGACGGACGATGCTGTGTCTTACCAGCTCAAGAATGAAAACGACGCTCCTGACGATGCCATCGAAGATTTGCCGAAGAGCGTCTCCTTGGAAGAGGTCAAAGCTCAGCTTCTCCCTCCACATCATATTAGACCTTCCAGTTCCAATGCTGGATGTGTGCCTCCTGAATGTAAGCCTTTTCATTTGTTTTTCTCTCATACCTATGGACACCATGTACATTAAAGCTTCCTACTTGTGAGTTCCCGAAAGCTGATGCAATATAATTGCTCCAATTTTCACGTGGATTCCAATTATGACATCCTTACCGTTGAGCACCAACCTAGCTTATTCAATGCCCCATTTGTTTCATTGAAAATTCGGCAGATACAGGTCATGTGCCAAATCCTCCGAAAAACTGTCAACCTCTCGAATTTTGCTAGTGCATAAAAACGCTCATGATGGGTACTCTACTTGCACAAAATGCTAAAAATCAAGAAGGTATTATCAGGGATTGTGTTGAGCACTCACGTACGGTACCCATGGTTTTATATTGATTATGATTCACGCTTAATCCCGTAAAATTTGTTTTTTCTTCGAAGTTCTCGATTTTTGATTAGAAATCTTACGTTTTTGATGGTAATGACTTTAGAAGGTTTTTGTGCATTAGGGAAATTGGAGTGATGAAAACTTTTAAAAAAACAACCTTAATGAGCAGCAATATTTCCATTTAAAAATGGGAGGTCCTCCATTTGAAAAACTATAGCCAACTTGAATGCAAAATTTTGTCTATTTCAAAAGACGAAGATCAGAACACGATGATGGCTCCCTAAGAAGTTCATCCTGTTCGGAACATCGGTACCTAGAGAACTGGAAATCCGCAAATCTCGATTTCTCACTTTTAATATTATTTCAAGAACCTGGACAGGAAATAGTAATTGCCTTATTCCCTTCATAACTATTTCCATATACTTTTTATGGAAGTTATTTCGGAGCCTATCCTACCGAAGTCTTGATCCTAATTTGAGGTCTCGATAGCGATCTTACATTTTTATTCATATTGATGATTTTTGCAGTGCTAATTTTCAACAACTTTGATAATTACTTACTGATTTCTTGAGGGACCCCTGAAAAGGTATTTAATTTTTGAAATTTACAGATCTACGAAAGAATTTATAATTAATCAATTACTTATCATTTACTGTTATTAAGTTACTAAACGAAATTTCCTGATAAACTTGTCTCCCATGGTTTGATCTTTAGACGAAATTAAGCAGCCTACGCGTGCAAAAAAGTCGCCTTCGGCATTGTTCTCACCTCTCAGACCTTGGCCCAGTCAAGTCTCAATTTCTCCTTTTTATCGCGTTAGACGAATTTCACTGTTTCAAACCTCTCGTTTGACATTTCTACCAGCATTGAATCTACGAGCACGTCCCATGACATTTTACTTATGATGATACTTCTCGGCTCTCTGATTTGACATTCCTTGCCACGCGCACACATTGAGCCCCTGCAAGTGAATGTTCCTCAACAAATGAATGAATTTTCAGGTGAATTGTGCAGGTGAATGAATGGTGTGTGAATTGCCAGGTGTATTTTTTTCATCTCTTCATTCTATATTGTGGGAAGACGCCTAATTTGTGATTTGCTCTTAACTTGAAATGTTGAGTAATCTGACGAATTGAGCTCGAGAAGATTCGTTGGATGATGGTAGGATCCAAAAATGATCCGATGTAGGCTGTTCCTAATCCGGGAAAGTGGTTTTTGGTATAAGAAAGTATGGTACAAAAATCATGGCCAATTGTATAGCATTCAAAGCGCTTTTGTTAATTTATTGCAGATAGTATGAGGAAAGCATGAAAGGAAGGTAATGTTTGAACTATTCGGGTACCTATTCCAAATAGATACCCTAGTGTACCATATTAGGCTACTATTTTTCAAAAAACATAAAGCTTTTTCCAATAGGGTATAGTTTCTAAATTGCCCAGGAAACCACGAGAACTTTACTTATTTTTGGTTTATTATTTTCAATAATGAGCCTTTGGAATCGACCAAGAAACAAAGTTTTTAATCCCCCCTCAAAATTTGTTGGTTTACAAGGTAGGTATGTAGAATCCAAAAATCGAATAAAAATTTGGCCTTCCGTCCGCCGTACGCGGGACTTTCCTCAGTTAGCATTGACCGATTTTGATGAAATTTGGTATGTGGGCTCCATTTGGGGGTTGAAGTTTTGAAAACGCCCTAATTCAAAAAACTTCGATATAAACGTATTGTTTTTTCATCAATTCGAGATAGTATTGAATTTTTAGGGGCCACGCGGAGCCCCGTAGAACAAACCGTTCGCTCCCTACGAAAAGTAAGCCTTTGTGTAATAATTTGCAGCGTTTTTAACACTTCAGGAAGAGATTTTATGCATTTTAAAAGTTGGTATCCGAAATATGGTGGTGCCGCTTCCCTCCCCCCCCCCCCCCTCTAACTATCCCTGATTTGATCTATTTGAGACTAATATTATTTGTTCTTCCATGATTCTTTCTAGATCGCTGTGGCAAATCTAGTAAGTTCTAGGATAAAATCGCTCTAGCTCCGTCTAGCAAATGAAATATTTAAAATATATATATAATATTTTTTTGCCGTATCTTCCGTATCTGTGAACTAAGGAAAAGCGGGAAATATTCTGAATTTTGATGATTATTGATTGGCTATTCCTTGCCTCGGGCAAAATAAGTGCTCTTGATATTTTGTGTGGTTGTACAACTCATCTGGTTGTACGAGATTTGTACAACATACAACGGTATTTGGCCGAAGGGAAATAACCCCCAAAACCTAGGATGTGTTTAGTAGGTAATCCACCATCAAAATCTTTTCACGATTAAAAATAAAGTGATTCATTTGTGGATTTCACTAGCCTTCATCTAAGAGCTCAATGAAATGTGCATTTTTCGTTGAAAAACGATCTAATTAAATCAAAAATGCGTTTTGAGGGGGTCTCAGTCGGTCCCTTCTCATTCCTCGCGTCGGGTTAGTATTTCCCTAAATTATTGGCGCTCAAACTAAGTTTGAAAGTTGTCTTTGGGTCTTTGAAAGTTGTATCTAAATTTGAATTTTTAAGGATTTTCGTATTTTATTAGTTCAGCAGGCTAGGGAATTGAAAAACGTAAATATCGTCGGGGGTCAGCTGTGACCGAGCGAGCTACGGCATGTGCCTCTGGAGACGAGACTCGGACCAGTTACAGGGGCCGTGAGTTCGGGGCTCGTCTCGGGAGCATATTTTCGGGAAAGTCGGTCGCAGTTCCCCCTCGTCCCAACCCAGGGCGGTGAGGCCAATGGGAAGCCATGAGCGAAATCATCAGAACAAATTCTGATCTTCCCTCAGGAAGACAGCTGGTGACGTCCGCGACGCCAGGAATGGCAGTCGGACGAAAATCCAACCTGAAATGGTTGTTTACTTTACTTTTTTTACTCTACTTAAATATCGCCGCTGAAATCATCAAAATCAAACAATAATTGCCGGCGAAAAATGGAAAAAAACCGTTTATTTATTTACGTTTTTCAAATTTTCGCCGGCAATTATTGTTCAATTTTGATGATTCCAGCGGCAATGCTTTAGTTTTTCAATTCGCTAGCCTGCTGCACTAATGAATTTTGAAAATCCTTGAAAATTTCAAATTGAGGAACAATTTTTAAACTTTAAGCGCCGGTGATTTAGGGAAATACTAACCCGGAACGAGGAACGAAATAAAAATTTTCCTTTTTAAAGAATGCCAAATTGCTATAAAGCAATCTAAATTGATGAAATGAAGCAAATGGGCTGATTGATTATTGTTCCTCGCAAGCCTAATTGAATATCATTATGTGTTATTTCTTTCTTTCAATTTACTTCAACCTTGATCCTTAGAATTTGGAAGATTGAAGACTCAATTAAAATTGTTAATCGTTAATTCGTAATTCCTACAAATCGTCAATCGTCTACAAATTGTCCTTCCGCCTGCATCTACATTACCCAAGGTCTTGCTGTGAAGTTTTTCATCCAGTAAATTTCTTCAATACACACTTGGATCAATTCAAACTCATAGAGCTGAGAATAATGACGACTATCATGAGGAAAACCGTTAATTTTACAGTCTGAACAGCGCCTTAGGGTTTCTGATAGACCTACTGCCTGAACAGAAGCAATTTTTTCAGTTTGATGCCTAATTATCGTGGGATTTTACCTCGAATTGATGATTGTTTTATGAGTAATCTTGACATTCCTGTTTCCACTCATCAGTTTGGCACAGATGCTGCTGCCATAATGAGATCTCGAATGCAGTAAGAACGTCACAAGACCCCTACTCTTCTTCACATCCGATCCCCACATGCTTCCGATATCGACTATTAACTTAATTGAATCGAGTGATTACTTTGGATGAAACTGACAGGAACTTTTCATATGAAATAGAAAGTATTGCTATAAATTGGACGCTGATTTTTATTATTCTCGATTAGCGATAAAATTGATTAATTTTGTCGAATTTGATGTTTATAATTATCAGTTTTTTTTTTTTTTCAATTCGTACATAAATATTTCTAATACAAGTTTTTTGATTTACTATTTTTAGATGCTGTAGAGAAGTCGGGACGAGATAGCCCTATGGTCTCCAGGTGGAGCTCTTCTAGCAGCTTGTCTTCCAACCATTCTTTTGCCATTGAAACGACACAGTTACTGGCTCCTCCCGACGACCTAGTTGTTGGTCAGTCACAACTAAACAATTATGAATTCATTCTGCAAATTTCAAAATAATACGTATTATTAAATTAAATTAACTTTTTGAGGTTTGGATTGTTTTCAATAGGACCGTGTCGATAATGGTTTAGGAGAGAAAAACGGGGGAAACGAGTAGATACGAGATAGGCAGGTTATGCGAGAAAAGGAAGGAAAATCGAAGATTATCTTTGATCTCCCGGAGGCGGTGATACAATAGGGGGTGGCGTCCTGAAGATCCAGCAGAAGGTAGAAAACCAGGGGAAGGCGTGGAATGGCACAGTTCCAACCAAACTCGCGAGATTTTATGTGGGAGGATCATGTTCGTATGAAAAACTAAACAAAATAACTGTCACTTTTCCCAAAGCAATGTGTGATGAAAATTATATTAAAAGGGGTGGTTTGAGGCGGTATTTTGGAGCGAAAAAAGGCGGTTTTGGTGAGTGACTTGTTGCTTGGAGAGCGGACCAGATGGAGAGAGAGGGGACTGAAAGTTTACAACACTCCCGCTAGGGGCGATGGTGAGGGCTATCAACTTCTGCTCCAACAATTATTATTATATTATTTCGTTATTATACATAACTATTATTAATACGTATACAGCCAGGCAGCCCTGAAGGCCATTGCAGCCTGCTCAATAACATCAAGGTTAACCTGGGATTCCCCCTGAAGGCTGTGGCTCAGAGCAATAAACTGACTTTGCTCTGGGTCCCTGGCCATGAGGGAGTAGACGGCAATGAAGAAGCCGATCGCCTCGCCAAACAGGGATCGGTGTCCCAATGTTTTGGTCCTGAACCCCTGCTTCGGGTTACCACGAGCATTATTACGCAACAGACCCAGAAATGTGAAGACAGTTAAGGAGCTGCACTGCATATTGGCGCAACACTTCGAAGCAGAGGCAAGCCAAGCAGCTGATCACCATATCCAAAAATAGAGCAAAAGCTGTCACTAAGGAAACACCTTCGCACCCTAGTAGGCCTCCTAACTGGCCACTGCCCCTTGAGATGCCATCTCAACAAGTTGGGCAAGGCCAGGACAGTTGAATGCCGGCTCTGCTGCGAAGGAGTCGAGACAGCAGAACTTAATATCCTCTGTGAGTGCTCTGCTGTAGCATCTACCAGATTCCGGCATTTTGGCAAGGAATTGTCCCGGCCGAAATTGCTCGGGAAACGCCCGAATAACTTCTTCACTTTTTGAGAGAAAAGGGTTTCAAACGGGTACTTGGATGAAAAGAAAATTTTGTCACAATAGATCAAACTTATGGTCTAAGTGACTAAGGTTTCCCCGTCCCATAATTAATAAAAATAAAAAAATATATAATATATTTTTTTAATAATAATTCGGGGTGTTGAATGACCAGTCTTGTCTTGGGTTATTTCTTTTATTTACGACGTTTCGATCCAGGAGCTGGATCCTAATCATGTAAATATCTGAGGAACAAGATACTACGTTAAACAGCAAAAGGATGTTCTGTAAATACTATTGTTAGGCTAGATGGTAGATAAATATGCTTACATTGTTTTTGTCGTCTTGGTTCTCCTGGTTATAAGTGAGAATAGTCGCCTTATTTGTCTACTGGTCTCACCAACAACAAATATCCGATGTGTTATACCAAAGTGTTATAGTCAACAACTTATAACCAGGAGAACCAAGACGACAAAAACAATGTAAGCATATTTATCTACCATCTAGCCTAACAATAGTATTTACAGAACATGCTTTTGCTGTTTAATGTTGCTATAACTCATATATCTTGTTCCTCAGATATTTACATGATTAGGATCCAGCTCCTGGATCGAAACGTCGTAAATAAAAGAAATAACCCAAGACAAGACTGGTCATTCAACACCCCGAATTATTATCATTCTACTTGTCATCAACACACCAAAATATATTTTTAATAATATATATTATTATTATATTATATATATTATATTTTTAGTATTATAAATTTTACGTTTATTAATAATATATTATATTATTAATAAACGTAAAATTCAAATATCAACAACTTTTGTTGTGGCGGTGACACATCGTACTTGTTCACTTAATATTACCCCTCTTGTGAAGTCATCTCTTACTGTTTTTAAATATGATTTTCCTTTCAGGGATCACATTCAAAGCTTTCATCTCTCACATAACAAGCCCGTCTGATTTCTACGTCCAGCGCCATGGTGTCCAAAGAAAATTGGAGTCCTTGCAAAGGGAGTTGAGAAGGTGCGGATCTTCGTGCTACCGTAGTAGAAGGGAAGACATTGTCTATCAAGCTGGTACGATGACTCTCATTTCATCTTCATTAATTTGAATTGGATTTGATTTGAAAGTGAACATTCTTGGTTTTTCTCGTAATTTCAGGCCAGTATTACATGACCATGTACTTCGCGGATTGCAACTGGTCAAGGTGTCAACTACTAGATTTCGTCGGCGTGGATGAAGTCAAAGTTCTCCACATAGACTTTGGAAATCATCAGAAGATTTTGAAGACAGCGTGAGTATCTATTAAATGTCGTAACTTGTGGATAAAACAATTGTGTGCAAGCAACTTTAGATTTGCTTCATTCTAAGAAGGACTAGGGAAACCTTCAACGCCCTGCCAAAATAAAAGACTGGTTGACCTAGAAATTAAGGCTACTGACTACTCTGTTGATGGTCTGAACATGAAACTACCGATGGAGAGAATTATTTTCTATAAACCAATTTTTGGATTTTAAACTAAGTTGTGAAACAAAATTTGCAAGACGCACATCATAAGTGAACACTATATTGATAACATGTAATCTCTGACGAATTTTAAATCATTTTAAATTCAAACAATTTCAGTAAAGTAAACAACCATTTCATGTTGAATTTTCGTCCTATAGCCATTCCTGGCTTTGCGGAATGTCACCAGCTGTCTTCCAAAGGAAAGATTAGAGTTTGTTCTGATGATTTCACTCATGACTTCCCCGGTCGCCGAAAAACGCACGCTGCCGGCGATGAGCTTGAACAAATTTCAGTATAAAACGCTGCAAATTATTACACAATGGTTTATTATTTTCTATATAGATCACTCGTCTACAAAATCACCAACCATCCAATATGAAAACAAGAAAAAAAAAGAAAAAATCAAAAAAAAAAATTAAAAAAATCAAAATCACCAACCATTGATTGCATTTTGGTCAACTCTAATTTGAACGGAGATTAGGCCTCTTTTGCGATTCACACTCGTGTTTTGATTTATATATATATATATATATTTCAATATATACACTTAAATTTTCGTAGTGAGCGAACGGTTTGTCCTACAGAGCTCCGCGTGGTCTCAAAAAATTCTAAAAATTCTATAGAATCTTAAATTGAAGGAAAAACAATACCTTTATATCGAAATTTTTTGAGTTAGAGCGTTTTCAAAATTTCAAAATTGATTTTGGAACCCTTAGGAGTGACCTACATCAACCAAAAGCTTCGGGGCACAACTAGACCCCAAATGGAGCCTACATCAAAATCGGTCAATGCTAAGTGGCAAAAGTGCCGCGTACGGCGGACGGACGGCCAAATTTTTATTCGATTTTTGGATTCTACGTACCTTGAAACGTAAACCATCAAATTTTGAGGGGGTGTTAAAATTTTTTTTTTCTTGGTCGATTCCAAAGGTTCATTATTGAAAATAATAAACCAAAATTCAGTCAGCTAAGTTTCAATATTGCTGACAGAGGAATTTTTATAAAAGTACTGTGGTCAAGCAAACTTATTACTGTGAAATCACGTTAAAATAGTGATATTATTTACTGATTTGTTGCCTAGGTTAGATTTATATGTTCAAATTCTTGTTATGTCTGTGTCTGAAGGGTGAGAGTGATTTATAGGGTGAATGATTGTGTGTGTGTTTGTTTGATGTTCCTGCGTTGCTTGTTCGTGGGGTGGCTTGGCCGGTCTCAGGCGGCTGTCCCCATTGGCTGTGTTGCTTAGATGGGTCTTAGCCGGCTGTTGCCTGCTGGGTCGCATTTGACCTGGCCTCTGGTGGTGGAGGGAGCCAGCGTGTTCGCGTCACCGCCGTGGTGGGTGAGGCCGGAGCTGGCTGGGTCAGTGCCCGGCCAGCAGTGTAGGGAGTCAGTTGGACCCCCTCGCAACTCCGGGTGATTCATACCTAGTTTATAAATTTTCGCGTCTCCAAAGATTAAGAAATAAAATAAGGATTTGAAAAACATCAATTTTTTGAGATGAAAATGGTGGATAATGTACGGGGTAGGTTTTGGAAATGTGGTGTACATCAATCATTCGTGCTGACCAGTTCATTCGTCGCAGAATTTAATGATCTTTCATTATTTATAAGTTCAATTTCTCGCTAGGATGCGTTGTACAGATGTAAAAAGTGAAAAACTGAAAAAAGTCCGAAAATTTCGTGGTTTTTAGCCCACTAAAACTTTTCCCAAGGGCTTTCGGGGTCGAAAAATCTCTTGTTCCTCGGACCCCTATATTTACTGGGCTATAAGGCGTTTTCAAAATTTCAACCCTTAAAAGTGACCGACATCAACCAAAAGCTTGGGGCACAACTAGACCCCAAATGGAGCCCATATCGATACCTTAAATCACAAAGGTGGCTATGTCCATCCATCTTCCACATTTCGATTTTTTTTAAACATCAGAAAAACACAAATTTAACAAAACTATTATTGACCTTTTTGACGATTATAGCTCGAAAATTTCTTGAAGAAATGAAAGAGTTTAGTGTAATAAGCCATTCTTTTAGGAATTGTGCACTGGTGATAACTTCTTTCTCGTTTTTCTCAAAACTCCGTTATTGGACATAGCCCCTTTGTGCTTTAAGGTACCTATCGATATACCAAATTTCTTCAAAATCGGTCCATGGGAACTGAGGAAAGTGCCGCATCCATGGGAGTCTTGGTTATGGTAATCAAATTACAGCAATCACCATTATAACACGTTTCTTTGCTCTCCTGAAAACTAGGCTCCTAATAATATGTGCGATGCTGGTTCTTAAGCGACGACTTACTTATATTACAATGGATAAGGGGAAGTTAGCCATTCAAACAAAGTTCAAGCAACCTAGATGAAGAATTGTGATGAAACACGGATAATTCAAAATGTGTTTAAACTTCATTGTCCCTCAGTTTAAAAAATAATTTACTCGCACCTTGATTTCTACATCTGTTTTGGTTGTTTCCTATCCTCAAAATGTGTTCTTTCCCACTCTCAAAAATACACCTTACTGATCTACACTCTTGATCTAACCAATTTAATCGTTGCCTGTCTTTCTACAGGTTAAGACCTCTTCCGGATGTTTTAGCGCAGATTCCTCCGTTAGCTGTCAGATGCTCGATCATCAACTGCTACCCGATTCAGGACAACGAGTGGAACCCCAAGGCCTTATCAAAGATGTCGCGGATGTTGGAAGGAAGGTGAGTAGCAAAAGTTAATGTTTGACGGATACGAAAATTCTATGTGAAAAGGTAAGGTAATCATATATTGGGTAGGTTATTATCGATAGCCCTTATAAATTCAACGCTTCTATTGCCCCAATACGTCATAATGTCCAACTTTCATTCGTTCCGCTCGACATTTCAAGATTAGCGAAACTCGATTATCTTAAAAGACGTTTAACGATGATTTAGGTTGGTGAAAGACGCTTGACATCTTGCCTTGGTGGCATCTCCACCAACCCCTTCAGAATGACTCTTGGCATGATCACTGAGTAAAATATCCTTCGAGCCCTGAAGAAGGTAATACATTAACCGAATCCTCGGCGAAGAAGGATTTTATCATTCAGTGGACCCCATTCCCAATCCATTTCACGTAGTGTAATTTGTTGGGTCGATCTACATAGTTGCTATAGGTTTGTATCTGGACTTTACTGACTAATCTAACCTAACTGGGGGAGTGCGGAGATCTGATGGAGAGATCAGATTGGAGAGCAGAAGTAGGAGCAGCCTTTTGGCACAAAAAAAGTGACCTCTGCAGTCACTTCACCTTAGAGCTCTCATTGAATAATTAGGCTCACTAGGTAAATTTCCTGTTGATTAACGGTAGGTCTTAACAGACGACGGAGACTACTGGCGAGAAAATCTTCATGCACTCTGCCTAGCGGTCGGTCGCAAGACGCTGGGGCGATAGTGCATTCAGGCTAGGGCTAGGGACTATCTCTCGCCGTTTGAGTTGGGGCTAAAGAAATCACATCAGCCGCAGTGAGAAGGTCATCTCCTTCACTCGACGACGCGCCGACATAATAAAGGGATTGAAAAAATTTGAGACACTTTTTGTTTCAAATTATAGTATGTAGAATCGATCACTGAAGTTATGCAGACGTGAGTTGCGCCCCTTGTATTTTTGCTTTTTACTAAACTAAAATAGATAAGATGGTAAAGGAAATTCTTATTGTATTTTCATCTCTTGAATTTGAAGTCATGGCCGATATTTGTGTGTTTTCTCCTTACAGTAAGTGCCTGCATGCTGCCATGTTCTGGTTGGGGAGACTAATTTCAAACATATTATTTTTTCCGTTTCAGAGGGAGCTCGAGTATAACGATTGTTCGTAAGAACCAGCTCAACTGCTTGTCTGTCAAACTCTACAAGGAAACTGAGACTCACATTAGTGATATCGGGGAAGCTTTGGTTTTCTTGGGATACGCCCAGCATGGTCCTGCTGAGACTTTAATGCCCGATGTAAGCACCCGTGTCCCAAGATTTACGTAACGAGTTGTTAAGATACTAGTTATGTCAGATACCAAAAATATAATTTTCGTTGTCTTCTGGGATTTTCCTGATTCCAGTCAGTCACCTGCCAAATGATTCCTGTAGTTCAGTCTGCATTGTACAGTTTGGTTAGGAGTCAGAATCAGATTGTTCTAACACTGTAGTTGCAGACGGTCTGGGATACCATAGTTGCAGTTCTTGCACGTCACACAGTGACCGCGCTCAACGTACAAAATATTTACAACAAATACAAAAAAAATTACTGTCACCTAAAATACTCATAACAAAGTTATCCTATCCTTTAGCTTGTTAATAATATATATTATTGTGTTATTTGTTATTCACGTGCAGCTCGAAAAAATGCCCAAACCGAAGGCGTTCGCAGCTCAGACTATCTTGAAGGAGGCAGATGTTCAACGTAAGCCTGTTGCAGTTACTCACGTAGTAAGCCCACACGAGTTCTACGTCAAGTTCCCTTTTTCACTTCCGGTGAGTTCCTCTATTTAGATTAGTGTAATGTAACTCAACTTAAAGGATTACTGTACTTAACCTGGAGCTTTATAACCTGGGCAGTGTACTTATCTTGATTTCTAGGTGTGGAAGGGCTAGGTATAAAAGCTTGGTATAGTGCTGAGGTATTTTGGGATTCATCCGAGCACCAATATTTGGAAAAGTACAAACAACGTGAAGAATAAATTAAATAATTTTAAAAAATACGAATGAAATGAACGGGTGAATTGATAAGTGTAAAATGTAACAATTGCAAGCAACCGATTTGCTTGTACGAGTACAATAACTTACTAGATTGAAATTAGATAGGTAAATACTAAAAGCATGAAACGTGCAAGGTTCGAGTCAACCAGCTCATCATCTTTATTTGATTATTCTGTTGGGGAATCTTTCAAAACTTTTTTTATTGTTTCGCAAAAGAATTACATACAGCCATAACTGCTATGAAGTTAAGATATATAAATTAAATTACACTTTAAAGTTTATGGCGGAGAGAAATTTAAAGAGAGCACAATGGATCCGATCAGTTCCAGTTGCAAGGAGGGTGTCTAAGTTGAAGGGTTGTAGTGAGTGGTCGGTGATTTCCTTGAGGAGCTCTTCTCTTTGTAACTGGGACGCTGGGCATTCCAGGACTACATGCTTGATAGTCTCAGAAGGAGCACATGTTGTCGTCAATCATCCCGAATCTTTCGAGCATCTCTTTGGTGAGACTGTGGCCTGAGCGTAACCTGGTAATTGTTTTGAAGAAGGCTTTGGATCTAGGAGAGGGCGTTTCGTGGTACCAGCACTTTTTAGATGGAGGAGAGAACAACTCTTTATACCGTCGACCCGCCGGGTACTCAACATGGTATTTTCTCCAGGCGTTCAGCTGAGCTTGTGATAGAGAACGTTTGAGGTCGGTGTGTGGGAAGCATGGAGGTTGACACAACCTCATTGGAAGGTGTAGAGCTTCTCGGGCTTCATGATCCGCAATTGTGTTACCATGGATGTTTTTATGGCCTCTTATCCAGATGAACTTCACCAGCTGATTTCTCGTTTCGAGGATGTCTATGGCGTTGAGGATGGAGATTTCTATGTGGCTGAGTTTCGTTGAGGGACCTTTGTGACTATGAAAGCTCTCGAGTATGCCTTGGACCAGAATGACAACAGACCATACATTGTGATTATTTCAGACTCCCGAAGCGTACTCCAGAAACTCAAACACAAAGGTCTCTCAACGAAACTCAGCCACATAGAAATCTCCATCCTCAACGCCATAGACATCCTCGAAACGAGAAATCAGAAATTCGCCATAGAAATCCTCGAAACGAAAACTCCTTATAATTATCCAAAATCTTCTCATAATTATCGTCATGTTTGTGGCAACACAACATGCTATCTCAGTTTTCGCCTACTTTGAGTTAAGGAATGATTCCTCTTGAAAAATTGACGGGGAATCGATTGGAGAAGTTAGCTGCTTCGTTCAATGAACAGAGCGCAGGAATCGCGATTTGGTCAACTGAGGATATCTAAAACTGGTTTCTAACCTGGCTCTCTCAGTGGTCTCGCATTGGCACCATACTATTGCAATCCTAACTATTTCATCATGATATTTCATAGTGATTTATTGTAATCATGGCTAACGCTTATTTCCCTTCTCTAATACATTTTGTTGCACGATTTAAAATATTGCAATCCTAAAATGTAGCTTGTCTTGTCTAATCCACTACCAAGGTAATTCAATTCTTCAAAATTTGCAAAAAAAAAATATATATATATAAATAAGTAAAAAGGAAATTGTTCGATGTACCTGTTATCGATATCTCGAATCGATATGTAACAACCGATAATAAAGGCGAGTCAGTCTACTATCAGTCGTGACCGCGTCAACTAGAACTGTGTCTTGTTCCATTCATACGAGGGTGGATCAAATATAAACGGGACTTTATTTTTTTTTTAATTTTATTTGTTAGAAAATAAAAAGCGGGTATATGTCACTTTTCTACATAGTCTCCTGCTTTTGTGACACATTTTTCCCAGCGAATAGGAAGTTTTTAATCCCAGCATCAAAAAACGATGAAGGTTGCGTCTGAAGCCAATTGCGCACGAACCCCTCGACCCCCTCATCATCCTCGAATCGCTGTCCGCCTAGGGCTTCTTTAAGTGGCCCAAACAAGTGAAAATCACAGGGCGATAGGTCAGGGCTGTAGGGAGGATGATCAAGTGGAGTCCAATGCATTTCTTCCAATTTTTGAACAGTTAGAGCTGCAGTATGGGGCCTTGCATTGTCGTGGAGGAGGATGACGTCACGAATTGGTTGATTCCGTCTTTTGCTGCGATATGCAGCCCTCACCTGAGTCAGCAGCTCACAATAGTAGGCAGCATTGATTGTTCTTCGCTCATGCAAAAAATCAATGAGCAAAACGCCTCGATAGTCGAAAAAAACAGTTGCAAGGACCTTGCCAGCAGACAGTCGAGTTTTTGCTTTCACTGGGGCTGTCTCCCCCTTCCTCCGCCACTCCATACTGGCTTGCTTCGATTCGGGTGTGTAATGATGGACCCATGTTTCGTCGCAGGTGACGATGCTAGCCAAAAATGCTTCCCCTTCTTCCTCAAACCTTGCAAAAAGCCTCTGACAGACCTCCAAACGTCTCAACTTCTGATCTGCAGTCAAAAGGCGAGGGACCCATCTGGCACACACTTTACAGAATCCTAGGTGCTCTGTAATGATCGTTTGGCAGCTCCCATAACTTACCCCTACCTGCTCAGCGATTTCGGAGACAGTCACACGTCGATCATCTTCAAGAATGTCACGAACCGCTTGAATGTTCTCATCCGTAATGCTTCTCCGGGGACGACGATCGTGTTCCTCATTCTCTACTCGTTCTCTTCCCTCCTGAAACTCTTTGTGCCAGGCAAACACACGGGTCCTAGAGAGGGTTTGGTCCCCGAACTGGGCAGTCAACCTTTGAAAAATTTCCGAAGGTTTGACTCTTTCACGGGCAAGAAATTTTATGATATTTCGTTGCTCAATGAAAACGGGCACCTTTTGTTCAGACATCGCGATAACTACTCATGAAAGGTTGTAAAGGGGGAGACATCATCCACATCATCCACCTTCTAATGAACCTGTTCAAACAATCTCGAAGTGACAATCTCGCTTCTGTCAACCGTCGGCGCTCAGAGGTCAGAGTCCCGTTTATATTTGATCCACCCTCGTATTTCATATTTATAGCATTTATAACTTACCTTGGGTACTAATTGTACCCAAGCTTTGAAATTGAGGAAAAATTCTGTACCACCATGGAACTAATAGTGGTGCCACCAGGGTGCCAGGACACCATAAACCGCATATTTTGTGGTTTGTTTGTGTTTCACCTTGAATACGGAAGTTAACTTCGTCGACTGCCTACCAAAACTAACAAATGAAAGTTCAACGTTACTACGTATTACCGCTTTGGTGCCAGACTGGCACCACTGGTGGGGTGGGGGGAACTCGATATCACATGTTGGGTATCGTAGATCATGGAATTTAAAATGCTATTCAAATTCGAGGCTCCCATGCCGCTAGGAATGTTTTGGTGGATAAGTGTGAGGGGGAAGGATACAACTATTTCCTGCCCAAGATACCTACTAAATAAAATATCGAGTGAAACAGTTCCATCGATAACCAACTGGTTTAAATTGACCTAAGCAGTGCTTATCCAATGAGACGACCCCTGGAGTGCATGCATTACTTATCAATATATTCAAATATCACTTCAAATTAATATGCATTTGTATATTGAACTCAAAACGCTTACCTGATCTTTCAATACCATTTTACCAATGTTTAATGTGTTTGTTTCACAGGATTTTGAAGTCATGTGCAAAACGATGTTCAGAGATTACACTACTCTGGATAAGAGAAAAAACGATTCACGGATAGTTTATTATCCAGCTGTTGGTAAGTTTTGTCTTACAGAATCAATTTGTGTATCATTACGGATTTTACGACTATTATGATTCGGTTCTTAGAAAAGCGTCATAAATATTCATTAATCACGTAATATATATATAATTTGTTGTTGATTTACCGCTAAGCCATAATATATTGTTATAAAATTTTATTGATTTCAGGTACGGGGGTGGCTGTAGCCAACGAAACTGGTTCCTGGTTGAGAGCGATTGTTGTTGAAATGCTTCCCAAAAAAATGGTCAAAATCTTTCTTATCGATGTTGGGCAAACGCTGATGGTTGAATGGGACAAGCTCAGAGCCCTCGATTTGAAATATTTCAGGATTCCACCTCAGGTTGGCTACACTTTCAATTCATTTATGAGTGAATGTCAGGAGTGGAATCGTTTTGACTGGACCCCAATCTTGCGATTGATTGGCTATTTTGTAACGAGTTCAATAGCGCCTACGAAAGTACTTTATTGCTCATTGCTTGAACTCCCATTGGCAATCCAAGAAGGAAAAGAGGGTGCATCGTGTTACAAGGCCAATGTGGATTTGCCTCACATTTTTAAAACTTTTTTTGAAAGAGGGTTTATTTATATATTTTCTATTATTATTATTATTTAGGACGTCCCACAGTAAGACTTGGGCGTCCTTATGCGATCGATCTGGGGTAAAGTTGGACAACACTCAACAGAAAAAAAAAATAACCACACAGTAATCCGTTTTAGACCATTCTGAATCCAAATCCGCGAAAAAAAACCATAGGTGTATGTCTGTGTGTGTGTGTGTGTGTGTAACAAAATCTTGTGTACTCTGCACAGGCTTTAGTTCTCAACCGATTTTCCTGGTTCTTTTTTTGTTCGTCGCGGAAAACTATCTAGTTGTGCACTACGTCGCCGGAATTTCGAATTTTGCCTTTTAAGGGGAGGAAAGGGGGGGTTAATGCTCGAAAAACGTGCGTTTTTGGGCATAATCTTGTGTACTCTGCCCAGGCCTTAGTTCTCAAACGATTTTCGTGGTTCTTTTTTCGTTTGACGCGGAATACTATCTAGTTGTGCACTACGGCGCCGGAATTTAGGATTTTGCTTTTTAAGAGGGGGAAAGGGGGGGTTAATGCTTAAAAAACGTGCGTTTGCGTGCATAATCTTGTAAACTCTGCCCAGGCCTCAATTTCCAACCGATTTGCGTGTTTCTTTTTTTGTTTAACTCAAATAACTTCCGAGTTGTACATGATTTTACCAGAGTACCAAAATTCGCAAGGGGAGGGGGTGAGTGAGGGGATAATATTCACAAAATATCCGATTTTTCAATATTTCGGTTCCTTTACTGCTTACCTACTAATTGTACCCAAGCTTTGAAATTGAGGAAAAATTCTCATTATACCTCCGGATTTTCATGAATTATTCTCTGTACCACCATGGAACTAATAGTGGTGCCACCATGGTGCCATGATGCCATAAACCGCTTATTTCGTGTTTTTTTTTTTTTTTTTTGTGGTTCACCTTGAATACGGATGTGAACTTCGACGGACTGCCTACCAAAACTAACAGATGAAAGTTCAATGTTACGACGTATTTCCGCTTTGGTGCCAGACTGGCACCATTGTTGGCGTTGGGGTGGTGGTGGTGGGGGGGGGGGGGGGTGAACTCGAATTCGCATGTTGGGTATCGTAGATCATGGATTTTAAAATGCTCTTCAGATTCGAGGCTCCCATGCCGCTAGAAATGTTAAGGTGTATAATGGTGGGGGGGGGGGGGTCAGTATTTCTTGCCTAAAGTAATAAATAAATTACATCGAGTGAAACAGTTTTATCACTTAACAACTGGTTAAACTGATCTAATGCTTATCCAATGGGACGTCCCCTGGAATGCATGCATTACTAAACAATATGTTTTTTTTTTTTTTTTTTTGACTTGTTTTATTGCACCAAGTTACAACTTATAAGCAACATTCTTCTGATACATAGTGGTGTACGTTAATAAAACTTAGATACTTCACTTAGTTCTTATTGTCCTGAAATTTGCACATCATGATGGTCACACTAAGTGGATTAGATCGTGTGGCTTGGTTCTCTGAAGTCTTCTAAGCAGATCATCTGTGTTGAGTAGCTGGATGACATCCTCATTTACATGATCTTGGAGCCTCAAAAGGTGATTCATGGCTTGGCTGCGAATGACCTCATTGTCAGATTCTATCTACAGCTCGTAGTGAAGTCTGTCATTTCTAAAGTATCTGAATGCATCAACGCAGCATCGCAGTACATTATTCTGGAAACGCTGAATTATGTCTCGATTGCTCTGGGCTCTGCACCCCCACAGTTGTGCGCCGTCCAGACGGGCTTTAGGACTTGCTTGTACAGTATAAGCTTATTGTGGACAGACAATTTTGACCGTCGGCCCATCAGCCAGTATATTTTTCTGAATTTAATCAAAAGCTCAGCTTTTTTCTTCTTAACGTGGGACTTCCACCTTAGTTTGGTATCCAGCGTCATTCCAAGATATTTTGCTTCATTGGCATACGGTATCACCTTGTTATTGAGAAAGGCTGGCACATAGTTGATCCTCTTATTCGTGAAATCAACGTGCACTGACTTAGTCTCATTCATTCTAACTCTCCATCTCACTGTTCAATCATGAAAAAAGAGGGTTTATTGATATAGAAGAAAACCTTAATGTGCTGCTCGAAAAAGAATCCAACAAATTGAGAGAATTTAAGGAATATGGAAATTTTAAATAAAGCGGCAATCTGATTAAGGAGCCAGCCATGTTGCAACGTGTCCGGCTTCCTAACCAATCTGACTTCATAGGTGGATCTGTACGCCCTTACCTCTGGAAGCGTATATGACACTATAGCTTATAAGGTCAACACAGGAGTGCGTGACTAGGGGAGAGAAAACTGCAGACGCGAAAGTAACCAAAAGAAGCAATTTTACCGACTTTTTACAATACGAACCTACCTATTAGATTATCAAGCAGTATTTGTCTTCATATTCTCTTACTTAGTTTCTATATTCATTAGTTTCATTATTTGAATGACATTATTTGAGTTTCGTGTGGTCACAAGAGCGCCTACAACTCTACCTGTTGTCGTTCATTGATGCTATTTTCTGAGATTTATGCTAGGAAAGGTGATGATTCCCACCCACTAGTGAAAGATTTACTTGTTAAAATGAGCCGACTGATGGATCTTGGGTCTTCTGTCATACTCTGCTGGGTACCAGGGCACATAGGAATCGCCGGAAATGAAATTGCTGATAGCAATGCAAAAATTGCAACTGAAGAGCCCACTTCCACATTTCTGTATGTATGCGCTGACTACCAATGTTCAATAAAAACAGAAGTATGGAACAGTTGGAGAACCGAATGACAGAACATGTGTCACCAAAAGCTATGGGCTATGGGCTATGGGCTTGGTCGTCGTTCATTGATACTATTTGCTGAGATTTACGCTTCACCAGAGCAAAGCAGTGTGAATTTGGCAGTTTTCGCGTCGTTTTGCAGTAGGAACCCCGGGATGCGACGTCCTCAGCCTCCCTCGATTTTCGTGGTGTTTTTTAACAGAGGCTTCCCTTGTTTAGGCATTTTCTTCTACGGTAATTTCCCTTGGGTATTCCTGGTGTTAAACGTTATTTTAGGGCCCTATTATAGGATCTGACTTGAAATTCCTGAATCTAAAATTGAGGCAAATTCCCCATTGTTGCGTTTTGTGCATTGGATATAGCCTTGACTTGAAAACTTGAAGGCTACTGTTACAAGAAAGCATGTACCTATCATATCAATATTGTTATATTCACTATTTTCTGTTCATAGGCGTATCGGTGCAGTATGACTCATGTACAACCCAAAGATGGCGAAGACTGGTCCGAAGAAGCCGCTGCTTTGATACGATCCTACATAGGTGAAGAGCTCAGGATTGCAAGCCCTGAATTCGTGAATAATCACACCAGCGTCCTCCTCGTCCACTGCGATACAGAAATGGACATTTGCATCAACGCTCTATTAGTTAGAAATGGACTCGCCAAAAGCTCCGGTCATTAGTAAGTTTTTCCTTAGAGTTCTATGTTACGTATTGTTATTTCAAGGTACGAGGGACGTTTATAGGTCAACCACAGAAAGCCTGCATTCGTGTGGCGCCCCTCAAGTGGAAGACCCGCGAACTGACGGTCGAGTCTTTTGGTTTATTATTTTCAATACTAAGCCTTTGGAATCGAGCAAGAAAAAAAAAAGTTAACCCCCCTCAAAATTTGATGTTTTACGTTTCAAGGTACGTAGAATACGAAAATCGAATAAAAAAATTTCCGTCCGTCCGCCGTACGCGGCACTTTTCTTAGCAACACTGGACCGATTTGGTTCAAATTTGGTATATGGGCTCCATTTGGGGTCTAGTTGTGCCGCGAAGCTTTTGGTTGATGTAGGTCACTTCTAAGGGGTGAAAATTAAGGGTTGAAATTTTCAAGAGTGCCCTAGCTCGAAAACTCTCGAAATAAAGGTATCGTTTTTTCACCAATTTTAAATAGCATTGAATTTTTAAAAATTTTTGAGACCACCCGGAGCTCTGTAGGACAAACCGTTCGGTCCCTACGAGTACTTGGAGGTTTTCCTTCGATAAAACAGAATCATGAGTGTGAATCGCAAAAGAGCTCTAATCGCCGTTCAAATTTTATCTAACTAAAATGCGATCGCTGTTCATTTCTTCGATTTGTATACAGTTTTGCCTTCTGCGTAACCAGTAATCAAATTTCCATATGAAGCTTTCTATTTTTCGAATCGATTGTGAAGCGTTTAGTTCTTTCTAATAAACTTGATTGTGAAGGTGTGAAGCCAGTGTGGTGTGGTAGGTAGTACCTACCAATAGTTGGTAGGTAAAAAAAAATGTTGGTAGGTAAAAAACGCTGCAAATCATTGCTCAAAGGTTTAATATTTTCTGTATAGATCACTGGTTCTCCATCAATAGCACCTACCAACATCTGTATTCTCCCTTGACCTTCCCTCTCAAATTTCAGCTTCCTGCGTTCAATAGGATTGAAAATGGCTTCGGAGCTCACTCAGCTGATCAGTGCTCTTCCAGGCGTCTCCAGCATTCGAGAAGATCTTCTTCACTCTTCAGATCACTGATCAGCTGAGTGAGCTCCGAAGCCATTTTCAATCCTATTGAATGCAGGAAGCTGAAATTTGAGAGGGAAGGTCAAGGGAGAATACAGATGGTGGTAGGTGCTATTGATGGAGAACCAGTGATCTATACAGAAGGGTGATCTATACAGAAAATATTAAACCTTTGAGCAATGTTTGCAGCGTTTTTTCCATGGTGAATGTGAGTTGAAAACAAACATGAAATCCAGGTAACAGCCAAAATTTCTAAAAAATTTTCTTCCGAATTTTATGAAATTTTCAGAAATTGTGTGGCTTGGCGTGTAGATGGTTTCCTATGAAAATCATTGCCCACAGATTGACAGTAGCCTCTGCGCATGCGCGAACGTAAAAACCTTCTACATTCTTCATAACTTCTACATTTTCCACCAGATTTCGAAAAGTTTTTATAAATTGTGCGGTTGGCGTGTAGATGCTCCCTTAAGAGGGTAATACAAGGTACTTAGAGATTGTAGTATTGAGATTAGCTGCAATCCATCGTATCATCTTTTTAAATGTATAATAGGTTTATTGATACGAGTAAGCTATGTGCCACACCCACTTTCCAGAAGTTTTCTAGTGCTTTTCCATTTCAAAATGTCCTTGAAAACCTGAATTTTGAGAAGTTATGATCACCTTAATTATACTTTAGTTCTTTTATAACCCTGGAAAAAGACGATTTTACAACCTAGAAAACTACGGGAATCGCTGGACACTTTGGAAAACTATTTTCGTTAGCTACGAGAAGAGAAATAGAGATTTTAACACTCAGTGCTCGTGATAAACGAGCTTTTGGCACGTGCGCGTTAGCCGTGCAAAATTCATTATTAAGAAGCAGCATTGTTGTGATCAGCTACCAACCTTTTCGCATTTCCGTTCTTTCACTTCCTTAGCTCAGTGGTAGCGAGCTCTGACTCAAAAGTTTAAATATAGTGTAGTCGGAACGATCCCCAGTCGAGATAAGTTTATTCTTGATGACTTAACAGTACGATTATCAGGTAACAATAAATATTTGTTATTGCTACATTGAATGAAAACGCTGCAAATTATTACACGAAGGTTTATTGTTTTTCTATATAGATCACTCGTCTGCAAAGAACACGGCTTTGCCATTGTTACCACCTACCTACACGAAGATAAACATCGATCGCATTTCGGTCAGCTAAAATTTTAACCGAGATTAGGCCTCTTTTGCGATTCACACTCGCGTTTCTGATTTATCGTAAGTCCAACCCTTAAGTTCTCGTAGGGAGCGAATAGATTGTCCTACAAAGCTCCGCGTGGTCTCTAAAAATTCAATACTATCTTAAATTTATGGAAAAACAACACCTTTATATCGACATTTTTTGAGTTAGAGCGTTTCAATATGTCAACCTTTAGAAGTGACCTACATTAACCAAAAGCTTCGGGCACAACTAGACCCCTAATCGAGCCCATATACCAAAGTTCATCAAAATCGGTATATTCTAACTGAGGAAAGTGCCGCGTACGGCGGAAGGACGGCCAAATTTTTGGATTCAAAGTACCTTGAAACGTAGACCAACAAATTTTCAGGGGGATAAAAGAAATTTTCTTGGCCGATTCCAAAGGTTCATTATTGAAAATAATAAACCAGAAGTCAAATAGGTGCTAAACAAGAAAACCCAAATCTGAACGAAATGTGCCGTAATTACGTGGACATTCAGACAATTTATATGAAACTTTTGACAATTCGATTAAAGTTTTTTAACAAACCCATAGCTTTTGGTAACATAATTTAACGACGAATAAATTTAGTTTTATTGGCCAATAATTAATTTTGCTTCTATAAAAATTTGAATTGACCTGTCAATTAGCCAAAAAGTTGAATTGATTGGTCTTCAATGCTAAATATCTACTCTAGACAAATCCGGTCCATGATTTTGCCTGCCCAATCATATCTCACCATCGTCGACTGTCAGAAAGTATGGAAGAGGAACTTGCTTGTTCACATGGCGATACGTGGTTGTGCTGTAGAAACTGCATTGGTCGGGCGAACCTTTTGTAGGTCACTCAGCCCCACTGCTTCCGTCGACGCGACCTGTTATCTCCGAGTTGCGACATTGTTATCAAATGTTGGTGTTTTATCCGTAGCTATTGGCTTCCTCAACCTCACTTTGTTCTACCGTTTACCGATCATTTCTTAAAGACAAGATCGTTAACTTGAAGTTTTGACCAATTTGAGTGTAGACACCCTGTGTATCAAATACCTAAACCATGGCCTTCTTACAGCGATAGTTTAACCTGAATGTCTATCTGTGGAAGTGCTACCAACCATTTCACTACCTACTTTATAGTTAGAGGTACTACAATGCAACTTGTATTTATTATTGTGATGGCTTCATTTAGCCAAACCTATCATTTATTTAATCTTTATTTTTTCTAGTGGAGACATAGTTGAATATCCCAAGGTACCCGATGTGAAACCTGTTGTTGCAGGAAGTAAAGTAAGTTCTTGATTTAGCCCTAAGATAAAACTAGGAAATTTTATTTTCCTATAATTTCTTTGTTAGTAATTACACCCTTTTTCAGTGGTAAACACTAACTAATAGAGATGGGTCGCTCAATAAAGAACCGGCTCTTTGAGCTGACTCTTTCAGAAGAGCGAGTGAACTGCGGATCAGTAAAAATGATAAATGAATCGCGGTTCTTCGATCTTCGGATCTTTAGAGATCGGTAGAGTTGGGAAAATTCGGGCTTCCTTTTCTTCAGCTCACTGTTGTCAACCCATACAATAATTCAGAGGGAAAATACGATATAAATCGATCAAATAATACAATTTTGCAGAATTGTATCGTACCACCACTTATGCAATATTGTATATTCGGTCGTAAACTTTACCGTATTTTTCCAGTGTTTTCTGTGACCCACTTTCTGATTCTTTCCGTTATTTTTTCTCCCTGTTTCATTTTTACATCATGATTTTTTGTGGAGAGCTTTCTGATACAAGTTCGAAAGGCAAGCAAAATCACATCCTTTTCTTACCATTATTATCGATAATGATGCTTACACACTTATTGGTTCGTTTATTCTCTCTCACCTTGGTTACCTTAATTTTCTTTGTAGAATAACATGATATAACATCAAAATGTTATATTATGAAAATGTCATACCTACTAAGAAATTTATTTATTTATTTATTTATTTTTAATTGTGGTTTTGTCATTGAAGGCATAAAAAATGCAGATGTCATATTTTAAAAAAATTAATATTTTACCAAAAAACTGTATTTTTTTATAAGTCTTAGTTATTCTTTGCTTTAATCTTGTTCGTTCGTTGTCTTACTTATTAATTGTTTTTCGTTGATTTTTTAACATCGCAAGCATTTTTATTGAACAACAGCGCTTTTTGGCGCTTTATTTTCAAGTAGCTGAAAAGCCTACCAAAAGTAGGCAAAAACGATTCCTCCGACTCTCTCCTCCACCCACTCCCTCCGACTCCTCCCGCCCCCAGCTCCTCCTGTCCCCGATTCCGCCGACTCTCCCCACTCCCAAGACCCCTCCAACTCCTCCGTGCATACGTACATATGTACGGTTGGCGTTTTATATTATTAGATAATGAACCATTGGAATCGAGCAACAGAAAAATTATTCCCTCCCACCCTCAAAATTTGGTGGTTTACAATTCAAGGTAGTGTAGAATCCAATAATCGAATAAAAATTTCCTGGCAGAACTAAAATAAACCGTTGTGTAACAATTTGCAACGTTTTTCATCGTATTTTCTTCTCTACAATAAATACGAGCCAAAAATAGCCCCTGATCCGTCGAAAAGATCCGGCTCTTTTGAATGAGCGGAGCGCCCAGAGCCGTTCTTCTTGGTGAACCGTTTTGCCCATCTCTACTAACTAATTTTCTACAAATGGGAAATACAAAATTGTATGGAGGGGTGGGGTGTGATGTCACTCTTGATAGATTGAAGCCAGCACTCAGCGGCAAAATCAGTTAATTATTAGGATTGCAGGTTTTGAAAAGGGTTCCAAGATAGATCTTTTAGATATCGCTTCTAAATGATCACAACTTGGCTATTTCGTATTTTCTTGGGTTCTTATTTTTTCATGTCGACAATAAAAGAATGGTAATCGAGAAATTCAAATTGAGCTCTCTGGTTGACAGGGACGCACCCAGGGGGCAAAAGCTTGAAACATGGGAACTTCACCATGAAAATTTCAATCCATCCAATTTTCAGATTACGTTTATAATATTCAAGAACAATGAACTTCCAATTTGTGTTCCTTGTGCACAGACCCCATTACCAACAATTATACAACAAGTAACAAGTTATTCACAAGAGAACTGACGCCGCCTGAAGGGCTGTTTCGTAGATGTCCTGGCTGAGTGAGTTCATCCCCATAACCTATTGAGAAATTCGCAAACCAAACCAGAGGACACTTGGTGGTTGAAGATGGACTGAATTTGCCTGTAGTGACAGAGGTGTCTTTCCCTTCATTGTCACCCCTTCTCCCTCCCCTTCATTCTCCTCCGTCTCCTTGATTCGCAGGCTTGCCATGTCTCAATGACGCTGCAGGCCTGATTTCATACCTTGCAAGCTCCCTGGGAGGGAAGTTTTGCAGTACCCCCTCTTCTTTCATGCCCAGTCACCAGGACTGGGCCATCAGTTGGTGGTGACTCACATTAATAAAACTGATGATGGAAGAAATTTAATAATGTATTGCAACTTGTTTTAAAGCATGTAACACTAAAATTTTGGTTACCACTCAGTTCTTAGCAAAACTAAATGACGTCAGTTTTAGCAAGACTAAACAAAATTTAGTTCTAAAAATTGGCACGACTACCCAAATTAAAGAAATAAATCTTGTCTCGAGGACTATGAGAATGAAAATTGTTTGACTCATTCTCTGCCTTAGAATGTGAATTGTTTATTGTTTTATTTCCTCATTTTACATAATTGAGACTGCAAATTTCGAAAAGGAAGCGTCACTAACCTACATTGCCATTAATGAATTGACTTTTCATTCATTTAAATTATCGTAACATAATTGTTCCTTTCAACCTCAGATCAAAGACCCTATTGGTGAACCATTAAGGATACTGAAGAACCCTGCACCCGTAGAATCTCAACGTATGGTGATGGATCCAGACGACGAATTAAAGATAACAGGCCAAAACGGACAGATCAAAATTAAAGTGAAAGTTGAAAAAATCGTGAACCCTGGAAAATTCTACGTATCCTTGGAATACCTCGATCTCAAGTATAAAGAGTAAGTTACCACTCTAATACTACAAAGGTATCAGTTACTTCATTTATCGATTGTTGGAATTTATTTCCTAAATTAAAACAGCTTCTCACTCCACAAATGTCCCAGGTTGGAAGCTTTCTAATCACAGTGCTCTGCTCATTCCAAACCAACAGAAAACAAAAAAATAAAGTTGGATTAATGGCGGGGGGGGGGGGGTTATATAGCAAAACATGTAGCAAATTAGTTGATGATTTGACCTCGTGATTTTGCCCAGCCTTAAGGGGGTCTCAGTCGGCCCCCATTCGTTCCTCGTTCCATTAGTATTTATCTCAATTCCCGGTACTCAAACTTTTCAAGGATTTTCGAAATAAATTAGTGCATCTGCCTAGGAAACTGAAAAACTAAAAGTTTGCTGCTGGAATCATCAAAACAATAGTTGCCGGCGAAAAATGGAAAAACCCGTTCAGTTAAGCAGTTGCACTAATGAATTTCGAATTCTTGAAAACGGGGTTTCCCATGTTTTTCCCATATTTCTCTGACAATGGGGTATTTCGGTCAATTTTATTTTATTATTTTTTTCAAAAGAGTATGGCTCAGGAATAACAGTAATCGGGTCTGTTCGTCGAGAAAATGTTTTTAAAAAATCTGAGAAGCTAAGGAAAGTTGAAGATTTGAACGGTGTGACGTAGCTAGCCAACTGTCTTTGAAAAAAGTATCCATGCACGGAAACCCTTGAAAGACCTCTTGGATACTACAAAATAGTACTCACACACGCGCGCGGCGTAATCCTTGCCTAGTGTGTGTGCATTTATAGCGGCCCGCCTTTTTCAAACGTGTGATCTCTTTAATTCATTTTTCTACCACATGTTATAGTATCTTGGGCTTAAAGTTGGAGTATATAGGTTTTCAAGGGTGCTGAATCCAAATTTGAGGTCAAAAACCTGAATTTCCGACCCACCGAAATACCCCATTATCGTTCGATTTTGATGATTCCAGCGGCAATCTTTCAGTTTTTCAGTTTCCTAGGCAGATGCACTAATTTATTTCGAAAATCCTTGAAAATTTCAAGTTTAGCTACATTTTACAGGAAAAACATAACTGAATAAACGGGGTTTGCACATTTTTCTGTGGCAATTATTGTTCGGTTTTGATGATTCCAGCGGCAATATTTCAGTTTTTCAATTCCCTAGAGCCGTGCACTATGAATTTCTAAGATCCTTTAAAATTTTAAATTTAGGTACAACTTTTAAGTTTTTGCGCCTTCGATTTCGTGAAATACTAACCCGGAATGAGGAACGAACGGCGACCGACTGAGACACCCTGTGTATTCGACGTTGTTGAAAGGAGATTCGAGTTCAGAGTGCTCTGAACCATCCATTCCACACTTCCTGCTCTTTTATAACTTCTAAGGATGCGATTTTAGTCAATGCGTGAAAGTGCGTGTTGAGAAGTTGTAGGTTCCACTCCCCCAACTTCGGTTCAGCTGGAAGGTTATTTCAAACACGGTAGATGTGATTAAAATCATGTAATCACCAGAACTTTCTAAATTTTCAGATAAACCAAAACACCCAAACTTTCTCTAATAAAGAGATTGATGCTTGTGTTCAGTGGCGGCTCCTGCCCTGAACTCAGGGGGTGCACGGAGATCAGGAGAAGCTACGGAGAAGGGACAGAATAGGTGCTTTTCTCTGCCAAATAGAAATTTCAACGATATGTAAATGGGATAAATCTTGGTAACTTTTTCATCTTGAAATTGCAAACGGTACTAAATACGTAGGTGCCATAGACACGAAAAATGATGTTCTCTAGTGGTTAATAGAAATTCTGAAATACTTAATCATCAAAGGTCGAAACCCAAGAAATGCATCCATCTTATTGTAAAGCTGAAATGTGTACCTATCTGCCCGTGACGATTCAAAACATCGTCCAACTCGGAAGAAAAATTAACGATAATTCGAGACAGAATGTACCTATTTTTGTTAACCATTTTGGTTTTTTGCATCAGATTAAGATGATATGCACTGTCGAGTTGTTGCATTAGGTATATTTTGACGACCCAATATACGCAAATCTACCAGCGCGTTTTTATGGGAGACAGCCAATGCGTTTTTTTGGGCTAAATGGGAGATCACTTATGCCATCTGTAACCCAAGCCTCATATCGGTTGGTATAACAAAGTAGGCAAGCAAAACAAAATAATTTGTTAGTCACTTCACACCTGCAAAGCCAATCTACCTTCTTGTAATAATATTATAACAAGTCGAATATTATTTGACATTTAACTTACGGTACGAATCTGCACGACTTTTAAATTTTAACATCTGCTGGAGAGACAGCAAGGGGCGGCCAGTTTCTGGAATGTCGCACTTTTTCACGACCGACAAACACGAATAGTTTACGTTAATGTAATGCACCGAATTATTCATAGTACCTACAACACTCCTAAATAATCACAATACTTTGAACAAAACGGTGGACCAAAAACGAAAAACGGGAAATGCCCTTATCAGTTCTGTTTGTTTACGATAAGGAAACCGGGAAACCAGTGAGCCAGGAAGACAAAATAATAAAATTGGAAATTCACTCACTCACACACCCCAGGTGCACAGCCTCTGTGCTGCTCCTCAAGGTCACATTTCGTGCTCTCTGGTTGGTCAATCTCACGTGCCTGCCTCCCTCGAATGACGTCACCCTCCTCGAAATGGAGCATAAAACTGGATTTGCGCGAACCGCCGCTGATTGGTCAAAAAAGAGGGAGCTCCCCGCCACTGTTTTCGCGCGTAGATTCAACTAGCACAGTACCTACGATCGAGTCTTCTGTCACTAGCCAACTCTTCAAACCCAGAGGAACTAACTTTGATTTTTTTTCTTTTTTAATTGGCTGGGGGTGCACATGCGCCTATGCTCCTATCAGCAGCCGCCCCTGCTTGTGTTGCAATTGCTCATTTCACCAAACATACATTGCTTACATAGAAGCTTATTTTCCATATTAATCTGCCTGGCACTCTTGCGGAGTCTTGATGGCTTTGAATTCAACCTCCCGCTGCATAATTGGGTTTATCAGCTGAGTGACCTTGTCTGCATTGTGGGGGATGGGGAGGTGGCACACCTGTGCGACGTGGATCTCCTTTGGTGTCGGTATGGAGAAATGACGGAATCACTGGCTTTCAATCCCGTTTTTCATTTTAAACAATTTTTTTCCATTTAGGAGATAGGCAATTTTTACGCTCTTTCTAACAATGTTGCCAGATTTGAATTTTCATGAAAATTCGGGGAATTACTGCTGTTTTACTGAAATAAGGTCGAAAACAAGAAAAAATCTCCAAAATGAAATGACTCGAAAACGAAGCCTCTAATAAAAAAAAATTACTGAGCGGCATTTTTTGCTGGAAATGAGCTGTAGAATTAATTCCCGGCCTGTGGCCATTATGAAAATTGGTACAAAAATATTAATTGTGTTAATGCAAATAAGATCATAGTTATATTATTTATTTTAGCATGGAACATGTTTTAGCCATCACTTAACTGGGCAAAAACGTGACGAAACCGGAACGAAAATAGCGTGGGATTTTAGCATGGAACATGCTTTAGCCATTACCTAACTGGACAAAAACGTGACGAAATCATGGAATGAAAGTAGCGTGGGGTTTTAGCATGGAACATGCTTTAGCCATCATCACCTAACTGGGAAAAAACGTGACGAAACTGTGGAACGAAAGTAGCGTGGGGTTTTAGCATGGAACATGCTTTAGCCATCACCTAACTGGGCAAAAACGTGACGAAACTGTGGAACGAAAGTAGCGCCGGATTTTAGCATGGAACATGCTTTAGCCATTACCCAACTGGGCAGAAACGTGACAAAACTGTGGAACGAAAGTAGCGTGGGATTTTAGCATGAAACATGCTTTAGCCGTTACCTAACTGGACAAAAAAATGTACCGAAATCATGGAAACGAAAGTAGCGTGGGGTTTAGGATGGAACATGCTTTAGCCATCACCTAACTGGACAAAAACGTGACGAAACTGTGGAACGAAAGTAGCACAGGATTTTAGTATGAAACATGCTTTAGCCATCACCTAACTGGGAAATAACGTGACGAAACCATCGAACAAAAGTAGCTCGGGGTTTTAGCATGGAACATGCTTTAGCCATCACCTAACTGGGCAAAAATGTGACAAAACTGTGGAACGAAAGTAGCGTGGGGTTTTAGCATGGAACATGCTTTAGCCATCACATAACTGGGCAAAAACGTGACGAAACTGTGGAACGAAAGTAGCGCCGGATTTTCGCATGGAACATGCTTTAGCCATCACCTAACTGGGCAAAAACGTGAGAAAACTGTGGAACAAAAGTAGCGTGGGGTTTTAGCATGGAACATGCTTTAGCCATCACATAACTGGGTAAAAACGTGACGAAACTGTGGAATGAAAGTAGCTTGGGGTTTTAGCATGGAACATGCTTTAGCCATCACCTAACTGGGCAAAAACGTGACAAAACTGTGGAACGAAAGTAGCGTGGGGTTTTAGCATGGAACATGCTTTAGCCATCACATAACTGGGCAAAAACGAGACAAAACTGTGGAACGAAAGTAGCGCCGGATTTTCGCATGGAACATGCTTTAGCCATCACCTAACTGGGAAATAACGTGACGAAACCATGGAACGAAAGTAGCGCCGGATTTTCGCATGGAACATGCTTTAGCCATCACCTAACTGGGCAAAAACGTGACGAAACTGTGGAACGAAAGTAGCGCCGGATTTTCGCATGGAACATGCTTTAGCCATCACCTAACTGGGCAAAAACGTGGCGAAACTGTGGAACGAAAGTAGCGCAGAATTTTTTAATGATTTTCACTTACAACCCGACCCGTTTCTAGCTCATTTACAAACTTGTATTACACCATAAAGAGCTAAATTAAAACAACAGACAACAAATTCCTAGTAAAAGGAAACAGCAAACAAACAAAACACGGCTAAAGGATGTTCCATGTTTTTTGAATTTTAGCCAAAGGCTTTCTCTTTCTTCACTTTTGAAAATTGTATTTTTTTCCTATTTTTATGAAGTTTTTTCTTTTATATTTGTATCTACTCTTTGACTACCATACTAATAATAAGTTTAAAGCGCAACTCCGTGCAATGCCTAAACGCATAAAGTGAACAACAAATTACCTTCCACAGAATGTTTTCGAAGATGAATGAGTTTTACAAAACAATTTCCCCGGATACAATTCTCGATAGTGTGAAACCGGACGATGCATGTGTGGTCAAAACTCCTGATGGATCCTGGAAAAGAGGTGTCGTGATCGAGACGCTTGACAACAAACACGTGCAGGTTTGTTATTTTGTTCTCATCAAGTGGATATTTAAGTAACTAACGAGGCGATTATATGAATGGCTCCATCGATACAAAATAATCACAAACCTACGTATTATTCAATTTTTTAGTCATAATAATATCTTTCAATATTTGGGAGTTTTATCGATACCATATTGCTTTGCTCCAGATCCACCTCGTGGATGAGGCGTCGGACATAACTGTGTCTACTGAGAATGAAGGTGTACTGGCGAAACTTGATTCGGAGTTTTGCGAACTCTTTGACAGGACTGTTGAGTGTGGACTTGGCGGAATCGTTCCCGCTGGTTCTTCTACGTGGACTCTCACTTCCATCAGTGAAATGCAAGAATTCGTTGATAACTATCAAGACAAGCTCTACATGACTAGTATGGTAATAATCTACGTTGAAAAATTGTATCTTAGTAAAAGGTTATTGCTTATCATTAATTTTTGTTGCATTCACGTTTATTACAGAAAGATATCCCGGAAGAAAAGGGTAAAATTAAAGTTTTGCTGTTCGGTAGGAAGAAATCGAAACCGACTGCCACCACGCCAGCGTATGAATCTTGGCCTAGTCTCAATCATGAACTCAGATGGAAAGGATTCGCCAAACCTGACGAATTGTAAAAATATCCCATTGTTTTCAATTGCCTATTTAATAACGAATAATATATGTTGCATGAACTTAAGTCAGATATTGTTGAAGTAGCTCGGTTGGTGGGAGCCTGAATGTCCAAAAGTTAGTTTCGTTTGGATGATATTCATGAATGATTAAGAGATTATTTATTATGAAAAAACGGAACAAACCCAATGAGGAATTTTACCATGTCAGAATTTCCTATTTTTGGTTTATTATTTTCAATAATAAACCTTTGGAATCGACCAAGAAAAAAAATTTTCAACACCCCCTCAAAATTTGATGGTTTACGTTTCAAGGTACGTAAAATCCAAAAATCGAAAAAAAATTTGGCCGTCCGTACGCCGTACGCGGCACTTTTGCCACTTAGCATTGACCGATTTTGATGAAATTTGGTATGTAGGCTCCATTTGGGGTCTAGTTGTGCCCCGAAGATTTTGGTTGATGTAGGTCACTTCTAAGGGTTCCAAAATCAATTTTGAATTTTGAAAACGCCCTAACTCAAAAAATTTTGATATAACGGTATTTTTTTCCTTCAATTTAAGATTCTATAGAATTTTTAGAATTTTTTGAGACCACCCGGAGCTCTGTAGGACAAACCGTTCGCTCACTACGAGAATTTAAAGTTTGGACGTACTATAAATCAGAAACACGAGTGTGAATCGCAAAACAAGCCTGATCTCCGTTCAAATTAAAGCTGACCGAAATGCGATCGATGTTTTTCTTCATGTTGGATGGTTGGTGGCTCTGCAGACGAGTGATCTATGTAAAAATAATAAACCGTTGTGTAATAATTTGCAGCGTTTTTACCCCAAAATCGGATTCAGCACCTCGAAAAACCCCCTACGTCAAACTTTCAGCCCGTACTTCCTAATTTACGAATAAACAAAACAGTCTAGAAAATATGAAGCTTTTAAAAAACCGGGAGGATGACTTCATCCTGGAATAGTTTATTTACGGCTGCATGCAGCGCTGAGATCGTAAAATCCACACTCCTGAGATGCAACATTTCATAAAACCAGTAAAGATCGAAATCGAAAAACTGAAGAAAAAATAGAAAAAGCAAGATGTAGAAAATTAGGTTTCCCCTGGTTTTTATTTGATAACTTTCCTCTTAGACAACACGATTTCGTCGTACCATCGGGCAACACTGGGAGGCGATGGCGATCCGATCAGCCCAATCAGTGAGCGTTCCCACTTCACGTTGAAAAGGTCCGTTTTCCCGGTTATTTTTTGGAATCATAAATTTTGATTGTCTCCCAAAAATAACAGGAGACATATTTTCCGAAATCAACCCGATTTTCATCCTTCCCACACCATTAACTATTCAGGAAAAATGCAAACAGAATTCGGTGAAATTCCTCATTACAAAATGTAGTCTAACTTAATACAAAAAATAAGAATACAACACAAAAATGAATGGACAAATCGCAGAAAAAATAGCAAAGAAAAAAAAGTAGCATAAGTCAGAGAGTGAAGATGGACATTAGGCTGGGTTCTGATGGAGGAGAGAGTATCTTTGAAGGGAGGGGAAGTGGAGTGCAGGTTAACCTCACGAGGAATTCGACTGGAGGGACGATGAAGTAGATAATTATCTACTTCATCGTCCCTCCAGTCGAATTCCTTTACCGTCCCCTTTTCCACCACTAATTATAATTAGTGGTGGAAAAGGGGACGGTAAAGGGAAAAACTGTACAGGATGCATGGCAGGGAACATGGAATCGAATGTGGGCCAGTAGATCACTCGACTCAGTCCTTCCAGATAGCAGACCTTGGAAGAAGGCAATATCCGCACCAAGGCCACGGTCTCGAGGAGATAGCAAGTTGAAACGCCGAGAGAGATCGGCATAGATTACCCTATCGCGGGGAATATCAAGCTTAAAAGCCAGGTAGCGAAGAAAAACTTTGAAGACCCGCTCAATCTGTGCGAGAGGTGAAAGATGTGTATTTGGTAGTTTCCTTGGGTGTGTTTTCGAATTTCAAAAAGTTAGTTTTGTGTGGAAGATAACCTCAACATTGATTTTTAATGTTTTCTTTCATACGAGGCATGTCCCAAAAAAGGTCTCCATGGTCGTTGTAGGTAGGGACATTTTTTTTTTTTTTTTTTTGTTATGCATTGACATTGGCGTAGCGTAGCTCCTCTCCTTTCGAACTAGAGGGAAACCAAGTTGATTGGGTGTTTAGTTGTCATTTTATCGGCACTTGCGATGGAGCCTGTTCTTCTACCACCGCCAATTCGATTTCTGTATTCAACCAGAGTGTACTCCGCGCTATTGTACAATTTTTGAACTCACGGGGTGAAACGCTGATAGTGAGTTTTTGGCAACCACTGACGGGCCAGTGGAACCTCTTCACAAAGCTCGGAGTTTGCAGGTGACAATGAATTTGCCTCCCGACAACAGCGGGCGACGATGAAAGGGTGTCCCCAGACAGTCGCCCGTTCCTAGAGGCCCACTGTCACAAGCCCCTCCCTTCCCCCCCTGTCCAAATTTAACGGGCTTCCTCCTTCAACTGGGTAGCATCCTCTGTTGCTCGCGCTAGTCTCCTCCTAACGGGGCCTGTCAGATTTTGGCTCCAAAAACTCTCTATCGTCAAATGTGTGAGACGTATGGAAACAGCTGTATGTCAGCAAAGAACGAGACAGACAGAAAAGGAAGTTCAAAGTGGCCCAGTCAGCTCGTTAAGTCATGGTCACTGTGTTTTTAGCACCAGAAAGGAGTGCTTGTCGTTGAATTCACTACTGGGACCACCATTAACCCATTCAACCCCGATGACATCATATGATGTCAGGGTGGAATTTCGGTCGGCCCGGTGACAGCATAATATGCTATTATGATGCATATTATGATGCCATGGCTCACAGGTTACCTCTATCTCTTCAAAAATGTTGGCTGAGGCCTGGGAAGGTTGTATAACCTTGGCCTGGCAGTTTTCCCGTTAGCACCCTTTGCTCGACGTAGATAACACGATGGATTGTGGAAATCAGCTGTTTTGCACCTTTACCAGCCTCCTGTTGCAAATACGCCCCCTATATCGAATGTTGTGGAAAGAGCAGCATGGGCCATGGGGTGGGAGCGCGAATCAGGCTCGGGGTTGAATGGGTTAAAGATTCCTCATATTGTGGGACCCTCAAAAAACTTCGTTGGGCCATTCAGAATTGTAGACGAGGACAGCTGACGAAGAAATCTTCCTTCACGACAAGGCCTGGCCACATGTGCACCATAGAGGTTTTGGGATCAATTGGTTGGGACGTGATTTCCCATCCCCTTTATTGTCCTTCGACCCAACAGACTACCACTTGTTCTTGGGTCTGAAGCCGCATTTGGGTGGAAAAAGGTTTGATTCGGACGTGGAAGTGAAGAATGCAGTCACCCACTATCTGGAAAAAGAGGTGGCGGCGAGCCACCTTTATGAGCTCACCTCAATTTAGTTGGGACGGTCACGTGACGTCTCCTTCTGAATTGCGGGGAGCAGATCAACGATCAGAGGCTGATAAGGACAAAAACTTGGAATCCCATTTCATCCTATGATAGTTCTAGAAAATTCAAAACTTGTAAGGTTGTTGGACACTACACTTAATGGTGCTTTGGTGGTCCTTTGTTGCTTACAACTCTGGAGTATAGGAGTTAGAAATGAGTCAAATTATTTCAGAGGAAGAGGATTTGTAAGGGAAAATATAGATAACTCAGATTTGTGGTTTTAAGAATACTACCAGAGAGCGGGACCAAGTGGAAAGATAGTTTTTGGTGCTGGTTGGAAAACTAAAATGTCCAGAATTAGTGGTCCTTTTTAAAGCAAGGTGAGGAGAGGGAGGACTGTCCCCCACTAGGGCCAGGACGTTTCCCTCTATTCTCAGGACCGAGCTAGGGAATCTAGCCCTAGCGTGTTCGCGCACCCTTGCCCTTAGCAGGAGAAGCATATGTAGGAGTTTTTTAGCCCTGCCTTTCTGGCCCTCGTTGGTAGTCTTTTGTAGTATTGAAACGATAATGTACATAATCATTATTTCCATTTTCAGCACTAAATGGGATAGCGAAGGCAACATAATAAGTGACCAAACTAATGTCATGGAAAATGAAATAGAAGTGCTGAACTCTTTGCTGAGATCTCACTTCCACACAACAGCTGATGTGAGTATCGTTTCATAATTTCCTACCATTTGCCTTCATATGATGAAGGCCTTGTCCTGGAAGGGGGTTCTGGTAGCCGTGATCGTTCGCCGACGCGTTTCAGGGCCGAGATAAGAGCCAATCTCAGCGGAAAAGATCGTGAGTTTGAGTCTCGGTCACCGGGCGTGTTTTCTGGCAGTTGCGGCTCGCCACCTTCTCGGCACAACCCATGGCGGTGAGGCAATGGGAAGCCATGAGCGAAATCATCAGAACAAATTCTGATCTTCCCTTTGGAAGACAGCTGATGACGTCCACGACGCCAGGAATGGCAGTCGGACGAAAATTCAACTTGAAATGGTTGTTTACTTTGAAGTAGAGTTGGAAATATTCTTATGGAATAACCATCTCGTATTTCTACCCAATGATTAAAAAAATATTATTTTATTTTATTAATCAAATAATTATAATGTAGATATGAGTTGGGTATGGTTCAATAACAAAACGGAGTGTGATTTATATCGATTGACTTTAATCGTAAACAGGTCCGAAATGAAATGAGAATGGATTTTGGGTATCACGGGAAACCGCAAAATATTAAAATGTGTGAAGAGATCACTTACCAGGAGCAAGGCAGGAAAGTGACTGAATGCCGAGCTCGTTCCCAGTCTAGGAGAGTAGCCACGCCTCCTCAGGCCTATTCCGCTGCAACTACACTTTACTTTCTCTCTGATGTCCTGGAGAAGTCTGTGGAAGTTGGAGCTACGGGAGATGTACTGCAGCAGTTGTGGTCTAAGCAGCTAGTCTCTGGGTGCAGTTGTGTACCTTGATAAGCTGGGAGTTGGCAAGGCTGCACAACTGTACAGGTGATTTGATAGTGTACAAACTTGAACTTGTGTTCAAGTTTGAAAAGGAGGGTCGGAACCACAGAGTAATGGAGACAAGTTAACAGAGAAGAAAGCCAACGTTAAAATGGTGTGCAAGCATTTTTGAGGCTGCCTCAGTTGCGCCATCTACTTTCAGCTAGGAATGAGGAACTACTACGGAAGTCGCGGGGGGGATAGGGCACACTCTTCATACCGCTTCTTTTTAAATCCTTTCCAATGACCAGAAATTGATAACTTTTCGTTTCATCATCATTTAGATTTGCAAAAATTACTAGGAAATTCCATTCGAGGCGATGGATATTTCCCAAGTTGCCCTTAGAATTGTTGTTGTCCCTATCGCGAGTTGTTCAAATGTTGAATCGACAACTGCCACCCATAGAAACGTTTGAAACCCAGTGTATTATTGAAAATCGCTCGATTTTTTCGTACATACCTATCGCGAATATAACTAAATGTTATCAAATTAATTACTTGGATGCGGCCGGTTACGCACGAAGGAGAAAAATATGTGATAAACAAGGTGACTTGTTGTGATGTGGTTGGGAACAAACGATCGAGAACCGGTCGTGAACGCGATCTGCCTCTTTCCGCTATAACTACGTCCTGGAGCTCCACCAATCAGAATGCTTCTCGGGCTCCCACATTCAGCTTTCAGCCCAGTGGTCGGAACCCACCTAAGGATGCTTTTGTCCTCTCTTGTCGCCAGATCTGATGGTTACTTGGGAAATGGTGAACCCTCAGGCAGAGGGAAGCGAGCAGTCGGCCTCCCCCACTTTGGTCGATGGTGAGGAGTGGCACTAACGGGGTGTTGCTACTGCTGGTGGTAGGCCCTCCATCTGGTGCGCTTCTCAGCCTGGGGGCCCTGGTGTCGGCTGGGCACCTTGGAAGTGACCAGGAGGTCTCTCTGGTCACAAGTGTGTCAGTTCTGAAGAAGCCTTTTAGTGTACACTATTGAGGAGGGCAAAGTTCACCTTGAACAGTAGAAACAACAATAGATAGAGTAAGATATCATACGTTGAAACGAACTGCTATTCATGTTGGCGTTGAATGAATCCAATCGAGTCCTGCCCGGTCCAACTTTTACCCCCATGAACTGTTTTCCTTTTTATCTGTAAGTAATGTTTCCAGTTTTATTCACTGAGAGATGAGAGCTGTGTAATAGATGATAAATATAGTTGTAGTGCGTCTTGAATTCAAGATTGAATTTGTCACAATAACTAGCAAAACAAATTTCATACCTTGCATTGATAGCTTCAGTCCCAATATCAGTGTTATGGAGTGGTTGTATGTATATTCGTTTCAACTGAACCAACATTACAGGGTGCTGTGGATCTCTCTAAACCTGTTGACGGCAACCCAGGAGCCCGCAAAATATCGTGGCCTCGTGCTGACACACCGAAGGAATTGACGTTCATAGCGAAAGTTACGTACGTTGGCAGCAATTGTGATGTTTGGATCCAAGACTCCAAGAACGGTAATAGCGGGTTTTAACGAACCACTAAATTCCATTGAGTAATCCTGATTGATGGTCCCTGTAAAAACTGAAACATCTATAATGGCTTAAAAATTTACTCAAAACTATTATAGTTTAGCTTATACTCGGTGCGTCATGTCAGTGCTGGTTTTAAATATTCCTTGATATATTATGTTGATTTCAAAATTTTTTCGAATTTAGAAAAAACACCGGAAATCGAATTTTGAAAAATGTGTAGGTGTACTCTGTGGTGTCACCAGACGTGTACTGCTCGGCTCATACTTGAACTGGAGGGCTTTTTATAGAAGCACTTCCCTCCAATCCCTCCCTACCACCACCTTTCTCATCTTCCGTCATCCCAAGGGCCAGCGTCCTCCCCATTAACTTTTGATTTTAACATGGAACATGTTATTGCCCTAGGGTAACTACCCGAAAAACGCTACGTGGAAGGGAAACGCGTGGGGCGGTCTGGGTTTGGGGAAACGGGGCAGAAACCCAATGGTTTTGGGGCAAACGGCAATTGGGTTTGGGGTACAAAAAGTAATGGGTTTGGGGAAACGCACTTCAACCATTAATAAAGCAATGGGTTTGGGGAAACAGGATAAAACCGCACCGCAGGATTCCCGCACCGCACCTGCCCATGTGATACTCCTAAATAATGAAGGAAAAATAGTAATATCTTCATTTCTTTTAGTTGGCTCACACAGTCCTCCAAAGTTAATGGACACACGGGCAACACCCCTCGTCTAGCTCCATATAGTGGAGAATGCAGTAAGGCGAACTGTGACCCAAAACCATTGCGAGTCCGTGCCGGGCCGATTGCAATCCTTTTCCCCAAAATCAATGTAATGACATTTCGTCATCCCCACTCCTCGACCGGTTTCCCAAACCCATTACGCTCAACGCGTGATGGTCACGCGCCTTTTAAACACTCCGGTCACGCGCCTTTTCCGACACTCCAATCACGCGCCTTTTTTGACACTCAGGCTTTCGAGGTGCAAAGCGCCGAGTTTTTCTTAATGCATTTTAGATATGTTGCTAGGGATAATATAACTGTTGTATTATACCTACCTACTGCTAATGATTCTGCACTAAATTTGGCTAAAACATGTTCCATGCTTTGATAATTAACACAGAAAAAAAACCTTCATAATTTGCAGCGTTCTTGTTAGACGATTGCCTATTCTTTTATATTGTTCCTCCTATTTTCAGTTACTGTTTCTCTCAATGTCATCAACCAAGAAGCCTCGAAAATGTGCGAAGGCACTGAGACTCCGTTCCCGCCAATTGCCTGGGAAGTTGGCGACATCTGCCTTGGTAAATTTCATCTTGATGGCAAGTGGTATCGCTCGGAAATTCTGAAGGTGAGTTTTATTGTGTTTGCGATTACTAGTTTGTAAGGTATTCTGCAATTTACCGAACTATTATTTCAGCTAACTTTGCAAGGTTGTATGGGTTACAATGATATTAATATTGTCGCGGAATCGAATTTTTTAAAAATTTATTGCGATCACATGATTTTCATCATTTAGCATCAGGTGATTTTTTAGACCTGTTGCGATCTTGAATAAAATTTACTTTCTTGCTAGAAACTGAAAAGTTTGTATTTAATTTTTTTAAAGATAGAAAATTATATAGAGAAAAAGAAAAACTGTTCATAAGTATCATTAAGAATTATTTTAAGAATAGTGTTTGAATATCAGAATTTTTCGGAAAAATTATTCATATTGTGGTTTTACTATTCTAATAAAAATTAGTGGGATCTAATAGTCTGGGAGATTGTTTCTGTGTCCATTCGTATGCCTGTCGAAATCCTTGTAACGGGCAAAACCATACGAAGTTACAGTCCGATTTCACAACAGCAAGCACAATGGCAGTTTGTACAACGAGCAATGCAAGGTGGATAAGGTGCATACTATAAGTTGAAAGACTATACGAAACACCTTGATGCCGGCTATTTTTGGTGGAGCAGTTTCAGGAGAAGAGTATGGCTTATTTGCCCTGCCTGTTGCAAAGGGAGGCATGCCCTGGTCTGATCCAGTTGGTTCAGCAGCACTAAGCTTTGACACGTCGAAGGAAGGTGCTTCATTCTTGGAGAGGGTGATTGGAACTGGCCTTAGCTTTGATATTAATGCACATCTAACCCGACTGAAAGAAGCAAAACAGAAAGCAATTGAAGAAAGAAAACGCTCAGAAGATACCCAGTTAAGCTCAGTTCTGGCAAATTTCTCAGAAGAAAGACGGAGAAGCATTGGTCGAGCAGTCCTCAATACGTCCAAAGTTAAAGTCTCTGGTTGGCTGTCAGCACTCCCACTGAAGAAGCACAACTATGACCTTTCACAGAGTGAATTTCGTGATGCTCTAGCAGTGCGGTATAAGCGAACACCAGTGAACTTACCCAACTCCTGTGACGGTTTTGGAAGCACGATAGAACATGCCCTAAGCTGCAAGAAAGGTCTGATTTCACGGCGGCATAATGAAGTAAGGGATGTTCTTGGTAACTTATGACGTCGGTTTGGAGGAATTGTTGTAAGGAGCCCATTATCACAGAACCAACTCAGATGCAACCTTGCTTCAGAGGGGACTTGGCGTGTCGAGGGGTTGGGAAGTCACAGAGGGAAGCATTATATGACATCCGTGTAGTTGACATAGATGCTCCCTCATATGTTTCTCGACCCGTTGCAGCTGTCCTTTCAGGAGCCGAAGAAGAGAAAAAATAAAATATCTGAGTGCCTGTGAGAAACGACGAGCTTCAGTCACTCCTCTGGCGTGTTGGGTCGAGCCGTTTGCGTCCCTGAAATGGTTGCTTTTTGTAAAGGTACTGGCAGAAAGGCCGTCAGAGAAATGGGGTCGTCCACAAGGTGCACTCCGAGGATGGCTGAGAGCCAGAATGTGCATCAGGGGCTCGATAAAGAGATGGCGGAGTGCAGATGAACTGCTGGGGTTCAACGATGGAGCAGCACTTCAAATGGGTCTCTCTTAGTAGCTTGTCTTCCCTTCCTCCATGCGATCCTTTCAACGCTGCTACAGTGTTACGATTGAAAGAAAGCGGCTGGCTTGGTCAGGTGTCCATATGTATTACAGTCCCAAAAACGTCTTCCTTCTTCTACCTGTCACTCGCGCCAGGGAAAAATGAGACCGAGGGTGTTGACTTCCGACCAATGAGGAAGTGGAAGGTGTGTTTATTAGAGACCGTTTGTGGTTGGCCAGGGTTTCGGGATTGACTTCCAGGCAGTGGTTCCCAATTATATACACAGAACATCTACTATTGAGATGGACCACACTTCAAAGGTCAGGTACGGAGGCTCGACCCTCTGACTCACCAGGCTACCAAAGATTTTGGAACAGGTAGTCGTCTATGTTAGGAGGTATACCCTGCGGGAAATCGGCCAGCCGCTTTCTTTCAATCGTAGCACTGTACATCAAATGCACTGCTGTACGGTATCCACAAAAGATCAACACTTACCTACGCTCCCTACAATAAAAATGATTATTTACGAGGAATTTTTTTTCAGAGATTGTTTAGATTGGCGTGTAGATGGTCCCCTATGAGAATGATTGCCCTGGGACTGGTAACCTCTGAGCATGCGCGAACGCAAAATCCTTGTAACAGACATACGAGTTAACTTAACTTCTAAATTCAACATTTAACTTAACTTCTTCATTTTTCGTCTGAATTTGATGAAAGTTTCCAGAATTTTTCAGATTGGCGTTTAGATGGACCTCTTGAAAATCATTGCCCAGGAACTAGTAGTAGAAACGTGATTGTTCTTGTAACAACCAAAATTCTACATTTCCATCCGATTTCGATGCAATTTTCTGGGACTGTACGTATTGGGATGATGATGGTCCCCTATGAGGGTCGTGCTAGGTTGTTGGATATTAGCTACCATGCATCGGATCATCTATACTAGGAAGCTATGTACCATACCCACTTGGCTGACTTTTTTTCTTTTCTTCTGTGTCATTCTGATAATTGATAGACATTTACACTTACAAATTATTATTATTACTTATGCCACGATAATAGTTCTTTGATCGTTATCAATCTACTTCTAGCTCGATGCGTTGCCTTCCCGTCATTTGGTGAGATTCGTGGATTACGGAAATGAGGAATACCTTTCGAATGAAGAACTCCGGCGGCCAGATGGAATTACCTTGAGGCCCATCCAGTCTCACACCTGTTACTTCGACAATCTTTCTCCGGTACATAAATCTGAATAATTTCATATAAATTCTAGAAACTTTGAAAAAATATCAACATTTTTTCGTCTAAAAGGACCAGCAGTACTTAGTAGGTGACCCCCTTAGTTCAGACTATACTACACCCCTTACACACATGTACTATACTACACACATATACTACATCATGTGTCACACTTGGGTACTTTGTACATGCACATTTTGATGCAACCTCGCGGCTGCGCATCTTTGAGCGCGAACTGAACGGGTTGCGCGCGATAAAAACAATTCGGTTGAGGGGTGAAATTTTCATGAAATTTCCGCAGAATCCGAATCTGCAATAAAAAATGGGGGTCTCATTTGAAAAAACGAAGTTGGTGTGCGTTGCGCACGATTGTGCACGTGCGCAATGCGCACCGAGGTCCTTTTTTTTGAGATCCTTGGGAAAAATCATGAAGATTCAAAAAAAAAAAATTACCACTATCTGGACGATTTTAGCAGGGATGACCACTCGTGACACCCTGCATATTGCAAATATCAGAGGGAGAATAGAGCTCCACGTCAATTAAATGAAATTTGGGTCTTTTATAGAATAATTTAGTTGGCAAATTGCGTATAGAATACGGTAGCGAGTTGAAAAATCGCCCCCCATTCTGCATCGGATTGCATTTCAGGGTAGTGGTCAGGCGGGCTGCTGGGGGGCGCAAGTTATTTCGATGCCTAGAGAAATGGCCGTGCACAGTTGAACCACTTTTAATTTCATTCAAATTATCAACTAACAAGATGCAGCTGTAAGCATAAAGGCCTGGCACTGTCGACACATTGTGCTTTCCTGAAAAACCCTTTGCAGCTCTCACCATACTCCAACCCAAACAACGTCCTAATGACAGATTTCTATTGTCTGAAAATGACCTTGCTGTTGGCGGAGTACGCTGATAGATGCGGAACTTTAATAGTTTGAACTATCTTGATACTCATTCGATGAGCTTCGTACCTCATCAACATGAAGGACTTTCTTTTCTGGCTTGTTTTAAGCTAAAAAAAAAAACAGTCATTTGACAAACTATGTCTTCTAAAACTCTTCGGAAACACGCTTTTTAGCTTAAAACAAGCAGTTTGCTTAAAATCCAAGTCGTTCCAACGCTTCTTCGCGTTGCTGATGAATCACCGTATGACGAAAACGATTGACCGAAGTCCCATCTACACTAAAACAAGACTGACTGAATACAGTCAAAACGTTTCAAATTCCCACTTTCAGTGGTGATCGTTTTGTTTGGTTCTTCGTTTCGATCTTTCGGATCTCTTCAGCTAAGCATGCGCAAACTAGCCTTTTCAGACTGAGTGCTAGCTTAGGACAAAGTTGAGTTAAACAGAGTTGACGAATCGTCGTTTGACGAAAGTCGTTTGACTACATAACTTTTATAGTTTTCTTCCTATTTTGATTGGAGAGATTTAGCTCTGAGTGGTCTCTCTTGAATTTCTTCGCTGTTAGACCAGTACCATCTACTGCGCAAGTACAAATGTAAAGTCTTTTCATTGAGATTCCTCTCTCTCACTTAATTGACAACACACTGCTTCTACCGTGACACATTTTCGCCTAGTTGCGTAGTTACCTCAGCTAAGTGACAATTACGCCTCCATTTTGTAGCCCCTACTCTAACATTTTTGTACATTCAATCCCTTTCTATTCCAGGTCGGAGATATCTGGCCAGCCAACCATATTGATGAGATTCATAAAATGATAGTAGACCAACATGTTGTTATCAGTCTCAGGGAACTGGGGAACGACTTGCTAGGGGTAAGTATAACTAACCTAAGTACCTACTGTAAGGTGTGGAAAGGGACGAAAGTTATTATTGCCATAACTCCACTTAGTACTCGCTTTTGATAATACTGAAAGCAACCTTTGTGGAACCCCATTCTGGAAGTCATTCGTAGAGACGAGACCGTCAAATAATTCGTCATTCTGAGAATTTGTAATTTTTAATCAACATTCAAATTCCGACATCAACTTTCCTTATTTCAATTATCAGAAGTAGCGATAAACTTAATGTTTAGTGTAAGGGACTGAAATTACGCGCAGTAATCTTTTAGGGAAATACATATTCCTTCTCCATAAATCTCGTACTTTGCTATTATCAGTTCCCCCTTCACTCCCTCTAGCACTAGAAGAACGGTTCTTGTAATTATTGGAGAGTTACAGCAACATTTGGAGCCGTTCAGACGTGAGAAGCATCTAGGGAGAGCATCGAGTGGATGCTAACTTTCCGACGTGAGTCTCACGTCCATCCTGTGACTGACGTTGCTTTAGATTTTTCTACACTCCATAGGTAACGTTAACTCAATCCACGGTTTTTGTTTTCGTTGAACCGATAAAGGAAAACAGGAAGGAAAGTATAAGGAAATCAATGAAGTACGCTCGTTTATTACCCAAAATAATCGTGAAAGTATAAATAAATAAATGCAAAATGAATGTGAGCACCTAATCGTGCATTTCAGTCCATCCCCTTGTCTGAGGAGTAGATGACTGACAACTGAATTCAATGAGATTGGTAGTTTATGATCAACCTCGGACTAATCAATCTTTTCGTATTATATTCCAATATTACCTTTTCGAAGTAAAATAAATACGAAGTCGGTCAAAAAGGTAGAAGAAACTTGCCTTCAATGGGAAAGAAATTGAGATCGATCGTCCAACTGATGTCATCGAGATTGAACATCCCCATCCACACATCAGACGCCGCAACAGACAGAAATGTATAAGGGAGCAATATTCACTTCAAGCGAAATGTATAAGGGATCAATCTTCAATTCACTTTACCGCGACCCTTAAGATAAAGAACTCACAAAAGATTCACCGAAACTCTTCAAAACTAAAGAAAAAGAATGATCAGCTGATTGACGGCGGCCATTCGCTCAGCCACAAAAACAAGGAGTTGACCTAGTAGATTATCTCACATCAAAAACGCGAGAGGGCCGAGTCAACTGTCTTCTGTGAGCCTAACGTCATGCGCGAGGCTCGCGTTTCTGACGTGAGTCTCGCATTTTTGTACGTATCTTGGCCCGCTGTAACTCTCTATTGTAATTACGGGTTTCTGCGATTAGGATGTTATCGGCAAAAGCCAATGCTCCTACTCGCACCCCAGGGGCGAGAACAAACCCTACTTCAGTGGGCAGCTTACCCAAGGCCGTATCCACAACTGGGTTGAATAGGAGTGGTGACAGGGGATTCCCATGGCATACCCCACGCCCGATCTGTAAATCCCATGACATCTCACCCCCTGCCTCGAGGACCGTCACGCCTTCATGGTACAGACAGGCCACACACTCGATTAATCGAGATGGATTCCGATACCACGAAGGCAATCGGTCGGGGCAAGGTGACTGACTGTATCAAAGGCCATAGCGACGTCCAGAGTGGCCAGATGCAGTTGGTGGCGCTTCATACAGGCGAGCGAGATGACAGTTTGGAGAACTGTAAGGTTCTCCGCTGTGCCATCTGCTGGCCGAAACGCTCTCTGGACGTCACCAATGACACCAGCCACCTGGAGGCGAGATGCCAGTACTTTTTGGAAGTGGCGGAAGACTACCAACGAAATAGATATTGGTCGATAGCCTCCAGGCCCACTCCTCCTTTCTTGGGAATAAACACTGTTCGGACACGGGTCAACGCTTTTGGGGGTCTTCCCGCAAGGAGGAGTAAGTTGAGGATGAGCAGCCTTATCGTGTTTGGTGCTTTATTCCAGCATCGGGCAGAAACACCAGGCCCAGCGGAAGTGGAGTAGTAACTAAACTTTGTCCTACTCTTCTGATTGAGCGAATAAGCTATGAAATTTGTGTTCTTCATAAATAATATTAAGTAACGCTAATATTAATGGTATTAAGTTGTTACAAATGGTTACTTAATGGTATTAAGTTGTTTACAAAATTAAAATGAGGTTTATTGCACAATTATTTAATTTTTCTGCGTGCTTTTTAAAATTTCATTTCTGATAGTTATATCTTATCTTTACTCCTGTAGTTCATTCGATATTCGTATCTTGGTTTTAGATAAAATCCATGCTTCTCGGTAACGGGGAGAACGCGCTAAATGAAATCATCTCACGACGGTTGGGAGTCTACCGCAAGATCGTCACTGAACCAAAGGAAGATACCTCAAAACCGTCTGATTCGAGCGTCTCAACCAAATCGCCAGAGTTGAATGTCACATCTAAACCACCAGATGTGAATGTCTTGACAAAATCACTGGATGCAGTGTCCTTAGCATCGGATTCATCGTGGACCACTCTGAGCTCAGAGCTTAGTAACCCCCAAAAGGAAGCTAAGGTTGAGAAACTCGATGGTACCTCACATCTGGAAGACTCAGCTTCACACGCTTCTCCTGGAGAGGGCGCATGTTTACACGCCTCACCAGTAGTTAATTGGCTGAGCTTGTATGAGACAGAAAATAGGTACAAGGTGAGTGAATGATATGAAGATACATGGTGTGTGCCAGCAATTAATCAACTGTCTACGTTCAAGTTGTCAATGACAGGTTGGATATGGAGCAGACTTGACAGGCTTAGATAAGAAAGTATGACAGCAATGATTTTCGACCAGAAGTGACGGAGCTAAAAGGAGTGGCACATAGCATCATCTGGGTGATGGATGCAACGTTATTATGGTGTGGAGTGCCACGGAGTTGCACGAGTTGGGCATCTCAGTAGGTCTATTCACCAGACGTGTACTGCTCGGCTCATACTTGGACTGGTGGACTTTTTATAGAGGCACTTCCCTCCATCACTCTCTCCCACCCCACCCTCTCCATCATCCCCTCGGCCCGGCGTCGGGTGGCTCCTGGGCGTCCTCCCCATTAACTTTTTAGTTTATTTTTTAATTTATAGCTTGCCCCCTCCGTCACATTGAAGACCTCCAATCTTTGAGGATATATCAATTAAAAAAATGTGTTATTAGGTACCTACAAAATCTAGAGCAGTGAAAGTAAGTCAGGGTATTGGGGCGCACTTGACCACTAGGAGCTTTAGGTTTCCATGGAGATGTGAATAGTACTACTTTCTCTACCAAAAACTCAGGGAATTTCTTTTTTATAACCCTAGGAAAAAGGATGAGGGTTTCTGCAAATCAGCCTAAGTGAAGTAACCATTGGCGACTCCTCCAGGCAAACATAGCAAACACTGTTTGCCCTACTAAAATTATGCAAAATGAACAAATTAAGTTTCGTTGAGATTCTCCTAAATTTCCATTTTTTAAGTAATATTTAGCCGATTTTGGATATTTTTTTAAAAATTTAGGGACTTTTTCATGATAACCAAGGATGTTGAATGAAATAGAAGAATGTAATAAGTACGTATTTTTCCTAGAATACTAGCCCGCAACACACCAGAGGGTTGTAGAGATTGGAAACTACGATCGATTGTGGATGGTATGTGAACTAGCGCGGGGATCGGCGATGCAAGGCAAGCAGTTCAAAAAAATGAATTTTGCGAGACTCTTTTGGATGAGAAAATACGATCGGTGGGGGGTCAGTGCGGGGTCTAGTATTCCTATACCTCTCTTATAGACCGGGAGCCGAGGCCAAAAACGGTGACTTACGAGTTGAAAGCTACAAACCAATTTTTATTAAAATGTCCTCCAAGGTGAGTAAAAAAATGGATTGCTGCCACTCCAAAGCCCCGTCTTTCAAAAATGGCGGCCGTTTGAAATTGTCAAATTTAGGGAAATGATGACTTACGTAGTTGATGGCTGGAAATAAATTCACTTGCAAGAACTAATTATCCAAAGGTGGAAAATACATCTCTGCCACCCTAATTCCCCGCCCCTGTACAGGCAGAGTCGATCAAATTTTGTCAAAATTTTGACCATTTTTTGACTTATTAGTTGACGGCTGAAATTTTTGTAGTAGGTTGGTATCCACGAGAAAGAAACAAAAAACTATCTCTGCCCTCCCCACCCCCCGTCTTCCGCTCAGCAGAATCGATTCAAAATTGTCAAATTTTGACACAAATTTTGACTTGTTAGTTGTCGCGTAAATTTTTCTTTACTAGTTCTCTATGGATATCTGGTTAATAAAAACCATCTCTGCCGTTTTGATTTCGCGTCGTTCGTTCAGCAGAGATGGTCCAAAATTTGACAAAATTTGGTCCCAAAATTGAGTTATCGAGTTGATGGCTGAAATTTATTTTGCGAGTAGCTAATTATTAGTTCTTTCGAAATTCCTTACTCTGCCATTCTGATTCCGCGTCGTTTATTCAGCAGAGATGGTCCAAATTGGTCAAATTTTGGTCCAAAAATGGACTTATTAGTTGATGGCTGGAAATTGCATAATTATCTCCTACATGCTACTGTAAGACAATAAAACACACTCTGCCATCTCGGAAACGCGTCGTTTGTGGAGCAGAAGCCAATATGTACAGGAATATGTGTGTAAAAACTGCAGGGTAAAAATCAGCACCGAAAAATTGACTTATGAGTTGATGGCTGAAATTCATATTGCGAGTAGGTAATTATTAGTTCTTTCGAAATTCCTTACTCTGCCATTCTGATTCCGCGTCGTTCATTCAGCAGAGATGGTCCAAATTGGTAAAATTTGGGTCAGCTTAAATTTGAACGGAGATTAGGCCTCTCTTGCGATTCACACTCGTGTTTCTGATTTATCGTACGTAAAACCCTTAAATTCTCGTAGGGAGCGAACGGTTTGTCCTACAGAGCTCCGCGTGGTCTTAAAAATTTCGAAAAATTCTATAGAATCTTAAATCGAAGGAAAAACAATACCTTTACATCAAAATTTTTTGAGTTTTTTCGGCGTTTTCAAAATTTCAAAATTCATTTTGGAACTCTTAGAACTGACCTACATCAACCAAAATCTTCGGGGCACAACTAGACCCCAAATGGAGCCTACATGCCAAATTTCATCGAAATCGGTTAATGCTAAGTGGCAAAAGTGCCGCGTACGGCGGACGGACGGCCAAATTTTTATTCAATTTTTGGATTCAATTTGGAAATGAAGTAGAATGTGAATAGTGAAGTTAGCTGCTGTTCCTTCTACAGGCTCTTCTCGCTGCGAGCACATCAACATAATGTTAATGACTGTCTGTAGCAGGCGGGTTTACAGGTAGAAACACATAAAGTGAATCTCACCCTTGCGTCATTCGGCCAGCATGCAGCATGCTTTGTTGTAGCTAGTGCCAGGCTATGATTTTGAGTAATTTACTAATTAAAAGTACTCTAAAAGTACTCTTTTATCTACAAGCCTTGAGTTTAGCTAGATTTTACTCGGGAATTACGTGGCATTCAAAACTACACAGATAACCAAACACATAAAATTCGATCATCATCTGCCGGACTAAATATCCTAGGTAGAAACAATTTTGAGGGGGTGTTAGACATTTTTTTTCTTGTTCGATTCCAAAGGTTCATTATTGAAAATAATAAACCAAAAATCGGCCGTAGTTCACTGGATGGACATTTCGGGAATACCTAGGTACCTTCAGTACCGATGAGTGAGTCTACATGGGTTCAATACCTAATTACTATTACTATTATTTTTTTTCTTTTGATTGTTCAAAATTATCTTGGTACAATAAATTAGACCTTGGTTCCAGTTGTTTTGGTCCAGTTTCTACCCAACTATTTCTTCAACTTATCCTTTAAAAACATTTGATAGCCTCGCATACCTATTCCACTATTTGAATGTACGCAAATATTTCGAGAGGTATACTTTCTATGGTTGTGGCTCGTTAATTTAATATCTTGCATAATCATAATCATTATAGTCATTAGATATTCCATAATCATGAGCTCAAAACGGTATTTTTGGTTCGGGTTCCTTCGACCTCTAAGAATCTGTACAGTAGCAGTAAATGTAGAATAAATAGGTAGCGAACGATAGGTAGATCACCCAGAGCTCTAGGGCCAACCGTTCGCTACCTATTTATTCTACATTTACTGCTACTATATAGATTGTTAGAGGTCGAAGGAACCCGAACCAATAATACTGTTTTGAGCTGATGATTATGGAATATCTAATGACTATACGGTCTCCTTGGTACTATCGGAAGCAATATCTTATAATCCATTGATCATAAAACTGCCAAGTACTGGGGTTTTTGGATTCGATCAATCAGGGTATACTAGAATAAAGTGGTTGAGTAGGTATTCACCTATTCATTTGTTCCGTTTGTAATTACGTATTTGAAATGGTAAACCTCTGCGTAAAAATTACCAACTAGGTTTCCTACTTATGCAAAGCATGAAAAATCCGTCAACTAGAAATGTTTTAGTTCGTACCTAAACTAGGAATAGTTTTACATAGATGAGTAGGTACTCATAATTATGATGAACTTGTACAATTTGTTTATGAGGGCCTACTGTGGTTTTTCCAGTATTTTAGAAGAGTGTCAATAATATGAGCGCGAAGGAATTTGCCCTACTAATTCCATAAAATCGATTTAAAAAAGGTATTTAGGTCTAAATAAGTGATAGTTATAGATTGAAATATGCTCTTCTCACATCCACGAAGTTATTGTTTAGATAGGTGAGTTAGAAATTAAATGCTGACAATTCGGTCAATTAGTATTGTGTGCTCATTCCTCAGGATTTCCAAACATGTATATTATGCAAGATATTCAATTAACGAGCCACAACCATAGAAAGTATACCTCTCGAAATATTTGCGTACACTCAAATAGTGGAATAGGTATGCGAGGCTATCAAATGTTTTTAAAGGATAATTTGAAGAAATAGTTGGGTAGAAACTGGACCAAAACAACTGGAACCAAGGTCTAATTTATTGTACCAAGATAATTTTGAACAATCAAAAGAAAAAAAATAATAGTAATAGTAATTAGGTATTGAACCCATGTAGGCTCACTCATCGGTACTGAAGGTACCTAGGTATTCCCGAAATGTCCATCCAGTGAACTACGGCCGATTTTTGGTTTATTATTTTCAATAATGAACCTTTGGAATCGAACAAGAAAAAAAATGTCTAACACCCCCTCAAAATTGTTTCTACCTAGGATATTTAGTCCGGCAGATGATGATCGAATTTTATGTGTTTGGTTATCTGTGTAGTTTTGAATGCCACGTAATTCCCGAGTAAAATCTAGCTAAACTCAAGGCTTGTAGATAAAAGAGTACTTTTAGAGTACTTTTAAGTAGTAAATTACTCAAAATCATAGCCTGGCACTAGCTACAACAAAGCATGCTGCATGCTGGCCGAATGACGCAAGGGTGAGATTCACTTTATGTGTTTCTACCTGTAAACCCGCCTGCTACAGACAGTCATTAACATTATGTTGATGTGCTCGCAGCGAGAAGAGCCTGTAGAAGGAACAGCAGCTAACTTCACTATTCACATTCTACTTCATTTCCAAATTGAATCCAAAAATTGAATAAAAATTTGGCCGTCCGTCCGCCGTACGCGGCACTTTTGCCACTTAGCATTAACCGATTTCGATGAAATTTGGCATGTAGGCTCCATTTGGGGTCTAGTTGTGCCCCGAAGATTTTGGTTGATGTAGGTCAGTTCTAAGAGTTCCAAAATGAATTTTGAAATTTTGAAAACGCCGAAAAAACTCAAAAAATTTTGATGTAAAGGTATTGTTTTTCCTTCGATTTAAGATTCTATAGAATTTTTCGAAATTTTTAAGACCACGCGGAGCTCTGTAGGACAAACCGTTCGCTCCCTACGAGAATTTAAGGGTTTTACGTACGATAAATCAGAAACACGAGTGTGAATCGCAAGAGAGGCCTAATCTCCGTTCAAATTTTAGCTGACCCAAATTTTACCAATTTGGACCATCTCTGCTGAATGAACGACGCGGAATCAGAATGGCAGAGTAAGGAATTTTGAAAGAACTAATAATTACCTACTCGCAATATGAATTTCAGCCATCAACTCATAAGTCAATTTTTCGGTGCTGATTTTTACCCTGCAGTTTTTACACACATATTCCTGTACATATTGGCTTCTGCTCCACAAACGACGCGTTTCCGAGATGGCAGAGTGTGTTTTATTGTCTTACAGTAGCATGTAGGAGATAATTATGCAATTTCCAGCCATCAACTAATAAGTCCATTTTTGGACCAAAATTTGACCAATTTGGACCATCTCTGCTGAATAAACGACGCGGAATCAGAATGGCAGAGTAAGGAATTTCGAAAGAACTAATAATTAGCTACTCGCAAAATAAATTTCAGCCATCAACTCGATAACTCAATTTTGGGACCAAATTTTGTCAAATTTTGGACCATCTCTGCTGAACGAACGACGCGAAATCAAAACGGCAGAGATGGTTTTTATTAACCAGATATCCATAGAGAACTAGTAAAGAAAAATTTACGCGACAACTAACAAGTCAAAATTTGTGTCAAAATTTGACAATTTTGAATCGATTCTGCTGAGCGGAAGACGGGGGGTGGGGAGGGCAGAGATAGTTTTTTGTTTCTTTCTCGTGGATACCAACCTACTACAAAAATTTCAGCCGTCAACTAATAAGTCAAAAAATGGTCAAAATTTTGACAACATTTGATCGACTCTGCCTGTACAGGGGCGGGGAATTAGGGTGGCAGAGATGTATTTTCCACCTTTGGATAATTAGTTCTTGCAAGTGAATTTATTTCCAGCCATCAACTACGTAAGTCATCATTTCCCTAAATTTGACAATTTCAAACGGCCGCCATTTTTGAAAGACGGGGCTTTGGAGTGGCAGCAATCCATTTTTTTACTCACCTTGGAGGACATTTTAATAAAAATTGGTTTGTAGCTTTCAACTCGTAAGTCACCGTTTTTGGCCTCGGCTCCCGGTCTATTATAATAGCATAAGCAAAGGCAAACAATCGACTAGCTGTTTCGTGACCTTGAAAGCAGAGAAAATTGAAAGATGAGCCATTGATGCTAAGCCATGGGTTACGCTTCCTTAGCAACCAGTAATCAACTTTAATGAAGGAATTCTTTATTTCTTTGAATGAAGTGTGAAGCGTTTTGCTTCCGAGTCTACCAAGGTAGCGGAAGCTTTGTTTTCACTTTTCAAGGATGAAAAAAAAAAGTTCTCCAAAATCAAAATTTTCACTCGCGTTTTGCGTTTTAGACCTTTCTGAACAATTTTGGTTCCGTGTCTGTGTGTCTGTCTGTCTGTCTGTCTGTGTGTCTGTCATGAATTCCTTGTAACGCGCATAACTATACGAAGTTATTGTCCGATTTCGATGAAATTTTCAGGGATTGTGCGGGTTGGTGTGTAGACGGTCCCCTACGAAAATCATCATCCCCGGACTGATAGAAGCGACTGCGCATGCGCAAACGTGAATTCCTTGTAACGGCCATAACTTCAACATTTTCCATCCGATTCCAATGAAATTTTCAGGGATATTACAGATTAGTATTTAGATGGTCCCATATGAAAATCATCACCTTCGGACTGATAGTAGCCACTGCGCATGCGCAAACGTGAATTCCCTTGTAACGGCCATAACTTCCACATTTTCCACCCGATTTCGATGAAATTTTCAGGGATTATGTGGATTAGGTTGTAGATAGTCCCCTATGAAAATCATCATCCCCGGACTGATAGAAGCGACTGCGCATGCGCAAACGTGAATTACTTGTAACAGCCGTAACTTCAACTGTCCCCCAGGGGTCGCGGGTTCGAATCCCAGCCAAGGCTAAGTATTTTTTTGATCCAATCACATACATCTACTCACTTAATTTTTCATCCGAATTTGATGAAATTTTCTAAGATTGTCCAGATTAGCGTGTAGATGGTCCCCTATGAGGGTAGTGGAAGGTACTTAGAAATTGGTATTTTGAGATTAACTACTATGCATGGGATCATCTATACAGTCGGGTTATGAATACGAGGAAGCTATGTGCCACACCCACTTGGCAGACTTTTTTTTTTTTTTTTCATCTAAATAAACTCGATTATGAAGCGAAAACATGATTGGAAGGCACTGACTATGGCAAGCTGTTTTCTTTGCTGGCGCTTGATCTATAAAAAAAAGAACCGTTGTGTAATAATGTGCTGCGTTTTTCATTATTGGTTAAGACTAGTCAAGGTGTTTGCCTGACGAATATTCCCACCTGACGCCACTGGAAGTAACTTATACAGATGAGGAAAAAGGCTGTTTTTGGTTAATTTTTTAAATATAGGTACCAGCGGACTTTTTTCGTTGTTTCCCACCCTATTGTAATGTTTCACTGTTCAAATTATGCAGGACAGCCAATCACAAAAAAATAATTAGTAGGTACCCAAGTGTGGGAACAGGTGTAGCCCCGTTGGTTGATGAAAATATATTTCCACTCGTTTTACGTTTTAGGCCTTTCTGAACAATTTTGGTTCTAGTCTGTCTGTTTGTGTCATGAAATCCTTGTAACAGCCATAACTTCTACATTTTTCATCAGAATTTGATGAATTTTTCAGGGATTGGCGAGTAGATGGTCCCCTAAGAAAATCATGGCCCCAAATTGTTAGCCTCAGCGCAAACCTTTCTATTCACTTGAGAGGTGTTGAAGTAGCCTCCCGGGTTATCCTATTCCTGGATGAGTGTCTCTATTCCATTATGGTACCTTTTCATCAAATATAGGATGTTTCTAGTCCGCTTTGGTGGGCCACAATGACCCCTCGTTACCTCATCTGTCCTGAAATTTCACGTTTTCTCTTGAAGGTTAAGGCTCGGTCGGTTGAGAATCGTCCTTGGCTCTATTGCCATCACACTGGCACTATTCCTGAAATGTTTCGACATTTTAGCCCTTCAAACAAAACACAGAAGAAGATTGTAGCTCTTAGTGTGCTCAAAAATTAAGATTTAACTAGATCTTTATATTGGTTTCACCTCCATGGTTAGTTTAGTTGCCATCCCAAGGGTTACATTTTAGATTTTTTTTTCCGGGAGAAAATGGCGTCCTTGGAAACTGCTCCATCAGAATGCGCATCGTCCCCACTCTCATCAAAACTAGCAAAAATAGGTATAATCAATATCTAATCTCAGTTTGGGACCTACTTGTAATGTTTTGTCCATTGTTTTATTTTTTAAATTTATTTATTGTGTCAGTACACTGGATTATATTGTTCGTATCGCTAAAGTCGATTGTATTTTTTGCTATTTCAGATTCCTGAGGGTGGTTTTCAACTGATGGATATTCCTTCCGAGGTGGAAGAACACAACGTCGACATCACAACCATTCTCAGTCCCGACTTGTACATGATGCAATTATGTGACTCCAACAATGAAGATGTAAGCGATTTGACCCTTTGAACGTGAGATGGTTAAATACATAAATATATAAGATCTCAAACCTTCCATATCCATTCATTACTTAAAACTAATCGTCGCTCGATAGTAGATTTAGATACATTTCACGAAAAACTGCTTCTCAACGAAGTCTAAAGAGATCTCATGATAGTCTGGAATAATACTGGAAATCAAGCTTAGTTCGAGACCCATTCCTTCTATCATTACTTTGTGTTGTAGTTTCATGAATAATCCTTTGGGTAGTTTTAAAAATTAAGTAATTCTGATCATGGTTTTTGTTTGCCAGCTGAAGAAAATACAGACATCGTACGATCAACTTGTGGCAAAGATGCAAGAAGAGGCGATGTCCCTGCCCAGTTTGGAATTTCCTTATCTCTGTAAGACCCGTGAATAAAATCTAAAGACCCACTTAACTGTATGCCATGAAATTGCTTGTTCGCGCTAAGCTAACTTTGAAAATAACTGTTTCAGACAAGGATTGCTGTTGTAAATTCGAAGGTGACAATATGTGGTACAGAGCTGTGGTCGTCCATGATTTATCCAGAGTTGACGGGTCTCTGGTGGTCCAGTTCGTTGATTATGGAAACGTGCAGGTCACCACTGCTCAAGAGTAAGTATTAAAATTGTATTATAGAACTAGGTGCTAGAAAATGGCTCCATTGTATACCCACTGCTCGGTGCTTGCAAAATGTTGAAACTTCCTTTAGTAGCCTAGTGTTTTCGTTACTGAGGTGTACCCACGCCCCATTCCAGGCTAGAACAACCTCTTTGTGTCTCTAAAAAGAATAGACAAAATCTGAAAAAGATCCACAGTGTGCACATCGAACTGACACTCTTCCTGTTGGGAGGGTTTCCATCCAAAGCCGTGCAGTGGGTCTGCGTGGACATGGCTTTTCCTTAAGAGCCTTGTCTATCTAACAAGTGTAGGACTCTGAAAGCTATGGCCGAGAACTGGAGAAACGTTCTGGATAAATGATTTATGGCAAGCAATGTCAGAGCCTTGGCAACCAAAGACAACAATATGAATGCAGAAATTCAAAGGAGAATCATAGCAGCCAACAAATGCGACTTTGGTCTGGTCCGTCATATATGAAGAGTAGGACCTGTCGTGAGCAACAACTCGGTGTGTGTAAAAGGTGTATAATTATGCCAGTGCTCACTTATGGTTCTGAAACGTCGACACTCACCAGAAATCAGGAAAACCAATTTCTCGGATTCAAAAGGAAGCTTTTAAGAAGGATTTTCGGAGCAATATTCGATTCTGAGGGAGATCAGGGTATCCTTTTGACGACAAAGATGTGATGTGTTATGTATGATGTATGCGTGTTGGTCGCCTTCAGTGGGTGGGTGACCTTGCCAGAATGAGCACTGATTCTGTTCCTAGGAGGCTCCTAGAAGAGGAAATATATTCCACCCGAGGACGGGGTGGCCTAGACCATAGAGGTAGAAGATAGAGAGGAAACGGCCTATGCCTGAGAACGTTGGGGTTTGGTCGGGAAATGAAAGTGAGAGTTCTCCCCTCTCTCGCCCGGACCGAAAAATAAGAGGTACACTTACCCTTCTATTCTGTGGAGGAATGTTTTTAAAATACGTTAGGTCGGAACAGGGGCCTCCAATCGAAAAACTCACCGAAATAAACGTGAAAGAGCTTCAAAAAATCTATACACTCATGTGCATATCATGGAGCTACGTTGGAATGGGGAGTGCGCATGTGTCGGAAAAACTGTTTATCGCTATTTTTAATTTAAACTAGACCTGATTCTGAGAATTTTGACACCAACATCCACCTTTTAGCATGAGAAGACCTTTTTCTATGATTTTTCAAAGTTTCGAATGTTTATGTCGTAACAGTTGGTTGGGGGGTCCCTTCCCAGGCGGGAGGGGCGCGTGACGTCATAAACATTCGAAACTTTGAAAAATCATAGAAAAATATCTTGTTATCCAAAATGAGATCGGCTGGTGTCAAAATTCTCAGGATGAGGTCTACTTTCGATTAAAAATTTAAAAACAAAACAGGAGCACCCCCCGTTATAGGGGCTGAAAGTAGAAACGGATTTTTTGCAGCACAATATTTTGCCTTGTTGGAATACAACATTTCATTTTCAAATAAAGCTTGACTTCATGTATCAAAAGAAGCTTCCAATTATTTCCTTTATTGTGTCCTTCTATTGGGAAAAATACTGTTTATTAATTTTTGAACAGGTGGTGGTGGTGGTGGATTTTTGAACTCTAAATATGAATTCCTCTAATACAAGTAACTAGAAGCTTCTTGTGATACATGACGTCATGCTTTATTTGAAAAGGAAATGTTGAATTCCAACAAGGCAAAATATTGTGCTGCAAAAAATCCGTTTTTACTTCCAGCCCCTGTAATGCCATCATATTCCAATGTAGCTCCATGATATGCACATGACTGTATAGATTTTGTGATGCTCATTCACGTTTATCCCGGTAATTTTTTCGATTGGAGGCCCCTGTTCCGACCTAACGTATTTTAAAAACATTCCTCCACAGAATAGAAGGGTAAGTGTACCTCCTATTTTTCAAACTGGGCGAGAGGGGGGTGAACTTTCCCTTTCACTGGCCGACCAAAGTCAGACAAAGGCGTTTCCTCTTTACCTTCTCCCTCTATGCCCTAGTCTGCGTTGGGTGGATGGTTTCAGGATAGATGCTGGGAGTCTGCGATTGGAAAGCGGCTGCACAACGCCGAGATCACTGGCGGACTTTACTTGGGCAGCTTTGACCCCTCGAGGTTTGTTGAGCCATGAAAGAAGAAGAAGAATGTCAGAGCCAAAAAGGGTGGGTCGCAACACCATCAGCGTTGGAAACAGTAGTGGGTAAAGTGCCATAGAGTTACTGTTTGCAGATTGAAAGAATGCGGATGGTTTGGTGAGGTGTCCATGTGTATTACAATCCCAAAAACATCGTCCTTCTTCTACATGCCACTCAAGCCAGGGAAAATGAGACCGAGGGTTGTTGACTACCGACCGATGATGAAGTGAACAGATTGATTTATTACAGGCAAAACGAAACAAATACAAAACACTAATAAAAAATAAAACAGGTTCCTTACCCTTGGGAAAGTCTTATCAATTAAGAGAATGTACATTCATTCATTTAACAATAAAATCGCGCTTCCAGTACCTAAAGGATGATGCTTCTTTCAAATTCTAAAGGCGACTGAAGGGTAAATAGAAGGGCAAGTGAACACTCGAGATAAAAATCCTTCCTAACAATTGCTGAGTGGAGGGGCTCTCTACCTTATTATGACTCGAGTTGCTCGATCCCTGATTACGATTACTAAGGCTCGCCCCTTTCCTAGCCTGACTCAACAGGCTACCTAAGATTTTGGAACAGGTAGTCGTCTATGTTAGGAGGTAAACCCTTCGGGATATTGGCCGATCGCATTCTTTCTATCTGGGAACAGTACTGGAATCACTCTTCCTAGCTATTTCAATATTGCATTTCTTCTCCGCTAAGCTGGTTTCACATGGGGAGAAACGAAAGCAGATCAATGGAAGAAGCATTGAAGGGAGTGGTGGAGCTGGAAATACGAGTAGTGTTCATATGGAGGACGTCTGCTAGCAGAGGGAGAGGGTTGCGCAGTCCCATATGGATTGGTTCTCCTTCAATCCAAATAATAGGTACCGTCAACCGGGGTGATATGGATCATTTTTTGCAGTTTTTATTGAAAAATTAGACTATAGAATATATAGAATAGAATTTTTAGAGCGAGCTGGCTTTCCGAATATAGATTCTCTGAGATGTCAAGAAGACGGTACCATGTCAATTTTTGTGATTTGCACCTTTTTTCACTTTTATTTTTTTAATAAAACATTATCCATATCACCCCGTTAGTCGGGGTGATATGGATCAAAGCCAAAAACCGATGTAAAATTCACTCCAATCCAGTAACGAGGTGCAATGAATCACTAAAATTATTTTAAAAAATAGAAGATCGAATGAATGAAAGGTTAAAAAAAAGAAAAGGGCTTTGAAATTAGGAAATTGACGGTGCATTCAGGCTTCACTCCATCGAAGCCTGAATGCACCGTCAATTTCCTCATTTCAAAGCCCCTTTCTTTTTTTTAACCTTTCATTTTCTTTTTTGACTGTTCTTCAGTTCAGTAAAATAATCATTGACAGTGTCCCAAGTAATAGGTAAGTGTTCATGCTCTTTTGAGATGCCCAATGACCTGGTAATGTCGAGGCATTTTCCCCCAATTCACTTCACCCCTCAAAAACTCCGAAATTCACAAAATCAATCACTGACAAAGGGGGTTTTAAGTTGAAACAAAACACAAAATCGATCTCTTTTCATGAGAAGTTGTTGATATGATAAAAAATACGCAGATCAAGTTTTCTGGTCATAGGTTGGCTACACAGATGAACGTAAACAAACAACACACAAGTGCGGCGTTTCTATGGATCTGATAATCTTCATGGATGACCTTCTAACATCCTTGAATCGACTGAATCATGGATGAAGGTGGTGAAGCAAAATGCCTAGTTCAATATTCTGCTACCAGATCACATTCAAACGTCACCAGGTAGCGCTGCAATCGCTAAAAGCATTGCTGCCTCCAAAGTATCCATATCACCCCGGCTGATTCATATCACCCCGGCTGATTCATATCACCCCGGTTGACGGTACCCCTTGACACCTGTATAGACCCTGAAATCCAAAAAGTATCTAATCAGCATACGAAATCTCTGCCTGTCCTGAGAGAACTCACATAAAATTCGGCTTGCACTCTTCCATACTATCATACTCCCATTATGCTGTTTAAAAATCCTAAACTAAACGCACCCAACTTCACAACCCTCGAAGTTTAATATGAACTTCGTCTTTTACTTTCTTGATTTAACTGACGCAACGTCATATGCGTTGATGTTGTCTTATTTTTTGTTTTATTTGTAAAAATGCATAAAATTCAGAAGATTCGTTGGTTTGATTTTGCCAAGAATTTCCTTGTCGTTTGACTGATTCTGGAAATCTCCATTGCAGCATTAGGCAGTTGAAGGAAGAGTGGTTCTCAGTACCAGTTCAGGCGATCCCTTGCCAACTGGATGGATACGCGTTTCGCCCGGACGTCTCTAGACAAGAAGCCATGGAATGCCTTCAGAACGTACTTATTGAAAAGCCGTTCATCAAGGCCGTCATAAAGGTAAGTTGTGTCTCCTATAAATTGATGGTTGGTAGTACTAAATATTTGAGGAATTAAATCGTCATCTATTCATTTTCTGTGTACTTCCGTTGCTTCTTCTTGGTAGGTAAAGTAAAGTAAACAACCATTTCAGGTTGAATTTACGTTCGGCTACCATTAATGTTGCTGAGGACGTCATCTGTCTCCAAATGGAAGATCAGTATTCAAATATGAGGTTTTGATTCCATTGTGTTAATTTTTTTCCCGTTCAACGTAAAAATGAGGTGTGCGCATGGGTCGGAAAAACTGTTTTTATTTTTAATTTAAACTAAACCTCATTCCAAGAATTTTGACACCAACCGCGAACTTCTAGCGTGAGTAGATCTGTTTCCATGATTTTTCAAAGTTTCGAATGTTCATGACAGGCGCGTAACGTCATAAAGATTCGAAACTTTAAAAAATCATCGAAAAAGATCTACTGATCCAAAAAGAGAAAAGCTGGTGTCAAAATTCTCAGCATGAAGTCTACTTTCGATTAAAAATTTAAAAAAAAAGCAGGCGCAACCCCCATCATTGTGAAAGTATATTATTATAGGTAGGTAGCAAAGGTAGTATTTCTATACCTACACCTACCTTCGACTAATAGCCCAGTAAATAGAGGGGTCCGAGCTTGCAAAAAATGGAACAAGAGATATTTTTTTCTAGGACCGTTTGGTATTGTTTGAGTATGGAGAAACCAAGTTTTCGACCTCGAAACCCCTTGGGAAAACCTTTTGGTCGGCTAAAAACCACGAAAGTTTCGGACATTATTCAGTTTTTCTCTTTTTACGTCTGAACAACGCGTCCTAGCGAAATATTGATACATTATGGAAGATCATTAAATTCTGCGTCGAATAAACTGGTCAAACTTTAAATTGAGAATTGTACAAAGGTCACAATTGGCAGTCAAAAACATCGGTTTTTCCAAAATTTCTAAAAACCGTGTAACTTCCACTTTGATTGTGTTGTATCATTGCAGCATCAATATTAGTCGAAACCCCTCACCTTAAAAGTTGTAAAGCATCTATAAAAGAGTTCAAAAAGCACAATCTATTTAAAATTCGTTCAATTTTGGAATATTTTAACACTCAAAAACCAAATGTTGGGAAATTCAATATTCCAAAAATCTTATTTTGCAGTTTTTTATGGTAGTTTGTTGCCCTGAACTGCTTTTTATTCAAGTATAAGTCCATAAAATGTCATTTCAATGCAATAGAATAGTTCTAAAATGATGTCACTGAATAAGAGAAATAGTAGTTCACTTCCCTGTTGAAGTTAGTAGGCATATACTCGTATTTTGGGCAACAAGCGAAAGCTCAGTGTACAGGGTGTAACAATACAGGATGAATTCCAGAATGAAATTCACCTTATTGCTCATAATTAGTCAGAGGAGGGTGTGACGACCCTACCCCCTTCAAACCAGTGATTAGATTAACCAGCCGGCCCGAAGAGGATATCGATTCATATCTCTATGAATCGGATATCTCGACAGGCGTAGCTTCAACAAATTGGGAACAAACCAACTGGTTTGTCCCGTAAAAATGTAGAGTCGTCACAAGGGTGTTTCACGAAAAGGTTACACCCCCCTTTATTTCCGCAAAATACAGCGTAAAAAATTCGGACCAACGCAATTCTTCATGATTTTTTGTGAGGATCTCAGGAAAAATAATTTTGCGCACCTCCTTTTGAACCACGGGCTTGGGACCGTCTACGGTGGAGTTAAAAATAAAAACTGGCTGCACAATCATGCTTGAACTGAATAAAATTGCCTAAAAACTCACGACAAAAACCTAAGAACGATTTAAAAAGAGCGATTTTTTCACTAACAACAACCGAATTTTTGCCGCCATTAGGAAAATTCCAGTCAAATTGCAAAACGGATGACACCATGTGATTTAGCGTAAAAAAAAGATGAAAAAACATGTGCCACACTTAGGGTTCTCCAAAACCTCATTTTTACGCGAATATGGAGTTGCGCAACTTAGAGCGTTCAAAAAGCCAGGTTGCGCGCAATAAAACAGATCGATTCGGGTATGAATTCTTCATGAAATTTGACGTAGAATCCGAATCTGTAATAAAAAAGGGGGTGTTCCATTTGAGAAAATGAAGTTAGTGTCAATTGCGCTAAAAATCATGAAAAATTGCGTTGGTCCGAATTTTTTACGCTGTATTTTGCGAAAATGAAAGAGGGTGTAACCTTTTCGTGAAACACCCTGTATAGGCAAAACCCGCATGACTGCCCAGTCTTGAAGGCGAGGTAGGCCTTGTGCGCCGTCTGTAGCTCGGAGAGCTTGGTTGGTGGTGGGGATGGTTGTTATTATGACAAACAAACTTAAGTTTCATATTTCTCCAAAATGTCCTTGTTATTTCACGAGGAAGGTAAACTATCTTCATAAAATATCTTCAATTTAGCTGACAATTTCTAATCAACCAAAATGGTGCGATTCCAGAAAAGAGGGAAAAATCTTCAAGTCGAGCTCTTCAATGAAGAAGGCGTCCTCCTTTACCAGCCTCTGATTGAAATGCAACATCTCGTATCCACTTCGGATTAGATTAATGGAGTACAGGTTTTGAGGATTCATTTTCCCACTCAAGAAATATTTCATTTTCTTGAATGATGAATTTATATACTTTTAGTTCATTAAAGAACTACCAGTGTTGTCGTGTATTTAACGTTCATTTTTTATTCCGTGATTACTGATTGTTACTTGGAAGTTAATTATTTTGTGATAATGTGATGTTTCCAACTTCTATTAAAAATAGATTTTTAAATTGATGTACCTAAGTGGCCGAGACTAGTATTATTATGTAGATCTTTTAACTGAGCGTTTGAGGAGTGTCCACTGAACTGAATATTTTGCCAGGTATTTATCAACTTTTTTCTCATCGAAACTATCTTGAACTTGATATTAAGACGTTGTAGGTCTTCGTTTTTCAACTTCGGTATCTCTGAGTGGAAGAGTAGTTAGGTGTCATTCCAATAAATTTAGCTCGGTATGTTTCTTCATTATCAAATAGAGGTCGTGTCTCAGTATTGACACTTTCGTTATCTCTCCATTACTCTATTGATGCTTGTAAGTGGGACCATCGATCAATCACTTTCTGTTTGGTACCTAATCTACGGTACGCAAAGATATGTTAAATTTACCGACTTACATGCTTCATTATAGCGAAGACTTTAATTTTAGATTTTAATGAACAATATGCCGTTCAATGTTGGTTTTTGATAAATAAATGAGTTTTTGTGTTGAGTGGGTGGTGTTATTTTCTACACGAATTTACACGTTCCGTAGGTTCCTTGTATTCGAAAAATCTTCTCTCTTTGAGAAACGTTTGTCACTTCCCTGCCCCTCAGTTGAGGTCGGCATCATGGTTGAGCGTACCCTACTCTTTGGTCTTGGACCATGGAGGCTTCCAGGGGAGAGTTGGCATCCTCAAAAGCTGGTCCATTGAGAATAGAGAGTTTTCGCCACGTCAGGCGTGATAAACGGAGTCGAAAATCAAATTTCCTTCATACTTCAACCGCATTTTGTTCGAGTTTTTAAAATTATTTGACGACTTCCAATTCAGGAACTATTTGTAGATTTTTGTTTGACTTCTGGATGGCCACTTTAATTTTTAACCGCAACTGCACTTGCAGTCCTCAGTTGGTCAAATTGGGAAGGAAAATGTGAGATTTTTATTCAACATATTTATCACCACTAACCACATGTAACTATAACATGGGAGTAAGTTTGAACCCCAGCCTTTCTCCGGGAGCAAATTTGAACCTTACATTTCTGGGAGCAAATTGGTCATGCGAATATTGACGAGAGGCTGGGAGTGAAAGGTGCTCTATTAAATTGAGATCACTTACGTCCTTTCTCGCCACCGTCCTGGCTGGCACATCCAGGATTGGGGCTGGTAAAGTAAAGTATACCTATCTTTAAATTGGAGTGACCATAACATAAAATGCTTTTTAGATTAATCCCTAAGGACAACTCATTTTAAAAATCTGGTAAACCTAATCTCTCTTCACCTAATCATCCTCCAAGGGCAGCTGGATCTTCAACGTCCAATCCCCATTTGACTGACCATGATTCTCACTTCTGATGCGAATGTTGCGAGGAGAAGTTTGGCTTCAGCATCCAGTTCTAAAACACGTTATTGCCACTGAAGCTGCAAAGAAGAGGGTAGAGGGTCAGACAATACCACCTTTTGGTTTATTATTTTCAACAATGAACCTTTGGAATCGACCAAGAAATTTTTTTTACCCCCCCCCCCCCCCCCCCTCGAAATTTGTTGGTTTACGTTTCAAGGTACGTAGAATCCGAAAATCGAATAAAAAAATTTCCGTCCGTCCGCCGTACGCGGGACTTTTCTCACTTTGATTTTGATGAAATTTGGTATGTAGGCTCTATTTGGGGTCTAGTTGTGCCCGAAGATGTTGATTGATGTAGGTCACTTCTAAGGGTTGAAAAATGAATTTTGAAAACGCCTTAACTCAAAAAATGTTTATATAAAGGTATTGTTTTTCCATCAATTTAAGATAGTATAGAATTTTTTGAGACCACGCAGAGCCCTGTAGGACAAACCGTTCGCTCCCTACGAGAATGTAAGGGAGAATCTGTCCCTTCAATTCTCTGTGCAATCTGAGAACCTAAAACTGTCACTCTTTCAATGTAGAAATCGGTGGCTCAGGGGTAGCGCGTTAATCTACCTCCCTGGCGTTCCGGGTTCGAATCGGACCACACAGGAAATTTTTTGATTCCATCACATCGACTGTTGGTTTATTATTTTTATATCTACTTTCGATCAATGTTATTCCTCATGTTGTTTGGCGGTAACAACCGCAAAGCCGTGTTCTTTGCATACGAGTGATCTACATAGAAAAATAATAAGCCATTGTGTAATAATTTGCAGCGTTTTATCATAGTTTTCCGAATTCTTTCAGCTATAGCACCGAAGGCCGCAGGTTGCTTCAGCTGATTTCGGTCTGGGGTCTTTCTATACATGTCTACGGAATATTTTACCCCAAAATTAGAGAAAAGCAAACGTTGTAGGACAGAAAGAAATCTGATGTGAGTAAATTCTTTACTTTTTCAGTAACCACGTCCTTAATGACGTCGAAAAATTAAAAAAAAAATTAGTCATTCGAAGATCATAAAGATCATAATAATGAAAACAAGTAAAATTGAAGTAACAACTTTGTTACATTGGAATTTCGGACATTTCCATCATTTCTAGTACACTAATGATTAACCACCGTCTTGTAATCAACAGTGGGGGGGGCCTAAAACTCAAGAAATTACACTCAAAGGGGATACCTAACACATATTTAAGGTTGAGGTGTTGGAGAAAATACCTCAAAAAATCACGTTTTGAGCGCTTTTTGACATTCTGGACCTCTGTGCGACGTCCGTACTGAGTGAATTGGGCCAAAGGCGCTTGCGTACTCTATCAGAGCTTCAAGTGCTCTCTTGCTGGTGGAAATCAGGCATTCATGGATATTTTCATCAGAATACGCACGAGGGTACACCCTGCAGTTGTGGGATAGGACCTTATTAAAAATGTATGACAAGTTAATATTGAAGCTCTTGACATTTTATTTACAGTACATAAATATAACATTGATCATTTCCTTAACACAAATGATCAGAACCATCTAATGCTCGAAATTGTCAGTCACCTAAGGGTGCTACATTTCATAACAGTCACAAGCTAGGAATAATTTCCAACAAAAAATTCCTTTTAGTAACTTTTTTTAGAGGCTTCGTTTTCGAGTTATTTCACTTTTAAGAATTCATTAGCGATTTCGACCTTTTATCAGCAAAACGGCTATAACTCCCCGAATTTTCAAGCAAATTCAAATTTAATTACTCCGTTGGAAAGAGCGTGAAATTTACTATATCCTTGATAAAAAAAACGTCTGCCAAGTTGGGTGGGCAGTATAGCTTCCTCACTCATTGTAACATGGACGTATAGAATCAGTTGGCGAAAAAATTATGATTCAAAGAGTTATTGAATACCAAAATATTGGCGATAATATGCGGGATAGGGTTGCAGGTATTAATGTTTATAATAGTGTTGTAAATAGTTGTGGTAACCCACACAATCCCTGAAAATTTCATCGAAATTGGTTGAATAGTTGCGGAGTTTTGGTTGTAACAATAAATTTAAAGTTCGCGCATGCGCAGCGGCTATTGCTTGACCAATTTGATTGAAACTTATAGGGTGTCTCTTAGAAGTTAGTCCCTAACTAACCTCCAAATTTGAGCAAAATCGGTTCATGAGAAACCGAGGTTCCAGGAAATTCACGTTTGCGCATGCGCACTCGCTCCTTTTGGTCCGAAGGTGCTGAAATTGATAGGGGACCGTCTAGGACCTAACCCGCACAATCCCTGAAAATTTCATCAAAATCGGACCACAGGTTAGTATAGTTTTGCCCGGGACAAGGATTGACCACAGACAGACACGGAACCAAAATTGTTCGGGAAGCTCTAAAACGCAAAAAGCAAGTGGAAATTTTGATTTTGGAGGACATTTTTTTTTCCACTTCTTTCACGAATACAAAGCTTCCCTACCTTCGGTAGTGAGGAAGCAAAACATTTGTTTATATCGGAAAAACTTGTAAAAATTGGACCTGAAACAAAAAATTTGTCAAATCTTGGAAATCGTACTCTTCTCAAATGCTCATGGGTACTGTAATCCAGCACGTGAATTTTTGCCTGTAGGCCTAAAAGATGCTCAAAAATCTCAGTTTTCCAATGGTCTAGTAGTTATTATTTTGAAAGTGGGACTTATCACAGAACTTTGTGTTTGAACGCGGAAAAATGTGAATTTTTGTCAACGAAATCAGCGCTCCGGCTAAGACGATTGTCTTAGCTCCAGAAATGATTCCTCGCCTGAGAGCGTTCTGAAATTCGTAACACCCTGTATAAGGTAAGTACATGATAAATGTGTACCTAATTTCTCGTGACCATGAGTTTCAGTTCTGCCGGTCAACGATAGACAAAATGCTCTCGTGGGGCAGAGTGTACACGAGCCATCCTTCTGTCACTGTCCGGTCTTCAGCTCCGAATTTGGCGAAGAAAGGCTTACATTCGTCTTCTTCTTCAGTATAGAAGTTCAAGTTTCGACATCCTTTAGCCAGGGAGTGCTTAACAATCATGAAAATTAAAGTAATTCACAATTTTAGTGGGTCAATTTTAAGTGGGTTAAAATGAGATTCCCTATATTATTAAAAATAGGCATAAAATCGTATTGTTAATTACTGCACTTTCTCTATGAGCTAGAGACATTTCATTACAACACGTTGACAACAACACAACCTCGTAGGCTGAAGTTCTTACAGTTTACTACCACACTCAAACTAAATAATTGAGACCTGCAGTTTTCTATCTCTAGGTTCTCGCACGAGATAGTTGGGAAAATTACTCTAAGAACGACCCTTTTATATGCATATACAGTCCAAGTAACTACGCTCCCCCCACTTATTTTCTGTAATAATGTAAGAAAAAAATCGGATTAACGCTATTCTTCATAATTTTTTGCGTAGAATCCAAAAATGACAAAATTGCGCAATCGCGCAATCATGATCAACTTTGTTTTTTCAAATGAGAACCCCCATTTTTTATTGCAGATTCGAATTCTGCGTCAAATTTCATGAACATTTTACTTCGACAACTTTTTTTTTCGGACGCGCGCAGCCCGCTCAGCGAGCGCTCAAAGATGCGCAACCCAGAAGTTGCGCCAAAGTTGAGATGAAGTTAGACCTCAAGTGCGGCACAATACTTAGCACTGTTTTTCTGCGCTGAATCGCGTGGTGATATCCCTTTCTTGATTTGATTTCATTTTACCGCAGTTACAGGAGAAAAATTCATTTTTTAGGTGGAAATAATCGATTTTTTTTATGAAGGGTAATGAATCATCCTAATAAAATGTAAAAAAAATTAAATATTTAAAATTGTTAAATAACGGAAAACTTTTAAATAATTATCTCAAAATTTTGCAAAATAATTTCCAGTCTTCTAAAAATATGATTGATTGAACAAAGATTGAAACAATTAAGCGATAAACTGTTAATAATAACTCTTAATAAAACTCTTAATAAATTAAGAACTCTTAAATAAACTCTTAATAAATAATAACTCTTAATGTAAACTGTGTTGTCTACCTGCACAAAGGAGTAATAGTTCGAAAAAAAAATACTCGGAAAAGATTCCACGGAAAATCGATGATTTCCACCTCAAAAGTGACTTTTTCGGCTGTAGATACGGTAAAATGAAATCAAATCAAGAAAGGGATATCACCGTGCGATTCAGCGTAGAAAAACAGTGCTAAGCATTGTGCCGCACTTGAGGTCTACCTTCATCTCAACTTTGGCGCAATTTCTGGGTTGCGCATCTTTGACCGCTAGCTGAGCGGGCTGCGCGCGTCTGAAAAAAAAAATGTCGAAGTAAAATGTTCATCAAATTTGATGTAGAATCCGAATCTGCAATAAAAAATGGGGGTTCTCATTTGAAAAAACAAAGTTGATCATGATTGCGCATGGTTGCGCGATTGAGCACTGCGCAATTTTGTCATTTTTGGATTCTACGCAAAAAATTATGAAGAACAGCGTTAATCCGATTTTTTTCTTACACTTTTAGAGAAAATAAGTGGGGGGAGCGTAGTTACTTGGACACCCTGTATATTATAGTACCTAGTCCATTTCTAACAACATTGTTATAAATACTACTACAATAGGAAATTTGGTTATTTATCACTAGTTGTTGTCCCTCGGTACTCACCTTTAATACTGAAGATATCAATCGCTTTCCTATTCCTTTCAATCTGTAGTTTTTCTTCACGTAGATATTTTCCAGCATGATACTTTTCCCCAGCCAGACGGCGTAATTGAATGTACACAGAGCGTAACCCACGAGGTTCTTCTCATCTGAAACATTTCGGAGAATTACCAATAACATTGATTGATAAGCGTATTTGGAATCTTTATGTGCAACGCAAATAGAAATATTTTTGTTCCTATTTTGCTTCCGAGCCTACCAAGGTAGCGGAAGCTTTATTTTCACTTTGCAAGGTTGAAAAAAAAAAGTTTCCCAAAATCGAAATTTCTACTCGCGTTTTACGTTTCAGACCGTTCTGAACAATTTTGGTTCCGAGTCTGTCTGTCTATCATGAAATCCTTGGCACAGCCAACACACACATCCACGTCCACACACGCGCACATCCATCCTCACCAATCATCTTCTACATTTTCCAACAATAGAGAGTTTTTGGCAACCACTAACGGGCCCGTGGAACCTCTTCACAAAGCTCGAAGTTTGTGAGTGACGATGAATTTGCCTCCCGACAACAGCGGGCGATGATGAAAGGGTTCCCCCAGACAGTCACCTGTTTCTTGAGGCCTTACGTCACGAGCGCCTCCCCCCCTGACAATAGTTAACGGGCTTCCTCCTTCTACTGGGTAGCATCCTCTGTTGCTCGCACTAGTATCCTACTAACAGGGCCCGTCAGATTTTGGCACCAAAAACTTTCTAATATTCAGAGATTGTGCGGGATGACATGTGGATGGTCCCCAATGAGTGTGGTGCAACTACAGAGATCAACTATTATGTATCAGATCATCTATACATTCGAGTTATGGATACGAGGAAGCTATATGCCACACGCAGACGTTTTTATTATCCAATGGGGTTAGAAAAATGTTTCTCTAGTTTGGTTTTCAATTTTTGTTTCATACGTTATGTATATTTATGTACGTGTATTGTGTGTCTATAATAGGTGAGCATAAAGTTTTCAAAAAATGAGAGTATTTCAAACCTCCCTAAGCCCCAAAGATTAACACTTAAGAGATAAACATTGACAATAGAAACGATATTTCAATTGATACAATACTCTATACTAATACATTATAAGGTAAACTAGATTTACATAATTAATTTGTTAAAAATAAATAATAATTGTCCCGATAGACACCTAAGTTATTATTTATGAAATAATAATTAATGTGAATTATTCTTCAATTGGTAATAACATTTTTTTAAATAATGATAGATCAATTTATAAAAAGTTATATTCTTTGAAAATATCTAATACCTAAGTCAATGGGGGGTGCGCCCGATTTTTTTAAAATTTTAAATCTAAACTAGACCTCATTCTGAGAATTTTGACACCAACTGCGACCTTCTAGCGTGAGAAGACCTTTTTCTATGATTTTTCAAAGTTTCGAATGTTTATGACGTCATGCGCCCCTTCCGCCTGGGCGGGACCCCCAGCCCACTGTGACGTCGTAAACATTCGAAACTTTGAAAAATCATATAAAAAGGTCTTCTCACGCTAGAAGGCCGCGGTTGGTGTCAAAACTCAGAATGAGGTCTAGTTTAGATTAAAAATAACAATAAATAGTTTTTCCGACCCATGCACACACCCCGTTCAACTCATCTTGATTAATCTCATAATACAATAATGGATCTCCCTAAACTTAGCTTTTCATAACAAGGAATAGTAAGGAGTTTTAGTAGAGAGCAATACATTTACGTGTAGGGTCCCTACCAAGACGTGAACTTACCTTCATCTTCTGCGACAACGCAGAAACATTGGTTCGAACCACAAACAAACTTCTTTAGATCTGAAAATCAAAAAATATGGTCAATTCATGGACACGCGATTCTGTTGTATCATTATTGAATTTTGTGTTTGGGAATGATTCTGCACACCCTTACCATCGAAATCAACACCTCCCTTTGATGGGAACAACTTCCTGGTAACGATCCATTCCTGGAAGACAAAGGTATCGAGAATGAGTATCACAATATTCACACAGGCAGACTCCACCTACCAACAGTAAGCTGGGCAGAAAACAAAATATTGAGGACACCAGTAGATTTTCCTACCATTCCATTACATTTCAGGTTGGATTTACGTCTGATTGCCATTCCTGGCGTCGCAGACGTCATCAGCTGTCTTCCTAAGGGAAGATCAGAATTTGTTCTGATGATTTCGCTCATGGCTTCCCATTGGCCTCACCGCCCTGGGTTGGGACGAGGGGAAACTGCGACCGACTTGCCCGAAAATATACTCCCAAGGCGAGTCCCGAACTCACGGCCCCTGCAACTGGTCCGGGTCTCGTCCCCAGAGACACATGCCATAGCTCGCTCGGCCACAGCGCCGACCCCTAGATTTTCGTACCAGAACAAGTGGTAATAAAGAGTTGTTGCAGGCCACTAACGTGCCCATGGAACCTTTTCACAAAACGCAGAATCCATGGAACCCGTGAACTTGTCGAAACATTGTCAATTGGTGACTATCAAGCTGCCAATTGTGGCAGAGTCCGTTTAGAATACCTGAACAAGGCTGGCCCGCGACTATTCTTTCTATTTATAACAGTACATTTTTTAAATTGTCAATTATCATCATTTGCCATCTGTTACCAAGGCAACATAACATAAACAAAGCGCGCCTCCAGCAGTTTGAGTCACTTAAGTCGCCAATGACAATGGACCGACATCTTTTCCAGCTGGCTTTACTCACTGGGGGCAGTTAGCAACATGATTCTGCACTCTAGGTAGATGTTCCCAGGCTCATTGAGCTGACATTGTCCATTGGCTGCAAAAACTCTCTAAAAACAAAAATGTAAACAAACAAAGGACGACACTCACAATTGACGCTTCAAATATCTGAATTTTTGAAATGCGACAGTTCACTCTGTGTCAACTCCAAAAGTAGTCAGGCTGCAGAGGGGCAGCCAGTGAAATGCCCCAACTGCAACCGCGTTGGTTGCAACAACTTCGTCCATGTGATGAGAGTCTTGCCCCCAACAATCCTTGTCGGGTTCCAGCCCTATCTCTGGCCACTTCAAGGAACTACCATTCCTGATTACCATAACTACCATTCATGGACCTTGTATAGAGATACGAGGTCCATACTACCATTGACACAAAGATTGTTGTCTTGTAATCGTTTTCATTTCTCATATTTCTATAAAGTGACGATTTTGGAGATCAGTTCTGAAATTGAATGACTTTGGGCACATTTTGCAAAATAAAACTACACGTGGCATCATTTTCACGTCCATAACTGTTCAGAGAGAAAACTCCGAAGAACTCGGAGAGAAAAAATGAAAACGATTACGAGACAACAATGTTTAGAATGGTAGTTATGGTAATCAGGAATGGTAGTTCGTCAAAGTGGTGGGAGATAACACTGAAACACAACAAGGATTGTTGGGGGCAAGACTCATGTCCATGTGAACCCAGCTTTAGCACAGTAGGTTCTTACCTCAAGAAAGAAAAGTAACCCCAACACAGAGAACCGATGACATGTTAAGTTAATATAGGAGTATCAAATTAAGTTAAATTAAAGTAATCAAAAGCCTATCACAGAGAACTGATGACATGTTAATATAGGAGTACCCAATCAGCATAGTTTGTATTTACAGGAATACCTGAATAGAGACAACACGTGTCACCTTGCAAATTATGACACGACTCAACTACTTAGTTTGAATGACTGTCAGTACAACCACAAAGGGTCCTTCATGCAGGGGCATGTGATTGGTCGTGTTCAGCCGCCTGAGTACTTTTGGAGTGAAGTGTCGCGAACTAAAAATTAATTCAGATATTTGTACTCATTGAGGCGCAGCCAATCAAATGCCCCAACGTATAACTTTGTCGACTGTGCTCATGTGAACCCACCTCTACTCAACTTTAAAGCTGGGTTCACATGGACGCAATTGTGCGTTGGGGCATTTGGTTGGTCGCATTCAACCGCCCAAGTACTTTTGGAGTGGACTGTCGCAAACTACAAATTCAGATACTTGTACGTGGTTAGGCGCAGCCAATCAAATGCCCCAACGCGTAACTGCGCTCATGTGAACCCAACTTAACACGTAATCAGACGCAAATTTTCTATACGAATACTCTATATTATATGTAGTAATATTAGAAACGACTGAAGTCGTTTTAATGTAATACCATAAATTTGATTGATAATTTGGTCAATAACTTATGCTGCACGATTGGGCCTTTTTTATTTATGAAGAAACCTACCTAGACTCCCAAAAAATAAATTAAACTCTACAAGTAGATCCCTGATGAAATTTCTGTCACACTTACTTGAATGAGGTTTTGAAGGCTGACGACATCTGAAGAATTGGCTTCCCTGATTCTGATCATTTTTCAAGTACCTAGGTCGTGGCTTTGAGGATTTTTGTTCAAGCAATCACCCTTTCATTTGTTGAGCAGACGCAGTGGAGGAAACCTAAATTAATCACCTACATTATCATATTTTATTTTTATAAGTAATTACCAGCTTGCGAAATCTAATTTGTAGGTACCTGATTATCCAAATTGTCTCCATAACATACTCCGTATAACAATCAAAACTGTGTGTGATACAATAGAAAGCATTAATTAATATAATAAATAGGTACCTACCTACCTAATGTAAACGTTAGGTAGCACCATTCGACCATACAGAGGAGTTTGTAGAACTACATACGAATGACATACCCCTACCTGTACCTTACGTAGTTTACGATGGATGGAATTTAATATGGAAGAGGTGGTAGGTTCCTACTCAAACAGAAAACGTGATGTCTTCTTATCGACCAAACTGTAGTGCAAAAAAATAAACGAATAAAAAAATCAATAATTAAATAACAAATCTTGAGAATATTTGACTTTTTTAATTTGTGAAGTAGGAACAAATTAATGCAGTACCTACTGAATATGGCGTCCTCCACAAAACAAACAACAAACACTAGTCTACACTTGGCTGATAAGATAAGGGCTGTCTTATCGCATTTTTCGGGCGGGACGCGGTATCGAATTTGGCCTTCGGCGTAGTTTCGCGATGTTCTTCGGTTGGACTTGCGTTTGTTGCACGATTTTGTCGATTGTTAGAGAGATTTTGTCAGTTAGAGAGATTGTATTATGAATTGTCTTCGTAATGAGTTTTCGTATGGTTGGCATGTGAATAGAACTAGAGAGAATCATTGACGTTTGTGTTAGGTACGTGGATTGGTACTTCGTTGGAAAGTGGTTTTAAAAGATTTCCAGTGTTTTTGAGTGGTTCTTTTTCAAATTTCGGTCCTCAGCCTCATCATGTTGACCAAGGCCCAGGAAAAACATCTACGCTCCATCAAATTCTTTCCTGGAATGATCGTTCGTATTAAACTCACAAATTTTGTGTAAGTTTGAACTGCATTATTTGATTGTAACAGCTCATGTAAGTAGGTACTTGATTGAAGGGTCGTTAGCTATTGGGTATCGACCAATATCTTCTGTTTCGTTCTGTATTTCTGTTTCTTCCACTTTCAAAAAGTACTGGCATCTCGTCTCCTGGTGGCTGGTGTCACGGTGACGTCCAGAGAGCGCTTCGGCCAGCCAAGAACCTTACAGTTCTCTAAACTGTCAACTCGCTGGCTCATATTAAATCGGGAATTTCGTCTGGAAGACAATTATGGGATTTGACAGAGGCAGTATCCGACCGATTGCCTTCGTGGTGTAGCGCTTCGATTCCTCTAGGGACGGCACGATACTCCAAAGTATCGATACTTCTTTGGATACGATATTTCTCAGGAAGTATCGATACTCGATATCTTTTGATATTATTATTCGGTATTATTAGATATCGATACTTCGATAATATCGGCTCAAAGTATCGATAATATCGATACTTCAAATTAACCCACAAATGATTTTGCAAACCAAATAAAAACTCCATTAATCAAGAATTATAAATATTAACATTATAAATATATTAATAAAAGTCAATAATTTAAAATGTAGTTAAAGTCAGTGGTAATTTAAAATGTTATAAAAGTCAATAATTTAAAATTTAATAAAAATTAATGATCATTTCATTTTATATTTACCTATTCCAATTATTATTCCGAAGAATTCTCCGTTCAATGGAAAGGATCAAGTAATAAATCAGTTACATTACAAATTAATAATATTTACTAGGTATCGAATCATAAAAACAAAAATTTGGCGTGAAGTGAATTTTGGCTTGAATTTAAAAAAAAGTAAATCAAAAAAATTGTTGTGAACCGGAAAGTAAAACAATGGTCACAAGAAACTCGAACTGTTCAAGAAACCCAGAGAAATGAAAACCCATGGACCTAGTATCCTAGGTCCATGTGAAATTTCAAAAAAATGCGAGGTTACAGGGTTACTGTGGAAAGTTTTTGGATATCGATGAAGGATATTAGAAGCGATATATCGTTTGATTGATACTATTCTGATTATTATTCAGTGGCAGATAAAGTATGGTATCTAAGTACTTGATATTTGTTTTTTTTTTTTACTATTCCACTTTGGCAAAAATATCGATATTATCGTCAAGAAATTATCGATACCTCCGATATTTTAGGCAAAAGTATCGATACGAATATATCGGTATGAGTTTTTGACATTTTATGTCTTTACTATGGCACATAAATGAAAAATCGTCACGCTGGGATCGTCACGCGGGGAGCGTTACGCGGAAATTTCTGATGATTTTCACGTACAACCAATCGTTCCTAGGGAAAACTAACTTCCTCATTTTCCACCCCACAAAAATCGTTCACCACTCATTGGAAAGCTCTCAATTTATTAAACATAAGACATAAAATGTCTCTCGTGGTTGCGTACTTGTACGAAAGCAGTATCCACCGTTTGTGTTTTTAAAAATTCTGTAAACTTGTTTATCAAAAGTATCGATACAAATATCGGTATCGATACCAAAAAAGTATCGATACTCCGATATATCGTTGGTATCGTGCCGTCCCTACCCACCTCCGTTAACAGAGTATGTGGCCTGTCTATACCACGATAGCGTGATGGTCCTCAATGGCGGAGGTGAGGCAAATAAGAATAAGCCAAAAAACCAGAGGTTACCTGGGTTAGATACCCTGTCCCCACTCCTCTTCAACTTGGTTGTGGATACGGCTGTAGGTAAGCTGCCCACTGAAGTAGGGTTTGATCTCGCCCCTTGGGTGCGGGTAGGTCCATTGGCATTTGCCGATGATGTTATCCTACTCGCAGAAACCCTCTAGGACTTACAGATCACTCTCAATGCATTTGTTCCACTAGTGTGGACCGGTGGTCACTTGGGGGAATTTGTTATTGGGCTACAAAACCAGGCCACATTTCTGCTTGATCTGTGTTGGAGGTCTGGTGGTACCTTGGAGTCGAATTCATGAAGTTACCAAGGCTCCATTGAAACCCAGCAGAAGCTGCGCCAAAGCTATCCTGGGTTAGTATTTGGCTTACAGCGGTGAGGCCACAGGAGTAGATCATGAATTACGCCCTGCTCCGCGCTCTTGGCTAAAATTCCCACCTGGTGTCCCAAGTGTAGATACATCCACGCATTGGTCAAATCCGGGGGGCTCGTCATTGTGTCTCTCTCAGCAAGTATCACACTGAGATTCACTCCCCAGCAAACACCTGCCAGCTGTCGAAGTCCATTAATCCTAATAGTTGAGATGCCAAAAAATGCTGTGATGAGCTTAGTGAATGAACCTATTTTGAAAATTGGATGTTTCGAAATGTTTCTGAAGAAAGACACTTTATTAGTGGTCTGCTTACACTTCATTTCCCGCTCGTTCAAAAAATTAGTTTTTTCGGATTTTTTAAATTAAATTTAGTTGTATTTCGACGAATCTATAAAATATTTGGGCAGAAATATTCAAAGGCACCATTACAGTGTGTCAGCTTAAGAATGATCTTTCCTAGGGCCACACTAGTGCTATTTGCGTCAGCATGATCTGTCTATAAACCCAATGTTGTTGGTGTAGAAGAAACACTACTTGAGATACTTTCAAAAATTCTTGGAGGAATGTTGGGGTCCGATTGTCATCCCTCCTTCCAAATGGAAGTTGGTTGAGGAGTCATGAGGCTAAGCCTTGTGGTCTTCCCCTCCACTGTAAGCAGTGAAGGATACACTCCTCTGGAGAGGGATTGTTCACACAATCTGCATCCTTGCATTAGCAAGTACCTGTTTGAACCTACAGGCTGAGGCTCACTATGCAGGCTGGCGCCCGAGTTTTTGACAGCTCACAAGACTCACGTGATGGGATCCAAGTGCCGAGGCCAACTGTTAGCTGGCCATGACCCACGGATTCCTGCCTAGCTCTGTAGACCCGGCACTGCACTTCAGGTTTTGTTAACCACGATCCCTGCAAATCCTTCCTCAGTCAGGGGGCAGGCAGTTGGCATTTCGACTTATGTCATTGTACCGGTAGCCTGGTGCTCCCACCACCCGTAGTACCAGTGTTGAGGTGGGATTGTTTGCCAGTGAACTTGCTCAATCCCATCCCCCAAAGCCATGACTGGTTAAGGGCTCGAATCAGAGAATTGGTACCTGATCCCACCGCTTTGCAATCACCTGGGGTTTAACCCAGCTTGAGCGTTATGAGAGCGTGACTGAGGGAGACAGTCCCCAGTTTGTCTGCCGGTGTGACTATGAGGGCCTGGGCACCACCAGCCAAGCACCAGCACAAATGCTACCACTTCATAAGGGGATCAATGGATGGTGCGCCTTGATTTTTTTAAAGATTTTTAATCGAAAGGAGACTACATCCTGAGAATTTTGGCACCAACCGCGACCTTCTAGCGTGAGTAGATCTGTTTCTATGATTTTTCAAAGTTTCGACCGTTTATGAAGTCACACGCCCCTCTCGCCTGGGCGGGACCCCCCAGCCCACTGTGACGTCATAAACGGTCGAAACTTTAAAAATTCATCGGAAAAGATTTACACACGCTAGAAGGTCGCAGTTGGTACTAAAATTCTCAGAATGAGGACTACCTTAGATTAAAAATAACTATAAACAGGTTTTCCTACCCAGGCGCACACCCTATTCAGTGTGTCTTTGGACGTCGATTAAAAAAAAAAAATGTTTGCACAGCTTTAATTTCTTTTATTTGGTACCAATCTGCCTGGTTCTTTTTGAAATGTGTTCTGCCAGTATCGAGGTGGTCCTGTTTCAAAGAAAAAACGGTGCAATGTATTACACAAAGGTTAATTTTTTATGTATAGATCACTCGCCTGCAAAGAACACAGCTTTGCCATTGCCACTGCCTACCAACCATATTTTACCTTCGCATTCAAGTTTATTTTGAAGAAATAAACTCTTCAAACTCAATGTGAAGAAATAGGGAGTTGCGGTTGTCATCATTAGGAAATTTGAATACTGGTTGCTAGGGACGCAAAACTAAGTGCAACTCTAGAAACTACATCGTAACCAAACGTTAAAAAAAAAACATTATCGTAAGACCAACCTAAAGTTCTCATAGGGAGCGAACGGTTGGTCCTACAGGGCTCCCATGCTCTGACACCACCCCTCTATGGGGGTTGCCCACTTGGGACTGGAAGGAGTGGTCAACCAACTTAACCTACCTTACCCTAATTAGCTAAGGATGTTGGGGTCTGCTATTTCTCTAAAGTGCAGAACCAAAGAATAAGGTGGAGAAAGTTCACTTCATAGAGGGATCCATGCTGCCTCAGACAGTGGTGCCATCTCTGATGATGAAATCCAACTAATAGCCTACAACGCCAGAAATTGTTTTTCTCTGAGTTATTATGTTTTTATTATTACATTTTCTTACAAATCGATAATTGGAGTATCAAGGTAGCCAACAGGTTTCAGTTTTGGTTTAAAATTGGATTTGGTTGCTGGTAAAAATCGGACTTCCAAATTGATATATAGACCATATTAACTTGAGCAACCAAACATTGAGCTAAAAATTAGCGAGATTATGAGGCTTCTGAACCCATCCATCATGTTACTTTGACTTTCAGCACATATGACAGTATGGAGATGCACGCATATCCGAAGCTCAACATGATTCTGGGGCCCAATGGTACCGGGAAGTCTACTTTCCTGTGCGCTGTCGTGTTGGGCCTTGGAGGAAAACCCTCAATCATTGGACGTTCACCAAATGTAAGTTGGTTGATTTAGCATCACACTTTTTCAGTTTTTATTATTTACAGTTCGTGTTTTGGAATTCACATTTTGTTGTTTCCAGGTTTCAGATTACATAAAAAGGGATAAAGATCACGCAGTTATTGAGCTGGAGCTGTTCAATGGAGATGGCCGAAATCACATCATCACCCGTAAAATTATGGCGAAAAACACATCTAACTGGTTTCTGCAGGGTAAAGCTGTTTCATTCAAGAAGGTAAATTAATTTGCAAGGAGCGCCTGATATTAGCGTATATTTGTTCGTCACTATAATGTACCGGGAGTGTTTAATTAATTTGTTTAGATCGAAGAAATCTTGGAAAAGTATAATATCTTGATCGACAATCTCTGCCAAATTTTACCTCAAGACCGAGTACAGGATTTTGCCAAAATGGATCGTAAACAACTGCTTGAAGCTACCCAAAAGGCTGTTGGTGCGTATGTTTTTTCATATTATCATTCATTCATTGTGGTGTGAAGTCAGCAATGGGTTCATTAAGGGAGGCCAAGGAACTCCTGATAAATAGAGCATACCTTACTTTGATTAAACCGATTGGTCGTACGCTTCGGGATTATGGGGGTCAGCAGCAGACACCCACATAAAACGTTTACACATAACTCAGAGCTACGGCTCATCACTAATGCTCCCTGGTTGTGTCAAACGCTACACTTGACAATGATTCAAATGCCGTATGTTCATGAGGTACTAAGGGAATACTATACGAGTCTCCATCGATTCAATGGGAAGCCACCCAAGCATTGTGGTGAATGAAATGTTGGAATGTCTGCCTCCTCAACGTAGTGACAGAAGGCTTAAGGGTGTCTAAGTCAGTGAATAAACGGTTTTCCCGCTTTTCTCTGGCAATTATTGGTCGATTTTGATGATTCCTGCGGCAATCTTTTAGTTTTTCAATTCTCTAGGTAGATGAAGTTCTAAAATCTTTGAAAATTTCCAATTTAGGTACAACTTTTGGTGCTCTGCTAATAAGGCCCCCCCATAGCAACTGCGCCTCCTCGTCATTTTCGTTGTTGGTGGCCAAAGAAGAGTGAACTCAGCTCCAGCAATCAAAGATGAGAGAAACCCTCTTGGCATGATGAAATTGAAAAGCCCTCAGTGGAGACAGAATTGGTATGCCGACGACTCTGCCTGCGTAGGGAAGTTGTAGCACATCCGTGAGTGGTTTGACCTATTGCGGGAAGAGGGGCCGAAGTGGGGTTATCACCTCGAGCCAGCAAAAAGGGCGGGCTCGAGGATGAAAGTAGAGCCCTCTTCGGTGACTTCAAAATAGTTTATGCTCATAGATTTCTCGGAGGGCTGATCGGACCACAGGCATAGAAGAAAGAATATGTTTGCAGAAAAGTTGAAGAAGTGAAGAAGTAATCCAGAGCTTGGAAGCGAATCGACAAAGAGTCATCAAACGAGTGTGTGAGTCATCTCAATGGCTGTCAGTATTGCCAACACAGGCTGATAGTTGTGATCTGTCAGCAACTCAATTCAGAGATGCATTGTCCATGCGGTATTCCCACATCCCCCAAGACCTACCTATGAGTTGCGATGGCTGATCTTTTGACTTAACACACGCTCTCAACTGCAAGAAGGGGAGGGGGGTTAAAAGGGGACATGATGACGTGCAGGACGTAACCATGGTAATCGCTGATCTAGCCTTGGGGGGTGCAGTGGTCGAGCCAGTGATGCAGGAAGCAGCCGATGGACACACCGCGTTGGTGGGCGACTTTGCAGTGAATGGGGTCTGGGAGAGTGGGAGGCCAGCGTTTTTCGATAATCGCATTGTAAATGCTGAAACTGCCTCCTACCTCTCCCAAGACTGGCACCAAACAGCTCGAATGGCTGCTCGCGCGAAGCACACAAAGTATGACCAGGTGGCAGAGGAACATCGAAGGTCATTCACGCCCTTAGTCAGTTCCTGTGACGGGGCTCTGGAACAAGAATTCGGAGTCTTCCAGAAGAGAGCAGCTTTTGTGTTGGCTGAGAAGTGGCAACGACCTTACTCCCAACTTACAGGATGGCTTAAGGTAAAAGTACAATTTGCCATCATTCGGGCGGTATCACTTCGGCTACGCGGAGCAAGGAGGAAAATACGCTCACTAGGATTAGAGGATGGGGCGGCTTTGTCTTCCATGGTGGACCATTGAAACCATAAATTCTCGTACACTCTACACATATCACACTCTTGTTATCATCGCCATGTTACCCAGAAGCTACAATATTGTTAACATTCTACCTTCAAACTTATTAATAATAAAAAATGATTATTAGTCTAAAGATGAGAGAAAAATATTATAATAATATTTATCTCGGACAGCGGGGATAGGGATGGTAATAAGATGTTCAGGGTTCAGGTCAGTGTACCAGGCATGATTTGTACTACTGTTCAACTTCAACAACAGCATCATCTTGCAGGATTCAATGTCCTGAACCATATTACGACCACCACACCATATTACGAACCATATTACAGATACGTGTATGAAGTAGTAAAGTATTTTTTATTATTAGGTTGCTAATGATAGGGAGGCGCATATTGTACCTTTTATTTAATTTTCGAATTCCAGTTTTGGAATTAAACAATTGTATGGGTGTAGAGATTATAAAAATAAGAATTCCACAAAAAACATAAAATTGGATGGTTATTTCCCGAGAAAAGGGGAAAAACTGTTGATGAAAACTGGTCAGCTACGAGAAGGCTGGTGGATGGGGTGGCACTGGGGGTGGTGAGTGGCCATGTTGCTCCTTCAGACGGTGGGGGGAGGTGCAAACGAGCACCAGTTCGTAAGGGATTGGACTAACCGCAAACCTTCTGACTTTATCGATGAATGAACTTTCTTAGTGATGTTCAAGTATACCTGGGAACTCTCACATGGTGCAACTATCTAGTCATGCAATCAATAGTTTCCGTTGTTGTCTTTATTTGAAATTATTCAAAAATTTTCTGTTCTTTTCATATAAAATCAATGTACTTGTTGTGTACTATATAGTTTGTTATCTTTTGTCAGGTCACCGCATGAGCTGATCCTGCATCATGTTTCATGTTTATTAGGCATTGTTCCTACTATATTGCATAGTTGCTAATAAACAATAAAGTTAAATTTAAATAATAAATAGATAGAGCGAGCATTTGAAGAATTTAACTAACATGGGGAAGGCAGTGGCTGGGGCCCAAAGTGCTGAACACATGGTTCCTTTGGTGTACTAGTGGACAGCCATTGTGTTCATTAGCGTCACACAAGTAGTATTGTATAGCATCCATGAAGACAATAATAATGGCACATCTTAGTTTATCAAAACATTCTATGTTCATAAATCATAAAATCCTGGCTAAACCCACGTTGCCATGTTTTCAGGTAAAGGTGAATTGTACGAGTGGTTTTTGAAATTGAAAGGCTTCAGAAGCGATTTGCAGGAAGGAGGCCAGGATCTGAACGAGTTGAAGAAAAAATATGACGCTGAGTCACAGAAACTGAAGAGGTATGTTAATTCAACACGCGTTCAACGTAATGCTTTATTCTCTTTAAGACCTATGTCTGATATGTGTATCTATATACCACTCATACGTCGTTCCGTCTTCGTATAGCATGGAAGATGAAGTCAAGTCGTATCAAGAGAAACAGCAAGTGCACGATAGAATAGCAAGCATGAAGAAGAAAGAGGCTTGGCTGATGTTCGAGTCAAAAAATGAGGAGAGGGATCAGGTAATCTACTCTTTCATGATTGATTGTTGGTGGTTTCCACGAGTGAAAGCTGCTCAAAAGCTTGACTGGATACGTACTGTTCACAAACTATGACTTGAATCGTGTACTTTATTATACAGGGTGTCTCACGAGCTGCCACCACCCCTCTAAAATCGTTATTTTTGGAGATTTTCAATCTGGTTTTTTGCAAGGATCTCAAATATGACCGCGTTGCGCTCCGCGTAGTTGCGCAACCATGCGCAATCGATACCAACTTTGTTATTTCAAATGGAAACCCCTATTTTTATTGCAGACTTTGATTCTACGCAAAATTTCATAAATTTTAGACCCAACAACCGATTTTTTTGGTTGCGCAACCCCTGGATTTTGCCAAAATTGAAATGAAGGTAGACCCCAAGTGTGATACATGTTTTTTCATTAATTTCCGACGCTGAATCACGTGGTGGTATCGATTTTCGGATTAAACTGGAATTTTTCGATCGGCGGCCGAAAATTAGGCGGTTTTTAATTGAAAATCGCTCTTTTTCCATCCTTATGAAATTTGTGAAAAAGGAAAGACAATAAAGTTTAGGAGTAGACTTAGCCACCCGAACTAATTAAAATTGCGTTGTAACCTATAAGTATGGAAAGAGAGCGATTTTCTATTAAAAACTGCCTAATTATCGGCCGCCGTTTCAAAAAATTCCAGTTAAATCCGAAAATGGATACCACCACGTGATTCAGCGTCGAAAATTAATGAAAATACATGTATCACTCGGGGTCTACCTTCATCTCATTTTTGGCACAATCCAGGGGTTGCACACTGGACGGGTTGTGCGCAACCAAAAAAAAAAAAAAAAACGTCTGCCAAGTGGGTGTGGCACATAGCTTCCTCGTATCCATAACTCGATAATATAGATGATCAGATGCATAGTTGTTAATCTCAAAACACCAATCTCTAAGTACCTTCCACTACCCTCATAGGGGACCATCTACACGCTAATCTGGACAATCCTAGAAAATTTCATCAAATTCGGATGAAAAATGTAAGTGAGTAGATGTATGTGATTGGATCAAAAAAATACTTAGCCTCGGCTGGGATTCGAACCCGCGACCCCTGGGGGACAGTTGAAGTTACGGCTGTTACAAGTAATTCACGTTTGCGCATGCGCAGTCGCTTCTATCAGTCCGGGGATGATGATTTTCATAGGGAACTATCTACAACCTAATCCACATAATCCCTGGAAATTTCATCGAAATCGGGTGGAAAATGTGGAAGCTATGGCCGGTACAAGGAAATTCACGTTTGCGCATGCGCAGTGGCTACTATCAGTCCGAAGGTGATGATTTTCATAGGGGACCATCTAAATACTAGTCTGTAATATCCCTGAAAATTTCATTGAAATCGGATGCAAAATGTAGAAGTTATGGCCGTTACAAGGAATTCACGTTTGCGCATGCGCAGTCGCTTCTATCAGTCCGGGGATGATGATTTTCATAGGGGACCGTCTACACACCAACCCGCACAATCCCTGAAAATTTCATTGGAATCGGACAATAACTTCGTATAGTTATGCGCGTTACAAGGAATTCATGACAGACAGACACGGAACCAAAATTGTTCAGAAATGTCTAATACGCAAAACGCGAGTGGAAATTTTGATTTTGGAGAACTTTTTTTTTCGTCCTTGAAAAGTGAAAACAAAGCTTCTGCTACCTTGGTAGACTCGGAAGCAAAAAAAAATCGGTTGAGGGGTCTAAAATTCCTGAAATTTTGCGTAAAATCCTAATGTGCAATAAAAAATAGGAGTTTCTATTTGAAATAACAAAGTTGGTGTCGATTGCGCATAGTTGCGCAGTGTGCAACGCGGTCATATTTGAGATCCTTGCAAAAAACCATGAAGACTGAAAAAAAAGTCTATCTCCAAAAATAATGATTTTAGAGGAGGGGGACAACTCGTGAGACACCCTGTACATAGATCGAAATTTACATAAATGTCGTTAAAATTAATTATAAATTAATTAGAGAGTTCCTTGTAGATTCGATTTGAGTAAGATACAGCGTGATGTATCCTCAATCCAGCGCCATATCTGATCTGGCGCCATAATATTGCGGTAGAATCCGGCGCTGGATTGGATATGGCGCGTCCTTATCGATAAGACAGCGCTGGATTGAGAATACGTCACGCCATGTCTATGCCCAACAAACCTCATGGAAGGCCTATTAAACTATAGGTTTACCACAGAAACTTTGCACCTGTGTGGCGCCCCCTAAGTGGCGGATCCGCGAACTATAACAATTGAGTCAACCTTCCATGGTGAAACCTTGACCCGGAAATTGGAGCTGTGAGAAATTTGATGTTCGTGTAGTGCCAAGAAATTTCAATTTCGGAAATGCTCGAATTGCAAGCTGCAGTAGGAGGGAAATCAAGTCCCTTTTTAGGGGAGAAATTCCCGAAACATTATCTTAGGCGCGGGAATCTGCTTGTTGATAGGAGATAATTAGTTCTATGTTCTCCAGAAGAATGCGCCAAATGGATGCAAAGTTTCTATGGTAAACCTATAGGTACTCCTGAATTCGTATAAATACTCAAAACTCGAAAAACAAAGAAACGTTCTGATCGGGATTTGAATCCAAGGTGACGGTGGTGTAATGTGCTATGTAGGGTTCTGTCATGCTCAAGTGGCGGTACAGGAAGGTATGCGCTCCTTAAGCTTGGTTCTCACTGGGATTCTTTGAACCGAAACACGTCCGGATTCGGAGTCTAGCTGTGTCTACGCTGCGCTGTCTCATTGTTCAGACTCCGCTCGGACGCAGGTCCAAAACATCGTGTCCTCACTGTCAGTCTAGTTTCCATTCACGTGCCAGGAATATGTCCCCATGTCGCATTTCAAGGCTAAGGAATTTTTAAATCCCCATGTATTCGATTTATGAAAATAATAATAATATGGGAAACAACCAAGGACATAGTTCATTGGACACATTGAGTATGGAAAACGGGATGGGTTTTCGAAATTCTATGAGGATGTCCTCGTGTGATTTTCGAGGATCTGCTGACATCGGTTGGAAATGGAATCAGCACTCCGTCAACCAATGAGGGACCAACCTCCACAGAAAAACGCTCAACAACACCACATGGACGCGATCACATCGACAAAAGTGAGATTCTCGGAGAGTTGCAATAGACTCTCTGTTTTCCATGTTGGAAGGGGTTAAGGAGACTCACCAAAGACGCAGAAAATACTGCTTGGGAGCAGCTCAGACTCAGTCCTGTTCACCTAAGATTCTCCTGAGTTCGACGCAAAATGATCTCAGTGAGTACTGGACTAAGTAGGACTTTAGTAGGACTAAGAAAACTGGAAGAGAATAAGAGCAAGAAAATGAGGAATTTCACCATGTCGGAATTTCCTATTTTTGACCCCAAAATCGGATTCAGCACCTCGAAAAACCCCCCAAGGCAAACTTTCAGCCCGAACTTCCTAATTTACGAATAAACAAAACAGTGTAGAAAATACGAATGTTTAAAAAAACCGGGAAAATGACGTCATGCCGGAATAGTTCATTTATGGCCGCTTGAAGCGCTGAGATAGAGAAATCCATAGTCCTCAGATGCAAAATTTCATGAAACAGTAAAGTTCGAAATCGAAAAACTGAAGAAAAAAATAGAAAAAGCGAGATGGGGAAAATTAGGTTTCCTCTGTTTTTGTTTGATAACTTTTCTCTTAGAAAACACGATTTCGTCGTCCCAATGGGCAACACTGGGAGGAGACGGCGATCCGAACAGCCCAATCAGCGAGCGTTCCCGCTGCACGTCTGTTTTCCCGGTTAGTTTTGAAATTAAAAAATTTGATTGTCTCCCAAAAATAGCAGGAGACTTATTTCCCGAAATCAGCCCGATTTTCATCTATCCCACACCATTAGCTATTCAGGAAAAATGCAAACAGAAATCGGTGAAATTCCTCATTGCCTCTGGGAGTCCTGCAATCATGTGTGTGCTTCCTCACTCACTATTTACCTGGGGTTACCATTGGAAAAGAGTTTCAGGCCCTGATGGCTCTCTTTTCCTCTTCCGAGGCCGAATGGTGAACCAAGATCTTATAGAAATAAGGCAGTGATAAGTTGTGATACGCTCGTTGGCAATAGTCCCAGTTGAAAGTTAACAGATTTTTTTACTCTTCCATTTTATTACCCTACCTATTGTAATTTCTTGGGTTAAACAGATAAATTTTGTACTTCGATTCGGAATTTTCGGGTCCCAGAATTTTCTTCACTGTTCCTTTGACCCAGTTTCCTCCCTCTCGACGATAGTTCCACAGGTCCACAAGTTCTGTGTACTTCAGCTCCTCAGGCTTTTTAGGGCAAGAAAGACCTGTGATCAAATTATAAGCAGCTTCATCCAGTGAATTTAGCATCAAGGTCCGCATTCTCTCGTCCTTTTTTATGCCATTAGCTTCGAAAAAATTCCTCATCCGATAGCCCAGTCGTTTGCCGGTGTGAACTCGCGTAAACGACCTACCAAACTAGTGGTTTCACTCGTATCGGTCTCGGGTATTTCGAAATTTTCGAAGGGAAGAACAACAAAAATTAACCATTCGCACGAGGTCACAATTTCCGCCAATGATCGCGAAATGCTCGAAACAAAACGTCGTTGTTTCGCACTTTCCGTCACTGATAATTAAGGCCTGATACCGTCGCACGGAAATAACTCGCGTCGCGGACACGTAGGTACCGTCAACCGGGGTGATATGGATCATTTTTTGCAGTTTTTATTGAAAAATTAGACCCCACTGTTTTTAGAGCGAGCTGGCTTTCCGAATATAGATTCTCTGAGATGTCAAGAAGACGGTACCATGTCAATTTTTGTGATTTGCACCTTTTTTCACTTTTATTTTTTTAATGAAAAATTATCCATATCACCCCGTTAGTCGAGGTGATATGGATCAAAGTCAAAAACCGATGTAAAATTCACTCCAATCCAGTAACGAGGTGAAATGAATCACTAAAATTATTTTTAAAAATAGATGATCGAATAAATGAAAGGTAAAAAAAAAGGAAAGGGCTTTGAAATTAGGAAATTGACGGTGCATTCAGGCTTCACTCCATCGAAGCCTGAATGCACCGTCAATTTCCTCATTTCAAAGCCCTTTTCTTTTTTTTACCCTTTCATTTTCTTTTTTGACTGTTCTTCAGTACAGTAAAATAATCATTGACAGTGTCCCAAGTAATAAGTGCTCATGCTCTTTTGAGATGCCCAATGACCTGGTAATGTCGAGGCATTTTCTTCCGATTCACTCCACCCCTAAAAAACTCCGAAATTCACAAAATCAACCACTGACAAGGGGGGTTTTAAGTTGAAACAAAACAAAAAATCGATCTCTTTTCGTGAGAAGTTGTTGATATGATAAAAAATACGCAGATCAAGTTTTCTGGTCATAGGTTGGCTACACAGATCAACGTAAACAAACAACACAAAAGTGCGGCGTTTCTATGGATCTGATAATCTCCATGGATGACCTTCTAATATCCTTGAATCGACTGAATCATGGATGAAGGTGGTGAAGCAAAATGCCTAGTTCAATATTCTGCTATCAGATCACATCAAAACGTCACCAGGTAGCGCTGCAATCGCTAAAAGCGTTGCTGCCTCCAAAGTATCCATATCACCCCGGCTGATTCATAACACCCCGTTTGACGGTACTTAATTAAAATCTCGTCGCCACTGTAATATTTTGGGTTAAACAGATAAATTTTGTATTTCGATTCGGAAAACGACACTTTTTATTTGGAAAACTTTATGCTCGTCCAGGGTAGTCAACTCAATCTATCTTAAACAAGTACTGAACAACAGCGAGTAGTTAAATGTCCCGCTCCATCCATGTGGACACAATCAATCTGTACACCTATATTGGGGGATAGCCGAGCTCGTTCGCCGACGCGTTTCTGGGTCCGAGACACGAACCGATCATTGCGGGAGATTGCGAGTTCAAATCTCGGGTGCTTTTTTGACTGTTCGTGGCTCGCCACCCTCTCGTCCCAACCCAGAGCGGTGAGGCAATGGGAAGCAATGAGCGAAATCATCAGAACGAATTCTGATCTTCCCTTTTTAAGACAGCTGATGACGTCCGCGACCACAAGAATGCCAGTCGGACGAAAATTCAACCTGAAATGGTTGTTTACTTTACTTCTTTACCTACTCACCCTACCTATACTTCCAACATTTCACATTTTAGGTCACCAACGAAGTACAAGAGCTATTGAGGTTGTACGATGCTTCAAAGAAGAGATTGAAACCACTTCTAAACGCTATTAGGAAAGAGGAAGCTGCCGAAGAGGATCTCACTGTGAAAATTCAGAACATGGTGAGTAAAGACCCTAGAACTATCAAAACTCTTCTCTCCCGGCTTCTGCAGCTGGCGGGTGAATCCTTGAGAACTTTTTTGTTCATATTTTCAAAATGAACCTTTGGAATCGACCAAGAAAATTTGTTTTTCCTTTTAGCGAACATGTGTGTCATCGAGATCCCTCTTCATGATCTATCGAATAAGACCTATAATATATCAAAGAAATCAAGTTTTATATGATTGGAACCGTGATTACATGGCTCTTATTTTCTTTGGGTATAATTAACTCATCCCTTGTTACGGAAGATCTGTACTGATCTGTAATTGACGAATGTTCGACCCCTCGTCACAGGAAACCGTCATTCAAAACATCAACCGGGATATCAAAGGACTCATTCGCGTAGAAATTCAGTCCAAAGGTGCCATCACCAACTTCAAGGAGGAATTGGAAGCTAAATTGAAGAGTTATGCGGAAAAGAATGAAAGTATCGAAGAACTCAAGAAAAAACGAGATCTTTTTGCATCTCAAGTTCCCAAAGTGTCTGGTAAGATTTCACTCAATCTTTGTTATGCATCATGGACCCATTTACTCTCAGGCGCTCATTAGTCTGGTGAATCTTTACGTTTTATTAAAATCAAACATTTTTAAGAATCGCCCGTTTATTTATTCATTTTCATTGGTTGATGATTGCAGAGAGCTCGCTTACCACGGATATTTACGTAGCTGATAAAAGTATAGAAAAATTTACAAGGCTGCTCGCTTCGCTGAGGTCAAAGGAAGGAGAAATCGATTATCAAATACGACAAGCGAACCAAGCTGTTCGGGGTGAGTATGAAAGTACTATTTACAATTCAAGTAGGGCTGTAGTCCATACATCACCAGACCAGGCACTAGAAATAAGTTATAAATAAGTATCTCCCTCTTTACCCTCAACTGTGTCAACCTCCAAGCCTTCATTTACACTTTCAGTGCGTCCCTCATTGCTAATGGGAGCACCAGCAGCTCGCTAATAAGTCTAAGTACAACAGAATTGAGAGTTTTTGCACGCCACTACTAGGGCCCGTGGAACCTCTTCACAAAGCTCGGAGTTCACGGGTGATGATGAATTTGCCTCCTGCCAACAGTGGGCGATGATGAAAGGTTCCCCAGACAGTCACCCATTTCAAGAGGTCCCCCGGCATGAGTGCCTCCCCCCCCCCCTGTCCATAGTTAATGGGCCTCCTCCTTCAACTGGGTAGCATCCTCGGTTAGTCGCGCTAGCCTACTCCTTACGGGGCCTGTCAAATTTTGGCAGCAAAAACTCTCTAATAGTAGATTAGCTTGGTATTTTATTATTACCTCCAGTTGGTATTGGCGTCATGAGGAGAAGTGACCCCATCACATAATATTTAATCAAACCAATGGGGTATTTAAGTCAATTTTTTAAAATTTTTTTTTCAAAAGAGTATGGCTCAGGAATAACAGTAATCGGGTCTGTTCGTTGAGAAAATGTTTTTAAAAAATCAGAGAACATAAGGAAAGTTGAAGATTTGAAAGATGTGACGTAGCTAGCCAACTGTCTTTGAAAAAAGTATCCATGCACAGAGAAGAGACAAAACCCTTAGAGGACCTCTTGGATACTACAAAATACTACTCACACACACGTGCGGCATAAGTGTGTGTGCGTTAACACGTTCAGACCGGGGCTCAAAACCCAGATTGTCCCCGGGACCTAGGACTGAAAACTGAAGACACAGCAAAACAGTCGCACTGATGAGAAGCCGGCATTTTTGCGTGATAACATGCACTGATATCCGAAACCGAAAGGTTGGGACGGTAAGGTGGGTTCATTCCGAAGCGATTGAGACCAAAAAGAGCCCTGTTGGGGGAAAAATGAGCTATCCAGAGCGTTTCGAAAAATGTGACATGAATTGAGTTCATGGATCCACCGTGGAAGCAGCCGTACCAGGCAAAGGTTTCGCGTGGATCCAGGGTGGAAGCAGCCGGTCTGAACGTGTTAAGGGAGGCCCGCCTTTTTTTCAAACGTGTGATCTCTTTAATTAATTTTTCTACCACATGTTATAGTATCATTGGGCTTAAAGTTGGAGTATATTGGTTTTCAAGGGTGCTGAATCCAAATTTGAGGTCAAAAACCTGAATTTCCGACCCACCGAAATACCCCATTCTCAGCCTTTGTGGGACATGTGATGGAGGGCTGAGATGGACATGATCAACGCTCTGAATTGCGGGGGCTTGTTAAGCAGAGCTTCTATCATCAACAACAGCTTACAGAGGGGACACTATGGTGTCAATGATGGGGGAGGAATGTTTAGAAGGCTGGTCTGGTTGATGACATCAAGATCGATGAGATTTATGATACAATGTGGTCTTCCCTTCCCCTCTTCCTATACCTCCTACAAATGGATACCCCTAGCAGATAACGCAGGAAGGGGAGAGGTCTCTATAGAGTTCTCTATCAGATCTGCTTACTGTGAAGAGGTTCCCAAAGAGCAGTTTTGAATGCTTGCTAAGCGGCTTATTTATGTCCTATCATATACCTACGTGAACAAACCTCAGTCCATCGTAATGATATTTTTCTGGATAAAATTTTAATTGGCTACGATAAGAGCGGCCTCCCTTAGGATCTCGTTGGACTCTGCTTCCTGGGGCCGTAGAAGACCTCCAGGAAGATGATAAGGAGGCGGCATTGGGCCTGGAAGACGAAGCTCCACTACCTCTTCCAAGAGGAGAGTAGAGGACAAAATAAGCACACAGGAAAGTAACGTAACTCGCACACATCATTTAAAAAATCCAAGCTCTATCACCTGTTTGTTCGCCATATCGGTCCCAGGGGTGGCTCTATAGTGCCCTTTTCCTTGTTGGGAATGGGGTGCGTTGGATTTTCTGTGGTGGAGGCAGTTAGTCACTAGTGTGCTGGTTGCTTGTCTCGTGGGTGTCCTTATATAGGAAGTACCCAAGAGAAAAAATTACCATAGAAGAAAAAACCTAAACAAGCGAAGCCTCTGTCAAAAAAACACTGCGAAAATTGGGGGATATCGTTCACATTACACACAAAAAAAAGACGCAAAAACTGACCAGATTCACATGCTGTGTGCTCTGGCGTAGAACTCCCAGATAGTACTGCAGAACGACAACAGGTAGAGTTCTAAGTGCCCTTCTAAACTCTAAGCGCGACCACACGAAGAAACAATCCAGTCAAATGACCTCTCAAATAATGTGATTCAAATAACGAAACTAACCTAATATAGAAACTAAATAAGAGAAGATGAAATACTAATAATACTTGATAAACTAATAGGTAGAATCGTATTGTAAAAAGAGTGAGTAAAATTGCTTCTTTTGGTCACTTTCACGTCTGGGTTTTTTCTCTTCCGCAGTTGCGTGCTCCTGTGTTCGATCACGTAAGCTACAGTTTCATTTGCGCTTCCAGAGGTAGCGCTACCTCAGAGGGGTACAGCTCCTCCTATGAAGTCAGATTGGTTAGAAAATCCGTTACGTTGCAACCCCAAGCCCCCATGAACAGATTGGCTACATATAAAATTTCCATCTTCCTTGAATTCTCAAAATTTGTTGGATGCTTTTTCAAGCAGCACACTATGGTTTTCTTCCATATCAGTGAACCCTCTTTTGAAAAGAAAAGTGTAGCCTAAAGGGGGCTGATGTTTGAAAAGCCACACTTCTCTTTTTCACTCACTGATAGGAGTCTGATACCATAGGGTTCACATAGAGATGCAGTAGGGGTTTTGGGTGTTGTTGAGAGGCCGCGAGCATATCAAAGCTCAACACACAGCTGATCAGAACAATAAGCGCAAAAGTGCAAAACAGTTCGAATAAAAATACGAGAAACCTAGCAAAAAACAGTCTTTTCGCTTCGGTATAAGTGAACTCCAAGCACGAAACTATGACGCTCAGTTCACTCATGCTAATTGTGCACTTGTTAAATAAGTTAATTGCTAATGAGTCCTCGACAATAAACTAGGTATGAATTAGAGTAGGTAACTAGCAAGTCGTATATTATTATTAAATAATAATATTTATTTAAATAACAATTTTTGTTTGTTGGCAGCGAACGAACAAAGATTGGCGCAGGCGTCGAGCGTCGTTGACAAAAAAATTGAGCTCCTCGCCAACTTCAAAGACGCACACTTAGGTTACAAGTGGTTGTGTGAAAACCGAGATCAATTCAGGAATCAAATATATGGCCCTATGTTTCTTGAGGTATTTATGCATAGACATTCTCATCTTGCAACTAGACGCATTGGTACTCTGTGGAACCCTGTTCTCTCATTTTTGTGGTCTAGCAATAGTGGGAAGTATGAGTGGATCGACAACGTAACTTTATTTACCTGTCACTACGAGTATTTAGATTAGGGGTATTCATGGTCTGGGAGATTCGACGTCGAATCGTCGAGTTTTCGAATTTGGAGATTCGACGAGAGTCAATGCGCATGCGCACTGGCCAATACGACGACTCGATTTACCACGGGCTGAAGGCGTCGTAAATCGAGATTCGACGTCGAATTAGAAAATATGATCCCAGCGCTAGCGGCAGTTGTGGGAAGCAACTATCATAACATCAACTAACTGATCTTCTCGTCCTTTCAGTTAGAGTTTTTCTTTTGACAACACCTTTTTTTTTTGTTTTTATTCCGTTTTTTCGTTCGTTTTTTTCATTTTTATTCTGTTCGAAGTGTTTTTTTTCTCGATTAAATGAGTGGAGCTGAGCCACCCAAGCGGCTAAGGAAAAACGCGGCCTTCTGATGGTCTGCTGAAGAAGTGGAAATGTTGCTTGCTGGCATTAAAGCGAGCATACCACATTCTCCTTTCTAGCATCGAACATGTTTCAGCCATGAGCTAAGTACCAAAATGCATTCAAAATTGTGTGACGGAAGTAGCAAGGGTTTTTCTTTGAGACAAGACTCTTCGTCAGTAGGTACCTATTCAGAAGTCTGAAGCATGATCCTTTTTTAATTCTAGCCGTAGATTTTTTCGTTCGTGTACTAGGAACTTTGTTAAAGGCTTCTATTAGGAATCTCTGGGGTATTCTCATTTTTTAACTAAGAGGAAATTAATGAACTGCGGTTCGTTTGACACTGACTTGGTTATCGTCTGTTGCCGCAAGGAGCGCTACGCACAATTCGATTTTCGACGAGTCGACGGGAAAAAATGTGGGAGCCTCATGAGACCCTCGAGTTTACGACTATTCGATATACGACGATTCGACGATCGAATCAGACCATGAATACCCCTATTGTCACAACACTGTAAGGAATCATGTGTGTTACAACAACCTAGGAAGAAGAAATTGAGATGAAAATTAGAGTTTTGAATAAAGAGACTACAATATAAACTTACGGCGGCTAAGATTAGATAAAGTCATGCTAGGCAAATCTACTACCAACGTGGAGGTATACGAGGAAAAACGTGCATTTTTTCAACGAAATCGGCGCTCTGGCCTCCTGTTCCGGAGGCCTCGCGGTCTACTGCGGCGTCGACCCACCCACTGCTGTCGTCCGACCCCTCAGATCGACTAGGCGGAGCGCCGATTTCGTTGAAAAAATGCACGTTTTTCCGCGTTCAAACACGAATTTCTCCCCTAAATACGGTTGTAGAATATGTTTTGATTATACCATCGGAAAGCTGAGATTCTGGCGCAGTTTTTAGGCTTTCCAGCAACAGAACTTTACTTGGTAATATTTGGAGATTTATAGGGAATTTTTCGAAAATTTACTAAGTTCACTTTTTAGGTTGTTTTATTCCTCGTGTAATTCAACTGAAAATTTATTATTTGGTGGGAGATAGGAAATTTGACGCTCTTTCCAACGGTATCCTTATTTTTAATTTTTGAGTGTAAATTAAGAGAGTTATGACCGTTTTAATGGTGTAAGGTCGAAAACACGAAAAAAAACTTAAAAGTGAAAATATTAGGTTAAAGAGGCGTTTAAAAAAAATTCAAGGAGACACTTTTTGTTGGAAATTAGTTGTAGAATCGACCCCTTGAATTCCTTACAGCTGTTTTGTAGACACTCTTTATATCGATCCAAATATTCCACTTGCTTGTTAGATCTTATTTAATATTCTTTCATCTCTATTGCAATATTATTTAAACATGACAATTTCTTTCAGTTGAACGTGAGCGCTTCTAACAAAGCAAAATACATTGAAAGAATCGTCTCGAGAAACGACCTTATCGCTTTTGTCTGCGAAGACAGTAAAGTAGGTACCGTCTTCCTGTCATTTGTCGTAATATTTTCTCTACTATTTACTCTCGTAATAACAGTCTATGCAGAGCTTTAAAGATCATTTAGATTATCTTGGTTGGCTAATATTAAATTGAAATAAAATTACTATGTATTCCGTTTTATTATTATTATTATTATTTCTTTTCAATCAAGGACATGACTAAGTTGCTTCAAATTCTCAAAGATCAGAAAGGATTGAGAGTCAACGCTGTTTGTTCACCACCTCAAGAAATGTCTGCCAGAGACCGCTTTCAGCCCAGGATTCGTCTTAGTCATATAAGGTACCTTTTCAACACTCGATATTCCAACTTTGCGTAGCTCAGAATTCAATCACTCGTTCGTCCCCTACAAGGCTTTCTCTACACAACAGAAACACGAATGTGAACCAAAAATCGAATTTCGCTAACTGATTTTGTGTCAATGTAGTTCCATTTTCCAAAAAATCACATTTTTGATGATCTACAGTCGCACTCATTGGTTTAGGGGCCCATCTGGGGGAATAACCTTCACAATTCCCGGATATTAATCAAAATTGGACCGTCATTTAGTATAGTTCTTCCTAATCAAAATAAACCGAAAACCCCAAAAAGGGGTTTTTTCACTTTAACTTCATCTTTAAAAGGGTTTTTTCACTTAAACCGAAAACCCCCTCCAAATCAACTCTTGTCAGGTTCACATACCGCCGGAATACTCCCCACCACCAAATTGTCATGAACGGAACAAATGTACCTGAGGCTGAACATGTGAGATATTTGGGACTGGTACTCGATAAGAAACTGGTCTGGCAAGAGCATCTGAACGCAACAATCAAGAAAGCTCGCACCAGGATGCACGTTCTCATGCCTCTACTCGCTAGCATTGCTCTAACCCTTCACACAAAGCGACTGCTGTACCTCTCTCTTATTAGGCCCATTTGGCAATACGGATGTAAGTTTGTTGGTTTCGAAAGTATTATGATTAATTGACTTGAATGAGTCTAAATGCGAATGCTCTGAGGGAGCCAATGGTAGCGCAATGCAAAACCGTGAAACTCACAAAAATGATACTAAGAGAATTACTGATACCCCTAGTACCTCAGACACCTTGGATCATGGGAACAAGACATGTAGACGACACAGGTTACAAGTTGCTGTTCAAAAATTGTATTAAAGAAAATAAATGAAATTGTCCACAAAATAATATGCGTATTACTCGTACCCGAATTATAGTACCTCAAAATATAGGTATATGTTAAGAAATAAAACGTATCACGTTGGTAAATAGGAAATGGTACGCGTAATATCACACAATTCAAGACTATAAGTATGGGCTGTAAAATATATGCAAAAGGTAAGTTGTACCAAAATGCGTACCGAAGTAAGTAATACAAGATTTATGAGAAAAGACAGGCGTACTGAAATGTGTACCCTTCGAAATGACTATCAAACAATAGATATAATGAAAGAAAAGCGCATCATCACCGAAAATACTATAGGTATGCGTTATTACAGTGTACCAAAGGTACCAAAATACGTATTATTGAGATTGCTGATGGCTTACTGTTATCCGTACCGAAAATGTTGCACAATTACTGAATTTACAATAGGTTGCATGTGCACCTATAGATACACTAACCAAAGTTGCATTTGTACCTATTAATAATCTTATTCAAGAACAATATATAGAATCTGGAATGTAGCGTGTTAAGTGGCACGTAGCAAAACAATTGGTAGAAAGATGAGCTGGGGATTACCGTACTACAGAGGTCCCGGAGTCGTCTCAAGGGGGTGGCACGGGGTGTACCAATTGTGAAGGCGCCTGGTCCGGTAGTACTGATGTCCAAGGAGAGTTCGGTAAGCCCGAAGGTAATTGCTGGCAGGATACGACGAAAAGGGGTTGAGTGTACCACTGTGACTTTAGGTACGTGAGGAATGAGAAAACTGTTACTTTCGCTACACCAGTCTTTGGCAAAAAGACGACGGCCCTGGTGCACACAACTACTCTAGTCAAACGTAGGAAGCTGACTGTTGAAGGGGTGGCTCGGTGGAGGGTGACTGACCATCGATGGGGGTGGGGAGCCGACGACGTCCGACGATCACCGAGGAGCTCCGAAGACTCAGTGCCCCCCCTCGGGCTGCTCCGACGTGGAGGCCTGGCTGGCTTGACTCGCCCGCCTAGACGCCACTCGCTCCATCGCCCCATCCCCCGACTTACACGGATGTCAGATCTGGGGATCAGCCTCGGATACCCAAATTAAAAAAGTGCAAACTTTTCGAAATCGAATCCTCAGAATAATCACTAAAGCTCCGTGGTATGTTCGAAACTCGACCCTACACTCTGATCTTGACATGCCAATGGTAACTGAGGCTCTCAGGGAAACGGGGAGTCACCTCTTCGAGTCTCTTCAGTCCCACCATAACGTGGAAATCCATCATCTATCGGACAATCCACCACCAGTTCGTGACCAAAGAAGGTTAAAGAGGAAAAGAACCATTGATCTGATTAATACTTGATCTATGCAATATCCCATGTGGTACTCAGTGATCAGTGATAAATTTAACATCCTTATGTTACACAGTTATATTTGTTAAAACTACATCTAATTTATTACCTATTTATTATTTTTGAATATTGCTAAGAATGTTAACACAAAATCTACCTGATTTTTGAGAGGCGTATCGATGGACACTTACCTCTCGCCACGTTCCATGTAAATTAGACTTTGTCTACTAATATTGCATGTGAGCAAAACAAAAATGTACATTGTACAAATAAAGTTTACATTTATTTAAAAAAAATAAAAAAAAGTCTGCCAAGTGGGTGTGGCACATAGCTTCCTCGTATCCAAAACCCGATTATATAGATGATCCGATGCATAGTAGTTAATCTCAAAACACCAATCTATAAGTACCTTTCACTACCCTCATAGAGGACCATCTACACGCTAATCTGGACAATCCTAGAAAATTTCATCAAATTCGGGCAAAAAATGAAAGTGCGGTAGTGATTGGAATCAAAAAATTTCTTAGCAACACTGGGATTCGAACCTGGGACTCCGGGGTGTGAGTCCAGTACTTTGCACACTGATCTACAAAGGGGTTGGCTCAATGGCTTTGAGATCCTCACCTCAGACGCAACTGTTATGAGTGTTACAAGGATTTTACGATTGCGCATGCGCAGAGGCTACTGTATTATTTAAGGCCTTGATTTTCATTGGGGACCATCTACAACCTAATCCGCGTAATCCCTGAAAATGTCATCGAAATCGGGTAGAAATTGTGGAAGTTATGGTCGTTACAAGCAATTCACGTTCGCGCATGCGCATCGGCTACTATCAGTCCGGGGGTGATGATTTTCATAGGGGACCATCTAAACACTAATATGTAACATCCCTGAAAATTTCATTGAAATCGGATGAAAAATGTGGAAGTTACGGCCGGTACAAGGAAATTAACGTTTGCGCATGCGCAGTGACTACTATCAGTCCGAAGGTGATGATTTTCATAGGAGACCATCTAAACACTAATCTGTAACATCCCTGAAAATTTCATCGAAATCGGATGAAAAATGTGGAAGTTACGGCCGGTACAAGGAAATTAACGTTTGCGCATGCGCAGTGACTACTATCAGTCCGAAGGTGATGATTTTCATAGGAGACCATCTAAACACTAATCTGTAACATCCCTGAAAATTTCATCGAAATCGGATGGAAAATGTGGAAGTTATGGCCGTTACAAGGAATTCACGTTTGCGCATGCGCAGTCGCTTCTATCAGTCCGGGGATGATGATTTTCATAGGGGACCGTCTACACACCAACCCGCACAATCCCTGAAAATTTCATCGAAATCGGACAATAACTTCGTATAGTTATGTGCGTTACAAGGAATTGATGACAGACGGACAGACACACAGACAGATAGACACGGAACCAAAATTGTTCAGAAAGGTCTAAAACGCAAAACGCGAGTGAAAATTTTGATTTTGGAGAACTTTTTTTTTCGTCCTTGAAAAGTGAAAACAAAGCTTCCGCTACCTTGGTAGACTCGGAAGCAATAAAAAAAACCAAAAGGTTTGAATTACTAGAAACAATTTGATTTTGTAAATCAAATAATGTTTTTTCAATATCCTGTCCGAATAAAATTTTGAGTTATGTGTCGGCAAAATGGCTAAAAACGGTTTTTCCTCAATTTTGCAGCAAGTTTGGGTTCACCAACTACTTGATAGACTTACTTGAAGGCCCAGACCCTGTGCTCCACTACTTATGCAAACAGTACAACCTTCACAACATTCCAGTTGGCACTGCTCAAGTCGACGCAGCTTTGGATTCCATTCCAAACGAGCTCAGGACGTACTTTTCCAGTAAGTTGTACGAGTAAATCAATTTCTTTCTCTGAATTTTCTACCTAAAAATTTAATTTTCGAAAATAAACTTTCGTTTCAAGGCGAACAACTGTACAAGACTACTCTGTCGAGATTTTCTACCAATGTTACGAAATCAACGGAGTACATACGGGAGGCCCAACTCCTTATATATTCCGTCAATACAGAGCTCATAGCCGCAATCCAAGCTGAGTAAGTGAATGACATTTCTATGTCAACATCTTATAACCCGAATTTGTCCTATTGCGCTCTAACAAAAAATTATTGTTCGATCAGATTGGACACGAAGAAAGAACAACTAGAAGAAATTAAATCTGAAATGGAAGCCATCAAGGAAAAGAAACAGCAAGTAGATATTGAGTGCAACCAGGTCAAAAATCAAAAGCGAGAACAGGCTCGTCAGTTAGAATACTTGAGGTCTGGGAAAGTTCGACTGCGCATGCTTGACGAAGAACTGGACCAGATTGAACAGAATACCGTAGATCCAGATGAAGAGAAGGCTCAAACCGCGGCCAAAATTACTGTAAGTTCTGATTTGGTATCAGATCCATAACATGTATACTGTGTAGTATATCTATACATGGTTTAAGCCAAACAGGTCTGCCAAACTGCAAATGTCGATTCTATAACTAATTTGCAACAAAAAATTTCCCATAGCAATTTTTTTAACCCCTTGTTTTTCCAAGTTTTTTTTTAATTTTAATATTTTTTCGTGATATTGACCTCACGTTCTAAATCGGTCATAACTCCCTTAATTTGCTTAAATTCAAATTTGAGGATACGGCTGGAAGAGCCTTAAGTAAATTTCCTACTGGTTAGATGACATGAAAAAGCGCTCTGAAAAGGAAATTTTACCTAATTTGGGAACCTCGAGGTTTTTTAATCGAAAATTAAACTATGAGAAGCAATATCTTTTCAAGATGCAAGAACAGTAAAAATTGCGCCAAAATCTCAGTTTTCCAACGGTTTAATAATTATTTTTTTAAAGTGGAACTCATTACTTGCAGAAACTTGTGTTTGAATACGAAAAACGTGAATTTTTTCAATGGAGTCAGCGCTACAGCTAAGATGATCTGAGGTGTTTCGGGAGGCCTTGCTGTCTACTGCACCGCTCACCAATCCCTTCCATCATCAGACCCCTCAAATCGTCTTAGCCGGAGAGCTGATCCCTCTAGGTTTGTTCAGAGAAGCAATCCCGAACCAATTTGGAACTAAACCAGAACTGAAAAGGGGAGGAGATAAGAGGCGCCTGGACTCCTCCGGACAAGCAAAAATGGGCGTGTCCAGTTCCAAACCCCTCGGGACTGCTTCTCTGAACAAACCTTCTGTCACAAAGAGGCTTTGTGGCTCCTCAGATGCTATTCTCAGTTTTGGTGATTCCAATTTTTGTATGTGGTTCACAGAAATGTATCGAAAAAATGATCGAATCCGAAAAAAGAATATTGCAGTTAATGAAAGATTCGGGAGAGGTGAGGAATAATCTTCGTCTCAAGAAAAAAGAAGTGGAGATCGTCGCTTGGCGAGTGAGAGAGCGCCAGAAAGATTCCAGGCAGAAAGAGATGGAAGTCAAGCGTGCCAAGGTGAGAACGTTATGCTTTGTAGTTACATCAGCAAGTAGTGTATAGTATAGTAATCGGTACCTAAGTGTCGAAGTAATAATGATTGAATGATTAAGTGATTGAAGTAATTGGTAGTAAGTGTTAGTGATTGGTACTAAGAATCACGATCTGACTCTATTGCAATCCAGCGCCTTATCAATTCGATAAAATCCGTCTGCAGATCATCAATAGTCCGCCATTTCGTGGCCTTGCCTTATCTACTAGAAACTAGTGTCACCACCAGAATGCATTCAAGTTCTAGTCAAAGTTAAAGGCTTCTACAGCCTACAACCTGACCAGGAACATGCATTTTACGAAAAAAAAGAAAAAAAACTGGTGTCTGTAATATCACTAGTTGCCATCTCCTGGAGTCTCTCCATATTCCGCGTAGTAATTTCTTTACTTCCAAGCGAACCATGTATATTCCTTTTGAACCTACACTGTTTGATATAAAGCCAGATCGTTGATTCGACCTGCTGTATTGTGACCTTGCTGGATCTCTCTAATGACTTGTCTGCTGTATTTCTGGATTTTTTCCCCCCCTTACGCCGACTGTGTGGATCGTGGAAGAAACTTCTAGGAGCCCAATATAATCTAGATAATTTCGACCATTTAGTCTCGTCTGATGCGAAGCCTAGCCTGATGTCCTTGAGTCGAGGGCAGTCAAAAAGATAGCTTGTCATGGTCACTATCGATTGACGCAGGGAACATGACGGGTCATCCCTCATCCAAATGCGGTGGAGGTGGGCGCTCAGGCAATCGTGGCCAGTTATGAATTTAAACGCTGCAACTGACTGTTGATAGGAGAGGTCGGGAGGCTCATGATCAGCTGCATCCAGTAGAGAGGCCCAGCACTTGCCCTCAGCCCTGGCTTGGTCCTGGCCTTACTTAACATTTACGGCCCCTTTAATATGCTTTCTGGCCGCAACAAAACTGACTGGTGCATCGAGGATGGGCATTTGAGAGCCTTCTTTGGCTAGGTTGTCAGCTCTTTCATTTCCCCTAATGCCTACATGCAACGGTATTTATTGCAGAGCCACAGTTTCCCCGCCACCAAGCAGCTTATCAAGGAGCCTCCCACCTTTCATGGCATCATGGGATTTTTGTATTGTTGCTCCCTATTCCAACCTCGTAATTAAATCATTCTTGGTTTTCAATGGATAGGAACTCTTACATTCTATCAATTGCAGGAGACTTATGATAAGAAAACCGACGAGTTGTCCCGTCTACGAGCTGAAACGAGGGATCTACTTCAAAAAGCCAAACAGGCGACAAATGGGCTCACCATGGATGACGCTCAATTCGTCTCGACGTTCAAAATCGAGTTCCAAAAGTTTGCCAACACGCTTGAGGCTCTGAGGGATGAAATCGGCGAACAAGAAGCGTTGGCCCGCTGTCTTCAAGATGCTGGAAACAGTGAGGTAATTAAAGTGATTATCATCATCGTTATTGATTTAAAACAGTTTCAGACTTACAAAAAATAATACTAGCTTTTAAGTTGATCAATATTTAGTTCTGGTTGTACTCTTGAATTATAACTGAATTACTCCATGCCACGCTGTGTTTCTATTTTGTGTTAGTTTTGATATTGTGTTTTTATTTATTTTTTTGTCTGTGAACTTGGATAGCCTCCTCAGTAGAAGGGAGCTCAGTTCGGTTTGTCATACAACGACAATTTTAAAATTAAAATTTGTTATTTTTTAACTTTAAATGATTATTTATGGTAAATTGTTGTACGAATAAAATCACTCGCGATGAGATTGTGAAAACAATTTTAATAAAAACGGAGTTGAGTAGAACGTTGTCTATTTCCACGAAAATAATGAGTTACAAGTTGAATCGATTTCGACGGTTAGATCATCATCAGTTATCAGTTATTGTTTGTTACTGATGACCTAACCGTCGAAATCGATTTAACTTGTAACTCATTATTTTCGTGGAAATCGACAACGTTCTACTCAACTACGTTTTTAGTAAATTCTTGTCCCTGAAATATCTCTGGTTTCACAGATTGTCGCTGAGTACGAAAAACGAAAATTGTCGCTGGATAGTCTTGAAAAAACTCTGACGAACATCACCACCAAGAGGTCGACGATTCAGCAACAGTCGCTGGAACTGAGGGAAAAATGGCTGCCCACCATGCAACAATTCCTGCAAACAATCAACTCCAAGTTCGAAAAGAGCTTCGAGTATCTGGGATGTGCTGGGACTGTGGAGCTAGACCTCACTGACAACGTGGTATGTGGATGCAACTCCTACGTTTGTTTTATTGCACCTAGGAAGGTATTTGTTTGCTGGCTTATCGCTTTAAGAAGCGAAGTCATGAACAAGCTTGACAAAGCTTGGTTGAGAGTAATAATCATAATCTAAATTAACCTGATGAACGAACATGACTAGAATTTGGATGCAGGACTCAAGTATCCACAGCTGGGCGCTCAATTTAGCAGTCACCCAATAAAAAAAGAGGAAAAGAGAAAGCTTCTTTGTTAAGAAGTCTCTCATTGTTCCTGCTCCATGGTTGAGAGTACAAATCATAATCTAAGTTAACCGGTTGAACCAACATGAATAGAGTTTGGATGCAGGACTCAAGTATCCACAGCTGGGCGCTCAATTTAGCAGTCACCCAATAAATAAAGAGGAAAAGAGAAAGCTTCTTTGTTAAGAAGTCTCATTGTTCCTGCTCCATGGTTGAGAGTAATAATCATAATCTAAATTAACCTGATGAACGAACATGACTAGAATTTGGATGCAGGACTCAAGTATCCACAGCTGGGCGCTCAATTTAGCAGTCACCCAATAAATAAAGAGGAAAAGAGAAAGCTTCTTTGTTAAGAAGTCTCATTGTTCCTGCTCCATGGTTGAGAGTAATAATCATAATCTAAATTAACCTGATGAACGAACATGACTAGAATTTGGATGCAGGACTCAAGTATCCACAGCTGGGCGCTCAATTTAGCAGTCACCCAATAAATAAAGAGGAAAAGAGAAAGCTTCTTTGTTAAGAAGTCTCTCATTGTTCCTGCTCCATGGTTGAGAGTACAAATCATAATCTAAGTTAACCGGTTGAACCAACATGACTAGAATTTGGATGCAGGACTCAAGTATCCACAGCTGGGCGCTCAATTTAGCAGTCACCCAATAAATAAAGAGGAAAAGAGAAAGCTTCTTTGTTAAGAAGTCTCATTGTTCCTGCTCCATGGTTGAGAGTACAAATCATAATCTAAGTTAACCTGATGAACGAACATGACTAGAATTTGGATGCAGGACTCAAGTATCCACAGCTGGGCGCTCAATTTAGCAGTCACCCAATAAATAAAGAGGAAAAGAGAAAGCTTCTTTGTTAAGAAGTCTCATTGTTCCTGCTCCATGGTTGAGAGTAATAATCATAATCTAAATTAACCTGATGAACGAACATGACTAGAATTTGGATGCAGGACTCAAGTATCCACAGCTGGGCGTTCAATTTAGCAGTCACCCAATAAATAAAGAGGAAAAGAGAAAGCTTCTTTGTTAAGAAGTCTCATTGTTCCTGCTCCATGGTTGAGAGTAATAATCATAATCTAAATTAACCTGATGAACGAACATGACTAGAATTTGGATGCAGGACTCAAGTATCCACAGCTGGGCGCTCAATTTAGCAGTCACCCAATAAATAAAGAGGAAAAGAGAAAGCTTCTTTGTTAAGAAGTCTCTCATTGTTCCTGCTCCATGGTTGAGAGTACAAATCATAATCTAAGTTAACCGGTTGAACCAACATGAATAGAGTTTGGATGCAGGACTCAAGTATCCACAGCTGGGCGCTCAATTTAGCAGTCACCCAATAAATAAAGAGGAAAAGAGAAAGCTTCTTTGTTAAGAAGTCTCATTGTTCCTGCTCCATGGTTGAGAGTAATAATCATAATCTAAATTAACCTGATGAACGAACATGACTAGAATTTGGATGCAGGACTCAAGTATCCACAGCTGGGCGCTCAATTTAGCAGTCACCCAATAAATAAAGAGGAAAAGAGAAAGCTTCTTTGTTAAGAAGTCTCTCATTGTTCCTGCTCCATGGTTGAGAGTACAAATCATAATCTAAGTTAACCGGTTGAACCAACATGAATAGAGTTTGGATGCAGGACTCAAGTATCCACAGCTGGGCGCTCAATTTAGCAGTCACCCAATAAATAAAGAGGAAAAGAGAAAGCTTCTTTGTTAAGAAGTCTCTCATTGTTCCTGCTCCATGGTTGAGAGTACAAATCATAATCTAAGTTAACCGGTTGAACCAACATGAATAGAGTTTGGATGCAGGACTCAAGTATCCACAGCTGGGCGCTCAATTTAGCAGTCACCCAATAAATAAAGAGGAAAAGAGAAAGCTTCTTTGTTAAGAAGTCTCATTGTTCCTGCTCCATGGTTGAGAGTAATAATCATAATCTAAATTAACCTGATGAACGAACATGACTAGAATTTGGATGCAGGACTCAAGTATCCACAGCTGGGCTCTCCATTTCGCAGTCTCCCAATAAATAAAGAGGAAAAGAGAAAGCTTCTTTGTTAAGAAGTCTCTCATTGTTCCTGCTCCATGGTTGAGAGTAATAATCATAATCTAAATTAACCTGATGAACGAACATGACTAGAATTTGGATGCAGGACTCAAGTATCCACAGCTGGGCGCTCAATTTAGCAGTCACCCAATAAATAAAGAGGAAAAGAGAAAGCTTCTTTGTTAAGAAGTCTCTCATTGTTCCTGCTCCATGGTTGAGAGTAATAATCATAATCTAAGTTAACCTGATGAACCAACATGAATAGAGTTTGGATGCAGGACTCAAGTATCCACAGCTGGGCGCTCAATTTAGCAGTCACCCAATAAATAAAGAGGAAAAGAGAAAGCTTCTTTGTTAAGAAGTCTCTCATTGTTCCTGCTCCATGGTTGAGAGTACTAATCATAATCTAAGTTAACCTGATGAACCAACATGAATAGAGTTTGGATGCAGGACTCAAGTATCCACAGCTGGGCGCTCAATTTAGCAGTCACCCAATAAATAAAGAGGAAAAGAGAAAGCTTCTTTGTTAAGAAGTCTCTCATTGTTCCTGCTCCATGGTTGAGAGTAATAATCATAATCTTAATGGGTATTTTGCCTCAATTTTAGATTCTGGAATTTCAAGTCAAATCCTATAATATGGCCCTAGAATAACGTTTAACACTAGAAATAACCAAGGGGAAAAAATTGCTGTAGGAGAAAATGCCTAAACAAGTGAAGCCTCTGTAACAAAACACCGCGAAAATCGAGTAATATTGTTGACGTCATACAAAAAAAAAACGACGCGAAAACAACTCCGACAACAGACAGAGTTCTAGCACCGCCACACAAAACGATCCAGTGAAATGGCTACTCGAATAATGTGATTCAAATCTTGAAACTAAATAAGAGAAGATGAAGACTAATAATGCTTGATAAACTAGTAGGTAGAATTGTATTGTAAAAAAGTGAGTAATATTGTTTCTTTTGGTCACTTTTGTGTCTGGGTTCTTCCTGCCAGTTCGCGGCGCACTCTTGTGTTAATCCTTTGTAAGCTAAAAGTTCGTGTATGTTCCGCTTCTGTGGTAAGCGCCACAGAACCTCCTTTGAAGTCAGATTGGTAGAATATCCGTTACGTTTCAAACATGGCTGCCTCTTACACATTGCCACCACATTTAAAATTTCCATCTTCCCTAAATTCTCTAAATTTTTTGGATGCGTTTTCGAGCAGCTCACTATGGTTTTATTCCATAAAAATAAACCCTCATTCAAAAAAAAAAAAAAATGTGAGGCAAATTCCCCATTAGCCTGATGAACCAACCTGACTAGAGTTTGACATCCTAGTACCTTAGGTATCCGCAGTAGAGCGCTCCATCCCCGACTTATCGGTCACCTTTGTAAAAAAGAGGAAAAAATAAAGCTTCTTTGTTAAGGGGAAGTCTCTCATTGTGGTCACATTCCATTAATTAGGTATCACACTAATTTTGATCCTCTCCTAGGCTCTCCTGTAGCATGTAATCCTCCGTATAGTATAAAGCATAAAGTTACAACATTTTGAATTAGGTTATTGGAAGTAATTGGTTCAGATCAGGTTTAAAATTTGATTCTGGAAATCCATCTAAGAGATTAATGAGTTCGATGGTAAAATTTTCATCATAATCAGCCCTGCCATTTACCAGTTGAGCTCGACTGCCCTCAATGTTCTAAAACAGCTCAATCCCTTCCAGCATACGTGTACCAATATTGGTGATGATAGTTTTGGCCAAAAATATCAAGTAAACCCCAACGTCATCCCTTGTAAGCATGCAATCCTTTTAAAACATATTTCAAGTGGTTCATGTTCTGATGTTTTTAGGAAGCCGTGGAGAACTACGGATTGAATGTCAAAGTGAAGTTTCGAAATGAAGGTAGCTTGCAAGCGTTGGACCCTTTCACTCAAAGTGGAGGCGAGCGATCTCTTTCCACGGCGATATTCCTCTTGTCTCTCCAGTCTGTCATCAAAGTCCCTTTCAGATTTGTCGACGAAATCAATCAGGTAATGCGATTACATTTTGTTATCACTAAGTATGTATGATCACTGGACTTGTTTAGATATTTTGGTTGTAGTGTATAGTTTCAACAGAGTGTAGTCTCAAGGTATTGTATTCCGTCATCTCCTTTTGCAGTCTTTGACATAGTTATTCCCTACAATGCATGATACAGTTAGTCGCTGGTATTCTTCAGTAACCAAAATTTCCACCAGATGGTTGATCATGATAGTATGTAGCCTATCCTCCTTCTCTTCTGCTTACCAAATTGACTTACCGAATTTCGTAAATTTTCTGGCGTGATTTCCTCATTAAAGATGGTAGTACTCCTGATGCAAAAACTTCCATCAAAAGAGGACCAACCGTTCAAAGGTTGTCCAGGATCTTTTAAAATAGCCTATTCTATTCCTTGGAGAAATACTCTATCACTTCTCACGGATGTCGCTCAGTTGACAATCGTTAACTAGGTAGTTGACTATCAAAACATTTTCTGAAAAATTTATTTAACTTTTATTTATTCAGTCAGTCACCCGCCAGGTACCATTTAGGTATTCTAAACAAACTCCGCCAAAAAGGGGTGTGCGCATGATTTTTAAAAGATTTTTAATCGAAAGTAGACCTCATCCTTAGAATTTCGACATCAGCCGTTCTCATTTTGGATGTGTAGATCTTTTTCTATGATTTTTCGAATTATTCCGACGTCACGCATCCCCTCGCACCTGGGTGGGACCCCCCAGCCCACTTATGATTGATCTGAAGGGGTGTTTCTCGGCGAAAGTTCTAGGCATCATGTCCGCCACCATGTCAAGCATGGGGTTGCCAAAAGGCCCAGGATTTTGGAGTTGCCCTGGAGGTGTGACTCCCTCCACGTTCCATTCCATTTCTGCCTCAGAAGGTCGCGGTTGGTGTCAAAATTCTCAGAATGAGGTCTAGTTTAGATTAAAAACGAGTGAGTGAGATTAGTAACGACGAAATCGTGTGAGATTAGTGAGATTAGTAACGACGAAATCGTGTTACCTAAGAGGACAGTTATGAAACAAAATCAGGGGAAACCTCATTTTCTCCAACTTGCTTTTTCTTTTTTTTTTCTCTCCAGTTCTTCGATTTCGATCTTTACTGGTTTTGTGAAATGTTGCCTCCGAGGACTATACAAAGTGAGATTTCACGAGCTCAGCGCTTCAAGAGGCCGTTCATGAAGTATTGCTGGTTGACATCATCCTCCCGGTTTTTTGAAACGTTCATATTTTCTACACTGGTTTGTTCATTCGTAAATTAGGAAGTACGGGCTGAAAGTTTGCCGTAGGTGGTTTTTCGAGGTGCTGAATCCGATTTTGGGGTAAAAAATAGGAAAATCCGACATGATGACATGTCATTCCTCATTGTTAACTTCTCATCAAGATCACGGGTTCCGTGGATACCGCGCTCTGTGAAAAGGTTCCCGGGCCTGTTATTGACGTGCAAAAACCGAATATACGTAAAATTTGTAAATAATTATTATCTGCAATGTCTAATATAAGGTCGATTGTTTCAGGGAATGGACGCGTTCAATGAAGTCAGAGTCTACCACCTGATCATGGGTTCCGTCTCTAATGAAAAGTCTGCCCAATATTTCCTCATCACGCCCAAAGTAAGTACCGAGTGAGAAATTTTGAGGTATGTTTACCTAATTATTAAGCTCTGGTCCCAGAGTAGCATGTTCACTTCCGGACTGGAACCCTGTCTAATGCCATTGCCTTTGGGCCACAAGTGTGTGAGCTCATCCAGTATCGTTTATTTTCTTGTAACATAGATTTTCCACGATCTGATGTCAGTGGTTGTGACGGCCATACTCACGCACTCTCTGGGAGATCCGCTCAACTACATCAAACTCCCTCCAGGGATCAACCTGGGCTCTATCAATTTCTCACCTCTTCTTCCTTTGACGCTTCAATTACACACATGTGTCAATTTTCGGTCCGGACGCACAAAAAATTTTTTTTCCCATGATTTGTAAATAGACTCAATTCCGGAAATTTCAACAAAAAAATTTCTAAATCCGATGAGTAGAAGTGCTCCAAATTTGGGTTAGAACCTAGGGAGTCACTAGTGCTGAGGAGCGCTCGGAAGCGCCGTTGAAGGAATGGTGCACAGGCCGAGATAGATCAATGTTTGTTATAATAATAAGTAATTATTTGAAGGTATAAATTATTACTCTCATTTCAATAAAGACCTGGACCATAAGCGGGATCATCACCTTCTTGTTCTCGCACCTGTTCTTCAAGATTTTTATACAGGCTCTGGATCTTCTTTTTCGGGCAAGCTGCGATTGTTTCTTGGCCGCTATTTCCGCAAATCTCATCCTCTCTTTGTCGATTTCGCACAGTCCCTTAGTACAATATTTCCCGGGCACAATCCCTAATTCATCAAGGACTCCACACTTCACTATACAACCATCATTGAATGATGCAACGGCATCGAACACACCAAAGCGCAGAGCAGGTAAAGTGACAAAAGTGACACAAAAATAAGACGACCTGTAAACATACACTCAGGCTATCATTCTTTGAGGTTTCGATGCTAAACGATGTATTCTATTCGATATAAATCGATGTTGAACTATCGAGAGTTGATACCGCAATTCCATTGGTTGAAAACAGGCAGGAACAGTCATTCAAATTTCGATAAACCTGACCGCCCAAACTCGGCCGCGCGTTTTTGATTCAAACCGCTCTCCTGTAAAATTACGTTTTTGAGCTTATTTGTTCCTTTTTCTCGGGAACTATTCATCCGGTTGGAACCAAATTTTTACAGGATGTTCTTCTAGTATGTACCTATAATTATGATGGAGGGTTTTGCCGAATAACGCCATGGAGCCTAAATATGAGTGTGTGAAAATTCAAAATATCGCTAAAAATGTAAAACCCTCATAACTTTTTTTCTGTGAACTTCATAAAAATTTTGTTCATCAAATTTGCTTCAATAAGTAAACTGATGGTGCTGTCAAAATTTCAGGCCGATAGCTTGAGTATTCTGAGAGAAAAAGGAACATTTATATAAAAAAATTAGGTTTAGAACAGCTCAAGTTTGGAATTGTAACTTTTTTTGGATGGTGTGTCTGAGTTCAGATTTTTACCATCTAACCAAAATATATTGAGGATTAGTTCCTCAAAATTTCATCAAAATCGGACGAACCATTGATCAAATATCGCGAAAAAACCAAAATTGCTGCCATAGCGCGGAAATGACATATGTGTCCCACTTTTCTTCCAATATTCTTTTGCTCTCTAGATCTCCAATTTTTTTGTTGCTATTTCTGACCTCCTCAAAACCCCTCGTGGTATTTTAATTTTATTGCTTCCGAGTACCTATACCTACCAAGGTAGCGGAAGCATTGTTTTCATTTTTCACGGTTGAATGAAAAATATTCTCCGAAACCGAAATTTCCACTAACGTTTAAATTTTTAGTTCTTCTTGAACAATGTCGGTTTTGAGTCTGTTTGGTGTGAGTGACTGTCATGAAATCCTTGTAATGGGCAAAACTATAGGAAGTTATTGTCCGATTTCGATGAAGTTTTCAGGGATTGTTTAGATTAACGTGTAGATGGTACCCTATGAAATTAATTATCCCCGGATCTGAGTTCCTTCTGCGCTTGCTCAAACGTGAAATTCTTCCAACAGCCATAATTTCTACATTTTTCATTCGAATTTGATGATATTTTCTGGAATTGTGCGGGTTGGCGTGTAGATTTTTCCCTATGAAATTTTTCATCCTCAGATCTAAGTAGCCTCGGCACATGCGCAAACGTAAAATCCTTGTGACAGCCATAACTTCTACATATTCCTCCTGATTTCGATAGAAATTTTCCGAGATTTTGTGGGTCCCTATGAAATTTGTGTTGGTCCTATACTCAGAGATTAATGTTTGGTGATTAGCTACTACAACTATCTATTGGATACAATCGAGTTAACCCTTTCCTGGCCGCCAACGTCATATATCGGGCGGCTCGGCCTTTCCGTAGCTGCCCGCCACCGATAATAGCCGTTCTGGCACTTGAGCTCTTTCACTGTGTAACTACGATCTTCCTGGGTGTAATTTCCAGGGTGTAATGATATTGCATTCATAGAACAGTGTATATATTCATAGAACAGTTTAAGTGTTTTTTCTCTAATCTCATTGTTTGTAGGCGTTTTTTTGGTCGGTAGTTTATCAATACGAATAAAGTCACTCGCGATGAGATTGTGGAAAACCATTTTAATAAAAACGGAGTTGAGTAGAACGTTGTCTATTTCCACGAAAATAATAAGTTACAAGTTAAATCGATTTCGACGGTTAGGTCATCATCAGTAACAAACAATAACTGAAGGTACATCACAGAGAGCATAGCTTATATAGACACAAGTGAAAGGGAGCTTGAATCCCATTGGTCGAGAAAGTGAAAGTAATACCCAATCAGATAAGTGAAAGGAAAATCCTATTGGCTAAGAGAAGTGAAGGGACCTGGGAGGATCATCAAATGCCAATCAAGGCAGACAAAGTGAAAGGGAGCTCAAACATTGGTGAGGGTAACATTGTGAAGGGGAGACCAAGCTATTGTAGGAAGGAACCTATCAATGGTGAAACATGTTGAGGGACCACCTCATTCAGACATTTACCAGACCTATCACTCTTAAGAATCTCGAACTTTTCAAGCACATCCAACATACCTCCCTTCGGGCAAAAATGAGGAAATTCTATATACTATCCTCTAAATTCTATATACTGGTAAATGTCTGAATGAGGTGGTCCCTCAACATGTTTCACCATTGATAGGTTCCTTCCTACAATAGCTTCGTCTCCCCTTCACAATGTTACCCTCACCAATGTTTGAGCTCCCTTTCACTTTGTCTGCCTTGATTGGCATTTGATGATCCTCCCAGGTCCCTTCACTTCTCTTAGCCAATAGGATTTTCCTTTCACTTATCTGATTGGGTATGACTTTCACTTTCTCGACCAATGGGATTCAAGCTCCCTTTCACTTGTGTCTATATAAGCTGTGCTCTCTGTGATGTACCGTACCTTCAGTTATTGTTTGTTACTGATGATGACCTAACCGTCGAAATCGATTTAACTTGTAACTCATTATTTTCGTGGAAATAGACAACGTTCTACTCAACTCCGTTTTTATTATTCGGTAGTTTATCCTTGAACCAGTAGGTAAGTTCTGATGCAGCGGCACCTCAAACGGTTGGTTCTCTATGATCTTCGCCGATTTGTTCTGTCTTGTTCTTCTACCCTTCTAATTCCATTTCGGTACGTTTGGCGGTGGGACTGTCCAAGATATTGCCGCCCTTTGGATATTTCACCGCCTATTTGAACTTTCCTCCGGAATATTCGCAAAAATGTGTTGGTTTTTTGGTTTTTTTCTCCACTATGAAAAGTTATCGAATTGTAGGAATTTTCCTAATCAAATTGAAAGTGAGAAACAATAAATTATATGGAAAGAATTTAATGGAAATTGGAGCGAGTCATAAGGTATCATAATTATTCTTTATTAATTTTATTATTTCCATTATGTTTAACTGGCTAGTAAATGAATAAATAATGTACAAAATCTCAATAATTCTCATGAAATCATGACAGAAAGTATCAAGCGAAAAAAGTACAATGAAATAAAGCATAAAAACAAGGAAACAACAGTTGTTTCCTTGTTTTTATGCTTTATTTCATTGTACTTTTTTCGCTTGATACTTTCTGTCATGATTTCATGAGAATTATTGAGATTTTGTACATTATTTATTCATTATCGAAGTTACTTCGAACGAACCACCGAGTTGCCAAAATAATGTGGTACTGAGGGGGCAAAAGGGCCCGCCGGCGGGCGGGCTGTGAGGGACAGCAGGCTCTCGAGAAGCCGGGCGCGAAAAGGTTAAGGATGCGGGGGAGCTATGCGCCACACCCACTTGACAGACTTGTTTTGTGTTTCCCTTAGTTTTCCTGTTGTTTTGCCTTTCAGAGCAACAAGTACCTGTTGATTGTTTTTTCCTAGCAAAATTTGCATGGTTGCCGAGGATCTGCAGGAACGAATGTTCTGCCCTTTTACTCAAAATGTGTCAGACCGTTACACGGTTAGCGTTGACGACTTGTTTAAGAAAAGAGAAACTCAACTGCCCTGACCGGTCTAGCTAGTCCAGTGAATAGTTTCCGTGTGCAGTTTATTGAATTGGAAATCTTTTATTTTTTTTCAGCTCCTCCCAGAAACGAAAATGTCTTTAGACACAATGGTTCACGTGATATACAGTGGGAAATGCAAAGCAAACGAGGACCACAATCAGAGCACGTCAGGTAACAAGAAGTGTACTTGGTCCAAAGAAAAGTATTTCAAGTCCATCGGACTAAAATTGTAAAGTTGCATGATAGTGCAATTATTGAAGTACGTTCGTATTGTTCGTTGCTCATGTTACTCAACATACTTACTATTCTCGTTACTTCTATAGTTTGTTGTATTATTTTTCTAAAAATTTTCACTCAATGTTTGTACTCTATGAATATTTTTGTACCTTTATAAAGATATGCTTACCGACTTGTAAATTTGGTGTATACTGTATATAAAATCAATTGGTTCCTTCTAAATTATTGTTAGTCGTATTTCATTCCCTTCCGTAGCTCTGTGCTATGGTCAATTATCTCGCAATAAAGTTGAATCGAATTGAAAGGAACCGAAGTATCTCTAGAGAATACAATTCAAAAAGAATCGCCAATCCCATCCAAATCGCTCACGACAAAGTTGTGGAAACCCATTCCGATTTTTTAAAAAATCTCTTTCACTTCTCTAGCTACCTAAGTTTAAATGTCTCCTTCCACTGTTATCTGCACTCATCTGGCCCTTCACTTTCTATACCAATGAGGTTCACAGGGTGTCCAGCAACCGAGAAAAACCGGGATTACTCAGAGAATTTTACTCTGCTGTATAATATAATTGCTGTAATATAAACATATAGTATAATGCTGTAATATAAACATCTAAAACGTCGAAGAACACATCGCAACTAAAAGCCTAGGTTACAAGAGTCTTTGATTACTTTTTGGTAAAAACGATGCCAGCCAAAAAAATCGGTGTTGTTTTTACCGCGAATGTTGTTTACAGTTCTTTTAAATCAGAGGTATATCTCAGCTTCGTACATATTTACAGCTGTTTTTGGCAGTACATAATTTACGCATAAATTGAGGGCTTTTTAGGACGTCCCACAGTAAGACTTGGGCGTCCTTATGCGATCGATCTGGGGTGAAGGAGGACAACACTCAACAGAAAAAAAAATAACCACACAGTAATCCGTTTTAGACCATTCTGAATCCAAATCCGCGAAAAAAACCATAGGTGTGTGTGTGTGTAACAAAATCTTGTGTACTCTGCACAGGCCATAGTTCTCAACCGATTTTCCTGGTTCTTTTTTTGTTCGACTCGGAAAACTATCTAGTTGTGCACTACGTCACCGGAATTTCGAATTATGCCTTTTAAGGGGGGGAAAGGGGGGGTTAATGCTCAAAAAACGTGCGTTTTTGGGCATAATCTTGTGTACTCTGCACAGCCCTTAGTTCTCAACCGATTTTTGTGGTTCTTTTTTTCATCGACGCGAAAAACTGTCTAGTTGTGCACTACGGCGCCGGAATTTTGAATTTTGCTTTTTAAGGGGGGGAAAGGGGGGGTTAATGCTTAAAAAACGTGCGTTTGCGGGCGTAATCTTGTAAACTCTGCCCTGGCCTCAATTTCCAACCGATTTGCGTGTTTCTTTTTTTGTTTGACTCAAATAACTTCCGAGTTGTACATAATTTCACCCGAGTACCAAAATTCGCAAGGGAAGAGGGCGAGTGGGGGGATAATATTCACAAAATATCCGATTTTTCAATATTTCGGTTCCTTTACTGCTTACTAACTGTCCCCAAGCTTTGAAATTGAGTAAAAATTCTCACTATACGTACCTCCGGATTTTCATGAATTATTCTCTGTACCACCATGGAACTAATAGTGGTGCCACCATGGTGCCAGGACACCATAAACCGCATATTTCGTGTTTTTTTTTTTGTGTGTTTCACCTTGAATACGGATGTGAACCTCGACGGACCGCCTACTAAAACTAACAGATGAAAGTTCAATGTTACGACGTATTTCCGCTTTGGTGCCAGACTGGCACCATTGTTGGAGTTGGGGTGGCGGTGGTGGTGGTGGTGGTGGGGGGGGGTGAACTCGAATTCGCATGTTGGGTGTCGTAGATCATGGATTTTAAAATGCTCTTCAGATTCGAGGCTCCCATGCCGCTAGAAATGTTAAGGTGGATAGTGGGGGGGGGGGGTCACTGTTTCTTGCCTAAAGTAATAAATAAACTACATCGAGTGAAACAGTTTTATCACTTAACAACTGGTTAAACTGATCCAATGCTTATCCAATGGGACGTCCCCTGGAATGCATGCATTACTAAACAATATGTTCTATGAGTGGCGAACGATTTTCGTGGGGTGAATGAAAACTAACGGCGATGCATAAGGACACACTAGAAACGGGTCGGTTGTAAGTGAAAATCATTAAAAAATCCAGCGCTACTTCGTTCCACGGTTTCGTCACGTTTTTGCCCGGATAGGTGATGGCTAAAGCATGTTCCATGCTCAAAAAAATAACCAAAAAAAAAAACTCCCGCAACCTACTGTATTATTATGAAGTGGAGAGGTGGTACCTGCTCCAAAATAGATTCCAATATTCGCGATTATTTTTATCCAAAAAATCCAGCGCTACTTTCGTTCTACGGTTTCGTCACGTTTTTGCCCAGATAGGTGATGGCTAAAGCATGTTCCATGCTCAAAAAATAACCAAAAAAACTCCCGCAACCTACTGTATTATTATGAAGTGGAGAGGTGATACCTGCTCCAAAATAGATTCCAATATTCGCGATTATTTTTATCCAAAAAATCCAGCGCTACTTTCGTTCCACGGTTTCGTCACGTTTTTGCCCAGATAGGTGATGGCTAAAGCATGTTCCATGCTCAAAAAATAACCAAAAAAAAAAAAAAAAAACTCCCACAACCTACTGTATTATTATGAAGTGGAGAGGTGGTACCTGCTCCAAAATAGATTCCAATATTCGCGATTATTTTTATCCAAAAAATCCAGCGCTACTTTCGTTCCACGGTTTCGTCACGTTTTTGCCCAGATAGGTGATGGCTAAAGCATGTTCCATGATCAAAAAAATAACCAAAAAAAAAAACTCCCGCAACCTACTGTATTATTATGAAGTGGAGAGGTGGTACCTGCTCCAAAATAGATTCCAATATTCGCGATTATTTTTATCCAAAAAATCCAGCGCTACTTTCGTTTCACGGTTTCGTCACGTTTTTGTCCAGATAGGTGATGGCTAAAGCATGTTCCATGCTCAAAAAAATAACCAAAAAAAAAAACTCCCGCAACCTACTGTATTATTATGAAGTGGAGAGGTGGTACCTGCTCCAAAATAGATTCCAATATTCGCGATTATTTTTATCCAAAAAATCCAGCGCTACTTTCGTTCCACGGTTTCGTCACGTTTTTGTCCAGATAGGTGATGGCTAAAGCATGTTCCATGCTCAAAAAATAACCAAAAAAAAAAAAAAAACTCCCGCAACCTACTGTATTATTATGAAGTGGAGAGGTGGTACCTGCTCCAAAATAGATTCCAATATTCGCGATTATTTTTATCCAAAAAATCCAGCGCTACTTTCGTTCCACGGTTTCATCACGTTTTTGCCCAGATAGGTGATGGCTAAATCATGTTCCATGCTCAAAAAATAACCAAAAAAAAAAACTCCCGCAACCCACTGTATTATTATGAAGTGGAGAGGTGGTACCTGCTCCAAAATAGATTCCAATATTCGCGATTATTTTTAGTCAGCCTCTCGGGTTAATGGAGCGAGCAATCGCGAAAATGAGATTGCGAACGGAGCGAAACGTTTAAATGGTGGTCGTAAAGAACCGAACATTCCATCTCTCAGCAAATGGAGGAATTAAAAAAAAGTCCGTATAAATTATTGAATTCTTGATTTGTGCACCTTATCGCGATGTTTGCACAAGGTACCTTACAGACTCCAGAATGAACTTGGTCTCTCGTAGAAACCGCCCGAGGGGATTCTAATTTGCCGCTAGTCTTAAAAAAAGAAACTCATTTCCTTGGTTGTATGACTGTGGTTAATGTAGCTTTCTAGGGGATAGAGATTAATTTTTTGGTATCTTACTGGTGGTTTCGCGAAAATTCCTGTTCTAAAATAGAGAGTGAGCGAGAATGGGGACTTTGGGGATGACTTGGGCGGTGAAGGTGGTCAGTTACGTTCTGGTGTTGTCTTCGGAAGGACTGAGGATTAGGTGAAGGATTTCTTCGATTTTCAGCAGGTAAGATTTTCTCTCAATAAGTAACAAACTTGTAGGTGTAGAACTTATTTAAAAGAAAACCTGTAGTGTGAGCGCGTTCACGATAGAACAAAATTTTCTAGTTTTGGATGTTACCATTAAAGGCTAGTTCAAATGTTCTAAATGTGAAATTTTTTCTCAAATTGCCCTAAAGATTTATTTTTATAACAAGTAGGTATAAATTTCTTTTCATACCTGAATATAAATCATTTCTAATAGGCAACCCTTGACTCCAGAAAAATACCTTTTGGGCCTCAGTACCTCTTAGTTATGTATAACAGCAAGTCTGTCATCAAGATTACTATCCAGTTTTGTTCACATTCAACTTTCCCAACAGAAGCATATGCAATACCTATCCTCCCCAATTCAAAACCAAAACAACATGTGTTTTAGTTATGGAAGGGTAGGTAAGCGATAAAGCAAGCATTTTTACTTACCGCCATTTTGCAAAAACTGTTTCACTCAATTTAATTTATTTAGTATTTTGGGTAAGAAGTAGTAGACTCCCTCCCCCCCCCCCCTTTGATCTTATCCTCCATTACATTTCCAGAGGTATGCGAGCCTCAAATTTGGACAGCATTTTAAAATTCACGATCTACGATACCCAACATTCAAACTCGAGTTCACCCCAGCCTGGCACCAAAGCGGTATTACATCGAAACGGTGAATTTCCATTTGTCCGTTTTGGTAGGTAGTCCGTAGAAGATCACATCCGCATTGAAACGCCCCAAAACCCAGAAAATATGCGATTTCTGGTCTGCAGGCACCATGGTGGCACCACTAATTTGTTCTATGGTGATACAAAGAAGTCATGAAAATCCAGGGGTGTATTGATAATGTTCCCTCAATTTCAAGGCTTGGGTACAATTAGTAAGCTATAAAGGATCCGAAATAATGAAAAATCGTATCTATGTATTGTAAATATTACCCCCCCCCACCTATTCCCCTCCGCTTGCTAATTTCGAAACTCTGGTGAAATAATGTGCAACTCAAAAGTTATCTGAGTCGAATAGAAAGGAAATACGCAAATCGGTTGGAAATTGAATCATGGGCAGAGTACAAAAGCCCCCTCCCCCTTTTCCTCCGTTAAAAGGCTAAATTAAAAATTCCGGCGACATAGTGCACAACTATAAAAACAGCATTATAATTTTTGCTTGCTAGTTGTAATTTTGAAGATTTTTGTAATATGTCAATCAATGTAGGTAACTAAAAGTTATATAAAAGAATTGTAGGACTTGGATATATAAAAAAGATATATATAAAATAGATACAAATAAGGAAGAATCCAATACTGCAGTACCACCTTTTTACGCTTTCTGCTACAACTCTTTTGGAATTTAAAACCATCCCTATGCCCACAGTTCCTCCTATGCTGTCAGTCATCAGATCTTGAGGAATTGATTTTAACCACCAGTAGTGTTTTTAATTCTAAATTTTCAAAAAAACATTCAGCCAAACTGTATTTTCTAGTTTATGGCATCATTACGAATAAATAAATAGCAAAATCAGCTTTTGTTTCCTCGTCAAATTGTCAAATTGGCCGTGCCTTAGGTATATGGCACGCTGAGCACTGGTTACGTTACACGTTCATGAGTTCAAATCCATCGAACTGTAGTAAAACCCGCAAAAACTGTTGTATTCGTGTACAAATTAGTGCATGTTATTTTCCTTTTCAATAAAACCCTTCTTGACTGCATTGAGGATAAGAAAGGAAGTAATGTGTATATGATATGGATGCATATTAATCGAGAAAAAGAAACTTCATTGAGATAAAAGGAATAAATGAATGGTATGAATGAATAAAAGGCTTTCAAGTGGGCAAATAGCTTCCTAGTATCCCAATTGTCCTTGGACTATCTAGATGCCAATCTAAACCGTCCCAGAAAATGTCATCAAATTCGGGTAAATAGAAGTTATGGTCGTTAAAAGAATTTTACGTTTGTGCATGCGAAGAGCCTACCACTAGTTTGGAGGCGATAATTTTCATAGGGGAGCATCTACCTACATCTCAATCTGTACAATCTCTGAAAATTGCATCGAAATCGGACTATAGCCGTATAGTTTTGCACGTTACAAGGATTTCATGATACACAGGCAGATGGACACACATAAAGACAGACAGACACAGAACCAAAATGGTTCAGGAAGGTCTATAGCGTGAAACGCGAGTGGAAATTTTGATTTTGGAGAACAATGAATTTCAACCTTGAAAAGTAAAACAATGCTTTCACTACGTTGGTATACTCTGAAGCAAAATATAAGAAACAACGTAGTGCTTAACGTGCCATATATATGGCACCGTGCATAATATGGCACGCTGAGCACGGGGTTAACGGGGGTTAACCCAGTAGTGCTCAGCGTGCCATATTATGCACGGTAAAATAACGTTTTTGAGTATGCACACACTTTCGTTTTGGAGGCGTTCAGGGTTCTTAGCTTTGAAACCGTTTCAAAAGATGGTGGCTACTACTCGTAGAACTCATGATTACCTCGTACTTAGTTCTGATGAGAGTCGCAAAGAAAGAACTTAAGAAGATCGACCATCGTGAAAAGAACGTAACAAGGGAGCTTCTTAAACTTCCGAGGTACATGGCTAGGGCATACTTTTACGCTCCAATCACAGATGGAGTCTTAGGCCTCATGGAGTTCGGCTGTCAGCTAAGCGAATTGTATCAGCAAGAGCAGCACTGTTTGGCGATCAGTTGCCAAGTACATTCATGTGACGTAGAAGGCCGAAATAGACGAGCCACCAACAGTCGTGGTATGGTTGATGGGCGTGACTGAACAATTTGCGAGTTGTTTTTTAGCCTACATTATAGTGACGTGATACCTGTATGGCAAACTTTAGCGATTGCGAGTAGTCTCGAGTTTCAAGGAGCAGAATGGGCCAAGGCATCAATCGTCCATGTCGAGAAGGCTGCCGGTAGTCGAATCAGCTGCCCACGTCGTACAGTTCTTAACATCAGTGTCGAGACCGCGGTGTACCAGGCACAATTCAGTTACATCTTTGATTGACTATGCTCGGAGAAAAGGTTGGCCAATCTGCACGGAGACTTACAAATCAGGAGGTTCAAGAGGTTACAAACTGAATCTGATTGTAAAACCACCTGAAGGAGCAGCAATTATCAATATTGCTCTGTACTCTGGTTTTGAAGGATTACCGATATCCAATGGATTCACGAACAAGATCGCACACTTATTACTTAGTATTTCGTGTTTGCTGTGTGAGAATTGACAAATGAACCGATGGAATCCATTCAGGTTGTGCCGATTGGTCAGTTGGCATAAACCCTCTATTGCCACTCAGAAAACTTGGAATTCCTTCATTTTTATAAAGATGGATGAGCAGGGAGAACGACATCTCTGACCGTCCAATAACTAGCTGTTGCTACAGAGAAGACCTCTAATAGCAAGCTGTGCTTAGAATAGTGTAGTGAATCTCGTTCCGTGTCTGTTATGCTTATTATACTACGTTTAGTGTGGAATCTTATTGTTGTACGATTTTGTAATTAATTAATTTCTTTATGCGTTTTACACCGGGAAACCCGTGTTTCCGGGTTTACCAGGGAACCGTCAAAAGGCTAACTCGCAACAACTCTGCAAAATCGGACCATGATTTCGAGAAGTTTTCCCCGGGACAATGACAGACACGGAATCAAAATGACCCAGAAATCTCTAAAACGCAAGTGGAAATTATGATTTTGGAGGTCCTGCTCTTTGGTAGTGAAGAAACAAATCTTGAAGCCCCGAGCCATATGTCAAAAGGTATTTTTCTATCCAGAAGTCGTTAGTAGGTAACTACCAGTTAAACAGACCCAAGAAGTTCATCTGACGTTACGGTCTTTTTTTTCCTTCCATCGTTAATAAGGGATTTGTGACGAACTGCTCAGCCCTTCGGAAGTAGGGAAACGAGATTTATTTTGTGACCCGCGACAGGTCAGAAGAAGTAAGGTGTGAGATGTACGTTTCAACCGTTCGCAAATTAACGTTTCCTCCGATTTATCTCTGAAACGTGAGAGCAGCCTCTGTTTTCGTAGTTGAAATTGATCAAGCGGTCGTGGCCGGAGTCCAGAAAACCCTCTTAATTAGAGGAGGGATCCTGGGCCACTTGTTAGAACCGACTTCCTGGTACTAACTGCTACTTAGTTAGGGACATCTCGCTGAGGTCAGGTTCAGTCAGTGGGCGGCTGCAAATGCTCTTGCGATACGCTCTGGTTAGTGGAGTAAATTTGACCTGCTGACACAAATCCTGAGAGCCAAGGTGGAAAATAAGTGTAGTCATAGTTATCAGATATTAATAACTCGCACTTGTGGTTCCAAGAGGTTTAGATTGTGTTGTCCCGCGAGATCATGGTCTCACGGATCACAAAATTCTGCGCTTACTACCTTTGGGTACCGATTTATGCAACTTATTGTATTTAAATTCACCTAACCCGCCGTATTTTCGAGTTTCTATTGATGGAAATGACGTTTTGATCCATCTATGTAAATTAAGTTGTCACATTAGAAAAAATAATGTTCACTAGTTTTTAAAAATAATTAATGTAAATAGTGTAAACTCTGACCTAGACACTCCTAGAGTTTCATCATTATATTGACAGTTGCCACCCAATACTTTCATCTAAGTCATCATCCTACGTAATGAACCCGATAATACTACATTGCCCACCCAACTTAGGTGGCGTTTCAATAATGAATCTTTGGAACCGAACATGAAAAAAACGCTGCAAATCATTGCTCAAAGGTTTATTATTTTGTGTATAGATCATCCTTCTGTACAGATCACTGGTTCTCCATCAATAGCACCTACCACCATCTGTATTCTCCCTTGACCTTCCCTCTCAAATTTCAGCTCCTGCGTTCAATAGGATTGAAAATGGTTTTCGAGCTCACTCAGCTGATCAGTGATGTGAGGATTGAAGAAGATCTCCTCGAATGCTGGAGACGCCTGGAAGAGCACCTCCATTCAATAGGATTGAAAATGGCTTTGGAGCTCACTCAGCTGATCAGTGATGTGAGGAGTGAAGAAGATATCCTCGAATGCTGGAGACGCCTGGAAGAGCACCTCCATTCAATAGGATTGAAAATGGCTTCGGAGCTCACTCAGCTGATCAGTGATCTGATCAGTGAGCAATGATTTGCAGCGTTTTTTACCTACAAACATTGTTTTACCTACCAACTTTTTTTTACCTACCAGCTAGGTACTACCTACCACACCATACTGGCTTCACACCTTCACAATCAAGTTTATTAGAAAGAACTAAACGCTTCACACTCGATTCGAAAAATAGAAAGCTTGATATGGAAATTTGATTACTGGTTACGCAGAAGGCAAAACTGTATACAAATCGAAGAAATGAACAGCGATCGCATTTTAGTCCGATAAAATTTGAATGGAGATTAGACCTCTTTTGCGATTCACACTCATGATTCTGTTTTATCGAAGGAAAACCTTCAAATACTCGTAGGGACCGAACGGTTTGTCCTACAGAGCTCCGGGTGGTCTCAAAAATTTTTAAAAATTCTGTACTATTTAAAATTGGTGAAAAAACGATACCTTTATTTCGAGAGTTTTCGAGCTAGGGCACTCTTGAAAATTTCAACCCTTAATTTTCACCCCTTAGAAGTGTCCTAAATCAACCAAAAGCTTCGCGGCACAACTAGACCACAAATGGAGCCCATATACCAAATTTGAACCAAATCGGTCCAGTGTTGCTAAGAAAAGTGCCGCGTACGGCGGACGGCGGACGGCGTACGGCGGACGGCGTACGGCGGACGGACGGAAATTTTTTTATTCGATTTTCGTATTCTACGTACCTTGAAACGTAAAACATCAAATTTTGAGGGGGGGTTAAAAAATTTTTTTTCTTGCTCGATTCCAAAGGCTTATTATTGAAAATAATAAACCAAAATCTTCAACACAACCCACAAAATTAGTTGGTTTTCGTTTCAAGGTACCTACGTTGGAAGGAGTGAAAAATGGGGTTGGCATTTTCAGAACGTCCTAACTTGAAAACTTTCAACATGAATACATATTTAGGTTTATTATGTTTTAAGTTACCTTTGGAATCGACCGAGGATTTTTTTTAACCTCCCCTGCTCCCTCTCAATATTTGTTGGTTCAATTTTCAAGGTACGTAGAATTCGAAAATCGAATAAAAATGTTTGCCGTCCGTCCGCCACCCGCCATTACCATTGACCGATTTTGATGAAATTTGGTGTATGGGCTTCATTTGGGGTCTAGTTGTGCTCCGAAGGTTTTGGTTGATGTCAGTCACTTCTAAGGGTTGAAAAATAAGGGCTGAAATTTTCAAACGCCCTAGCTCAAAAACTTTCAATATAAAGGTATCGGTTTTTCATCAATTTAAAATAGTATTGAAATTTCAGAATCGAATGAGACCATCCCCAAAGCTCTATAGAACCATCCGTTCGCTCCCTATGGTATTGTAAAAGTTGGACTTGTCATAAATCTGAAACACGAGTGTGAAAGAAGCCTAATCTCCGTTCTAATTTTAACTGACCAAAATGCGATCGTTGTTCGTTTCGCTAAGTTGTACTCAGTTTGGCGCCCTTAGCAAACGGTGATCAAATTTCCTAATGACACAACACTCTTTTTCGTCGAATTGAGTTTGAAGCGTTTATTTCGAAATAAACTTCGATTGTGAAGCAATGATATGGTAGGGGGGTAGCGGCAATGGCAAAACTGTGTTCTTTGAAGGCGAGTGATTTATACAGAAAAATAATAAACTTTCGAGTAAAAAATTGCAACTTTTTCTATAAATTTTGGAAATACCGACGGTTTTTTTAGAATCCACCCAGAGCATTGTGGGAGAAACCATTCGTACCCAATATGATAATTAATTACCTAATTCATGAACGTTCACTGATTGTATGTTTGGGATACTAGGCGTCCTTATGAGTGTTATTATGATCGGATCTTCGGTGCATGCGCCAGCGTGAAATCCTTGATGAGCAGTGTCATGACCTCATTCCCTGATCCGCACAACCAGGTGTGTGATCTACCTCGAGAATGACTTTTTTAGAGACGGTTGTCGTCTCTTCGTCTCGCCTACCTTTACTTTGTCTAGCTCATCTCATAGGAGTATATAAGTTAATTAGATACCTACTATTTTTCATACAGAAAAATAATAAACAGTTGTGTAATAACTATTAGCTTCTAAAAGGTTCAGGATGAGGAGGAATGCAATGACCCGCACGACTGAGCGGTCTTGAGGGTTGGGTATAACCTGTGCGCCGTATCGGTTCCAGGTCTCGTCACGCTGCGCTGATTGAATGAGGAAAATATCCGATTCGTGCAGCATGAGTGGATTTTTCAAAGAAATAGTTCAATCAATGTTCAGTCATTTTTTACTTTATAAGGTAGATTTACACCATTGTGTAAAAAACGCTGCAAATTATTACACAATGGTTTATAATTTTCCTATAAAGGGCGCACCATCGGCTAGGGGTCGATTCTACAACTAATTTCCAACAAGAAATGTCTCTTAGCAATTTTTGCTTCCGAGTCTACCAAGGTAGCGGAAGCTTTGTTTTCACTTTTCAAGGACGAAAAAAAGGTCTCCAAAATAAAAATTTTCACTCGCGTTTTGCGTTTTAGACCTTTCTGAACAATTTTGGTTCCGTGTCTGTCTGTCTGTGTGTCTGTCTGTCTGTCTGTGTGTCTGTCATGATTTCCTTGTAACGCGCATAGCTATACGAAGTTATTGTCCGATTTCAATGAAATTTTCAGGGATTGTGCGGGTTGGTGTGTAGACGGTCCCCTATGAAAATCATCATCCCCGGACTGATAGAAGCGACTGCGCATGCGCAAACGTGATTTCCTTGGAACGGCCATAACTTCTACATTTTCCATCCGATTTCAATGAAATTCTCAGGGATATTACAGATTAGTATTTAGATGGTCCCCTATGAAAATCATCACCTTCGGACTGATAGTAGCCACTGCGCATACGCAAACGTGAATTCCTTGTAACGGCCATAACTTCCACTTTTTCTACCCGATTTCGATGACATTTTCAGGGATTATGCGGATTAGGTTGTAGACGGTCTCCAATGAAGATCACCACCTTCGGACTGATAGTAGCCACTGCGCATGCGCAAACGTAAATTTCCTTGTAACGTCCATAATTTCTACATTTTCTATCCGATTTCAATGAAATTTTCAGGGATGTTACAGATTAGTATTTAGATGGTCCCCTATGAAAATCACCAACTTCGGACTGATAGTAGCCACTGCGCATGCGCAAACGTGAATTCCTTGTAACGGCCATAACTTCTACATTTTCCATCCGATTTCAATGAAATTTTCAGGGATGTTACAGATTAACTTGTTTTGATGTTTTGAGATTAACTACTATGCATCGGATTATCTATACAATCGGGTTATGAATACGAGGAAGCTATGTGCCACACCCACTTTTATAGGATTCGTTTTCGAGTTATTTCACTTTAAGGATTTTTTTCGTATTTTCGACCTTGTTTGGAAGAGGCTGGTTTGTAGGAAGAGAGATGGAATTGCAGGGAGAGAAGTTTTTTTTTCAAAGCCGTTTACATTTTTAAGAGTTACCTGAACTATTAACACCGCTGGGTCATATAATTCTGAATTTTCACTAACCCACATTTTACGAAAGATTAGACCGATTGAAAGACTTGAAGAATCTGATAATTCTGATGTACCTAGATTATAGCTTCGGACTGTGATTGCGATAAATAAAGTAAAGTAAGCAACCATTTCAGGTTGAATTTTCGTCCGACTGCAATTCTTGGCGTCGCGGAGGTCATCAGCTGTCTCCCTAAGGGGAGATCAGAATTTGTTCTGATAATTTCGCTCATGGCTTCCCAAACATCACCGCCCTGGGTTGGAACGAGAGATTGCCGATCGTCTAATAGACAGAAAACTTTCTGCTGGCGACCAGACTCGAACGCGCGTCCCCGCAAGACGGTTCTTATCCTATCACCGCAGTCGGGTACACTGTCCACTAGACCACCGACGCCCCCGATTGCGATAAATAAAAGAGACTCCTAAACTAAGATTCTCGTATTTTGAAGGAATATAAAGATTTCATGAGTTCAACTCACACTTGGTTTTCTCTCTCCCTACAAAGTCGAAATTATGGAAAAAAATTCAAAATTCTATAAATTTGAAACTACTTGATAAAGTGTGCGCCCACTTCAGGATCTGCCTCAGTGGCCAAAACAAAGGACGTTTACGGGAGAAAAAACATAAAAACTTCAACAATAATTTATGGAAAAGTTCGAGGACAAAATAACCCCAAATTTCGAAATGACCCTAATCTAGTTTGTTAATGTTTTGTGTTGTTTCTAGATTTAAATTGTTTAAGCAATTAAATCGTTTCTAAAATGTTCTAATAATTAAAATTTCTTTCTTCGAAATTTACCATACTTAAACTTTTGAGATCGTTGTAATACCTTCATTTTCTTTAAAAAATTCGCCAGGTCTGTGGTGGTCTGTGGTTGTAGGTACCTTGCGTATTGGAAAACGTGATTCTCCTTAAACGTAAATTCCTTTGGATCCAATAAACTGATTTTACTCCAGTTCAGCGGGTTGTTTGGGGCTGGTCCCTAGACGGTTGTTCACTGATGGCAACAAGATCCAATTTAGGAACCATACATATACATGTACTTTTGATAAAGTGTAGAACCGTACACATAAACGGGAACAACTTTTTAATCGTGTTAGGATTGTGTGTGTGAGGACGCCTCTCGCCGTCCGCCGCCTTCACCATCGCCCATCCTGCCCCCGATGAGCGAATCTTTATTCAATTATATCCTCCTTATTCTCGTGAAACTGTATTGTTATTTATACTTACTCCCCTACCCTCGTCACACGTTTGTGCTGCTCTACTAGCAATATTCTCACTAGCAATACTCTCTATGAGCAATATACTCATTCTTTTATGCAGGTGCATATCCCTCTGTGTGAGGAGGAGAATAAACTTCAGTTGACGCTTAGACTTATTGCACAGAAATATTTCCATTCCAAATTTATGTCACTCAGTCAAACATCAACACTTGAATGAATGATAATGGTGGAATGAACTATCTACACTTTGGGACGAAAACTCTCTTCTATGACCATACGTTGAAGCCGTTTAACATATCAGTATTTTAATATATACTATGTTTCAGGGGTCGTTTTTAGGACGTCCCACAGTAAGACTTGGGCGTCCTTATGCGATCGATCTGGGGTGAAGGAAGACAACACTCAACAGAAAAAAAAAATAACCACACAGTAATCCGTTTTAGACCATTCTGAATCCAAATCCGCGAAAAAAAACCATAGGTGTATGTCTGTGTGGGTGTGTGTGTGTATGTGTGTGTGTATGTGTGTGTGTATGTGTATATGTGTGTATGTGTGTGTGTAACAAAATCTTGTGTACTCTGCACAGGCCTTAGTTCTCAACCGATTTTCCTGGTTCTTTTTTTGTTCGTCGCGGAAAACTATCTAGTTGTGCACTACGTCGCCGGAATTTCGAATTTTGCCTTTTAAGGGGGGGAAAGGGGGGGTTAATGCTCGAAAAACGTGCGTTTTTGGGCATAATCTTGTGTACTCTTCCCAGGCCTTAGTTCTCAAACGATTTTCGTGGTTCTTTTTTCGTTTGACGCGTAATACTATCTAGTTGTGCACTACGGCGCCGGAATTTTGGATTTTGCTTTTTAAGAGGGGGAAAGGGGGGGTTAATGCTTAAAAAACGTGCGTTTGCGTGCATAATCTTGTAAACTCTGCCCAGGCCTCAATTTCCAACCGATTTGCGTGTTTCTTTTTTTTTTTGACTCAAATAACTTCCGAGTTGTACATGATTTTACCAGAGTACCAAAATTCGCAAGGGGAGGGGGTGAGTGGGGGGATAATATTCACAAAATATCCGATTTTTCAATATTTTGGTTCCTTTACTACTTACTAATTGTACCCAAGCTTTGAAATTGAGGAAAAATTCTCATTATACCTCCGAATTTTCATGAATTATTCTCTGTACCACCATGGAACTAATAGTGGTGCCACCATGGTGCCATGATGCCATAAACCGCTTATTTCGTGGTTTTTTTTTTGTGTTTCACCTTGAATACGGATGTGAACTTCGACGGACTGCCTACCAAAACTAACAGATGAAAGTTCAATGTTACGACGTATTTCCGCTTTGGTGCCAGACTGGCACCATTGTTGGCGTTGGGGAGGTGGGGTGGGGGGGTAACTCGAATTCGCATGTTGGGTATCGTAGATCATGGATTTTAAAATGCTCTTCAGATTCGGGGCTCCCATGCCGCTAGAAATGTTAAGGTGGATAATGGTGGTGGGGGGGGGGGGTCAGTATTTCTTGCCTAAAGTAATGAATCAATTACATCGAGTGAAATAGTTTTATCGCTTACCAACTGGTTTAACTGATCTAATGCTTATCCAATGGGACGTCCCCTGGAATGCATGCATTACTAAACAATATGTTTGAATATTGAGATTATGGGACAGCTCCTTCTCATGAGAAAATGCGCTATAATTAACTGTCAGCCCAAATGAAGCACCCTTGTTAGCCGTAATCGCGTGACCTCCCCCGCGTTTCGGTTGTTGAATGGACCAGAGATTCCACCCCACCTAGAGCCGCATCCCATTCATGGGTTCTATTCCTGAGATCTCCCCTGCCCTACCTTAAGACGAAGGCCCGTCGGCTCGTTTGTTGTTCCCTCAGTCCTTCAGGTCCTCCGGTGTCCAACGCGCGTCCAACGTGCCCCATTCCTTCATCGAGAACTCCGCCAGGAATCGGTCTCAAAATGGTCAGTTTTCCAGACTCTTCACGTGTGCTGCGAGTTCAGTTTCAGCAAATTTAACGAATTTCAATGCTGCTTCATTCGTACAGAGTGGTCCATGAAGTGGTTGCGATCTATAAAACATAAATCTACAGGGTGACAGAAATTTCCAGAACAGAATCAGAGTTCTGGATAGCGCATGATATAGCGCAGCGTGAATCATGCAGAACACACGCTACACGTGAAAACGTAGTTTCGTCCAATGCGAACTCCTCTTTGGGCCTAGAATGAGAGCATAAAGTGCACAAAATGCAAAAACCAGTGTTTTAAGGATTTTTTAACTATCACATTTTGGCACGTGTTTTTTATTTTTAAAAAAATCGAGAAAATTTCGAAAAATATTTTCCTGACACATCTTTGAACGCTCAATAAAGAGTAAAACTTGTGTTATTTGGGGTAGTTTTACAAATCCGCAGAAGAAAATTATTCTAATTTAATGCAATTTTACTCTCGATGTGTAGGAATTTTTACAAATAATAGGTAAAAATAATAACGTGTAGTTTTAACTGAAGAGAACTCCCATTTACCGAATTTTGGTGAACTTGCAACTAAAATGAGTGTGAAAAAACAAAGGATACCAATACAAAACAATGTTCTGCGGATTGGTTGAACTACCACATCATGACTCGTGATTTTCAACCGCTGTAGAACTCTCAAATAAGCAGAAAGGTCCGTTTTTCAATCTACAACCTTCTGAGATTGAATATTTGTGTTATATTGCACCATCCTGATATCTGGATATATGCTGTATGGAAAAAGGGCGCTAAAGTGATTCCGAGTTAAAAGAACCTGATAGTCTCGTGTCACATGTGGTCGTTTTATAATTATGTTTTACAATACTTTGCATTTTGTGGAGATATAGTGAGGGGTACTTATGTTGTGAAAATATACAAATTAACCAATAAGGGGTTTCACACGATAAAAGTATGTTTTTACGAATTGAGAACGGTTCACGTGCTTAAAAAATTTCATGTCCGCATTTTAAGGAAAATACCTCTTTTTGAAGGTGTCAATGATAGGTACGGTTTTTTTTTGCTTCAAACCTTAAAAAGAAAATAAAGTAATGTTTCATTAATGTTTGTCGCCCTGTAGATTAGTGTTATGAACTCATCGTCTAAGTCAAATATTTGAATTAGAGTCTGGAGGATGATCTTATGGATATTGACAGAGTGGGGAAGAGAGAGGCAAATATTGTCTTACACCATAAAATATAAGTCCTTTTCAGATGAAAGGGCACTGCCTTGAAAAAAGAACGATGAGTAAATTTTGGTTCAGATAGAAAAGCTTTGTAATCGTGGGGAAGTTTAAAAAATAAAAACTATATAATATAACTCCAAAATAAAAACCCACTTGTTGCGTTTCAGAGCTTTTTGAAAAACTTTGATTCCGTGTACATCTCTCTAGAAGAGATGGGCGGACAGCCTCGTCACGTAGAATAACAAGGACATACCTACGGATTTTGTTGGTGAAAAAATTATTTATATTTTATTGAGTACCACTGATGAACTATCTTATACGAAACTTGATATTCAATATCACGTTGATGATTACGCCTGAAAATTGCATCGAAATCGGAACAAGATTTCGTTTAGTTACGCCCACGAAAGACGGAAAGACAGACAGACACAACGAAAGTGGTTATAAACGCACTGGACATTTTGATTATGGAGGACCCACATTTTTTGACCTTCTGCACGATTACTAAGCTTTGTCGTCTATCCTCGATAATGGGATAGGTAAATTGACTAATATCTATTTTTTCCACATAATCCCCCCTTAGTTAATATACAGGGTGTCACCCTAACTCGAGGACCAAACTTCAAGGATCGATTCTACAACTAATTTGCAAACTTTTTTGTCTCCTGACATTTTTTTTTTAAACGCTTTAAAATTATACTTTTTTCCCTTTTTAAGATTTTGTTCGTGTTTTCGACCTTGAGCCATTAAAACGGCCATAACTCCCTCAATTTACTGGATAAACTCAAATATGAGTATACCGTTGGAAAGAACGTTAAATTTCCTATCAGTTCATCAGGACACAAAAGCTTTTTAAGCCTTTCGTGTAAGTGAATAAATTGGTCAAAGTCAGAAATTCAAAACTTTCTCGAAAATCACCATTTTTCAGGCTGACTCATCTTATGTAATAAACAGCCGTATTGGCGGGCACTCAACGGAAAAAACTTGCCCAGAATCTCAGCTTTCCAACGGTCTATCAATTTTTCTTTTTAACATTCAAATTAGAAGAGTAAATGAAGTTTGAATGCCCGAAAACGTGTGTTTTACAAGCAAATCCAGTGTTTTAAGCGGTTTCTGGTCCCCCTCGACCTCAAGATGGCTTGACGATTTTGGTATCATTTCCTATGTAATTTTCTACGCTGAATCAAATAGTGATACTTCCGAATGGTTCCGACTGCTAGAAAGTGGATTTTTCGAAGAAAACCTTCGTTTTTCGTACATAAAATACGCATTATTCTTAAATGTGGTAGTGAGCATGATGTAACACCTTTGAACTCAACAAAAACTTCAATCAACTAGAAATTCGGTGTTTTTATTGAGTTCAAAGGTGTTACATCATGCTCACTACCACATTTAAGAATAATGCGTATTTTATGTACGAAAAACGAAGGTTTTCTTCGAAAAATCCACTTTCTAGCAGTCGGAACCATTCGGAAGTATCACTATTTGATTCAGCGTAGAAAATTACATAGGAAATGATACCAAAATCGTCAAGCCATCTTGAGGTCGAGGGGGACCAGAAACCGCTTAAAACACTGGATTTGCTTGTAAAACACACGTTTTCGGGCATTCAAACTTCATTTACTCTTCTAATTTGAATTTAAAAAGAAAAATTGATAGACCGTTGGAAAGCTGAGATTCTGGGCAAGTTTTTTCCGTTGAGTGCCCGCCGATACGGCTGTTTATTACATAAGATGAGTCAGCCTGAAAAATGGTGATTTTCGAGAAAGTTTTAAATTTCTGACTTTGACCAATTTATTCACTTACACGAAAGGCTTAAAAAGCTTTTGTGTCCTGATGAACTGATAGGAAATTTAACGTTCTTTCCAACGGTATACTCATATTTGAGTTTATCCAGTAAATTGGGGGAGTTATGGCCGTTTTAATGGCTCAAGGTCGAAAACACGAACAAAATCTTAGAAGTGAAAAAAGTATAATTTTAAAGCGTTTAAAAAAAAATGTCATGAGACAAAAAAGTTTGCAAATTAGTTGTAGAATCGATCCTTGAAGTTTGGTCCTCGAGTTAGGGTGACACCCTGTATAGACGTTTAACAGGACATTCATGACCAGTTTTCCAGATTTTAACCTTCTATTGCCCTATCTGAATGACAAGATCTATTTATCAAGATGCGGACTCTAATTCATGTTTTCGGCTTTGATAAAATGCTGCACGAATACAAAGCTTTCTCACCACCCATGGGGTAAATATAAAAATATCGTCGCCAGAACATCCGAAAATCACGGGAGACAACTACTGTGCAATAGATAGAGGAAATTCCATCATGGAATCCTCTAATCATGACGGTAACATCCCTTCTCTTTTAAAGAGGAATTTTCATTTTCAGGTGGTCAATTGGATTCAGCAATTAATCAAACATTTCGCACAATTCATTCGGCCTATTGCGTGAAACGCTTAACGCCTACCATTTTGTCGATTTCAATGATAATCCTGGGTTTAACTGGGATTCGCAGGGGTTTTCAGACTGTGGACTGTCACATCTCGTCTGGCGATGCGCTTTTTCCAATTAGAGAGGCCTATTCTCCGGAATTCCGCCGCTCCATAAAACAAAAGTTCCCTCCTCAGACGTTGCGATTCTATTATTGTCTCTAACGACTCTAAAGTCACAGTCTAGTTGCAACGTGAGTCATTTGACGAATGTGTCTTCTCTGTCTTCCTGTTTATACGCCGTGGTATTTGGAAGAATCTTCAGCTGTCCTGAGACATTCTTAAGGCTTGCTGATTATAAATTGAGGAAAAAGTTGGGTCGGCTGCTTAGCTTCCTCATTTACAATAACAAGGACTTGACCAAATAGTCATGGAGGAGATCTTAAATGCTAGCAGCTTGTTTCATAGAGCAGTAACTCATGAATTTCCTAATATGAGATTCGATCTGCCCAGTCAGGTCCTAAATTTTGTACCGCAGCTTCTACTAATATTGCTAATTTTGGAACTACCCATACCACCCTCTAAATAATGAGTTATTTGATCGTAAGCAATATTTACATTTCAAGAAGATCATTAAAGTACGAAGATGATAGGTTTGAATTGAAATTATGTGGTGATCTCCCTCTCACCTCAAAAATGTACACCTACTTCACCACCACTACCATCACACCCATCAAGTTCCTTTTGGAAAATTTATCACGGGTACTGCTTGTCAATACAATAAAGCACTATTACATAATTACAAACATCAACTATTTCTACAGGTTCATGTTATCCCATGTGAGGTTACTATACAGCCCACCCAACTTGGCAGACATTTATAGGATCCAAGAATGAACCTAATAAAAAAAACACTGCAAATTATTACACAATGGTTTATTATTTTTATATAGATCACTCGTCTGCAAAGCTACCAACCATCCAACTTGAAGAAAAACATCGATCGTATTTCGGTCAGCTAAAATTTGAACGGAGATTAGGCCTCTTTTGCGATTCACACTCGTGTTTCTGATTTATTGTACGTAAAACCCTTAAATTCTCGTGGTGAGCGAACGGTTTGTCTTACAGAGCTCCGCGTGGTCTAAAAAATTTTTTAAAAATTCTATAGAATCCTAAATTGAAGGAAAAACAATACCTTTACATCACAATTTTTTGAGTTAGGGCGTTTTCAAAATTTCAAAATTGATTTTGGAACCCTTAGAAGTGATCTACATCAACCAAAATCTTCTGGGCACAACTAGACCCCAAATGAAGCCTACATACCAAATTTCATCAAAATCGGTCAATGCTAAGTGGCAAAAGTGTCGCGAACGGCGGACGGCGGACGGACGGCCAAATTTTGGTTTATTATTTTCAATAATGAACCTTTGGAATCGAACAAGAAAAAAAATTTAACACCCCCTCAAAATTTGATGGTTTACGTTTCAAGGTACGTAGAATCCAAAAATCGAATAAAAATTTGGCCGTCCGTCCGCCGTACGCGGCACTTTTGCCACTTAGCATTGACCGATTTTGATGAAATTTGGTATGTAGGCTCCATTTGGGGTCTAGTTGTGCCCCGAAGCTTTTGGTTAATGTAGGTCACTTCTAAGGGTTCCAAAATCAATTTTGAAATTTTGAAAACGCCCTAACTCAAAAAATTTCGATACAAAGGTATTCTTTTTCCTTCAATTTCAGATTCTATAGAATTTTTAGAATTTTTTGAGACCACGCGGAGCTCTGTAGGACAAACCGTTCGCTCCCTACGAAAATTTAAAGTTTGGACGTACGATAAATCAGAAACACGAGTGTGAATCGCAAAAGAGGCCTAATCTCCGTTCAAATTAAAGCTGACTGGAATGCGATCGATATTTTTCTTCATGTTGGATGGTTGGTGGCTTTTACAGACGAGTGATCTATATAGAAAAATGAAAAATAATAAACCATTGTGTAATAATTTGCAGATTTTTAAATTAGAGATTCGAATTCCACGTCAAATTTTACGTCAAAAACGTACAAATAAGAATCAAGTAACGTTAAAAAACGAGAATAAACGATTTTTTTCTTTCGTTTCTTCATCACTTGATTCAGCATGAATAAATAGCCGAGAATCATGTACCACACTTATGGGTTTCCGTCGTATCGAAAATGCGCGCTAACACTAACTTTGAGCGCTTCTGGACGCTCCTGGGTCCGCTCGAAGAATAAAATGGTCGAAGTAAAATGTTCATAAAATTTGACATAGAATCCGAATCTGAAATAAAAAATGGGGAATTCCATTTGAAAAAAATAAAGTTGTTGCACTCTGCGCGCATTTGCACATTTGCGCGACGCGCAAAAATGTAATGTTCGAATTCTTTGCAAAAAAAAAACAATAAAAAAAAGTAATAAAAAAAAGGGAGGTTACTTTGACAAGTTTTTTGATTTTCACACAAATAACGGAGATAGAAAGAGTGGTCCGTTACTTATGAAACACCCTGTATATTCATACCAAACAAAACATGTTAGAAACATTTAGCCTGACTCTGAGAGGCAAAGGAATCTCCTTCGTTCAGTAATTGTCTAGTCCAAATGCCAACAGTTGTCACGGGGGAAATTGCCGAGGAGCCAGAAGCGGTGATGAATGGGCTACGTTACGCCCTACTATTCGTAAACCAAACAGATTACGGTGTTTTGAAGCGGACGTCAAAACCGATTTGAAAATGAATCTCTTAACCCTGTAAACTGGTAGACGTCTGGCGCAGAGACACCTGTCATCCACTAAATCCAGCTCAGTCGAAAACTTCTACCGAGTGTAAATCGAAAAAAAAATGGGAAGAAAGTTTTCGTGAAGGTAAAACGATTTTGTGAGGACTTCGACTACGTTGCACTTTTGCCAAATAATTTTTCATATCAACAATAATTCCCCTCATTACCTTTTCAACTCTCAAAACATTTTATTCGTTGGTATAAAATTAACCATCGATTGTTGGAAACTATCGGTATTAAACTATCGATGGTTTTCGAAAGTATTGATACTTCTTTGTTCAAATTTGCTAAAATCAATTTCTCCCTAAGAGGGAAAAACAATAGATCATGGATATGTCCATTGTTGGAGGTGTAATTTGAAAATTAAAATGATTAAATAAAATACACAAGATATTTTATGAATAATTTTTCAATGAGTAAACAGATTTTTTTTCTTCTAAAAAAAAAACTCTACGATCGCACATAATATATCGCAGTATTCCAGAGAACCCAGCTCCATAGCTACATAGCATTTTTTTGTGGCAAAAAAAGTGTCGCGAAAAATTCCTTGACCTTCAGCCAAGAGACATATCCATGACAAAACGGTTGATGATGGTTTTCGTTGTACCTGGTTGGTAGGTGAAAACAGGGACATTTAATACTTATTCAACTCCTAATTAGTATATCATACCATCGTAGCAATAAATCTTGGTCGATTCCAAAGGTCCATTTTTGAAAATAATAAATCAATAAACACTAAAATCTAAAAACAAGCAACAACCTTAAAATTAAGTTATCTATATAATTGAGTTAAAACCCCGGCTTGTTTCAGGTCAAAAGCAGATCTCACAGCACAATCATGGTGCCACCACCAGCACAAGTTCAGGCTATGCTGAACGAAGATCAACAAAAAACCGACAGTAAGTTCCCTCTAAATGATCAATAATCTTTCAGACAATGTTCGTCATATTTTTAACTATTATACAATAGCGCAATGAAAAGTTGATAAGATTACGTTATTATTCTTAGATGCAAAACACAAAATGTTGAGAATGATACACCCAGTATTCCTGCTTGTTTCGATTTATTGTCAAATTCCGTCGGTAGGGTTTAAACAAAGTTCAAGAGGTTTATATTGTGGGTCATAATGTTACTATAAACTCTTCTTCCTTTTAATTATAACAGTAAAAATCTATAACGTTTCTTGCTCGTAAACATAAGTTTCAGCAAGATCAGACAGTTCGGTACCGAGTGAGAAAATTGTGTTTGGAAGTATTCACTTTTGCAAATGCTCCAATTGATGAAATGTCAAGATGCGGCCCAACTTTAATCACGCATTAAAATTTCATTGGAACCGCAAGGAATTCAGGTTTGCGTAAGCGCGTTGGTTTTTAGGACTCCCACAGTAAGACTTGGGCGTCATTGTGCTAATAATCTGGGGTAAAGTTGGACAACACTGAAAAGAAAAAAAATAACCACACACTAATCCGTTTTAGGCCATTCTGAATCCAAATCCGTGAAAAAACTATAGGTGTATGTCTGTGGGTGTGTGTGTGTATGTGTATGTCTGTGTGTGTGACAATATCTTGTGTACTCTGCCCAGGCCTCAATTTCCAACCGATTTGCGTGGTTCTTTTTTTATATTTGACGCGGAAATCAATCTAGTTGTGCCCTCCGTACCAGTCTGGATCATGAATTTTAAAAGGGTGTTAAAATTCGAGGCTCGGATCTCGCTAGAAATGTTATGGCGGCTAATCACTATTTCTTATTCAAAACACTAACTAAATTACACAAACGTAATCCCCAGTAAATGAACATTTTGATATAAAGACACACTCTTATAGAAGGCTCGTTTGAAAACGAGTTTCGTATAGGAAAGTTCTGGAATATCTACGAACTGCTCTGATGTAAACCCTCCACCGTCTAAATTCAAACTGCCAGGAGGGGCGTGAACCAAAAAAATAGGACACATTCTTGACTTGACAGAAAAAAAACTTGAGGGATGACACATTGAACCCACACGCTCCCACGCACACTCAGAATGGTGAATAAAAAACGGAAAATGATCAGGTATGTGTCTGATTCAAGGCGAACCAAATTAAGAGGAGAGTTGGACAGGTTCAAAGTTGATGGATGTGATGGGCGGGAGGCTGGACATTTTGAAGTTTGACTTCTATTTTAACCTTTGCAGAACTGTCGGACATGAGCAAGAATAATTTGATATTACTCACTTGTGGGATTTATTCTGCTTTTTATCCCCATTTGACTCTTATTTGGATTATATTTACTTTCTACTACAAGCGATCATTAACGAGAAATAAATCAGATGATAATTCAGTTTGAAGCGTGTAAGAGTTTAAAGTGTATGCAGTGTAATAAGAAAATTTGACTTTCGTATATAAAAATAAGAACTTTTATATAAAAGGAAGCGCATTTATTTTCATTCTATCAAATTCATTGTCGCTGTTACGGAGAGCATTACAAAGATATCCAAAAATTTGCATTATGAATGAAATTTATGGTATTGGGCGAAAAACCCAGAAGAAAAACATCTGATGTGATTCCCCAACCACATTTATTTGGTGGTTACGATTCAAGGTAGGTATGTTCCATCCAAAAATCGAATAATAAACGTCTGCCAAGTGGGTGTGGCACATAGCTTCCTCGTTCCCATCATCCGGTTGTATAGATGATCCAATGCATAGTCTTTCAATTTGGGGACCATGATTTCATCTCCACCCCAATTCGCATAATTCCTGAAAATTTAATCGAAATCAGAGGGGAAATGTAGAAGTTATGGCTGTAAGAAGGAAATCCACGTTTGCGCATGCGCAGTGGCTACTATGAGTCTGGGGGCAATGATTTTCATAGGGGACCATCTACACGCCAATCCGCATAAGCCTCGGAAATTTCATCGAAATCGGAAGAGAAATGTTGAACTTATGGTTGTGGCAAGGATTTCAAGTTTGCGCATGCGCAGCGGCTACTATCAATCTGGGGGTAATGATTTTCTTAAGGGACCATCTACACGCCAAACTGCACAATCCCTGAAAATGTCATCGAAATCGGATGAGAAATGTAGAAGTTATGGCTGTGGCGAGGATTTCATGATAGACAGACAGAGACAGACAGACAGACACACAGACACGGAACCAAAATTGTTCAGGAAGGTATGAAACGTAAAACGCTGCAAATTATTACACAATGGTTTATTATTTTTCTATATAGATCACTCGTCCTCAAAATCACCAACCATCCAATATGAAGAGAAAAAGAAAAAAAAAAAAAAATCAAAAAAAAAAAAAAAATAATAATAAAAATCACCAACCATTGATCGCATTTCGGTCAGCTCTAATTTGAACGGAGATTAGGCCTCTTTTGCGATTCACACTCGTGTTTTGATTTATATATATATATATATTTCAATATAAACCCTTAAATTTTCGTAGGGAGCGAACGGTTAGTCCTACAGAGCTCCGCGTGGTCTCAAAAAATTCTAAAAATTCTATAGAATCTTAAATTGAAGGAAAAACAATACCTTTATATCAAAATTTTTTGATTTAGGGCGTTTTCAAAATTTCAAAATTGATTTTGGAACCCTTAGAAGTGACCTACATCAACCAAAAGCTTCGGGGCACAACTAGACCCCAAATGGAGCCTACAAACCAAATTTCATCAAAATCGGTCAATGCTAAGTGGCAAAATTGCCGCGTACGGCGGACGGCGTACGGCGTACGGCGTACGGCGTACGGCGGACGGACGGCCAAATTTTTATTCGATTTTTGGATTCTACGTACCTTGAAACGTAAACCATCAAATTTTGAGGGGGTGTTAAAATTTTTTTTTTCTTGGTCGATTCCAAAGGTTCATTATTGAAAATAATAAACCAAAAGCGAGCGGAAATTTTGATTTTTGGGAACTTTTTTTTCAACCTTGAAAAGTGGAAACAAACTTCCGCTACCTTGGTAGACTCGGAAGCAAAATGTTCATAATTCCGCCGTACTCCGCTCTTCCCGCGTCTATTTCCCATGGGCCGGTTTTGATGAAATTCGGTATATGGGCTCCTTTTGGAGTCTAGTTGTGCCTCAAAGATTTTGATTTGCTGAGTGAGCTCCGAAGCCATTTTCAATCCTATTGAACGCAGGAAGCTGAAATTTGAGAGGGAAGGTCAAGGGAGAATACAGATGGTGGTAGGTGCTATTGATGGAGAACCAGTGATCTATACAGAAGGGTGATCTATACAGAAAATAATAAACCTTTGGGCAATGATTTGCAGCGTTTTATTAATTGTTTTCACGTAGCTACAAGTGAAACACTTCCCTGTGGGTAGTCTGGTCGGGTGGTCTGGTCGGTCCGGGGGCGGCTCGCTTGGTACGCTCTGCGACGTTTAAAAACGTTAGGGCTGTCTACCAAATATTAGGAGGCAGCCCCGGGATCCGCCATGGTGGGTGTGTCCGGGTTATCCGGCTGGACTCGCGCTTTAGCGCACCCACATGACAATATCAACACAGGTGTATTTATCTGTGTTTATATATTTATCTGAATTCACCAAAAACCACCTACTATACCTTCCCCATACCATGATATTATACCAATGACGCATTCATGTACATTTTTGTATGTCGAATAAAGATTGATTGAATTGAATTGGTCCAGTAGTTTCGGACATGTACTGCAAGTTAAAAAATTCCATCGTAACGTGTTCTTTTATGAAGTAAGCAAAAAATAGGGAATCTCGGAACGATTCGGAATCGCTTCGTGCCGGATTGAATCATCTCTGAGGGATTCGAAATCACCCGTGGGTGATGGAATCGAACTGCGAGGCCTTCTATCCGAATAACTTCGAGGCGGTTCGTTTCAACCTGGAACGTTCCGATTACTCTGGTCGGATTGGATCCTCAAAACCTTAATCTCAGGCTCATTGACTTTGGATAAGATTGATTCAATTCAGACTGGAACTTGAATGCATTTTTATGGAGCGATTCAAACCCGAAGGGTTCGGGTGATTTTTTTCGCACTAGGTCCAGAGAGAATACCGTCAGCCAAACATACACATACTCGTCATTGAAAAGAAGAAAAAGGCTCTTTATTAATAAACAGATAAATGTTAAAATAAATTGTACCTAAAATGTAACAATGCATGGTTACAACAAGGGGACCACTCCACCCAAAAACGGTAACAGCAGCACAATGTGTATTTTATATACATTTATTATATTTTATTTTATTATATTATAAATATATTTTAAATATATTATATATATATTTTCTTCACTGATCTCCCCTTCAATGGAGGGTACAAACCTACCCACGCTCTGAAAGAGTGTATCCAGCTCAGCCCCATTTGTATCATCTGTAGGGTTGAGCACTTCACGAAAATGCTCTTCCCACCTTTGCACTTGCTGGTCAGGAGAGGTGAGCAACTCTCCTTCCTTGCTTTTCACTGGCTGACTTCTTTGAAACCCTCTCTTCGACAACTGCTTTGTTATTTTATATAAAGTCTTGGAATCCCCTATTCTTGCTGCCTCCTCTGCTCTCGTCGCCTGATCATCAATCCACCTCCTCTTATCTCGTCTTGCACTCTTTCCTACTACTCTATGCAGCTGATTGTATTCTCTCTGAGCCGCTGCCTTCTGAGTCCTTGTTTTGCTGGCATTTACCTTCTGCTTAATTTCCTTCCTCTTCTCAATATCTGCCCAGGTATCTTCAGACATCCAATCCTTTTTCAAAGGGTTTCGGTAGCCAAGTACAGATTCGCAGGCCTCTTTGATGACACTTGAGGTCCTTTCCCATTCAGCTTCTATGTCAGTGTCATCCAGTGGCTGAAGGTCCTGAAGCGCTTGAAACCTATTCCGAAGTTCAATACTGAACTCCTCTCTAACACTGTCCAGCCTCAGCTTCCCAGCATCAAACCGTTTCCCCCGTTTTTCAAATTTCTTTCCATTTGCTAAGATCTTCATGCGAAACGAGGCCCTTTCCAAATGATGGTCTGAGCCTACATCCGCTCCTCGTTTATTCCTCACATCCAGTAGTGAACGACGGAATTTTCGGCTAAAAGCAAAATGGTCAATTTGGTTCTCTGTAGTACCATCCGGGGATACCCAAGTTACCTTATGACATTCCCTATGAGGGAAGAGACTGCCACCTATGACCAAGTCCTGTTCAGCACAGAATGTGGAGAAAAGCTCTCCATTCTCATTCATCTGTGCCTCCATACCATGAACTCCCATTATATGTTCCAGGCCTTCATTATTTGAGCCCACTTTGGCGTTTAGGTCACCCATAACGAGAAGTAAATCTCTCCTTGGTTTGCCTGATATGACCCTCCTCAGGTCACGGTAGAACTCTTCTTTTTCCTCCATGTCTGCCCCCTCTGTTGGTGCATAGCATTGTACAATCATAAAGTTGCGAATAGCTGACCTGAATCTGGCCGAGATAATCCTGTCTGAAACTGGCTTCCATTCGAGCATTCCTCTGGCAAAGCGGTTATTCATCAACAGACCAACTCCATTTCTGTGAGAGGTCTGATCTCCAGCCGGCCCAGAATATATGAAGGTGAGCCCCTCTCTCGTGACCATCTGACCAAAGTCCTTCCATCTCACTTCACTGAGCCCCAACAATTCAATGTTGTACCTCTCCATCTCCCTAGCAATAATGCTTAGTTTGCCAGGATCCATCAATGACCTAACATTCCATATTCCAAGCTCAGTAATCCGTTTCATGCCAAAAGTCTTCACCATTTGATCAGTCCGGCGGATATTCGTATTGGTTTCTGTAATCATTTATTATTCAGGTGTGCGGGTGATTAGCCCACAGCACCCTAGCCCTATGGGGTCTCCCACCAACCCCCTCCATTTCTGAAATCAGAAATGCTATCAGTGAACTGAAAAATGGCAAGTCCCCTGGAGTCGATAATATACCACCCGAAGCTCTTAAGGTGGATGCTGACACTACTGCACAATTGCTACATCCGATCATCTGTCGTATGGGGACCGAGGAAAAAATCCCCTCTGAATGGAAGAAAGGTCTAGTGATTAAGTTGCCGAAGAAAGGAGACCTCACAAGCTGTGACAACTGGAGAGGGATTACCCTTCTCACCCTGGCCAGTAAAGTTCTATCGAAGGTCATCTTGAATAGGATTAAGGAGCATGTGGAGCGGCTGCTGCGGAAAGAACAGGCTGGTTTTCGGAAGCACAGGAGTTGTGTTGATCTAATCAATACTCTCCGTATAATCCTTGAACAAAGTGCAGAGTGGCAGAGTCCTCTTTACGCCCTGTTCATTGACTTTCGCAAGGCGTTTGACTCGATCAGGCGAGACGCAATGTGGAGAACTATGGAGGTCTACGGAATTCCAGGAAAGATCCTTCGTCTTGTACAAGAGATGTACAATGGGTACACATGCCAGGTCATGCATGATGGAGTCCTCTCCTCTCCCATACTGGTCACTTCGGGTGTTCGACAGGGCTGTGTGCTCTCTCCTACATTGTTCCTGATGGTCCTTGACCTGCTGATGAGGAAAGTACTTGGTGGAAGAAAGCGGGGTATCCAGTGGAACCTTCGGGACAGACTGGAGGATCTGGATTACGCTGATGATGTGTGCATGCTGGCACATCGTCTAAGTGATATGTATTTCAAGCTTGACAAACTTAACCAGTACTCAGAGGTCACAGGGCTCAAGATAAATGTTAAGAAAACGAGGGAAATCAGGGTAAATGTTTCACTGAGAGATGAGCTGCAGGTTGCTGGGGAAAGTATAGAGCAGGTGGACTCGTTCCAGTACCTGGGTAGCATGGTCGATGCCAGCGGGGGTGCCGAAGAAGATATTAAGAGCAGGATTCGGAAGGCAAATGGTTCGTTTGTCCAGCTATACCCGGTATGGAGAAATAGAAATATTTCTCTGCGGACGAAGCTTCGACTGTTCAACACAAACGTCAAGTCGGTACTCCTTTATGCTTGCGAGACCTGGAAAGTTACCAGCAATCTATCGAGGAAGCTACAGGTATTTGTTAATCGCTGCTTGAGGCGGATCCTCGGTGTGTGGTGGCCCGACACCATTTCTAATGATGAGTTGCTGAGAAGGACTCAACAGCTTCCCATTGCTGTTGAGGTAAAGAGGAGGAAGTGGCAGTGGATTGGTCACACTTTGAGGAAGGGCGAGGGAGCGGTGGAGCGAGAAGCGCTGGAATGGAACCCACAAGGATACCGAAGACGCGGGAGACCAAGGATGACCTGGAGGCGATCTGTTGAGGCAGAGGCAGCTAAAGTGGGGAAGTCTTGGAGCCAGATCAAGGCTTTGGCCAGAGATAGAGAGGGATGGCGGAATTTCGTCTCGGCCCTATGCTCCTCCTGAGGAGTTACAGGAAATAAGTCAAGTAAGTCAAGTCATATATATATTTTATATATTATATTTTACATGTCATGTAAAAGTTGAAAAACCTAAAGAATTATGTTTCAAAATACTGTTTTGTTATTTATAGATAATTAATTCATTCCCCGAACTTATCACCAATTAAACTCCCTGACAAGTTCAGCAACGTAGCGCCTTCGCCACTCGACGGAAGTTCGCCACTCAAGGTCTGAATTATGCGTTCTGTGGAGTGCAGCGACGGGTCGAAACTAGGACACCTGATGTCCCCCAACACAGGGCAAACACCCAGAAAGTGGAGAACGTCCTCTCATATTCTACACCGACCAATACTCTCTCCTAATCATTATAATCTGTGGATAATGGATACAGTAAATACAAATAGTCCGCTCGTAGGGTCACCCATCCGACAACTAATTTTCAATCTTTGATATTTGTTTTTGTGTGTCTAGTAAGGCCCTTATTTCAAACTGAACACTTTTATGGAAAGGTAAAGAATCGCTGAATACAATAAAAACGCTGCAAATTATTGCCCAAAGGTTTATTATTTTCTGTATAGATCACCCTTTTGTATAGATCCCTCCCTACCAATCGTAGGTACCTACTACCTACTAGGGAATTTTTGAAAATTGCAACCCTTCATTTCCATTTGGTTGGTGGTTGGGGTTGAAATTTTTTAAAATGCCCTAGCAGGTAGTAAATACCTACGGTTGGTAGGGGGGGGGATCTATACAGAATGGTGATCTATACAGAAAATAATTAACCTTTGGGCAATAAATTGCAGCGTTTTTAGGACGTCCCACAGTAAGACTTGGGCGTCCTTATGCGATCGATCTGGTTTAAAATGAAGGCATCCACAATGGGGTATTTCGGTGGGTCGGAAATTCAGGTTTTTAGGACGTCCCACAGTAAGACTTGGGCGTCCTTATGCGATCGATCTGGGGTGGAGGAGGACAACACTCAACAGAAAAAAAAAGTCTGCCAAGTGGGTGTGGCACATAGCTTCCTCGTATCCATAACCCGATTGTATAGATGATCCGATGCATAGTAGTTAATCTCAAAACACCAATCTCTAAGTACCTTTCACTACCCTCATAGGGGACCATCTACACGCTAATCTAGACAATCCTAGAAAATTTCATCAAATTCGGATGAAAAATTAAGTGAGTAGGTGTATGTGATTGGATCAAAAAATACATAGCCTCGGCTGGGTTTCGAACCCGCGACCCCTGGGGGACAGTTGAAGTTACGGTTGCTAGGAGACCTTAGGAGTTCTAATCAAGACTCTATCCCCTGAGCTACCGATGACCTGCAATTAATGGGATTTGAGATTCTCACAGGACACCATTCCTCTATGAAAGAATCCCTCTATGAAAAACAATTCTCTGTGATTTTCATAGGGGACCATCTAAACACTACTCTGTAACATCCCTGAAAATTTCATTGAAATCGGATGGAAAATGGAGAAATTATGGCCGTTACAAGGAAATTCACGTTTGCGCATGCGCAATGGCTACTATCAGTTCGAAAGTGATGATTTTCATAGGGGACCATCTGAACACTACTCTGTAACATCCCTGAAAATTTCATTGAAATTGGATTGGAAATGTGGAAGTTATGGCCGTTACAAGGAATTCACGTTTGCGCATGCGCAGTCGTTTCTATCAGTCCGGGGGCAATGATTTTCATAGGGGACCACCTACAACCTAATCCACATAATCCCTGAAAATTTCATCGAAATCGAGTGGAAAATGTGGAAGTTATGGCCGTTACAAGGAAATTTACGTTCGCGCATTCGCAGTGCCTTCTATCAGTCCGGGGACAATGATTTTCATAGGGGACCATCTACAACCTAATCCACATAATCCCTGAAAATTTCATTGAAATCGGATGGGAAATGTAGAAGTTATGGCCGTTACATGGAATTCACGTTTGCGCATGCGCAGTCGCTTCTATCAGTCCGGGGATGATGATTTTCATAGGGGACCGTCTACACACCAACCCGCACAATCCCTGAAAATTTCATAGAAATCGGACATTAACTTCGTATAGTTATGCGCGTTACAAGGAAATCATGACAGACGGACAGACACACAGACAGACAGACACACAGACAGACAGACAGAAAGACACACAGACACGGAACCAAAATTGTTCAGAAAGGTCTAAAACGCAAAACGCGAGTGGAAATTTTGATTTTGGAGGAATTTTTTTTTTCGTCCTTGAAAAGTGAAAACAAAGCTTCCGCTACCTTGGTAGACTCGGAAGCAATAACCACAAAGTAATCCGTTTTAGATCATTCTGAATCCAAATCAGCGAAAAAAACCATAGGTGTATGTCTGTGTGTGTGTGTGTGTGTAACAAAATCTTGTGTACTCTGCACAGGCCTTAGTTCTCAACCGATTTTCCTGGTTCTTTTTTTGTTCGTCGCGGAAAACTATCTAGTTGTGCACTACCTCGCCGGAATTTGGAATTTAGCCTTTTAAGGGGGGGAAAGGGGGGGTTAATGCTCGAAAAACGTGCGTTTTTGGGCATAATCTTGTGTACTCTGCCCAGGCCTTAGTTCTCTAACGATTTTCGTGGTTCTTTTTTCGTTTGACGCGGAATACTATCTAGTTATGCACTACGGCGCCGGAATTTCGGATTTTGCCTTTTAAGGGGGGGAAAGGGGGGGGTTAATGCTTAAAAAACGTGCGTTTGCCTGCATAATCTTGTAAACTCTGCCCAGGCCTCAATTTCCAACCGATTTGCGTGTTTCTTTTTTTGTTTGACTCAAATAACTTCCGAGTTGTACATGATTTTACCAGAGTACCAAAATTCGCAAGGGGAGGGGGTGAGTGGGGGGATAATATTCACAAAATATCCGATTTTTCAATATTTCGGTTCCTTTACTGCTTACTAATTGTACCCAAGCTTTGAAATTGAGGAAAAATTCTCATTATACCTCCGGATTGTCATGAATTATTCTCTGTACCACCATGGAACTAATAGTGGTGCCACCATGGTGCCAGGACATGGTGCCATGATGCCATAAACCGCTTATTTCGTGTTTTTTTGTTGTGTTTCACCTTGAATACGGATGTGAACTTCGACGGACTGCCTACCAAAACTAACAGATGAAAGTTCAATGTTTGGACGTATTTCCGCTTTGGTGCCAGACTGGCACCATTGGGGTTGATGGGGTGGGGGGGTGAACTCAAATTCGCATGTTGGGTATCGTAAATCATGGATTTTAAAATGCTCTTCAGATTCGAGGCTAGAAATGTTAAGGTGGATAATGGTGGTGGGGGGGTCAGTATTTCTTGCCTAGAGTAATAAATAAATTACATCGAGTGAAACATTTTTATCACTTAACAACTGGTTAAACTGACCTAATGCTTATCCAATGGGACGTCCCCTGGAATGCATGCATTACTAAACAAAATGTTTGACCTCGAATTGGTCTCCGGTGATTTGGCGTGTGACCATATTAGTCTCATCTGGTGAGACCTGAACACATTGACTCCTGATCTCGGTAAGGATAAATTATGTAGTACATATCCCGAGCAACAATTTAAGCCCATCACCAGTGCCACATGATTTTTGTCAGTTTTTGCCAGAAATAGCTACCAATGTTTTTTCATAGTTAATTGATGCATCATCTGTATTTTGGACGTGGCCAGCTGCTGCAGACATCGTCTGGTATCGCCAGCATCAGATTAAAAAAAAAAAAAATAAATCCTCCGAAGAAATTTTCCGAAAATTTATTTTAAGTTTCATAGTAAAATGACTATTATGATTCCTAAGTAACTTAATTTTAATGCATATTTTTTGGGATACCGTTTTATACCTGTTTTTTATATTTTTTTATGGTACGTTCGTCATTCTATGTCCAAAATTTGGACACATTTGATGTTCAAATTGAATTGAACATTTAATGTTCTGTGGGCCAAACTTGAGTTCCTCGTTTTAAGTCATTAGGGACTGTAAGTGTCAAATTGCCAAAGTGCCTTCATCCTTTTTAATTTCATTTGGTCCAAATAAAAGCTTTTGTTAGAAGTGTGGATTAATGTTTTCAATAGAAACCAACTTCTAAATAAATGAAAATCGCATAGAACAATTTTTTTACAGTTTAATGAAGGTGACGGCCCAAAGATGAGATGCCTAGGTACAACAATGTTCCAGATTTAATTTTTAATGTGTTTTAGAGCCAGGATATTGGGTGGAAATGTGTAGGTATGTTGGCTAAAATCCGCATTTTTTCCCCGGAGTTATTAAACAAAAACCTTAAAAAGTGGCACATACCTAGTTGACCCGTTTTACGGTATTTCTTCGAATTGAGTGTAAAGCGTTTATTTCTTCAAAATATATTTGACTGTGGAGAGTTGATATGTTAGGTAGGTAGTGGCGATGGCAAAGCTGTGTTCTTTGGAGGCGAGTGATCTAAACTGAAAAATAAGAAACCTTGGTGTAATAATTTGCAGCGTTTTTTAAACATTCTATTCATGCATTTTGAAAAGGAAAATTTTGATACCGTATTTTTTTTTACGATTTCTACTGAAAATCATTAAAAAAACGTCTGCCAAGTGGGTGTGGCACATAGCTTCCTCGTATCCATAACCCGATTATATAGATGATCCGATGCATAGCAGTTAATCTGAAAACACCAATCTCTAAGTACCTTTCACTACCCTCATAGGGGACCATCTACACGCTAATCTGGACAATCCTAGAAAATTTCATCAAATTCGGACGAAAAATGTAAGTGCGGTAGTGATTGGAATCAAAAAATTTCTTAGCAAGACTGGGAGTCGAACCTGGGATTCCTGGGTGTAAATCCAGTACTTTGCTCACTGATCTACAAAGGGGTTGATTAAATGGCTTTGAGATCCTCACCTCAGACGCAACTGTTACGGCTGTTACAAGAATTTTACGATCGCGCATGCGCAGAGGCTACTGTAAATTTTAAGGCCTTGATTTTCATCGGGGACCATCTACAACCTAATCCGCGTAATCCCTGAAAATGTCATCGAAATCGGGTAGAAATTGTGGAAGTTATGGCTGTTACAAGCAATGAGGAATTTCACCGAATTCTGTTTGCATTTTTCCTGAATAGTTAATGGTGTGGGATAGATGAAAATCGAGCTGATTTCGGAAAATAAGTCTCCTGTTATTTTTGGGAGACAATCAAAACTTTTTATTTCAAAACTAACCGGGAAAACGGACGTGAAGCGGGAACGCTCGGATTGGGCTGTTCGGATCGCTGTCTCCTCCCAGTGTTGCCCATTGGGACGACAAAACCTTATTTTCTAAGAGAAAAGTTATCAAACAAAAACTGGGGAAACCTAATTTTCCCCATTTTGCTTTTTTTATTTTTTCTTCAGTTTTTCGATTTCGAACTTTACTGTTTCATGAAATTTTGCATCTGGGGACTATAGATTTCTCGATCTCAGCGCTTCAAGCGGCCATAAATGAACTATTCCAGGATGACGTCATTTTCCCGTTTTTTTTAAACATTCGTATTTTCTACACTGTTTCGTTTATTCGTAAATTAGGAAGTTCGGGCTGAAAGTTTGCCTTAGGAGGTTTTTCGAGGTGCTGAATCCGATTTTGCGGTCAAAAATAGGAAATTCCAACATGGTGAAATTCCTCATTCACGTTCGCGCATGCGCATCGGCTACTATCAGTCCGGGGTGATGATTTTCATAGGGGACCATTTAAACACTAATCTGTAACATCCCTGAAAATTTCATTGAAATCGGATGGAAAATGTGGAAGTTATGGCCGTTACAAGGAATTGACGTTCGCGCATGCGCATCGGCTACTATAAGTCCGAGGATGATGATTTTCATAGGGGACCGTCTACACACCAACCCGCACAATCCCTGAAAATTTCATAGAAATCGGACAATAACTTCGTATAGTTATGCGCGTTACAAGGAAATCATGACAGACGGACAGACACACAGACACACAGACACTGAACCAAAATTGTTCAGAAAGGTCTAAAACGCAAAACGCGAGTGAAAATTTTGATTTTGGAGAACTTTTTTTTTCGTCCTTGAAACGTGAAAACAAAGCTTCCGCTACCTTGGTAGACTCGGAAGCAATATGATTTTACGTTCAATTACGTCGTAGTTTCTGTACTGTTGGTCGTTCCGACCTGGGGGTGGTCCCATTCGATTCTGCGTGAAAAATCCTATATGAATTGTTGAGCGTTTCGAATTTTAGTTGAATATTTTGACAGTTTTGGGGAATAAATATGTCCAGAGTTTGGGAGAAAATCATAATAAAGTATGATTTTCAGGGAAAATCGTTTAAAAAATCAATTTTTAGGGAAATCATAGAAAAATCGTAATCAAAATACGAATAGGTAAGGGGGAAAATCGTATTCAAAGTGTGAATACGATTGCATTCGTATTCATAATCATATTCATACCTGTATTCATAATCATAAAATCGCAAATACGATTTGTATTCTTAATCGTATTTATGAAGAAGAATTCGCCCATCTCTGCTTTAAGGTATCGATTTAAGGTGTCGAGGGTGTCGTTTAGCTGGTCAACTAAAAAAACGTCTGCCAAGTGGGTGTGGTACATAGCTTCCTCGTATCCATAACACGATTATATAGGTGATCAGATGCATTGTAGTTAATCTCAAAACACCAATCTCTAAGTACCTTCCACTACCCTCATAGGGGACCATCTACACGCTAATCTAGACAATCCTAGAAAATTTCATCAAATTCGGATGAAAAATTAAGAGAGTAGATGTATGTAATTGGATCAAAAAAATAGCCTCGGCTGGGATTCGAACCCGCGACCCCTGGGGGACAGTTGAAGTTGCTACAAGTAATTCACGTTTGCGCATGCGCAGTCGCTTCTATCAGTCCGGGGGTAATGATTTTCATAGGGGACCATCTACAACCTAATCCACATAACGATGGCATCACATGATAACCTCGTATCTCAAAATTATAGAATTGTTCAGGAGAGACAAAAAACTGTTCAGCTCTATCGGCAATGATGATTTTAATTTCCCCAAGTCGTCATTTATTATTTCAAGTTCATGTAACTCGAAACACTGTATAATAAAGCAAAATCATTGGAAATATGTTTTAGCAATCAGTTACGAGGTTGTCATTTTACGAGAAACCGGATATACGAGGTTTTCACATAACTTGTAAGAGGCTCGACCATCGTCGGGAGAAGAACTCCGAATGAAATTAGTTAATACCTACCCCCTAATTTCTAATTGAGGCTCACACTGTAGCACTGATGATGTAACCTTCAATAACCCTTAACTTTCCTTTTTTTGGTGACTTTAGTGGGAGGCAATGGGGCAAGACAAGGGCCAGCAGGAAATCTCAAATAGATGGAAAAATTGCCAGAACCATAAAAATAGCTTATTAATTTTCAGCACGCTTGAAGGCTATGAAAATGGTAGGATCCTAGTATAAGGTAGGTAACGAAGAATTAGGGTAAATGCCAAGTATTCTGAAACAATACTCTTGATATAAGACAACGTCTTATCAAATAGTCTTATTATTTTTCTGTATAAATCACTCGTCTGCAAAGATCACTGCTTTGCCATTGTCACAATTTTTATTCTTTTTACCTACCAACCATCAGTACCTACTACCTACCTACTAGGGCATTTTTACTCTGTGTATTTTTATGTTGAGCAGAATTGATTTTTTGGTCGTGAAAATCAGTTTTTGACTGTGGTCGGAAGATTTTTGGGTCTAAAATTTTAAAAGATTCCCCATCATTATACAATGTCCGGCCACATTATTTGGCTTAATAATGTTTTGTTTAATAACTTGACCTACCCTAATTTTGGTTTTTTGGCTGATAATAATGAAAGGTCCCTCTTTTTTAACTTTTTAACAAAGTTGTTGCTAGATAGATAACCGAGGTTATCATTTAGGGCGTTAGAGAGCAGAAAATGAAAAAAAAAAAAAAAAAAAAAAAAATGAAAAAAATGAAAAAAAAAATAATAATAAAAAAAAAATTGAATTACTGGTGGGTGAGATACGAGGTTTTCATTCAGAAAATCCAAAAAAACCATTTTGGCCAAAAATTGAGATACGAGGTTATCATATGATGCCATCGATAATCCCTGAAAATGTCATCGAAATCGGGTGGAAAATCCCCTGGGGGACAGTTGAAGGTACGGTTGCTACAAGTAATTCACGTTTGCGCATGCGCAGTGGCTACTATCAGTTCGAAGGTGATGATTTTCATTGGGGACCATCTGAATATTAATCTGTACCATCCCTGAAGATTTCATAGAAATCGGACTATAACTTCGTATAGTTATGCGCGTTACAAGGAATTCATGACAGACACACAGACACGGAACCAAAATTGTTCAGAAAGGTCTGAAACGCAAAACGCGAGCGGAAATTTTGATTTTGGATAACTTTGTTCTTCATCCTTGAAAAGTGAAAACAAAGCTTCCGCTACCTTGGTAGACTCGGAAGCAAAAAGTATGATTTTCAGGGAAAATCGTTTAAAAAAATCGATTTTTGGGGAAATCATAGAAAACAAGTGGGTGTGGCACATAGCTTCCTCGTACTCATAACCCGATTGTATAGATGATCCGATGCATAGTACGAGTTAATCGTAGTTAATCTCAAAACACCAATTTCTAAGTACCTCATAGGGGACCATCTACACGCTAATCTGGACAATCCTAGAAAATTTCACCAAATTCGGATGAAAAATTAAGTGAGTAGATGTATGTGATTGGATCAAAAAAATACTTAGCCTCGGCTGGGATTCGAACCCGCGACCCCTGGGGGACAGTTGAAGTTACGGCTGTTACAAGTAATTCACGTTTGCGCATGCGCAGTCGCTTCTATCAGTCCGGGGATGATGATTTTCATAGGGGACTATCTACAACCTAATCCACATAATCCCTGAAAATTTCATCGAAATGGGGTGGAAAATGTGGAGGTTATGGCCGTTACAAGGGAATTCACGTTTGAGCATGCGCAGTGGCTACTATCAGTCCGAAGGTGATGATTTTCATAGGGGACCATCTAATCACTAATCTGTAACATTCCTGAAAATTTCATTGGAATCGGATGGAAAATGTAGAAGTTATGGCCGTTACAAGAAATTCACGTTTGCGCATGCGCAGTGGCTTCTATCAGTCCGGGGATGATGATTTTCGGAGGGGACCGTCTACACACCAACCCGCACAATCCCTGAAAATTTCATCGAAATCGGACAATAACTTCGTATAGTTATGCGCGTTACAAGGAATTCATGACAGACATACAGACAGACAGACAGACAGACAGACAGACACACAGACACGGAACCAAAATTGTTCAGAAAGGTCTAAAACGCAAAACGCGAGTGAAAATTTTGATTTTGGAGAATTTTTTTTTTCATCCTTGAAAAGTGAAAACAAAGCTTCCGCTACCTTGGTAGACTCGGAAGCAAAATCATAAAATCGTAATCAAAATAAAAATAAGGGAGAAAATCGTATTCAAAGTGTGAATACGATTGTATTTGTATTCATATTCATACCTGTATTCATAATCATAAAATCGCAGATATGATTTGTATTCTTAATCGTATTTATGAATAAGAATTCGCCCATCTCTGCTTTAAGGTATCGATTTCTAACTTGTCAGGGTGTCGTTTAGTTGGTAAACTAAAAATACAGTTTGGATACAGTGGAGGAAATATTTCCTCGAGGCATCGAAAAGCGAAGAATCGAGTCGTTATTATTGAGAAGGACGACATGTGCCGTTTGAGGGGTGAAGTTAGATGGCCCACAAAGGCAATGAGGACGAAATGATTAAAGAGCCTAGCGCTCCCACAGGATCACGGCAAAGGATTAAGGTTAAGGATTAGGGGTGGGGGTCGCTCTTTGGATTAACTCGACCTGTGGGACAGGCTCCGGGATAATTACTTAGGATCTCACCGTCGCCGTCGCATTCGGGCCAAACTCAAATAAACAGAGGAGCGGACTTATTGTCACGTCGTCCACTCGTTTTTCCTCGTTTCCCGACGAGTCTCTCATTGGACGTTGTTTCTGTTTTCGACAAAAACGCCGAATTACCGAGAAAAGTGTGCCAAGCTGGGTGGGCAGTGTAGCCCTTTTATAGAATTACATGGAACAACAATAATGAAACGGCTTGTGTTTTTGACATTTCATGTCTTTGCTTTGGCAGACGAACGAAAAAAGCGTTACGTTTGTATTGTCTTTCCCTCCTCCTAAATTTAGGGGTAGATAAACTACCCGAACTAATTCAAATTGTGTCATAACTCATAAGGTCAGAAAAAGAGCGACTATTGACTATTGAAATTGGCGACTGTTGAAAACCATCCAATTTTCGGCCACGGTTCCGAAAAATTTCGGTTACATCCGAAAATGGATACCACCACGTGATTCAGCGTCTAAAATTAATGAAAAAACATGTGTCACCCTTGGGGTCTACTTTTATCTCAATTTTGGCACAATCCAGGGGTTGAGCATGTTAGCGCGCTCACTGGACGGGTTGTGCGCAACAAAAAACGTCTGCCAAGTGGGTGTGGCACATAGCTTCCTCGTATCCATAACCCGAATATGTAGATGATCCGATGCATATTAGTTAATCTCAAAACACCAATCTCTAAGTACCTTTCACTACCCTCATAGGGGACCATCTACACGCTTATCTGGACAATCCTAGAAAATTTCATCAAATTCGGATAAAAATGTAAGTGAGTAGTGATAAGATCAAAAAATTTCTTGACTTGGCTGGGAGTCGAACCCGAAGTGGCGCCTCCTCCAGGCAAACATAGCAAACACTGTTTGCCTTATTAAAAATAAGCAAAATGAATAAATTAATTTTTGTTGAGATTCTCTTATATTCCCATTTTTTGCAAGTAATATAATAGCCAATTTTGGAAAATTCTATTATAATTTAGGTACTTTTCATTATTACCAAGTAAATTAGATGAAATAGGAGAATGGAATAAGAAAGTACGTATTTTGCTTTGGATACTAGCCCGCAACACACCAGAGACTTGGAGAGGTCGGTGATGTAGATGATTGCAGATGATAAGCGAACTAGCGATGCAAGGCAAGCAGTTCAAAATTGTATAGACGATCCGATGCACCTCAAAACATCAAAACAAGTTAATCTGTAACATTCCTGAAAATTTCATTGAAATCGGATGGAAAATGTAGAAGTTATGGCCGTTACAAGGAATTCACGTTTGCGCATGCGCAGTGGCTACTATCAGTCCAAATGTGGTGATTTTCATAGGGGATCATTTAAATACTAATCTATAACATCCCTGAAAATTTCATTGAAATCGGATGGAAAATGTAGAAGTTATGGCCGTTACAAGGAATTCACGTTTGCGCATGCGCAGTGGCTACTATCAATCCAAAGGTGGTGATTTTCATAGGGGACCATCTAAATACTAATCTATAACATCCCTGAAAATTTCATTGAAATCGGATGGAAAATGTAGAAGTTATGGCCGTTACAAGGAATTCACGTTTGCGCATGCGCAGTGGCTACTATCAATCCAAAGGTGATGATTTTCATAGGGGACCATCTGAATACTAATCTGTAACATCCCTGAAAATTTCATTGAAATCGGATGGAAATTGTAGAAGTTATGGCCGTTACAAGGAATTCACGTTTGCGCATGCGCAGTGGCTACTATCAATCCAAAGGTGGTGATTTTCATAGGGGACCATCTAAATACTAATCTATAACATCCCTGAAAATTTCATTGAAATCGGATGGAAATTGTAGAAGTTATGGCCGTTACAAGGAATTCACGTTTGCACATGCGCAGTGGCTGCTATGAGTCCGAAGGTGATGATTTTCATAGGGAACCGTCTACACACCAACCTGCACAATCCCTGAAAATTTCATTGAGATCGGATGAAAAATGTAGAAGTTATGGCTGTTACAAGGAATTCACGTTTGCGCATGCGCAGTCGCTTCTATCAGTCCGGGGATGATGATTTTCATAGGGGACCGTCTACACACCAACCCGCACAATCCCTGAAAATTTCATTGAAATCGGACAATAACTTCGTATAGTTATGCGCGTTACAAGGAATTCATGACAGACAGACAGACAGACAGACACACAGACACACAGACACTGAACCAAAATTGTTCAGAAAGGTCTAAAACGCAAAACACGAGTGAAAATTTTGATTTTGGAGAACTTTTTTTTTCGACCTTGAAAAGTGAAAACAAAGCTTCCGCTACCTTGGTAGACTCGGAAGCAAAAATGAATTTTTCGGGACTGTTAAGAGTGAGAGGCGATGATGACGCTATCAGCTGTTGCAAACAATCGGAGAACTGTTTCGTGACCTTGAAAGCAGAGAAACTTGGAAGATGAGCCATGGATGCTAATTAACCCATGCATGGCAAGACATAACATATCCATCCAACCACATTATCTCAAGGAAGGAAAATTTAGTTTTTTCGCCACCGCAAATAGCGGCTGCCTGGCGCTGACTGGTGTCCCGTTCCCGATTTTACTGTACCTAATCGTTTTTCTCGTTGATGGGTACTTACTTGGAAATAATTGCATAACATTGAACCCCCTGATGGTTTACGTTTGAGGTAGGTAGCTACTACGTATATTTTGAAAATCGAATATAAAATAATCGCGGAACTTTCCTTAATTTTCATGGACCGAGCCCCATTTGGGGTCTATTTGTGCCTCGAAGGTTTTGTCAGTCACTTCTGAGCGGTGAAACGTTAGGACTGTAACTTCTTAAGGCCCCCTCTCTCGAAAACTCTCGTTATGAAGGTATTGTTTTTTCACCAATTTGAGATAGGTACCATTGAATTTTTAGAATTGAATGGACCCACCCAGAGGCACTTGTCTCCGTTACTCTGTGCCCAGAGGATAAACTATTAGCTCTCCATGAGAACTTGAAGGTTGAACTTACAATAAATGAGAAACACGAGTGTGAATCACAAAATAGGCCTTATCACCTTAAAAATTTTAGCTGACCAAAATGCGATCGATGTTCGTTTCTTTGGGTTGTACATGTTTTGCTTCCTTAATCAACCTGTAATCAAATTTCTAAACCAAGGAATTCTTTATTTATTCAAATGGAGTGTGAAGGGTTTATTTCATCTAAATAAACAACATTTTGAAGCGAAAACATGATTGGTAGGTAGTGACGAGGGCTGACGCTTGATCTTCAGAAAAATAATAAACCTTTGTGTAATAATTTGCAGCGTTTTTAATTATTGTTTATTCCTCTGTGACTGGCCAAGCTGTTTGCCTCACGAATATTCTCACCAGACGCCCCTGCAAACCCGGGACTCCTGAGTGCAAGTGCTATGCGCTACCTCTGAACTATTGGGGCCTGGTGATAGGATGTGTAGGATTTGAGATTGTCACGTCACTTAAGTGAAATTACGCGGGAAAAGAATTGTAAGGGCGACAAATGCACGGCTGTTACAAGGATTTTACGTTTGCGCATGCGCAGAGGCTACTATATACGAGGGTGGATCAAATATGAACGGGACTCTGACCTCTGAGCGCCGACGGTTGACAGAAGCGAGAACACTGACAGAATCACTTCGAGATTGTTTGAACAGGTTCATTAGAAGGTGGATGAGGGGGGCGTCTCCCCCTTTACAACCTTTCATGAGTAGTTATCGCGATGTCTGAACAAAAGGCGCCTGTTTCCATTGAGCAACGAATTATCATAAAATTTCTTACCCGTGAAAGAGTCAAACCTTCGGAAATTTTTCAAAGGTTGACTGCCCAGTTCGGGGACCAAACCCTCTCTAGGACCCGTGTGTTTGCCTGGCACAAAGAGTTTCAGGAGGGAAGAGTACGAGTAGAGAATGAGGAACACGATCGTCGTCCCCGGAGCAGCATTACGGATGAGAACATTCAAGCGGTTCGTGACATTCTTGAAGATGATCGACGTGTGACTGTCTCCGAAATCGCTGAGCAGGTAGGGGTAAGTTATGGCTGCCAAGTTAGCTGCCAAACGATCATTACAGAGCACCTAGGATTCCGTAAAGTGTGTGCCAGATGGGTCCCTCGCCTTTTGACTGCAGATCAGAAGTTGAGACGTTTGGAGGTCTGTCAGAGGCTTTTTGCAAGGTTTGAGGAAGAAGGGGAAGCATTTTTGGCTAGCATCGTCACCTGCGACGAAACATGGGTCCATCATTACACACCCGAATCGAAACAAGCCAGTATGGAGTGGCGGAGGAAGGGGGAGACAGCCCCAGTGAAAGCAAAAACTCGACTGTCTGCTGGCAAGGTCCTTGCAACTGTTTTTTTCGACTATCGAGGCGTTTTGCTCATTGATATTTTGCATGAGCGAAGAACAATCAATGCTGCCAGGGATTGTGAGCTGCTGACTCAGGTGAGGGCTGCATATCGCAGCAAAAGACGGAATCAACCAATTCGTGACGTCATCCTCCTCCACGACAATGCAAGGCCCCATACTGCAGCTCTAACTGTTCAAAAATTGGAAGAAATGCATTGGACTCCACTTGATCATCCTCCCTACAGCCCTGACCTATCGCCCTGTGATTTTCACTTGTTTGGGCCACTTAAAGAAGCCCTAGGCGGACAGCGATTCGAGGATGATGAGGGGGTCGAGGGGTTCGTGCGCAATTGGCTTCAGACGCAACCTTCATCGTTTTTTGATGCTGGGATTAAAAAACTTCCTATTCGCTGGGAAAAATGTGTCACAAAAGCAGGAGACTATGTAGAAAAGTGACATATACCCGCTTTTTATTTTCTAACAAATAAAATTAAAAAAAAAAATAAAGTCCCGTTTATATTTGATCCACCCTCGTATTTTAAGGCCTTGATATTCATTGGGGACCATCTACAACCTAATCAGCATAATCCTTGAAAATGTCATCGAAATCGGGTAGAAAATGTTGAAGTTATGGCTGTTATGAGGAATTCACGTTCGCGCATGCGCAGTGGCTAATGTCATTCCGAAGGTTATGATTTTCATAGAGGACCATCTAAATACTAATCTGTAACATCCCTGAAAATTTCATTGAAGTCGGATGGGAAAAGTAGAAGTTATGGCCGTTACAAGGAATTCACGTTTGCGCATGCGCAGTCGCTTCTATCAGTCCGGGGATGATGATTTTCATAGGGGACCGTCTACACACCAACCCGCACAATCCATGAATATTTCATAGAAATCGGACAATAACTTCGTATAGTTATGCGCGTTACAAGGATTTCATGACAGACAGACAGACACGGAACCAAAATTGTTCAGAAGGTCAGAAAATTAAAACGCGAGTAAAAATTTTGATTTTGGAGAACTTTTTTTTTATCCTTGAAAAGTGAAAACAGAGCTTCCGCTACCATGGTAGACTCGGAAGCAAAATCGGTTGAGGGGTCTAAAATTCTTTTGAGAAAACGAAAATGGTTTGCGAAGCTCACGATTGCGATGATTTTCAATGGATCTTCAACACCCCAATCCGCATGATCCTTAAAAAAACTTTCATTGGAATATAAAATGGATACTGCATCAGTCAGAGGGTGATTATTTTCATGGATTACCTCATTATTTTCATCTACAGCCCGATTCTCCCTGAATATTTCACCGGAATCAAAGCATAACTTCGAATAGTTTTGTCCATTACAAGGATTTCGAGACAGATACACTTCGACTCTAGGATGGTCTAGAATTAACTTTACAATCATCGAGGCTTGTTGGTCTTCACCTTCGATTGCTTGAAAAAGTCGAGAATGAAGGTTGAAATCTTCGAAACTTGTTGGTGAACTCGAGAGAAATGGCTTGTTTCCACCTTCGAATAGGGTGGGACTTACGATATGTCAAAAACACGAGCGTGAATCGTTAAAGAGATCTCCGTCAAGAAAAGAGATCAAAGAGATTAAAGTTAAAGAGATCAAATTTTAGCTGACCGAAATGTGCTGTTCGTATTTTACGAGTTATTCTCGGTTTTTTGTCATCAGCAACCAGTTATCAAATTTCCTAATGAAGGCACACACAACTGGAATTGAGTTTGAAGTGTTTAATTCTTCCAATAAATTTGATTATCAAGCAAAAATATGATTGGCAGGTAGTGGAAATTGCAAACCTCTGTTCTTTGGAGGCGAGTAATGTATACAGAAAAATAATGACGATTTGTGTAATAATTTGCGGCGTTGTTTTATTCGAGTTTCGGTTTTTATTTACCTTGAAACGTAAAACTATCAAATTTCATTTGGTGGGGGGTACACATTTTTTCTTCCTCGATTCCAGGTTTTTTTTATCGAGAATAATAAAGCATTTTTACAGTTGAACATCCAAAATTTGAATGGAGATTAAGTCTATTACTGTCAGTGAACAATCTTTTGCGATTCACACTCGTGTGGTCTCTTTCTATTCTAAAAATTCAATTGTATTTTAAATTGGTGAAAAAACAATACATTTGCCGATTTTAAAATTACTACCCTTATTTTCTACCCATTAGACGAGGGTGTTGGTGGGGGGGCGGGGGGGGGGGGTGTAATTTCTTGCTTGATTCCAAAGGTTTATTATTGAAAACCAAAAACCAAAATTGAAAGTCGTTGTGTAACATTGACATTAAGAAAATTTTGGTCCCTACTATTATAAGACAACTTGTGGGCGGATTGAAGTGGTAAGACGAGATGGTTAGTCGGGGTCGATCTAAAGAAGGTTTAATGTGCTCTGGATCCTCTGAGTGTCGAATTTCCTTCAGTTGAGTTGGCAGGAGAATATCTGGATCCGACTTTGAAGGCGGAATAGATTGAGTTGAGGTAAAGGAAAGGCATGCCAGGAATTGTGGTGGGCGGATGGCGAGTCAAAATCCGTTATTCTCAAACTTCGGCCAAAGTTGATTTAATATTGTGATAAGTTGTCACGTTTTCCCTTTCGCTGATGACAAATTTAATCATTTTTAAAAAATACTTGTTAAAAATTCGCCAAAAATCAACACTTTCTTGGAAAAATCTTGTTGAAAATTGGGCAAAAATCAATTTCGTGATTTTTCAAGGTCAAAAACTTGAACATCCTACCTCCACTTAAGTAAGTTCACTGGAACATGGATTTGAGAATCAGGAATGAATGGAGTCTAGTTCACCGAGGGCAGTGAGGGGCCAGCCCATCGAGGGAAGTTTGGATCTAGCCCACAGACCGGAGCCACGAGACAAATCCATGTCGAAAACCGGCTTTTCCACTCCAAATTGCCAAATGTATGAACTGGTCGAATGTCAACCCAACTGGCACTTTGGGCGTACCTACATTGCTTTTGGTTTATTATTTTTAATAATGAACCATTGGAATCGAACGAGAAAAATTTTTTACCCCCCCCCTCAAAATTTAATGTTTCGCGTTTCAAAGCATGTAGAATCCGAAAATCGAATTTAAAAACGCTGCAAATCGTTGCTCAAAGGTTTATTATTTTCTGTATAGATCACCCTTCTGTATAGATCACTTGTTCTCCGTCAATAGAGCCTACCACCATCTGTATTCTCCCTTGACCTTCCCTCTCAAATTTCAGCTTCCTGCGTTCAATAGGATTAAAAATGGCTGGAGACGCCTGGAAGAGCACTTCCATTCAATAGGATTGAAAATGGCTCTGGAGCTCACTCAGCTGATCAGTGATCAGAGGAGTGAAGAAGATCTCCTCGAATGCTGAAGACGCCTGGAAGAGCACTTCCATTCAATAGGATTGAAAATGGCTTCGGAGCCCACTCAGCTGATCAGTGATCTGAAGAGTGAAGAACATTTCCTCGAATGCTGGAGACGCCTGGAAGAGCACTTCCATTCAATAGGATTCCAAATGGCTTCGGAGCTCACTCAGCTGATCAGTGATCTTAAGAGTGAAGAAGCCTTTGAGCAATGATTTGCAGCGTTTTTTACCCACCAACATTTTTTTTACCTACCAACTTTTTTTTACCTACCAGCTAGGTACTACCTACCACACCATACTGCTTCACACCTTCACAATCAAGTTTATTAGAAAGAACTAAACGCTTCACACTCGATTGGAAAAATAGAAAGCTTCATACGGAAATTTGATTACTGGTTACGCAGAAGGAAAAACTGTATACAAATCGAAGAAATGAACAGCGATCGCATTTTAGTCCGATAAAATTTGAATGGAGATTAGACCTCTTTTGCGATTCACACTCATGATTCTGTTTTATTGAAGGAAAACCTTCAAGTACTCGTAGGGACCGAACGGTTTGTCCTACAGAGCTCCGGGTGGTCTCAAAAATTTTTTAAAATTCAATACTATTTAAAATTGGTGAAAAAACGATACCTTTATTTCGAGAGTTTTCGAGCTAGGGCACTCTTGAAAATTTCAACCCTTAATTTTCACCCCTTAGAAGTGACCTACATCAACCAAAAGCTTCGCGGCACAACTAGACCCCAAATGGAGCCCATATACCAAATTTGAACCAAATCGGTCCAGTGTTGCTAAGAAAAGTGCCGCGTACGGCGTACGGCGGACGGACGGAAATTTTTTTATTCGATTTTCGTATTCTACGTACCTTGAAACGTAAAACATAAAATTTTGAGGGGGGTTAAAATTTTGTTTTTCTTGCTCGATTCCAAAGGCTTATTATTGAAAATAATAAACCAAAAACTTGGTTGATGTCAGTCAATTCTAAAGGTTGAAAATTAAAGGAATTCTGTTTCTGGAAATATATAACGAATTATATATAATATTATGTATATAAGATATATATAACGATATTATAATATACTTAACAGTTCGTTGGGCATCGTTATAAACGGAATCTACCGTATATTCGAGATCAGCGTGACATTCCACAGAACACCTTGAATTATTTTAATATAGTTTTGCTCCACCCTGAACAGGAATCTCACAGCACATAGCATTCCACCGTATCTCATAATCATTACGTATTTATATCACTGAAGATGAACCCAAAAGCAAAACACAGTTCAGCGCCAATAAATGGGAGACATAAATTTTTCCTAATGCCTAAGGTGTCGTGGAATGCGGGCGAAAACAATATTATTCACGGTTTAATAACAGAATACTTACGTTCTGGCGACTCTCCGATTGTCGTAATATTTCTTTCGTTTTCAAAGGCTACATTTGGGAATTTTAACGATGACGATAGGTTAGTTAACCGCGAACGTAATGGGGTAGTTTAAGTGAATTGATAACATCCAAGATGATGCTCCGAGGGTGAGTTTTTAGAATTGAAATCGCGAGTCAGAACCTCTGTGACTGAATTTAACTAGAAATAGTAAGTTTGTACTGGAAATTCGGGAAGTGCTGTAAGGTTAGAAACTAACGTTTGCTCATTCACAGTAACTACTGATGATTGAATCGCAGCTATCGTTCAAGCTTGAGAGAAATTGGACAATAATTATTAAGTAGGTACTTAGTGAGAAATTGAACAATAATTATTAAGTGCTAAGGCCCACTTTCACCAAAAGTTGTTCTAAACTTGCTTAGCTAAACGCGTTAATAGTTAATCTGAAGGAATAAACCAGGCAAGATGGCGAGCGTCTTTCACCAACCCAAATCATCGTTAAACGTTGTTTAAGACAATCGAGTTTGTCTAAACTTGAAATGTTGAGCGAAACGAATGAAAGTTGGACATTATGACGTATTTGGGGAATAGAAACGTTGAACATCAACCACTACCGCACTTGCTATCAGCAGATTGCCGCCTTGTGAATCTTTATCAGTGTCAGTTTTTTCGAATTCCTTGTTTTTATTATTTGCTGATTCCTGCGGTTTGTTTCGAGTTTTCCGGTTCCCTTCGTTTTATTTTGCTGAATATTTTCATCACCTACCTATTGAGTTATTACACATCATCACTTTGAGCCACAACGAGCGCAATAACTCCAGTATTTCTCCAGACTCAAGTACCTTCCTTGATGTATCCTAGTGAAACACAGTGACCGCCGCCTTGTTCTGAACGGTAGGAATGTACTTCGATAATTTGAATGATTACCGATGGATGTAAACTCGAGATGAGGGCCCCCGATTTCATCTCAATAAAAATTTATTTTGGTCGAACTGGTCTTTTATGATAGTCAATTTGTATAATTCGTCCGAATAGAAACAACCAAGGAATGTAGGTTGCACTATTATGTTATTGAGAAAGCCATTATTCATTTTAAATTAACGTGTTGAACTTATCTTTATGACGGGAACTCGAGGCGAGTGTCAATCTAGTGAAGCACTTGGACGACTCGGGGCTTGGAAAGGCGGAAATTCAGTAACGTACATAATCTCGGAATGTGGAATCCGATCCAGGATTCGACTCGGACGTCGTCGTCATCGTCAGACAAGTCAAAAATAATTCGAAATGCAAAAATAATTCGCAATTTCATTTCGAAAACAATCACAAATCAATGCGCGGCCATATTGAATTGGTAGTTAAACGAGGTTTCCTAGTTTATTCGGCCGATTTTCGGCCGTTTAAACTCGAACCCCCCAAGATGGTGTTTAACTCGTAAATCGCTCTGGTGAAAGACGATTTTTACTGAACGTCGTTTATCTCTCGCCTCGTTTGGTTTAAACTCGTTTTGAATGTTTGGTGAAAGTGGGCCTTAGTGAGAAATAGGACAATAATTATTAAGTACCTAGAACTTAGTGAGAAATTGAACAATAATTATTAAGTACTTAGTGAGAAATTGAACAATAATTATTAAGTACTTAGTGAGAAATAGGACAATAATTGAATTGTCCAGTGGTGAAGGGAACTAAGTGCAAAAACGCCACTTTTCAGGAGAAGCAAAAAACTGCTTAGTTAACTAAAGCGCTCGATTTTGACCCAGTTTTTTTTTCTTTTGGAAGGCCAATAAAAGTGACGTTCAAGCAACATTGAACTGCCGCAAGATTTAGAGGGGGATAACCAAAAAAATGTTAAATTTTGGGAACTTAGTGCCTTTCACCACTTGATTACCTGGGCATGAAGAAAATTAAGACCGAATATGACGAAATATCTTTATTTGAACGAATAACTTTGTAAAATTATTGAATATTAGTATGTATATAGATTGTCATTTCGATTTTACTCAATTTTTCTCCATTTTTTTCTCACGTTCGTTCTACATCTTCTTGTTCTTGAGTTGGCCAAGCCAGTATTTTCTCATAAATTGTTAAACGCTTCAGGGACATACTGTCTTAGTTTGCCAACATCCTCCAACTTCTTGGCGCTAAATAAACGTGTATCTTTGTAAAAAGTTGGGTGACTAAGCTATGATATTGTGGTAGGTACTTACGAACATGGCACACTCTTTCCTGGTGTACTGAAGGCCTTGCAGTCTTGTTTTCTTAATTACTTGACGTTTATGTCCAGCTTCGTTTCTTATACGTTTGGGGCCCATTTAAAAAAAAATGAATCGCTCGGTAGAGAAACCGCGAACTAGTCCAGCAAAACCAGGATAGCTGGAGAGAATTTGTTATGGTTGATTAAAAACAGGATATCTGATGGGGTACGAGTTTTTATAGCCCAGCTTTTAATCAAATTCACTTAAACACGAGTTTAGAAGTGCTTGAGGTAGAGTATAAACAGTGAGCGAGAGGATGTAGGAAGGATGCATGAAGGCTCCACTGTATTCCTCGATTGGAAGATAGTCTCGTCGCCGAGTATGTATTTGTGTTGTGATACTCGGCGGAGAGAGTAATGTAGAACATTCCGTTTGTTGTCGATGAAGTGGTTTGACCTCGAGGTAGGGTGCACATGTTTATTTCGGAAATACAAGCCTTATAAAGTTATATTCACAGCAAGTATGTACAATGAAACAAATTTGTGCAGAGAAGTCTGAAATGTTAGATGCGAGTGGAAATGTTTTGATTTCAGGCTACTTTTTTCTTCTTGCAAAAGTGATTACAATACTTCCATGATGTTTGTGGACTTGGAAGCAAAATGTCCACCAAAGATGGTGGGCAGTAGGCCAGAGCACAGCCCACATGGCTTCGTTCACATGTACCTAAAAGAGGCAATTAATTGAGAGTTCGACAGAGCGTGCTTGACAACTCAACTCTCCAGTGTAAATCTGCGCTTTCCACTTGCTGGGCCCAAAGAGCTTGTAAGGGACGGGATACAATACCCATCCAGGCGCATATGCCTTTGCAGTCCTCTGCTTCGTTAAATCAAATCTCCCTCTTCTGATGTCCAGCGCCCATCGTTTTAATACTAGAATTAGAGATGACATTAGATAGATAGATAGATAGATAGATATATGTTTATTTCGCCATTTTGTACACTTTTACAATTATATAAATGCATGAAGGGATGCAATTTGCTCAGATTTCCTACCCGACATTAGGCTTGGCCCGTGTTGTAGGGTGGGATCTTTGCAAAATCGCTCCATATCGGTGAATAAATTGATGTATACTTTACAATTACAGTAATTAGTAGATTAATAAACAACACATGATTGGACAGAATTAAGGACGCATTTTGATAAACTCGTACATATACTAACTTACTTTAATATTCTCCAACTTTAATAATCTCTAAAATTAAATAGTCTCCTATACATATATGCTGTTTAATAGATTTTCTCGTCATCCTCTCCTCTGAATGATTCTTCCTGAGGTTTGTCTGCTATTCTCTCTTCGAGTGCAACCACGGCTTGATGTTGCATGTCGAGCTTCTGTGCAACTATATCTCTGAGGTACTTTAGTTCTCGGTTTTGGTCTCTAACTGTAGAGTACAAGGTACTCGTCGCGCTAAAAACCTTCTCAATAAATTTAGATGTTGCCTGATGCCTTGATTTCGCAACGTTGTTGGTGTCAAGGCTCCATGTACCCCATTCGGCGAAAGTTTCATTGGCACAACGCCACGCTTTGGTAGCCCCATCTGGCACTTCCATGGTGGCTTTACTGTTCCACGGATTTCTAGGCACCTCCAACGGATAAGTCCTCATTGCTATCCCTTTCACTCGCCTCAGCGTTGCACTGCGAAGTAACCCGTAACAAGTTGGTCCAAGACTGTTCAATGCGTTACCTTTCAAGATCCGCAACCTTCCGGAAAAGACATTTATTAGGACGCTGAAAGTCAATCTTGTTGAGGCCCAACTCTATTCTATTGACGAGTTTTACAACATTGAGTGGGTTAATAAACCTGTATAAAAATACTAGATTTTTGTATTGAATTAAGACAGAAAAACTGGTCGTCAAGCAAATTACCCCACTCTTTTCATCCTATCTCGTACCAGAGCAGCATGGGTTCATGCGGAGGAGGTCTACGGTCTCGAACCTCGCGGAGTTCCAGGAGTACACCTTGCGAGCTTTCGAGGCTGGTCAGCAAGTCGATTTAGTATCAACCAACTTTTCTAAAGCCTTCGACAAGTTGTCACATCAGCTCACCTTGTCTGTGCTCGAGTCTCTTGGGGTGTTTGGAGTCTTCCTTGAGTGGATCTCTAGTTACCTGAGTGAACGATCACTTATCGTCCGTTTGAAGGATGTCCAATCGAGGCCATTCTTGGCCACCTCAGGGGTTCCGCAGGGTTCTCACATTGGGCCACTGATGTTCTTGCTAGTAATAAATAGCGTTAATGGTGTGCTGCGTGGAACAAGGTATTTGCTTTTTGCGGACGATTTGAAGCTGTACCGTACTGTTGAGTCGATTTGCGACTGCCGGGATCTCCAAACTTCCATCGACGCACTTCTCTTGTGGTGCTCGTCCAACAGCTTGGCCCTAAACCCATCCAAATGCTCGGCGATGACCTTCCAGGTCTGAATCCCCCATCCTCTACGACTACCATATAAAAAACACTCATCTGGCCAGGGTGTCTTCGGTTCGCGATCTGGGAGTTTTGATGGACCATCACCTCACTTTCTCGAACCACATAGCCACCATATCGTGCAAGGCAATGAAGCTGCTTGGATTCGTTAAGCGAAGTACTAGGGAATTCGACCAGGTGCCAGCTATAGTGACTCTTTACAAGGCACTGGTTTTACCAGTCCTTGAATATGCTTCCGTTATTTGGAGTCCGTATTACAAGTGCCACATTTACCAATTGGAACGAATCCACCATAGGTTCCTCCGGTACATAGCTTTCAAGCTCCATTTACCCCGGGATTCTGTGGAGTATGCGGAGTTGAATGGGATATGCCGGACTCTCGAACTAATAGACCGCAGGCGCTTAGCCGACTTGGCATTTTTCCACAAGCTGCTGACGGGTTAGGTCGACTCACCATTCCTCCTGTCCAGGATAAATTTCTTGACCCCCCGACTGAGCTCAAGATTACACTCGCTTTTTTGGATTCCCTTCTCTCGCACGAATTACCTTTACAATAGCCCTCTATCTCGTTTGCCAAGAGAAGCAAACTTTTTCATATCCAGTTGCCCGGACATTGACTTCTTTCACCAATCATTGACTCTCATACGTCGAGAAGTGTTGCTCATTATTCTAAGTCAAAATAGAACGAGAAGTGTTATTTCATTGCCATAGTTTTCAATTTTCTAACGTAGACAGTGTTGTATTAATTCTTTATTGTCACATTAAACATTGTTTATATTGTATTGGGCTTGCCCGTTTCGAATAATAAATAAATAAATTAAGACCAACGAATCAAACTAAAGTTTACTCGAATCTCTATTTTTTAAATGTTAGGTATGTCGTCTTGTCTAGCAGAGGAATTTTTTATACAAGTACTCAGTCTAGTTGTTGTTTTTTTTGTCATTATGTTATATTTTCATCTGTGATATTTGTGTAGTTATCTGTGATATTTTGTGTTTTCAATGTCTAACAGTGGTGTGATTGTATTTATTGTATGTATGAGTGTGTGTTTGTGGATGTCCTCCCTTGTTGGTGGGCTGTCGCCTGGTTGGTCCCGGCGCCTCGTTCTCAGCTACTTGCCAGAGATTGTGGTGTGGAGGTTATCTGATGGTTGTGGCGTCCAGTAGTTGTGCCGGGCGTCGCGGCCGTTGGGTGCCTGGTATGGGGAGCCGCCGTGGTGGGTGGGCCCTGGGCCGGTCGGGTGGCGCCTCGCCGGCGGGTGGGGGCCCGCTTGCGCAGCCTCCACCCACTGGACAATAATTGTGGACAATAATAACTGGAGAAAATTATTTTCATTAATCATAGGTTGAATTAATAGTTTTTTATTTAATTTTTCTCTCATCCTTCCTATTGAATGTACCTGGCCTGATTCGTTGGTTATTTATTTCTGCCCTAGTATCTAATGTTTTGTAATATGTTATTATGACTGTTGTTTGCCTTATTGTAGGCTACTACATCTGAATAAATAAATAAATAAATGAATCAATTTCTTTACTTTGGATGACTTTTCCCATGGGCCCTTTATACCAGTTTTCTCCATAGCATGTGTAACGGTTTCACCATTAACAGTTTATAATAATTTCGTCTATATAATACATATTATGTCTCCGATAAAAACGCAGAACCATCAGGCAGGCAAAGTAGGACTCAAGTTCATTGACTTGAGGAAAACACCAGATATGGGTAGCGGGGACACCCTATATTAGCCCAGTACCCTCTAAGGTAACCAGAATGTAGAGATGGGCGAAACGGTTATATTTGCGTAATGAGGTTCCACATTTACCACTCTGGATGGGTTCCAATAACCTGTTATTTATTATATACCATTCCAAGGTACCGTTTCTTTGATTCCTATTTTTCGTTTCCTACCTACGTTCGTTTGTTTATCATGTTATTCCATTCCAAAGTATCATTTCGTTGATTTCCAGTTTTCGTTTCACTAATTCCGAAGTTGGTTTTTCTATAATTTTATTGCTGACATCATTATGTGATAGCGTATTTTCACTTTTTCGAGAAAAAAAAAACAAAAAAAAAAAAAAACAATAAGCTATTGTTGACGTGAGCGCATTCTAGTTAGCCTTCCCAGTAACGTTATTTAATAACAGGGTTATTTTGGTAATAGGTCCCAAGCGGAATTAACGAAACCCGGTAATGGGTTATTGCTTTCGAGTCTACCAAGGTAGCGGGATCTTTGTTTTCACTTTTCAAGGTTGAAAAAAAAAGTTCTCCAAAATCGAAATTTCCGAGATTTACATTTTAGACCTTCCTGAACGATTTTGGTTCCATATCTGTCCGTCTGTGTGTGTGTGTGTGTGTCTGTCTGTCATGAAATCCTTGCCACAGCCATACCTTCTACAATTCTCATCTGATTTCGATGAAATTTTGAGGGATTGTGCGAGTTGGCATGTAAATAGTCCCCTATAGAGATCATTAACCCTGGAGTGATAGTAGCCGCTGAGCATGCGCAAACGCGAAATCCTTGCCACACTATAACTTCCACATTTTCTATCCGATTTCGATGAAATTTTCAGGAATTATGCGAATTAAGTTTTAGATGGTCCTCTATGAAAATAAAGGCCTCAAAATTGACAGTAGTCTCTGCGCATGCGCAAACTTAAAATCCTTGTAACATTTTTCATCCGAATTTGATGAAGTTTCGGATTTTTTTCTACAATTCTCATCCGATTTCGATGACATTTTTAGGGATTGTATGGGTCGAGGTGGAGACGATCGAGGTGGAGACGATCGAGGTGTAGACCCTATGAAAATCATCACTCTCGGGCTGATAGTAGCCGCTGCGCATGCGCAAACGAAAATTCCTTGTAACAGCCATAACTTCCACATTTTCTATCCGATTTCGATGAAATTTTCAGGAATTATGCGGATTACATTTTAGATGGTCCACTATGAAAATAAAGGCCTCAAAATTGACAGTAGCCTCTGCGCATGCGCAAACGTAAAATCCTTTTAACATTTTTCATCCGAATTTGATGAAATTTTCTAGGATTGTTCGGATTGGCGTGTAGACAGTCCCCTATGAAAATCATCACCCCCAGACTAATAGTAGTTGCTGCGCATGCAGTTCGCCAAGCATCTTATTGTCTTTCCCTCCTCCCAAATTTAGGTGTAGAGTTGGCCACCCGAACTAATTAAAATTACGTCGTAACTAATAAGGATGGAAAAAGAGCAATTCTCTATTAAAAACCACCTAATTTTCGGCCGCCGTTTCGAAAAAATCCAGTAAAACCCAAAAATGGATACCACCACGTGATTCAGCGTCGAAAATTAGTGTAAAAACATGTGTCACACTTGGGATCTACCATCATATCAATTTTGGCACAATCCAAGTGTTGCGCATGTTTGCTCGCTCACTGGACTGGAGGGGTATAAAATTCATGAAATTTTACGTAGAATCCAAATCTGCAATAAAAAATAGGGATTCTCATTTGAGATAACAAAGTTGGTTTGAGTTGCGCACGTTTGCGCATGTGCCCAATGCGCACTTTGGTCATATTTGAGATCCTTGGGAAAAATCATGAAGATGAAAAAAAAAAAAAATTGTTACCACTATCTGGACGATTTTAGCAGGGGGGGGGGGGACAACTCGCGAGCCACCCTGTATAAAAATAACACAAAAAAACCATCATATTAGTTTCTTGGTAGTTTTACTAACCAGATCCATTTTAAAGAAGAAAATGCTTACGTAAGTTTTGTTTCAGTGTTGAAGAAGACATTCAACATGTTCGACACCTCGAAATGCGGTTACATCGACACACACTCCATCTCCACAATTTTCAGCACGATGGGGCAGATCTTGGACGAGGAAGAACTCATCAAAATTATTACGAGAGTAGACTACGAAGGTATGTAATTAAAATCGTTGTTAAATAATCATCATTACTTATTATTTTTAATTAGATGGACGGTAGAATTAAGTAGAACGTACATTTAGGAGTTGAACGAATAATGAATTTACGGAGGGTGTTGATGAATCCAAAACGTGATAGCGATTCACTAATTTATTCAATCACCTTCTGATTGTCAATTTTGAATGCGCGATAGAAATTACGGTAACAAGAGAACGTGAATTTCAGCTCGAATAGCTCCATTGTAGATTGGTAATTAAATCGGAGATCTCATCAGTTTTGATTGGATATTATCGAGGAGGTCGATTCCTGTTCAGACTTACAATGGAATTACGCAATAGTTATGTTCGCACCTTCAGCCGTGTTGAATGCCGTCAGGCTGTAGCTTACACTGTTTTAGCATGAAAACGTTCAACTATTAATCTATCTGATAGGACAAGTTTGACACCTTATGGGAGGCTCCACTACTTATTCACCGAAGGAAAGTAACCAGACCTTGTTTTGACGCTGACTCATACCTGCAAAATGACTACCATACATTTTTCAAAATTAAAAATAATTTACGAAAATTAAAAAAAAAATTAGATCCGATTTTTTTATTCACACATTATTACAATTTGTTTTGACTCAAAAATTCAACGCAGATTTAAAATTTATATTATTTGATTTTTCATTTACTTTTTATGAACGCTAATTTTTGTGTGAAAAATTTTTTTTTTCCCTCACTTTTTGCCTTTTCTTGAAATAAAGAAAATAACAAATACACGCAAAAACAAGTGGGTGTGGCACATAGCTTCCTCGTATCCATAACCCGATTATATAGATGATCCAATGCATAGTAGTTAATCTCAAAACACCAATCTCTAAGTACCTTCCACTACCCTCATAGGGGACCATCTACACGCTAATCTGGACAATCCTAGAAAATTTCATCAAATTCGGATGAAAAATTAAGTGAGTAGATGTATGTGATTGGATCAAAAAAATACTTAGCCTCGCCTGGGATTCGAACCCGCGACCCCTGGGAGACAGTTGAAAATACGGCTGTTACAAGTAATTCACGTTTGCGCATGCGCAGTCGCTTCTATCAGTCCCGGGATGATGATTTCCACAGGGGACTATCCACAACCTAATCCACATAATCCCTGAAAATTTCATCGAAATCGGGTGAAAAATGTGGAAGTTATGGCCGTTACAAGGAGATTCACGTTTGCGCATGCGCAGTGGCTACTATCAGTCCGAAGGTGATGATTTTCATAGAGGACCATCTAAATACTAATTTGTAACATCCCGGAAAATTTCATTGAAATCGGATTGAAAATGTAGAAATTATGGCCGTTACAAGGAATTCACGTTTGCGCATGCGCAGTCGCTTCTGTCAGTCCGGGGATGATGATTTTCATAGGGGACCATCTAAATACTAATCTGTAACATCCCTGAAAATTTCATCGAAATCGGGTAGAAAAAGTGGAAGTTATGGCCGTTACAAGGAAATTCACGTTTGCGCATGCGCAGTGGCTACTATCAGTTCGAAGAGGATGATTTTCATAGGGGACCATCTAAATACTAGTCTGTAACATCCCTGAAAATTTCATCGAAATCGGATGAAAAATGTAGAAGTTATGGCCGTTACAAGGAATTCACGTTTGCGCATGCGCAGTCGCTTCTATCAGTCCGGGGATGATGATTTTCATAGGGGACCGTCTACACACCAACCCGCACAATCCCTGAAAATTTCATCGAAATCGGACAATAACTTCGTATAGTTATGCGCGTTACAAGGAATTCATGACAGACAGACAGACAGACAGACAGACAGACAGACAGACAGACAGACGGACAGACAGACAGACAGACAGACACACAGACACGGAACCAAAATTGTTCAGAAAGGTCTAAAACGCAAAACGCGAGTGGAAATTTTGATTTTGGAGAACTTTTTTTTTTCGTCCTTGAAAAGTGAAAACAAAGCTTCCGCTACCTTGGTAGACTCGGAAGCAAAATCTTTCAGAAGAAATCTTTTGCTTCGTTTTATAGAAGAAACTACTATAACGAATGACACCTTCTGCAGTTCACAATACCAGCTTCAGATTAAGGAAGTGTTTGATTTTTACAGAATTCCACTCTAAGTTTAACGGGTGAGACCAATTATGAACATTTGAGTTATTGTAATATATCTTATCTACTCAAAACAGATTCAAAAGGGCATTTTCTGCAATAACTAATCTCATTAAACAAAATTCTCAGGTTCCGATTCTTCGCTGTACTCCTGAGAAAAATGAATGATCCGATCAGCAAATCGGCTCTTTAATTTTGTTAAAAATATTTACTCAGCTTCGAAATATTTTTGAAAATTTAAAAATTTTCAATTTGTTTTCAATGGTGGCAGGTAAACATTTAATGTTTACTCAGTTTCGAACTATTTTTGAAATGTTTACTCAGTTTTGAAATGTTTACTTAGTTTCGAAATATTTTCGAAATGTTTATTCAGCTTCGAACTATTTTTGCGCAGGTGCTGGAAGGGTAAATTTTGACGGATTCTGCGAAATTGCCTCCCATTTTCTGGATGACGATGACGCAGAGGCGATGCAGGAAGAACTCAAAGAGGCATTCCGACTGTACGACAAAGAGGGTCGGTATATTACGTAACTTCACTGTTAGAAAGGTAGCTTCTGGTCCTTCAGCGAGGAAAAGGAAAAATTGCTGTTTAACATGATAGTTTCCTTGAATCATGAAACATGCTAATTTTCATTGTTTTGTGGTCGAAATTCGAAAATTGGGCTCATTTCTCTTGTTGGCATGAGTGTCTAAGTGGCTACATGATAGAAACACTTATGTTGATATTTTCAACAGGAAACGGCTACATCACGACAGCGACTCTGAAAGAGATCTTGGCTGCCCTCGATGACAAACTGACACCCGAAGACCTCGATGGAATGATTTCGGAAATTGACACCGACGGATCTGGAACGGTTGATTTCGACGGTAAGCACCACAAGCTATTTTTTATTTCCACAAAATCACACCCAATCATAATACAACCTTGAGAAATGAAAAGGTGACGTAGGAGGGTTTGGGGAGCTCTTCCTATCACTAAAACTCCATCCCAGCCTTATAACTAAAACTTCCCTACGCCTTTCAGGAGAAAACTTGGCCCTTCGGGCCTCGCCTTACTGCAGCCTTTGGCCAAAATTCAAGACACATGGAACATGCTTCAGCCGCGCTTTTCGGCTGAGTAAGGACAGGGTGGACCTCCTCGTGACACTCACCCGTCACCCTCCCTCCCTCTCTGACACTTTTTTGATAGTTAGTCCAAGGCTAAAGCATGTTCCATGCGTACTCAAATCGTACTCACAAATTGTTTATTGCTTCCGAGTCTACCAAGGTAGGTAGCGGAAGCTTTGTTTTCACTTTTCAAGGACGAAAAAAAAGTTCTCCAAAATCAAAATTTCCACTCGCGTTTTGCGTTTTAGACCTTTCTGAACAATTTTGGTTCCGTGTCTGTCTGTCTGTCTGTGTGTCTGTCATGAATTCCTTGTAACGCGCATAACTATACGAAGTTATTGTCCGATTTCGATGAAATTTTCAGGGATTGTGCGGGTTGGTGTGTAGACGGTCCCCTATGAAAATCATCATCCCCGGACTAATAGAAGCGACTGCGCATGCGCAAACGTGAATTCCTTGTAACGGCCATAACTTCTACATTTTCCATCCGATTTCAATGAAATTCTCAGGGATGTTACAGACTAGTATTTGAATGGTCTCCTATGAAAATCAACACCTTCGAACTGATAGTAGCCACTGCGCATGCGCAAACGTGAATTTCCTTGTAACGGCCATAACTTCCACATTTTTCACTCGATTTCGATGAAATTTTCAGGGATCATGTGGATTAGGTTGTAGATAGTCCCCTATGAAAATCATCATCCCCGGACTGATAGAAGCAACTGCGCATGCGCAAAACTGAATTACTTGTAGCAGCCGTAACTTCAACTGTCCCCCAGGGGTCGCGGGTTCGAATCCCAGCCGAGGCTAAGTATTTTTTTGATCCAATCACATACATCTACTCGCTTAATTTTTTATCCGAATTTGATGAAATTTTCTAGGATTGTCCAGATTAGCGTGTAGATGGTCCCCTATGAGGGTAGTGGTTAATTATTAATTTAAAAAAAAATTATAAATTAAGTTAATTAGTTAATTAGAGATTGGTGTTTTGAGATTAACTACTATGCATCGGATCATCTATACAATCGGGTTATGGATACGAGGAAGCTATGTGCCACACCCACTTGGCAGACGTATTTTTTGTATTGGTGACGCTAAGTTGTTGGTGTATCTAGTGGAATCATTTTGGAACTACAATGAGCATCACATAGAATGTTTGAACTGCATTGATTATCGAGTTATTTAAATTAATGTTATTGCATTTTTCGGAAAAATTGGTATTTTACAAAATTATTTGACTCAACCTATTCAATTTTGACTCTTCACTATGATTGTATGAGTAATACAATCGATCATGTTAAAATCCCTCCTTCTTTTCATTTACAGAATTCATGGAAATGATGACCGGCGAGTGACCTCTCAAATTAACACTAAATTTCTGTCTCAAAGTCTACTATCATCGTGTAACGCTAATTTAGAACTGTGCGTGGTGTCGTAATAATCGTGACAATAACACCGTTTATGTTGCAGCACAATCAAAATGTCGTTCTCTTTCGTCAAAAACGTGTTTTGAGCCGATTCAATCTCATTATTTTTCAAGATTACAGGTCACCTACTTGGTGGGTATTTGCCTACTTGAATGAGAGCGTAAACGATTTTGGTTCTTATTTTTATTCCATAACAATGTTTTGTACTGTATATTAAAATAAACTTTTATTCTTGTTAACTGTGTCGATTCTATCATGTCCCTTTTCAAGAAACTGACAAAAACTTTGTTGTATGTCTGAAATTTAAATTCGAAAATAAATAGACATAATTCGACTGAAATGTTGAAAAGATTGATCAGACACAGCCCAGACCCATTGTGATGGTGAGAGTCAAACATAGGAGGCATATTAGGAACAAAGGAGCTGGAAGATGTTGTGTGTATCGACCCACGGTATGAACATCGAATATCGGGACTGAGGTCATCCAGAAAAATCACTGTTATCGCTTAGCTTTCGGAAATTTTATTTCCTTCATCAGGGCTCAACGGTAGTTATACGTTAGGAGAGAGCACCCACCAACTCATTCTACATCCGGTTCTCATTCAGTGTGTGAAAGTTTAAAACTTTCAAAATGAATAAAGCATCAGGCTCTCAACAATAACAAAACAATAGGTAGATTTCAAAATTTTAGGCGTATACATAGATACCTAATAGACAACAATCAAATTTTGGAAACAAAACTAAAAAACTTGTCCCTAATCAGATACTGGTTGATGACTTCATAATCTTTTCTGTTCTATTCTGTCTATATGAAAAATGCGAGGATGTGTTTTTTTTTCCTCTCCAAACTTTCCCGCGACTTTAATTTTTCAAAAAACTTTCTATTAGGATTGAAAATTTCATAGAAAAAAAATTCGCGGCTAGTCGCGGCAAATTCCAACGGGATTGAGTCAAGGGATAGTGCCAGAAAACATTCATAAAATGCTATAATTCCTCATTCGTCCACTTTTTGAGAAATTCACTATTTAATGTTAAGGTTTAAGAAGAGAAATTAGGAATTATTGTTGTGACGATTTTACCGAGTGCTTAGGGGAAATTCATACTTAAAAGTAAGCCTTTGGAATCGAGCAAGAAAAAAAATTTAACCCCCCTCAAAATTTGATGTTTTATGTTTCAAGTTACGTAGAATACGAAAATCGAATAAAAAAATGCTTGATAAACTAATAGGTAGAATCGTATTGTAGAAAGAGTGAGTAGAATTGCTTCTGTTGTTCACTTTCAGGGCTGCATTTTCCCCTCCACCAGTCTTTCAATCCTGTCCTGACAACTTAACTATACTTAGGTAGTTTCATTTACTCTTCCAGAGTTAGCACTATTGTCGTAAGGGGCGCAGATCCCCTTATGATGTCAGGTTGGTTACAAAGCCAGATACGTCGCAACATGGCTGCCCCCATGTACAGATTGCCGCTACATTTAAAATGTCTGTCTTCCTTAAATTTTTTGAGCAGCACACTAAGGTTTTCTTCCATATCAGCAAACTCTCGTTCAAAAAAATTTTTAATGTTCTACCCCTCAATAAAGTTGTAGGTTGTTGCCTAAAGAGGCTTCTTTCGAATTCATCAGCAGTAAACAATTTGAAAAATGTTCTAGATGGTGGCTTGATAGTTGTAACAATTGAAGGAAAAAGCATCAGAAAAACGCTTGCATACGAGTCTGCAACACATTGAAACATTTTCATGCCCCCCCCCCCTCCACTCCCGACACATGAACTACATACCTCCCATAATTAGCTCGATTTTCGACTCAGCTGATCTGGGAGCTCGATTTTCGACTCAGCTGATCTGGGAGCTCGATTTTCGACTCAGCTGATCAGGGAGCTCGATTTTCGACTCAGCTGATCTGGGAGCTCGATTTTCGACTCAGCTGATCTGGGAGCTCGATTTTCGACTCTGCTGATCAGGGAGCTTGATTTTCGACTCAGCTGATCTGGGAGCTCGATTTTCGACTCAGCTGAGCTGGGAGCTCGATTTTCGACTCAGCTGATCTGGGAGCTCAATTTTCGACTCAGCTGATCTGGTAATATCAAACTGTAAAGTACCTACCTGTAAAGTACCTAACAACTTCACTTCTGATGGTCATAATCATCATTGTGGCGACTTGGGACAATTTTCGTCGCAACAAATTTCGTGACGATTTTTTTTTTAAAACTGTAAAGTACCTACCTAACTGTAAAGTACCTAACAACTTCACTTCTGATGGTCATAATCATCATTGTGGCGACTTGGGACAAATTTCGTTAGCAAATTTCGTTAGCAAATTTCGTCGCAACAAATTTCATGACGATTTTTTTTTTATGTGCCATATGAAAGACATGAAAATGTCAAAAATTATTTAAAAACGTGAATAAAGCACATACTTATGCCGTGACTCGTCATGAAGAGCAATAAGACCCAACTTGTTGATATGACGGTATCCGCACTCATAATGAGCAGGTAGTTCATCGTTAGCGTTTTGGGTGAAATGAGTTATTAACATAAATGATCGCGGAACTTGCCCTCTGGTGATCCGTAAAAGGCTTGTGAGGTCAGGAAACCTATTTAAACGTGCTCAAAGACTATCTGGGGACAGGTTCTTGCACTCCTTTCCAATACTAATAGACGTTCGTTTTTTCGATTTTTTACACATACTCACAGTACTGTGCGTCACGCCGAAAGGTAGTTCTCCAGACTTCATCTCACGTGAGCTACCGTCAGCGTAGCTGTCGCGAACGAACCACCATGTGTTGTTATGGGAAAACGCTCAACCGCACTTTCCTGACGTGAGCTCACGCGGCGTGAGGAAAGTGTGTTTGCAGCTTTAGATTTTCTCACCTGTCCACCGAAAAAAAGGAATTCAACGAGGAGAAAAAGGTATGACGAGGGGAAAGAAAAACATCAGGTTTGGTTAACTGCATTTATTTTCTATTATTATCATTGTTATTATCAATATTCTCAACAATAGTTACTGTGGTTTATGCATACAGAGTTCGTAACAATGAAGACAAGCGAGCGACTCGTCCCTAACGCAAATTCAACTACGTGTTATGCTAACTTTGAACTCAGCTACTTGTTATACATTTGGAAATAACACCATTTAGTCAATCGCTTAATAACAATAGTTGTACCTATTTGTCATTTCACTCATACGAAGGTGTCATTTCAACGGTGTTTTATTGCATACAACAATTCTGCTCCAGGAGTGATTTGTGTTTTTTACTTATTACATAGTGGTTTTCAGTGTTATTTAAAATAAATGTGTTCTCCATACATCAGATATGACTCTTAATTGGATGGTATTTTCAAGGAATTCGGGGTATAAAACTACCAAAATATCTAAAGTTTTACAACGTGGGCTTACTCGAGAATGTATTACCTATCTACTTAAAAATATACTTCAAATAACTCGAACACTACAGAAATGCCTCATCAAACCTCACATTATTCCCGGACAGATGTTTTTTCACGATAATATTTATTTATATTATACTATAGGTTTCTAAGGGGTCCATCGAAATTTCACTTGATGAATTAAACATGATAGTATTTACAAAAATTATTTTAAATTAAAATAACGTACTTCTTTGTACTAAGCAGAAAAATAAGAATACAGGGTGCCCCACAAGATGCCCTCCTCCTAAAATCGTCAAAATGGTAGTTCTTTTTTTTTTATTCTAGTACATGTTTTTTCCCTAGGATTTCAAATATGACAACTTGGCGCATTGCGCACGTGCGCCACGCTCATCAACTTCGTTTTTTTTTCAAACGTGTGCCCCCATTTTTATGGAAAATTTGGATTCCACGAAAAATTTCAAGAATTTTTGACCCCTCATTCGTTTTTTTAGTGTTCGCGGCCCGTTCCTACCAAATTAGCAAAGTTTCTTAACTACCAAAATAGTAAATTTTCATTATTTTTTAAAGTTAGTCATTATTCCGCTAAATAAAGGTTCAAAAAGAAAAACAGATGGCATCAAGTGAATATGCGTTAAAATAATGGAAATTCATGTGTTTGGGGTTTATTAGACTCCACATTTGGCGCAATTTTGGTAGTTGAGCAACTTTGCGGATTGCGCGCGCTTAAACACCAAAGGAGTCTAAAAATCACGAAATTTTGCGTAGAATCCAAACGTGCAATAAAAAGGGGATTCTTATTTTTTTAAAAAGGAGGATGGTGTCCATTGCGCACAATTGCAATGCGCAATGTGGTCATATTTGAGATCCTCGGGGAAAAAACGTGACGATAAAAAAAAATGTCTTTTAACACCATTTGATTGTGAGGGGGAGGGAGGGGGCCTGTATTTCAATATAATTGGATTTTGTGGGATAAAAACTTAGGCACCTACTCAAGTCACAAAAGTGAGTAAATTTCCTTTGAATAAATAAATAATTCATTGATAACTTCATCATTAATTATATAAGAATTTATGTTTATAATATTAAAAATATTCAGTTGTACAACATATAGCATCTTCTCACTTTCAAAACATCACAAAACGGAGTTTCAACCTGCATAGTGAATGAAATAGTGGTCAATTGTTATTCACATGAATCATGATGTTTGTCTGAGAGAAACATTTCAGTCTTCAATCAATACAAAATACGCCGTCTGTAGCTTTCAGATCCGATTGGAGGCAAAGAAAACCCGATAAATGCAATATAGTAAGACAAGTCGACTGTTTAGAAAAACTAAAATATCTATTCAGACATTTTTGGCAAATAAAAAGAATAAATTGGGATCAAGTGCTTCAAAAATGTGTGGTAGGACAAGTTTCGTTGCAGGGACAAAGGGATGTGGACCAGTACTTATTTCAACATTACCTAATGATGTTAGTGGGGTCTAAATGAACACAATTCACTCAAAAGTAGTATGAAAGATGACGTGATTTGAAAGAGGAAAATATATTAACCCTTTTGCATAAGTTTATATGATGTGCAAGCTGCTGAACCGCGCCCAAATAACTGAACCACACTCGAGCTGCTGACCCACTCGCGGCCACCTCGAAATAACTGGTGTACCTTAAATGGCTAGACAGCTGACTTAAGTTCAAACTGTCTTCCATGTCGATGAAGCATAAATAGAGGATGATGTTTAGAGGAGAGTGCATGGGGACTGAGAGGGCTATACGGAATGGATATTATCCAAGGTGGATACTACGCAAAGAAGATTCTATGCAGGATGTCTTCGTAACTACTCTCCCCCCACTTATTTTCTCTCATTGTGTACAAAAAATCTGAACAACGCTATTCTTCTTAATTTTTGTGTAGAATTAAAAAATGACTCCCACTTTTTATTGCAGATTCAGATTCTACGTCAAATTTTATGAAAATTTTACTTCGACAACTTTTTTTGAACGCTTTGAGTGCTCAAAGATGCGCAACCCAGGGATTGTACCACAATTGAGATGAAGGTAGACCTCAAGTGTGGCACATCACTTAGCACTGTTTTTCCACGCTGAATCGCGTGGTGATATCCCTTTTGTTGATTTGATTTCATTTTACCGCAGTTACAGGAGAAAAATTAATTTTTTTTTGTGGAAATAATTGATTTTTTTATAAAGGGTAATGAATCAATAAAGTGTAAAAAAACTGTAAAATGTATGAAATTGTGTCAGAGGAGAAATAATTCGTGAAGGAAACGATACTCGGAAAAGATTCCACGAAAAATCGACGATTTCCACCTCAAAAAATGAATTTTTCTGTTGTAAATGCGGTAAAATGAAATCAAATCAAGAAAGGGATACCACCACGCGATTCAGCGTAGAAAAACAGTGCTAAGTTATGTGCCACACTTGAGGTCTACCTTCATCTCAATTGTGACACAATCCCTGGGTTGAGCACTCAAAGCGTTCAAAGAAAAGTTGTCGAAGTAAAATTTTCATAAAATTTGACGTAAAATCCAAATCTGCAATAAAAATGGGAAGTTTCCATATGAAAAAACAAAGTTGATCGTGGACGCGCATGGTTGTGCGATTGCGCGCAGCGCAATTTTGTCATTTTTGAACTCTAAGAAAAAAAATATGAAGAATAGCGTTGTTCAGATTTTTTTTCGTACACAATGAGAGAAAATAAGTGGGGTGAAGCGTTGTTACTTGGATACCCGGTTACTGGATACAGGGTGTTTTACGAAAAGGTTACACCCCCTTCATTTCCCCAAAATACAGCGTAAAAAATTGGGACCAACGCTACTCTTCTTGATTTTTCATGAGGAATTCAGGAAAAATACTTTGAAAATCAATTGACGCTTACTTAATTTTTTCAGATGAAACCCTCTTTTTGTTATTACAAAATCAGATTCTACGTCAAATTTCATGAAAAATTCAAACCCAAACCAATTTTTTTATTACGAGCATCCTGGCTTTTTGAACGCTCCAAGTCGCGCAACTCCACAATTGCACAAAAATTACGTTTTGGAGAACCCCAAGTGTGGCACATGTTTTTTCATCATTTTTTGACGCTGAATCACAGGGTGTCATCCGTTTTTCAATTCGACTGGAATTTTTCGAAATGGTGGCCGAAAATTCGGTTGTTTTTAGTGAAAAATCGCTCTATTTAATCTTCAAGAGTTATTAGGCAATTTTATTTGGGTCAAACATGATCGTGCTGTCAGTTTTTGGATTGAACTCCGCCGTAGACGGTTCCAAGCCTGTGGTTCAAAAGGAGGAGAGAAAATAAAAATAAGCTTGATTTCGACCACAAAACTGATGATTTTATGAAAGAAAGATCCATTTTTCCTCTTGAAATCTTAGTGTTCCTCAAAACGGATGACACCTTGTGATTCAGCGTCAAAAAATGATGAAAAAACATGTGCCACACTTAGCGTTCTGTAAAACCTAATTTTTGGGCAATTGTGGAGTTGCGCAACTTAGAGCGTTCAAAAAGCCAGGTTGTGCGCAAAAAAAAAAAAAAAAAATGGTTCGGTTAAGAATTTTTCATGAAATTTGATGTAAAATCCGAATTTTTAATAAAAAAAGGGGAGTTTCCATTAAAAAAACTAAGTTAGTGTAAATTGCGCGCAAATATTTTTCCTGAATTCCTCACAAAAATCATGAAGAATAGCGTTGGTCCCAACTTTTTACGCTGTATTTATAGAAATGAAGGGGATGTAACCTTTTCGTGAAACACCCTGTATACCGCGGATACTCTACCCTCCTTCCAGCTGGGCAACCCCAACACAATTGGAAAATGGAGTTTATTTCACATTAGAATATACAATGCCATGAAACGGAGGTACTTCTAAATTTAAGCTAGAACCTACTCGTAATTTCCCTTTATTCTAACATCTTTTTGTCCGAATATCGTGTACTTCCATACATGATTTTTTCTACATGAACTCAAACTGAAACGTAAAATTGAAGTTGAAACCTTCGTAAATCGTAAGAAAAATAGAATATTCCGGCCAGTAATAATCTTTTCGAACTCGTTAAAAAGTTCCAAACGAAGCCCTAATACAACACCGTATCAAATGACATACCTTGTGGGATACTGCCAAAAGTTTAGGCCGGCTCGGCAGAGAAATTAAAATTGCTCAGTCAATTTGGGGAGATTCCACGTTGTTTTTTCTCCTTCTTTCTCACTGCTTAATAATTCTTATTTTGGCTCCAATTGAAAAAAAGTACGCCTTCGCCAAAAATCGCTTGTGGAATTAAGGTCGAACCTGAGACAAGCTCGCAGCCAACTAATCCTTTTCAATTAATCCTAGATGGAGAGGTATGCAATTTATCGTCTAAAGTTATTTGAAAATATCCGAACAGCGGAGATCTTTTTCTTGTATACCTTCTCGAACAAGGGGATCAGGAAATTGGGGGATGCGGCATGTCTGCAAAACTTGAACTTTTCCATTTTACCCTAAGTTCAGTATTAATGAATTGTTTGTAGGTGATCTGTGTTGTGAATCTCTGCTGTACGTAGTGGAAATACAGTCTAAATGGATCAATTAGTCAATTTTCAAAAACTGAATTCATTGCTCTTGTTTTAGCATGGAACATGCTTTAGCCTTGACCTAACTGGCAAAAAGTGTTACGTTTACGGAACGGTATCGAGTCACGAAATTTTGCTCAGTCGTTGATGCGGAACTAAGGATCGTGTAAGGTGGTGTAAACTATGCGATACTTGTAATATCAATACAACTATAAAATACCTTCCTGTCTGAAGACTGATTTTTTACAAGGCTATCGAAATAGCAGAATAAGTTTGATCGCATTCTTCCAATAAAAAAATTAAATTAAACAGGATAAGAAAGCGTGGCTAAAGCATGTTCCACGTTTCTTTAATTTTAGTCGTAGGTTCTAAGCAAAAAGCATCGGGGGTCCAGGGGGCTTGCCTCCTGACGAGGCCCGAATGGCTGAGTTTTTAAATATGTTTTTTCAGAAAGTTCGCTTAGAAGAAGGTTAAAAGTAATAAGTGGGAGAGAGGCACCTCATTCAGTTCAAAATATTTACCAATAACGTTTTCGATTATTGAATATGCCAGTGGTGGGTGAAAGGAAGTAAGTGAAAAAACACCACTTCCCCGGCCTCTAATGGTGAAGAGCACTAACTAAACACTTTGCTCCTTTTTCCACGAAAGATCAGTGGCGACGAATATTTGACATGGCAATTTCGTAGAACTCAGTTCCTTTCGCCCCCAGATGATGAGTATTGCCCAGGAAATCTCAAAACTGCAATAGAAATGAAAACTCAATTTTTTGCACTTAGTTTCAGGGATGGGTATCGTTACAAAAGTACCTATAGATATTTTGTATCGATACTGTATCGTATTCAAATATCGATATTCCAAGTATCGATATTTTAAAATAACGAGTGTCGATACTTCGGTGTCACAAACAAACATTTCCAATATTCTCAAGAAAAATAATTTTTCGAACAATGTTTATTCATTTCTCACTATCCAGTGTCCAAGCTGAGTTTATCAACATACCGTTGATTATTAATAACTGTGAATATTTATTGAACATTTTCTCCATAATATAAATTCATTTTATCTGTAGGTATAAATTATCTGACGAAATCTGGGCTTATTTCTTTGTGGGTTGAGCTTCAGCCGAAAGTAATGACCCAACAACCTACCTACCATCTTAATTTTTTTAATTTTTTAGCAATTATATTGAACTTTACGCTAGAACTGTATCGATTTTCGATATTTAGATATATCGGATCCAAAGTATCGATATCCAAAAATACCGAATAGTGTAGTACCATCGATATTAAAATATCGTGTATCGGTTCGAAACAGAAATGGGCGAATTATTATTCATAAATACGATTATGAATACAAATAATATCTGCGATTTTATGATTAAGAATACGAATACAGGTATGAATATGAATACGAATTCGAATACAATCGTATTCACACTTTGAATACGATTTTCCCCCGTATTCGTATTTGAATACGATTTTATGATTTTTTCTATGATTTCCCTAAAAATTGAATTCTGTTTACGATTTTCCCTGAAAACCTAACCTAAAACCTGACCTAACATTGTCAAAATAATCAATCAAAATTCGAAACGCTCATCAATTCTTATAGGATTTTTCACGCAGAAACGAATGAGACCAACCCCAGGTCGCTACGACCAACTGAATAGAAAGTACGACATTTCCGGTAAAAATCATAATTTTTTATGATTTTCAGTGCAAATTGTTGAAAAAAATACGATTTTCAGCGGAAATGTCGTCGTACTTTCTACTCGGTTGGTCGTAGCGACCTGGGGTTGGTCTCATTCGATTCTGCGTGAAAAATCCTATAAGAATTGGTGAGCGTTTCGAATTTTGATTGAATATTTGGACATTGTTAGGTCATAAATATGTCGAGAGTTCGGGAGAAAATCATAAAAAAAGTATGATTTTCAGGGAAAATCGTGAAAAAAATTCAATTTTTAGGGAAATCATAGAAAAAATCATAAAATCGTATTCAAAATACGAATACGGGGGAAAATTGTATTCAAAGTGTGAATGCGATTGTATTCGAATTCGTATTCATATTCATACCTGTATTCGTATTCATAATCATAAAATCGCAGATATGATTTGTATTCATAATCGTATTTATGAATAAGAATTCGCCCATCTTTCGTACTACGAAAGTATCGATATTTTTAAATATCGGGTATCGATACCCATCCCTACTTAGTTCCCTTTGTTGTAAAGAGGGTCATTTGATATACGATAATACGTTCTTTATTTTGCAAGGGCACATTCAAGCGTGATCCCCCTCCAACCCTCCGATGGTAATCCACGACCACCTAGATCTGTGTTGATCATAATTATGAGTTATTTATAATTAATTTTAGTTCATTTATCTATTTTATTCATTTATAATATATTATTTACATAATATATTATGTAAAATTATTGTTAAATTATGTAAAATTATATGTAAATTATTATTTAATAATATACATAATTATTACTATAAATTTTATAGTAATAATTATGTGATACGAATACCCTTCACCACTGGCATGTTCAATTCTTCAAAGATGGTATCAGTTATAAAAGTTTATTTGCTGAAGGACGCTGCGCTGGTATCGCGTTCTTGAAAGTCGTGAGATATTTAGACTCCATAGCTCTATGCTCAATCAACTGCCAAGAAATTCAACGACTAAACCGTCTAATTTTCGTGAAGAAGACCGGGAGGCAGAAATTCTTCCCTTCTTCATTCATTAATATTCCATCGGTTGCTCTTTCACAACAGCAATTTGTCAACCACCAAGCGCTGGGTGACAGAGACTGATAACTGCCAAGACGGGACTGACAGATCACCCTAAACCCACCTGACAAAGTTTTAGGTCACTGGACTATGATTAAGAGCCAGGAATGATTTATTTGATATAATCAAGCAAATAATTGAACGACAAACTCAACAAGTAAAATTAATCAATTTACCGTTTTCTGTATAAATCACCTACTCAAATCCATCAAAATTGATACGAACCTGTAGGAAACTTTAAGTCGAAAGAATTACGAGTCGATCTAAGAATAAGGAAAGCTCAATTTTAGGGGTGGATACTGAAGAAAATCACTCTGTTTCTCGGTTTCCTTCCTGAAGTGTGCATTTCATGAACTTCAAAAAAATATTTCGTTTTCAGTAGACCAAAGATGTTATTTTAAAGAAAATTCTCCAAAATCCGCCCATTATAAATTGGATTATCATTCAGGTGTTGATATTAACATGTTTAATGTTTTAGGGCTGGGGGTCGTTCTGTGAATTCCGACACGCAAATCTGCAACGTTTTTTTTTCTTAGTTACCACGGACCGATTTCTTAGTTACCACGTTATATCGGCTCCATTTGGGGTCTAGTTGTACCAAGATGGTCACTGATCAGCTGAGTGAGCTCCAAGGCCATTTTCTCTCCTGTTGAACGCAGGAAACTGAAATTTGAGAAGCAGGGTCAATGGAGAATGCTGAAGGCGCCTGAGTGGTCACTGATCAGCTGAGTGATCGGCAATCTAATTTCTCCCTTGCGAGGGAAAACATTAAACATGATTTAATGTTTTTCCCTTGCAAGGGAGAAATTGAACAGGATTTACCTACCACACCTACCTTTTCAAAATACGAGTCTTAGTTCCCAGAGCATTGGAATTGATAAGCAATCATTTTGGAACCACCTCCACGATACTCTTCAAATTTGATTATATTTTGCTACTTAGATTGGGGAAAATGGTCGAGCAATCGGTGTTTCAGGAAAATCAATTTTCTTCTGGGTACGTTCTGGGGATCGTCTATCAATTCAAGTCAATATTTCCAGCAGAGTTGGGAAAAATCGTACTCATGAATATGATCAAGATTTTCAATCTTAGGAATATGTTTATGTGATTATGAATAAGATTAAATTCGAATTCACACACTAAGAGTAAGATTGAAATCAAAATCACGGAGTATGATTAAGAACCACAGAAAATCTCTAATTAATCACAGGAATAAACTTCTGCCAAGTGGGTGTGGCACATAGCTTCCTCGTATCCATAACCCAATTATATAGATGATCCGATGCGTAGTAGTTAATCTCAAAACACCAATCTCTAAGTACCTTTCACTCCCCTAATAGGGGACCATCTACACGCCACTCTGGACAATCCTAGAAAATTTCATCAAATTCGCATGAGAAATGTAAATGTTATGGCTATTACAAGGATTTTACGTATGCGCATGCGAAGAGGCTTCTGTAAATTTTAAGGCCTTGATTTTCATTAGGGACCATCTACAACCTAATCCGCGTAATCCATAAAAATGTCATCGAAATCGGGTAGAAAATGTGGAAGTTATGGCTGTTACCAGGAATTCACGTTTGCGCATGCTCAGCGGCTACTATCAGTCCGAAGGTGGGGATTTTCATAGGGGACTATCTAAACACTAATCTGTAACATCCCTGAAAATTTCATCGAAATCGGGTAGAAAATGTGGAAGTTATGGCCGTTACAAGGAAGTTCACGTTTGTCATGCGCAGTCGCTTCTATCAGTCCGAGGATGATGATTTTCATAGGGGACCATCTAAATACTAATCTAGACTTGGAAGCGATAGTGTTACAATCGTATACACGCAATATGAGTATGTTTAAAGTCATAATCACAAGAAATCTGTGATTAATCACAATTCTTTTCATGATTAATCACAATTTTTTTCATGATTAATCACAATTTTCCCATGATTAACCACAATTTTTTAAAATGATTAATCCTATTATTCCTGCGATTAATCGAAGATTTGCTGTGATTAAGAATGTACTCTAAATCATACTCCGCGATTATGATTGTACTCATACTCTTAGTGTGGGAATACGAATTTAATCGTATTCATAATCACAGAAGCACATTCTTGTGATTAAAATCGTAATCATATCCATGAGTATGATTTTGCCCGAATCTGATTTCCTGTAGTTGGCACAGACAATTGTCAGATTGGCACAGACAATTTCAATGTACAAAACTGGGAGAAAATGTTGATTTCGGGGAACACAAGTTTTATTGACCTGCTTCCCCACGTAGCTTATATTGTCTCCGTTACCTCACTATGAATGTCTTACTGATGGAATCGTTCATCTCAAAATAATCTTTTTTGCCTATGGTTGAATTCTTCCCCAAAAGAAGAGATAAACTGAACAGATCCCTAGTCAGTGAAAAAATGGTGATGTCTCAAGTGAGTCAACTCTCCAATTATTATCGTTGTTTCAAACTGTTCGGTGCTTTTTGTGAAGTTGAACAAACAAGACTGTTTTCTTTGGAAATTTGCTCGGTTTTAGTCACTGGATTGTTTCCAATGGATGTCGACGATGATTGCTTGAAAAGAAGAAAAGAGTTTCTTTCAAGTTGGGACCGGATACCTTAACGGTGGGAGTTGTTTGAACAATGGTTCATCGGGGAGATTTGGTAATGAACCATTAGTCTGTATAAGCCCTCAGGGCATTTTTCGTTTTCTTTCAAGTTTTCTCTGAAAAGCTCCAAAGTTTAAGGTCCTTGTCCTCTCGACAATCGATTAGTTATCTTCAAAAACGGATTACCAGCTAACTTGGAGCTCAGGTGGTAATCCTGCCCCACCTGGGACCTTCTTCCCAAGATAATATCACATCTAGGGATGGCATATCGAATGAAGTATATCGATATACAGATCAAACGATACATCGTCAATGAGATATCAATACCTCAGATATATCGGAGAAAATATATCGATATTTCGATATATCGGAAGATATACTTGGAAAAACGTGTTGAAGTAGGTAGGTGGATTAAAACGTTTAAAAACAATAAAAAAATCAAAACAACAATAACAATAAAAAAATCATTTAGGAAGACATTTATCGACAAATCGGAAGATCTGCTGGGAAAAACTTAAAGAAGTAGTAAGTGGATAGGTAAATTGAAACATATAGATATACTTGACATATCGGAAGATCTTTTTGGAAAAATCGGGTGAAATAAGTATACCTACTTTCAAAAGTTACAGGGTATGAATTATCGAAATTCATAGTTTAAAAACTGAAACTGTAATTGGAATGTTGAATTAATTTATAAATTGACAGGGGTATACTGTGGACAATCATGACCCTTCAAAATTGAAAATGATTGTTGTGAAAACCTGTTTCACATCGTATAGTAGGTAGTTTTAATCTAGACGAGCCTCCATCACTTTTGGCTCAAGTCAAGTAATTTACTGAGCCTTGATAGCCACTGTAGGTGTAAACTATGCACACAATCATGCCTGAGCAACAGTCTGAAATCAACCCATCACGTAGGTACCTACAAAATATGGAATAAAATTACTTGATGTTTTTAAAGGTACAGGCGTATTTTCTCATCCATTCATTTCAATACTCAATTTTTACTTGTTGAAAATAAGTTGCGATATATCGGTAAATACATCAATATTGACCGATATTATCGGATCTCTATATCGATACAAATATATCGATATATCAAACGTAATATATCGATATATTTCATATATCGATATATATTTCCCATCCCTACTCACATCTCAACGAAAGGGTGGGCATTATAACAGGCTTAATTATGTAACGTTCATTAGTAACTGGTCAGTTCGAGTGAAACCTGATTTCCTGTTGCCCAAGTGCGGCTTTAGGCTAAATTCTCCGATCCTCAAAAAATACTAATTGCACAGGGCAGCTGAACTGGAACCAGTACGTACAGTACAATAATCTAAACTTCACTTACTTGATTGATTAGCGACCTCATCTATGAGGCATTTCTATTTCTATACTATCCCTTTGGATTAATTTCCAACCATTTGGAACAGTTTCCAATCATTTGTATAGGTTTCCAGACGTTTGGATCAGATGAGAAAATAAAATTCGGAAAAATATTCTGATGTTAATTGTTATTTGTTCAACTAAGAATAACAACTAGGTATAGTTGTAATTGTGAGACGCAACTAATTTTGGGGTCAATAATAATTTTTTATTATGTTGGAGCGGAAAAGAAATACTTATTTTTGAAAAAATGTACGAGATAAAACTTATTTGAGCCGTACCAAGGAAGAACAAATTAATTTTCACACGCAAAAGTGGAGCCATGTAGCGTAAAAAATGATCACAAAAATCCGAGCCATGAACGAGATAATGATTTCTCTTACTGTTTCTCTGGTTTTTCTATTTCTTCTGTGGAGGTCAACCTGGATTGTAAGTGAATTAAGTAAAGGCCTGTTTCCCATTGAAACCAGGGGGGATTTTGGTCATTGACTGAACACCCATTAAAGCGCCCACTCCTATAACTTACTAATCACATCTTGGTTACTTTGGAGCAGCTGTTTTGAGAGTATTGAGTTCTTTAGCCATGGGTCATTGCTCAGTAGGTTATTATCGACTCAAATTACCCAAATCAACACATTACGGCCGTTTGCAACTCAGGGCTGCTTCATTTTTAACTACCTCAGAATTTGTCTTTGGTCCTCCGTTCCTGATCTGCCTCATTTTATTTATATCCCGTAACAGCCTCTGGAGCAAATCGATAAGTTTTCCCAAATATATAAAATTTTTGTTTCGCGGTCAAGAACCCATTACTACCAATCAGTTCAACCGAAAGTCACCCAATTTGTTCCTTTTATGCAGTACCTATCCTTCTCCTTCCCTACGGATCGCAACTCACTCAAACTTGCTATGCATTTTTGAAAAACATACCTTGTACTTGGCACTCTACCTTCGTCCCAAAAAATAAATAAAATAAATGTTTTACAGAAGTTGATCAATTGATATAAAACTAGTTTAATTATTTTTCCAAAATATGTAAGTGTTAGGATTTTTTTGTACTGGTGGAATAAGGCAATCTACGTAAAACATAACACATTGAAGGATAAAATATGTTGTAGGGGTGTGTGTTTTGCCGCCACACTTTGGGGTCTGGCTCATTAGTCTTTTTAGTGTTATCATTGAGTATAAGATTCGGTAAAACGCTGATTTCGTTCTATTTTGGCACTTCGTCGCACCAATAATGTCTAAGTATTGTTGAAGCTCTGATCAACGTAACTAATCAAATTAAACCGTCGGCACATTGACAAAGGGACATATCTGCCGATTGGCGGTTTGAGTAAGCTTTATTTTAGATTGGTACCATAACTGATACACTCGGCAGATAACATTATTTCTAATTCGCTGGTTGTGTACAGTAGGCTCATATTGGTATGTCTTTACGTTCCTACTCTTGTTTTTGATTCTCTTTAACCCTCTTCCGTATCTTTAAACTAAAGACTCGGCTAATACATGGATCAATCCCGCAAATTTGCAAATGCTCGGGACAGAACTACGAGCATAAGTTTTTCCGCCTATCAGTTATAGAAGAAGCTCCTTGACGAAAGCACTTCTTTTTGGATGAAGAATGTGAGGCTCATCTCATTCTGTCTCTTTGGAGGGGAAGGTTCGACGTCCTGGCTGTGTGGTCTCAGTGGCGTCTGTAGCGTGGTATGTATGATACATTAACAATGAAATGTTTATGAATTATGGTGTATCCATATATCAATCAAGGGGACCGGTCTGGTCGTCGGCGCTGCGGCGCGCGTTCTATGTAGGCGAGATTTAAGCCGACTTCTGTGGGGGTCGTAGGTTCGAGTCTCGCCGCCGACGTTCGTGTGTTTGTGCGTCCGAGGCTCATCGCCTCCCTCGTCCCAACCCAGGGCGGTGGGGAATAGGAAGCCATGAGCGAAATCATCAGAACAAATTCTGGTCTACCCTTTGGAAGACAGCTGATGACGTCCGCGACGCCAGGAATGGCAGTCAGACGAAAATCCAACCTGAAATGGTTGTTTACTTCACTACTTTTTTCCCATATATCAAACTCTTGGTAGGTACTCTAATCAAGAGATCTAATCAAGAGATGTTGAGTCATTTCCCAAGGAAGACTCTCTCCCATTCACTTATCTTCTTGAGAAGAAGAAACTCAATTCATAGATCTCTCACAGATGTCTTGTAAAGGCCACGATAATGAAACCAAATTTGAGACCTCTTTGAAACCTGTTCTCGTGATTTCTGAAATGATTCGGAACTTTTAATCGGTGTTATTTCAAAAAAGAGCATTTTGCAGAATCGACCCTTTGTCACTGTGCAGATGGCCATGTGTAGCTGCCAGATTGACGTAATAACCGACTTCAACACACGGGATACCTATTCAAAATCACATTGATATACTTACACACGAAACAGTAAATTGGTGCATAAAAATAGGTATTTTTGCTTTGAAATGATTCAATAAGATGGCCTGCGACTGCTACCTAACGGTGAAAGGTAGATTAATTCTGTCAGTATCAATGATTTACTCCGTGAGTGGTTGCCAGTTCTGAATCTGTTCCATGGGGTTTGCGAAAGCGGAGCTCCAGTGTGTGAGAGCCTTCCCTCGAGCGAACATGTAAGAGCCGAGAACGCATTTCCCGATGAGCTTGTCTGAAAGGCATACAATTCATAATCATCTAAGCATGCGATCTATTTGTGATTTAAAAAAAAAGGTTTGTCGAGTTGGATACGCAGATAACTTTGTTTGATGAATCAGAAAAGCGATAAAAATAACCATTAAATACATTCTTAGTGATTTTACTTGTATGACATTGTAAACACCCAATTTATTCAAATTGAAGAGTTCCTAATTTAATACAGATAATTTATAATAAATAAAATAATAACACAATTAATGTTCGTCATACCACCCCATTCCACTCCCACTTATGTTGCTGGACCTCAAATAAACAATTAAAGTAACTTGAGCTTAAAACCACTCGAAGCTCAAAGGAATTTAAAGATGAAAGCAACGGATATTGACGATCATGAGATAAATATGGAAGAGAAAAAAGTCTATTCACGCAGCATGAGTTAATGAGCATGAGCAGCATGAGCGAATTATCAAAGAAATATTCAAAGCTATGGCTAGAAAAAATCGAATATTAGTTGTCAGGTAGAGGGTGTGGCAAATAGCAAGAATAGTTAAAATTATACAATCAAACTCTTGGACAAATGTTTTTTTAAAACATCAAAAAATACTCCTCCCATCTCCACTAACTCATAGAGTACCCACACGGCTCTTGTTAGTTATTTCGATTTTCAGTATACCATACCAACATACCTACTGTACGCACAGGGTATGCTTTGAAGATCTTAGGAATCCATATTCATGTTCTACTTGTCTCCACGAACTCACACGGTACCCACACGGTTATTACATTTCTGGGTACAACAAATATACGTTATTCTATATATTAAATATAGGTTTTCAATATATATAATATAAATATATATATTTTTAATTTTTGGACAATTTTCAATTTTCAAAAGTGCGTCGATATTAGTGATTTTGTGCTGAATCCGAATATACAATAAACTTTATTGTATATTTAATATTTAATATTGAGATTGCGATTGTAATATGGCTTATTATTGCATTTTGGACCTCTAAGGGTTGTCCAAAATTTCTGGCTAACGAACTCGTCTTTTCGTTTGTTATTATGAACATTTTGGTGGAAACTTGAAAATTTTTGCGAAACAATTACTCAAGTTATCGTCCAGAGTGACACATATACATATACAGGGTGTTTCACGAAAAGGTTACACCCCCCTTCATTTCCGCAAAATACAGCGTAAAAAATTCCGATCAAAATTGCGCGCAATCGTGCGCAATTGACACTAACTTCATTTTTTCAAATGGACCCCCCCCCCCCTATTTTATTACAGATTTGGATTATACGTCAAATTTCATGAAAAATTCATACCCAAGTCGATTTGTTTTATTGCGCACAACCTGGCTTTTTGAACGCTCAAAGTTGCGCAACTCCACAATTGCGCAAAAATTAAGTTTTGGAGAACCCTTAGTGTGGCATATGTTTTTTCATCATTTTTTGACGCTGAATCACAAGGTGTCATCCTTTTTGAGGAAGACCAAGATTTCAACAGGAAAAATTAACATTTCTTTCACGAAAACATGAGTTTTGTGGTCGAAAACATGTTTATTTTTTATTTTCTCACCTCCTTTTGAACCACAGGCTTGGAACCGTCTATGGTGGAGTTAAAAATAAAAACTGGCAGCACGATCATGCTTGAACTGAATAAAATTGCCGAAAAACTTATAACGATTTAAAAAGAGCGATTTTTTCACTTATAACCACCGAAGTTTTGGCCGCCATTTAGAAAAATTCCAGTCAAATTGAGAAACGGATGACACCATGTGATTTAGCGTAAAAAAATGATGAAAAAACATGTGCCACACTTAGGGTTATCCAAACCTAATTTTTGTGCAATTGTGGAGTTGCGCAACTTAGAGCGTTCAAAAAGCCAGGATGCGCGTAATAAAACAAATCGATTTGGGTATGAATTTCCCATGAAATTTGACGTAGAATCAAAATCTGTAATAAAAAGGGGGGGGGGGGGTTCCATGTGAAAAAATGAAGTTAGTGTCAATTGCGCACGATTGTGGGCAACTTTTTTGCGCAAAAGTATTTTTCATGAGATCCTCACAAAAAATCATGAAGAATTGCGTTGATCGGAATTTTTTACGCTGTATTTTGCGGAAATAAAGGGGGGTGTAACCTTTTCGTGAAACACCCTGTATACATAAATAGGACTTTTAGAAAAACTTCAATGATCTCTCTAGAATGTTCCAAAACGAATTTCAGTAAAAAAAAAAAAAAAAATCTCAAAAAAGTCTATTCTAAATATTTTGAGGCCATTGCGATAGCTTCATTTTCCTAGAAAATTCGCTAAAATAGTTTCGACTGATTTAGAGTTCTCATTGCAACAAAAGTCAGTCGAACTTAAGGAGTCTGCTCCCTGATCAGATATAGTGACAACTTCATTGGTTAATTGGGAGACCTTCGTGAGTGGAATTCAAGAGCAGGTTCTTTAAATGTTCACTTATCAAGGTTCTGATGAATTCACAGACAAAAATGAAATTGTTAGACGTGCTTACCTTTTCCGTAGCCCTGTTGATTTTGGAAGATCTGTAGACTGAGGCTGGTGACGTCAATGTTGGACTGGGGAACCCTGAAGTTGAATCCTTGGGAGTACTTGGGTTCACAGCCTCCCTTCACCACGCTTGTCCTTTTCACCTTGACCGTGTGCCAGTGTTGGTTCAGGGTTAGACGAACGTAAGTGTCGTCTTTTCCGCCTTCCATGAGCTGCAACAATTCAAAATACTTTCTTATTTTTTTTACATAGATTATGTCTTTTGGCTGGGTCATGACACAATAAGCGTAACCGTGACCGTGATAGAAAAAATGTAATAGGTTACAAAGTTGTTCACTGTTTAGTACAACGCTTTTCTTGGATATTAAACTATCGTATTTATGAGTAAAGAAGGAATTTCATTACATTACTAATCACGCTACTCTAGTCCAGAAAATGAGGAAGTTACTTTTTCCTAGCAATTAACGAAACAACAACAAAACAATTCAAAGTTTTGATTTAAGTGATTTTCACCCATCTCCCTTTATTATTTAAAACTACCTATCAAATGTTCGAAAAAGACATATTTATAAGTTGTTTCCGTGCAAGCTGTAAAATTTAAAAAAAGTGTTAAATTGGCGAAAATTGTTATGATTACCTAGAGATTGCTTTTTTCTCGTTTTAGGTTTATTTGAGCATTTTAAGGGGATTTTTTAAATACTTTTTTTTCTGCAGAAAAGTAAATAACATGGAGAGTGGCAATTTTGAGGGTATTGCCATGACTGCTTTCACCCATCCTAAAACTAAACAACGGTTCAAAATCCATGATCAACTTTGTACGTGTAAATCCGGGTCGGGGCCGCCCCTTTGTTAGCGTGACACTACGAATATTGCAGTTTAAATTGGTACACATTACCTGTGGAATTCAACAACCTAGTATCAAAAACCTAGTATCGACTGACACTTTGGTGGCGCATGAAATGATCCATCAAAATCATCAGGTTCATTGAATAGGCTCAGTAAGCCAAAAAACATTGAATATATAAAATTTTCGTATATTAGTATTTCGTATCCTTCCAGAAGAAAATTCCGAAATTTCGACCGATTAAAGAACGACAAGGTAGATTATAGGTAGATAAACCTAATAATGGGCTAAAAATTGAGGCCTGGACGGCAAATCTGGGATTTTCCAAAAGCAACTTCTCGAAATTAAAATTTTGAAATTTAAAAAAATCTCTGAAATTGGGGTTATGGCACATTTAGGAATATAATGGAACTATCTGCACTGTCATCCGACCCATTATTAATTTCGTTTCGTGGTACTGAAGGGTGTTTCGTGATACAGAAGGAAATCCAAAAAACGACATTGTTATTCATGGTATGTATTACCTATCTTCATACTGCAGCGGTGTGGTGACCCGTAGACAAACAAGGTGAGGAGATACTAACTTTATTTTCATATTCCATTTTCGTAGTGGCGAAAAAACGTCGCCCTCCTGATATGTGGGGTTCAATTTATCATAGTTTCACGTGAAACTGCTGAGCTGGTTTAATCAAATCCTACGTGTTCCTCAAAAAGGAGAACGTTATTACAGAAAAACTTTCAAAATTTTGCATGAAAATGAAGGTGTTATACGACCAGATTGATCGAGTCAATTTAAATGAGTCACCCCCCTTCTATTACGAGAATTACCTCCAGTATACAAGCTCCATTTGGGGTCTAGTTGTGCCCCGAAGATTTTGGTTGATGTAGGTCACTTCTAAGGGGTGAAAATTAAGGGTTAAAATTTTGAAAACGTCCTAACTCAAAAATTTTTGATATAAAGGTATTGTTTTTCCATCAATTTGAATAATTAAATGTACGATAAATGTGAAACACTTGTGAGAATCGCAAAAGAGGCCGAATCTCCGTTCAGATTTTAGCTGACCGAAATGCGATCGATTTTTTCTTCATATTGGTTGATGGTAACAATGGCAAAGCCGTGTTCTTTGCAGACGAGTGATCTACATAGAAAAATACTAAACTTTTGTGTAATAATTTGCAGCGTTTTTGACATTCTATGTCTTTACTATGGCACATAAATGAAAAATCGTCACGCGGGGAGCGTTATGAGGGGAGCGTTACGAGGGGAGCGTTACGCGGAAATTTCTGATGATTTTCACGTACAACCAATCGTTCCTAGGGAAAACTAACTTCCTCATTTTCCACCCCACAAAAATCGTTCACCACTCATTGGAAAGCTCTCAATTTATTAAACAGAAGACATAAAATGTCTCTCGTGGTTGCGTACTTGTACGAAAGCTGTATCCACCGTTTGTGTTTTTCTCGTGTTTTTCTATACAGGGTGTCCCATGTTAAGGACCGAAAAACTTCGGGAGTCAATTCTACAACTAATTTTAGTAAGAAAGTGACTCCCAGCAATTTTGCGTTAGACGCTTATTTCCCGAGTTATTTTAATTTTAAGATTTTTTTCGTGTTTTCGACCTTAAGCCAAAAAAATGACCATAACTCGCTTAATTTACAAGCAATTCAAAATCTAATTACACCGTTGGATAGGGCGTAAAATTTACCATCTTTCTAGTGGTTATAAAAAAAATTTTGTATGGTCGTGATGGGTGAAAAATCAACTTGTAAAGTCATTTTTTTAAAATTGTCATAATTTCCTACTTTTTCTTTTGATTGTTAAGGTTTTACTTCCAAATGATTTTTCACGTACGTCTACATCAAAAATTGCGCAAAGATCTCAGCTTTCTAATGGTATAATTTGTTTTAATTTTACTCCGCTAATTAGGGGTGAAAAATACGATTGAATGCTAAAAAACGTGGTTGCGCTCGTGGAAATCAAGGTTTTTGGTTCGTTGGGCCTCGGGCAGGTTTGACGAATTAGGGGTGGAATTCTTCGTCATTTTCAACGCTATTAGACTGATTCCATCACCGTTGGTATGTGAAAGCTCAGTATTGAGTTTTGGTAAGTCCGAATCTTTTTTTTTTTTCAATTTACTTGGTATTTATGCACGAATTTAATGTTCAATTCTCGCAACTTTCTCGATTGTATGAAAAAACAGATATCTCATAAAGAATAGCGTGTAGATGTGGAATACAAAATAAAGATAAATAATGATATTTTAGAGAAAGTAAAAATGATATTTATGAACAAAAATAATATTTATCTTCTTCGAAGTACGTTATTGGCTAAACATAAATGAGATAATAATAATGTCCTCTACTATATAATAATATCCTCTACTCCATCTTTGACTTCGTTTTTCATTCGTCCGGATACCTGTAAACACAAAGCAAAGTTTTTTACAGCCAAGTAGAAAATAATTAAGGAATGTCAAAATTTGAAGCAGTGGTCATCATATTACCGATTCAGAGTAAGTGCTCAATGTGACCTCCTCCTTCTTCAGTACATAATGTGCATCGTCTCCTGACAGCTCATTCCTCAATTATTTTCTACTTGGCTGTAAAAAACTTTGCTTTGTGTTTACAGGTACCCTTACGAATGACATATTATTTTTGTTCATAAATATCATTTTTACTTTCTATAAAATATCATTATTTATCTTTATTTTTATTCCACATCCACACGCTATTCTTCATGAGATATCTCTTTTTTCATACAATCGAGAAAGTTGCGAGAATTGAACATTAAATTCGTGCATAAATACCAAGTAAATTGAAAAAAAAAAGATTCGGACTTACCAAAACTCAATACTGAGCTTTCACATACCAACGGTGATGGAATCAGTCTAATAGCGTTGAAAATGACGTAGAATTCCAACCCCTAATTCGTCGAACCTGCCCGAGGCCCAACGAACCAGACACACACACACATTTTTTGGCATTCAGTCGTATTTTTCACCCCTAATTAATGGAGTAAAATTAAAACAAATTATACCATTAGAAAGCTGAGATCTTTGCGCAGTTTTTGATGTAGAGGTACGTGAAAAATCATTTGGAAGTAAAACCTTAACAATCAAAAGAAAAAGTAGGAAATTTTGACAATTTTAAAAAAAATTGACTTTACGAGTTGATTTTTCACCCATCACGACCTTACAAAGTTTTTTGTATAACCACTAGAAAGATGGTAAATTTTACGCCCTATCCAACGGTGTAATTAGATTTCGAATTGCTTGTAAATTAAGCGAGTTATGGTCATTTTTATGGCTTAAGGTCGAAAACACGAAAAAAATCTTAAAATTAAAATAACTCGGGAAATAAGCGTCTAACGCAAAATTGCTGAGAGACACTTTCTTACTAAAATTAGTTGTAGAATTGACTTCCGAAGTTTTTCGGTCCTTAACATGGGACACCCTGTATAGATCACTCGACTGCAAAGAACACGGCTTTGCCATTGTTGCCACCAACCAATATGAAGAAAAACATCGATCGCATTTCGGTCAGCTAAAATTTGAACGGGGATTAGGCCTCTTTTGCGATTCAGACTCGTGTTTCTCATTTATACTAAGTCCAACCCTTAAGTTACTGAAAATAATAAACCAATAATGAACCTTTGTGTAATAATTTGAAGCGTTTTTCATGATCTTTAGCCATCTCGCGTCGTGAGGCGGCAAAACCGACCAATGGGGGGTGCGCCTTGATTTTTTTTAGATTTTTAATCGAAATTAGACTACATCCTAAAAATTTCGGAACCAACCGCGAGCTTCTAGCGTGAGTAGATCTGTTTCTATGATTTTTCAAAGTTTCGACCGTTTATGACGTCACGTGTCCCTCTCGCCTGGGCTGGACCCCCCAGCCCATTATGACGTCATAAACGGTCGAAACTTTAAAAATTCATAGGAAAAGATTTACAAACGCTAGGAGGTCGCGGTTGGTACCAAAATTCTCAGAATGAGGTCTACCTTAGACTAAAAATAACAATAAACAGTTTTTCCTACCCAGGCCCACACCCTATTCTTCGAAATTTTCAAATTGGAGACACTGCTCGTGAACGGTAACGTCATATTCGCAGATCGTTTCACGACGCGAGATGCATTCCAATGCATCGCCAATGGACATGATTTCGATCTGCTCTCAGCGGTATCCTTGCTTTTTGAAAAATATGAAAACACAAGCAGTGTTTGAATTTAGTTTAGAAAGTTAAGTTTTAGTTTAACTCACGGTGAACTTTCCAGATGTGTTTCCTTATGTGACTTGGGGCACTGGGGCCTTTGAAGCGTAGAGTTTAGTTCTTGTTCACTATTATTATATTCACGAAAATGATTTTAGAAAAGAACCAATGATTTTATAAAAAAAAAACGACAAAAAACTCTTTATAGGTACTCCTAGGGGTACTCTAGACTCTCCTCATGGTAATTGTACTCCCGTTTTAAATATGTGTTGTGAACTAACTCTTCTGAGTTCTTCATGTATCCAGCAATAAATTCCTCGAACACTATTTATTCTTCCTGCTCTAATAAATTTACGGGGTTTCCAGGCATTTGAAGTTTTTTTCAAACCTTTTGATGTTGATTTGGTCGGCTTCGTCTCAATTAGGCACTGTGAAGTTTACCGTATTCGTAAGGGTGAGGTGGGAAAGTTCTTTTGATCAGTATATTAGCTGGTGGAACTTCGTTCATCTTTACGACTATGACCTCTTCACCTCTGACCTTTGAACCTTTCATTGAGAGTGGATCAACCTGAGTCGCTTGTGCCCTGGTTCCGCAACGCTTCGCAGTGCACCAAACTATGTGTAAAAAGTCGCATTTTCAACTTTATCGAAATGGAACTTTGTCATTAGAAAGAACCTCAATGATCTTGGTACAGAAGCAGGAGGTGATTACTTTTCATTTTAATGAGGATCCATTCCGTGAGATAATCAATGAACCTGTCAGAACAGTATAACTGATTTTTATTTAATTTCGAGGGGCGGTCCGGTGTGGCAGTGGGCGCTGGGGCGAACGTTCTTTGCTGGTGGGATTCGGACCGACTTCACGCGTTCGTGCGTCACAACAAAGGGCTGTGAAGCAACGGGAAGACATGAGCGAAATCTAACCTAAAATGGTTGTTTACTTTACTTAACTTACTATCAATTTCGAACGTTTTGAATTTTACTCGTTTAATTCAATGGCGACGCCCATCTACCATTTAACCTACGTGTTGTGGATGTGGTGTCTCTGCTAATAGGCTGTAGTTTCAGGGATATACTAGGTGAGAAGATGATAAGATGTCAAACAGCTGCACGATTTTGAAGTCTTTTGTTGAAGATTTTGAGATGAAGTTGAGACATCCCATGAGTACCTACAAAGGTTCCTTTGGTACGGAATGTGATAAAATGAATTTTTTTATATTGGAGGACATAATTTTATTTACTTTCTGCGTGAAAAAGAATCAAACTCCTCTTTTGCCGAGCTTTCGGTGAATTTATCGCCTTCCTCAGGGCTCCTCCTTCCTGAGCCCATTGATGATGAGTTTGATTCTGAGGACCCCATTCCCCAATCAGTTGACTGATAATTGTTTGTTGGGTCGATCATCACAATTGCTGTTCTGCGCGAATACAAGCTTCCTTATCTTTGATAGTGAGAAATTAAAATATTTCGGAAAACTTTTAAATCTATCTAAGAATAGATACATCCAAAAAATCCGCTGACTATAATAAATAAAATCCTAATGTTGACTAAGTTTGAACAAATAGAACTGGAATAATTTTGGATTTGTTACACACTTGTCAATGTTTGCAAAGGTGACTGAAAAACGCTGCAAATTATTACACAATGGTTTATTATTTTTCTATATAGATCACTCGTGTACAAAATCACCAACCATCCAATCTGAAGGAAAAAAAAAAAATCAAAAAAAAATCAGAATCACCAACCATCGATCGCATTTCGGTCAGCTCTAATTTGAACGGAGATTAGGCCTCTTTTGCGATTCACACTCGTGTTTTGATTTATATATATATATTTCAATATAAACCCTTAAATTTTCGTAGGGAGCGAACGGTTTGTCCTACAGGGCTCCGCGTGGTCTCAAAAAATTCTAAAAATTCTATAGAATCTTAAATTGAAGGAAAAACAATACCTTTATATCGAAATTTTTTGAGTTAGGGCGTTTTCAAAATTTCAAAATTGATTTTGGAACCCTTAGAAGTGACCTACATCAACCAAAAGCTTCGGGGCACAACTAGACCCCAAATGGAGCCTACATACCAAATTTCATCAAAATCGGTCAATGCTAAGTGGCAAAAGTGCCGCGTACGGCGTACGGCGGACGGACGGCCAAATTTTTATTCGATTTTTGGATTTTACGTACCTTGGAACGTAAACCATCAAATTTTGAGGGGGTGTTAAAATTTTTTTTCTCTTGGTCGATTCCAAAGGTTCATTATTGAAAATAATAAACCAAAATCATCACCCTATCCCCAAATTACTAAACCTGAGAACAGCCCCAAGGCAGGTTTGACTTACCAACAGGTGGCAACTCCGTTGATAGGTCGTTCTTCCTTGTAAAATATACCTCTCTACACTTTGTTATGGCCATCTTATTTCACATCTGAAGTAGACTGTCAAGTGATAACGATCGATTTTCACAAATCACTTTCGCCAAGCAGCAATAAACCCGAAACAAAGTTTCCCAGGTGAAAAAATAACGCTGAAATCCCAAAGAAAAAGGAGTCGCAAACAGTCGTATATCTCGGTTTATATATATAAATGGGATGGTGGTATATTATAGCCCTGACGCTGAGCCGCGCAGTTGAGCCCTTTAGTCCCGCTCTAATAATAAACTAAGGTGAAGTTCAATTAACATTCTTACCTCTGTGACTCCGACCCCGGAATGTCGCGTATTGTTAAATTTATCTTTCCCCGCCCTCCTTCTAACAACGACGCCTTCCGCGATGTCTGTTTTTTCCCCTCTAAACATTTACCGATTTAGAAACGGACGTAATGTATGGACTTAATTTATTTCGAGGTTCTTTTCTGGGGTCCCGTTCTAACTTCGTGTGCGATTAATTCGAAAGGAAAACGGTGTTTTCAGGTGAAAAACGGCGTTTTTTTGTAATAAATACCAACACGTGGGGGATTGCGAAATACAACTATTCCTTACTTCCTACCAAAAAGAGGAACATGGAACCTTTTTAAATCTACTTTTGTGAAACTATCCAACGAAGCAAACTATCTACGGATATTTTTCAGCACATAAATTTATTGCGGCTGTAGTTATTAAGAATGAAGTACTGTAGGGGAACCGCTGAACTGGTCTATGTGATATGAGGCTAAACAGAGTACACTGTATTTGGTACATCAATTAATATTTCCGGGTGAAATTAAGAAAATATCTGCCACGTCGGGTGGCTAGTAAAGCTTCCTATTGTAGAATAACGTCAACATAATTGTAGAATTAGTTGGAATTAAATAAAAACTTGAGCTTCAGATCTGCAGGGTCTGTACTCGTTTATGGGGAGGGGGGGAGCTGTGGCCACGCTCGCTACGGCGTGTGTCTTTTAGCGACGAGTTTCGGAGGAGTTTGATTCCAAAAGGTGAAAAACCATATCAACCTGAAAAACGTGCTATTAACCAATGATATTATTTAAAAAAAAGATATTTCTAATTTATAATAAATATTATTGGAAGAAAAGGTAAATTAGTTCAAAGTTTAGAATAATTTTGAACGATATTTGAAATATCAGATTTATGGATATAGTACTTTTTGAAACAAAACGTGGCGTTTAGTACTTTTTGGAATCAAACGAAGTGGATAAAGTACTTTTTGGAATCAAACGAAGTGGATAAAGTACTTTTTGAAATCAAACGAGGTGGATAAAGTACTTTTTGAAATCAAACGAAGTGGATAAAGTACTTTTTGAAATCAAACGAAGTGGATATAGTACTTTTTGAAACAAAACGGATAAGAGACCGCCATTGTGCTGGATATAGTACTTTTGAAATTGAACGGAATATTTACCCTCGTTTTTCAAGGAAATAGATTATCTTTTGCTCCAAAACGATCGAATTTTTGTGAAGAACTACCCCCCTAAAACTCTGGGAAAGTGTTGACTAAATTCCGATAAAAATGGTGTTTAGTACCTCTTGGAATCAAACTCCTCAATTCTGATCTTCCCTTTGGAAGAAGGCTGATGACGTCCGCGCCGCCAGAAATGGCAGTCGGACGAAAATACAACCTGAAATGGTTGTTTACTTTACTTTATTTACTTACTACTCGATTATGGGTCCATCTTCTATAGAACTCCATCTAGAACACAGGAAATACTTGACCCTGTTCATAACCAAGCACTCAGAGTAGCCACTGGTGCTTTTCGTTCAAGCCCTACTCCTACTCATCTAAGTTTAAATGTCGACGATGGAGAGTTAATGCTTGTATACAGGAGATCCATCCTGACCTTGTGACGAAACTCCCCATTGATTCCTGATCCACTCACATCCCCCTTTCATCCGTTCTTCTTCAAATGCTCGAACACTTCCAAATTTCTTTATTCACCGTACGTGTTTGCCATTGCTCCACAGATACTTCCATTTCTCAACTTGCTTTTCCCTATCAAAACTGCCCAAACAATCAGCACGTCCTCAAGGAATTTAATATGAAATTTTACGACATTATTCCCGGTTTCCCTTCATTCTCAATAATTAATAAATTGTGATGGCTTCAAAACATTCCATGGAGTAGGATTGCTATTATGCCAGCTCAGGATTTCACTGGTGCCGTGGATCGAGCTGATTGTAACGCGATGACATTCATGTTAGATCATCTTGTAGACCCCAACTATCCTCCGAAAAAATCGATCTTCGATTTCAAGTATGTATCTACAATTATACAAGGATACAAATGAATGATGTTGTGATGAATGAGATTAATTTTATCACCCATGAAAGCTTGGATATGAACAACTTCATACTGTATATACCCTGAAGTTCTTGAAAACTCAAAAGAAGAACTAACTCAATCACCTCGCTGCTCATCGTGAACAAGAAGTCATCTGCCCAATAAATTCTCCATTTTGAAATTCTTTGAGTTTCCAAGAACTCCTGAATCAAACATTACCTAAAATCTACTCGATCACTGAATTTTTTAAACTTAATTACCTACTTGAGTTCATTCTTGTTCCAACACTTTTGTTTTGTATTACACTAGATTACAAAATTTAGGGGTGGTCTGGCTGCCTCGTTCTTTCACCACTTTTCTTATGGTATTTGGTGCGCTGAATCCGAATCTGACGTCAGTTTTTTTTGTTTACGTCGGATTTTCAAGATATAGCTAGTTTTAAGATTTTTCTAGTTCTCACTTTTCTTCATTTTTTAGTGAAAACTCATCTTGCTCAAATCTCCTCAAAAAATACTCAGACTTATAGGAAATTTCATGTAGAATCCGAATATGTACTTAGTTTTTAAGTAAAACTGTGTTAAACCCCCCATTTTTCACAAAACGTATCAAAAAACACCGGTTCTCAACGTTTTTTCTTCAGGTTTTCCCTTACATTTTGCCACTTGAAAAAAAAATTAAGGCTAAAAAAAATTTTCTCGGGCCTTTACTTTGTAGGGGGGACACCCCAGAGGAGAATGAGACCAATCGCAGCCTCCTAAACCCATTAATATCGAAGGAATGAGCTTTTTCATGGCACTGAGTTGAAAATTCACAAAAACCGTTAATTAGTTTTTCGAGATAAGTATGTGCGTTCCTAAATCTGTTTTCCACAAATGGATTTTCCTTTCTTCTACATTTTTTATGCTTGTCACCTATTAAGAGTAAGATCGAAAATAGGTACTCAAAGGGGGAGTAAATCATAATTGGGAAACTCTTGTTTTGTTAAGTGATTTTAATTCAGTTTTACAAACGAAACACAATAAACTGCAGAAAAGTTAACGGCGTAAATCTGTTTCATGAAGGTTCAGATGAATCAAAAGTTGGTAAAATGTTTGGTTATTCCTCCACCTCAGAGGTTCCACCAAGATATGAAAACCATGGAAGAACGGTACCTATAAAGATATTGGGAAGTTCACATGATGGTGGACTATTGTTGGACCTTAAAAAGACCTCAGGCGGCGAAGTTTTCTCTACATAGATGCTGGCGATGAAACCTCTGAGGTGGAGGAATAAACAAACATTTTACCAACTTTTGATTCATCTGAGCCTTCATGAAACAGATTTACAACGTCAACTTTTCTGCAGTTTATTGTGTTTCGTTTGTAAAACTGAATTAAAATCACTTAACAAAACAAGAGTTTCCCAATTATGATTTACTCCCCCTTTGAGTACCTATTTTCGATCTTACTCTTAATAGGTGACAAGCATAAAAAATGTAGAAGAAAGGAAAATCCATTTGAGGAAAACAGATTTAGGAACGCACATACTTATCTCGAAAAACTAATTAACGGTTTTTGTGAATTTTCAACTCAGTGCCATGAAAAAGCTCATTCCTTCGATATTAATGGGTTTAGGAGGCTGCGATTGGTCTCATTCTCCTCTGGGGTGTCCCCCCTACAAAGTAAAGGCCCGAGAAAAATTTTTTTAGCCTTAATTTTTTTTTCAAGTGGCAAAATGTAAGGGAAAACCTGAAGAAAAAACGTTGAGAACCGGTGTTTTTTGATACGTTTTGTGAAAAATAGGGGGTTTAACACAGTTTTACTTAAAAACTAAGTACATATTCGGATTCTACATGAAATTTCCTTTAAGTCTGAGTATTTTTTGAGGAGATTTGAGCAAGATGAGTTTTCACTAAAAAATGAAGAAAAGTGAGAACTAGAAAAATCTTAAAACTAGCTATATCTTGAAAATCCGACGTAAACAAAAAAAACTGACGTCAGATTCGGTTTCAGCGCACCAAATACCATAAGAAAAGTGATGAAAGAACGAGGCAGCCAGACCACCCCTAAATTTTGTAATCTAGTGTTATCTTTATTATTATTATTATTTTTTAAATAAATTATTTTCAATTTTGTAACAAATATGTTACTTTATAGTTGTAACAACAAATATAGATATTTTTGGGGAACCTACAACGTAGGTTCAATGGTACGTGTGTCAAGGCATCTCCCCATCGGTAGTCCTTGGTATTATCCTATTTCATAGTTTAGTTTTAACGTACATACAATCAAAATTTTTCGATCTTCTTTGCACAGCTATTAATTATCACATTGTATCACAGTTTTTTTCTATTATTCACATTACGAGTAAGTTCCATTAATATTGATAGTTTTCTGGTACTATTGTGTAAGAAGGTCTATGGGCCTCTTTCTTTTCAACCTTCTTCCAATTTGATGATTTTAAAGGCGAGCAGCTAACCCGATGTGAAATCGAGGCAAATTGTCATTGAAATGTTTTTAAGATCACTTCATTTACTTCGGGGATGTCCAAATCTCGATGTATCACGAGGTTTCGCACGTACCATTCGGCATTCGTGATCATACGCAGTGCGCGGTTTTGCTGGGTTTGTACCCTTTTGACTTGAGTGGCACTAGCAGACTTCCAAAGAGAGCAGCTGTATTGTCAAATGGGCCTTATCATCGCAAGGTAGATTAGTATATCTTTATTATGATCTTCCAAACTTGTTCCGCGAGCTATAAGCAACTAAAAATTATTATTTTACCTAGGAGTCATTATGAATATTAATTCCTGTGAACCATCAATGCAATTCCCTTTCATTATTTCTGTAAACACACAAAAAATCTATTTCCGGCACAGATTTATTAAAGGAAGCCCTGATGAAAGCTTTCCCTTCTATGGAAACGGTTGTTTAACTCTCAAAACCCTTCCGAGACCTTCACGCACGTGACGTAATTTGACGGAGTTGGGTCGACTTCGACAGCCCCAGGCGGCTTTATGAATATATGAGTGGTTCAGACAGCGAAGAACTAACTTTTTCTTTCCGTCAGCCAAACCCTCAAAGGAAGCGAGAAAAAAACAAGGAAGATATGGATATAAAGAGAATGCCTAAAACAATAGTAAACGTTAAGAAACTCCATTTGTGACAGTATTTTTTAGAGACAAAGTTTTTCCGAGAAGTCCCCCACCCTTCTATTTTCTTTGGGAAACAAGTAAGGAAAACATCTGATTGTGCCATCCAACTTACTATGTGGAAAATCGAAAAGAAGGAATTTCCATAAAACGCAACGTTGCTGATTTATATGAAACTTCCAAAAAGTAATAGGTGGTTTCAATGTTGGAGTGAAAAGTTTGAGTGACTTCAAACACGTCCGAACGGCTGAACCACGCCTCATGAAAAGCAATGCATGTAACTAAAGGATGAATACCTACTATGCGGACTGAACATTATACCCAGCAAGGTTACTATTGAAGATGAGTAACCTGTGCGGAAATTTTCCGATCCGGAAATATTTTATAATAATATTCCGAGATTGATAAAGTTCATTGCATATTAGTTCAGAAATAAATACACTTCCGCGCAAGGTAAAGTAAGAACTGTGGAACGAATCATACGAAGGTGTCCTATCTTTTGGAAATGCCACGAGGACCGTTTGCTTGTAGGATATGCTGATGATGTGGCAGCAGTAGTACTGGCAAGGACAATGGATTCTGCCCAAGCTGGAGCAGATCAGTAATGGAATGGGTAGAAGCACTAGCTACTGTAAAGATGGAGATAGTCATCTTCACGCGTGGGCGCTTACTAGCTACCATCATCCCAATGCTGATTGCGAATGCAGAAATAACAACTAAACCAGCAGATATCTAGGAGTCATGTCGGAATGAAAATCACATATTTATATTGCCTCCGAGTCTACCAAGGTAGCGGAAGCTTTGTTTTAACTTTTCAAGGTCGAAAAAAAGTTCTTAAAAATCAAAATTTCCACTCACGTTTTACGTTTCAGACCTTCCTGAACAATTTTGGTTCTATGTCTGTCTGTCTGTCATGAAATCCTTGCCACTGCCATAACTTCTATATTTCTCATCCGATTCCGTTGAAATTTTTGGGGATTATACGGTTGGGCGTGTAGATGGTTCCCTATGAAAATCATTGCCCCCAGACTGATAGTAGCCACTGCTCATGCGCAAACGCGAAGTCTTTGCCACAGCCATAACTTCTACATTTCCCATCTGATTTCGATGACATTTTCAGGAATCATGCGAGTTGGGGTGGAGATGGTCCTCTATGAAATTCATGGCTTCCAAATTGAAAGTATTTTGTGCGCATGCGCAAACGTGAAATCCTTGTAGCAACCATAACTTCCAGATTTTCCAACAATATTCTGAGATTGTGCGTGTTGACGTTTAGAATCCTCTACGAGGGTTGTGCAAGAGAGTATGAACTTAGAGATTGATTTTTGAGATTAGCTACTACGCATCGTATCATCTATACATCCGGGTTATGGATACGAAAAAGCTATGTGCCTCACCCACTTGGCAGACATTTCTTAAATATAATGATCATTTTTCCATGAAAAAAACAAACTTTTATATAGGTAGTAATCAATCAACTTTACGATTTTAATATTTCTTAGCGAAAGGTTTTTTCTTCTTTACTTGGTGGACATTTAAGAAGAACTGCAGATAGGGCAGCACAACCACTGGAGGTTTGAGCGAATTCTTAAAGAAAATTACGCTATTCCAATGGCCAATGGGCTCATAATGTTTAGCTTCACAGCAAAATCATATTTTCTACTAACATTAATTTGAAGCTACATTTTTTACTCTTATTTCTCTACATTTGACCTAATAAAAACCATATTCATTATCTTAAACCTTATTTAATACGAACCTACCTTGGTAGGTACCTCTCTTGTAATTCAATTATTCATTATTGACTTAGTTGTTACCTTTTAGAATGAATAAACACCAAGTGTTGGTAGTACTTCCATATAAAACTTATCTAAAAGAAATTTCCAACACCATTGTTTTTGATTTCTTAACTTAACCTTAGCTTTAACTAAATTTCTTTGAAAATTCGCTCACTAACTCGTGCTGCATGAATTAACTTTTTTTCCATCGGAATCGAACTTTTCATCGAAAATCTTAGCTTAGTAACTAAGAATTGAGAGTTTACCTAATTAAGATTAACTGTTAATCTTAATTAGGTAAACTCTCAATTCTGTTGTACTTAGCAGATCCTTAAATGGTTCCTCGTGAATTGAATGGCCTCATGATCCATAGCAGCCTCTACGCATTCAGTAGCCATAGCAGCCTAATACGCGCCAATGTGGAACCCTTGTGCGAGTATTAAGTGTGACCTTTACAGTTTCTATCGAATTTCGATGGCAACATAAAGGATTGCGTCGTTGGATAGATGACCTTATAATTAATTCTCAACATTTGTTCGGTTTTGTTCAAATTTGAAGGATAATGGAAGATAATCGTTGAGTGGAAGCTAAGGAAGCACTCCTCTGTTTTCACTTCTGCGGTGCAGGTAAGGATTTGATTTGATCTAAATGCATCGGCTGGTAACAGGTCTCACTTGGCGAGTAATCCGCTTAATGATGCTACTGTACCTACCCAACATCGTCAGTTAGTTAGTGGAGTTTTACTGACGAATGTTCCTTCTAAAGGTCATGCGCAAGTGGATTCACTGGAAACAGCTCTTCCCAATTACCCCGATGGAAACTCCCCCACAGCTAGCATCCCTTGGACTGATCCGTTCCTAATCACATAGCTCCAGATCGGGGACCGAAAGAGGAATTTTGCCGTCTAATTTTTTTTTGTAAATCGATCTTCGTCAGACCCGCCTTTTCATTAATCCCCCTTCCTCCTCTCTGCCGACAGCTGGACACGGTCAATCAACAAAAACTGGGATCCGTTTGAATGTCTTCTGAGCGAAAAGTGGCCAATTGATGAGCGTGGTTGTCCTTTTTGAATAGTCCTATTCTGCAATATAACCCTTTCATCACTAAGTATAGAAGAAATAAAAATACAAAAAATTCGTAAACTTTTTTTCTGAATAAGCTACATTTTATTAATTTTATTAGTTCGCCCAGATAGGCAACAAGAAACACGATAGGGCAAAATACCTTCTTCACACAGAGTAACATGTAGGTTTTGTTGGCACAAAACAACTGATTGTTGTATTAATGTAGCAGTACCAGTAATAAACTTTCTATCTTCATTCTTACGTTCATGTTTAAGGTGTTCCTTATTGACGGAAAGCAAAACAGTTGAGGAGTTGCTCGCTGTAACGTTGAAGATTTTCCCTCATACGTTGGAAAATGTATGAAAACCAGGCCGCAATTTCTGGTAAATTTCGCCAAGTAATAGGAATTGAATAGACAGACACAGAACCAACATTGTTCAAAAAGCTGAGAAAAATAAAATAAGAGAGCAAATTTTGATTTTGAAGGTACTAATTTCTTTCGGCCTTTAGCTCAAATAGTTAATTTTCCTACATTGCAGCTCAAGGACGATGTCCTTACGCTACTACATGTACAATGTACATACTTTAATATGTCATATTAAAATAATTTGGAGTTTATTATTTTCAATCATAAATCTTTGGAATCGACCAAGAAAACATTTTTTAACCCCCTTAAAATTTGTTGGTTGTTGTGTTTCAAGGTACGTACTCGTAGAATCCGAAAACCGAATAAAAATTTTGCCGCCCGTCCACTGTATGCGGTACGCTCCTTAGTAACCATTGACCGATTTCTATAAAATGGAGTATATCTTTCAATTTTTTAACATTTTTTTCTTTTTCAAAAGAGCATGTGTCAGGAATAATGGTAATCGGGTCTGTTCGTCGAAAAAACGTTTAGAAGAAACTAGGAAAGCAAAATTTGCTCCAACAATTTCAAATCTCCAACTTTCATTTAATGAAAGTTGAAGATTTGAATGATGTGACGTAGTAAGTTGTAGAGATGTATTATCTTGCTGACCTTGGATCGAGACATTCCGCCAATCCCGTGCGGTCTCGAACGCCTGTGGCCTTGGATATTACCAAATACTACACACACACGCCCGCGGCGTAGTGTATGTTCACGGAGGCCCACCTTTTTTTTCAATCATGTGATCGCTTTATTTAATTTTTCTACCACGTGTTATTGTATCAATGGGCAAAAAGTTGGAGTATAGACATTTTCAATGGTGCTGAATCCAAATTTGAAGTCAAAAACCTGAATTTCCGACCCACCGAAATAACCCATTTGGTAGATAGCCTCCATTTGGGGTCTAGTTGTGCCCGAAGCTTTTGGTTGATGTCAGTCACTTCTAAGGGTTGAAAAATAAGGGCTGAAAATTTAAAACGCCCTAGCTCAAAAAATTTCTTTATTAAGGGAGTGTTTTTTCATCAATTTAAAATAGTAATGAATTTTTAGAATCAAATGAGACCACCCAGAGCTCTGTAAGACCAACCGTTCGCTCCCCATGAGAACATAAGGGTTGGTCTTACGATAATTCAGAAACACGAGTGTGAATCGCAAAAGAGGCCTAATCTCCGTTCAAATATTAGCTGACCAAAATGCGATCGTTGTTTGTTTTTTGGTTTATTATTTTGAGTTGTGCTCAGTTTTGCCTTAGCAACCAGTAATCAAATTTCCTAATGACGGCACCCACAACACCCTATTTCTTCGAATTGAGTGTGAAGCGTTTGTTTCTACAAAATAAACTTGATTATGATGCAAAAATATGGTTGGTAGGATGTGGCAATGGCAAATCTGTGTTCTTTTCAGGCAAGTGATCTACACAGAAAAATAATAACCTTTGTGTAATAATTTGCAGCGCTTTTTCTTACAAGGCTAACCTTCCGGGCGCGCTTTTAGAAATATTTTCGGCTCAAAAAATCAAATTATTCAGACATAAGTGCATTTTTTTTTGGTGTAAAAGGATTATTTCGAAGAAAAACTATTCTAGATAGCGTCGCATGTTCGAGACGTTTTGAATCACAATAGACAATCATCATTTCGGCCCAATTAGGTAGGTAAATATTAAATTATTCAGAAAACGGTTGTTTCCTGTATAACTCATTGCATCACTCATTGCATCACAAGTTACTCAAGATTCAGCTAGAAGATCATTGATTTAGTAGCAGCGGTTGGTCTGAATGGAGAAGCAGCGTTGCCAAATCTTGTACCATGGTCTTCTACTGAAACCGGCGAAGTGATTGTTGTCACAATTATAAGCAAGCTATGTGCCACTTTGAAATTGATTCTGTGGGGGCATTCCAAATCTTAGTCGGTAAGGAAAATGTCGTGATTTCGCTTTCTGATTGGCTGGAGGTTCCTGCATGCTGAAGGGCTGCAGCTACTACTTTTTGATTTGCAAACTCTAAAAGGTCCAAAAATTTGTCGGAAATGTAACGATTTGCCCTTAGCGAAGCACTTTGCTGTAATGCCACTAACAATTTCACCATCCGTCAATCCGTAGTTCGTCGAGACAAAAGTTGCTTTGATTTAAATCTTATAGATCGAAGACTTGAAAACTTATTGTATAAATAATAGGTTAAAAAATTGTTATGGAATGAGTATTTGAAAACTCCTATAATAGAAATAGAAAGAGTTGGGAGCGATTATAAGCCATCGAAATAAGTATATTTGCCAGGAGGCACATAAAGTGCAACTCTGTAGTACTGATAATTCCATTCACACCCACCTTGTTGCTAACCGTCGATTCAAATGAACTGAGTAAAACTCGTTTTATCTAAAACTGAAAGAGTTCTCTGTAATTTGCTCAATAAAGATTATTGAGTCCCACGCTAGATGTAGTCAGGACTACCAACTCGACTCATCGCGTTTAAATAATTTCATACGGGTGAACTAGGTCACGAAGAAAAAACACTAAACGCTCTTACTACTCGGTGTATTGTGCAAATTAAAGAGAGGCCCGTCCTTACTTTTCAAAGTTACGTTTCAAGTGTTGGAAACACTTTCTGTGTTTTTATTACGGTACCCTTTCAAGCTAATGACTTTCTTGCTTCGTTCTTGGAACAAGGAACGTCCGAATGAATTAATTAGGGAGAAGATTGGAATTAAAAAACTGAGTTGAAAAGAAAATTTTGTAGAATTTAATATTGTTAAATATTATTAGAACAACAATATTATCAATTCGTTACCTACTTAATTTTGAAACATATTGCTTTGTATTGCATGCATTCCAGGGGACGTCCCATTGGATAAGCTATAGATCAATTAATACCAGTTGATAAGCGAAATAACTGTTCACTCGATGTAATTTATCAAGTATTTTAGGCAAGAAATAGTAAACACACTCACACACAGACATTCACCTATGGTTTTGGTTTATTATTTTCAATAATGAACCTTTGGAATCGACCAAGAAAAAATTTTGTTTAACACCCCCTCAAAATTTGTTGGTTTACGTATCAAGGTACGTAGAATCCGAAAATCGAATAACAAATTTTCCGTCCGTCCGCCGTACACGGCACTTTCCCCACTTAGCATTGACCGACTTTGATGAAATTTGGTATGTAGGCTCCATTTGGGGTCTAGTTGTGCCCCGAAGATTTTGGTTGATGTAGGTCACTTTTAAGGGTTAAAAAATGAATTTTGAAATTTTTGAAAACGCCCTAACTCAAAAAATTTTGATATGAAGGTATTGCTTTTCCTTCAATTTAGGATTCTATAGGATTTTTAGAATTTTTTGAGACCACGCGGAGCCCTGTAGGACAAATTGTTCACTCCCTACGAGAATTTAAGTGTTGGACGTACGATAAATCAGAAACACAAGTGTGAATCGCAAAAGAGGCCTAATCTCCGTTCAAATTTCAGCTGACCGAAATGCGATCGATGTTTTTCTTCGTTGGATGGTTGGTGGCTTTGCAGACGAGTGATCTATATAGAAAAATAATAAACCATTGTGTAATAATTTGCAGCGTTTTTTTCTTGGATTTGGATTCAGAATGGTCTAAAACGGATTACTGTGTGGTTATTCTTTTTTCTGTTGTGTTGTCCTCCTTCACCCCACATCGATCGCATAAGGACGCCCAAGTCTTACTGTGGGACGTCCTAAAAACGAGCTTCCACTGTCGGCTGAATAGAAAAAGTCCATTCATGCAGCATGAATTAATGAGCGAATTTTCAAAGAAATCTTTTTTACACTCTTCAGGGATCGTTTCAGAATGTTCCAAAACGGATTTCAGTGAAGAAATTTTTGGAAAAGTCCATTCTAAAAATTTCGAGTTCACCCCAATACCTTAATTTTCTTTGAAAATTCGTCAATGAGAAAACAACAGGACGTACACAATTAAGTGTTGCTACTCGACACCTTCGAATCGTGTTGTCCTACTATTCTAAAAGGGCCTGTGTTGTCAAATATCGATCTACTAAGTTATTATTGTTATCTGTTATCATAGTTATCTACTAAGTTATTATTTTTATCTTTTATCATAGTTATCTAAACTATTATTCTCTCCAAGCTGTGATACACCTTTATGTTTGTTTAATTGTTTCCCGAAAGCTGGTTTTTAACTTAATTCATTTCTTCATTTGAAACCATAAAATTTGGTCTTCAATAATTATGGGTCAGATATTTTTTTATAGTATCTGATACAACTACTTACTCAAACTTACTTAACTAAACTTACTTATTTAATCGTTAGGTTATGCTCAATGAATGTTTTTCTATCCCTTTCTCAGAAAAAGGTAGGTACCTGTTTCAATTGGCTGTATTTTACACTTAATCTAGCCTATATTATAAATAGTATGTCTCAAAAAATTCTAAAATTTGAACTAACCACTTGTTTATTTGTAGAGGCATCTCCACCATTTCGTGTTGACGCTTGGTATGCTCACTGAGTAAAACGTCCTTCGAGTGAGTAAAATCTTAACAATATTATTAGGTTTTTATTGTTGCTTTGATTCGTAATTTTGTGGTTTTATACTCATAGGGTTGTTAAAGTTTACGCCATTGAGGGTGAATATTGTTTTTGTTTTATAAGCACTGAAGAAGGTTATAAATTTACCGAAAGATCGGCAAAGAAGGAGTTGAAATCCAGTTGACCCATTCCCAATCAGTTGACGTAGTGTAATTTGTTGGGTCGATCTACGTATTTGCTGTACTCGTAGCTTTTTTCGTTTCACCTGCCACGGAAATATAAATATTCTGTGATTACAAATTTCGATTTTGGAGTGATTTAAAATGTTTTTACGTTTTCTAAACGTGAAAAAATTATTTTTGGAAAAAAAAATCAAATAGGCACAAGTTTCTGCGACGGAAATGGTGTTTTGTTGTTTGGGGTCTGGGAACTAATGCAGCTGGTTCCACAATCTGAAGGCTGAACAAACAAAAAACGTAAGTCGCTGGAGCGGAGAGTCCAATTTCACGGGAAAACAACTGTCAGATAGAATATCGAGTGACACAGATATTAGCACCACTCTTCATTGATGGATGGTCACGCATTCATACCAAGAGTACATTAAGTACTGTTATGACGATCTGTCTTTTCACTACGGATGTAAGGAAGCTCTGAGATCATAGGCGGCAGTTCTTTGAATTTGTCCTGATATTTGATCGATTGAGTTTCGGGATGTTTGGTTCTCAGTCTTTGGGGGTACCCGCCTAATATTTGTTTCGGACTAAGTAATTACTTAGTCGCATACTCAAAGGAAGAACGTCTGTTAACCCATTTCCGGCCACTGATGCGTTTTCGCATCGTCATATTTATGATTTTTAAAATATAGAAAACAGTGGAAAATCTTTGCAAAAGATTTTTTTCTCGTTCATGCTGTATTCAAACTTTTCAGAAAATTTTTTTTTAACGTTCAGGAGCTCAATGCAATTTTGGAAATTTTTTGAAAAGGAGGCCTTTGGCCAAAGGTATGATTATGGAGGCTCAAATTCGATTCTGGGTGAGTGAGCATTCTGGGCCATGAGTTGAAACAGATTCCGGACCATAAACCAATTATCAAAAACAATGAACTGGATAAATCATATCAATTTGGTAATCAGAGGCCTCTCACATCTCATTAAAAAGTAAAATTTATAAAACATCGAGTATTTTTGCTCTCAATTGGTGAGCCAAAAATTATGCTTTCTTTCGGCCAGAATTCTGTAAAACAGTTCATCCTCCTCTCCTCATTATTCATTTATTTCTACCCTTGGTTTGAAATGGGTTAAAGTGCAGAAGTACGGCTCTCTTACATAGAATAGGATCGTGATGAAATCAGTGTGCATTTTTCTTGGGCCAAGCTCAAATAATCCATCAAATTTGAACAAAATTGGGCTATTAGATCACAAGAAATTCAAGTTTCGGAAAAATCACGTTCGTGCCTGGTTACATTCTGTTATTTGGGGGATGGTGATAAATCTTATAAGGCCTCATAAACCCTGAACATCTCATAATGGGACCAAGATTCCTAGTAGGTTCTTCCTGGGACAAGAAAGAGACTACAGATGGGCATGCATAGTGAGAGATTCACGGACCAAAATTGTTTACAAAGCCATGAAAAACAAAATGCGGGTGAATATTGTGATTTTGGAGGACTCATACTATTTTTTGACCTATTGCGCAAATTTCTACGTTCGATAGTCAGAGAGGAGCAGAATTAGGGAATATCGAGCTACGACTGTAACACAGATTGCGATAGGTAGCTCGGGAGAGCAGGATATTGTAGCCAGAGGGAGTATAGATGAACTATTGAGCAGAGGGCACGCACAAATCCGGCCGAATAATGTCCCTGTGGACCTTGGTTGGGAAAGGGCGCTTTATTATGTATGAAGTTCAAAGCTAACACACCCCAACGCTGATGGAACCAATATCCGACATCCTATAATATTCCGAAATGTTGGAATCAGATGTGCCCACGCAACTACCTACATTGAAACTTCTACCGTCACACATCATATCAAAACTTCTATGCGTTCAAGTAGAACGATGATAGGGCTGAATATCGAGTTCATTAAGTTATCAGGATCTCATGTCTCCATAGAGATGGAAAAACGGAATCCTGGGTAGTTACATTCAAAAATAAAGCCCACCTTAATGTTTGAACACTATTGTCACCAACGGCAGAAATGGTGTCGGTTTGAGGGACTCTTAACTGCTGCAGACACTAAGTTGGAGAAGAGCAACCAACAGAAATAGAATTCTCGTGATTTTCCATTGTTTCTGCCTACAATAATTGTCATCAATTATTGATGTGCTGACAAATTAATTTCCGTATTATCTCAACTTTAACTAGGGATGGCATATCGAATGAAATGTATCGATTTACTGATCAAATGATATATCGTCAATGAGATATCGATACCATCGATATATCGGAGAAAATGTATCGATATTTCGATAAATCGGAAGATTTACTAGGAAAACGTGTTGAAGTAATTAGGTGAATTAAGTCGTTTTTTAAAATTATAAATATCATTTAGGAAGACATTTCTCGACATATCGGAAGATATACTTGGAAAAACTAGTCAAAGTAAGTAGGTACTTAGATCAATTGAAACTTTACTAACATGTCTACGGAAGATATATATCGATATACTCGGGGATATAACTATCCTCAGGGGTTCTAACAACATATAATAACTCTCTAACAACATAGATTTATAAATTGATAAGGTCCTTCAAAATTGGAAATTATTTATTGTTGTGAAAACCTTCTTCACTTTGAATAGTAAGTAGTTTTAATCTAGACGCGTCTCCATTATTTTTTTGGGCCTCTTGAGCGCTAGTGTAGGTGTAAACCATTCATGTACACATGTTTGAGCTGAAGTCAACTCAACAGTCTCAAATCAAGCCATCACGTAGGTATCTAAAAAATTGGGAATAAAATTACTTGATGTTTTCCACAGGTAAAGGCGTCCCTTCTCATATTCATTTTAATATTAATTTTTACTTGTTGAAAACAAGTCGCGATATTATCGGTAAATATATCGATATTGACCGATAACATCGGTTCTCTATATCGATATAAATAAATCGATATATAAACCGTAATCTATCGAAATATTTCATACATCGATATATCGTTGCCATCCCCAACTTTAACTGAAATAAGAGGCATACTCGTTTTCCCCAATGATCGCGGATTTCAGTCTCATTTCTATTGAAGCTTGAAAGGGCCAGTTCCACAAACATCGTCATTCCCACTAATGATTCAAAAGAGAGATGTCGGTCAGAGGTATACGTCAAAAATAACGCAGACTCTACAAATATATCTGCCGCCTTTCTGAATGGTTTACGAGCAGGCTAGTTAGCGGTTTGCTTTCCAACCTGTGCGGGAGAGTTGAAAACTCCCGGATGCGGCTCATTTGCGCCCGCTAATTGCCAGTCCAGGAAATGAAAGGGCTTGATCGGCCTAGAGCCAAATAGGCTTGATGTAGATCGTGAGACTCAAAATGGGTCAGCAACATGGAGGAAAGTTACAATAACTTAAGGAAGCGTTTTCTTATTACTTTTTCCATGTACTACATTTCTTACACCCTACTTTCTTCAAGTATTTCTTACCTTATCCCTACTTCTATCACTCTTCTTTACTCCCAATGTGCTCTAGTTTGATTGAAAAACTCCATTAATAAATCTGCCTCCAAAATAATCAATCATATTTAGAACAGATGTTCATAATTATGACGTTCTAACTTTTTAATAAAACTCATCCTTATGATTCCTATGAAATAACTTGGATTGTAATTTAAATGGTCTACAGGGTGAATTATAATGAATTAGATTAAATTCTTGATCACAGGAAATGTGTCATTAATTAAACGAGATAAATGATTAATCACAGAAATCGGTGATTAGTCACAGAAATTGGTGATTAATCTCAGGAAATGTATGATTAATCACAAAAATACGTAATTATTAATCACAGAAATCCATGAGTGATCATGGAAAAATCGTGATAAATTACAAGAACCAGCGTTTAGTCATAGATTAATCATACATTTCCTGTGATCAAGAATTTAATCTTATTCTTACATTGATTATGATTTTAATCATACTCTTTTGTGCGAATAAAATTTTAATCATATTCTTTGCCATAGAAAGACATATTATTTTTGTCATTACAAATCTTAATCCTACTCATGAGTTAGGCAAAACTCCGCCAACCCCTCCCATCGTCCAATCCCTTAGATCTTCTTAGCCAAATAGCTGATTTCGTTGAAAAAATTCACGTTTTTCTGCTTTCAAACATACATTTCTGTAATAAACCTCACTCTCAAAATAGAAATGGCTTACCGTTGGAAAGCTGAGATTTTTGCGCATATTTTAGGTCTACAGGTAAAAATTCACGTGTCGGATTACAGAATCTATAAGATTTCTTAAAAAGTTGAAATTTCCAAGATTTTACCAACTTCCCGTTTCACTTCCAATTTTCAACCCTTTACCCGACCGGTATAATCAGATTTAAATATCCATAAAATTCGGTGAGTTTTACTGAGATAAGGTCGAAAACACGGAAAATCTTAAAAGTGAAATACCTAACTCTAAAACGAAGCTTCAAAAAAAATTTCTAAGAGACTTTTTTTGTTGCAAATTAGAAGTAGAATCGAACTCTACCCGGTTGTGCGCCCGCAAGGGTGACCCCCTCCACTGCGACCTAAAAACGCTGCAAATTATTACACAATGGTTTATTATTTTCTATATAGATCACTCGTCTACAAAATCACCAACCATCCAATATGAAAAGAAAAAGAAAAAAAAAAAAAAAAAAAAAAAAAAAAATCAAAAAAAATAAAAATAAAAAAAATCAAAAAAAATTAACATCACCAACCATCGATTGCATTTCGGTCTGCTCTAATTTGAACGGAGATTAGGCCTCTTTTGCGATTCACACTCGTGTTTTGATTTATATATATATATATTTCAAATGGAAGTGGAGAAATTGACCAAGCTAGTCTTCAGTATTATTCTTTCTTTATTATCACGACGTTTCGGTCCTGGAACAGGACCCTATTCATGTGTCTGATCTACAAAAATGTGATGATTGGTATAAGTTGGTGACAAAAACATAATAACTAGTTACAAAGATGCAATGATGGAGAATGATAAAAGGTATTACTTACAGGTATTTCTTCTTATGGTAGAGTTCATATGTTTGTAACTCATTAAAACACATTGACTTATTTTTAAATAAGTTCTAGGAAAACAGTACGTTACTAATGGGTGGAGATTCCCATTTTGTGTTGGTGTTACATGGATACTATTATCTTAACATGGATAAATAATTACAAGTACAGTTGTATGGATGTTGGAGTGGTGAGTTTTTTTGACGGGAATTATGGAGGAAGATTGTTGATCACAAATGGGTGAGAATTATTTTGTGTGGGTTGGTTTTTCAGTAAAGCATGGACGGAGGAATACATGAAGAAAATTTTAAGTTACATAGATGCATAATCATTACATAAAATCGGTATGGACTGAAAACATAGGTACCTAGTTGAAACTGCTGGTTAAAATTGTGGTTGGTTGGGGGGGGGGGTGTTGAGAATTACTTTGTAATGAGTTTGTGATAAGCAGTGGATAACCCTTTCACATCTCTTTTAAAATTTATACTATTGTTCTCTTTGTTTTTCAAAATATATGACATTTCTTTAATTTTACGTTTTTCAAAGTTAGGCTCCACACAACAACACCACCAAGAAGATAAATAATTTGGCTCTTCATAAACATTGTCCACATAATGATAAGCTTAAAAGCCTAGTTACCAAATCCAACAATAGTATACTTAAACTAGAAATTAAGATGAATTGGTGGAAATCCACAAAACTAATGCAAGATATAGAAAAAGTATTTTTAAGCATTGAAAGCATAATCTCAGATCCTCAACTCCTCAGTAGGATAGTTGATTATAACGATTCTGTATGTAAGAAACTGATAAGTAAGAAACAGAAAACTCATAACAAGAAAATCAATAACCTCAAAATAGCTAAGAACAAATCATTAGTTAATTCTGAAAATAACAAAACTAATGAATTGGTAAAAAATATAAAGAAAAATTGGTTGGTAAACTTAACAGACGTCACAATACCACCTGTAGTTCATAAAGTACTAAGTTTAGGAGAAAAATTCTGCACAATTGACAAGCATGTACCAATAATAGATATGGTTGCTGATGTAGAAAATGCTATTGAAGCACTAAATACTGATGACGACTCCAAAAAAGCAGCTAGATGTGAAATTGTAAATGTTTTAACCAATTTAAAATCAGGGAAATTTCCTCTCAACCACAGTGATAACCCATACATCTCTCCAAAAGATAACAAAATTACAAAAGAATTCCTCCAAAAAAATCCCCAACTTCTCGTCCTAAAAGCTGATAAAGGTGCCATCAGTGTTATTATGCTGAAGGAGGATTATCACAACAGGCTTAATAACATACTTAACGATCAAACCACTTACAAGAAACTAGAGAACGATCCCACTAAAAGATTAGAAAGAAATGCCAACAGAATTATTTATAACCTCCACAAAAACAAAGTCATTGACAAATCAGCTCAAATACAACTGGTTTCTCACAAATGCACAGCTCCCCGAATTTACGCACTACCGAAAATACACAAGAAACTAGATCCCAAACAATTAAGACCAATAGTTAGTTCTTTAAATGGCCCAAACTACAATCTTGCCAAATATTTATCAACTTTACTAAAACCATGCATTGACACAACAACCTACAATACAAAAAACTCATTCCAGACAAAAGAATCTTTAAAGCATTTAATGGTTCCAAATAACTACAAACTCATTTCAATGGATTCAGTCTCCCTTTTTAGTACCATACCTTTAGATTTAATTATTACAGTCATCAAAAAACATTGGCCCAATATCAAAACAAGAAACCCCAAACTAAACTATAAAACATTCATGGAAATAGTTGATTTTGTACTTGACAGCAACTACTTAGTATCCCAAAACATTTTCTACAAACAAATACTAGGAGTCCCTATGGGATCTCCAGTTTCTCCTTTGATTGCCGATTTAGTATTAGATGAAATCTATAGCTCCATTATTCCGAAATTCGGAGAAAAAATAAAATGGGTACACAAATACGTCGATGATTCCACACTTATTGTAGAACACTCAATAATAGAACCATTACTTCAAGAATTTAACAACTACTGCAAACCTCACATGAAATTCACATTCGAGTCAGAAACAGATAATTACCTACCCTTCTTAGATATCAAAATAATTAGGCAACCAGATGGAACAATCTTAACGGATTACTACCAAAAACCCACCTATTCTGGACGGATTATCAACTACCATTCACATCAACCTTATCAAATGAAGTTCAATACAGCTAAAAACCTTTTCCAAAGAAGACTTGCGCTATCAGATTCAAAATTTCATCCCAAAATAATAAATAATTGCAAAACCATACTTCTTGCTAATGATTACCCCATGAAACTTATCAAAAAACTAATATTCCAGACCCTCCAACACGTAAACAATGAACAACCATCAACTAACAACCTACAACAATCACCAAATCAAACAGCTCAACCCTCACCACCCACTATAACAAACTTTGCCTCAATCAGGTACATAGGCTCTACTTCTGAAGTCATAAAGAAAAAACTTAACACTTATAGTCCCACAACTAGGATAGCATTTTATAACCACCCAAACAATAGAAACCGAAAACATTTTTCAAAAATAAAAGACCCGATGAAAAAAGACGAAATTAGCAACATTGTTTATTCTGCTAATTGCCAAGATTGCAATTCCATTTATATCGGTGAAACGAGACAACTTGGTTGTGAAAGAATCAAAGGACACAATAATGATAACAGGAAAGCCCTAGCAAGAAACAGCCCTAATCCAGAACAGGAAATCTATCCAACTGCATTTGCAAAACATATAGCCGTTACCAAACACAATCCTGAAATTAAAAACTGGGAAATTTGTTGTGTGGAGCCTAACTTTGAAAAACGTAAAATTAAAGAAATGTCATATATTTTGAAAAACAAAGAGAACAATAGTATAAATTTTAAAAGAGATGTGAAAGGGTTATCCACTGCTTATCACAAACTCATTACAAAGTAATTCTCAACACCCCCCCCCCCCCCAACCAACCACAATTTTAACCAGCAGTTTCAACTAGGTACCTATGTTTTCAGTCCATACCGATTTTATGTAATGATTATGCATCTATGTAACTTAAAATTTTCTTCATGTATTCCTCCGTCCATGCTTTACTGAAAAACCAACCCACACAAAATAATTCTCACCCATTTGTGATCAACAATCTTCCTCCATAATTCCCTTCAAAAAAACTCACCACTCCAACATCCATACAACTGTACTTGTAATTATTTATCCATGTTAAGATAATAGTATCCATGTAACACCAACACAAAATGGGAATCTCCACCCATTAGTAACGTACTGTTTTCCTAGAACTTATTTAAAAATAAGTCAATGTGTTTTAATGAGTTACAAACATATGAACTCTACCATAAGAAGAAATACCTGTAAGTAATACCTTTTATCATTCTCCATCATTGCATCTTTGTAACTAGTTATTATGTTTTTGTCACCAACTTATACCAATCATCACATTTTTGTAGATCAGACACATGAATAGGGTCCTGTTCCAGGACCGAAACGTCGTGATAATAAAGAAAGAATAATACTGAAGACTAGCTTGGTCAATTTCTCCACTTCCATTTACATTGGACTAGTCAGAAACCTACCGAAATTATATATTTCAATATAAACACTTAAATTTTCGTAGTGAGCGAACGGTTTGTCCTACAGAGCTCCGCGTGGTCTCAAAAAATTCTAAAAATTCTATAAAATCTTAAATTGAAGGAAAAACAATATCTTTATATCGAAATTTTTTGAGTTAGGGCGTTTTCAAAATTTCAAAATTGATTTTGGAACCCTTAGGAGTGACCTACATCAACCAAAAGCTTCGGGGCACAATTAGACCCCAAATGGAGCCTACATACCAAATTTCATCAAAATCGGTCAATGCTAAGTGGCAAAAGTGCCGCGTACGGCGTACGGCGGACGGACGGCCAAATTTTTATTCGATTTTTGGATTCTACGTACCTTGAAACGTAAACCATCAAATTTTGAGGGGGTGTTAAAATTTTTTTTTTCTTGGTCGATTCCAAAGGTTCATTATTGAAAATAATAAACCAAAAGGTCTATTGTAGACTGCCTCCGGGCTGCACGCGTAGCCAACTGAGAACGGCTTATAAAAAACTCATTCTTCCCACTTTTTGTCAAAGCAGAGAAGATCGATGAAGGACACCTTAGAAATAGTGTCAGGAGGCAGGACATCACTTCCAGGATGATGCTTTCCTCTCGCATTACATTCCTTACCACTTTTATCTCCCACAAGGTACTTCCTTCACCACTACGTTCCTCTCAATCTACTTTCCTTGCCTTGTCTTCTCTCAATACCAGGTACTTCCGTAACTATTAATTCCCTTTCAAATAACTTTCCTTACCATAGTGGTTCAAATTTGTATTAGTTTAATCTGTCGCTTTAGGCCCTAACTCATCTATCAAGTTGTGCGCGGCGTAACTGGACTTTCGAAATTCTTATTTTATGATGCCACGGATTTAAAGTAAGATTTTTCTGGGTTTACAGCTTGAAATAAGTTTTAATAATTATATAAATGATTAGGATTAAAGATTTTTTTTTCAGTATTATTATTTTACTTCCTCATCTAGAGATCTCTAGTGAACGCGGAAATTTCCTTAGTTTCCATTCCAAGGATACAAAAAAGAAGGGCAAAAGGGTAAAAATATTACAGCGGTAATGGAAAACACCGAATGCTATTCTAGGTGGGCAACTTGGCGAATAACTGATATTCTGTGTCAGGTTCAATTACGATAGAAATGATTTTGTGGTCACACCTAAGTCTCGTGGGTCAAGGCGGTGTTTTTGCTAGGTGGAGCGACCTGGCGGGCGATTATAAAATCCGAGACTCCTTTGATGTTTTTCTCTTTCTGGCAACTCTCAGCATCCCCGATGATGAGGTCAGATCCGTTTAACCACACGGCTTCATAAACTCTTCCTTTGATTTTTCATCAGTGCACAGTATTATTTTTTCGCCCCTAATAATTGGAAGTAGGTGAGATTCGCCCGTTTTATCGACTTGGCAGTAAGACAGGAGGTCGAGGCTGAGTGGATGGATTTGTGGTCATGTTCTATCCGATCTCGGCAGTGACGAATGAGATGAAATTGCTGAACAGATGAAAGAAGGTAAATGGGAGGTACCTTTGCGCCCATCGTTCTTAGGAATTACCTCGTTACGAGTATTGCTGGTTCCAACGTGAATCATAGATTACCGATGTGCTTCAAATAATCGATAACATTGGTCTCCTTCAAATGTCAGCCATAATTCCCTCGCTGTGTTCAATGCCTAGTTAGCCGCTTTTCATTGGATGAAATCACAAAGAAAAATAACCCGATTATATAGATGATCCGATGCATAGTAGTTAATCTCAAAACATCAATCTCCAAGTAACTTTCACTACCCTCATAGGGGACCATCTACTCGCTAATCTGGACAATCCTAGAAAATTTCATCAAAATCGGGTAGAAAATGTGGAAGTTATGGCCGTTACAAGGAAATTCACGTTTGCGCATGCGCAGTGTTTACTGTCGTTCCGAAGGTGGTGATTTTCATAGGGGACCATTTAAATACAAATCTGTACCATCCCTGAAAATTTCATTGAAATCGGATGGAAAAAGTAGAAGTTACGGCCGTTACAAGGAATTAACGTTTGCGCATGCGCAGTCGCTTATATCAGTCCGAGGATGATGATTTTCATAGGGGACCGTCTACACACCAACCCGCACAATCCCTGAAAATTTCATCGAAATCGGACAATAACTTCGTATAGTTATGCGCTTACAAAGAATTCATGACGTACAGACAGACACACAGACAGACAGACACGGAACCAAAATTGTTCAGAAAGGTCTAAAACGCAAAACGCGAGTGAATTTTTTGATTTTGGAGAACTTTTTTTTTCGTCCTTGAAAAGTGAAAACAAAGCTTCCGCTACCTTGGTAGACTCGGAAGCAAAATGAACGAATGAACACTAGCCACGAGATAAGTGACTGGTCAATGATACTATGCTCGGATATCAGCGCTTTTCACTTCCTTACAATTGCTTCATTTCCTTTAAAAATTCGCTAAAAAACCCGTACTTAGTTCTAACATTAAGAAAATAACTTCAGCGAATCCTCAAGTCAGAATTATAGGAGAAAAATGGAATAAACGCTGCAAATTATTACTTAACGGTTTATTATTTTTCTGGTTCACCTTTCAACTGCCTTCTTAGGACCACAGGTATGTGGGGAGGGAAGGGTTTGGTCCTTATAGCAAGGCTCGAGGGATCCACGTCATGTTCTGATAAATTTGTCAGTAAACGCTCATTTACCATTGTTGATAGACCGGGTGGTATCGTCCATCGATTTTGACAGTGTATTAAATTGATGAAAAAAGACATAGAACATCCATTAATCAAGTAATTAATTATTCTCATTAGGCAAACCGTTGGTCCGACAAACAATTCTCTAAAATTATTGTCAAAAATTATTATTACATTAATTAATTAATTATTACACTATTACTTCTAGGTTAGCTATTTAATTTCGATCGAAATGATGGGACAATCAATACACACATAAAAATATGTGTAGTGGAGGTGAGTAAATGAATCACTCACAGCAAATAATTGATATAGAACAGAATATTAGGAGTATGCTGTATTCAAACCTGCACCCAGTTTACCTGCGATTGACTATGTAATAATGATTACATACTTGGAAAAGCAAAGAATTATTTGGAAACACTTTAGGGCGGTATTCATAGACATTACTCGAAGTCGAGTAAATACTCGAATGGGTCTTGGGGTGATGGCGGATGCTCAACACTATTCACAGTCGTCATCTCGAGTATTTAATCGAGTAGTTACTCGAAACTTCGAGTATTTGCTCTGCATAATTCATCAAAGTTTGGGCCAGTCGACTCTATGTGGTGATTAATTTGGATTGGTGACAGATCGCGGGCGGGATAATATGTCCCAATGTGGGTGGTTATTTTGGTTTATTATTTTCAATAATGAACCTTTGGAATCGACCAAGAAAAAAAAATTTAACACCCCCTCAAAATTTGATGGTTTACGTTTCAAGGTACGTAGAATCCAAAAATCGAATAAAAATTTTGCCGTCCGTCCGCCGTCCGCCGTACGCCGTCCGCCGTACGCGGCACTTTTGCCACTTAGCATTGACCGATTTTGATGAAATTTGGTATGTAGGCTCCATTTGGGGTCTAGTTGTGCCCCGAAGCTTTTGGTTGATGTAGGTCACTTCTAAGGGTTCCAAAATCAATTTTGAAATTTTGAAAACGCCGTAACTCAAAGAATTTTGATATAAAGGTATTGTTTTTCCTTCAATTTAAGATTCTATAGAATTTTTAGAATTTTTTGAGACCACACCGAGCTCTGTAGGACAAACCGTTCGCTCCCTACGAAAATTTAAGGGTTTATATTGAAATATATATATATATGAATCAAAACACGAGTGTGAATCGCAGAAGAGGCCTAATCTCCGTTCAAATTAGAGCTGACCGAAATGCGATCAATGGTTGGTGATTTTGATTTTCTTTTTTTTTTCATATTGGATGGTTGGTGATTTTGTAGACGAGTGATCTATATAGAGAAATAATAAACCATTGTGTAATAATTTGCAGCGTTTTTTTTCTCCGTTGAATGTTGTCCTCCTTCACCCCGAATTAATCGCTATAAGATGCCAAAGTCTAACTGTGGGACGTCCTAAAAAAACATGAAAATCGAGAAAAAAACATTTCTAGAGAAAATTGGATATTTTTCTCCAGGAAATGAGTTTTACATTCTTAAAGAGAAATATAAGTAGGTTTATGGGAATTACCTTGAGGTTTCGGGCAGCGATGACAGAGACCGTCAGCCTGTGTAGGTTCTCGTTGTAGAATAGGGACAGGAGGAGTTCTCCCAGATCCGATCCCGGACCATCAGAATCCTGTAAACAGTAAATGTAAAAAATAATAGTTTGGATTATATATAGGTAACAATTTTTACCAAGTTTTATAAAGAAGAAATGTGTTGCATCCATAATGGTAAACGAGGCTCTGTCAGACTTGGGACGATTGCATAATTACCCTAAGTCAAATGTGATAACTAGAGACAAGATCGATGTGCCAAAATTCGAGCCCATTTATGCATTAATTTATAGCATTTTCAAGGCCAATATTATAATCTTTTTGCCCCAAAATATTTTAGGGATAACGATGTTTTGATGGTTGGAAAACTGTTTCTTCGTGGACGGGTGATCTACACAGAAAATTTAAAAAAAATAAAAAAACCGTTGTGCAATAATTTGTAGTGTTTAATTCCCCTCTAAACCATCCAAATATTTGGAAGACATTCTAAAAGTATCCAAGTACTCAATAAAATATTTAAAAACCTAAAAATATGCTTTTTGGTCCCAATTATGCGAAAAAATGAAATTAACTTGTGTTAAAATTGTAGGAAACAGCTCAAAGCCCCTCGAAACGGATTCCTAAGTACATTCATAGCCTAAAAACTGAATATTCAAAATATGAAAGATCTTGTCTCTAGTGATTGTTCTCAAGGGGAGAACAGTAACTGTTTTTCATCAATATAGACGTTCTGTATAAAACAGAACAAATCTACCAGTCAAGACTAAGGTAGGGTGAGGTGGCATAATTGTAAACAAAATTTTGAAGAATCAAGAATTCCACTTTTCCTTCATTTTATTGGGTCATTCAAGGAAACTAATTTTTAGCTCTCACCAACAAGGAACAACAACTGAGTGGGAGGATGTTACATTTTTGGCTCTAACTGCATTTGGGAGTGATTGATACCTGTTTTATCTAACCGTCCACAGACTATAAACAGTTATTCCTCAAAGGGTTGATGAAGGGGGCTTTATCGTGATAGACATTCTGAAAGGTTAAGAAGTGCGTTTACTTATGTCTGGCTCAGTCACCCGACGTCAATGCTGAACTGGCTCGTAAAATCTTATCTAACTTGTATAAAGGGAGAAATATAAGTGAACTAGGGCATGTTTCATTAACATTGATTGAAAACTCATAGGAAATGCTTTATACCTACACGTCCACCCCGTTGGTTAGTTGCGTACTCTCTTTTTCTCTACAGTAGCAACACCTACTGTCTAAATCAATCTTCTTAATTGTTTCGTAGTTAACAACCCGATTCAACTATAACCCTCACAAATGACGAAACCTGAGAATCACCGAATAGGTATCAACTTTCCTAGTTAGGTATAGAATTAATTCCGCAAATCACCAAGTGGACTGCGATCCTTCTCTTATGACAAACGGTTTGATTCCACAAATAATTTTTTCTTTGCTCTTGACTTTTTTTTTCTAAATCCCTTAAAATCCGACGTTTTTTACTTTTAAGAGGTTTTTCGTATTTTCGACCTTAAGCCATTAAAACAGCCATAACTCGCTTGTTTTTCAGTCAAAATTCAAATGTAATTATACCGTTGGAAAGAGCGTTAAATTTTTCATCACTCTAGTGCTAAATAAATTATTTTAAAGAAAACTCAGATGTTGAAAAATGAGCCCAAATAGTAAAATCTCGGAAATCTCCGAAATGTACAGTTTTTTCAAACGTTTGTAAGCCTAGCTGAAACTGCCGGTCAATTTCCCACAGTAGGTAACCCCAAAAGTTGACTCGAAAGCTCAGCTTTCCAAAGTATGGACAGAATTGTTTCTTTATTTTTATTAGTGGGAAAAATTGCGCTTAAATGCGGAAAAAACGTGAATTTGTTTCAACAAAATCGACACTTTGACGGGTGGATCCGGGGTTAGTTGGAGGGTGGGATGAGCGGCGGAGGAGACCCCCAAATCCTCCCGTCGAAGCGTCGATTTCGTTGAAAAAAAAATTCACGTTTCACCACGTTCAAACACACATTTCTCTCTCAAATTCGATTGTAAAATATTTTATGATTATACCGCTGGAAAGCTGAAATTCCGGGTCAACTTTTGGGGTTGCAGTGGGAAATTAACCAGCAGTTTCAGTTAGGCCTAAAAGCGTTTGAAAAACTGTACGTTTCCAAGATTTTCGAGATTTTACTATTCGGGCTCATTTTTCAACATCTGAATTTTCTTTAAAATATTTTATTAAGCACTACTTAGAGTGATGAAAAAATTAACGCTCTTTTTCAAAAAAAGAAAAAGTCGGATTCTAAGGGGGTTAGAAAAAAAGTCGCAAATTAGTTGTAGAATCGAACTCCGGCCGGTGGTTCTACACCCTGTATAGTTTTCAAATTTCTGTGACTATTTTAATAGTGAATAGATGTTATCCAATTCAGCACGTTCAACAGATTTTTTTCGTTGAAAATTAGAATTACCTTCTCCAAATCCATTTTGAGGAGCTCAAGTTGGTCCGTTGGATGTTCGGAGGCGAGATGTCTGAGGGGAAACTTGATATGGCCGATAGTGCCATTGTTCTTGTTCCTTCCCGTGTCAACGACTGTCATTCTCAGAGAGTGATCCGCCAGCTCCTTTTCCGATATCTGATGGAAATGAATGTTAAATAATTAATCAAACCGCGCGACTGGTGCGGGTTCACACAAGCAAGTGATCTCGACCTGAATAGAATTATGAAAAAGAACAAAAGTAAAGAAATGGTAAGAAACAAGTTGGTGAATAATCACGAGATCAGTCCCAAAATAGGCACAATTCTGAAAAACACCAAATTGACCTAAAATTCACTCATAAATTCCATTGTTACGTATACTTTTAGCATGACCGTGTTATGCAAGCGCGGTTATACAAAACGTAAATAGTGCACACTTAATTCAGAAAGAAATAAAAACCTGCTTTTGTATAACAGATTCTGTTTTAACGTAAAATGTAATGAGAAATATCTTGTAGAATTTTTCGAATGTACAAAAATGCCCTAACGTAAAATGTGAAGAGAACACGGTAATCGATTTTTTGTAGGTATACACTAAAACGCTGCAAATTATTACACAATGGTTTATTATTTTTCTATATAGATCACTCGTCTACAAAATCACCAACCATCCAATATGAAGAAAAGAAAAAAAAATCATAAAAAATCAAAAAATCAAAATCACCAACCATCGATCGCATTTTGGTCAGCTCTAATTTGAACGGAGATTAGGCCTCTTTTGCGATTCACACTCGTGTTTTGATTTATATATATATATTTCACTATCAACCCTTAAATTTTCGTAGGGAGCGAACGGTTAGTCCTACAGAGCTCCGCGTGGTCTCAAAAAATTCTAAAAATTCTATAAAATCTTAAATTGAAGGAAAAACAATACCTTTATATCAAAATTTTTTGAGTTAGGACGTTTTCAAAATTTCAAAATTGTTTTTGGAACCCTTAGAAGTGACCTACATCAACCAAAAGCTTCGGGGCACAACTAGACCCCAAATGGAGCCTACATACCAAATTTCATCAAAATCGGTCAATGCTAAGTGGCAAAAGTGCCGCGTACGGCGTACGGCGGACGGACGGCCAAATTTTTATTCGATTTTTGGATTCTACGTACCTTGAAACGTAAACCATCAAATTTTGAGGGGGTGTTAAAATTGTTTTTTTCTTGGTCGATTCCAAAGGTTCATTATTGAAAATAATAAACCAAAAGTGTCACTTTTAGTTTTTGATGTGCTACTATTTCATAAAAATTAAGTAGTTACCTTTCTATAACTATCGTAACTATGTTGAAAAATTTAAAATTTTAACCTATGATTTTAAAGATTTATTTCATTAAGTGATTCAGAGGAAAAAAACCCGTTACAATCATGTACATTCTGGTGATTATTCACAACAAAATTACTAGATTTTGGCGTTTTGCGCTCATTTTAAGCATTTACGCACAGTTTTGTGTATTCAAAAATTCAATTAATGGGCTATTTTCTAATTAAATTTTAGGTAGAAATGAAATCCATAATAATAAATGGAAAGTATTGAAAAAAAACCAAGTTAGGTTTGCTTAGGTTGTTAGTAGGTTTGCATTGTGCGAGTCCACCGAAAGTGAGTCAGTTGTAGGAGGAGGGTTGCATCAGGTCACTGACGAAATGCCCTAACTAGTTTTGACTATTTAGTTTTGACTCTACTAGATTCACTGAATCATCCCCTGATGATCTGAATCTGGATCTGATGAACTGAACCTTCCCCTACCGAAATTATTTTAGCAATTAGAAAGACAAAATACCTGAAAGACGAATGTTTCATCGAAAAACGGGTTGCAGGTTTTCTTTTTCTGTCTTGACTGTTGGATCCTTCTTTCATTTGGCACCAATTGTACTCTGAAATCAGATGCGCAGTTATATTATTATCTCGTACATATAAACTTTCCTAATTTATCATCTCCCTTGGGTGTTTCATCTTGAGCGATGTTTTACGCTGACCAAAGGAACCGCGCGATCTAATATTTACCGAAAATCTCCCTTGAACGTGCTGGTTACGATGAAGCAACCCGCATGAAAATCAGTACAGAGGTTCCAGCCACAAATAAACACTGACAGGCAGGCTTTCAACCGGATTTCAGCGAGTGGTTGATGATATAATCAACAAAGAAGAACTGAAGGACACATATGCGTACTTGGACGATCTAACAATTTGCGGTAAGAACAAAGAGGAACATGACATAAACCTAGATAGGTTCATGAATGCTGCAACTAAGTATTACCTCACAATAAATAACGAGAAAAGTTCGTTTTCCCTCCGTGCCATAAACATTCAAGGTCATGCAATCAGCAATCGTACAATCCGCCCAGACCCTGCCAGACTTAAGCCATTGCGAGATTTTCCTCCCCCAACTGATTCAGCATCCTTGAAAAGAGCTCTAGGAATGTTCTCGCATTATTCAAAATTTATTCCAACATTTTCAGAACGAATCAGGCCTCTCATTGAAAGTTCTTTTCCATTGTCAGACAAGGCCCTAAAAGCATTCGATGATCTCAAATCTGCAGTAGAAGCCACTTCACTGAAGCATATTGATAGTGACATTCCCTTCTGTGTGGAAACAGACGCATCAAAATCCACAATTGCTGCCACTCTCTCTCAATCCAATCGGCCTGTAGTATTCTTTTCGAGAACCCTTTCAAGTTCAGAACGTGGCCACCCTCCAGTTGAGAAGGAAGCCTATGCAATGGGGAATTTGCCTCAATTTTAGATTCTGGAATTTCAAGTCAAATCCTATAATAGGGCCCTAGAATAACGTTTAACACTAGGAATAACCAAGGGGAAAAAATTACCGTAGGAGAAAATGCCTAAACAAGTGAAGCCTCTGTTACAAAACACCGCGAAAATCGAGGAATATTGTTGACGTCATACGAAAAAAAAAAAACGACGCGAAAACAACTCCGACAACAGACAGAGTTCTAGCACCGCCACACAAAACGATCCAGTGAAATGGCTACTCGAATAATGTGATTCAAATCTTGAAACTAAATAAGAGAAGATGAAGACTAATGCTTGATAAACTAGTAGGTAGAATCGTATTGTAAAAAAGTGAGTAATATTGTTTATTTTGGTCACTTTTGTGTCTGGGTTCTTCCTGCCAGTTCGCGGCGCACTCTTGTGCGCACTACTTGTAAGGTAAAAGTTCGTGTATGTTCCGCTTCTGTGGTAAGCGCCCCAGAACCTCCTTCGAAGTCAGATTGGTAGAATATCCGTTACGTTTCAAACATGGCTGCCTCTTACACATTGCCACCACATTTAAAATTTCCATTTTCCTTAAATTCTCTAAATTTTTTGGATGCGTTTTCGAGCAGCTCACTATGGTTTTATTCCATAAAAATAAACCCTCATTCAAAAAAAAAAAAAAAAAAAAAAAAAAATGTGAGGCAAATTCCCCATTGTGGAGGCTGTTCGCCATTGGAGACATTTCCTTATGGGCGGGCACTTCACTCTCATTACCGACCAACGCTCAGTTTCTTTTATATTGGACATCAAGCGACACGGGAAAACGAAGAATGAAAAAATAACCCGCTGGAGAATGGAGCTCTCGTGCTATTCGTATAACATTCTGTACAGACCTGGGAAAGATAATCATGCTGCAAAGGTCATGTGTTCTTACGTGGGACAACTCTCACCTCTCTACACTTCATTGCTCTTTGTGCCATCCAGGCGTCACGAGGATGTATCATTGGGTTCGCAGCAAAAACATACCATTCTCATTGGACGACATTCGCCGTGTAACTTCTTCATGCCATATATGTTCTGAGGTCAAGCCTGAATTCTTCAAGCATCAAGGGACCCTCATCAAAGCCACATCCCCACTTGAGAGACTGAATATGGACTTCAAAGGACCTTTGCCTTCCAATTCTTCTAACCGTTTCATTCTCACAATAATAGACGAATATTCAAGGTTCCCATTTGCATTCGCCTGCAGGGACATCAGTTCTCAAACTGTCAAGAATTGCTTGGAGCAGCTCTTCTCCATTTTTGGTGCCCCGGCATTTATTCATACTGATCGTGGATCATCATTTATGTCACAGGATCTCAAAGCATTTCTAGCAACTTATGGAACTGCTATCAGCCGCACCACCCCATATAATCCTCAGGGGAATGGGCAGGTAGAGCGACTACACGGGACCCTCTGGAAAACCATTGAATTAGCAACCAAAGAAAATGGATTACCTATCCGTCAGTGGGAGTCAGTACTGCAAGGTGCCCTGCACTCAATTCGATCGTTGCTTTGCACGGCAACGAATTCCACTTCCCACGAACGATTCTTCAATTACCCACGGCGATCTGCAAATGGGAGCTCAACCCCCACTTGGCTTCTCACTCCTGGACAAGTTCTGCTGAGAAAATTCGATCGGCGCTCCAAATTTGAACCACTTATGGAGGAAGTCACACTGATAGATGGGACTCATGACTAGGTACACCCACATCAGATACTCCAATGGGCGTGAGTCTACAGTCTCCACAAGACATTTGGCACCAATGGGTGTGCCAGCTGAAGACATCCAAGAAGAGCTCTTAGCTCCATCCAACCCTGAGATTCTGGAGGAATACATCGACCCTCCGATCCAACCTATTCCCGATCTCAACCCCCAACCCCTTCTCCCTGTTCTAACCCTTCAGGCCTGTCCCCTGCTTCACAGAACGAGGATCGCGTTCGAAGAAGCACTAGGACTCGTCGACCGCCAGCCTACCTCAAGGAATACGTCCAATCCTGAGGGTGGGGTGAATGTGGTGTTATTCAACCTCATCAGGTGGTAATTTTCTATGTTCCCAAGAACGCTATTAATCTAGTTACCCAATTTTCATTATTGTCTTGTAGGCGAATAAAGCCTTTGAATCGGCAAAACATTCTATTCTCAATTATACTACAGACATACAGTAGAGAATTTTATAAATTTATATACCTAATATAGGCACTTAGGCACACTCAAAACTTTTTGAATTCAAAATACTTTATGTGAAGCTTCCCCATACATCAACCAACGTAATGGAGGTGAAATGTCTCATCTCAGTCGTTAATGAGTTGATGCATTTATCCCACAAATTATACACTTGAAAACTCTTGCCTGTTCGAGTAATTTTTATCTGAAAGTTGAGGAGTTTTTCCATCTACTCGGCAGTATTAAGAGACCTGAAGAAATCAATATAAAATTCTGCGGTTAGGAGAAATATTTCCTAATGGGTTCCAAGAGGTCTAGTGAACACGAGTATGACATAAACTTGAACATTTTCACTTCCGAACGAGCGGTTTGGACAAATTTATAATTGAATGTCCAAGTCCACCGATGAATATCGCGAAACAAAGTGGTTGAGAGGAAATTCGCTCGTATCTAGGACACAAACCCCCACGTACTCCAGGTGTTATCACCTCAAAGCAAACATCCGAGCCTCTTCAAAGTTCAATGATGCCAGCAACTTCGTTCCTGTGTTTGGACGAGTTAAGCAACGTATCAGCAGTTGAGCGGGGAGTCTCGTTCGATACGAGGATATTTCGTGGTTAAAATCTACCGAAATTCACCCCGTTGGAGTGTTGGTGTTTTCAGTCTCTAACCACTAGTTTATAGTACGGTATAGGTAAGTATAGGAATTGTATGTAATAATATCTGTCGAGTAAACCAACATTCTCTCATAAAATTCATTTTTTCATTTTTTCATTAAAAACATTAATTTTTTGGTGTCTCCAACCTTCTTTCAAGACTTTTTTCAGGAATTGGAGGTAGGAATGAGCCTTTGAAGAGGTTGTTTCTCTCGAGTAAACCAACAAGTTTCGGTGTTTTCAACCCACTTTCATGACTTCTCTCAAGAATTGGAGGTAGAAATGAGCCATTGAAGTGATTGTTTTTCTCGAGTAAACCAACAAGTTTCGGCATTTTCAACCTTCTTTCACGATTTTTCTCGGGAATTGGAGGTAGAAATGAGCCTTTGAAGAGATTGTTTCTCTCCGACAAGTTTTGATGAATTTATTGTTACATTTCGACTTTATCGAAGAATCAAAGTCTCTGTTTTGTCCGTCATAAAATCTTTGTAACGGGTAAAACTGTTCGAAGTTATTCTTCGATTTCGGTTAAATATTCGATTAAATGTTGCAGATGGCCCCCTTTGAGAATAATCACACTCTGACTCATAGCAATTTCTACAGTATCCATACAATTTCGATGGAATTTTCAGGGATTGTGCAAATTGGAGTGGAGATGAAAATCATAACAAATATTGAGATATTGTCCAACTTTATTTAAGTATATGAGATATACCTACTCCAAAGGTGAGTAAACATTTTTATTTTCGAGTACCAAAATCTGTTTTACCTGCTGCACGTATGCAATTTTTTCTTATCTTTTCGTTAGTGAAGAAGTAAAATGGTGTTTATTAACCTTGTTTTATAAGGAAAAGGTACTTCCTGTGTTTGTTATTCCACGATCGTCCTGGTTTGCCGCATTGTGGGGTAATTAAGGGTGTTAACGGAAATGAAATGCTTCAGTAAAAGCGTTAATTTTGTGAGAAGCCTCGGGCGGAGTCGTTTATGAGAGATTAGGATACGTCGGACGGTAAAGCGACTTCCTAAGCGGGTAAATATCCGAAGGGCTTCTCTCTTAATCCTCGCCTACACCACATTGTCCAATCTCGGTCGTGTTTTAGTTGGTTTAATTTCGTTGTCGCTCTACTTGATCTGGATTCGTCTCGTGGAGACAATAGCTCTATCCTACGTAGCCTAATTGATGTATACCAACGCCATCTAACTGGTTCTGAAACGAAGTCTTGGGCATTTTTGACTAGCCACCAATTTGTTTTGAACTTTTTTATAAGACAAGGCTGACAGAATTGGAAACAAGTCAGGGAAATCAGAGTTGCTGTGACAGCGATACAGAACTCTCTCTAGTTTATCCTGCAACGCCAAAATTTGGTACACAACTTCTAAGAGACCACTGTGCGTGGTAGAGAGCGTTTCATAAATGTCACATCAGCTGTGTGAATCTTGGGGTAGTACCCTGAGTCGCCCTCTGTAAGACGTCCTGATTTACATACATCACCCTGTAATCAGAAACACTTATTATCGTACATAATTCGATTCAAGAGGAAATTTCGTTTAGGAAAAGCATGGCACTTAGTTGATTGGAGAAATCCAAGCTCTCTACGGATCCAGAAGTTTGCCTTTTTTTAATGAAAAAATTCACGTTATTTTCTTCGTTTAGAAACTTTTTCTCACCTTCGTTACAAGTTAGAAACTCCCTGTTTTAACTATCTGGTTAAATTTTATTATAAACATTTACGTCCTAAAAATATCTTCTATCTGCTAAATCTGAATTTTAGTGCTGATAAGAAATTATACCGCAAAATTATACATGAAAAATCAAATTTCACTCCTGGATATGAAAAGTAATTAGCCAAAAACTTTAGGCTACATGGAATAACGTGTCCCCTACGAAACAAACAAAAACTGAATAATTCTGCCCAGTAGAACACTATAAAATTTGTTTACTGCACCTCAAAATAGAAATCTTTCAGTAAACGAATTTGAAGCTTTTGTTCTTCCAAAAATTTAGTTGAGAAAAATTTAACATGTAGTTTTTATTAGTACTATTCTTTTTTCCCTTTTGGATGGCAGTATGGAGTTTTAAAGATTTCTTTGATGAAAAAGGTTACCTTAATTATTTACATTTTGTAAACGAAACCAACCAAAAATAAAACTTACACTTGAAAACTTCTGATCCCACTGATTTTATCATTTTTTATCCCAATTCTTAATTTGAATTACCATGAATTCGCACGGTTTTCAAGAAGTGTAAAAAACCCGACTACTCATCTGAAAAAATCACAGCTTTGCCATATTGTCATTATCTTTTTTACCTACCAACCATAGGTACCTTCACACCTTTACAATTTACAACGTTTATTTGGAAGAAATAAAAGCGTCAATCTCGATTAGAAGGAATATGGAGTTTCATATAATATAATATATTATGAATATAATATATATATATTTCATATTATGAAATATCCCATATTATGGGAAATTTGATTACTGGTTGCTAAGGAAGCAAAACTGAATACAATTCGACGAAAAAAATTAATAGCGATTTAACAATCGCATTTTGTTTAGCAAAATTTCAACGGAGATCAGAAATTATAATTTGAGAGTTTTCGTTTTATCTGTGTTTAAGTAAAGATTACATTTTGTTTTTTTCTAAATTTTTTCTTACATTTTGGATAAGAACGAGAATAAAACTTTGGTAGGCATAACTCCTATTTCTGTTTGTCATATTTTCCACCCAAAGTGTATTCTTGGGGGAGTGGAAATACTGAGCCGAAAATCTCTACGGAATTAATTGTAGGGTTGGCTTACATGTAAACAAGAACACTTTAATTAAATAGGTGCTTTGTAGCCGACAAACCCTGGATATATTGTATTCTCAAATACGGCAAATCTTGAAGCTTTGTAAGTCAAAATGCTTCGACAGTTCCTCGTTCAGCACGTTCTCTCGTGGGCGGGCGAAGAGGCAGAAATATGAGAGAACGTTTTGATACGCCAAGCTTGTTCCAACCGAAGGAATTCCCATATCCGGGAGCGAGATTTCCTCATGAAAACCACCGTAGTTTTACGCAGGAATTTCTTCGCATACGTGGATGTCGAGCCGAGGGAGTGGGAAACTCTGTTTTCATTTTTCAGACGCTGACTGATACAAGGCATTGCAGTACTAAGACCGCCACAGAGGTCTCAAACAAACAACAAATTTTGAACTGGTTGTACGGTGAATTTGGAAAAGTGGATTTACTATTGAACAAATTTATTTCTGGGAGAAATAATCGGTGTCGATCTGACTTACTGACTCTAAATTATGACTGTCGTTAGAATTCAATGTAAATTCTCTCCATCATGTCAGCCAATCTATTTGCCATCTATTCATTCCTCAACTTGATACATCCTTCTGGGGAAAGACTCATAGTTTGTTCGGACTCTTTCAGCGCTCTCCAAGCAATAAAAAAAGTCCACCAAGTGGGTGTGGCACATAGCTTCCTCGCATCCATAACCCGATTGTGTAGATGATCCAATGCTTAGTAGTTGATCTCAAAACATCAATCTCTAAATACCTTTTCGTCGGTCTTACAGCAACACCACGTATCATACATTTTTGTCGAAAATGAGTTTTTGGTATCGTTGGACGCCCTATCTCGCGACGAATCGATTGAATGTTTCAGTTATAGTATTTTCCAGAATGAGCTCGCTGAAATCACAATTCAAGCAACACCACATATCAGAAATTCAACGGCAACCAGTTGAATACTAAGTAATTGGTTCAGCTCCATGAGCCTGATATGTTGAGTTTGAGGATGTATGATAAGATGAGTTGCCCGCATGAACCCTTCTGTACGAAACACTGTTTTTTTGCTCTTTTGTAAAATTTTGAAAATATGATACGTGGTGTTGCTGTGAGACTGACGTAGTACTACTCTCATAGGGGACCACATCTGCACTTCAACCGGGACAATCTCTGAATATTGTTGGAAAGAAGTTATGGCTGTAACAAGGAAATATACTTTTGCGCATGTGCAGTGGCTACTGTTAGTCCGGGGGCGATGATTTTCATAGGGTACCATCTACAAGCTAACCCGCAAAATCCTCGAAAATTTTATTGAAATCGGATGAGAAATGTAGAAGTTATGGCTTTGGCAAGGATTTCATGACAGACACACAGACAGACAGACACGGAACCAACATTGTTCAGGAAGGTCTGAAACGTAAAACGCGAGTGAAAATTTTGATTTTGGAGTTCGGAAGCAATTATGGAGTGGAATTGTACCCCTTAATTATTGCTATGTTTGATAGAGTACACCATCACCAAAAGAATGGTGTTATGAAACTCCTCCAGTTTATGTTGTCAAGTTTGTTATTGATTTTATTCACATGTTTTGGCCCATGAAATTCGGAAATATAAATATTTTGGTCACCGCAAAGAACGAGAAATATAATGTTTTCTTAGTAGAAAAAAGGTATTTATCTGACAGTAGATAGGAGTAAAAAGTGATAAAAGTAGAAAACATAACAGAGAAAGACAATTAGTAGAAATATCAAGTTTATATTCTCCATCATTTTCAACAAGTGGTACCCCTGGTGGGACAACTATGGATGAGTTGGATATGCAGGGAAGCTCGCTTGGCGAGCTGAGTTAGTTACAGCAATCAACGATCTTTCAGAAAAAATCAACAATGAATTTGCCAAAACGCCAATTCCTGTGGCCCCAATAAAGTTTTTCTACGCGCCCCTGGATATTCTTGTGCAGCAAATATTAAAAGTGGACACCGCCATAAGCTTGCTCTCAACTGATTTTTGAAGAACACCTGATGAAGGAGCAAAGCAACGCATAGAGGCAGAATTGTGCCTCAGTTCTTACCGAGGAGCAAAGATGTATCTGGAAGACTCAACTCTGGAGCCAGTAGCCGGATAGTGAGAGATTCTAGAACGGTTCGATTGTTGTCGCGAACATGACGGTCCAAAATGGTTGTCCGCGGTTGAATTTCAGAAATATCAGCGTTCACAACTTTAACTTCACAACCAAAAACTTTCATTATGAGTTGAACAACTGATAAGGTTTCTGGAAGAGACTGAGATACTGGCCGTGATTCAGCGAACAAGTTGTCAGTTGTTGGCCTACCAAATCACATAAAACCCTCGGTTTTTGATAACATAGACAATAATATAGGTTTTCAAAAATATTTACGAGAAGAATATTTTGAAAGCTCTTTGCTGTTTCCTAACAGTCAAAGTATTTTTTGCTTAGTCCTCCATTTAAGTACATTCCATTTCCGAGCCAAGACTCAGGATGTGCTAAACGATGTTTCAGGCAGTTGAACTCTCCAACAAAACGACCTACTGCTTGCAATAAACATATGTGCGAGCATTAAGGACTTGCTCGCTATGAGAGTCGTTGGCAGAAGAAGCAATTTCTCGGACGGCAAGAGCAGCTGTAGGTCGTTAGTCGACAGAGATGGGAGCTTTGGGACCACTCGGCTTCTCGCTTATTGTAACCCCAGGGGCAGTCGGTCCTCGCTTCGCGTGAAGGAATAAACTCGAAAGAAGCTCTTTATTAACCATCCTCTCAGTAAACAAGGAGGCATTATTCGGATTATGTGAAACAACCTAACTAAAGGCATATAAAATTATGGTTGAAAATATAAGTTAGTTTATGTGTTAAATAACTAAGGCCGATTTTACGACGAAGAAGAAAGTTCTAGGATATCCTCTGTAGTTTATATGGTGTACTTTATAATATAATATAAAGGTTTTATAATATAATAGTCTTATTATGACCTCAAAATGTCATTATTATTTGGCATATAAATATTATCAATGAACAAACCGGAGAGTATGACCAAGGGCTTGATATTTTAGCTCCTCCCTAACAGGAATAGAGGGTTCCTAGTGGGAGACAGGACTGCTCGCTATACATATAAGGACCTGTCCTGGACCAATTTGGGACATTATATTTTTCCAACCACCACTAAAAACTATCTTTCCACTTGGTCCATCTCTCTAGTGATATTCCTAAAACCTGAGTCTTCTTCTTAACCTTCTGAGTTGTTTACTAAATTTTAACTTCCATATTCCTTAATAATTGTAAGCACGAAAGGAAGGTGCCATTAAGCGTCTGTCTCCATCTACCTTACAAGTCATAGGTCAAAACTCCATCAACTATCACAGGTTGAAATGGAATGCGGTCAGGTGTCTGACCTTATCGACACCTGGGGGGTCAGAGAGAGTTAGAGGGTGCCAGAGAGTGTCAGAGATGGTTTTAATCGTTTTTAAACACCATTATCCACTTTGTATTTTATAATAAATCGGAAAAATGGTTTGTCAATGGAAAGCCGATGAAATGGAACATAATCTAAGAGTTCTTGAGTCTCTGAAGAGAACCGTGTTGTAAAAAAAAAAATAATCCAAATGTTTTAGACAAATTTTTTAGTTTGAGGTACCTAGTGTGCGGTTTTTTAGAACCGGTCAAGATCTCATCGTATGGGAAAATTTTCGCTCCTTTCAATAGTGTACTCAGATCTAGATTTGCTTGCTAAATGAGGAAGTTATGGCCATTTTAGTGCTTCAAGGTCAAAATTACAAAAAAAATCCAAAGACAAAAAGTTTTCACTACCTTGGTTGACTCGGAAGCAAAAGTAACTTTTTATGCGGAGTAAAAAAAGTGCAAAGAGGGAAAAATTGTAGTAAATTAGTTGTAGAATTGATTCCTGAAATATTGCTGGTTGATTTTGGGACACCCTATACCGAATAGACTGAATATATGACCAGCTGGTCGCTGTTCTCTACAGCACCTTTTCCAAGCTCATACAAAAGGTTTTTTCTTCAGTTTTTCGGAAGAAGTATTGGGATAATCAATCCTTCGGGATCGTCGGCTGAGACAGAGTTGGCAATTAGAATCAGAGTGAGTTGGCAAAATTCCTACTGACAAAAATATTGACTTCTTACCGGTTGACCTCAAACTATGATTTCCACTAATGAACAACGCAGATAAATTGTAGTGATGTATTGGGTTCATAAGAAAAAAGAGAGAAAATGTCGGAAATTCACGGTTATAAGGTTGTACGAGGCAAATTATAAACGACCACGGTAGACCACTGAACAACCTTTCCCGGTTAGAAAGGCGTTGTGGGGAAAATGGCGGAGTTTCCTGTTTCCGCGAGGAAGACGCGGTTTAAAACCCGGATTTTCTCCCAGCACAGCCATGTTTTCCCCGGAACCTCCGGAAATTGCGGTGGCCTCGGGAGGTTCTGAGTCTTCAAGGATGCCTTTTACGGTGGATATGTTTTGGTAGACCGGCTCATACGAAGTATACATATGGGAGCGACTAGTTTATTCAGACACTTGAAAGCCGGAAGTATGTTTTATACATGGGGAATTATTATGGGTTGGGGAGAAGAGGTTGCGGTGAAAACGGGTTTCCGAATCGTCGGTGGCACAAACGACTCTTTCCACCTGCAGGTCATGTGAGTATAAAAACTACTGGAATCGAGAATGCCGTGAAGGTTTTATTCTTTCGTGAATACAATAATTGACTTCTTCCAAAAACTCATATCAAATCGAAGGCTATCATTGTGGGATACTGCAGACTAATCTCCACAGTAGACTTGAACAAAACCTGAAATATCTTTAGGAGGAGTTGAGCCGAAATGTCTCTGAAGTATAAAATTTGGGAATTCTTATGTCGAGTGAAGGCTCTGCCAGACAGAACGCGGTTTTAATTTCACCCTCAACAATTGCATCTTTTGACCGACTTCAAAACCGCCGTAGGCAAGAAGGAGGTAGGTACCTACTCATTACCATCTGCTCCAAAACCCAGTACGTCTGCTGAGTTCGCTGCTGCCCTGCATGAGTCAGTAGATGGTAAAGAACTCCGACAGTGCTCCGAAAGCCTTATCTCATCCCAATGGGTGGACTGGGCTTCGGAGGGCATTGGGGCCCGCGACTACCGGAACTTCCACGCCGTCCGCGTGGCAACACTGCCAACAGCGGTACGGTGTTCAAGGGGTAGTCGTGGGATGACAGATACCATTTTCCGTGCCTGTCGGAGTGGAAATGAACACCTGTATCATGCAGTGCAGCAGTGTCCACGAACTCATGGGGGCCGCATCCTACGTCATGATGCGGTCGCCAAGCAGATAGCAGGTGCTTTGTCATCTAGCGGCTGGGATGTTGAGAGAGAGAGAGAGAGAGATTGTATCACATGCCAAGTGACCAGGGTAAGAAGCCTGACATTGTTGCCGTCAAGCCCAACAGGTCTTGCATCATCCTGGATGTCCAGGTTGTTAATGGCAGCTTGGACATGGAGCAGACCTGGCGGGCTAAGATAAGAAAGTATGATGGAGATGATTTACGGCAAGCAGTGTCAGAGCTAAAAGGAGTAGAACCCAACAACATCAGGGTGATGGCTGCGACCTTGTCGTGGCGCGGAGTGTGGTGCGGGAAAAGTGCCACGGAGTTGCGCGAGTTGGGCATCTCGGTAGGCGTACTCCGTGGTATCACCACCCGCGTTCTGCTCGGCTCATATCTGAACTGGTGGTCGTTTTATAGAGGCACTTCCCTTCATCCCTCTCTCCCACCCCCACCTTCCTCATCTTCCCTTATCCCTAGGGCCGGCGTCGGGTGAGTCCTGGGCGTTCTCCCCATTATTTTTGATTTGTTTATTTATTTTGTTTTATGGCGTGCCTCCTCCGTCAGAGAGACCTTTAGTCTTTGAGGGGAGATTATTAAAAAAAAAAGTGTCATGGGACGACGATTTTTTGTTTGTTTGTTTATGAACTACTTGAATTTATGGTTTATTATTTAAATAATGAACCTTTAGAATCAATCAAGAAAAAAGACCAAGAAAATTCAATGAAAAAAAAAGTGAATTGTATTAATACAATATAAATTGTACAAAAGTTCTTTGACATTTCCCCTTAAACTTTTAAAGACATTGATTCTGTGGTTAAATGAGGAATTATTAACAATATTATCAAACTGGCCACTTTATTTCATTCTCTGGCTGATCAAAGAATAGATCGTATAATCAATAAATCTATTCCGATTCACCAGCTTCTTAAGCTTCACAAAGTGCCTTTGTAACTGGTGGCCTTGTCTGATTTAGTGTCGCCTCTCGATACCCTCGAAGTGGATATCGGGCAACTCGATCTTTGAGCCAAGCATTCTCAGGAAGAAAATTTTTCATACAATGAACTTTGTATTTTTCGTTACTAGAGGGAAACTGGCCGAAAATAGATTCGGATAAGTAATCCAAACTAGAACGTTTTAAAATGAGAATGAGATCATCCAAGCTTGGACTAGAGTTTATCCTTTTAGGACTATTTGACCAGCTACTCATAAAACCGAAAGGTAAACGATGTCCCAAACTTGTACCTACTCACCTAATTTTTCGCATGAAAAGTAGGATAAACTGGTCCAAAACACAAGGTTATATGAATTTCCCGTTGCAATCTTAAACCACCTTTGGATCGGGTTTCTAATTTTTGGTTCTATCAAGAAACGGATAAACGTTTCAACTAATCAAAACATTACTTTAGATGACTTTCCCTTGCCCGTTATAAATCCCGTCATAACATTTATTTCAGCCAATAAATATACCTATCTTGACGCACCTGACTAATTTCTTCTTTTATTTACCTAAGTTTCATCTGGTTTATTCCTTATATTTGTCAGATTTCAACCTGTGCCAAAATTTGGAAGTGTCAAGAGACTGGAAGTCCAAGAAGTCAGTGTTTCATCAATTATTTTTGATTGGCTTTCTTGCGATTGTTGACGCCATTGATTTGAAGTACGATCAACCAATCAGAAGGTTAATGAAATCTAAAGTGACTTCAGGGTCTCCGTAACTTGTATTGATGCGGTACCTTCCCCCCATGTTCGGTTCAACTTCCCTCCAAGTTAACTTGTAATCGGTTTAGTTGGAGCACCTACCGTCTCTCTTCCTTCCACCCTCACTTGACTCAACCGCGGCTCAAACTAGCGGCAAGTTAACCACACAATTAAACACAGCGGATATTATTTCGGAACGCGGCGACTGGAGATGACAATTTCAGAGAGGATGGATACCTACCTGGTGCATCATCACGATCGGCTTTACAGTGAGGTCTACAAGAAATATTCACCAAGAACCCATTTGAAAACCACAAGGGAAGAACGATGCACGTCAGCTTTTCGTTATTCTTCACCCGAACATTTTTTCAAAAAACGCAACCACTACTCCACTGGAGTGTATAGATAATAATCGTTGAGCCTTATTTTATTCTTGAAGTGCCAGGAATACAATTATTGGAATTCAATGAACCATAAATATTTCACATTCAAGGATATCGCTTTTGAGCTTCGAGGGTCTCATAATGTCATGGAGAAAATTATTCATCATCACGCTGTGCGGGTTAATTGTCGAAGAATTTTTGGGCTCCACTGCTAGAAATACTTACTAACTTACAAATGGTTCTATATAAATTTCATCGCTACCGGATTGACGGGCGCAAGCATTCCATAGAGATGAGAGTCTGGTATTATACCAGTAGGTAGTATAATACTACCACTAGTATCTGTATGGGGAAAATCATGTCAAAATGAACTTATCTCCTAGCCATTGCCACTCGCTCCTTCACAGCTTATGTCATTAGCCCTTATCTGATACAGTATTCAGACGCTCAGAAATATGCCTGAAACATAATTACCAGTACTATAGAAGAATTTGGCCAAAAGGGATCACAAAGAAACTCATCCAACTTTCTGGATGACCTACTCTTACATCCCCTACCTACTGATTCAAAGTAGTTGCGACACCGTACGAAACAGTTCCCTCACCAGCAAGAATTCGCTACAAAAGAACCATTTAAAGTACATATTTAGGTGTTGTATAACCTCATTTAGCTCTTTGAACCAGCCCATTTCCCTGCAGTAGAGAAACTGGCACAATATAAATAGCCACCGTTAGTGAACCAGTTTCCCGTACAGTTTTCTATAATATCCGATCAAATAAGCCCTCATCGGGTGGATGTAGAATAGGCAAACCAGTCCAAAAATGGTATTTATTGATTTGGACCACTTTTCATCTCAAAGAGGATCCAAAGAAATAGGTGGATGAGTTTCTCAAGCAGCAAGCTTCTTGGATCAGTCTAGTTGCTGTGTATACAATCCCAGCATACAGCAATGTGTATCTGATTTCAAATGACCTAATTTCGTGACGTAGATTTTTATGTAGTACCAATAGCCCAAACTCAGATAGTGTGTTTTTGACTATATAAAAATAAATATTTATAATATTTTGTATACTTACTTGACCACTGGATCACACCCATTAGCAGTCCCCACAGTTCTACTCGGCAAGTTCTTGATCTTCATGAGCGTAATTAATAGTTTTTCGCACCCTGGCTCGTATCTGAAAACAAAAAAGACCCAACCTTGTTCTATTAATATTTTGATAATTTTCAGCTTTTGAATTTTCGCAATTTGATTTGAATCCAATAACACGAAAAGGTACATTTTAAGGTTGGAAAGCGCAACAAAATCACCTTAAATAGAACCAAACTCGTCCCAAATGGCCTTCGGGGTAGTGCAGCTCATCTTCAAGCTCGCTCGGATTTCTGTACAGAGAAGGATCCAGTCCACCTAATCCACCGTAGCCACCACCTGAAACACCACGGATGCAAATATTGTAGGACTGGAATTGATTTCCATGGTAATTCACGATGAAATGTATGCAAACAAGAAGTAGCAGTGTCGACGGAATCTCTGCCTTCAAACAGGTACTAGCACAATATTGACACTTCATTAAATGCTAGTTTACATTAGGTATAAGATAACAATTAACTAACCAATTTGATTTTAAATCATAGATAGATGACTAGTTTAATTAAGGACATTTAACAAAACAATCGAGCTTTTCATGGATGTTATGAATACGTTCATTACTTTTGCGAGCCTTAGCTGCCAGGACTGGGAAATTGTTATGTAAAAACTTCTGTCAAATGCGTTTGGGGTACAGCATCCAACAAACATTCAACAGATCGTTAATATTCCGCCTGATATAGATTTTTCTACTAAAATTCATGAATTTGTCAATCAATTTAGTAATTTTTTCATAATTTTAAAATTTTATAATGTGTAAAAACCTCATATTTTCTAAATTGCTAGCTCGTCAGCAGGTTCCAGAACACAAACGAGCGTACAATAAAGTCACTGAGGAATAGAAAAAACCTCTACCAAGTGAACGAAATAATCGTCACAGGTCTTAACTGGCTAACTTAGGTATTACCGATGTTTCTATCTGAAAAAAACAAAAACAAATCGTGTGACCAAGGCGAGCACCAAAATCCCACAACAACAAATGGATGTGCACACCAGCTGAAATGGGTGATGCCTTTGCAAATGAGATTGGAGCTCAATTCACTTCAAACCCTTTAGGGTATCCCGTATTTGATGAACAAATAGACGACCTCATCAAATATCGAATCTATTCTCAGAATGAGCTACTTCCCCCTCCATGAAATGGAAGTTTGCACACTTAGTAATGGTTTAGGAAAAGAGAAAATCTCAACGTGATATTAAGAATTACAAGCCTCCAATCACTCCTAGGTAAAGTTTTCGAGGGGCTACTACTTCTACTAGTCATCAAATTTTGCTACAGAACATAGAACCAAACTACAACAATAACAAACCCTCAACATCATATATGTCCTTAGAAATTCTCAGTTTTGATCCGAAAACTTATTTACTAACGTATCGTTGAAAAAGATTACCATCAAATATTATCTGTTTATCGTATAAATATAAAATTTATATTTTATGATGATATATGATGTTCATTGTAACAATATAAATGCTATATTTATACGACAAACAAGAAGAAAATTATTGACAAGGGGCAAGGGGGGAATATTATGTTCTTCCCCAATTCAGCTTCTATGTTTCAAACGAAACACCTGAAAATAAAGGTGTCATTTTGAAAACGAGCGGATAAAGTTACGTGGTAGTGTTCAACATACCGTGATGAGTGGGAGTAATTTCTCAAAATTAGGTCATCCTCGAGTATTTATAATGTGAGGCAGCTTTTTTTTTGTACATTTCTGGTACACGGTTATATTTTTAGGTTATAAACGTATGTATACAAATGTTTTATTTTCAATTCTCTTTCCCCCATATAATCTGCTTTGAAATATACATCAAAGGAAGGATTAAACGAGAGAAGAGCGGAGGACTTTTGTAGAAGTTCGTTCCTCCCATTTTCAGTTCGGCAAACATCATTATCAGAGGGAGTTATGAAAAAATGTTTCTCAACATCCATACAAACGACGAGTCTTGAATTGAAATCACTCATTCATCACTTCACAGGAACGGTATAGCTTTACTCGGTTCAACTAATCCACAGATTGATATTACCGAGGTTATCTTTTTAAGTAGCCGGAGTCCATTCAAAAGTAAACCTTTGTAAGTACCTATATTAATAAAAAAGGAAAATCTAATCTTTTTTAAAGGGATGATTTATCAATCAACTCCAAAAAACATAACATAAATTAATTATATATCATTATATATATTACCTTATATATTAACTTATATATAATACCTTATATATGTATATTACCTTATATATATATTACCTTATATATATTGTAACCATATATTGATAATGTTGGCCATGGTGAAACCAAAGTTGACGGAAATCATTACGGATATTTAGATATAAAATTAATACGACGCTACCAATATTAATAATTAATTAATAAATATAAGGTATTCCAAAAAGTTGTGTTTATCAAATCTTGAAAACTGCCTGTTTTTCCAACAGTCATTAGTCCTCTGAATTCGGGCGATTGGAGCCTGGATGCCGGCCTCTTTTGAATTTTGCTACATCTAGAACTTTAAGGAAATATTCTTAGTACGAGAGTGGTTCAAATATAAACAGGCCTTTAGTTACTAAAATTTTATTTTACATGGAAATTTAAAAAAAAAACCTCTAGGATCACTCTTGCTTATAGTCCCCTTGCTTGGTAAAAAACTTTTCCCAGCGAATCGTGAGTTTTTAATTCCTTTTTCGAAGAATGATTTCTGACGTGCCATCATCCAGTTGCGCACGAATTACTGTACTTGCTGCTTGGTCTCCGACAAGTGCTTCTTTGAACGGACTGAACATGTGGTAATCGCATGGGTAATCTGGGATGTAAGGAGGATGTTCTAGTGCGGTTCAGGGAAATTCAGCCCATTTTTGTGTGGTTAAGGAGGCAGTGTGAGTGCAGTGTCATGCAAAAGCAGAACATATGTAATCGAAGTTTCCCGCCTTGTTGAGCGATATGTCAAGAAGGCTGCAGTAGTACTCAGCATTTATCGTTCGACGATCATGGAGAAAATCTATCAACAAGATCCCTTCTGAGACAAAAGAAGGTGTCATCCCCTTTCCAGCAGACAAGCGAGTTTTGGCCTTTGATGGCTCAGCCTCCCCCTTCTTCCCCCACTCCATAGGTACTGAGTTTGTAGTGGCGCACCCAAGTCTCTATTCGTTTCAAAACATGTCTCTCCTTTAATTTCAAAAATGGCAAGAAGTGTTTGAGAAATTTGAACTCGGACATGAAAGAAGCGTTTGGCGGAGAGCGGTTCGGGAACAATCAGCAGGTTCAGAAGTTCGTACGCAGCTGGATGATGGCACGTCCGAAATCTTTATTCGAAAAGAAAATTAAAAACGATTCGTTGGGAAAAGCGTTTTACCAAGCAAGGGGACTATAATCAAGAGTGATCCTGGAGGTTTTTTTTTGGTTTCCATGTAAAATAAAAGTGTAGTAACTAAAGGCCTGTATATATTTGAACCACCCTAGTTTCATAGGTCAGCTTAGGTGATGTAAGTATTCAGAAATGACTGGGGTTTGACTTAACGAGTGCTGAATTTGCCAATACGTTTTTCCTTGAGATTGAGCTGCTATATTGGGGAATAGTGAAATTGTTGAATGGAGGGGAAGTTTGTATTTATTCATAGACCTCCGAAAGGGTTTGGCTCTCCAAGAAAGGAAAATGCGGTGAGGGATGATTCTTTGGTGTTGAAAAGGGTTGGAGGCTCTCAGAGGCGCGATGATGGGAAGCGGGGAGGCCCCCAGGGTGGCTCTTGGCAGCAGCTTTCCGCCGTCTCGAACGAGTCGATGGCCGAACGATTTACAACTGTTGACGTCTGAAGACCGCATTTGCATACTAATCAGATGTTTACGTGACAACGTTCTCAAACGTCGCCATTGATCGAGATTTTTTATGCTATGCTCCGAATAATGAATCGAGCATACTTAACCTCAACCACTACCCTTTCTTCATGCTTGTTCAATGCTGCGTCATACCTTGAAATTTTGAAAGTTACAATAGGGATACAATAGTAGGCAAAAAATCTAATTCGTGCAGCATGGATGAATGAGCGAATTTTCGAATTTTCCATTTTCTTGAATTCACCTTGTTTTATTTTATTGAGTACCCACACGTAATTTGTTATTCTTTTTCTCATTTTCCGTATTACAAACCACCATATTGTACGGACAGGGTATGTTTTAAAAATTTTGGTAGTCTATATCCATGCTGCCCCCCGAACTCATAGAGAAATCATACGTATACTGTTGTTTTCAGTACTAAAAGCCGACATACTATGTACACTGGGTATGTTTTGAAGATGTTAAGAGTCTATATTCATGTTCTACTCGTCTCCACGAATTCATGTAGTACCCACTCGGCTATTGCATTTTTGGATAACGAATAAACGCAGTTTCATTACATAGGTACATAAATTGTATATACTACATATATTTACAATTTTTGATTTTTAAAATTGTACCAGCTTACTTATATTAGAAATTCTGAGCATATGAACCTCTGAAACATGTGAAACATGTGAACATGTGAAAAAATCTGTTTTCGAGAAAAATCAATCGAGTTTTTTAAAACTCACATAAAACACGTTATTCCGCGTGTTGGTTTTTGCGATTTATCGATTATTTCTATTAATCGATTAGTAAACCGGCTTACGGATCCGGAAACTACTATTTCCTATAAGAATCTATAGTCACCCTAAAAGTCGATTAAACCCTGACTTCGGGTTTTCGTTCTACAGAAAAATTTGCTTCTGGAAGCTAAGGTACGTTTACTGGTGGGTATTTCTGTGAAATCTCCAAGGCGTTTGCCGAATTTGATGAAATTTTTAGGCATTACGCTGATTGAGAGAAAATATTGAATTCTGAATCTTTGGGAAAAGGCCCATCACCTTACGAGCTGAATTCCTTCCGAAACGGTTTGTATGCCGCTTTAAAAGCTTGCTAAACATCGGGTTTGCCGACAAAATGGCTTAAATCCATCCCGTTGTTTTTAATATATTTTTTTTAAAATTTGGTTTTCGGATTTTACATACCATGGAACGTAAACCATCAAATTTTGAGGAGGATTAGAATATTTTTTCTTGTTCGATTCCGAAGATTCATTATTGAAAATAATGGGTAAACAAATGAAACAAAATGATAATGAGACTTTTCTTCACACAAACAAAAACGCTGCAAATTATGACAAAGGTTTATTATTTTTCTATATACATAGATCACTCGTCTGCAAAGAATACGGCTTTGCCATTGTTACCACGAACCAACTTGAAGAAAAACATCGATCGCATTCCGGTCAGCTAGCATTAAATGCGCGTTCAAATTTTGAACGGAGATTCGGCCTATTTTGCGATTCACACTCGTGTTTCTGATTTATCGTAAGTCCAACCCTTAAATTCTCGTAGGGGACGAACTGTTTGTCCTACAGGGCTCCGCGGGGTCTCAAAAAATTCTAAAAATCTATACTATCTTAAAATGATGGAATACCTTTATATATTATTAGGCAATACCTTTATATCAACATTTTTTGAGTTAGGGCGTTTTCGAAATTTCAAAATTCATTTTGGAACCCTTAGAACTGACCTACATCAACCAAAATCTTCGGGGCAAAACTAGACCCCAAGTGGAGCCTACATACCAAATTTCATCAAAATCGGTCAATTCTAACTGGGGAAAGTGCCGCGTACGGTGGACGGCGGATGAACGGCCAAATTTTTATTCGATTTTTGGATTCTACGTACCTTGAAACGTAAACCAACAAATTTTGGAGGGAGGGGGGTTAAAAATTTTTTTATTATCAAAATTTGGTCTTACACTCAAAAGTTCTATTAACAAACGATTTGGCAAATTGGGGAACCCTAGACAAGTTCCTTCGCCATGAAATTAGTTTTTCTCAATTTCCCACAAAACATTCCAAGTGGATATAAGCCCGTTTGAAATAAAACTCCTTTACAAGGGTGCTCCCGTTTTTATTTATTTATTTTTTTTTTTATTTTAATTGAAAGTAGACTTCATCCTGAGAATTTTGACACCAGCCGTTCTCTTTTTGGATGCGTAGGTCTTTTTCTATGATTTTTCAAAGTTTCGAATGTTTATGACGTCACGCGCCACTCCCGTGTGGGCGAGACCCCCCAGCCCACTGTGACGTCATAAACATTCGAAACTTTGAAAAATCATAGAAATAGTCCTTCTCACGCTAGAAGGTTGGTGTCAAAATTTTCAGAATGAGGTCTAGTTCAGATTAAAAATTACAATGAACAGTTTTTCCGACCCATGCGCACACCCCATTGTCTCTGTACTTTGAAATTTGAACTCTTTGTTTACTCACAATGTAACATGCAAAACATTGCACTTGATATATGTTTAAATTTTTGTAGTTGATGCCCATGACCAAACGGTTGAATGCGTCATTAATAAAAGGAAAAAACCTAATTATAATCATGTTTATTCTCAGGGTGTTACCACAGAGACTTTTGTGTGCTACAATAAGATTGCTCACAAAGAAACGTGGTGTGTCCATTAGCCCGAGTGGATCTTGTTTTTCGGGCGGAAAACTAAAAGAAAAAAAGTTTCCCCGATCAATCAATCACATTCAAGTGGTGCTGAGTTAATGTTGTTCGACTCACTGAAAGAATTGGAGCGCTGCTGCTTGACCATTGGTAGCTCAGGGGACCTTCTCCCACTGGGGACTGGCTCTTCGAACGCCTCCGTTATCTCGTCCAACGACTCCGTCTTCCGCATTTGTGGTAGTTGGAAGTCGATAGGCTGAGATCTGAAACAAAAAATCAAAGAAAAACTAAACTCAAGTACTGCACAGTTAGGTATGATTGAATAATTGATGGTGAAGAACATTGTTTATTTGGTCCTTGCAATGTTGAGACATATAAGTAACAAAAATTGGGGAGGACCATGGAATCACTAATAGGACCATGGAATCACTAGTATCATCGAAAACATCTCAGGAACCCCACAAATATCCCAAAGTGTCGCCGGAGTAAATAAAATTAAATCGCAACTTTAAATTTAATGGACTACAGAATTTTGTGTGTGCTATCAGAAGTCTCAAAGTAGAGTAATGACAAAAATTTCCAAGGGAATCGAAGAAAAATTTAAAAAAATTCTAGTCATAACATCATTTTTTTGACAAAAATGGTTCAAAAATTAGTTTTTTAATTGCAATTTATATCTAGTTAACCTTAGGACAGCAGTGGAATTCCCAAGATGTTTTCGGTGACACTAGTTCCACTATGGTCCAATTAGGGTTAAACCAGCTAACGGCCACCGGTTAACGACTAACAACTGTTCTACCTACTGCATGAATGGAAACTATTTAAATCACAAACCTCAATTATGGAATGAAATGTTGAATTACTACTAAATGTTAAATTACTACGAATGGAGTAGGTACTTCATTCCGGCTTCCGGAAGGCTATAGAAGCAAGATTCGCAAAGGTATGAAATCTACGGGTATTTCAGTGATTATTCCGGTGAAGCGGGACTTGATGTGACGACCCGTAAAGTGGAGATTGGACGACTGTCATCCATCCAACGAAGGACCACCGTTGCCACTGACTGTGTTAAATGAGGACACTCAATCTCAACGAGTTCGACTTCCCTTCCTTATTTAAATGGGCGATTAGTCACCGAGCACCAAACTCACGGAGGAGAAATTTCCAGACGATCCTCGAATTTCCGCCCAAATGCCGTAATAATTCATTCTTCTTATAAAGGGAGCCTTTCCATTTTAATCTCAACTTATGGAGCGGAATTTATTTTCATTACAGGAAATATCAGCTTAATCAGCTCGTATACTCGTCGTATTATCGCATTTGAAGCAAATTTCAAGCTCAGCTATTTATGCATCCTCAATACCGAGTATCGAAGGAATTGAAGCTCTTACCCGTAACCCAATGCTATAGATGATTCAGTATATAGTGGCTGAACTCAAAACTTGAATCAAATGAATTTGAAATTTATAGGGATTCATCCAGAGTGTTAACCACACAGCCCTAGAAAATCCCGGATGGAAAATGTTGAAGTTGCTGTTTTTACGAGGGTGTTACATTTGTGCATAAGCAGGTACTACTATCAATCCAGGAGCAATGATTTTGATAGAAGATAATCAAAACGCCAACCCGCACAATTCCTAAAAAGTTCATCAAAATCGGACAGCAACTTTACAAAGCCGGAGACACAGGCCGTCTGATGGACAGATAGACATGGGACCAAAATTGTTCTGGAAGATTTATAAAGTAAAGAGATTTTGATCCTGGAGGACTTTTTTCCAACCTTCAAAACTTGAAACAATGCTTCTGCTTTCATTGTAGACTCCGAAGCTCAAGTCTTTATAGCTTCCTTACATAAACATAAATATAATTCATTTTTTGGACAAATCATCACACTTCTGCAAAGAACACCACTTTGCCATTTTCACTTCCTACCTACTTCAAAATCAAGTTTATTTGGAAGAAATAAACGTTTCACACTCAATTCGAAGAAATGGGGAGTTGGGGGGCTTCATTAGGAAATTTGAATACTGGTTGCTAAGGACGCAAAACTGATTACAACTCAAAGAAACAAACAACGATCGCATTTGGGTCATCTGAAATTTGAAAGGAGTTTAGGCCTCTTTTGCTTTTCACACTCTTGTTCAGGGATTGTGCGGGTTGGCTTGTAGGTGTAGACGATCCCCTATGGTGGATTGTATATGGCCCTATAAGGGTAGCTCAAGATACTTTGAGATCAGCTACTTTGCATCGGATCATCTATATAATCGGGTTGTGGATAGGTGGATGCTATGTGTCACACCCACTTGGCGGAATTTTTCATTCTAGTTTCGGAGTTCCCTTACTTTGAAACGAAAACCAAAAAAAATTGTGGGAGAGGGGGGGGATTTTTTCTTTTTCTCGATTCTAAAGGTTTATTATTCAAATCATAAACCAAAAATTATTGAATTGATTATATGTATTGATTATTGAGTATTGATCATTTTCTACATTCAGCCTGAACAACACAGTTGATTTTTTTCCCCTTTATTTGTTGAAATTTTAGAATAAAAACAGTGGCTCCTCCTGGTCGGATCACCTTGAAATTCATCAGCGAATATTCTCAAACCAACCCCCAACAACTCTGAAAATCGGCGTTTAAACAAACTGAGTTTATTATGCTTGTGCAAGTGCTAGCGGTTATTTTTGTGCAAAGTCAATGACGTTTAAAGTGAACTGTACATAAACTATCTGATTCATGTAAACATCCAAAAATTTTATCAAAGTCGAAACATTTCTGGACGTTCAATGTATGTTTTTCTCGATCAATTATGGGCAAATGTCTGCCAAGTGGGTGTGGCACATAGCTTCATCGTATCCATAACCCGATTATATAGATGATCCGATGCATAGTAATTAATCTCAATACACCAATCTCTTCGTACCTTTCACTACCCTCATAAGGGACCACCTACACGCTAATCTGGACAATCCTAGAAAATTTCATCGAATTCGGATGAAAAATGTAAGTGAGTAGTGATTAGATCAAAAAATTCCTTGGCAAGGCTGGGAGTCGAACCCGGGAATCGTGGGTGGGAGGTCCAATGCGCTACCTCTGAGCTATTGGGGCCTAGTGATGGGATGTATAGCATTTGAGATCCTCACATTACACATGTGAAATTACGCGGAGAAAGAATTGGAAGGGCGACGAATGCACGTCTGTTACAAGGATTTTACGTTTGCGCATGCGCAGAGGCTACTGTAAATTTTAAGGCATTGGTTTTCATTGGGACCATGTACAACCTAAACCACGTAATCCCTGAAAATGTCATCGAAATCGGGTGGAAAATGTGGAAGTTATGGCTGTTACAAGGAATTCACGTTCGCGCATGCACATCGGCTAGTATCAGTCCGGAGATGATGATTTTTATAGGGGACCATCTAAACACTAATCTATAACATCCCTGAAAATTTCATTGAAATCGGATGGAAAATGCAGAAGTTATGGCCGTTACAAGGAATTCACGTTTGCGCATGCGCTGTCGTTTCTATCAGTCCGGGTATGATGATTTTCTTAGGGAACCGTCTACACATCAATCCGCACAATCCCTGAAAATTTCATAGAAATCGGACGGATAACTTCGTATAGTTATGCCCGTTACAAGGAATTCATGACAGACTCACAGACAGACAGACACGGAACCAAAATTGTTCAGAAAGGTCTAAAACGTAAAACGCGAGTGAAAATTTTGATTTTGGATAACTTTTTTTTCATCCTTGAAAAGTGAAAACAAAGCTTCCGCTACCTTGGTAGACTCGGAAGCAAAATTTAAGCATTTTAATGTGAATTGAGACTTTTCGATATGTTAGACTGATAATTCTGAGAGGAAATTCAGCTGATAATAACAGTATTTATCCCTGGTGTGTTAGAAATGCAATTCCCTAATCGACAAATCTATTCACAAACCTGTCACTTAAATTGATAAGAGCAATTTAAACCGCGATGAATGGTCAAATTAATAAATAAAGACGGAAGTAAGGGAATAAATATCTCTTATTTATCATGGAATGGTTGAGACTCGAGGGAAAGAAGATATTGGGTTGTCAGGAGCAGAGGGATTAGCTAATCAGTTTTGCGGGTGACGTCTCTTGGCCTAAATGGGGTTAACGAGGGGTCACGTGCGAGAATATGGAATGAAGAGGTAGGGAAGTTGGTGAGAGGGAGAACTGATGGTGCTCAGAGCTGTTTTATTTCAATGTTGTTACTTTTTATATAATATTTAATAGCAATTACCAAGGACAATATTTTCTTAGGAGTAAAACATTACTTTTCTGTTTGATAACACGTCTGCCAATTGGAGTTGAAAGTAGAGCTTTGTAACTGAGATTATCATGGGTGCATGAAATCTTGGTTTGAAAATGATTGCGTTGGTGAAACTACTTGATAAGTAATCCAAATTTACGATATGTTTATGACACAAGATTGAGAAATATTTTTTTAAATATCTAACAATGTATTATTCATTATTCATCACTGCAAACCTGCCATACGGGATGCTTATTGCTACTGAGGAAGCTTATTGCAACGAAGATAGATTAAAAGTATACTAAAAGTGAACATTATTTTATGGTTACATTCTAAAACGCTGCAGATCATTGCCCAAAGGTCTATTATTTTCTGTATAGATCACCTTTCTGTATAGATCCCTCCCTACCAACCATAGGTACCTACTACCTACTGGGACATTTAAAAAAATTTCAACCCCAACCACCAACCAAATGGAAATGAAGGGTTGAAATTTTCAAAAATGCCCTAGTAGGTAGTAGGTACCTACTATTGGTAGGGAGGGATCTATACAGAAGGGTAATCTATACAGAAAATAATGAACCTTTGGGCAATGATTTGCAGGGTTTTTTTTACCTACCAACCTTTTTTTTACCTACCAACCATTGGTAGGTACTACCTACCACACCGTACTCCCTTCACACCTTCACAATCAAGTTTATTAGAAAGAACTAAACGCTTCACACTCGATTCGAAAAATAGAGAGCTTCATATGGGAATTTGATTACCGGTTGCTCAGAAAGCAAAACTGAATACAAATCGAAGAAATGAACAGCGATCGCATTTTAGGCAGATCAAATTTTAACGGAGATTAGACCTCTTTCGAGATTCACACTCGTGATTCTGTTTTATCGAAGGAAAACACTGAAGTACTCGTAGGGAGCGAACGGGTTGTCCTGGAGAGCTCCGGGTGGTCTCAAAAAATTTTTAAAACTCAATACTATTTGAAATTGGTGAAAAACCTTTATTTCGAGAGTTTTCGAGCTAGGGCACTCTTGAACATTTCAACCCTCAATTTTCACCCCTTAGAAGTGACCGACATCAACCAAAAGCTTCGCGGCACAACTAGACCCCAAATGGAGCCCGTATACAAAATTTGAACCCAAATAAGTCTAGTGTTTTTCCAAAAATTTTTTCTTGATCGATTCCAAAGGCTCATTATTGAAAATAATAAACCAAAATTTCATTAGAGCTTTTCACGAAATAGTCATTTCACTGGTAGGCAAATTTTGATACTTCTGCTCAGTTCTTCAGGTGTGAGGGAAGTCGACAGGTATGGAAGTCGACAGTGATGACTGTGGTGTTATGTTATAAGCTTATAAAAACCATTCTGCAATTAAAATTTTGGATGGGAATCTTCGTTCCTCCTTCATAACTATGCGAGATATAAAATTGGCTGGTCCAATCAGATCGAGAAATTAAAAGCGTTGATTTATTCGTTTCCGAACAAAAATACGCAGAAAAAATTAAACGAGAAAGTCAAGAGGATCGGAAATTTTAATTAAAAAGTCCGTTGAACAGACGGTCGCCTAACAGAGTCGGTGGTAAACAGGGTGGTGTGGAGGGGAAGGGGGTAGAGATGTAATCCTCTCAACCCCAATGTGATGAAGGAAAAGAGGTCCTGAATCGATTTGTCCCTGATAAAATCCGGACAGTGTAGGGCACTGATACCAAAGGTTGAGAGGTGACCTAGTGACAGGGATTTTTCCAGATGCACGATGAAATAGGTTCCATTAATATAAGTCCGTTATGATGATAGAGCGTTGTGTTCTTCATGGTATCGCTATAATTAGAGGATTCATACCGTCGTCAGTACTACCAGATAGTACATATTAAATTATATGTTCAAAACTGCAGAAAAAATTCCATTCGTGCAATTTGAGTGAATGAGCAAATTAAAGAAAATTAAACAAATTTAATCAATACATTTTTTAATAAAAATTATATACTTGCTTTATTAGATAGATAACTAGTTATTCTTATAGATATTTCACGCAGATTCTATATAATAACGACCTCAAAAAACAAATTTAAACAAATCTACTAAATATACTACAAAGTTATGAGTTTGTTAATTCGTAAATATTTGTTGATTTGTTTTTCAGTAATTCATACTACCGTATTGTTTTGTAAGGGAATGGGACTAGAACAACAAGTCTGATATTGTATCCTGAGAGAAAAGTAAAAAACAATCACTTAGCAGAACATAACTCGTCATCGAAATTTCAGTTAATTATTTTCATTAATGAACCTTAGGAATCAAGCAATGCGATCTTTGTTCGTTATTTCGAATAGAGTTTCATATCACCCAATTGTGCTTCCTAAGCAACCATGGACCAAAGGACCCACAATTCTCTGATATGCATGGTTACTAGTGCCGGTATCATTAATGAAAAGCTACGTTTTTTTGTAGACTTGTGATTTATACAGAAAAATAATGAACCTTTGATCATTTGCAGCGTTTTAATATGAATATTTACGAATTTCTATCGCCAGCATGGCGAAAGTTTCCCAGCACCATGATCACAGTGAGTTTTGAAAAATTTAGTACCTACTCTATCTGCAAAATCTAACTATCTATCTGCGAACTAACAGTTTAACAGTTTACTCATTTTCAAACACTTTTAATTTCTATAGTTTTACTTTTACTCACCATTACTTTAAAGAAGATCATAGTGAAAATAACGTAGATAAATTCGTCAGTTTCCTTACATTTGAAACCCTCTTTATTTCAGTCTTGTAGTTTCGACTTGTCTTCTAAGAGAACATAATTTTTATGGTGAGTTTTTTCAATCCCAGGACTTTATGTATCTAAATGTTTTGCGATCTACGAAATTCTCACAGTACTTTTCTCTTCATTAATAGATGAAATCCATCCACTCTGTAGAGATAAAATTCAAATAATCGAGAAGCGAGAATCCCTTTAAATTGCGGATTAATTTATTAAGACCTAAAAAGCGGCTAGACTTTTTGTTTTGTTTTTTACCACGTTCCTTTTTAATTAATCCTGAAAATCCTTCACGACAGCCCACATCCTACTAACCACGTACACAGAAAAGCGTCCTTCGTCATCCAAAACACACAGACACACCCACTAACCCCTTTAATTAATTCGAGGTAGGTTGCCCGGGGTGTTCACCGTTGGGGAAACTCATCGAACTCCCGAGGTTTGACTTTCTTCTTCCAGAAAACTTATAATTTCTTCTTATAAATTTTCTTCGATGAAATAATTGGAGCGAATATACGGAAAATAATCCCATGTCAAAGCCCTTTGTGTTAGATGGAGTTTTTGCAATCTCAATACGATAGACAAGCTTTATATTCGTGTATCAGGTGATAAAAACGCTGCAAATTATTACACAATGGTTTATTATTTTTATATAGATCACTCGTCTACAAAATCACCAACCATCCAATATAAAGAAAAAAATCAAAAAAAATCAAAAAAAAAAAAAAAAAATCAAAATCACCAACCATCGATCGCATTTTGGTCAGCTCTAATTTGAACGGAGATTAGGCCTCTTTTGCGATTCACACTCGTGTTTTGATTTATATATATATATATATATTTCAATAAAAACCCTTAAATTTTCGTAGGGAGCAAACGGTTTGTCCTACAGAGCTCCGCGTGGTCTCAAAAAATTCTATAGAATCTTAAATTGAAGGAAAAACCATACCTTTCTATCAAAATTTTTTGAGTTAGGGCGTTTTCAAAATTTCAAAATTGATTTTGGAACCCTTAGAAGTGACCTACATCAACCAAAAGCTTCGGGGCACAACTAGACCCCAAATGGAGCCTACATACCAAATTTCATCAAAATCGGTCAATGCTAAGTGGCAAAAGTGCCTCGTACGGCGGACGGCGTACGGCGTACGGCGGACGGCGGACGGACGGCAAAATTTTTATTCGATTTTTGGATTCTACCTTGAAACGTAAACCATCAAATTTTGAGGGGGTGTTAAAATTTTTTTTTTCTTGGTCGATTCCAAAGGTTCATTATTGAAAATAATAAACCAAAACGGCTGCCAAGCCGGGTAGGCAGTATTATAGCTTTCTCACGGAATGGACACAAATATGTGTCAGAGGAAGACGTGCGTAAACGTGAATTTTATTTACCAAAATTTTCTTGACAAATTTATGATACAAACGTAGGTATATTACGACTGTAAAGTTATTCAAGGAATTACTGTCCTAACATGGTTAATTTTAACAAAGAATTTGTCACTTTGCATTAGATGAATTTCACATCAGTACAAGATGTTGGTCTGCTGCTAATACCGTAATGGGAGAGACAAAATAATTTTTTCATCTCTGGAATCAAGAAAACTCAAAAAGCTACCATTGAAATTTGGAAAAATGGTAATATTTTTGCCAAAAAACAAGAATTATGCGCATGATGTGAAAACTAGTTCGATAAAAAAGGTCTGCCTAGTGTGTGTTGCACATAGTTTCCTCGTATCTATAACCTGATGGTGTAGATTATCTCAAGACATCAGCTTGAAGTACCTTGCACTACCCTCATAGGGGACCATCTATACACGTCAACCCGTACCATCTTTGAAAATGTCATCAATTCGGGAGGAAAGTGTAGTAGTTACTGTTCTAAGAAGGATTTGACATTTCTGCATGCGCAGAGACTACTACCATTCCGTGACGATGATTTTCGTAGGGGACCATCCACACGCCAATCCACCCTGAAACTTTCATCGAAATCAGATAGAAAATGTAGAAGTTGAGGCTGTCAAGTGGAATTCACGTTTGCCGCAATGGATACTATCAGTCCGAGGGGGATGATTTTCAAAGGGGACCATCTAGACCCCAATCCGTTCATCCAGGGAAATTTCATCACGAATAATGAAAAAAACATGGGTCACACTTTGAGTTGAACAGCCATAATTTTGGTGCAATCGGCCTAATCAAAATAAAAAAAGTTGCAAATTATTACTCAACGATTCATTGTTTTCCTATGAAGTTCACCCTTCAGCGAAGAACAGGACTTCTTCCGAACACTCTAAGGGTCTGTTGTAGGTAAGGGGAAGGGGGTTCGATCCTCATTAGCTCAAATTTTGATAAATTTCAAAGTAGTTGCTCATTTGACGATAATTGATCGTCTGTGTGGTTTCATTAGTTTCCAAAAATTAAACTCTATCATGAATAATTCATGATCAAATTCAATTCAATCATCGAATAATTCATTCACGATCAAATAATTCATAATTCAATTATTGATGAAAAAAAGTCATGGAACATTAATTATGAAATTCATAATCACCCTCATTAGCGAACGGTTGGGCCTACCTAGCTCTGGGTAATGTCATCCAACTTTGAAAATTCTTGAGAAAATTAAACTGATGAAAAAACAACACCTGTACATCGAAAGTTTTCGATTAGGACATTTTGAAAATGTTTTCCTTCACGTTTTACCCCTTAGGAGTGGCTGACAATATATACAACTTCGGAGCACTGCACAGGGAAATTATATATACAATAAAAATTGAGGGTTCCCATTTGAAAAACGAAGTTGGCGCAACGCACACATTTGCGTTGTTGAAATATACGGAAGAAATTATGAAGAATAGCTTCGAACAGAATTTTTTACTCCGAAAGTTAGAGAAAATAGACTCGGGGTGCGGACTCGCGGACCTCCATGTAGTATACATAGCAAAAGTTTAGCAAAACGCTAGAAAATATTTTAATTTTAGAGACTAATTACTTTATTATTTTTTTACTAATTTCTTAATCCAGTTGAGCTGTTCTGTTCACCACAGATGATGGATAATGGATAGTGGTTTAAACGGAACAGAGTAACCAGGTGTGGGTTATATGATGTTGATCAATGACTGATTGCCTCCGATATACTTCGCAATTACAGTAAAATTATGTTAAGGCACAAAACCTTAAGCCTCTCACAAACTGAAAGTAAACCTTTGTTAGAGGTAACTCGCATTGAACACACGGGAGCTCCATCTTTAAATGGGAAAAGATGTAACAGCCGTCGCTGGGTACCTACAGGAGGGTGACTCGTGGAGAGTCAGCTGAATAATTAAAAAAATAAAATGCAGTTCTTATCATATAATTGACTTTGTGTATCATGTGCTCAACCGGAAACTCCCTTTAATTTGAATACATTTATTAAAATAGAACAATAATATTGTCCCGAGGAATTGCAGTGTTTTTGAGCTGACAGATTCTATGTGTCCATGTCATTTTTTGTGAGGAAGCTGTGTCCACTCAACTTGGCAGATACGTTTTTGAGATAAGAGAAACGTACCATGGACGTACTCAGGACGTCCACGCCTGTGTTAACTACTTTCATAGCCAAACATTCATAGCATCGGAATTCTAGAGGTCGGACGTTTTCGATACCCACAACCTTGCCAAGAGTGGAAGCAAGACATTAGTTAAAAATGAGTCACCCGTGGAGTATGTTTCCGTGTCTAATTCGTTACACATGGAAAATATATATTCTTTAAGTGTAAACATCTCAGCTGCCGTCTCAATGCACCCTGAGTATTTATAAAAGACATTCTTCCCTCTTCTGTGCAGTAGGCCGAGTGAAATGATCATAGTTGGCGCCTACGAAGGTCCCGCTGTGGTTGGGATTTCGCCAAAATCCGTCCGGCTCGAAACCCCAATTAACGGAGACACGAGCAAACCTTAAGAAAAACGTTTAAAACGTCTCGAAATAACTTTGAAGGTTCGTGAATAACAGATTGATATAAATTACATGGGAAACTTTTTGATTTCGCTATATCATTAAGGGGAGATTATTGTATGACAGGTGGTGATATATTGATCACTGATTGTTCCCTTTCTATTGCCTAATCGGTTTGGTAGAATACTACTCGTCTACAAACGGTTTCCACAAGATACCTGCGACAGAGTTCTCTGATGGACAAAGTGTCAATTAGAGGTTAGAAAAACAGTTCCTCGTCCGGTCTATCTGTTTGTGGTAAACTTTGTCTCAGGCACTTAAAATCGATTTTTATTACATTATTTATTTATTATTACATCTTCAGAAGGTCTCTTATGGCTTCGGACTAACGTAAGCTTGCGAGCATGCTCGAAATAGTGATTTTATCTATACATTAATTACGCTTTATTATTTTGAATAATGAACCCTTCGAATCGAGCAGAAAACAAAACAGGGTAATCCCCTTTAAAATTTGATGGTTTACGTACCTAGGTACGTGGTAAGTACCTAGGTAGAATTCAAATATCGAATAAAAAGTTTTCCAGTTCCCATGGACCGATTTTGATGAAGTTTGGTATATCGGATCCTTTTGGGGTCTCGTTGTGCTCAGAAGGTTTAGGTTGTCAGTCACCTCTAAGCTGTAAGATTGATTGGAACTGATGTTTATGGAGGTTGCATTTCAATCGTAAAGCTTGATACAAGAATTTACCAAATTCACAATTCACCAGTAGATTCAGTCATCAGTCAGTGGAGGTCTGCATTTTCTTCTGATGATTTGTGGATTGAGAATTTCAATGATCAGGTTGCAAAACAGGCTTGGAGTTTAGGGTAGGCAAACTGATAGGAATAAACGAGAATAAGAACTTCAGAGTTTTAGAAAATATAATTCGCTGACAGGCAGACCAAGGGAGAGAAATTTAGTAGGACTAAGGATTAGTAAGCAAGTGCCCTTCAAGGGCCAGGACAAGGTGAGTAGAGAACAGGTCTCTCTACTTACCTGGGTCAGAACAAGTCCTTGTAAGGGGAGGAAGTCAAGGTGGGAGATGAGTCCCCATCCTCCCCTCTGTCCTTTTTTCTGGTTGTTCGGAGGGGTGTGGGGTTGAAGCTTGTTCTGCTTATCGTTTGAGGGTTTATTAGAATAATTAATTATGAATATTCAGTATGGTTTACCATAAAAATTATAACTCCCCTCAAAATTTGATGGTTTACGTTTCAAGGTATTCTGATACTAAAATCGAAAAAAAGTCGTCAGTCCGCCGTACCCTACACATCATCGACGGAACTTTGCCCAGTTCGCATGGACCGATTTTGATGAAGTTTGGTATATTAGTTCCATCTGGGTTGTACCCCGAAGGTTTTGGTTATTGTTAGTCAAGTCTAAAGGGTGGAAAGTGGGAAAAAACGTTTTAAAAACGCCCAAGCTCGAAAACTTTAGCTATAACGGTATTGTTTTGTTTTCATAAATTTGAAGTTGCGACGATTTTTAAGACGTTTTTGACACCACCCAGAGCTCTGTGAGAGCGCTATGACGTTTTTTCATCAATTTTAGATAGAGTTCAATTTTTACAAACAATGAAGCCACCCAGACTATCGTTAAATGAGCTATTACTGTGAAATTTATCAGAATGCTCACACCCACGTGTTGTCCCTGTGGGCCAGCCCAAAAGGAGCCCCCCCCCCCCTCATCATAAACCAACCTCTGGTCCCTATAAGGCTCAGAAGAATCTTCGCAGACGGGAGCTCTTTAGGGGAAAAAATTAACCGTTGCGTAATAATTTGGAAAATTCTCAAGAATGGCTCCACCTAGGAGTAGGTACTCTATAGGCCCAACCGTTTGTTAATGTTGATTATCAATTACCTCAGTTCCATAGTTTTTTCATCTGTTTAAGATAGTGTTCAATTTTTGGAAAAGATTGAAACCACAAAGACTATCAAATATTGTTAAATGATACACTTGTTAGTATTCCTGTGCCTCCACCATCTGCAACAGGCCCTTAAAAGAGTCAGAAGAAACTCTGTTCTTCGCATACCCTGATCTTTACAGGAAAATAATAAACAGTTGTGTAATAACTTGTAACATTTTACACAATCTGATAGCTTGATTATCACATTTCGAGATGAAGTTTGGGAACGGGCAACAAAAAAGGCTCATTGACATGATCGGATTCAACCAGTTGGAACCTCAATAGATGGAAAAGATTGATCGCTTAAGCACACCCAAGTACGAGGTACGTACGAGGTATTGAGGTACGTCCTAAATAGCGAAGACAATCGCCTAAAAAGTGTGAATAACCAACGATCGTGTTTCTGTTCATTGACACTGAAAACCAGTAACATTATCGTTCAAACCTAACTTCGTATTGGAGAATTTATCAGTGGTATGCTCAATAATACTCGTAGGAATTTCTCCATCATCTAATTCTGTCCTTGATATTTTATGTGTGGAGACTGTATACAACCCATCCAACTTGGCAGACTTTTATTAAATAATATTTTTCTCCTTTATCGTTTCACTATCTTCGGAAAATCTCGAATTTCTATCTCCTTGCCAATTTGAAGAAACTTGACGATATCTGGTCCGTTAAATACGGACGTTTGATGTAACAGACATAATTTTCCGTTCAATCTTCATTGTCCTCGTGATGTGATAATTTTTTAAACGTACGGGTTGATGGTGTGATGATAGAAAAAGTAGGTACATAAGGGCAGGTTAGAATGGAAATATGACTTACCTATCGGATTAAAATGTCTTCAACGATAGAGTGAATGAACCATGAAATTTTCCGATTGAACAGAACGTAAAATAATTATTAAACAATTTTTCAGATGTCTTATTGTTATGTTACACGATCAAGGACCCGAAGAACGAGTTATAAATTTGACTGAGTCTCTTCGACAAAGTGTATCAAATCAAAAGCAGTCAAATCAAGCAGATGGGTGGCAATACAAAAAAATGAAGATGTCGATGAAACGAGACTCTCGAAAACGAGATTAACTTTGACGTGAAAAGGGGATTCGAGTGAAACGCGACCCACCGCTGCGACGTCCAATATTCCCTTGCTGTAGTTCTACTCGTACTAACGGTCTCCGAGCAAATGAGAATGCTGGGAAAAGAGGGTAGAGAGGTAGAGGGAGGTTACCGTCATCTCGGGTTCAACAGAGTTTTCTAGGGGTCAGCGGAGTTTCTTAGGGGTCAGTGCGGTGTAGGAAAGGTTAATATTCTCACGTTCAAATAGATTATCTCAAGTACAAAAGTGCTCCATTTTAGAGCCACAATCATTGGGCCACGAAGAAATACTACTAATCCGATAATTTATTTGTACTTCTTCAACCGTTTGTCTGTATGTTTGCCTGTCAGTTTGTCTATCAAAAAGTTCTATTTTGTATGTACCTACGTGTATATTTTTATAGTCTATTGGTTGGACTATTTTTGTTCTTCTCCCAATGTGTTTGTCTTTCTGTTTCATCTGTTGTTGTTCTGCATTTCTGTTTGTTTATTGGTGTGATTATCCGTATGTTTGTTCACTCAACAATGCTAAACTTGTGAAGGCTACCACTTGTAAATTAGTTTTTCATCAATTCGTTGCCCGGTAAAGAATCTACAAAATGTCTTCTAGCTGGTTGGATGGAATTGGAAGTATGAAAGAAGCTAGGAGGATGAGTGTAATAACCACGTACGTCTCCGGGGCTCATACTGGTAATAGTTTTATAAAGGCACTTCCTTCCATTAATTCCTCCACCCCTAACTTTCTCCGCCTTAGAGGGGAGATTTGAAAAAAAAAATTAATAAATGCACTTTCACCTTCAGAATTTGCTAGTTTTGCGCTTGTCGAGATATTATAAGCAGAGATTACATAAAGTTATTGTGACCGTCAGAATGTGTGTCAATCGATTGTTAATGTTGTTACTTGTTAGAATTCTGAAAGTATCCAATATTCAAAATCCAATCTCCTTCTGTAATGAATGACTTACATGAGCTGCGGGGCGGCATCGCCTTTGTAGGAAGGATAGACGAGAATGCTGGGGGCCAACCCTTCACGCTCAGGATTGGAGGACCTTCGGCGACAAGCTATGTAACCCACAAGCACGGCCGCCATCAACACAGCTGTCCCAGCCACCAGCATAACTGAAACAGGAGAATTGAGGTTTTGCAATTGATATATTCCTATTAGGTTGAGTTGATGAAGGCGTTAATTATTGGTGAATAGGAGGAGGGGGGATTCAATAGCGGAAAAAGAAGAAACTGGGAAGACGAGTAAATTTACGTCTACCGATTGAGGTGGTTATTACCTCACGAATCATACTATGAACAGTATCCACACAATAGAACTTGTTGATCCGAAAATTATTGAATGAAAAACTTTACGATCAATACAACAAGCGATAAAAACCATAAAAAACCCATTCATTTTATCATTATATGCATATAAGTAGTATATAAATGGCTAAAAACTAAGCTCCAAAATTATCTCCCGCCGGAGGCCAAAGTAGGGTTTTCTAGTCCCGCACTGAAAGTGTTAACCTCAAAATGTTTGCAAGTGGTTCGAAACTGAATTCACGTCAGGCCTACACCTACTAAGCACGCTACCTTCAGACCAGCTTGTACGAAACTCACAGTCTGGGGTCTAACATGCACGGTTATCAAATATATTCAAGATTGTAGACAAACTGGAAACAGATTGAAGTGACTAATCGAAGTACGAGAGAAGTCCAAACTTCAACTATCAACCTAACAAAAATCTGTGCTCGTACTTGTACTCATCTTGTACAAATCAATACGGGAAAAGAAAACATGGAGATGAAATTCTTTTGCTTACAAGGTGCCAATCCTATGTTGCAAATTATTTTAAATTCCCTTGCCAAGTAGAAAATATAGCTATTGTATGATAACGATATTAAAATCGCAATTAGGTCGATCGAAGGATGAACGAACGAAGGATGTCAAGGAATCAAAAAAGGAAGAGTGAGTTCTTCGGTCAATTAAAGAGCACTAGGAAGAAAACCCAATCTGCCGCTGAAAAGGAGACTTCATTTCTCCTAGCCATCGTGGCTCTGAGAAGTGGAAGGGAATTGAGTTGTCAGGTGGGTAAGAAGATGACACGTAAAACCCGGAACTGTGCCCTAACGCCATTTTCCACACTTATTCTCAGGATGTTTGAACTCACGACCTCATTTTGAGGTTCATACCACTGAACAATGTAAAGAATACCAATGCATTATAATGCATTATATAATATATAATATTATATTATAATGTTGTGCATTATAATGCAATAATAATAATAATATATCGCATTTCGGTAAGCTAAAATTTGAACGGAGATTAGGCCTCTTTTGCGATTCACACTCGTGTTTCTGATTTATCGTACGTCCAACCCTTAATTCTCGTAGGGAGCGAACGGTTTGTCCAACAAAGCTCCGCGTAGTCTCAAAAAATTCTAAAAATTATCATTTTTATTCGATTTTTGGATTTTACGTGCCTTGAAACGTAAACCAACAAATTTTTATGGGGTGTTAAACATGTTTTTTTCTTTGTCGATTCCAAAGGTTCATTATTGAAAATATTAAACCAAAACATGCTAGAAAGTTTGACTTCGAAATTTGATTTTGATGGTGACCTCAATGGTAAGTGTAGGTACTTTGGAATAAAAGACAAATTAAAGGAAATTTGTATAAATTTGGATATCTACATTGCTAGTTTTGTCTGGTTTTGTCTTACAGCCAAACGGCTAGATCTTTTTTTACAAAATTAAGTACGATTCTAGTCGATATGCCCTAGGCTATTTTAGAACCTTTTGTGCATTGCGCAATGGTGCTTAATATTCCAACGACTGGTCCGATTTCTTTTTTTTTTTGGAGAGAATATAACTTTATTGTCAATTTTTGACATCACAGTTGTGCTTACAATCTACTATAGTAATACAAAGATTAATTTACATGAAATATCTCTTAGGTGCAGCCCATTGGCTGTCCTACACCAGTATTTGGTTTTTATTTTAGATTACAATAATTATTTAGTAAAATTTAGTAAATTAATAACAGTAAATAAATATAGAAACAAGAAATAATAGATAGGATAAGAAGTAGTTAAGGTATTAAGGAATCCTGAGGTCGCTTCCTCTTTAGGCGCCTTCTTCCAGGAGGTTGTGGTGGGTTTTGGGGGATGTAAGCTATAAGTGCATTGGCGTGTTCCATCATACTTGAATTCAGCTTTCGATATGCAGTTCGAATGACTTCTTGAACGGTTGGTATATTCAAGTCATTGTGAAGTGTGGAGTTGCGAATGTACCAGGGTGCTCCACATATCATTCGGAGAACACGATTTTGGGTCACTTGTATTTTATTAATGTGACTCACAGCAGCAGATCCCCACAGACCGCAAGAGTACTCCCAGATAGGTCTAATCAGCGAAAGGAATAGGAGTCGCTTTGTTGACAAACTCATCGGAGAATTTTCGCGTAGAAGGGGCTTTAATTGAATGATTCTTTGCCTTATTTTGTTTACTAGATATTTTATGTGAGGCCCCCATGTTAACGTTTTGTCCAAGTAGACACCTAGGTAGCGAACCTTCGTGTCCTGAGGAATTGGGCTGTTATTGATGAGAAGGGTGTCCTGAGTATTAATTCTTCGCTTTGTGAAAGGGATCATGACGGACTTTGAGGCATTCATTTTAATCCTCCACTTTGAGCACCAGTTACTTGTTGTATCAAGGGCTGTTTGAATTTTTGTCGTTGCTTCGCAAAGGGAGTTGTTCACATGAAGAAGAGCCACATCATCTGCAAATTGTGCTAGAGTTGTGTCCTCCATTTGAGGTAGGTCATGGGCATATAAGAGGTACAGAAATGGCGCAATGACGCTACCTTGGGGAACACCTGCACGGATTGGTTTGGAGGAGGATACTGCGCCGTCGAGTCTCACTGAGAATGTACGTGACGATAGGTATGACTGCACCAATCTGTAATATGTGTCCGGTAGGTGAAGTTTGATTTTATAGAGGAGTCCGATTTCGTTGATAATTTGTGCACCGTGCTTATAACTACCTTCAAAACGGAAAGATTGACTTTCAAGGGCATTTTTAGCATTTTGCTCGTTAGGTACTTTTTTGAAGGTACGATCTCGTCGTCAAAATTATTTTTAACGTGGATTACCAATGGGGTTGGCAATGTATATATTGAGAGACTACATTCCAGCGAGACTACAATCCGACGATTATATCTGTGAGATTGAAGTTTACCATCAACAAGTCTTAAGCAATAAAGAATGTCACAATTTTATAACTATTGACATGCTGAATAACAAAACTAGCAAAATTAATTTTTTGAAAAATCGTGGTGGAAGCGGATTTTGAAATTTACTTTTGCGCCTCAACCCTTCACTTTTGCAGTGTACTTTTTATGTACAATCAAACTATGAAGTTTGTTTTGAGAGTTCGTTCATTCAAGGAAAACAACGAAATTACTGTTAAATACAGTTTTTAGGATTCAATCCCCTAGACGGCTTACGAATTGGATCACCATTGAGCATAATAGCACGTGTGCAACCGCACGAATACATTTTCAAGAAACACTAATTTCTCACAATCTATGGATTTGGCATTGTCTACATTCAGAAGACAGCTGGGAGCTCACTCGAAGATGGTTGCTAAATGAGTACGCAGATATATTGTAGCTTACATTCTACGTAACTTTGGAGGATGCAAACTTACCTGGGATAGGTGCACTCCACTCAATATTATTGTCATTTTTCAGGTCCTCTGTGACGGCCATTCCAACGAAATGCTTCATGTTCTCTGGAACAGAAAACTGTGACTATATAATAATTACCTTTTCAACTTCTCGTACTAAATTCACAAGAGAAAAGAAGAAAAATAATGCGATACACAAAGAGTAAAAAAGGCTTCCACTTCATATCTGGTCTGAACTTAGATCTAGTCTTGTTGGATGATAAATATACGAATACCATCACAAATCATTGCTCAAAGGTTTATTATTTTCTGTACAGACCACCCTTCTGTATAGATCACTGGTTCTCCATCAATAGCACCTACCACCACCTTCTCCCTTGACCTTCCCTCTAAAATTTCAGCTTCCTGCGTTCAACAGGAGAGAAAATGGCCTTGGAGCTCACTCAGCTGATCAGTGACCACTCATGCGCCTTCAGCATTCTCCATTGACCCGCCCTCTCAAATTTCAGGTTCCTGCGTTCAACAGGAGAGGAAATGGCCTTGGAGCTCACTCAGCTGATCAGTGACCACTCAGGCGCCTTCAGCATTCTCCCTTGACCTTCCCTCTCAAATTTCAGGTTCCTGCGTTCAACAGGGGAGGAAATGGCCTTGGAGCTCACTCAGCTGATCAGTGACCACTCAGGTGCCTTCAGCATTCTCCTTTGACCCGCCCTCTCAAATTTCAGGTTCCTGCGTTCAACAGGAGAGGAAATGACCTTGGAGCTCACTCAGCTGATCAGTGACCACTCAGGCGCCTTCAGCATTCTCAATTGACCCGCCCTCTCAAAATTCAGGTTCCTGCGTTCAACAGGAGAGAAAATGGCCGTGGAGCTCACTCAGCTGATCAGTGACCACTCAGGCGCCTTCAGCATTCTCCTTTGACCCGCCCTCTCAAATTTCAGGTTCCTGCGTTCAACAGGAGAGAAAATGGCCTTGGAGCTCACTCAGCTGATCAGTGACCACTCAGGTGCCTTCAGCATTCTCCTTTGACCCGCCCTCTCAAATTTCAGGTTCCTGCGTTCAACAGGAGAGGAAATGACCTTGGAGCTCACTCAGCTGATCAGTGACCACTCAGGCGCCTTCAGCATTCTCAATTGACCAGCCCTCTCAAATTTCAGGTTCCTGCGTTCAACAGGAGTGGAAATGGCCTTGGAGCTCACTCAGCTGATCAGTGACCACTCAGGCGCCTTCAGTATTCTCCATTGACTTTTGATTATGGAAATTTGATTACTGGTTACGCAGAAGGCAAAACTGTATACAAATCGAAGAAATGAACAGCGATCGCATTTTAGTCAGAAAAAATTTCAACGGAGATTAGACCTCTTTTGCGATTCACACTCATGATTCTGTTTTATCGAAGGAAAACCTTCAAGTACTCGTAGGGACCGAACGGTTTGCCCTACAGAGCTCCGGGTGGTCTCAACAATTTTTAAAAATTCAGTACTATTTAAAATTAGTGAAAAAACGATACCTTTATTTCGAGAGTTTTCGAGCTAGGGCACTCTTGAAAATTTCAACCCTTAATTTCCACCCCTTAGAAGTGACCTACATCAACCAAAAGCTTCGCGGCACAACTAGACCCCAAATGGGGCCCATATACCAAATTTCATCGAAATCGGTCCATGGTAACTAAGAAAAGTGCCGCGTACGGCGTACGGCGTACGGCGTACGGCGGACGGACGGAAATTTTTTTATTCGATTTTCGTATTCTACGTACCTTGAAAAGTAAAACATCAAATTTTGAGGGGGGGTTAAAATTTTTTTTTTCTTGCTCGATTCCAAAGGCTTATTATTGAAAATAATAAACCAAAAGCGTGCGTTTCCGGTCATTATCTTGTAAACCCTGCCCAGGCCTCAATTTCCATCCGATTTGCAAGTTTCTTTTTTTGTTCGACTAAAAAATCGTCCAAATTGCACACTATTTCACCAGAGTATTGAAATATTTTAGTATTAAAAATATATATATTTCTTGCCTGAAATACTAAATAAATTACATTGAGTAAAACAGTTTTCTCGCTTACCAACTGCTTTAAATTGACCTAATGCTTATAAATGGGACGTCCCCTAGGATTCATGCATTACTTAACAATATGTTTTTGTTTGTTTGAGTTAATTCATTTTATTTATAACTGTTATAAGTAACAGCTGCAAAAACATTTACGTTACTATTCGTTAGCACTTGGCTATATCCGCGAGATCGCCACCGTACATTCCCGAACTAGGATAGCTGTTATTCGGATTCAATGGATTTAGATTCAACTATGTAGACAAGCAAACCTCGCTGACACCAACAGCAGTTGAATAAATAAATAAATAAAATATATCATTTTTTTCAGATTTTTTTTTTTTCATTCCGTTGGTGATGATATTCATAGGGGACCATCTACGCGCCAATCTGAACAATTCTAAAAAATGTCATCAAATTTGGAAGAAAAATGTAAGTGTTATGGCCGTGGCAAGGATTTCATGACAGACAGACACTGAACAAAACGCTGCAAATCATTGCTCAAAGGTTTATTATTTTCTGTATAGTTCACCCTTCTGTATAGATCACTGGTTCTCCATCAATAGCACCTACCACCATCTGTATTCTCCGTCGACCTTCCCTCTCAAATTTCAGCTTCCTGCGTTCAATAGGATTGAAAATGGCTTTGGAGCTCACTCAGCTGATCAGTGATCTGAAGAGTGAAGAAGATCTCCTCGAATGCTGAAGACGCCTGGAAGAGCAGTTCCATTCAATAGGACTGAAAATGGCTTTGGAGCTCACTCAGCTGATCAGTGATCTGAGGAGTGAAGAAGATTTCCTCGAATGCTGGAGACGCCTGGAAGAGCACTTCTATTCAATAGGAATAAAAATGGCTTCGGAGCTCACCCAGCTGATCAGTGATCTGAGGAGTGAAGAAGATCTCCTCAAATGCTGGAGACGCCTGGAAGAGCACTTCCATTCAATAGGAGTGAAAATGGCTTTGGAGCTCACTCAGCTGATCAGTGATCTGAAGAGTGAAGAAGATCTTCTCGAATGCTGGAGACGCCTGGAAGAGCACTTCCATTCAATAGGATTGAAAATGGCTTCGGAGCTCACTCAGCTGATCAGTGATCTGAAGAGTGAAGATCTCCTCGAATGCTGGAGACGCCTGGAAGAGCACTTCCATTCAATAGGATTGAAAATGGCTTCGGAGCTCACTCAGCTGATCAGTGATCTGAAGAGTGAAGAGGCCTTTGAGCAATGATTTGCAGCGTTTTTTACCCACAAACATTTTGCTTCCTCACTACCGAAGGTAGGGAAGCTTTGTATTCGTGAAAGAAGTGAAAAAAAAAAAAAAAGTTCTCCAAAATCAAAATTTCCACTTGCTTTTTGCGTTTTAGAGCTTCCCGAACAATTTTGGTTCCATGTCTGTCTGTCTGTCTGTCTGTCGGTCTGTCGGTCTGTCTGTCTGTCGGTCTGTCTGTGGTCAATCCTTGTCCCGGGCAAAACTATACTAACCTGTGGTTCGATTTTGATGAAATTTTCAGGGATTGTGTGGGTTAGGTCCTAGACGGTCCCCTATAAATTTCAGCACCTTCGGACCAATAGGAGCGAGTGCGCATGCGCAAACGTGAATTTCCTGGAACCTCGGTTTCTCGGTTTCTAATGAACCGATTTTGTTCAAATTTGGAGGTTAGTTAGGGACTAACTTCTAAGAGACACCCTATAAGTTTCAATCAGATTGGTCAAGCAATAGCCGCTGCGCATGCGCGAACTTTAAATTTATTGTTACAACCAAAACTCCGCAACTATTCAACCAATTTCGATGAAATTTTCAGGGATTGTGTGGGTTAGGTCCTAGACGGTGGACCGCTAATATTTTGGTATTCAATAACTCTTTGAATCATAATTTTTTCGCCAACTGATTCTATACGTCCATGTTACAATGAGTGAGGAAGCTATACTGCCCACCCAACTTGGCAGACGTTTTTTTTTACCTACCAACTTAATTTTACCTACCAGCTAGGTACTACCTAACACACCATACTGGCTTCACACCTCCAAGTTCAATCAAGTTTATTAGAAAGAACTAAACGCTTCACACTCGATTGGAAAAATAGAAAGCTTCATATGGAAATTTGATTACTGGTTACTCAGAAGGCAAAACTGTATACAAATCAAAGAAAAGAACAGCGATCGCATTTTAGTCCGATAAAATTTGAATGGAGATTAGACCTCTTTTGCGATTCACACTCATGATTCTGTTTTATCGTAAGTACTCGTAGGGACCGAACGGTTTGTCCTACAGAGCTCCGGGTGGTCTCAAAAATTTTTAAAAAGTCCATACTATTTAAAATTGGTGAAAAAACGATACCTTTATTTCGAGAGTTTTCGAGCTAGGGCACTCTTGAAAATTTCAACCCTTAATTTTCACCCCTTAGAAGTGACCTACATCAACCAAAAGCTTCGCGGCACAACTAGACCCCAAATGGAGCCCATATACCAAATTTGAACCAAATCGGTCCAGTGTTGCTAAGAAAGTGCCGCGTACGGCGTACGGCGGACGGACGGAAATTTTTTTATTCGATTTTCGTATTCTACGTACCTTGAAACGTAAAACATCAAATTTTGAGGGGGGTTGAAATTTTTTTTTCTTGCTCGATTCCAAAAGCTTATTATTGAAAATAATAAACCAAAATTGTTCAGGGAGGTCTAAAACGTAAAACGCGAGTGGGAATTTTGATTGTGAAGAACGTTTTGTTTTCAACCTTGGAAAACCTACCGCTACCTCGGTAGACTCGGAAGCAATACTGTAAGAGGCTAGTTGGCACTTGAGGAAGGTGTGAGAGCTTTGAAATAGCAATTTGCGGCTATAGGCCCCCGATTTGAGTTCCCTTAAAACCAAATAGTGTCTGAGGGAAGAGCGGACGTTTCCTGACGAAGGGTGTCGGAAAGTAATTGCATTTCCCCCTCTACTTGCCCCTTTATAACGTTCCTACCACTCCCCCTCTTGCAGCCACAACGTCTGCAATAACGTTGAGCCCAGACTACTTTCCCATTGAGCTAAGTGCTCTAGGGCAGCCGATGTCTCTCACGACGTAAGTGAGAGTTGTTCAGTAAGGAAGACCTCTTCATGCTGAACCCTCATAACGAAGTAATCACTTCTGAATCAGTACCTGTCTCCTACAAAATATATTGCTCGCAAAGCCTAAAATGATTGTAATTTTGTCCACCAGATGGTGGAGACATCAGTAAAATGGAGTCTGGTATACCTGTCTGTGTATGTAATGAATTTCACTATCAATCCGTTTCTGTGTTCTACTAGGCTCTGACTGTTCTTTCTAGGGCAATCGTCTTAATGGGGTCTCAGTCGGTCACCGTTTGTTCCTCTTTCCGGGTTCTAGTATTTCACTAAATTGTAGGGGAAAAAACTTCAAAAGTTGCAGCTAATTTATAAAATTTCAATTACTTTCTTAAATCCTAGAAAATTTCAAATTTAACTACAACTTTTAAAGTTTTTGCCTCTACAATTTAGGGAAATACTAACACGGAACAAGGAAAGCACTAAAGCACAAAGGCGCTTTGCCCACCCATCTTCCACATTTTCTAGCATGGAACATGCTTTAGCCTTGAACTGGTCATACTGGCAAAAAGCGTTTTTCGGGAACGGTAACTAGGAACGGTATCGAGTCACGAAATTTTGCTTAGTCGTTAAAACTGAATGAAGGATCGTGTAAAGTGGCATAACCAATGGAAAAATGCTTTACCCATCACCTAACTGTGCAAAAACGTGACGAAACTGTGAAACGAGAGTAGCGCGGGACTTTGTAATGATTTTTACTTAGGGAAATATATCACCGTTAACTTTCATCTCACGAAAATCGTTCGCCACTCGTTGAAATCCCTAAATTTATGCGTAAATTATATACTGCCAAAACAGCTGTGAATATGGACGAAGCTGAGATATACCTCTGATTTAAAAGAACTGTAAACAACATTCACGGTAAAAACCAACATCGATTTAGTGGATTATATTGATGTTGTTGGTTGGCTTGGTTTTTACGAATGTAATCAAAGGACCTTGCATCCTAGGCGAGATTTTGTAATGAACACGGGCTTTTAGTTGTGATGTGTTCTTCGACGCTTTAGATGTTTTTGATTTCTTAATAATAAGGATACCTTTGTTGTAATTGAGACTGCTTTACAAAGTAGTGAGCAATCGTCTACTTCCACGGAGGAGCGAATAAGGAAGCTCATTTGCAAACTTGTATTATACCAAGAACATTCGAGAAGCTTCGACCGCTAAAGACATGGCTAAAGGAACGGCTAAAGCATGTTCTATGTTTCTTGAATTTTAGCCAAAGGCTCTAAGCAGTAACCATCCGGGATCCAGGGGGCTTGCGAGTTTTTTTTTTAATGTCAGGAAAACTCAAAGTCAACAAAACTATTATTGACCTTCTTGACGATTATAGCTTGGAAATTTCTCGAATAAATCAAAACATTTAGTGTAATAAGCCTTTACTACGGAATTGTGCACTAGTGAAAACTTCTTTTGCGGTTTTTTCAAAATTTCGTTTTTGGACATAGCGCCTTTGTGCTCTAAGGTATTGATATGGTTATTCATCAATAGGCGCTGAGCTACTTGCCCTGCTGTTCTTTCTAGGATGATGGAATCCATTATAATCTGAATACATGGTTATTTATCAATCAGAGCTCTAAGTAACTTATCCTGCTGTTCCTTCTGGGACGATGGATTCGGTATTATCTGAATGTATGGTTATTCATCATTCAAAGCCCTAAGCAACGAATCCCTGCTGTTCTTTCTATGATTATGGAATCCAGTATAATCTGTATACATGGCAACTCATCAATCAGAGCTGTAGGTAACTTATCCTGCGGCACTTCTGGGACTATGAAATTTGGTATAGTATAAAATTTATACTACATTTAATATAGTTATTCATCAATCAGACCTCTAAGCAACTTATTCTGCTGTTCTTTCTGGGACGATGGATTCAGTATTATCTGAAAATATGGTTATTTATCAATCAGAGTCCTATGCAACTTATCCTGCTGTTCTTTCTAGGACCATGGAATCCAGTATAATCTGAAAATATGGTTATTTGTCAATCAGAGCCCTAAGTAATTCATCCTGCTGTTCTTTCTGAGACGATGGATTCATCCTGCTTTTCTTTCGGGGACGATGAAATTCGGTATAGTCTAAATATATAGTAAACAGCAGCTCTAGGCAATTTATCCTGCTGTTCCTTCGGGGTCGATGGAATTCGGTATAGTCTAAATATATACTGAACGCATGGTTATCCAGTCATGTTATAAGCTACTCATACATGTGAGCCCTTCTAAATTAATTTGATAATATCCAGCACGTTCTTTTTAGTTTCAAACATACAGCTGTTGCACTTTTCTAAAATGTGGAGCTTCATAAAAATATAAATTTCCTAAGGTAGGAGAATCATCAAAATTCCTTTGAAAAAATGTAGGTACTTTCTTATACAAAAGATAATGGGAAAATAACGTGGGTTGGACAGTAGTAGGAGGAGGAAAGTGTTCGGAAGGAGTTTCAGAAGGGTATCAGTGGTATGAGGGGGGGGGGGCTTAACTAAAATTGTTTCTCCCGAGGCATCAGGCTTTCTGTTGTCTACCATTGTAAGCACGCTCGGTTTTCCCCAGGCCTTTTCTCCTCCCCTTTCAGTTTGCCCATCGATCCGGACTCTTTTCATTTCAGTCTGAGAAAATTTTCTCTTATCCGAGAAAAATCCCAATTTCTCCGCTCTCTCTCTCTCTCTCTCCCGACAACTGTTTTTGGGGGAAAACCCAGGGAAAGTTATGATATCTGGAAGAGAGTGAGAGAAAACGTCACCCCTTTCACGGCTGTAGAAATAAGACCGACTAACCTATCAGGTATTTTAAAGGTACCTACTGGCAACGCGGCTTTTCAGAGCGTTTTTCGTTGACAAGTCCGAAAATTCTCGGGATTTTCGTTCGGGTTTTTATACGGCCTCCTACAACTCCAACGGCTGATCCCACAACTTTTGGACTTCCACATCTATACATTTGGAGAACGGGGTTCTTACAAGATTATTTGTAAGAAAGGTAGAGGAACCTTGTGTATGTGTAGGAGGTTAAGGGAAAAGTTAAGGGAAAAGTACGAAAAGTTTCTTCACATTAAACAATGTAGTTTCGAATTATTTAGTTTGAAACTGATTAATTGTATTATTGAGCGCTACTACAATATAACACTGTAGTAACTGAATGCGATTTATCTATTTATTTTATCTTATTATTATCTATCTATCAAACGTATTTAGGCTCCTTCCAAAATTAAAGTGCCAAGCCACAAACTACCCACCGAATTCGAAAGTAATCGTGAAAATTAGATAGTGAAAAAATCGCAATTACGCGTGCTCACACCAGAGTGATGAAACTCAAAGGGGACAGGCAGGACGCTAACTTCTACCATCTCCTGAAAATTTATTCAAAATCCATGATGATTCATGTTGTTATACGGTTAACCAGAAAGCTCTGAAACGCTAACAAAATGTTGATTTCGGAATGCCTAAATATTTTTGATCTGCTACTCAAATACCATACCCCTAGTGAGGAAAAAAGTCTTCCTAGTTTGGTGGAGTGAGTGGTACAGCTTCCTCAAAAACAATTACATCCACCTATAGAATTTGTTGGCGGAAAAATCTTGAAGTTACTAGGAAACGAATAAAATGATTAATGTGAAACACGAAATTGATAGTTTCAAAAATGTATAGAAACACATCAACTTGGTTGGTTTTCTTCACTTTTTTTTAAATTAGATTTTTTAGATTGTAATCTACTGAATGGCTTCTGTTGATAAGAAACCCAATCTCAACTACCCTCAAAATGTGAATCAAATCGGAAGCTAAGATCGATCATTTTTTTTAAATCGATTTTTTGGTGGAACAAATCCCACTTTTTAACACAAAATGTGTTATTTGTCCGCGTCTGCAACCGTGTCCATCCATTCAGGTGAGTGTTTTATCGGATACTTACCTCGAAATAAAGATTTGTTAACCCTCAACGAACAGATAGGCGGCACTGAGTACCTCCTCCTAGGAAGCAGTGCAATGATCTTGAGAGATGTGCTCTTTAGACTCCCTACACCTTCTAACCTCTAACCCAATCCTCCCATCCAGACCTATAATCTCACTCAATCCTCGAGATTACTTATTGTTCGGTACGTAACGGTTTAAGTGCAAAAAACGCTGTTGCAATGAACTCAGTGTAGTGGTGTACCCAGTGGACTCAAAATGTTTAGCTTCACAGTTTAATAATTTTTTCTGCTAACATTCATTTGAAGCTATATTGGTTTATTATTTTCAATAATAAGCCTTTGGAATCGAGCAAGAAAAAAAAAATTTAACCCCCCCTCAAAATTTGATGTTTTACGTTTCAAGGTAAGTAGAATACAAAAATCGAATAAAAAAATTTCCGTCCGTCCGCCGTACGCCGTACGCCGTACGCGGCACTTTTCTTAGCAACACTGGACCGATTTGGTTCAAATTTGGTATATGGGCTCCATTTGGGGTCTAGTTGTGCCGCGAAGCTTTTGGTTGATGTAGGTCACTTCTAAGGGGTGAAAATTAAGGGTTGAAATTTTCAAGAGTGCCCTACCTCGAAAACTCTCGAAATAAAGGTATCGTTTTTTCACCAATTTTAAATAGTATTGTATTTTTAAAAAATTTTGAGACCACCCGGAGCTCTGTAGGACAAACCGTTCGGTCCCTACGAGTACTTGAAGGTTTTCCTTCGATAAAACAGAATCATGAGTGTGAATCGCAAAAGAGGTCTAATCTCCATTCAAATTTTATCGGACTAAAATGCGATCGCTGTTCATTTCTTCGATTTGTATACAGTTTTGCCTTCTGCGTAACCAGTAATCAAATTTCCATATGAAGCTTTCTATTTTTCCAATCGAGTGTGAAGCGTTTAGTTTTGACATTTTCATGTCTTTCATATGGCACATAAAAAAAAAATCGTCACGAAATTTGTTGCGACGAAATTTGTCCCAAGTCGCCACAATGATGATTATGACCATCAGAAGTGAAGTTGTTAGGTACTTTACAGTTAGGTAGGTACTTTACAGTTGATATTACCAGATCAGCTGAGTCGAAAATTGAGCTCCCAGATCAGCTGAGTCGAAAATTGAGCTCCCAGATCAGCTGAGCCAAAAATCGAGCTCCCAGATCAGCTGAGTCGAAAATCGAGCTCCCAGATCAGCTGAGTCGAAAATCGAGCTCCCAGATCAGCTGAGTCGAAAATCGAGCTCCCAGATCAGCTGAGTCGAAAATCGAGCTCCCAGATGTCTCGGGAGGGGAGGGGGGGGGGGGGCATGAAAATGTTTCAATGTGTTGCAGACTCGTATGCAAGCGTTTCCTTTCTTCAAGTTGGTTGATGGTAACAATGGCAAAGCCGTGTTCTTTGCAAAAGAGTGATTTATATAGAAAAATAATGAACCTTTGTGTAATAATTTGCATCGTTTATTTTCAATAAAATAAACCGTCGTTTTTCTTTTCCCTTCACTGGTAGACCCCGGAGCGCGGCGCTCCTTCAGCCCATTTTTCGAATACTGTGGTTCACAGTGGCTATACTGAGGGCTGTGATTCACAGTTCCCTCCTAGAAACCACCTCTACGCAGGACCGTACCCTCCTCTCAGTCCCCAAAACCGCTCAGGGTTAGTGAGAATCGGTTTCTTGCACTAAAATGTGAATGTGTCAGATCGCTGTTAAGTCTGAGCGCTCTTCCGATCCCAAGAAATGGCTTCAGTGGTCTGAGGAAGATTCTGACGATATGGCAGAACGTACATCTTGGAACGTACATCTTGGAGCTCACTCAGCTGATCAGTGACCACTCAGGCGCCTTCAGCATTCTCCATTGACCCTGCCTCTCAAATGTCAGCTCCCTGCGTTCAACAGGAGAGGAAATGGCCTTGGAGCTCACTCAGCTGATCAGTGACCACTCAGGCGCCTTCAGCATTCTCCATTGACCCTGCCTCCGTAACGCTTTAAAGGGATCTGTTGGATGAAGATACCTATTTTCCTCTCACGATCATGTTGACATCTCATTTGTTGCTCACATCATACTCGTATGTTAGTAAACATGCGCATAATTCAGCTTTCCGTACAGGTGCATTCATATGGGACCGTGTACCATGATTAATAAATTGAGAGCTTTCCAATGAGTGGTGAACGATTTTTGTGGGGTGGAAAATGAGGAAGTTAGTTTTCCCTAGGAACGATTGGTTGTACGTGAAAATCATCAGAAAATTCCCGCGTGACGTTCCCCTCGTGACGCTCCCCTCGTTACAATGCCCGCGTTACAATGCCCGCGTGACGATTTTTCATTTATGTGCCATAGTAAAGACATAAAATGTCAAAAATAATAAACCTTTGTGTAATAATTTGCAGCGTTTTTCTAAAAGGTAACAACTATGTCAATAATGAACGATATAATTACAAGAAAGGTACCTACCAGGGTAGGCTCGTATTAAATGAGGTTTAAGATAGTAAATATGGTTTTCATCAATAGCACCTACCACCATCTGTATTCTCCCTCGACCTTCCCTCTCAAATTTCAGCTTCCTGCGTTCAATAGGAGTAAAAATGGTTTTGGAGCTCACTCAGCTGATCAGTGATCTGAAGAGTGAAGAAGCCTTTGAGCAATGATTTGCAGCGTTTTTTACCCACAAACATTTTTTTTTACCTACCAACTTTTTTTTACCTACCAGCTAGGTACTACCTACCACACCATACTGGCTTCACACCTTCACAATCAAGTTTATTAACCCTCCAGTGGTAGACCTAATCTCATCTCGCAAAAGGTAGACCCAGGAGCGCGGCGCTCTTTCAGTACTTCCTCCCGAAAAAATCAATATTTATCATATTTTTTAATTGTTTTCGGTCAGAGTGAGATACTCAACTCATCTCCTGGTGTATCTGAAAATGTTCAATGAAAAACATATTGGTAAAAAAGTTTTTTTTTATTGAACTCAGAAATACGTACTGGTAAAAATAGGTTTTGCTCAACTCTGAAACACAAATAACTGAGCAATCAAAATTTAACTAATCAAAGCCGTTTCAGTCAGATGTACGTTCTGCCATATCGTCAGAATCTTCCTCAGACCACTGAAGCCATTTCTTGGGATCAGAAGAGCGCTCAGACTTAAGAGCGATCTGACACATTCACATTTTAGTGCAAGAAACCGATTCTCACTAACCCTGAGCGGTTTTTGGGACTGAGAGGAGGGTACGGTCCTGCGTAGAGGTGGTTTCTAGGAGGGAACTGTGAATCACAGCCCTCAGTATAGCCACTGTGAACCACAGTATTCGAAAAATGGGCTGAAGGAGCGCCGCGCTCCGGGGTCTACCAGTGAAGGGAAAAACTAAACACTTCACACTCGATTGAAAAAATAGAAAGCTTCATAAGGAAATTTGATTTTCAGGGATTGTGCGGGTTAGGTCTTAGACGGTCCCCTATCAATTTCAGCACCTTCGGACCAATAGAAGCGAGTGCGCATGCGCAAACATGAATTTCCTGGAACCTCGGTTTCTCGGTTTCTAATGAACCGATTTTGCTCAAATTTGGAGGTTAGTTAGGGACTAACTTCTAAGAGAGATCCTATAAGTTTCAATTAAATTGGTCAAGCAATAGCCGCTGCGCATGCGCCAACTTTAAATTTATTGTTACAACCAAAACTCTGCAACTATTCAACCAATTTCGATGAAATTTTCAGGGATTGTGTGGGTTAGGTCCTAGACGGTGGACCGCTAAATAAAATTCTACGTTGAAAATACAAATATCATACTACTCGTGCCCACACTTACTTCCAGGTTCCCGTGTAAATTTCTTCTTTTATTGTGTGATCAAATGTTGTGGTCTGCAGGTCAATTAATGTTGAAACCAAATTGACCCCTCATCACAGTCTCTTTTGCATCTTTCTTTCTGTCATCGAGTTAGTGGTCCACAGGTCAGTTTTGAGATGAAAATTGGCACTTCGCGTTTTTTGAATGCGCCCAACTAGGATTTTACAATGCGAATTTTTCGCCAACTGATTCTATACGTCCATATTACAATGAGTGAGGAAGCTATACTGCCCACCCAACTTGGCAGATGTTTTTTTTACTTACTTACTTTTTTTCACTTACTACTATTATAAAAAAGAATATTAAATAAAAAAATATAAAAAAATAATATTATTCTTTGTTTTATTGGTTTGATCCTCGAAAATAACATCAACTGGAGTGTCCCTAGATTTCATTTCACAATAATCAATGTGTCTCATGATCAAATTAATATCACTGGCGGCCAGAAACCTCCGATGGAAACTTTTTGTATGCGATACCTACGGACTATATTCATAGGGAACCATCCTGGCTCCTACCTACGCGGTGCCTGAAAATTCTCTCGTAAGTTCGCCTGATGTTCTACCTACTGATTTGAATGAAATATAATTTAATGACAATCGTTCTCGAGTACGAACAGTAGTTTGATCAAATCCACAGGATTTGTCTAACGATTTATGGAATCATCAGTACTGGAATAATTTTCAATTTTAATAATAATAAGGGTTTAAGTAAAAACTATTGTTCATTTGGTCATGCCATGTACCTTATGTGCAGACTTGAGCTGGTAAGCTGCACATCATAGAAGTTGTATAAGTTGTGCTGTGAAAAGTTTTACGTTTCGCGTCCTCATGGCGCTGAAGTGGTAAGCATGTAATTAACTACTAAGCTCAGCACCCTACCAGAACTCGGAAGAGTTGAGAACTCCTCTAGAGAGGGATGGTGTGAAAGCTCTTCTCTAGAATGAGAAGGTTCACTTAGAAAAGACTTCTTTTCTTCCCGAGGTCTCTCATGAAGGGCCGACCTGAATAGCCGTCCCACTTGAACCAACCAAGTCAACTCGGGATTGCCGGCCTCCACACACGAAACAGCTTGTCGACTCATCAAAGGCTTCCTATCTCTTATGACCTGTTCAGAACCTTGATCTTCTATAGGGTGAGCCCGTGTTGCGCCCATGCAAATCATCCGAGAACAGTATTCAGCCATCCATATTCAACTTGTTCAACCATCCGTTTCCTCGAGTCTTCCATATTCTAGGACTTAACACTTCCTGTCAAAAACAATGCTTCCGTTGCGATTTTGCCATCTCTCGTTGTAAACACAAAACTCCCTCAGAATATCCCTCTCAAATTTCAGTCATCGGACCAGTAGCATGAGCGAACATGGTTTCTTCCGCTATAATCGCTCGTTGTTGTTTACATTTGCAGGGTAGTTAGGTGCTGGCCCTTAAATAATTTCCCATTGGTTTCAATAACGGCCCGACCTGTATGAACCACGGCACTTGAGAATTACATCTAATTTGGGCTTGTACGTTTTATTGACTATTTTCGTTCAGGCGCAGAACCCTCCATTGGATCAACATACAGAAAACGTGAAGTTGTAACTGTAACGTTTTTTGGGGGTGAGTTGGAGTGGAGAGAACACGAACTTTCTCTAGAGGCGATGTTTTGTTAGAACGAGAAAAACAGAGAGTAAGAGGAAAATCAACCACAAATGGATCGAGACAACACTGATGGGAACACAAACTGCTGGCTTGCTATTTACTAAAAACTTCGGAGATATCCAATAGAAAGATACATAGGTATAGTGGGATAGAATCTGCATGCTCTACTACAAAACTGGCAGTGCAAAGGATCAATGTAATTAAGAAGGAGATTCGCTGCGAGATCGACTAAGTTTTTTCTATTATTAATATTAAATAATTTAGAAATAATTATTAAAATTTTTATTTTTAATGTAGATGGTTTTTTACCGGAGGAATATGGTCCCAATGTATCAAAATGCTCGGAGAATCAAAATGACCTCGTTAAAATGTCCAACTTATCAAACTATTCCATACATCCAAATGCTAAGATATCAATACTTCCAACGTATCAATACTGTCCGTTTCAAACTATCTAATGTCAACATTTTCTACTTACCAAAATGTCAACATGACCGAAATAGTATCAAAATGAACGTGAAATCTTCGTAACAACAATAAAAATTTTTATCCGTTGTTATATGCTACACATCTAGTTGTAAGTTGGGTTGCCGGAATATAGAAATTCGTATTTGAAACGGAGGAGTTGAATGGTAGGACCTCGTACTTCACTTTAAACGTAATATTTCTAATGAGCTGCTTACATCCCAAAAGGAAGGGGATGAAATTTGGTTTGCAAGGGTTGGAAACCGGAGGATGAATTCGTATTTGTGGGAGTGACGATAATGTCGAGCCGATTATTGCCTATTCGAACCCGCATGCATAAGATTACAGCAGACCGATTGATACTTCTGCACAATGCACATGCATAAACATGAGTAATAGAAACAAAACATTCCAACTGGCATCATTTATACTTCTATTTTGCTTCCGAGTCTACCAAGGTAACAGAAGTTTTGTTTTCACTTTTGAAGGCTGAAAAAACAAGTACTCAAAAATCAAAATTTCCATTCGCGTTTTACGTTTCAGACCTTCCTGAACAATTTTGATTTCGTGTATGTGTGTCTTTCTGTCATGAATTCCTTGCTTCAGCCATAACTTCTACATTTATCATCCGATTTCGATGAAATGTTTAGGGATTGTGCGGGTTGGAGTCTGGATGGTTCCCTATGAAAATCATTACCCCCGGGCTGATAGTAGCCGCTGCGCATGCGCAAACATGAAATTCTTGCCACAGCCATAACTTCTGCAATTTTCATTCGATTTTGATGGAAATTTTCAGGGGTTATGTGGATTAATTTGTAGATGGTCCCCTATGAAAATCATTGTTCCCTGACTTTAACGACTGGGTTGTAATGATTTCGAATGCACACAAATGCAATGATTTCAGACATATTAGTCTTCCGAGAAATCATCAAGCAACCAGGCAAAGTTATTACTGTTATCAAACTCCTTAGTAATCATCCATCAAATTGGTCATTTCGTTATTTTGGTGAATCTTCGAAACGATGGTCGGCTTAATTCAAATCGACCTTGTTGAAAATTGTGGCGGATGGAAGTGACTGCATAATTCGGAAGGGAAGACCTAAATGAATTTATGATCCAAGTTCGGCGTCTTCCGACCTGGGAAACTCCGTTCACAGACTCTAGTTAACTGCAAATTTTAACGACGGCCTCAACTTATTACTCCACGAGTTTCAAAGTCGTATTTCAGGTTGTTGCAATAGCCTTGGTGGATACGAGCTCTGCGAATTCGATTATAGATGTAAATTTGCCGTATAGCTGAATGTTTCCCGGTTTTAATAACGATAGCACCTCACATACATCGTGACTTCATACTCTTATTGTTTTTCAACTCGAAATACCATCAACGTGGTAGAGAAAATCCAATTTTTTATTCGGGGTATTTATCAGTGGTACAACTCAATAATATAATCGAGCATTAGTACACCATAATTGCATGCATAATTGTGACCCACCAATGTGAGGAAGCTATACTTCCCACCCAACTTGGCAGACGTTTTTATGGACTGTATGAAACTGTTTTTCATGGACTCCTGTCTTTTCGATCGAGATAGGAAAACTATTGTTATCTCTATGCTTGCCCATTGAAAAGTGCCTCCTATCGGAGAGATCATACAGTCGTTGAATGCGATAGGTCATGGCGTGTATGTGAAGAGGCTATTGTGCTTGAATGCTTGTTTCGAATGAATTCTCTTTTCAGCCTCTCGAACGATCGACCAGCTGAGCCGAACCAGAACGCGTCAACGTCCGGCTGTCCCCGCCTGAACAAAGGGACTCAGCCAACTCGCTTTATGCGTCTGTCGACCATTTCGATTTGAATGTTTCCTTAGGTCTTGAAGTCATTTTGATCAGAAACACGAGTGTGAATCGCAAAAGAGGCCGAATCTCCGTTCAAATTTTGGCTGACCAAAATGCGATCGATGTTTTTCTTCATGTTGGATGGTTGGTGGCTTTGCAGACGAGTGATCAATGTAAAAATTAATAAACCGTTGTGTGATAATTTGTAGCGTTTATTTATTTATTTTTATTCGATTTTTGGATTCTACATGTACTTTGTACTTTGAAATGTACTTCTACATGTACTTGTACTTTGAAATGTAAACCATCAAATTTTGAAGGGGTGTTTAAAAAATTGAAAAATTAACCAGAATTGTATATTTAAAAAAAAACTCAAAAACTTGAAATTCGTGTGAAAATTTTGATTTTGAAACACCGATATTTCCTTGACGAATACAAAGCTTTCTTCATGCCTTCCGCCTGTTAGAAGCATAAGTTGTTCGAAAAAATTAATTACCGTCGCAATTTTGCCTTATAATTTTAGAGTTTAAGAGTATTTTTGGTGAGTTTTGACGATATTCCATCTAAAATTTTGGTTTATTATTTTCAATAATAAGCCTTTGGAATCGAGCAAGAAAAAAATTTTTTTAACCCCCCCTCAAAATTTGATGTTTTACGTTTCAAGGTACGTAGAATACGAAAATCGAATAAAAAAATTTCCGTCCGTCCGCCGTACGCCGTCCGCCGTACGCCGTCCGCCGTCCGCCGTCCGCCGTACGCGGCACTTTTCTTAGCAACACTGGACCGATTTGGTTCAAATTTGGTATATAGGCTCCATTTGTGGTCTAGTTGTGCCGCGAAGCTTTTGGTTGATGTAGGACACTTCTAAGGGGTGAAAATTAAGGGTTGAAATTTTCAAGAGTGCCCTAGCTCGAAAACTCTCGAAATAAAGGTATCGTTTTTTCACCAATTTTAAATAGTACAGAATTTTTAAAAATTTTTGAGACCACCCGGAGCTCTGTAGGACAAACCGTTCGGTCCCTACGAGTATTTGAAGGTTTTCCTTCGATAAAACAGAATCATGAGTGTGAATCGCAAGAGAGGTCTAATCTCCATTCAAATTTTATCGGACTAAAATGCGATCGCTGTTAATTTCTTCGATTTGTATACAGTTTTGCCTTCTGCGTAACCAGTAATCAAATTTCCATATCAAGCTTTCTATTTTTCGAATCGAGTGTGAAGCGTTTAGTTCTTTCTAATAAACTTGATTGTGAAGGTGTGAAGCCATTATAGTGTGGTAGGTAGTACCTACCAATAGTTGGTAGGTAAAAAAAAGTTGGTAGGTAAAACAATGTTTGTAGGTAAAAAACGCTGCAAATCATTGCTCACTGATCAGATCACTGATCAGCTGAGTGAGCTCCGAAGCCATTTTCAATCCTATTGAATGGAGGTGCTCTTCCAGGCGTCTCCAGCATTCGAGGATATCTTCTTCACTCCTCACATCACTGATCAGCTGAGTGAGCTCCAAAGCCATTTTCAATCCTATGTAATGGAGGTGCTCTTCCAGGCGTCTCCAGCATTCGAGGAGATCTTCTTCAATCCTCACATCACTGATCAGCTGAGTGAGCTCCGAATCCATTTTCAATCCTATTGAATGGAAGTGCTCTTCCAGGCGTCTCCAGCATTCGAGGAGATCTTCTTCACTCTTCAGATCACTGATCAGCTGAGTGAGCTCCGAAGCCATTTTCAATCCTATTGAATGGAAGTGCTCTTCCAGGCGTCTCCAGCATTCGAGGAGATCTTCTTCACTCTTCAGATCACTGATCAGCTGAGTGAGCTCCGAATCCATTTTCAATCCTATTGAATGGAAGTGCTCTTCCAGGCGTCTCCAGCATTCGAGGAGATCTTCTTCACTCTTCAGATCACTGATCAGCTGAGTGAGCTCCGAAGCCATTTTCAATCCTATTGAACGCAGGAGCTGAAATTTGAGAGGGAAGGTCAAGGGAGAATACAGATGGTGGTAGGTGCTGTTGATGGAGAACCAGTGATCTATACAGAAGGGTGATCTATACAGAAAATAATAAACCTTTGAGCAATGATTTGCAGCGTTTTGTTAATACACTGCTATATCATTCCACTCGTCCGCCGTTGAGAGAAACGCAAATTTCCTCCTACGCGGCACGTCTTGAATAATTCTTGCGCGCACTCCACACTGAGCACTAGCTCATCTACTCGTGTAAAATGTATGCTCACTCAGCGCTATGTATCACGATTTCTGTCTAAATAGGACTCGTGTGTAGTCGAATTTCCGCCTTTCGTAGAATGAGCTGAATACACAACGAAGGGAGAAGGATAGAAATGTCCGTACATTTTCATTCTTGAATAGTTGATATTCTTCCTATTCCAGTTACTCTCGGTGCTGAACAAAGTCAGGCAGCTTTTTTAAGTTTGCAATTCAGAGGTACTCAGAAGTTTGAAAGAAAAATGTAAATCTTTGCGAACAACATCAGGCACGGATGGAAAGTGTGAGACCAAAGTTTCCCCTTCAGCCAACTTGAAAAATTAATTCGTCCGATTATAACATGCGGGTATTGTGATTCAAAAATCGGTATAAATGTGTTGAAGTTTCTGAATGTAGAAAACTAGCAGCTTAATCAAGAAGTTAATGTTTCCAAACAATGATAAATAAATAAATAAACTGGAATTCCCATGTTGGGTATCGTAGATCATGGATTTTAAAATGCTCTTCAATTTCGAGGCTCGCATGCCGCTAGAAGTGTTATGGTGGATAAGGGTGAAGGGGGAGGAGGGAGAGACCCCGGTTTCTTGCCTAAAATACTAAATAAATAAAAAGAAACAGTTTTATCGCTTACCAACTGGTTTAAATCGACCTTATGCTTATCCAATGGGACGTCCTCTGGAATGCATGCATTACATAACAATATGTTTTAAACGTTTCATACCGAAATCGTTTACTGTTCAATATATTTTTTCAACTGAATTTCTATAGATCTATAGGTTTTGATTAAAAAATACATCTTCATTTATGATCCCTTCCCGAGGTGGAAATCCCTGGTGTGGAAACTTTTTTAAAATGGTCTTACTATTGAATTGTTAATAAATTGAAACTATCTACTCAATACTAGGAAGTGTCTATAATATTATCAATCAAAAAGTTAGTGCCGGTATATTTATTTATTTTATGATATTAATATTTATTATTTATTGAAGTTGTTCACCGGCATATATTTATTATCAGTTGCCGTTTTATGGTACTGCCCTTAATTTTTTCTCGAATAACAAAATTTTTCATGACTCCCAGGAGTAAAAAAATATATATTGTTATGTATATTTGTTATATGTGTTTGTGTATATGCCAAAATACACACAACATTTTTTTTTAAATCAAGTCTAGTTTGGTCAACCCATCATCCAGATACATTCAACTCTACTAGACAAAGCATACTCTCAGTTGTAATGATGTTATTGTGTCAAAAGAAGAAGAAGTTTCCGATCTCATTCCCTATCAAATTGACTGAGATTGATTGGTTAATCTACATAACACTCCATGACATTTCATACACGTGTACATCGACAATGTACCCACCCAACTTGACTGGAGTTATTAATAAATTTCGTTTCATTCATTTCACAATTAGTGTTCATTGATTTTGAACTGCAGAGTCTTATGGAACATGATTTTTCCCGAATTTGATCTTTCGAGGATTTAAAGTCCTCCAAATACGAATCACCTCGTTCCAAGTAGCTATGTTAGAAACAAATGGTTGAGCAATGGATGCGTTCCGGGGGATGTCCCATTGGATAAGCATTAGGTCAATTTAAACCATTAGGTAAGCGATTAAACTTCAAGTTTTGTTTACCTTCCTGCTGCACAAAACTCTTTCACTCGATGTATTTCTAGCGGTATGCAAGCATCGAAATTGAACAGCATTTCAAAATCCATGATCTAAGATACACAACAAGCGAATTCGAGTACCCCCCCCCCCCCCCGTCAATGGTACCACTCTGGCACCAAAGCGGTAATACGTCGTAACGTTGAACTTTCATCTGTTAGTTTTGGTAGGCAGTTCGTCGAAGTTCACATCCATATTCAAGGTGAAACACACAAAAACCCACGAAATATGCGGATTGTGGTGTCCGGGTACCACTGATTTGTTCCATGGTAGTACAATGAATAATTCATGAGAATCCAGAGTTATAATAATAATGCCCTTCAATTTGTATTGATGTATTGAATGTATGAAATATGAAAACAATGTATAGAAAAATCGCGTAATTTGGGATCCTTCACTCGCCTCCTTCCATTGCTTATGTCGATACTCACGTGAAATAATGTGATATTCAGAAATTATTGGAGTCGAACGAAAAAATATACGCAATTCGGTTGGAAATTGAGTGCAGGGCAGAGTACACAAAATTTCGTCACACATACGCACACAGACATTCACCTATGATTTTTTCGCGGATTTTGATTCAGAATGGTCTAAAACGGATTAGTATGAGGCTATTTGTTTCTGTTGAGTGTTGTCCAACTTCACTTCAGATTAATCTCATTAAGGACGACCAAGTCTTACTGTGTGACGTCCTAAAAAACGCTGCAAATCATTGCTCAAAGGTTTATTATTTTCTGTATAGATCATCCTTCTGTATAGATCACTGGTTCTCCATCAATAGCACCTACCACCATCTGTATTCTCCCTTGACCTTCCCTCTCAAATTTCAGCTCCTGCGTTCAATAGGATTGAAAATGGCTTCGGAGCTCACTCAGCTGATCAGTGATCAGAAGAGTGAAGAAGATCTCCTCGAATGCTGGAGATGCCTGGAAGAGCACTTCCATTCAATAGGATTGAAAATGGCTTTGGAGCTCACTCAGCTGATCAGTGATGTGAGGAGTGAAGAAGATCTCCTCAAATGCTGGAGACGCCTGGAAGAGCACCTCCATTCAATAGGATTGAAAATGGCTTTGGAGCTCACTCAGCTGATCAGTGATGTGAGGAGTGAAGAAGATATCCTCGAATGCTGGAGACGCCTGGAAGAGCACTTCCATTCAATAGCATTGAAAATGGCTTCGGAGCTCACTCAGCTGATCAGTGATCTGATCAGTGAGCAATGATTTGCAGCGTTTTTTACCTACAAACATTGTTTTTACCTAACAATTTTTTTTTACCTACCAACTATTGGTAGGTACTACCTACCACACTATAATGGCTTCACACCTTCACAATCAAGTTTATTAGAAAGAACTAAACGCTTCACACTCGATTCGAAAAATAGAAAGCTTGATATGGAAATTTGATTACTGGTTACGCAGAAGGCAAAACTGTATACAAATCGAAGAAATGAACAGCGATCGCATTTTAGTCAGATAAAATTTGAACGGCGATTAGACCTCTTTTGCGATTCACACTCATGATTCTGTTTTATCGAAGGAAAACCTTCAAATACTCGTAGGGACCGAACGGTTTGTCCTACAGAGCTCCGGGTGGTCTCAAAAATTTTTTAAAATTCTGTACTATTTAAAATTGGTGAAAAAACGATACCTTTATTTCGAGAGTTTTCGAGGTAGGGCACTCTTGAAAATTTCAACCCTTAATTTTCACCCCTTAGAAGTGACCTACATCAACCAAAAGCTTCGCGGCACAACTAGACCCCAAATGGAGCCCATATACCAAATTTGAACCAAATCGGTCCAGTGTTGCTAAGAAAAGTGCCGCGTACAGCGGACGGCGGACGGCGGACGGCGGACGGCGTACGGCGTACGGCGTACGGCGGACGGACGGAAATTTTTTTATTCGATTTTCGGATTCTACGTACCTTGAAACGTAAAACATCAAATTTTGAGGGGGGGTTAAAATTTTTTTTTTCTTGCTCGATTCCAAAGGCTTATTATTGAAAATAATAAACCAAAATGAAGCTTGATTGATGTCTTTCAGTGATCATTGGAAAACACCCACGGGCTTCGTATAACAGAAATAGTTGCCTTGAATGACAATATGGTTGTTACTTGTTGAGTTGGAGCTCCTTATTTCACGAGGATTCCAAGTGTAATAACATTGTACAAGGTGGAGAATTCATATTTGAATACGAAACACGCAGAAAAAATATTATTTGTACAGGTGGGTTCACTCTTGAAGAACTAATTGGTTGCTAAAATTGAACTTTATGACTATATTTTCGTCGATTTTTAATCGATTGAGGGTGATTTTTGTTGGCCAAAAATGATATTTTCCGCGTGGAATTTATATAAATTATTATCACCCGTGTGTAGAAGATGAAACGGTTCGACGAAGGACGTACCTGTTGATACTCGACGGAAGGTGTTATTGCCGACTGTAGTGGATTTGAACTGTACACTGAGAACCGTTGGGGGTTGAAAACCGGGGGTGGAATCCGCCCTCGCGGACACGCGCACCTCCTCCAAGGGTGAGGGGAAGTATAATACCCCCTCCACCTCTCCTCACGGTTTTCTAATTAGCGGAGTTACCCCTGGCGAACTTGTTGGTTGATTTCGCTCGATTGAACACAATTTGTTTGTTTTTTTCCCGTACCTCTGAAACAACAACGTTTTTAACGAAGAGTGGCATGATAAATGAGAACCGCTCCTGACAAGTTTTTTTCGCTACTCGACAACATCTGCCCCTTCATTCTCACGCTGCGTCTCACGCGTAGCCGTAATTTTGTTCACGAGTGTTGTGAATTTGAAATAAATAATTTATTACAGGAAACTTACTTCGTATGTCTGGTTGAATGAATTTAAGTTGAAACTCGTCAGGACGTTCCACTAAGACTTGGGGGATTAATCCGAGGTGATGTGGAACACACAAATCGCTCATATACCTGGACAACATCATAAGTCTGTTAAGGATTTATTCTATGTATACATCCTTCTAGATTGAGGAAAGGTGTCTGCGATCCCTCGTAAAATATCTTGTGTGAAAACCAAACCGTGTTCCAGCAATCAGCTGGGAAAAAACCCTGTAAATCACAGGTCCTTCCATATTGGTACGAAGACCTTGTAAGTAGGGATGGCAACGATATATCGATATATTACGTTTGATATATCCATGTATTTATATCGATACAGAGAATCGATATTATCGGTCAATATCGATGTATTTAACGATATATCGCGACCTGTTTTCAAGTAAAAAAACGTCTGCCAAGTGGGTGTGGCACATAGCTTCCTCGTATCCATAACCCGATTGTATAGATGATCCGATGCATAGTAGTTAATCTCAAAACACCAATCTCTAATTACCTTTCATTACCCTCAGAAGAGACCATCTAATCGCTAATCTGGACAATCCTAGAAAATTTCATCAAATTAGGATGAAAAATTAAGTGAGTAGGTGTATGTGATTGGATCAAAAAAATACATGGCCCCGGCTGGGTTTCGAATCCGCGACCTTAGGAACTCAGATCAAGACTTTATCCTCTGAGCTATCGAAGCTTTGCTAATAATGGGATTTGAGATTCTCACAGAAGACCATCCCTCTATGAATGAATCCCTCTATGAAAAACAATTCTCTGTGATTTTCATAGGGGACCATCTAAACACTACTCTGTAACATCCCTGAAAATTTCATTGAAATCGGATGGAAAATGAAGAAATTATGGGCGTTACAAGGAAATTCACATTTGCGCATGCGCAGTAGCTACTATCAGTCCGAACGTAGCGATTTTCATAGGGGACCATTTAAATACTAATCTGTACAATCCCTGAAAATTTCATTGAAATCGGATGGAAAATGTAGAAGTTATGGCTGTTACAAGGAATTCACGTTTGCGCATGTGCAGTCGCTTCTATCAGTCCGGGGATGATGATTTTCATAGGGGACCGTCTACACACCAACCCGCACAATCCCTGAAAATTTCATCGAAATCGGGCAATAACTTCGTATAGTTATGCGCATTATAAGGAATTCATGACAGACGGACAGACACACAGACACGGAACCAAAATTATTCTGAAAGGTCTAAAACGCAAAACGCGAGTGGAAATTTTGATTTTGGAGAATTTTTTTTTTTCGTCCTTGAAAAGTGAAAACAAAGCTTCCGCTACCTTGGTAGACTCGGAAGCAATTTTTTTTTTTTTTTAGTAAAAATTGAATGTCGAAATGAATGGACGAGAAGGGACGCTTGTTCTTGTAAAACACCAAGTAATTTTATTCCAAATTTCGTAGGCACCTACTGATGGGTTGATTTCAGACTGTTGACTTCAGCTCAGACAAGATTGTTTACAAGGAATTCACGTTTGCGCATGCGCAGTCGCTTCTATCAGTCCGGGGATGATGATTTTCATAGGGGACCGTCTACACACCAACCCGCACAATCCCCGAAAATTTCATCGAAATCGGGCAATAACTTCGTATAGTTATGCGCATTACAAGGAATTCATGACAGACGGACAGACACACAGACAGACGGACACACAGACACGGAACCAAAATTGTTCTGAAAGGTCTAAAACGCAAAACGCGAGTGGAAATTTTGATTTTGGAGACATTTTTTTTTTCGTCCTTGAAAAGTGAAAACAAAGCTTCCGCTACCTTGGTAGACTCGGAAGCAAATTTTTTTTAGTAAAAATTGAATATCGAAATGAATGGACGAGAAGGGACGCTTGTTCTTGTAAAACACCAAGTAATTTTATTCCAAATTTCGTAGGCACCTACTGATGGGTTGATTTCAGACTGTTGACTTCAGCTCAGACATGATTGTGTACATAGTATTCACCTACAGTGGCTCTCAAGGCTCAAATACTTGACTTAAGCCAAAATTAATGGAGGCTCGTCCAGCTTAAAACTACCTACTATACGAAGTGAAGCAGGTTTTCACAACAATTATTTTCAATTTTGAAGGATCATGATCGTCCACAGTACCTATACCCCTGTCAATTTATAAATTAATTCAACATTGCAATGACATTTTCGCACTTCCAGTTTTTAAACAATGAATTTCGATCATTCATACCCAGTAACTTTTGAAAGTAGGGTAATACGTATTTCACACGGTTTTTCCAAATAGATCTTCCGATATGTCGAGTATATCGATAATATTTCCTCCAAAATGATGTTAGTAACTTTTCTATTCACCTTCCTACTTACTTCTTCAAGTTTTTCCAAGTAGATACTCCGATATATCCATAAATGTCATCCTAAATTATTTTTATATTGTTTTAAAACTATTAAATTCACCTACCTACTTCACATGTGACATTTTAAAGTAGATCTTCCGATTCGTCGAAAAACCGATATATTTTCTCCGATATATCGAAATATCGATATATTTTCTCCGATATATCAAAGGTATCGATATCTCATTGACGATACATCGTTCGATCGATATATCGATATATTTCATTCGATATGCCATCCCTACTTGTAAGTCCGTGTTCCGCCAAAGGTAAGTATTGTTCATTGTTATACTACTAGTTATGTATTTTTATTAAATTTCTATAGACTATTTCATCGAATCCATGGAGCCTATGCGTCACGTAACGTAGATTTCGGGTGAAGGAACGATAAAAACGCACAGGAACAGATTCACAAGGAATTCCATTCCATGCTCCTCCAGTGTGATCATGAATTTCTACAATCAGCAAACCTTTTCTTTTTGTCTCTTGTAGACACTAACCAGTCGCATGAGGATGTGGACAATTTTGTTGTTTATAAAAATCTTTCTGAGATCTTTTTTTATAACTATTGGCCTTAATCTCCACTGTTATTATTATTACACCCGATGCAATTATTATGGTCTATGACTGATGAAAATACGCTTGTGAATCAGGTAGAAAGTGATTGATATAATCTGATTTAAGAGTTACTACAGTCGTCATTCGAATACTGGGTAACATGATAGTCAATTGCTCGCTTCAAACACACTCGGATCATTTTTATGAAGTTTTTTGAATTAATTAACGGAATATTTATTATTTTTTATTAACGGAATATCCGTTAATCCGTTTCGTCATTGGAAATGGAAAGTTCCCATTTTGATTTGATTATTTTGATTTCAATTTTGATCATCGTCCGATAATAAATTTTATAATCGGAGGATTGGGATAAAATGCAACTTATCTGATGACTTACTCGCTTACATTACTCATTACTCTTACTTAATTGTGGAAAACCGAGAATAACGTAGATCTTGAACATAGCTTCATATTTAATCAATTTCACGAATAAAATTCAGTTCAACATCCGTACATCATAGGAATCCAAGTAGAATCGAGTTGTATCAGCAACACGGCTTCGAGAAGATCGCAGATCCGTCAGATGTTCGTCCCGCAACTGTTCCTCAGATCCGCCAACACAATAGCACGGATGTACCATGGAGAAGTGATAGACAAGTACCTTGATAGGTATCACATCAACTGAACTGCCCTCTTATCTACTCTATATTGCACTTTACCGTCTGCAGCACCTTCCCACACATTGTCGCTACCTACCTTCGTCCAGCAGGCTGGAACCAATGAGGCAACTGCTGAAAATCCACTTCTCTAAAAGTGCCGTTCTTCATTTTCATTTTAAATTTTGGTTTATTATTTTCAATATTTAACCTTTGGAATCGACCAAGAAAAAAAATTGCTAACCCCCCTACAGATTTAATGTTTTACGTTTCAAGGTAAGTAGAATCCGAAAATCGAATAAAAAATTTTCCGTCCGTCCGCCGTACGTCGTACGCAGCACTTTCCTCACTTAGCATTGACCTATGTTGATGAAATTTGGTAAGTGGGCTCCATCTGAGGTCTAGTTGTGCCCCGAAGACTTTGGTTGATGTAGGTCACTTCTAAGGGTTGGAATTTTGAGAACGCCCTAACTCAAAAATATGTATATAAAGGTATTGTTTCTCCATCAATTAAAGATAACACAAAGTTTTTAGAATTGTTTGAGTCGCGGATCCCTGTAGGACAAACCGTTAGCTCTCCACGCTAATTTAAGGGTTGGACGTAGGATAAATCAGAAAAACGAGTGTGTATCGCAAAAGAGGCCTAATCTCCGTTCAAGTTTTAGCTAACCGAAATGCGATCGATGTTTTTCTTCAAGTTGGTTGGTGGTAACAATGGCAAAGCCGTGTTCTTTGCAGACAAGCGATCTATAAAGAAAAAATATAAACCTTTGTGTAATAATTTGCAGCGTTTGGTAGAAGACATAAATTTTAATTTATGTATTTAGATTCCTGTACTTTTTCAAAATTTTAATATGATCTTGAAAAATGAAAGATTTCTTTTACATCTTGCATTACTTATTTTTTTCGTCTCTTTGACAAAATATCTATCTATACCTCTGTCAAAAAAAAGTTCAGAGTTCTCAATTTGATAAGTCCTCAAATTGACTTGGAAAATTCTCATTACCCTACTGTAGGGTGACATTCATGAGGGTATATGAGATACATAAATATATATAGCTAGGAAATTGTTGTACTTTCTCATATGAGTAATAAACGCTCACTAAACCTCGAAGTAAGTAAAGAAGTAAGAAAAAGTTAGTAAAGTTAGGTTGAATTCTCGTCCAATTATGATTGCTGGCGTCGCGGACGTAATCAGCTGTCATCCAAAGAGACGATAAGACTTTGGTTCTGATGATTTCGCTCAAGGCACTTAATGCCTCACCCGTTTAAGTAGAGCGGGGTCACCAGCGGCCCAACTCGAAAAATTATCAGGACCTGCCATAACACCGCCCACTGGCCTCAACTTCGGTGAGCCTTTGGCCTCACTTACGACTAGTAATAATTTCTTTTGCATTTTGCGTTTAATTTTACAATTTACTTTTATTTCACATTAGATCTTACTTTATTGTAGTGGAGGGAGTATCACCTACTGAACACCCTCCATTAATTCAAAAAAATTAAAAAGAGTGTAAGTAAACAACTATTTCAGGTTGGATTTTCGTCCGACTGCCATTCCTAGCGTCGCGGTCGTCATAAGCTGTCTTCCAAAGGGGAGATCAGAATTATTTAAAAGAGTGTAATTAACACGATCAACCGTTCGGGTTGCAACTGCTGACTCTACTAGTTTGTAAACGACTTTTTAATCGATCGAATTTGTATGACTTGCCTTTTCGTAAGAATTGAACATAATGTGAGCTCTTCAAAAGTTTTTCCTATCAATAGCGATCCCACAGTTGTTATATAATACACCTCCTGCTGATACTATTCAAACTTGCCAAGGTTTTCCAGAGAACGGATGGTTAATTACCTTTCCAGCTAAATATATGAAATAATTTATCCTACAGGATAGGAAAATACAATAAACAGAATTTCTCTTTTTTTCTTTGATGAACTATATTAAGAAATAACTATACCGAGGGATTACTTTTCTGCGCATGGGATTTTGAGTTTGGCAGGAATTCCTTTGCATGTCAGCACATACTTGAACATGGCACTCTTGCCTCCAGTAACGTGCACGTTCTCCCACTTCCAGTTGGTAGCGCTGTTGGGGTGGAGCCAAATCCAAACATTGGCAGCTCCAGGGCCCTTCATGGTTCCTCTGATGTTCCTCATGGTCAGACGATCGATGACGAAGTACGTTGGATCGCCGAGGGGGTATGTTGGTCCTTCATTTCCGTGGATGGAGATTCCGTATTGATGAATATCCCTGAGTTCAATGTTTTCGAAGGTAACATCTCTGTGGAGACCCACTGCGTTGGTTTCCGTCTTGATGTTCAGGCCAGTCAAGCTGTTGATCACTTTGCTGTTTTTGATTGTCAACCTCACAACGTCAGCACCTCTTCCAAGGGATCCAACGCTGATTCCGTTTCCTCCTTCGCAGGTCAGGTTGTCAATAGTCATGTCGGAACCACCTCCGGTGACGAAGCAGTCATCTTGGTTGAAAACGTAGCTATCACGGACAGTAATGTTGGTGGCATAACCCAAACTGATTCCATCAGTGTTGAACGCCCTTCCAGCCCTGCCATCACCGGCGTCTTTGTTATCAACGGTTATTTTGGAGATCGCAACGTTGTGGCACCAGTTGCAAAGGAAAGCCATGGCTGGAGAATTCTTGAAGTACAAATTTGAAATCCTTGAATCATCAACGATAGCCTCGAGGAACCTGGGTTTTACGAGCTTGGTATTACGACCTCCCTTCCAATACCTGTGACCTTCTCCGTCAAATCTTGCGTAATCGAAACCGTAGATGTTCAACTTTTTCCCGCCAATCTTGACAAGTGGTCCACGCCATTCATGATATCCGAAAGTAACTTTTCCGGCGAACTCGACAGTTGTTCCTTCTTTCAAATTGGTCAAGTCAAGCGTCACACCCGAGGGAACCTGGAGGTCTCTGATGACGATTTTTTGGAACTTCTTCGCCTCAGCAAGCTGATTAACATTTTTCAACTCGAAGTATTGTGCTGATGCAGAAGCAATCACAAAGAACAAGCACCCAAGCGCTAAGCCCGTGGTACTCATGATACGTCAATCTGAAATATTAATAGAATATTGATAAAATAATATTTTATATTATATCATATTATCAAGTTTAGATTGTTCATACTTTTACTTCATGGTCCTATTGAATTACCATTTATAATGAGGAAGGTCAACCAAATTCTGCAGCACTAAAAACATGGTCGAATAGTTAAGTTATTCAAAATGAAGGTTTTCGATCAAAAACTAGTCAATTTATTCAAATCCTGTAGCAAAAAGCTAAGAACTAAAATTTGAGTCATCATTTAAATACTTTGGTTGGTATTTCGCCAGGTTGGGAAAGATTCCGTACTATTGTGCGCTGTCCAAACGTACGCGGTAGATAAAAGTGCATACTGGCCTGATAATACAAAAATTGCATTTTGCCTATGATTTTGACTCTGATACTGAATAGTATATTTGTGTACCTTAAAAACAAACGAACCTTAATGCAATCAATAGGTTTCATGCCTCCTAATTCGTTAGCTTCAAATATGGACCTTTCCAACTACTCTCATACTTTATGAATGGGAAGCGATGTATTTTATCATTTAATAATGATTAACAGGAGGTTTCCATTATTTTCCCGATCGTCACTTTCTGCTGTTTCGTCATGGCGAAAATTATTTCAAAATGTTCCCAAAACAATACACAACAGTTTGATGCGGTCCCTCCAAAATCAATTTTTGTTCTTCGCTCATTTTGAGTATTGGGAGTACAATTTCGGCTCCATGTCTCTCTCTCGCTCTCACCGTGTGTTCATCAATCTGTCAAAGGCGAGACCAATTTTTGTTTATTATTTTCAATAATGATCCATAGGAATCACGCCAGAAAAAATGTTAACCCCCCTCAAAGTTTTATGGTTCACGTTTCAAAGTATGTAGAATCCGAAAATCTAATTAAAAAATAAAGTATGCAGAATCCAAAAATCGAATGAAGAACGCTTGCATCAAGTCTGCAACACATTGGGAAATTTTATTTAAGTCTTTAATTTTTCCCGCCCCCCCTTTCCCGTCCCCCTTCACCCTTCTACCTTCCAATAATAATAAGCTTTCTCAATAATTGTTTGTTGACGTGTAACAAACTCTTAATGCAATGTTTACAGACTGTAAACAACACTCTTCCCACTTTTGGTCAAAGCAGAGAAGATCGGTGTAGGTCACCTTAGAAATATACTATTTCTGTAAATAACTGTAAATTACAGTTATTTTAAGTCAGGGGTTTATCTCAATTTCTTCCAGGTGGCTTTCAACTTGAACGATTTTTCTGCAAACACGAATGACGAAGATAAAGTTCCGTTGCAACGACTTGATTGAAAGTGGATATCAAAATTTTCGTGAGTAATTCTCGTGGCGTTTTTTCGTTTATGTGCCGAAGTAAAGACATAAAAAAATGGCAATATTCAAAATCAAAATATCGTCACGACTCAAGAAAGCGTTACCATGTTCATTTGAACAAATGTCATGTGAACATTTGTCGCGAAATACATATTTTAAACATTTTAATGGGGTTGGGTTTGGAAAAGATGGGGTAAAATTAATCATTATTAAATGATCTGACTGTGGATCCGTAGGTCTACTGTTCGTTTTTTTTTTAGTGGAAAAAATGGCTTGAAATTATTTGTTATTAAATGATCTGACTGTAGAATGTAGAACCGTAGGTCTACAGTCCGTAGACCTATACTGATCTTTTGAAAAAGTTACACTTTTAGATATTTTTCGATGTTTTCAGTTACGTTGGGCGTCCACAAGCTCCCCCCTGCGAATTTTACTACAATTTTTTCGGGGAATAGCAAAATATTTTCCACAAAAATGCTATTGTAATAGCTCTAAAATTTTAGATGGGCGGGAAGTTGAGTGGTTCTTCAATGAGCATCCATTTTGGAACATTTCGCCGCGTGTCACAACTTTTTGATGATATACAAACTTTTCTGGAACCGTTGTGACTCGAGCGATATAAATTTGACTCTGTGGTAAATTTCTTGTCCTATCCGATTCTGATGATATGAGTGAATCAATCAGAGGTATTGCCATAAAGAAACTGCTACTTATACATTGCATTTATAATTCCAATATGAATAATTCTATGAGTCTACGATATTCCATGTGAGAAAGCAATACTACAGCCGGTTTCAGAATGTAAGTACTTACTTCTGGTGCAGCAAACGAGAGAAAGTAATGTTCATCCGCAGGGAACCTCATTTATAGGTCTTACAGTGTGTACTTAACAAGAGTATGCAAATTGCGGAGGTAATCTAGATTTTCGGAATTAACATGAAGGTATGCAAATGTATGTTTGGATAATTAGTTCTGTTAATTTAACCAACTCTATACTCATTTGTAGGCTGAGAATTCTCGGAAACGTACGAAGGATACCGCTAATTGGACGGTGTTATGCACAAACCGGCCAAGCGCCAAAATGTCAAAAATCGAGTTCTTCAGACGAGTACTTTCAGATTTTGTGCATTATAACGCCATCTATCGACTTATTGACGAACTAGGGTTGATAGGCTGTTTGTGCAAAACTTCTTTTCGAAGTTCCATCATTTGCAAAAACCGGCCAAGCGTCTGTATTAAGCACAAAGCGGGAAATGACGTGAGTTGTGTCGTTTGGCCGCTTTGCTGAGGTGTTTTTCCAACGATCCGATTGTTCTCCCTAGTAGGTAAAATACCTACTACTTGTCTTTCAAATTTCCTCTCGCCGTGGTATCCTTTTTTAAAAGTTGATGACAACGTTTTGGTTCCTGTAAGATGATGAGCCGAGGGAAGATTCTATCAGCCTTGGCTACAAACAAACTTACAACAGAACTGTAAGATCCCAGCAGAATCCAGTTTTAGATTAAGTATATATGTAAAAGGGGATCATTCCACTTTTTTCTAGGAACCCCTAGATGCCATATGAGATAACTCATATCAAATACTTTTACTCTTTCTAATTCATTGACGGTTTTAAAATTGAAAAGTTGACAAATCGACTTTAAACCGATTTTCTTAAAGTTAAGAGTCTTTCCTAACATTTCAAAACATAATTTAATATTCAAACTCTATTTGTCAAACTAACTCTAACAAACTTTATTCTTCAAGGAGAAACATCGGTCCGTCAGAACTTTATGTATATAAATTGCGTTAATTTGCAAAAATGCGAAGAGTAGAAAAAGAATGTAGCTGAGAATGAAAGATTTATTATAGTTCAAGTAACAAGTATTTTGTTTCAATAAAGAGTTGTTGCAGATTAAAAAATAATGTTGTTGGTACTCTCAGTATTGCCTTTCTTGTATGACCCTCACTTTCGGAAATTTCCGAGTTCTTAGAAATATGCAAGAGAAACCATCACCCAAACCTGTTTCTAATCTAATGAAAATGTGATGTTTTTATATTTCCTTAAGATTTTAGTATGCAAATTGCGTAATCTAGATTTTCGGAGTATTTCTTTTTTTTAGCTGCACATACACACAGAGAACAGACCTTAATTGGATCGTTTTCTTTCTCCTTACGGAAAATATTCAAATATCTATTTACTCATTTAACACAGACGTCGATTTCATTAATTAATATGAAGGTATTGCCTTTCTTGTTTGGCCCTCACTTTCGAAAATACACGTAGATCTTGAACATATTTAATCAACTTCATGGATGAATTACAGTTCAACACCCGTCCATCATAGAAATCCAAGTACGAGTAGAATCGAGTTGTATCAGCAACAGGGCTTCGAGAAGCTCGCAGATCCGTCAGATGTTCGTCCCGCAACTGTTTCTCAGATCCGTCGACACAATAGCACGGATGTACCATGGAGAAGTGATAGGCGTATTTTCTTGACGTTTATAAATCAAAGAACGAGTACCTTGGTAGGCATCACATCAACTGAACTGCCCTCTTATCTACTCTACAGGGTGTAAGCCTAACTGGTCTGCCATACGGTACCAGTCGATTCTACAACTAATTTGCAACAAAAAATGTCCCTTAGCAATTTTCGTTTAAACCCTTCGTTTTCGAGTTATTTCAACTTTAAACTTTTTTTCTCGTGATTTTGACCTTATGTCATTAAATCGGTCATAACTCCTTTAATTTGCTGTATAATTACAATTTGAGGACACCGTTGGAAAGAGCATTAAATTTCCTATCGGATAGATGCCTTAACTTTTTTTTGAGTCAAGGATTAAAACATGAAAAAGTCCTCTAAAAAGAGAATTTTACGTAATTTTGGAAACCTCGGATTTTTTCAATCTCAAATTGAACTACGAGAACCCATACTTTTTCAAGATGCAAGAACAGTGAAAACTGCGCCAGAATTTCAGCTTTCCAATGGTATAATCAAAACATATTCTACAACCGTATTTAGGGGAGAAATTCGTGTTTGAACACGGAAAAACGTGCATTTTTTTTTTATGAAATCGGCGCTCTGGCCTCCTGTTTCCGGAGGCCTCGTGGTCTACTGCGGCGCCGACCCACCCACTGCTATCGTCCGACCCCTCAGATCAACTAGGCGGAGCGCCGATTTCGTTGAAAAAATGCACGTTTTTCCGCGTTCAAACACAAATTTCTCCCCTAAACACTGTTGTAAAATATGTTTTGATTATACCATTGGAAAGCTGAGATTTCGGCGCAGTTTTCGCTGTTCTTGCATCTTGAAAAAGCATGGGTTCTCGTTGTTCAATTTGGGATTGAAAAAATGAGAGGTTTCCAAAATTACGTAAAATTCTCTTTTTAGAGGACGTTTTCATGTTTCAAATCTTGACTCAAAAAGATGTTAAGGCATCTATCCGATAGGAAATTTAATGCTCTTTCCAACGGTATCCTCAAATTGTAATTTATACAGCAAATTAAAGGAGTTATGACCGATTTAATGACATAAGGTCAAAATCACGAAAAAAAAGTTTAAAGTTGAAATAACTCGAAAACGAAGGGTTTAAACGAAAATTGCTAGGGGACATTTTTTGTTGCAAATTAGTTGTAGAATCGATTGGTACCATATGGCAGACCAGTTGGGCTTACACCCTGTATATTGCACTTTACCGTCTGCAGCACCTTCCCACACATTGTCGCTACCTACCTTCGTCCAGCAGGCCAGAAATAATGAGGCAGCTGTTGAAAATCCACTTCTCTAAGAGTGCCGTTCTTCATTTTCATTTTCAATTTTTTTAGAAGATATAAATTTTAATTTATATATTTCGATTTCTGTACTATTTCAAAATTTTAATATTATCTTAAGAAATGAATGATTTCTTTTCCATCTTGCATTACTCATTTTTATCGTCTCTTTTACAAAATATCTATCTATACCTGTGTCAAAAAAAGTTCTGAGTTCTCAATTTGATTTGGAAAGTCCTCAAATTGACTTGGAAAATTCTATTACCCTACTGTAGGGTAGTATTCATAAGGGTATATGAGATACATAAATATATATGTATAGCTAGGAAATTGTTGTACTTTCTCATATGAGTAATAAACGCTCACTAAACCTCTTACAAGTAAGAAAAAGTTAGTAAACTTACGTTGAATTTTCGTCAAATTATCATTGCTGGCGTGGCGGACATAATCAGCTGTCATCCAAAGGGACGATAAGACTTTGGTTCTGATGATTTCGCTCAAGGCACTTATTGCCTCACCCGTTTAAGTAGAGCGGGGTCACCAGCGGCCCAACTCAAAAAATTATCAGGACCTGCCATAACACCGCCCACTGGCCTCAACTTCGGTGAGCCTTTGGCCTCACTTACGACTAGTAATAATTTCTCTTGCATTTTGCGTTCAATTCTACAACTTACTTTTATTTTACATAGTTGAGGGAGTCTTACCTACTATACACCCTCCATCAATTTGTAAAAAAGAATTAAAAAAATTGTAAAGTAAACAACTATTTCAGGTTGGATTTTCGTCCGACTGCAATTCCTAGCGTCGCGGTCGTCATTAGCTGTCTTCCAAAGGGGAGATCAGAATTGTTTAAAAGAGAGTAATTAACATGATCAACCGTTCGAGTTACGACTTCTGACTCTATTAGTTTGTAAAGGACTTTTTGATCGGTCGAATTTTATGACTTGCCTCTTCGCATATTTGAACGTAATGTGAGCTCTTCAAATGTTTTTCCTATCAATAGCGATCACACAGTTGTTAAATAATACACCTACTGATGATAATACACCAACCATTCAAACTTGCCAAGGTTTTCCAGAGAACGGATGGTTATTTACCTTCCCAGCTAAATATATGAAATAATTTATCCTACAGGATAGGAAAACACAATAAACATAATTTCTCTTTTTTTCTTTGATGAACTATATTAAGAAATAACTATAACGAGGGATTACTTTTCTGCGCATGGGATTTTGAGATTGGCAGGAATTCCTTTGCATGTCAGTACATACTTGAACATGGCACTCTTGCCTCCAGTAACGTGCACGTTCTCCCACTTCCAGTTGGTAGCGCTGTTGGGGTGGAGCCAAATCCAAACATTGGCAGCTCCAGGGCCCTTCATTGTTCCTCTGATGTTCTTCATGGTCAGACGATCGATGATGAAGTACGTTGGATCGCCGAGGGGGTATGTTGGCCCTTCATTTCCGTGGATGGAGATTCCGTATTGATGAATATCCCTGAGTTCAATGTTTTCGAAGGTAACATCTCTGTGGAGACCCACTGCGTTGGTTTCCGTCTTGATGTTCAGGCCAGTCAAGCTGTTGATCACTTTGCTGTTTTTGATTGTCAACCTCACAACGTCAGCACCTCTTCCAAGGGATCCAACGCTGATTCCGTTTCCTCCTTCGCAGGTCAGGTTGTCAATAGTCATGTCGGAACCACCTCCGGTGACGAAGCAGTCATCTTGGTTGAAAACGTAGCTATCACGGACAGTAATGTTGGTGGCATAACCCAAACTGATTCCATCAGTGTTGAACGCCCTTCCAGCCCTGCCATCACCGGCGTCTTTGTTATCAACGGTTATTTTGGAGATCGCAACGTTGTGGCACCAGTTGCAAAGAAAGGCCATGGCTGGAGAATTCTTGAAGTACAAATTTGAAATCCTTGAATCGTCAACCTTGATGGCTTCGAGGAACCTGGGTTTTACGAGCTTGGTATTACGACCTCCCTTCCAATACCTGTGACCTTCTCCGTCAAATCTTGCGTGATCGGTACCGTAGATGTTCAGCTTTTTACCACTAATCTTGACAAGTGGTCCACGCCATTCATGGTATCCGAATGTAAGTTTTCCGGCGAACTCGACAGTTGTTCCATCTTTCAAATTGGTCAAGTCAAGCGTCACACCCGAGGGGACCTGGAGGTCTCTGATGACGATTTTCTGGAACTTCTTGGCCTCAGCAAGTTGGTTAACATTTTTCAACTCGAAGGATTGTGCTGATGCAGAAGCAATCACAAAGAACAAGCACCCAAGTGCTAAGCCCGTGGTACTCATGATACGTCAACCTGAAAAATCAATAGTATATTAATAGTCCAGTTTTGATATTTTTCGTTTTGACAACTCCATTATAAACCTAGCAACTTGTACCAAATATATCTCAGTTTCTTCCACAATTACAGCGGTTTTGGCAGTTTATCTATTATGCATAAATTTAGGGCATTCCAACGAATGGTGATTTTCTATTTTTCTACGAACACGAATCACGAAGATAAAGTTACGAGGTAACGACATGGTTTTAAGTGGAAGTCATTTTTGTAATAATTTGGGACACCGAAATGGGACAAATTTCACTATTGGAGTCCAGGCTAACAATGACGGTGTCATTTAAATATGAAGTTCCGATTGTTCATACTTGTACGTCATGGTCCTATTGAATTACCATTTATAATGAGGTAGGGCAACCAAATTCTGCAGCAACAAAAACATGGTTGAACAATTAAGTTATTCAAAATGAAGGTTTTTGGTCAAAAACTAGTTAATTCATTCAAATCCTGTAACAAAAAGCTAAGAACTAAAATTTGGGTCATCATTTGAAAACATTGGTTGGTATTTCGCCAGGTTGGGAAAGATTCCGGACTATTGTGCGCTGTCCAAACGTATGCGGTACATAAAATTGCATACCGGCCTGTAATGTATAAAAGTTGAAATTTTCCTATCATTTTGACTCTGATAATGAATAGTACATTTTTGTACCTTACTAATAATCGAACCTCATTGCAATCCATGGGTTTCACGCCTCTTAATTCGTTAGCTTCCTATACTGACCTTCTAAAAGTAACACTACTCTCATATTTCAATTTAATAATGATTAAATAGGAGGTTTTCATTATTTTGAAGACCGTCACTTTTAACCGTTACGACACGGCGAAAAATACCATTTAAAAATATTTGTAGAATAATCGAAATCACAATAAAATTGCACTTTCACGACGGATCGTCACGTCACGACTGATGAAAAAACTTCACCATGTTCATTTTAACAAATTACTGTAGTGTGAACATTACTTGTCGCAAAATAAACATTTAAAACCGTTTTTGGTTGAAAAAAATGGCGTAAAATTATTCATTATTAAATGATTTGAGTGTAGAACGGTAGGTCTACCTTCCGTAGTTTTTATTTTCATCAGCCCTTTCACGTCATTACGAAGCTATGTTCTACTGAAGAATGCGCGGCTGATGGAAAATGGAAGCTCGTCATTAGTTAAACTGATTAAATGGAAGTTGAATGGATTGAATGGAATGGAACACGTTTTTCCAATTAACCTCTCTCATTTTGGTACTGATCTATTGGAGAAGTTGAACTTTTTGACATTTTTCGATGCATTCAGTTACCTTGGGCGTCCACAAGTTCCCCCCCCCCCTCCCCCCCTGCAGATTTTATTACAATTTTTTCTGAGAATAGAAAAATATTTTCATGAAAATGCTATTGTAATAGCTCTTAAATTTTAGATGGGCGGAAAGTTGAGTGGTTCTTTAATGAGCATCCATTTTGGAACATTTCGCCGCGTGTCACAACTTTTTGAAGCCTTTTTGGTAATATACAAACTTTTCCGGAACCGTTGTGAATCGAGCGTTATAATTGTGAGTCTGTGGTAAATTTCTTGTCCTATCCGATCCTGATGATATGAGTGAATCAATAAGAGGTATTCCTATAATGAAACTGCTATACATTGCATTTCTTATACCAATATGAATAATTCTATAAGTCTATGATATTCCATGTGAGAAAGCAATACTACAACCGGTTTTAGAATGTAAGTACTTACTTCTGGTGCAGCAAACGAGGGAAAGTAATGTTCATCCGCAGAGAACCTCATTTATAGGTCTTACAGTGTGTACTTAACAAGAGTATGCAAATGTGCATTGGATCGTTTTCTTTCTCCTTACGGAAAATATTCAAATATCTATTTACTCATTTAACACAGCCGTTGATTTCATTAATTAATATGAAGGTATGCAAACTTTCAAAGGATTCTGCTAATTAGACGGTGAAATCCACAAACCGGCCAAGCGCCAAAATGTCGAAAATCGAGTTCTTGTTATCAATCGATTTGTCTCGACGAGTACTTTCAGATTTTGTGCATTATAACGCCATCTATCGACTTCTTGACGAACTAGGGTTGACAGGCTGTTTGTGCAAAACTTCTTTTCGAAGTTCTATCATTTGCAAAAACCGGCCAAGCGTCTGTTAAGCATAACCGGCGCTTGGCCGGTTTGTGCAGATTTTACCCCCTGGCTGGGTTGTGCAGGACTGTTGATATTTTTGATTCGCACAAACCAGCTATGCGCCATAACTCGAAAACTACCCATGTTACTCTTATTTTGACATCACCAATGGATTCAATACACCATAAAAACGTGGGATACCGAGTTTTCATCACTCAAAGTATCACTAGTCTAGTCTGAGAGAGGCTGGGTTTAAAAAAACCCGGAAAATTTTTTGATTCGATTTTTCTCGAAAACGATGATTTGGCGCTTGGCCGGTTTGTGTATAACACCGTTCAATTATTACTCAATTGCTTATCAATTCTCTTACTCATAGAACATAAGGATGGTTTGTATTCGGCAGCTGGTTGATTGTTAACATATAATAGGTAATTATTTTTTAAATTAAATTAAATTTTTTTCTTTTTAAATAAATTTTTCCGGTCTCTTAGGACGTCCCACAGTTAGACTTGGGCGTCCTTATGCGATCGATCTGGGGTAAAGATGGACAACACTCAAAAGAAAAAATAAGCACACAGTAATCCGTTTCAGACCATTCTGAATCCAAATCCACGAAAAGAAATCATAGGTGTATATCTGTGTGTGTGACAAAATCTTGTGTCGTCTGCACAGGCCTTAGTTCTCAACCGATTTTCGTGGTTCTTTTTTTATTGAACGCGGAAAACTATCTAGTTGCTCACTACGTCGTCGGAATTTCAAATTTTGCGTTTTAAGGTGTGTGGGGGGGTTAATGCTTAAAAAACGTGCGTTTGCGGGCATAATCTTGTAAACCCTGCCCCGGCTTCAATTTCCTATCGCTTTGCGTGTTTCTTTTTTTGTTTGATTCAAATAGGTAACTTCTGAGTTGTACATGATTTAATCAGAGTACCAAAATTCGCAAGGGGAGAGGATGAGTAGGGGGATAATATTCACAAAATGTCCGTTTTTTCAATATTTCGGTTCCGTAACTGCTTATTTACTGTACCCAACAAAAAAAAATTATCATTATACCTCCGGATTTTCATGAATTATTCTCTGTACCACCATGAAACTACTAGTGGTGCCACCATGCTGTCAAAACACCATAAACTGCATATTTCGTTGTTTTTTTCTTTGTATTTTCACCTTGAATACGGATGTGAACCTCGACGGACTGTCTACTAAAACTGAAGATGAAGATGAAAGTTCAATGTTACGACGTATTTCCAGACTGGCACTATTGGTGGTGGTAAAGAGGGAGGGGGGGGGGTAGAAATGTTATCGTGGGTAATGGTGGGGGGATCACTATTTCTCGCCTAAAGTAATAAAATTGCATCGAGTGAAACAGTTTTATCGCTTACCAACTGGTTAAATTGATCCAATGCTTATCCAATGGGACGTCCCCTGGAATGCATGCATTACTAAACAATATGTTTAAATATTTCGGCTCCTTTACTACTTACTAATTGTACCCAAGCTTTGAAATTGAGGAGCAATTCTCATTATACCTCCAGATTTTCATGAATTATTCTCTTTACCACCATGGTACCACTGACGGACTGCCTACCAAAACTAATAGATATAAGTTCAACTTTACGACGTATTTCCGCTTTGGTGCCAGACTGGAAGCTATCCTGGCAAATAGCAGTGGGGCTTCTCCCGCATCTCCTATTGCTGACGTGGAGAAGCAGCCTGCCATTCAGTATCCCTCCCCCGGGACCTCCAGTCTTTTTGCCGATCTGAAGACTGAAGTCTTGAGGCTCGGGGGGCAGGTAGGTCGTATTGAAGGCTATGAAAGCGCCTACCAGCAGGATCTGGTGAGGCGGGCTGCTGAAGGGCTTGCAGCCTATTTAGGGAGAATGTTCCCGCGGGTTGAGAACGCGACCGTGACGCAGCATCAGAGGGCACCTCCTCCCAGAGTCATGTTGCGTGGAGGTTGCAGAGCAGCTAAGCAAACAAGACGGCGGGAGTACCATTGGGTTCAGAGTTTGTGGAAGAAGTGTGCAGCTGCGGAGGTACTGGAGGAGCCTGGGGAAAATCAGGTTCAACCCCCTCTCCAGGAGTTTGTGGATTTCTGGGAGCCACTTCTGAGTGCTCTGGGAGCCACTTCATGTTTTCGCCGGTGCTGTCTGACGAGGCACATAAGTGCTTTGTCAGAAACTCCATTTCAGCTGGACCTGATGGTGTTTCTGCTCGACGCTAGAATAAAGCACCATACACGATTAAGCTGCTCATCCTCAACCTGCTCCTCCTTGTGGGAAGACCCCCAAGCGGTGCCCGAACCATGTTTATCCCCAAGAAAGGGGGAAGTGGGCCTGGAGGCTATCGATCGATCTCTGTGTCCTCGGTAGTCTTCCGCCACTTCCAAAAAGTACTGGCATCGTCGCTAAGGCCTTTGACACAGTCAGTCACCTCGCCCTGAACGATTGCCTTGGTGGTGTCGGGGCTCCATTTCAGTTAATTGAGTATGGGGCCTGTCTGTACCATGAAGGCGTGACGGTCCTCGAGGCAGGAGGTGAGGTGTCAGGGGATGCACAGATCGGGTGTGGGGTACGCCAGGGGGATCCCCAGTCACCACTCCTCTTCAACCTGGTCGTGGATACGGCCTTGTGTAAGCTGCCCACAGAAGTAGGGTTTGATCTCGCCCCTGGGGTGCGTGTAGGAGCATTGGCTTTTGCCGATGATGTTATCCTACTTGCAGAAACCTGTGAGGGTTTGCAGATTGACCTCAATGCATTTTCTAAGTAGCTAGCCAGGTTTGGACTCGTGGTTAACCCTGATAAGTGTGGGTCAGTCTCCTTGGTCCCATCAGGTCGCCAGCATAAGGTGAAAGTTGTGGATGAGGGTTTGTTGCTTTGTTTTTGCTGACCTATGGGTTAGTCTTTGGCAGGCTTACGGCGGGGAGGCTGCAAGAATTAGATCGAGAAGTCTGCTCTGCTGTGCGCTGTTGGCTGAGGTGCCTACCTGGTGTCCCAAGTGCCTATTTACGCGCACCGGTCAAATCCAGTGGGCTTGGCATTGTGTTTCTCTCGGCATGTATCCCTTCCCTGCGCTGCCAGCGCCTGCTAGCCCTTCAAGGCTCGAGCTGGGACGTCGCCACTGCGGCTGATAATCTTGATTTTGTCAGGCAGCAGTTAGCATGGCGTGACCGAGCAATACCATCTGCTCCAAAACCCAGTTTGTCTGCTGACTTTGCTGCTGCGCTGCATGAGTCAGTAGATGGTAAAGTACTCCGAGAGTACTCCGAAAGCCTTGTCTCATCCCAATGGGTAGATTGGGCTTCGGAGGGCATTGGGGACGTGACTACCGACATTTTCACACCTTCCTTATGGCAACTCTGCCAACTGCGGTGCGGTGTTCGAGAGGTAGGTAGTCGCGGGACAACCCTACCCCTTTGCCGTGCCTGTCGGAGTGACCACATGCCAAGTGACCAGGGTAAGAAGCCTGACCAGTCTTGCATTATCCTGGATGTCCAAGTTGTCAATGGCAGCTTGGAAATGGAGCAGACTTGGTGGGCTAAGATAAGAAAGTATGATAGAGATGATTTACAGCAAGGTGTGTCAGAGCTAAAAGGAGTGGCACCCAACAGCATCAGGGTGATGGCTGCAACCTTGACATGGCATGGGGTGTGGTGCGAGAAAAGTGCCACGGAGTTGCGCGAGTTGGGTATCTCGGTAGGTGTACTCCATGGTATCACCACACGTGTCTTGCTCGGCTCATATTTGAACTGGTGGTCGTTTTATAGAGGCACTTCCCTTCATCACTCTCTCCCACCCTCACCTTCCTCATCATCCCTCATCCCCAGGGCCGGCATCAGATGAGTCCAAAAAAAAAAAGTTTTTTTCGTCTTAGCATCCTGTATTGAAAAACCTTCTCTTCCAAAAAACGCGATCCATATTGTGCATTTCCACATCAACTTTTCAAAATTTAACCCATATATTCGTTTGTTCTTTTGAAACCAGTGGAGATCGAGAAATTTACATCTCGCAAATAGGTGTGGTCGCTGGCTCCCACGGGATGACCAGCCCCCACCACTATAACCTCAATTGGATTTCGCATGATTATTTCATCTCAATCGAAGAATTACGAACAACAATAGGCAGTGAGGATACTCAGGAAACCTCTGCTTCGTTTCCGTGGGAAAAAACGTTTGAAATCCACAAAATACCATCCCATGCCCTGGAAATGGATGCCAACTGAAGATGCCTATTTTTTGAAATGAGAGCCTGTCAATATCATATCACTTATAAAATTGTATTAATAACGCCAGTCGAAAAATATTTTGCAGCGGCAAATTAACCAGAAGTTTCTCCAAGGGTAATCCCTTCTGTCCGAATTTTTTGGTATGCTGCCTGCACTTACCCACCATTGTACCTACAATTTGTTTCACTGCCTGCGATCAGCACTTGTGTATGCAACATTGATTTGCAACTTAAGTACCCACTATATCTTAAGAACGAACCACCCCGCCTTGTATCTCTTTCTAATACACATCCTGATGAAGAGTGGAGACCACCGCTCGAAATGCATCGATTTGGAAAGAAGAAGAGTATTTGATTATACCCTTATACTTTTCACCATATAATAGGATTTTAGCACCTAAGACCTCCCAGGCTTAGGGACCTCTTATAGCTGGTACCTACTTACACATACAAATATTATACTTACCCAGCTTTTAAAAATATCATTTTGAGTATATTTTTTTAATCTGCAGCAACTCTTTATTGGAATGAAATACTTGTTACTTGAACTAAAATAAACCTTTCATTCTCAGCTACATTCTTTTTCTACTCTTCGCAATTTTGCAAATTGACGCAGTTTATATACATAAAGTTCAGACGGACCGATGTTTCTCCTTGAAGAATAAAGTTTATTAGAGTTATTTTGACAAATAGAGTTTGAATATTAAATTATGTTTTGAAATGTTAGGAAAGACTCTTAACTTTAAGAAAATCGGTTTTAAAGTCGATTTGTCAACTCTTCAATTTTAAAACTGTCAATGAATTAGAAAGAGTAAAAGTATTTGATATGAGTTATCTCATATAGTATCCAGGGGTTCCTAAAAAAAGTGGAGTGATTCACTTTTACATATATACTTAATCTAAAACTGGATTCTGGTGGGATCTTACAGTTCTGTTGTAAGTTTGTTTGTAGCCAAGGCTGATAAAATCATCCCTCGGCTCATCATCTTACAGGAACCAAAACGTTGTCATCAACTTCTAAAAAATGGATGCCACGGCGAGAGGAAATTTGAGAAACAAGTAGTAGGTATTATACTAGGGAGAACAATCGGATCGTTGGAAAAACTCCTCAGCAAAGCGGTCAAACGACACAACTCACGTCATTTGGCCGCTTTTTGCACAGACGCTTGGCCGGTTTTTGCAAATGATGGAACTTCAAAAAGAAGTTTTGCACAAACAGCCTATCAACCCTAGTTTGTCAAGAAGTCGATAGATGGCGCTATAATGCACAAAATCTGAAAGTACTCGTCGAGAAAAATCGATTGATAACAAGAACTCGATTTTCGACATTTTGGCGCTTGGCCGGTTTGTGGATTTCACCGTCTAATTAGCAGAATCCTTTGAAAGTTTGCATACCTTCATATTAATTAATGAAATCAACGTCTGTGCTAATGAGTAAATAGATATTTGAATATTTTCCGTAAGGAGAAAGAAAACGATCCAATTAAGGTCCGTTCTCTGTGTGTATGTGCAGCTAAAAAAAAGAAAAACTCCGAAAATCTAGATTACGCAATTTGCATACACTTGTTAAGTACACACTGTAAGACCTATAAATGAGGTTCCCTGCGGATGAACATTACTTTCTCTCGTTCGCTGCACCAGAAGTAAGTACTTGCATTCTAAAACCGGCTGTAGTATTGCTTTCTCACATGGAATATCATAGACTCATAGAATTATTCATATTGGAATAAGAAATGCAATGTATAGCAGTCTCATTATGGCAATACCTCTGATTGATTCACTCATATCATCAGAATCGGATAGGACAAGAAATTTACTACAGACTCAAATTTATAACGTTCGAGTCACAACGGTTCCGAAAAAGTTTGTACATTATCAAAAAGGCTTCAAAAAGTTGTGACACGCGGCGAAATATTCCAAAATGGATGCTCATTAAAGAATCACTCAACTTTCCGCCCATCTAAATTTGTATAGCTATTACAATAGCATTTTCGTGAAGAACATTTTTCTATTCCTCGAAAAAATTGTAATAAAATCTGCAGGGGGGGGGGGGACTTGTGGACGCCCAAGGTAACTGAATTCATCGAAAAATGTCAAAAAGTTCAACTTCTCCAAAAGATCAGTACCAAAATGAGAGAGGTTATTTGGAAAAACTTGTTCCATTCCATTTAATCCATGTAACTTCCATTTATTCAATTTAACTAATGATGAGCTTCCATTTTCCATCAGCCGCGCATTCTTCAGTAGCACATAGCTTCGTAATGACATGATGAGGCTGATGAAAGTAAAAACTACGGAAGGTAGATCTACGGTTCTACACTCAAATCATTTAATAATGATTAATTTTACGCCATTTTTTCTACCAAAAAAAAAACTACGGACAGTAGACCTACGGTTCAACAACCAGATCATTTAATAATGAATAATTTTATGCCATTTTTTTCCACCAAAAATGGTTTTAAATGTTTATTTCGCGACAAGTAATGTTCACACTACAGTTATTTGTTAAAATGAACATGGTAAAGTTTTCATCAGTCGTGACGTGACGATCCGTCGTGAAAGTGCAATATTATTGTGATTTCGATTATTCTACGAATATTTTCAAATGATATTTTTCGCCGTGCCGTAACGGTTAGAAGTGACGGTCTTCAAAATAATGAAAACTTCCGATTTAATCATTATTAAAATGAAATATGAGAGTAGTGTTACTTTTAGAAGGTCAGTGTAGGAAGCTAACGAATTGAGAGGCATGAAACCCATGGATTGCAGTGAGGTTCGATTATTAGTAAGGTAAAAAAATGTACTATTCATTATCAGAGTCAAAATGATAGGAAAATTTCAACTTTTATACATTACAGGCCGGTATGCAATTTTATGTACCGCATACGTTTGGACAGCGCACAATAGTCCGGAATCTTTCCCAACCTGGCGAAATACCAACCAATGTTTTTAAATGATGACCCAAATTTTAGTTCTTAGCTTTTTGTTACAGGATTTGAATGAATTAACTAGTTTTTGATCGAAAACCTTCATTTTGAATAACTTAATTATTCAACCATGTTTTTGTTGCTGCAGAATTTGGTTGCCCTACCTCATTATAAATGGTAATTCAATAGGACCATGACGTACAAGTATGAACAATCGGAACTTTATATTTAAATGACACCGTCATTGTTAGCCTGGACTCCTTAGTGAAATTTGTCCCATTTCGGTGTCCCAAATTATTACAAAAATGACTTCCACTTAAAACCAAGTCGTTACCACGTAACTTTATCTTCGTGATTCGTGTTCGTAGAAAAATCGTTCACCATTTGTTGGAACGCCCTAAAGTTATGCATAACAGATAAACTGCCAAAACCGCTGTAATTGTGGAAGAAACTGAGATATATTTGGTACAAGTTGCTAGGTTTATAATGGAGTCAACACGAAAAATATCAAAACTGGATTATTAATATACTATTGATTTTTCAGGTTGACGTATCATGAGTACCACGGGCTTAGCACTTGGGTGCTTGTTCTTCGTTATTGCTTCTGCATCAGCACAATCCTTCGAGTTGAAAAATGTCAACCAACTTGCTGAGGCCAAGAAGTTCCAGAAGATCGTCATCAGAGACCTCCAGGTCCCCTCGGGTGTGACGCTTGACTTGACCAACTTGAAAGATGGAACAACTGTCGAGTTCGCCGGAAAACTTACATTCGGATACCATGAATGGCGTGGACCACTTGTCAAGATTAGTGGTAAAAAGCTGAACATCTACGGTACCGATCACGCAAGATTTGACGGAGAAGGTCACAGGTATTGGAAGGGAGGTCGTAATACCAAGCTCGTAAAACCCAGGTTCCTCGAAGCCATCAAGGTTGACGATTCAAGGATTTCAAATTTGTACTTCAAGAATTCTCCAGCCATGGCTTTCCTTTGCAACTGGTGCCACAACGTTGCGATCTCCAAAATAACCGTTGATAACAAAGACGCCGGTGATGGCAGGGCTGGAAGGGCGTTCAACACTGATGGAATCAGTTTGGGTTATGCCACCAACATTACTGTCCGTGATAGCTACGTTTTCAACCAAGATGACTGCTTCGTCACCGGAGGTGGTTCCGACATGACTATTGACAACCTGACCTGCGAAGGAGGAAACGGAATCAGCGTTGGATCCCTTGGAAAAGGTGCTGACGTTGTGAGGTTGACAATCAAAAACAGCAAAGTTATCAACAGCTTGACTGGCCTGAACATCAAGACGGAAACCAACGCAGTGGGTCTCCACAGAGATGTTACCTTCGAAAACATTGAACTCAGGGATATTCATCAATACGGAATCTCCATCCACGGAAATGAAGGGCCAACATACCCCCTCGGTGATCCAACGTACTTCGTCATCGATCGTCTGACCATGAGGAACATCAGAGGAACAATGAAGGGCCCTGGAGCTGCCAATGTTTGGATTTGGCTCCACCCCAACAGCGCTACCAACTGGAAGTGGGAGAACGTGCACGTTACTGGAGGCAAGAGTGCCATGTTCAAGTATGTACTGACATGCAAAGGAATTCCTGCCAATCTCAAAATCCCATGCGCAGAGAAGTAATCCCTCGATGTAATTATTTCTTAATATAGTTCATCAAAGAAAAAAAGAGAAATTCCGTTTATTGTATTTTCCTATCCTGTAGGATAAATTATTTCATATATTTAGCTGGAAAGGTAAATAACCATCCGTTCTCTGGAAAACCTTGGCAAGTTTGAATGGGATACCATTCTGATAAGCAGTAGGTGTATTATTTAACAACTGTGTGATCGCTATTGATAGGAAAAACTTTTGAAGAGCTCACATTACGTTCAAATATGCGAAAAGGCAATTCATAAAATTCGATCGATCAAAACGTCTTTTACAAACTAATAGAGTCAGCAGTCGCAACCCGAACGGTTGATCGTGTTAAAAAATCTTTTAAAAAATTCTGATATTCCCTTTGGAAGACAGCTGATGACGACCGCGACGCCAGGAATGGCAGTCGGACGAAAATCCAACCTGAAATAGTTGTTTACTTTACAATTTTTTTGTTCTTTTTTACATATTAATAGAGGGTGTTCAGTAGGTAAGACTCTCTCAACTACGATCAAGTAAGATCTAATGTGAAATAAAAGTAAATTGTATAATTAAAGGCAAAATGCAAGAGAAATTATTACTACTCTTAAGTGAGGCCAAAGGATCACCGAAGTTGAGGCCAGTGAGTGTTTTTCGAGTTGGGCCGCTGGTGACCCCGCTCTACTTAAACGGGTGAGGCATTAAGTGCCTTGAGCGAAATCATCAGAACCAAAGTCTTATCGTCTCTTTGGATGACAGCTGATTACGTCTGCGACGCCAGCAATCATAATTGGACGAAAATTTAACCCGAGTTTACTATCTTTTTCTTAGTTGTAAGAGGTTTAGTGACCGTTTATTACTAATATGAGAAATTACAACAATTTTTCAGCTAAATATACTTATGATACTCTCATATACCCTTATGAATACTACCCTACAGTAGGGTAATAGAATTTTCCAAGTCAATTTGAGGACTTTCCAAATCAAATTGAGAACTCAGAACTTTTTTTGACACAGGTATAGATAGGTATTTTGTAAAAGAGACGAAAAAAATGAGTAATGCAAGATGGAAAAGAAATCATTCATTTCTCAAGTTAATATTAAAATTTTGAAAAGTACAGAAATCGAAATATATAAATTAAAATTTATATCTTCTAAAAAAATTGAAAATGAAAATGAAGAACGGCTTTTTTAGAGAAGTGGATTTTCAGTAAAGTGCAACATAGAGTAGATAAGAGGGCAGTTCAGTTGATGTGATACCTACCAAGGTACTCGTTCTTTGATTTATAAATGTCAAGAAAATACACCTATCACTTCTCCATGGTACATCCGTGCTATTGTGTCGGCGGATCTGAGAAACAGTTGCGGGACGAACATCTGACGGATCTGCGAGCTTCTCGAAGCCGTGTTGCTGATACAACTCGATTCTACTTGGATTTCTATGATGGACGGATGTTGAACTGTAATTTATTCTTGAAGTTGATTAAATATGAAGCTATGTTCAAGATCTACGTTATATTCCGTTTTCCACAATTAAGTAAGAATCTTACTAAGATAAACTCCTGAGTCATGTAAGTGAGTAAGTCATCAGGTAAGTTGCATTTTATCGCATTCGTCTGATAATAAATATTAACGGAAAATCTTTTTTAGTTATCAGTCGTTTCGTCATTAGAAATGGAAAGTTCCCAAATTGATTTGGAAAATTCTCAATCTGATTTGGAACCTATGTATAGCATTTTCACGTCAAATTGGAGGTTTTTTTACATCAATTTGGAGATTTTCTATTTCAAATTGGGGGATAACGGAAATAGTTCGTTTCACAAATAGTTCATTCATTTTTAGAAGCTGAAAAACATAAGCCCGGTGCTTCTGGAAACACCTACTCCGTGCAGCATTACGAAGACATTCCACCCGACCCTTCCAAGTGCCATTCTTTTGAAGGTGCCTGTTGATTCACCTCATTCTAAAGTCTCTAGTTGTTTCCGTTAGTTATGACTTGCTTTATTTCCGTTGTTGTTCTCTACGCAACACAGTGAGTCTATTCTATTTATTGGTCGCGTGAGCAAGACATGCTTAGTTTTCGTGACGATTTTTCAGTTTATGTGCCAAAGCAAAGACATGAGAATGTCAAAAAAAAATCAAGTAACACAAATTAAAACGGCGAATAACCTGCTCATTATGACGGTCGGATATTATTTGTAAAATATTCACCATCAATTATGTACGTATGTATCAATTTTATTCTCAAAATGATTTGATTTACAAAACTAATAACCCACAATACGTAAATGCACACAACAACTCGGAAACTGAAATATGACTTCGAATAGGTTAGGAATTAAAGAGCGTTTTAAGCTACTTTTTCATAAAGACGGTTGTAATTCATACCAGGGGGTTTCGAGCCGTCGAGATGGTAACGACACTTTTCGGCCAAAATAGCGACGACTGAGCGACAGTTTTTTTAAATATTATTATTGGCTTCAGGAGTTCACCTATTCAGCCGCATGTAAAACAATGTTCTTCGTAGTTACATTGGATATTGCATGTTATACATAATCATATTATTTGTATTGTTCATAATTTGATTTCACTGTCCATAATGAATGTCACCACTGCGTCATAAACTGCTTCCAACTCCGTCACAAGGATAAGCTCCAGGTTGAATGGGCGGGGTATAAATTCCTCTATCTTCTCAAAAAGAAGCCGACGTTTATTTCTGTGTATAGGGCACACTAGGATCATATGCTCGGCATCCTCATCTTCCAAGCAGACGTTGCACGTTCCACTTTCCACTCTCCCGATACGCAAGAGGTAGGTCTTAGTGGCGCAATGGCCACTCCTAAGTCCATGATCCTGTAGAAGGTTTTCGGGTGTGAAGGCATTCGTGCAAACCACGGCTTCGAGCTGGGTTGGGGAAACATGTTCTTATATTTAAAACCAGCGTGGTAATTTGAGTGGAAATTATCCCAATATTTCATCTGTTGAACCTTAAACCACCTGTTTAAATCAGAAGCAGAGAACTCGCAGAGTTCCCTCCGAGGGAGTAAAATAGCCTGTTTTGCGAGTGTATCTGCTATCGTGTTGCCGTAGATGTTGAAGTGGCCTCTGATCCAGATGAAGGTAGTTGATGTACCAGCGAGCTTTAGTGTGTTCACCGCATTCAATATTTCTGTTTCTATAAATCCCATTTTTTGGTAGGATTTATACTCTTGATCTTGTACAAGACCGAATGCGAGTCAGAGATAATGACGACGTGAGGGCAGTAGACAGTGGAGTCCAACACATACTGGAGGGCCTCCTTGATAGCATAAGCTTCCGCCGAATAGATGGTAGCTTTGTCCCATAGACGGAATTGCCTTTTTTCTCTTGAATGGGAGTCAAAAAATGCATAGCCAACCCCGCTCTTGCTGACTGATCCATCGGTATAAAGATATTTGGCGCTCGGATACTTCTTCAGAAGAAGGTCGTTTAAGTAAGCTCCGGCTGTAGCTTGGGTTTGATACGCTGAATGAGGGAGGGACGTCACCGCCATGGGTTCTTGTAGAGCTTCTATAGGATCGTGAATTTGAATGGTATGTCAGATTGCGGAATCCACCCAACATCTGACGAGATTTCTGTGTAGGCAGAGCATAAGAGCGGAGATACTTTCTTTTCCCAAAATGTTTCCGTGAGGTCGTCTATGGCTAATCGAACTACAGCTTCAAATTGTGGTGCTTTCCTCGAGTACAGTGAAACCACTGTTCTTTTGGCTAACATATCCCGTCGTAGTTTCAGAGGTGGTTCCCCAGCTTCTGCCAGTAACGCATTCAAAGGGGTCCCAACGCCAATCTTAGTGCTTTGTATTGAGCCTTATCCAATTTTGAGATGATTGATGGTGCGGCTACCCCATAAAGAAAAGATCCATAGTCAAATATACTTCGTATGGTAGATCTGTAATACAGCAGTGCTGTCTGTGGATCCGCACCCCACGATATATTGGTGAACGAACTCATAACATTTAGGTGACTGATGGTTTTTTCCTCAGTCTTCTTGATGTGTCGATTCCAGTTCAATTTAGCAGACAGTTCCATTCCTAAGAATCTCACATTCTTCTCGTGCGGGAAATTAATACCTCCTAGTTCGATAAGATCCCCAAACGGTATATTACGCCGGCGACTGAAAGCACAAACTGAAGATTTTGACGCCGATATAGATAATCCTAATTCGTGTAGAAAAACGCTGCAAATTATTACACAATGGTTTATTATTTTTCTATATAGATCAATCCTCTACAAAATCACCAACCATCCAATATGAAGAAAAGAAAAAAAAAGAAAAAAAATCGAAAAAAATCCAAAAAAAAAAAATCAAAATCACCAACCATCGATCGCATTTCGGTCAGCTCTAATTTGAACGGAGATTAGGCCTCTTTTGCGATTCACACTCGTGTTTTGATTTATATATATATATATATTTCAATATAAACCCTTAAATTTTCGTAGGGAGCGAACGGTTAGTCCTACAGAGCTCCGCGTGGTCTCAAAAAATTCTAAAAATTCTATAGAATCTTAAATTGAAGGAAAAACAATACCTTTATATCGAAATTTTTTGAGTTAGGGCGATTTCAAAATTGATTTTGGAACCCTTAGAAGTGACCTACATCAACCAAAAGCTTCGGGGCACAACTAGACCCCAAATGGAGCCTACAAACCAAATTTCATCAAAATCGGTCAATGCTAAGTGGCAAAAGTGCCGCGTACGGCGGACGGCGTACGGCGTACGGCTTACGGCAGACGGCGTACGGCTTACGGCAGACGGCGGACGGACGGCCAAATTTTTATTCGATTTTTGGATTCTACGTACCTTGAAACGTAAACCATCAAATTTTGAGGGGGTGTTAAAATTTTTTTTTTCTTGGTCGATTCCAAAGGTTCATTATTGAAAATAATAAACCAATACTGCAAGTGAAGACATGGCATCATTCAATAGGTCCCTGCATCCAACCAAATCGGCACCCTGGCAGTAAATACAGACATCGTCAGCATATTGTATGACATGAACCCCATTGGGAAGAATTTCCTCCATCTCGGAAACATAAATAGTATATAGGATAGTGCTTAATATACTTCCTTGAGCCAGGCCTTTCCAGGTATGTCGTGGCTCTCTCAAGTTGCCATTTAATCTCACAAACACTCGTCTCTCAGATATGAGCTCAATAATGTTGTAGGCACACCTACCAGGAATTCCTATTGTAAGCATACGATCGAACAGTTTGGGAAGTAAAACGTTATCATACGTTGCAGTTATGTCAAGGAAAAGGCCCAATGTAGAGAGGTTAGATGTAAATCCGTTCTGGATGTGCGTAGTTAAAAGAGCCAGGGCATCTGCTGTGGATCTTTGGGGTCTAAATCCAAATTGGGTTTTTGGTAAGAATTGCGGTCGTCGCTATTAATCGTTATTGTTATCATAACGACACTTCGTTGTCACTATTATCCCATAACGAGTTAGAGAATCGTCCTGCAGGCCCCAATTTCCTACCGATTTGCGTGTTTCTATATTTTTTCGACTCAAAAATCTTTCAAATTGCACACTATTTCATCAGAGTATCAAAATTAGCATGGGGAGAAGGCGAGTAGGGTGATAATATATGAATATATATAGGTACTGGCTCCTTTACAGCTTACTTATTGTACCCAAGCATTGAAATTGAGGAACAATTCTCAATATACCTCCAGAATTTCATGAATTATCCTCTTTACCACCATGAAACTAATAGTGGTGCCACCATGGTGCCAGGACACCATAAACCGCATATTTCATGTTTTTTTTTTTTTTTTTTTTTTTTTTTTTTTGTGTTTCACCTTGAATGCTGGTGTGAGCTTCGACGGACTGCCTGGTATGAGCCTCCGCTCACTGCGGGCCTCTTCCCAGTGACGAGACTTAATTAATTTATTAATTTCCTTCCGACCCGAAGCTGGCATAGTCACCTCGGCATACCTAGTCAGTTTTGGGTCCGTCGTCAGCTCAAAGGTGACGTCACCCCCCCCCCTCAACTGAAGATGCCCGCCTCCAACCAGTGCGTCCCTCCCTCGGCGATGGGAGCCAACCGCGCATCTCCACCTGCAGGCCACCCATTCGTCGAGGGAGTGGAGGGGGAATCCCCTGAACAAAACCAGCGAGCAGCCCCCCACTCAAGCAGTCCCCTTAAAATCTTCAACAAGTATAATCATTGTGAGCCCAGCCTGCCCGCGAACTTGCTTAGTTAACTTTCCCTTCAATTTTTGCCACAATCTGCCACAACTGCCGTAAGACCCTTGGACATCGGAGTTCTTGCATCCCATCTTTGCCACAATCGCCCCCGTTGTACGACCCCTCAAGGACATCAACTGGACGATGCCGCCACAATCGCCACATCACGCTTGGACGGTTACCTCAGGGCCCTGACACGTGTGAGTGAACTAAAACCTCTCTATACATTGGCCAATGATTTAGGAACAGTGTGTAGAAGTAAAGAATTATCAGAACACAATCGCTACAAGTCATCTTAAGTCATCTTAAGTCTCTCTTTGTCAACTTAAAACTAAAACTTACCTTGGATATATATATATATACTTACCGTCACATTGCGACCTGGAACTTTGAACTGATCTCACATCTAAAACCTGAAACATAAAAATCAATTGGAGTTGATAACCATTCTATATTTGTATATAATTTGTTTGTGCCATACTTACCTTTGTGTTGTTTGCCCATCAGGCCTTTCGCCACACCGTAGGTGTGCCTAGTGGGATCGATCTCTCTTGAATAAATATTGATATTTGTTGTACCTTGCAGTTGCTCTTTCGAGTTCTACCTGGTTCCTCAGTGTGTCTCACGGAGCTGGTGCATCGTCACATGGTGCATCCACCACAACTTCCGAGATTCCCTTCAGGAATACTCATAGACCCTTTCGGCTCGAGCACATTTGGTGTTCCACTTTCCTTCTTTTAGGATTGCCCTTCAGGCAACACACTTTCAGCTTAACCTTTGCCACGAGCTTCCGACTGGCCGCTTCACCGTCACGCCCCAGGTAATTATCATTCGCTACCCTTGTAATTGTAATTTCAATCTGTTTCAATATTTGTTTGTTTTCCCCCACCTGATCTCGCCACGTTGAGACTTACATCGATCGGGGAACTTGGAATCGGCAGGTGGCGTCACAACCTCGGTCCGATATCAATTTCGCCGTGACTTAAGACCTCAGCGTCGTCAAACAGAAACCCCCGGTTACAACTGGTTTTTCAGCTGACACAACCACCACGAGTAGACAGGATCCTACGTCTGTGGTCTCAAAGACTGCAGCCACAAGTAGGAAGCCTACACTACCAAAACTAATAGATGAAAGTTCAACGTTACGACGTATTTCCAGACTGGCACCAACTGGGGAGGGCTGAACTCGAATTCGCATGTTGGGTATCGTAGATCATGGGTTTTCAAAAGCTCTTCAAATTCGATGCTCCCCTGCCGCTAGAAACGTTATGGTGGGTAATGGTGAGGGGGGGATCACTATTTCTTGCCTGAAATACTAAATAAAATACCTCAAGTGAAACAGTTTTATCGGTTACCAACTGGTTTAAACCCCAGCCTCTCTAGTGATTCTTGGAGTGATGAAAACTCAGTATCCCACGTTTTTTGGTGCGTAGAATCCATTGGTGATGTCAAAATAAGAGTAAATTGGGTAGTTTTTGAGTTATGGCGCATAGCTGGATTGTGCCAATCAATCTCTGGATGTTTAGCAGAAATTACTCACATTGTCTCAGTCTTTGATGTATGTTATGAAACTTTGCGATAGAAAAGGCAGCGCAAAAAAGTCTGCCAAGTGGGTAACAAAAAAACAAGTAGTAGGTATTATACTAGAGAGAACAATCGGATCGTTCAAAAAACACCTCAGCAAAGCGGCCAAACGACACAACTCACGTCATTTGGCCGCTTTTTGCACAGACGCTTGGCCGGTTTTTGCGAATTATGGACATTATGGACAAATTATGGACAAAAAGAAGTTTTGCACAAACAGTCCATCAACCCAAGTTCGTCAAGAATTCGATAGATGGCTTTATAATGCACGAAATGTGAAAGTACTCGTCGAGAAAAATCGATTGATAACAAGAACTCAATTTTCGACATTTTGGCGCTTGGCCGGTTTGTGGAATTCACCGTCTAATTAGCAGTATCCTTTGAAAGTTTGCATACCTTCGTATTAATTAATGAAATCAACGACTGCGCTAAATGAGTAAATAGATATTTGAATATTTTCCGTAAGGAGAAAGAAAACGATCCAATTAAGGTCCGTTCTCTGTGTGTATGTGCAGCTAAAAAAAAGAAAAACTCCGAAAATCTAGATTACGCAATTTGCATACTCTTGTTAAGTATACACTGTAAGACCTATAAATGAGGTTCCCTGCGGATGAACATTACTTTCTCTCGTTCGCTGCACCAGAAGTAAGTACTTACATTCTAAAACCGGCTGTAGTATTGCTTTCTCACATGGAATATCATAGACTTATAGAATTATTCATATTGGTATAAGAAATGCAATGTATAGCAGTTTCATTATGGCAATACCTCTGATTGATTCACTCACATCATCAGAATCGGATAGGACAAGAAATTTACCACAGACTAACAATTATAACGCTCGAGTCACAACGGTTCCGGAAAAGTTTGTGTACTATCAAAAAGGCTTCAAAAAGTTGTGAAACGCGGCGAAATGTTCCAAAATGGATGCCCATTAAAGAACCACTCAACTTTCCGCCCATATAAAATTTTAGAACTATTACAATATCATTTTTGTGGAAAATATTTTTCTATTCCCCAAAAAAATTGTAATAAACTCCGCAGGGGGGGAACTTGTGGACGCCTAAGGTAACTGAAAACATCGAAAAATGTCAAAACGTTCAACTTCTCCAAAAGATCAGTTTCAAAATGAGAGAGGTTATTTGGAAAAACTTGTTCCATTCCATTTAATCCATTTAACTTCCATTTAATCAATTTAACTAATGACGAGCGTCCACTTTGCATCAGCCGCGCATTCTTCAGTAGCACATAGCTCCGTAATGACATGAAGGGGCTGATGAAAAAAAACTACGGAAGGTAGACCTACGGTTCTACACTCAAATCATTTAATGATGATTAATTTTACGCCTTTTTTTGCACCAAAAATTGTTTTAAATGTTTATTTCGCGACAAGTAATGTTCACACTACAGTAATTTGTTAAAATGAACATGATAACGTTTTCTTGAGTCGTGACGTGACGATCGGTCGCAAAAGCGCTATATTATTGTGATTTCGAATATTCTACAAATATTTTTAAATTACGCTTTTCGCCGTGCCGTAGCGGTTATAAGTGACGGTCGGCAAAGTAATGAAAACCTCCTATTCAATCATTATTGAAATGAAATATGAGAGTAGTGTTACTTTTAAAAGGTTAGTATAGGAAGCTAACGAATCAAGAGGCGTGAAACCCATGGATTGCAATGAGGTTCGCTTATTAGTAAGGTACAAAAATGTACTATTCATTATCAGAGTCAAAATGATTGAAAATTTCAACTTTTATACATTACAGGCCGGTATGCAATTTTATGTACCGCATACGTTTGGACAGCGCACAATAGTCCGGAATCTTTCCCAACCTGGCGAAATACCAACAACAGTTTTTAAATGATTTGTTGGAATGCCCTAAATGTATGCATGCATAATTGATATACTGCTAAAACCGCTGTAATTGTAGAAGAAACTGAGATATATTGTACAAGTCGTCAGAAAGAAAAAAACGCTGCATACTATTACACAATGGTTTATTATTTTTCTATATAGATCACTCGTCTACAAAATCACCAACCATCCAATAAGACGAAAAAAGAAAAAGAAAAAAAAAAAAAAATCAAAATCACCAACCATTGATCGCATTTTGGTCAGCTCTAATTTGAACGGAGATTAGGCCTCTTTTGCGATTCACACTCGTGTTTTGATTTATATATTGTAGCGAGGAATATTTAAATTCACCCGCCAGTCGTGCGAATCGTGGTTTCGGTGACAGCTGTCCGTCACTGCTACCAACCTACAACTTGTCCTGCAGTTGAGGCCGAGTCGAATAATTAATTTATCCTCTTCAGATTCATTATAATTCTTTCTTGCACCGGAAATTCATAATATTGGATTTTTGGAAGCAGAAACAAACGTATTTCTTTGATTTAAATCGGAAAAGTCTGCAACGTGGAACTTTTCTCGCCGACATAGAGGATCCGTTGGAAGGCGACACTGCCATCTCCATTTTGCTTTTTTCCCGTTCTACGTTTTCCGTCCCGTCGTCACGATCTCTTCCTTTTTCGAAATTATCTCTGCCGACCGTTTCGAGATTCGGAAAATTTACCATTTCATATTCCTGCTGGAAGACTCTACAGGACCAGGATTCAATCATCGGTTTCCGCCGATCGACCAGGATCTCACGGTCATCTCCTGTGTATCCGACATGAATCTTCGTTGCTCCGGTGTATCTGCGCCTCGTATTCGCAATTTCATTCCTTGGACTCCTCTGGAAAGACTTGAGAAGCCCACACAAAGTACCGTACCGTTTCAGGTTTCGGATTTACGAAACACGAATATCTACATGCCTTCTGGGGAAGCCTTTCTACTCGTCTCAAAGAAGTCTTTTTCCCTTCCTGAAAGCTCTTGGAAAATAGCGATAAGTAGTAGATTGAATTGTTTATTGCATGACGGCCGTCAAAATTAGCAAGGTAACAGATACAATAATTAAGGTATTATTGAACAATTATTAAGCTTTGGTACCTACCTACCTATTTTGGTATTTTCGATATTTACCTTTAACGAAATTATACCTGTGACGTCCCTGAGAAGTCCCGCCGGACTCAAATTGAATTTAAAATTTGTTCACTAATCTTTATTTCGCTTTTATCATTGAGTAAAAGATTCTACTCATTTAAAACTTGATTTATTTAATTATAATTTTTTCCCCTTCTTACAAATTTATCTGAAGGTAATCTCGTTTCGTGAGTTAATCCCCAAATTTAGTTCCTACGTCACAATTTATATATATTTCAATATAAACCCTTGAATTTTCGTAGGGAGCGTATGGTTTGTCCTACAGAGCTCCGCATGGTCTCAAAAAATTCTAAAAATTCTATAGAATCTTAAATTGAAGGAAAAAAAAGGTATTGTTTTTATATCGAAATATGTTTATATCGAAATTTTTTGAGTAAGGGTATTTTCAAAATTTCAAAATTGATTTTGGAACCCTTAGAAGTGACCTACATCAACCAAAAGCTTCGGGGCACAACTAGACCCCAAATGGAGCCTACATACCAAATTTCATCAAAATCAGTCAATGCTAAGTGGCAAAAGTGCCGCGTATGGTGGACGCACGGCCAAATTTTTATTCGATTTTTGGATTCTACGTACCTTGAAACGTAAACCATCAAATTTTGAGGGAATGTTAAGAAAATTTTTTTCTTGGTCGATTCCAAAGGTTCATTATTGAAAATAATAAACCAATATAAAAACTGGATTATAAATATACTATTGATTTTTCAGATTGACATATCATGAGTACAACGGGCTTAGCGCTTGGGTGCTTGTTCTTTGTGATTGCTTCTGCATCAGCACAATCCTTCGAGTTGAAAAATGTTAACCAACTTGCTGAGGCCAAGAAGTTCCAGAAAATCGTCATCAGAGACCTCCAGGTCCCCTCGGGTGTGACGCTTGACTTGACCAATTTGAAAGAAGGAACAACTGTCGAGTTCGCCGGGAAACTTACATTCGGATACCATGAATGGCGGGGACCACTTGTCAAGATTGGTGGAAAAAAGCTGAACATCTACGGTTCCGATCATGCAAGATTTGACGGAGAAGGTCACAGGTATTGGAAGGGAGGTCGTTTTACCAAGCTCGTAAAACCCAGGTTCCTCGAAGCTATCGTTGACGATTCCACGATTTCAAATTTGTACTTCAAGAATTCTCCAGCCATGGCTTTCCTTTGCAACTGGTGCCACAACGTTGCGATCTCCAAAATAACCGTTGATAACAAAGACGCGGGTGATGGCAGGGCTGGAAGGGCGTTTAACACTGATGGAATCAGTTTGGGTTATGCCACCAACATTACTGTCCGTGATAGCTACGTTTTCAACCAAGATGACTGCTTCGTCACTGGAGCAGGTTCCGACATGACTATTGAAAACCTGACCTGCGAAGGAGGAAACGGAATCAGCGTTGGAACCCTTGGAAAAGGTGATGACGTTGTGAGGTTGACAATAAAAAACAGCAAAGTGATCAACAGCTTGACTGGCCTGAACATCAAGACGAAAACCAACGCAGTGGGTCTCCACAGAGATGTTACCTTCGAAAACATTGAACTCAAGGATATTCATCAATACGGAATCTCCATCCACGGAAATGAAGGGCCAACATACCCCCATGGCGATCCAACGTACTTCGTCATCGATCGCCTGACCCTGAGGAACATCAGAGGAACCATGAAGGGCCCTGGAGCTGCCAATGTTTGGATTTGGCTCCACCCCAACAGCGCTACCAACTGGAAGTGGGAGAACGTGCACGTTACTGGAGGCAAGAGTGGCATGTTCAGGCCACCACTGACATGCAAAGGAATTCCTGCCAATCTCAAAATCCCATGCGCAGAGAAGTAATCCCTCCATGTAATTATTTCTTAATATAGTTCATCAAAGAAAAAAAGAGAAATTATGTTTATTGTGTTTTCCTATTCTGTAGGATAAATTATTTCATATCTTTAGTTGGTAAAGTGAATTCCGTTTTTTGGAAAACCTTGGCAAGTTTGAATGGTATCAGCAGTTGGTGTATTGCTTCCGAGTCTACCAAGGTAGCGGAAGCTTTGTTTTCATTTTTCAAGGACGAAAAAAAAAGTTCTCCAAAATCGAAATTTTTCACTCGCGTTTTACGTTTTAGACCTTTCTGAACAATTTTGGTTCCGTGTCTGTCTGTCTGTGTGTCTGTCCGTCTTGTCATGAATTGTAACGCGCAAACTATACGAAGTTATTGTTCGATTTCTATGAAATTTTCAGGGATTGTGTGGGTTGGTGTGTAGACGATTCCCTATGAAAATCATCATCCCCAGACTGATAGAAGCGACTGCGCATGCGCAAACGTGAATTCCTTGTAACGGCCATAACTTCCACATTTTCTACCCGATTTCGATGACATTTTTAGAGATTACGCGGATTAGGTTCTAGATGGTCCCTAATGAAAATCGAGGCCTTATAATTTACAGAAGCCTTTGCGCATGCGCATACGTAAAATCCTTGTAACAGCCATAACATTTACATTTTTCATCCTAATTTGATGAAATTTTCTAGGATTGTCCAGATTAGCGTGTAGATGGTCCCCTATGAGGGTAGTGAAAGGTACTCAGAGATTGGTGTTTTGAGATCAACTACTATGCATCTGATCATCTATATAATCGGGTTATGGATACGAGGAAGCTATGTGCCACACCCACTTGGCAGACGTTTATTTTTGTGTGATCACTATTGATAGGAAAAACTTTTGAAGAGCTCACATTATGTTCAAATCTTACGAAAAGGCAAGCCATACAAATTCTATCGATCAAAAAGTCCTTCACAAACTAATAGAGTCAGCAGTCGTGTTAATTACACTCTTTTAAAAAATTCTGATGACCGCGACGCCAGGAATGGCAGTCGGACAAAAATCCAACCTGAAATAGTTGTTTACTTACACTCTTTTTAATTGTTTTTTTAAATAAATGGGAGTGTACAGTAGGTAAGACCCCCTCAACTACAATAAAGTAAGATCTAGTGTGAAATAATAGTAAATTGTAAATAAAGTAAATTGAATTAAACGAAAATGCAAGAGAAATTATTACTAGTCGTAAGTGAGGCCAAAGGATCACCGAAGTTGAGGCCAGTGGGCGGTGTTATGGCAGGGCCTGATAATTTTTCGAGTTGGGCCGCTGGTGACCTCGCTCTACTTAATTGGGCGAGGCAATAAGTGCCTTGAGCGAAATCATCAGAACCAATTCTTATCGTTCCTTTGGATGACAGCTGATTACGTCCGCGACGCCAGCAATCATAATTGGACTAAAATTCAACCTGAGTTTACTAACTTTTCCTTTCTTGTAAGAGGTTTAGTGAGCGTTCATTACTAATATGAGAAAGTAAAACAATTTCTTAGCTGAATATACTTATGTATCTCATATACCCTTATGAATATTAACCTATAGTAGGGTAATAGAATTTTCCATGTCAATTTGAGGACTTTCCAAATCAAATTGAGAACTCAGAACTTTTTTTACACAGGTATTACACAGGTGTTTCTGATTTTAATAACATCCAAATCAGAAGAAATGAAAGATTTCAAAGCTATGCTTTCTAGACAATTTCAAATGAAGGATATTGGAGAATTGAACTACATATTGGCAATAGAAGTAAGAAAACTCAAGAATGGAAATATAACGTTGCACCAGAAGAAATATATTAAAGAGATATTGACTGATTTTAATATGTGGGAATGTAAACCAGTTCGGACTCCTATGCAACCCAATCAGCAGCTTAGCAAGTTGAATTGTCCAAAAACGTTGGAGGAAAGGCAAAACATTGAATCAGTCCCATATCGCAAACTGGTTGGGAAATTGATGTACTTGGCACAAGAAACGAGGCCGGATTTAGGTTTAGCAGTATCAAAGTTAGGCCAATTCGCATCAAATCCAGGAAAGATTCACTGGGAAGCAGGAAAACGCGTGTTGCGGTGGCTAAAAGGAACAATCGACTACGAATTCACGATTGATGGAGAAGGAGAGGATATTCTTGGCTTTTCAGATTCAGATGTGGCTGGGAGTAAAGATAACAGAAAGTCGACGAGTGGGTTTATTATAAAATTTGGAACCACTCCGATCTTATGGAAATCCAATAAGCAAACTGGAGTCGCACTTTCAATGATGGAGGCAGAATTTATTTCATTGGCTACCTGCTGCATGGAAATCAGATGGATTAAACAAATTTTAGACGACATCAAAGTGAATGTTAACGAGATTCCTCAAGTGAGGTGTGACAATCGAGCTGCTCTAAGTTTTGCAAGGGTAACAATGTTAGCTCACACTCGAGACATATTGAAATCAAATACCACTTTGTGAGAGAGATGGTGAGAAACTGTCAGGTTGAACTTGACTATATCACGACCAAAGAAAACCCCGCAGATATGCTCACCAAACCTTTGTCAAGATACAAGAACGCAGAAATCAATTCAGGTTTAGGATTGAAGATGAAGGAAGAGGTGAAGAGGGAATATGTTGACATGAATCACTGAATGAATGCCACATAATGTTTGTTTTGATTACCATTTTGAAATGTTGGTTGTCACTTGAGTTTGAACAAAGTTTGATTAAAACTGTGTTGTCGTAAGATAACAGTAAGATTTGAACATAATGTGAGCTCTTCAAAAGTTTTTCCTATCAATAGCGATCAAACAGTTAATAATACACCTACTGCTGATACCATTCAAACTAGCCAAGTTTTTCCAGAGAATGGAAGGTTATTTACCTTTCCAGCTAAATATATGAAATAATTTATCCTACAGAATAGGAGAACACAATAAACAAAATTTATCTTTTTTTTCTTTATTGAAGTATATTAACAAAAAAGGATAACGAGGGATTACTTCTCTGCGCATGGGATTTTGAGATTGGCAGGAATTCCTTTGCATGTCAGTGGTGGCCTGAACATGCCACTCTTGCCTCCAGTAACGTGCACGTTCTCCCACTTCCAGTTGGTAGCGCTGTTGGGGTGGAGCCAAATCCAAACATTGGCAGCTCCAGGGCCCTTCATGGTTCCTCTGATGTTCTTCATGGTTAGGCGATCGATGAGGAAGTACGTTGGATCGCCGTTGGGGAATGTTGGCCCTTCATTTCCGTGGATGGAGATTCCGTATTGATGAATATCCCTGAGTTCAATGTTTTCGAAGGTAACATCTCTGTGGAGACCCACTGCGTTGGTTTCCGTCTTGATGTTCAGGCCAGTCAAGCTGTTGATCACTTTGCTGTTTTTGATTGTCAACCTCACAACGTCAGCACCTTTTCCAAGGGATCCAACGCTGATTCCGTTTCCTCCTTCGCAGATCAGGTTGTCAATAGTCATGTCGGAACCACCTCCGGTGACGAAGCAGTCATCTTGGTTGAAAACGTAGCTATCACGGACAGTAATGTTGGTGGCATAACCCAAACTGATTCCATCAGTGTTGAACGCCCTTCCAGCCCTGCCATCACCGGCGTCTTTGTTATCAACGGTTATTTTGGAGATCGCAACGTTGTGGCACCAGTTGCAAAGGAAAGCCATGGCTGGAGAATTCTTGAAGTACAAATTTGAAATCGTGGAATCGTCAACGATAGCTTCGAGGAACCTGGGTTTTACGAGCTTGGTATCACGACCTCCCTTCCAATACCTGTGACCTTCTCCGTCAAATCTTGCGTAATCGTAACCGTAGATGTTCAGCTTTTTACCACTAATCTTGACAAGTGGTCCACGCCATTCATGGTATCCGAATGTAACTTTTCCGACGAACTCGACAGTTGTTCCTTCTTTCAAATTGGTCAAGTCAAGCGTCACACCCGAGGGGACCTGGAGGTCTCTGATGACGATCTTCTGGAACTTCTTGGCCTCAGCAAGTTGGTTGACATTTTTCAACTCGAAGTATTGTGCTGATGCAGAAGCAATCACAAAGAACAAGCACCCAAGCGCTAAGCCCGTTGTACTCATGATACGTCAACCTGAAAAATCAATAGTATATTAATAATCGAGTTTTGATATTTTTCGTTCTGACGAATTGTACAATATATCTCAGTTTCTTCCACAGTTAGGTACAGCGGTTTTGGCAGTATATCAATTATGCATAAATGTAGGGCATTCCAACGAATGGTGAACGATTTTTCTAGGGCATTCCAACGAATGGTGAACGATTTTTCTACGAACACGAATAACGAAGATAAAGTTGCGTAGCAACGACATGGTTTTAAGTGGAAGTCATTTTTGTAACAATTTGGGACACCGAAATGGAACAAATTTCACTATAGGAATGTCATTTAAACATAAAGTCCCGATTGTTCATACTTGTAGGTCATGGTCCTATTGAATTACCATTTATAGTGAGGAAGGGTTACCAAATTCTGCAGCACTAAAAACATGGTCGAATAATTAAGTTATTCAAAATGAAGGTTTTCGATCAAAAACTGCTTAATTTATTCAAATCCTGTAACAAAAAGCTAAGAACTGAAATACAAATTGGTTCATCATTTAAAAACTTTGGTTGGTATTTCGCCAGGTTGGGAAAGATTAAGGACTATTTTGCGCTGTCCAAACGAATGCGGTACATAAAATTGCATACTGGCCTGTAATGTATAAAAGTTGGAATTTTCCTATCATCTTGACTCTGATAATGAATAGTACATTTTTAGGACGTCCCACAGTAAGACTTGGGCGTCCTTATGCGAACGATCTGGGGTGAAGGAGGACAACACAACAGAAAAAAAAATAACCACACAGTAATCCGTTTTAGACCATTCTGAATCCAAATCCGCGAAAAAAAACCTTAGGTGTATGTCTGTGTGTGTGTGTGTGTATTTGTGTGTGTAGGTGTGTGTGTGTGTGTGTGTGTAACAAAATCTTGTGTACTCTGCACAGGCCTTAGTTCTCAACCGATTTTCGGTTAATGCTCAAAAAACTTGTGTTTTTGGGCATAATCTTGTGTATTCTGCCAAGGCCTTAGTTCTCAACCGATTTTCGTGGTTCTTTTTTTCTTCGACGCGGAAAACTGTCTAGTTGTGCACTACGGCGCCGGAATTTCGAATTTCGCCTTTTAAGGGGGGGAAAGGGGGGGTTAATGCTTAAAAAACGTACGTTTGCGGGTATAATCTTATAAACTCTGCCCAGGCCTCAATTTCCAACCGATTTGTGTGTTTCTTTTTTTGTTTGACTAAAATAACTTCCGAGTTGTACATGATTTCACCAGAGTACCGAAATTTGCAAGAGGAGGGGGTGAGTGGGGGGATAATATTCACAAAATATCCAATTTTTCAATATTTCGGTTCCTTTACTGCTTACTAATTGTATCCAAGCTTTGAAATTGAGGAAAAATTCTCATTATACCTTAGGATTTGCATGAATTACTTTCTGTACCACCATGGAAATAAAAGTGGTGCCACCATGGTGCCAGGGCACCATAAACCTCATATTTCTTGGGTTTTTTGGTGTTTCACCTTGAATACGGATGTGACATTCGACGGACTGCCTACTAAACCTAATAGATGAAAGTTCAATGTTACGACGTATTTCCGCTTTGGTGCCAGACTGGCACTTTTGGCGGTGGGGGGGGGGGGGTGAACTCGAATTCGCGTGTTGGGTGTCGTAGATCATGGATTAAATGCTCTTCAGATTCGAGGCTGTCATGACGCTAGAAGTGTTATGGTGTATAATGGTGGGGGGGGGGTGTCACTATTTCTTCCCTAAAGTAATAAATAAATTACATCGAGAGAAACAGTCTTATCGCTTAACAACTGGTTAAACTGATCCAATACTTATCCAATGGGACGTCCCCTGGAATGCATGCATTACTAAACAATATGTTTGTTCCTTACAAATAAGCGAACCTCATTGCAATCAATGGGTTTCATGCCTCTTAATTCGTCAGCTTCCTGTACTGGCTTTTAAAAAGTAACACTACTCTCATATTTCATTTTAATAATGATTAAATACGAGGTTTTCATTATTTTGCCGACCATCACTTATAACCGCTACGGCACGGTTAAAAATATCGTTTAAAAATATTTGTAAAATAATCGAAATCACAATAATATTGCACTTTCACGACGGATCGTCACGTCACGACTCAAGAAAACGTTATCATGTTCATTTTAACAATTTACTGTAGTGTTAACATTACTTGTCGCGAAATAAACATTTAAAACTATTTTTGGTGGAAAAAAATTGCGTAAAATTAATTATTATTAAATGATCTGAGTGTAGAACCGTAGGTCTACCTTCCGTAGTTTCTTTCTTTTTTTTTCTTCATCAGCCTCTTCATGTCATTACGGAGCTATGTGCTACTGAAGAATGCGCGGCTGATGGAAAGTGGAAACTCATCATTACTTGAATTCATTTAAAGGGAGCCGTTTAAATTGGGACAAGTTGTTCCAAATATCCTCTCTCATTTTGGTACTAATCTTTTGAAGAAGTTAAACTTTTAGACATTCCTCGTTGTTTTCAGTTACCTTGGGCGTCAACCCCCTGTGAATTTTATTTCAGTTTTTAAGGGGATTTATAAATATTTTTCTCAAAAATGCTATTGTAGTGGCTCTAAAATTTTAGAAGGGCGTAAAGTTGTGTGGTTCTTTAATAGGCATCCATGTTGAAACATTTCGGGACTAGTCGCAAATTTTTAAAACCTATTTGATGACATGAAACTTCTTCGAAAGCGTATAATTGTGGGAGAAAAGCATCTGTCTAACTGTCGATCTGTCGGTGGTAAATTTCTTGCCCTATCTGATATTGATGGCCCAATCCGATATTGGTGGCCCTATCCAATTTGATGGTCCTACTCAATTTGATGTCCCTATCGGATATTGATGGCCTCATCCAATTTGATGGCCCAATCCAATTTTAATGGTCCTATTCAATTTTGATGTCCCTATCCGATTTTGATGGCCCTATCCGAGGTTTTGCCCTAATGAAGCAACTATACATTGGATTCTCTATTTCTATATGATTAGTCCTATACTATTAAGCCCAAGTTATTCCATGTGAGAAAGCAACACTACGCCGTTTTTAGAATGCAAGTACTTACTTCTGGTGCAGCTAACGAGAGAAATTTAATGTTCATCTGCAGGGAACCTCATTTATACGCCTTACAATGTATACTTAACAAGAATATGTAAATTAAGTAATCAAGATTTTCGGATTATCTCTTTTATTTAGCTCCACTCCTATTTTATACAGAGGCTGATTGGTTCGTTTTCTTTCACCTTACCGAAAGGTATTCAAATATTTATTCACTCATTTAACACTGACGTTGATTTCTTTTGTTAATATGAAAAGGTATGCAAATGTATGTTTAGATAATTAGTTCTGCCAATATTGAACTAACACCATACTCATTTCTAGTTCAACGAAGCAAACTGAGAATTCATGGAAACGTACAAAGGATACTGCTAATTATTGAACAATTGTTTCTTATTCCTCTCTTTGTATTCGGCAGCTGGTTACAAAGTTTATTTCATGATTCGAAGAAATTCCCTACTAAAAATAAATATATAATCTCGCTGATACCAAAACGGAAATAAATTGGAAAGAATTCAAACTTGTGTCGTTATTTCTGAGTGTAGAGAATCATCGAGTAACGTGTGAAGGTACGAACCTCTATTCGACGCAATCAGTTTGGAACCAACGTCTATTTCATTTTCGCGCACATTTTGGAGCATTCATAAATGAGGTCATTTTAACTTGGAATAGTACGTAGAATCTGCGAAAAAACAGGGGTTACTCAAAAAATGTCATGATGGTATTTTTCGCTTCATAACTTGAGTGAAATAAAGTGCTAGCTCATGTTTGTCACTAAGTATACCCGACCCTTCGAGCCTGTGAGTCAGAGGGGTGTACAGTTGCGTGACCAGCATAAGCAGCTAGTGTTGACCGTGACCCATTGGAAATCATGAGCAGAAAACAATGCATTGGTCCCACTTGATACCGTCTAAGTAAATCAATAAATTGTACTCACGAGAAGTTACCAATGAGTTACAAAAATTACTCCCGCGAGCGCAGTCATGTCTTCAGGATAAATTAAATCAACAACAAGAAAATTGTATTTAGTTTCTCTTGTAATTCTATATTTTTCAGTTCACACCTTGGATATAGTCGTTCGTTTCGTATTTTGTAACATCCAATTTTCTGAGATAGGTACCTATATCTCGGAAATACAATTCTCATGTACAACGTAGATAAGCCTCACAAATTCAATAAATTATTTGTAATTCGCACGATGTATTGTTTGTGATGATTTCTAATCAATCAAGAATCTGTTCTGACACCATCAATGAATATTTATGGTTTTTGAGCAACAAATCAAAATAAAAAACATTTGTTAGGAAACTAAAATACCATTCAAATGCATTCACTTCCAAGCTCAAAAGGTTTATTGAAAATCCGAGGTACGGAGGGAAATCAGAGGAAAACTAACATCCTTACCAACTTATGAAAAACAAGGTTGCATAAAATTTATGCGACAGTGTTCAATGAGATTTTGTTCTATCACTGCGGTTCTATAAACTACAATTTCGAGTATTGAACTACCGTTTATCAACCTTAGCCAAAAATAGTATCAGTTTTCCCCTCTTACATGTTGATTATTAAATAACACGTAAAATAATTTACTCTACAACCTCACATCTTCATTTGGCATTTAAAAAGTATAAATCTTGTCTATAAAAAAGAGTTAACTCTGCCTTAATCAATCAAAAATTATCACATAATTCAAAAAAAGATGTAAAATATTTAGCGACCACTCTTTTGTTAAACAATTTTGGCGATCAGCGCAATAACGTGAGTAGAATGAAGGTGCTTGGAAATATTGATGTCAATGAGAAGCGTCGATTTTGGGACGTCGAATAACTACCTCGGTGATCCGGTCGTCCCGTTTCGATATTTCAGGAATTGTTGTTTTGGTGGAAGATGTTCACCACCTGGCTGATAGCGAACGGGCTCTTGAAGTAGTCATCGTGAATAGAGAAAATTCTGAAACAAACAGAAGAGGTAGGTACTTATGTGTTAGGGTATTATAAGGTTTTAGATTTGTGACTATTTCAAAAAGTTCTATTACAGGTACATCAGAATCTGATAAGTTGAGTGAACAGTCAAGCTTGTTGACGAAGAATAACTTGGACACAAACATAAAATTATTGCGTTGATCGGAGCACTAACTTCCTGATTTTATTGAAATGAACTAATCCTCGACTTAGTTGCTTCTTCCTTTAATTAGTACCATCAAAAACACGATTAATATCAAACGGTATCAAAAACACGATTAACGGTATCAAAAACACGATTAAAAATTATTTCAGATCTTTATAGATTTTTATTTTTAACACCTAATTTCAGTATATTTTGCTATCCTCAGATTGACAGAGAGACAGGCTGACAGGCAGTGAAAAGGACAGGAACCAAAATTATTCAGTGTGCTCTAAAACGATAAATGCGATTAGAAATGTTTATTTTGGAGAATCCAAATTTTCTTAACCTTCAGCAGGAATGAAAAGTTTTCTTATTTTTGATGAGGCAGCAATAGAACGGTATCCTGAATTGTTTTCCTTCATTTTTCATAAGATTACAGGATGTTATTGGAAAGAATAAGAAGGTCTCCCTATTCAGAGGGTCATTAGATGAATCTTCCTTCATAATGGTTTACTATTTTAATTTATAAGCCTTTGGAATCGAGCGAAAAAAGTGTATACCCACAAAATTTTATGGTTTACGTTTCAAGGTAGGGGTTTATAGTATAGGGCTTCAAGGGGTTTCAAGGTAAGTGGCTTTTCAAATCACCCTAGCTCGGAAACCTCGATATAAAAGTACTGTTTTTTACCAATTTAAAATATAATTGAATTTTTGGAATCGAATGAGACCACTCAGAACTCTGTAGTACCAACCGATCGCTCCCTATGAGGTCTTAAGGGTTTAACTCAAAATAAATCAGAAGCACTAGTGCGAATCGCAAAAGATAAAATAAGTCTAGTCTTTGTTTAAATTTCAGACGTTCTATAATTGATTTTGAGTAGAACTGTCCATCTAGCTGCAAATTTTGAATACGATTGGAATTGGATCACGAATAAAAAGTTGAGGAAAAATTATAGACTTTTTCCAAAGACTATAATCTTAGAGAAAACTCTAGAAAACTTTTGAGAGATTTTTTTATAGGATACCTAACTAGTATTCATAATTATTATTAAAATTAAAGTGATAATATTGAAATGAAATAAAAAAAAACAATAATTTCAATTAAAAATAAAAAGTATTAGTAAATCCAACTAACTGAAAAAAATTCAAAAGTGAAAAAATAACATTTTGTATAAAAAATTAATTTAAACAAAATTGAAAAGGAACTGCTTAGCGAAATTATTTGTTCGAATAAACCACTGAAGATACTTACCTACTTGAAAAATTAGTTAGTTTGGTTTATAGATGGAGTAAATAGTTATTGTGCAGTTGTTGCAATTAAAATGTTCAGAAGGAGCCATATAAAGACGAATGATACAGTGTAGACTGTTCGTTATTGCAATATTTTAACGTTATGGATGTCTTACCTATCAAAGGGAAATCCAGTCCAATGATCCATGTAGCGGGGTTGGCCGCAGAGTGGAAACGACTTGAACTCCCGGATATTCTCGTTCTGTGGCTGCACGTTGAAAGGAGTGACAAGAGCAATCATTCGGAACTTTGCTCCCATCGCGTCTCCCTTGGGCAGCATCAGGTTGTTGGGCAGGCCGCAAAAAGCGATTTCCTGTTGGTCGGCACGAAACACCATTAACTCAATATTGGCCAAATGCCAAACAATATTGGCAACAAAATAAATATTAAAACATGGAATTTTGCTTGTTTGCAAAACAGCCACGTAAAGAAAGAATGGAGTTTGTGAGCTTTGCTGCTGTGAGCAGATTGCTGATGGGATTAGCCTTAAACACGATTCTAATTGGATTTTATTGACAAGGGTACTAGTAGCAGCGGCAAAACCCCACATTGCGTACACGTAAACATGTAAATCATGTTCATGTAATGGGAATATACCTAGAGGATTCATTTTGAGGAGAGTGACATTATTACGAGATCTCTTGTCTAGCAGGTGTTTTAGGGTCTGATTCTTTGCCCTGTGCTTGATATGTTCACCCTAAATGAATCGTTGGTAAAGGAGGAGACCTAAGTATCGAACACTTTCTTCAACTGTGTTTTGGTTCCCTTCATGAAGGACTTTAGTGTTATATGGATGATACGAAAGTAATTTAAACCGGAGATGATTTCTGTGGTTTAATCTCTCTCTTTAATTTAAATTTTCTGTACATCAGGCATGAAAGACATTTACACTCAAGAATAGCGGTCGTGGAGATTTTCTTGTCACAAGCAGGCAGACCTTATCTCAGGGCATCAAAACATCGTGTGGTAGTCACCTACAGCTTTGCTAGGACGCACTCGAAAGCAAAGATAATCTCGGTCGGTCAGAGTGCAATCTGAACATAGAATCCGAGAAGTATTGTCGAGCTAAAGAGAAAAAAAAGTCTGCCAAGTAGGTGTGGCACATAGCTTCCTCGTATCCATAACCCAATTATATAGATGATCCGATGCATAGTAGTTAATCTCAAAACACTAATCTCTAAGTACCTTTCACTAACCTCATAGGGGACCATCTACACTCTAATCTGAACAATCCTGAGGAAATTTCGTCGAAATTGGAAGGAAAATGTAGAAGTTATGGCTGTTACAAGGAATTCACGTTTGCGCATGCGCAGCAACTTCTATTAGTCTAGGGGAGATGATTTTCATAGGGGACCATCAACACGCCAATCTAAACAATCTTAGAAAATTTCATGAAATTCGGATGAAAAATGTAAGTGTTACAAGGCTGTTTTTTTTTTTTTTTTTTTCTAACTCCCCTCAAAGACTTTTTTGACGGAGGGGGCACGCCATAAAATAAAAATAAATAAATAAATAATTAAATAATGGGGAGGACGCCCAGGACTCACCCGACGCCGGCCCTAGGGATGAGGGAAGATGAGGAAGGTGGGGGTGGGAGAGAGGGATGAAGGGAAGTGCCTCTATAAAACGACCACCAGTTCAAATATGAGCCGAGCAGGACACGGGTGGTGATACCACGGAGTACGCCTACTGAGATGCCCAACTCACGCAACTCCGTGGCACTTTTCCCGCACCACACCCCGCGCCATGATAAGGTTGCAGCCATCACCCTGATGTTGTTGGGTGCCACTCCTTTTAGCTCCGACACTGCTTGCCGTAAATCATCTCTATCATACTTTCTTATCTTAGCCCGCCAAGTCTGCTCCATGTCCAAGCTGCCATTGACAACTTGGACATCCAGGATAATGCAAGACTGGTCGGGCTTGACGGCAACGATGTCGGGCTTCTTACCCTGGTCACTTGGCATGTGATACAATCTCTCCCTCTCAACATCCCAGCCGCTAGATGACAAAGCACCTGCTATCTGCTTGGCGACCGCATCATGACGTAAAATGCGGCCCCCATGAGTCCGAGGACAAAAAAATAAAATAAAAAAATTCACGTTTGCGCATGCGCAGAGGCTACTGTAAATTTTAAGGCCTTGATTTTCATTGAGGACCATCTGCAACCTAATTCGCGTAATCCCTGAAAATTTCATCGAAATCGGGTAGAAAATGTGGAAGTTATGGCTGTTACAAGGAATTCACGTTCGCGCATGCGCATCGGCTACTATCAGTCCGGGGGTGATGATTTTCATAGGGGACCATCTACAACCTAATCCGCGTAATCCCTGGAAATGTCATCGAAATCGGATGGAAAATGTAGAAGTTATGGTAGTTACAAGGAATTCACGTTTGCGCATGCGCAGAGGCTACTCTAAATTTTAAGGCCTTGATTTTCATTGGGGACCATCTACAACCTAATCCGCGTAATCATGAAAATTTCATCGAAATCAGGTAGAAAATGTGAAAGTTATGGCTGTTACAAGGAATTCACGTTCGCGCATGCGCATCGGCTACTATCAGTCCGGAGGTGATGATTTTCATAGGGGACCATCTACAACCAGATCCGCGTAATCCCTGGAAATGTCATTGAAATTGGGTGAAAAATGTGGAAGTTATGGCTGCTACGAGGATTTCACGTTCGCGCATGCGCATCGGCTACTATCAGTCCGGGGGTGATGATTTTCATAGGGGACCATCTAAATACTGATCTATAACATCCCCGAGAATTTAATTAAAATCGGATGGAAAATGTAGAAGTAATGGCAGTTACAAGAAATTCACGTTTGCGCATGCGCAGCGGCTACTATTACTCTGGGGATGATGATTTTCATAGGGGACCGTCTACACACCAACCCACACAATCCCTGGAAATTTCATAGAAATCGGACAATAACTTCGTATAGTTATGCTCGTTACAAGGATTTCATGACAGACAGACAGACACGGAACCAAAATTGTTCAGAAAGGTCTAAAACGCAAAACGGGAGTGAAAATTTTGATTTTTGAGAACTTTTTTTTCATTCTTGAAAAGTGAAAACAAAGCACTCGGAAGCCCCCGGACCCCCGAATGGTTACTGTTGAGCCTTCGGCTAAAATGCAAGAAACATGGAACATGATTTAGCCGTGTTTTGTTTGTTTGCTGTTTCCTTTTACTAAGAATTTGTTGTTTGTTGGTTTTTATTTAGCTCTGTATGGCCCACTAAATCAATGTTGGTTTTTACCACGAATGTTGTTTACAGTTCTTTTTTTAATCAGAGGTATATCTCAGCTTCGTCCATATTTACAGATGTTTTGGCAGTATATATAATTTGCGCATAAATTGAGGGCTTATCAACGAGTGGCGAACGATTGTCGTGGGATGAAAACTAACAGCGATACATCTCCATAGGAACGGGTCGGTTGTGAGTGACAATCATTACAAAATCCCGCGCTACTTTCGCTCCACGGTTTTGTCACGTTTTTTTCCCAGTTAGGTGATGGGAAGCATGTTCCATGCTAAAAGACATATTTGTCTAGGTGCGAGGTCACGTTACGTAGTAACGATTAAGTTGAATCTCTAGCAATTAGCAAGGTTCAGATGGACCCCACCTGAATAAATAGTGTTAGGTTGATCCATAACAACACATTAGAATCTAATCACAGAATGTCGTTGTATTTCTAAAATCTGTCGCATTTAAACATTTCCATGGTAACAAGATATAACTTTCCGAATCTGTAGTGGAACAGCTCTCAGCTCGTTACAAGAAGGTGACCAATTATAACTCTATTATGGAGACAAATAACATAGTTTGAACGGATTCAAAGGAGTACAAAATTATACTTCCAAAACTTGATGATATTCTTTAAAAATGCGGGGAATTTATCAAACCTTTGGGCTCCTCAGTGAATGAAACCCTCCAATGATAAAATCCATCACCAATTCTTGAAATGTTCCACGAAACATCCACCTCGAGGGAATGTGGCAGCAACTCCTGAGTATCGAAGCCACAGTATCCACGCAATATCATTACTTGGCAGAAAGTTGAAAAGAAAAGGAGGATCATTTCGAAAGTTAGATTCATTCACAAACTTCTGGTGTAGTTACTGGACTAACGAGTAAAGAATTTTCTCCATATTTGGGTATTGGAAACTAAGTAAGGAGAGCGAAAAGTCATCTTTGGAGTAAAACTTTTCGTTTTCATCCGCGGGAGGTAAACCCTTGACAGAATTACAAGAAAAGCAGGTGTTGAACCAGCACTCCCTTGTCATCAGAATAGCTATAAATAACTGAGATGATGCATTTTCTGTTTGTGATTTAATTCTGTCCCCAGAGCCTCGCGAATTATATATATTCACACCTCTCAACTCACCTTGAAGCCGTCCTGTCAATAACTAGATGAAAAGGCGATTTTCGCCAGACAAGCGTCCCAAATTTGCACAGTTCCCTCTAATTTCGGCCAGCAATCACTCGCCCCCGTCTTCCTCAAAGGCGTATTTACATTCCAAGTCCGCCAGGTAGACCCTTTAGAAGTTTAACGGGCTATTTCCCGCCCCTTTTCCAGCATAAATAGCCGGAGCTAATAGACGTTTGTAGTTGCTCCCTCGGCCTTTTCGGAGCCAACTTAATCAGTTCCTCGATGAGGTCTCAAAGAAATCTCACTTCTGCGTTACAACGGATGTCAGTTCATCTCAGCGGCGAGATTGCTCAGGTTGCTCCATTAACGTGCTGAAATTCCCCTCTTTAATAGCTTCTTATCTCCTGATATCACTATTATAAGGTAACTTAACAGTCCATAATGAAATTACACTGTTCAAAGTGGAATAAAAAGAGCAAGGCTGCGTTTACAGAGCAACGGAATACTTATATAGTCTATGAGAGAAGTTATCAAGTAAATAGTGAAGAATATTTTAATAGTTGTTGGGATGAGGAGAGTGGCAGCTTTATTTTCCCCACGTTTCGACTCTTCATTTAGTTTGGGACGGAGTGTTATTTACTTCAAAAAACAAAATCTGCCAATTTTCGTTCATTATTAAACTGAAAACTGTATACCTTTTAGAACCTTATGGCTCTGGTTTTTATTAACCAGTATGTACAAACAGCAGTATATACCTTTGTGAGGCTCCCGATGAGCGAATTTTCAAGAGGCATCCCGTTCAAATGATCAGGTCAGGAGAATTTTTCACTGAGACCTTTGAAGACATAGGCCGTCAGGAATTCAAACCTGATCCCATGTTCAGGCTTTCCTCCTCTTGGGAAAATGCCACAAAAGAATGAAATTTTCATGAGAATGCTACGAAAATTTTCATCTGCCGATGAAATTTTTGGTACACAAAATAATTCTCCATATTCTCCAAACCAAGGTGACGTAGGTGCTGATTTACCTGCCACCCCAATTGCAATTCGTAAGCCTGGCTGAAACGTAAAACCTCCTTCAAAACTCATATATGAGTGGATTTATTATGCTAAAATTTTGTCAAGAACGATACTTTTTACCTTATGATATTGCGAACGGTTCACGTGATAAACCGTGTTCGTGTAAAATGTTCAATTAAGTTTTTCATTTTATACAATTTTGCACTACGTTCAAGGTTTTTTTTCAATTTTTGGGGAAAGTAGTGAAGTGTTTCCCTCCCCAGTACACACATGCCTTCCTTCCCCCACCTTTCATTCAACTATCTTCTCTGATTGAATAGTTCACGTTCAAACCTCGACCTTGTTGTTTATACTTCTTCTCTCTCCCGATTCATTTCTATATCGTTACACAATACCTATAAAAACCCTCCAGAGGTATTTCAACAAGGTCGACTCTCTTCAACAAGGTAGTTATATAAGGTATCAGGGTGATCCATTTAACATGAATATCCTATTGAAACCCCAGGAACTGGTTAGAAAAAGAGATAAAATGGTGGTAGTGTTTTTTTCTTTAAAGTTAAATAAGAAATTTTTGCGCACTAACTTGGTTTTCATATTCAACTTTTGTATTTTTATTACACATTCAAATTCTACTTGAAATTTCATTTAATAAAAATACTGTCACACAACGGTTTATTATTTTCTGTTTAGATCACCCCTTGGCAGAGAAAACGACCTTTCCGTTGGGGAATTAGTCATTATAGTAAACATAAGATAAATACCCATTATGTCTTTCAAATATTGAGATTGATAGTACGCAGTAATAGTATTATCGCGTGTGTGAATAATCGAGGTCGGAAAGTACCCGTAACTAACTGCAATGATCTTGTTATCGACCCAAATACTGACGGAACAGGCCTCGAAAGGATATCAGACACGATGAGAAAACCAAAGATGTAAGAAGGAGAGGTTCCGAAGTGTCAACTCAGGAGTTGACACTTCGGAACCTCTCCTTCTTACATTACATTACAGGACTGCCCCTGGAAAATATATCCTGGCATCTCCACGGGGGCCATCCTGGGTAAATTGGTAATGCATCATGGCAGCGGAGATAAGATTGGTGTGCCGAATCACGAAGAGACACAGGAATCTACTAAAGATTCTGAACTGATTGTTTTGGGCATGAATGTCTCCCGATACATAATGGTAGTCTGGTTTTGTTCGAACAGATAGAGAGACAAACACGGGTCAAAAATTATTCAAAAAGCTTTAAAACACAAAGTACGAGTAAACATTTTGATTGTGGATTACTCACTTTTCCCTGCTGCTTGAATACAATGCCTCCCTATCTTCAATAGTACAAAATCAAAACATCCTCCCAAACCAGTTGAAAATTGAGATATGAGCAAAGTGTACAAGATTTTCTATGAAAAAAATCAATCAATAGAAGAATTGGCTTATAATCCCATGTTCCATCACTGCACCTTTTGCTTCTACCTCCCAGTTCTGTAATGAGCACCAAAATCTGTATGATAAAGCTCGACGAGCGTTCGGAAGTATTTTTTCCTATTGCTACATATCCGGTTGCACTGCAAACAAGAATGAAAAGAAGACTACAGGAAAAGAACAGGATAACTAAAATTTTCAATTTTTCCAGAAGAGCCTTTTTCACAGAAAACGCAATAATTTTTCACGCAGTACAATTCAACATTTTTTTATTATACCATATTTCAAGTAGTGCGGAGCATGATTTTGAAACTAGACATCAAAAACTAAAAGTCTGATCCTTGAAAATAACACCAGAAGTATCTAAGGTCCAATTGTGGAGGGGAAGTCTGTGCATTGTAGGTTTTTTATGACTCTTCAAGCGAATTTAAATAAGAATAAACAGAATTTTAATCCAAAACTTTATTAGATACAGAACAAGTAGTTATTAACTCAATTTAGATACATTGTGCAGAGCCTCAAAATTCCATGAATTTTTTGTTCAGTAATCTTTTATTATTTCAATTTTGTATCATCTTTTCTTGTCGATGAATCTTAATCCTCATTCTTGAAAAAATCAATACAAGCACGAGATTATAGGAGCAAAACACTACACGAAAGAGACCCAAAAGTTGAAGCTGAGGTTTGTCTTTACTGTGAATAACAGTTCTATCGAGTAGGAGTATGGAAGAGGAAGAAAAGCGTCCGAATGCCAGCGGGGACGCCTGTAGTTATCCCGTTCTTCTCCAGTACCACACAGAGGGACCAATCCCCTAATATTAGAGAACCCGTTCTTCTCCTGTAGTTGTCTTGAAACGTTCTTGGGCGTACACAAGCCATTTTAAGTAGTGAAGTAACTGGCAGAAACATTACCTTGAGGAAGGACAGGTCCCACTCCTTCTTGGTTTTACGGCCCAACCTGATGAGGTCATCAACTCGAGCGTAGTTGAGCTCTCCGTCGACGTAGATCGAGGAGTCCTTAGAGTTCCTTGAGATTATGTTCGTGCCCGTCTCAACTGCCAAAAAAAAACCCAAAAGTAATTGAGTTAGAATTTGTTATGTTAGTATGTACAATAATATCCAAAGCAGAGCACCAAATTATATTCGAAACCCAAGTTGCAAAATTTACTAGAAAAAAATTACAGAACTTAAATTTACAGAATTACAACTTAGCGAAAAATTGAAGGTAGACTCTTAAAATCCTTCTGAAACGCTTCTTGTCACCAGTGTTTACAGGAGTTCCTTGGTTTGAACATTTGAACAATGTGGTGTCATGACTCTTAAAGTATTTTCTTTTATAGAAATGTTATATATTTTTTTTTTCAATAAATCAAGTGTCATTCTATCCATGTAATGTTTGTTTGTCCGTCTGCAAATTCTTGTAACCGGCATTTAGACATTTCCACGAATTTGAAAGTTGTAAAGAGTTCCCTTCATCTTCCATCATCACCGGATTAACGTTCGCCATTTTGCTTCCTAGTCTACCAAGTAGCGGTAGTATTGATTCCACTTTAGGTAACTTCAACACCATCACATCGGGAGATCGACTAAAGCGACTTCCTATCGAGCACTGGAGGACGTAAAGGCAACCCATCGATTCAAGACCAAGAAGACAACCCTGAGAGTGGCTGACGTTGAGAGACGGATATAATGTGAATTGATCTGAGCGTGATCCCTTCCTAAGTGTATTTTAACGTCTTTTTCAGCCGGAATAAGTGCAACCGTTTGCGAGAACACGGCTTCTTTCGACCCTTCTAGGGCCAGTGGTAGGGGGGAGGGGTATTGAGGGACTCGTTTGAGAAGCTCCTAGGCAGGTGACGTGTTCTACATTTCTATTCTATTCATTTCGCAATCAACTCTCATTTAACCAAGATTCACTGTTCCGAGCTCCGGATCGGTGAAAAAACGTCAGTAATTATTCATTCACTAATTGAATAATAATTAACCTCATAAGAAAAGAACGGTTGGTCCCACAGAGCTCTGTGGGAATTTTCATTAATGAAAAAACAATGTTTCTGCTGGTACATTGAAAGTTTTCGAGCTAGGGCGTTGTGAAAATGTTTTCCTCCCACACGGAAGGATTCGCCTAACAACTGGCCACGATTTTCTGTGGGCACTTCTGAGCAGATTTTTGGATCCCCGATATGCCATTTATGTAACATCCATGGACGACGCTATGGACGACAGGCATTTTGAAGAGTAAACTGATATCGTATGTAAATCATGATGCTGACTTTCCCTTGGAATATATTGTTGAGTAATGCATGCCTGGGGACGTCCCATTAAATACTGAGACACGGGAGTAAAAATTTAAAAAATTAAGTTATAAAAGTGTAAAATTCCAAGTAACTTTCAAATTTGATGGCAACCTCAGTTTTTCCGGATTAGGTTCTGCATGGTCCCTCTTAATATTCATTTTGATTGGGTAGCTTTTGCGCAAATGCGGTTACGTATGACTTGGAGCATAAAGTTTTGATGAAATGCTATGCATCAGATCGTTATGGATATGAGGAAGCTATGAGCCACACCCTCTTAGCAGGTTTTTTTGGTAGACTTTACAAATTTGTTATCCAATCCCCCCCCCACTCCTCCTGTTATGTACGACGGTAACGTAAGTTGAAAAAACGATTTATTTCAGAAGGCGTAAAAAACTTCTAAATGATTTAAACAACGCTGCAAATTATTACACAAAGATTTATTAATTTTCTATATAGATCACTAGTCTGCAAAGAACACGGCTTTACCATTGTTACCACCAACCAACATGAAGAAAAACATCGATCGTATTTCGGTCAGCTAAAATTTGAACAGAGATTAGGCCTCTTTTGCGATTCACGCTCGTGTTTCTGATTTATCGTAAGTCCAACCCTTAAATTCTCGTAGGGAGCTAATGGTTTGTCCTATAGGACTCCGCGTGGTCTCTAAAAATTAAATTCTATCTTAAATTGATGGAAAAACAATGCCTTTATATAAAAAATTTTTGAGTTTGGGCGTATTCAAAATTTCAACCCTTAGAAGTGACTAACATCAACCAAAAGCTTCGGGGCACAACTAGACCCCAATGGAGCCTACAAACCAAATTTCATCAAAATCTGTCAATGCTAACTAAGGAAAGTGCCGCGTACGGCGGACGGACGGCCAAATTTTTATTCGATCTTTGGATTCTACGTACCTTGAAACGTAAACCAACAAATTTCGAGGGGGGTTAAAAAAAATGTTCTTGGTCGATTCCAAAGGTTCATTATTGAAAATAATAAACCAATAGACTTTTTTACGTCTCCTGAAAAATTTCGTTTTTTCAACTTACGCGGTTTTACATTGTCACTGTCGTTGTTATTGTTATTTCCGTTGTTTCCTTGTTACTCTGTTTGGAAAAGATCATTTAATAGAAAATGGAAAATAAAATGTACGAAACGATGAAGAGACTTTTTCAAATCTTCTAACCAGCGCCTTTCAAGTCATAATACGCACTGATGACGTACAAAATGTTATCCCAGATTTCGCTGCTCTGAGAAATCAAGTGTGTTGTAACTTCAAATCGGACGAGATGTAATCCCCTCACCCCTCATTTGGTCCTGTGGGATCCGATTTATGCCTTCGTCCCACCATACTCTCACTTGCGCACGCTTTCATGTATCTACAGATTTACCTCACGGACACTACTACGTGACCTCCCAACCGTTCCATCTCAATACCGACATCCGTTTACCATGTTAATGAGAACGCTTTAGTGGGGATTGGTGAATTTTCCTCGGTTCCAACACTTGTGAATTCACGTTTCTGAATCAATTTTGATCGACTAATGGCTTATACAAACTTGAGTGACAAAAAGTAACAATCCAATTAATGAAAAAAAGTGCAATTGGGAAATAAGCAATTTTAGGAATGGAACGTTTTACAAAATATTTACATGAAAATCCTTTCTAAAAAGAATCGCAAAGTTGGACGCATTTGCTTCCTCACTATCGAAGAACGTAGCAATCGAGCAGCAGGTCAAACAAATTTGAGTCCTAAAATTCAAAATGTCCACTCATATTTTTCGAACAACTTCGGTACACTGAAAGATGTGGCGACACTGCGGCCTGACCAGACCCTGCATGATTGGACCCGATCCGGACCAGACCAGAGGGGTATATCGTGTAATATACGTATAATATACGGGTATATCGTAATATCGTATAAATATTATTTACAATAGAAAAATGGGGTTTTATCCAACTTGATTTTAATATTTTGTATTAGGTGCAAATTGGTTGAACTTAATTCCACATTGTTGTCTTAACGTGAGAAACTAATTTAGGACCAAAATTGTATCACATGATGTACGTCATCGCTGCAATTTAGAATGGAATTTTGATGCCAAATCTTAAGAAACGAAAAAATCGCATTTGTGACAGGGTATGCGACACTGCCACCTGACCGGACCCACCAATCCGAACCCCAGAAGCGAGAGGAGCCATGTCAAACGGATTACTGCTCCTTGATCTTGAGTCAGAATCAGATTCCGAACTAGAATTTGATGTTTTAACAAGTTAGTTTTGTGTCAAAACGATGAAACTTATTATACAAAGGATTTTGGTTAGTGTCAGTCACTTTTAAGGGTTAAAAAATAGGGCCTGTAGTTTTCAAAATCGCCCAAACCCGAAAACACTCGACATAAAGGTATTATTTTTTTACCAATCAAAATAGTATGGAATTTTTAGAATTGAAATAGACCACCCACATCTCTTCATTTTTTCGAATTGAGTTTGAAGCGTTTTTTCTTCAAAATAAACTTGATTGTGAAGCAAAAATATGGTTGGTAGGAAGTGACAAAGTCAAAGCTAAGTGCTTTGAGAGCGAGTGATCTAGACAGAAAAATAATAAACTTGTTGGGCTTTCCTCGTTATGTGATTTATTAGTCGAGTACACTTTTGTTTTGTTGCATCATCAGGAATTTTGGTTTATTATTTTCAATAATAAGCCTTTGGAATCGAGCAAGAAAAAAAAATTTTTAACCCCCCCTCAAAATTTGATGTTTTACGTTTCAAGGTACGTAGAATCCGAAAATCGAATAAAAAAATTTCCGTCCGTCCGCCGTACGCCGTCCGCCGTCCGCCGTACGCCGTACGCCGTACGCGGCACTTTTCTTAGCAACACTGGACCGATTTGGTTCAAATTTGGTATATGGGCTCCATTTGGGGTCTAGTTGTGCCGCGAAGCTTTTGGTTGATGTAGGTCACTTCTAAGGGGTGAAAATTAAGGGTTGAAATTTTCAAGAGTGCCCTAGCTCGAAAACTCTCGAAATAAAGGTATCGTTTTTTCACCAATTTTAAATAGTACAGAATTTTTAAAAATTTTTGAGACCACCCGGAGCTCTGTAGGACAAACCGTTCGGTCCCTACGAGTGTTTGAAGGTTTTCCTTCGATAAAACAAAATCATGAGTGTGAATCGCAAAAGAGGTCTAATCGCCGTTCAAATTTTATCTGACTAAAATGCGATCGCTGTTCATTTCTTCGATTTGTATTCAGTTTTGCCTTCTGCGTAACCAGTAATCAAATTTCCATATCAAGATTTCTATTTTTCGAATCGAGTGTGAAGCGTTTAGTTCTTTCTAATAAACTTGATTGTGAAGGTGTGAAGCCATTATAGTGTGGTAGGTAGTACCTACCAATAGTTGGTAGGTAAAAAAAAATTGGTACGTAAAACAATGTTTGTAGGTAAAAAACGCTGCAAATCATTGCTCACTGATCAGATCACTGATCAGCTGAGTGAGCTCCGAAGCCATTTTCAATGCTATTGAATGGAAGTGCTCTTCCAGGCGTCTCCAGCATTCGAGGAGATCTTCTTCACTCCTCACATCACTGATCAGCTGAGTGAGCTCCGAAGCCATTTTCAATCCTATTGAATGGAGGTGCTCTTCCAGGCGTCTCCAGCATTCGAGGAGATCTTCTTCACTCCTCACATCACTGATCAGCTGAGTGAGCTCGAAAGCCATTTTCAATCCTATTGAATGGAAGTGCTCTTCCAGGCGTCTCCAGCATTCGAGGAGATCTTCTTCACTCTTCTGATCACTGATCAGCTGAGTGAGCTCCGAAGCCATTTTCAATCCTATTGAACGCAGGAGCTGAAATTTGAGAGGGAAGGTCAAGGGAGAATACAGATGGTGGTAGGTGCTATTGATGGAGAACCAGTGATCTATACAGAAGGATGATCTATACATAAAATGATAAACCTTTGAGCAATGATTTGCAGCGTTCTTCTCTAATGATGGCTTGAGAAGGAGGAGTTGAGTTTGAATGTCGCTTTTGAAAATAACTTCAGCTGGAGTCCTTAGGGTTGTCTTTGAGGAGTAGTGTGGTTTGATAATAGGAAGTTTTGTACCTACTACCTCATAAAAGAAAGGCCTAACTAACTACTAGTTTTGAAATTATGGTCCGATGCCAATGACGTTTCGAGGTAGAATATCCTTCAGGTGGTCTCTTTAATGGATTTTGTCAATTATGAACGAACATCAACATGTGCGCACCCTCACAAGTCATTTTACGTGAACATCAATTCTCACGGTTTAACAACTCGATTTTGCTCAAATTTGTAGCGATGTGTGAAGGTTGTTGTTGTGCCTCCAGACTATGTCGTATTTCACAAATAAAAAGTAACGGTCTCTTTCCCTCGGAATTCAGGTCACAACGTACGAACACGCCAACGGACAACAGACCTCCCCTCCGGGAGGACTAGAATCCAGAGGTGGGGGTTCACTATATATTCCCGATTCCCGAGGAAAAGAGCCATACCATTTTCCAAACCAACAACCGTCTACAACTCAATCAACAAACCTCAAACAACCTACTAAAAGACTTAGTAAAAATACACTCCCGTAGTGAGCTGGGTTTAACAGACCAGAAACTACAACTTAGCTTTCCTCCAACTTTTATTAACTTCATTAGGTGAGCCGGTTTCGTGAAGACCAGAGGCCTTCCCCCTTAATTTGGTAAGCCGGTTTCTATACAGACAGGAGCCAAATTAACAACAATTCCCTTTTGCTAAAATTCACACTAAATTACCGAGTATATACTTCCCTTAGAATCATTCAGAGTCAATCACCTTCATTTTAGAGTCAGATCAGTTTTATTCCAAATTTCACCGTAATTCAGCGCAAATTCTCAAACCACAACAGTGGTGCACCCGACGTGGGAAGATACTCGTATTCAACATGGACATCGAGCACGAGAACAACGCCTTCACAACTCCGCCGACGGGCCAAGATCGACAGAGCGGCGCTCCCACATCATTCACCGCGATCTTCAACAACTCCGCTCCGGCGTCTCAAAACATCGAATCGGCCACGGTAAACATTCCACTTACTTTACCACCATTCTATAAGCATGATCCACGACTATGGTTCGTCCAAATAGACGCAGCTTTCCTTGGCGCCCGTATAACCAACCAACGTTCAAAATTCGCAAAAGTTCTACCCCTTCTTCCGTACGATGCAGCGCTACAAACAGCGGATCTTGCCAACAATTTCCTAAAGACAATGGGCATAGAAAAAATACGCACTACTTCGTACCACCCACAGTCTAACGGAAAAGTAGAGAGATACCACGGATCACTAAAAACTGCTATTGCAACGGCCGCTACTTCGGATTCGTGGACAAAAGACCTTCCACACATTCTCTTAAGCCTTCGTAATTCAGTACAATCGAAGGACTCCCACAGCCCGGCGGAAAGGACTTTTAAAACACCACTCCGACTTCCCGCGGACGTCTTCCATCCGCGGCCTACTATCATTCGGGAACCCGAAGTCGAACAACCGCGCGATTGGACATTCCCGAATCGCTATTATACGGCCAAGAAAATGTTTGTCCGCGAGCCGGGACTTCACGAGTCCCTAAAGCCTCTCTACTCCGGCCCATTCACAGTCATCAACAAAAGCGACAAGACGGTCACATTAGACCTAGACGGTTCTGAAAGAACCATTTCCCTTGACAGGTGCCGCCCTTGCCCCGCGTTATAACGGGTCATTCACCGCCGAGAGTCGGGAAACCCCAACCCCCTCCTTCGACGGACTGCATTCTCGCACCAACCCCTCACAACGCTCGCAACTACCCTACACGATGGATCTCCTCTTCACTAGAGAAGAGTTACAAGCGATTTTCGCACCTCCATCTCCGATCCCATCATCTCCACCTCCCAAACGGCCAAAAATCCAAGAGGAAATTACAAGGAGAATCACCAAACCGAAATATTCCAAAGAAAGGGAAAACAAAAAACCTTGGAAGGCCATTCCTATCACAGGGCTACCTCATCCTCCCAAAAGAGCCCAAATAATCATTGATTACTATACATCAATGAATTCCAAACATTTCGAACCTTATGTTCCACAATACAAACCCTCCCCATATTTAGCTATGGTGGAGGGCCTCCCTTCCGCTCCCGGCCATCCTGAAATACCCAGCAGGAGGAAGCGTCGCGGGAAAAACGCCCGGAATTTCCGCAAACTGCTGGGTATACACTCCAACACCCCCCAATTTTTATGCTCTCACAAACCTAGCCGTACTCTGCACTACAAACGGTGCAGAGGAAAGCTTGGGGGACGGCGCCTACTACCGTCGTCTCGACCGCGCGCGCTCCGCCTCCGTCGGTGCTACGCTACCGCCGCGGTCATCCTCGGTCTACCCAGCGCCGCCTCATCACTCATCACGCAGCTACACATCATCAACATCAACTTATTCAAATTTATTGAACATCAAAATTTTCTAATTCTTTAAACAAATTTCCGAAATTTTAAAATGTTAAATTCTCTAAATTCAACTTTTGCAATCATCTTCTTTTAACCATTGTACTATACTGCAACCATGTATCTAGTCATATTTTTAAGCTAAATTTTTCTTTTTTATTTGTAAAATCCTGGGGGACGTATGTTGTGCCTCCAGACTATGTCGTATTTCACAAATAAAAAGTAACGGTCTCTTTCCCTCGGAATTCAGGTCACAACGTACGAACACGCCAACGGACAACAGACCTCCCCTCCGGGAGGACTAGAATCCAGAGGTGGGGGTTCACTATATATTCCCGATTCCCGAGGAAAAGAGCCATACCATTTTCCAAACCAACAACCGTCTACAACTCAATCAACAAACCTCAAACAACCTACTAAAAGACTTAGTAAAAATACACTCCCGTAGTGAGCTGGGTTTAACAGACCAGAAACTACAACTTAGCTTTCCTCCAACTTTTATTAACTTCATTAGGTGAGCCGGTTTCGTGAAGACCAGAGGCCTTCCCCCTTAATTTGGTAAGCCGGTTTCTATACAGACAGGAGCCAAATTAACAACAATTCCCTTTTGCTAAAATTCACACTAAATTACCGAGTATATACTTCCCTTAGAATCATTCAGAGTCAATCACCTTCATTTTAGAGTCAGATCAGTTTTATTCCAAATTTCACCGTAATTCAGCGCAAATTCTCAAACCACAACAGTTGTCATCATAGATGATGGTTACATGTAAAAAAGTAAAAAATTGTCGACACAATAGCAAAAAATGTGACATTGAGTGATCGTGTTGCTGTGTGTACTCGTGGAAGCAAAAAACCAGAAACGTGACCAAAATACATCAACAATGTTCAAGAATTCGAAGTTTTGGCTTTCGTGTATCATTCCGAGTTAAATCTTGTACATTGTTAGTCACACTCGAAAAACTCGAGTTTTTCGTTTTGCCCACATTTTTAGCTTAGATGGGGGGGGGGTTAATTAGTTGGGCACCTTATACCTACTGTAGCACGTTCATCTTAGAGTTCCCGTTTTGAATTTGTAAGTGCAATTTCGGTGAAGTTATACTTCTTGTACCTAAGTTTCTTCTTTCTTCGTACCTATTCTTTCAATCCTCTGTAAAGTGGATATGGCAAACGCAAACCCAGCTTATTCCTCACAGGCCTAGATTCCTAGCTAGACCATTTATAAGGACAATCAGATAATTGTTTGATCAATCTACTGAATAGATTGTATTCACTCTACTTACGCTCAATGGGGAATCGATCAATTTCAACAAAGTAATGTTTCGACAGCTCGAAATCCATTTTTTGGCCCCTCCAATCATTTTCAGGACCGAGGAAGAGGCGGAACATGACTTTCGTGGTCTTCTCACCGTTAGCCAGACCTTCGTAGCTGCTGTTGAGGGAGATTGTGACGTCATAGGCGAACGGCTTGTGGTTCAACTTGAGGATCTGAAACGCCATAGTCCGTCAGTTACATTTCACATCTGACTTGGCTAGCTATAAGTTTTTTTTTTATTTCTGAACCGTCGGAGCATACTTAATTAAGCTGCCGCCCATATCTGCAAATATTTCTTATTTTAACCACCAAGTAATAAGTCATCAGAGCAATAACTACAACGAATTTGTGATTTTGAAAGGGTTTTTGCGAAACGATTCAAAAGTTCCTGAAGAGTTACACAGGCTGCGGTACATGTTGTAAAACCTCCTTGTAATTACTTGACTAAATTATAGGGGAAGAATTACGGGTATCGTTTGATGACTCACCTTAGCTCGATATTTGATGTCGTCGGTCGTTTCTCTAGGAGCCAAGTCTATCGCTTTGGTGACGTCAATTTCCTCGTAGTCGAAGTAAGTGGACAAATGTCCAACTTGAACTGAGTCGAGTGAGAGTCCATGGTAGTTGTACATTTTCTGGAGAAAGTTCAAGTTTTTGAATTTGCAAGACATTTAGTTCAAGTACCTACTTAGTCATTTGGTTTTGTTTGAGACAAACACATACCTAAGTACAAACCCATCCCGTATCCATGTAAATGGCCATACTAACTTTTTGAGGCTTGGCCAAATAGGTACTAGTACGTCAAACCAAAAGTTATGTGTCCGCTACTTACAGCATTTATCAGCTTTTCCGCGTCAAATTAAAGGCTTTTCGAAACAAAATAAACTTTATCCTTAACAAAATATAGGTTTTTCATTTCAAAATAAAGATCGTTAAGATACGTTCACTGTAGCGGACTAAAACATGAAAACAAGACAAGGACATTCTGTCTGTCCATTCTCTATCGAGTTTGATCATATTCCATATGCATGATCAGGGAGATTTCCGCAGCACGCGTGCATTCCTTCTTTATGTAAACCTTGTCACGCATGTGCAAGTGCATCCCTTCTTTATGTAGCGTATTACAGCAATCGATTCTCCCTCTTTGGCACTTTCCTATTCCTTATGCATGATCAGGGAGATTTCTGCCGCACGCGTGCATTCCTTCTTCACGTAAACCTTGTGTGGATTCGATTCTCCCCCTTTGTCACTTTCATCCTAACGTGACAAAGCTCGTCATCTTGCTGCGGTACAAAAATCTTGAGAAATTCGAACATGGATAGTGACAGCAATTCCGTGATTGGTGTCAGTGGCCCGGCGACCCCCACAGTGGTCGAATTTCGAGCGAAAGTGAACCATCCAGTGGTCAACATTTGGAAGAAGTCCGATCTCGTCGACGGACGAGTGTCAACTGGAAGTATTCCAAAGAAAAAAGGTAATTTGAAACGAGAAACCTTTAAAGTAATAAGCCTTTATTTTGAAATGGAAAACCTTTATTTTGTTTCGGAAAACCTTTAATTTGACTCGGAAAAGCTATATACTTTACCGGCAAACGAGCGGCTATTTATATGTATAGGTAACTATTAATGATATAAGAAAAATCAAACATTTTGTTTCAATTTCCATTGTCACGAAGTTACAAACTCAGCAATATGGGAACCTGAGAAAATTAAAGTCAAAGTACAGGATTTGGAGGGGTTTTACGATAGTTCAATTCTTGAGCTTTTAGCAACATTAGCTCACTGTGCACACCAACGGTACTTTTCAATTTATTGTCATCGCATTTCCAAACCGAACATATCATCTATATCAATTTATCGTTGATGATGAGGTTGAGTTTACGTTTGAAAAGTTATAACGAAGTATCGGTTAATTTTATCGATGAAATCCGCGTTTAATATTCGATGATGTTTATTCGTGGTTGAGATTTGGTAGAACTGACCCAAAGTAGCTCACGTTGAACAGTTTTTGACGCGTTGAACGCAAGTACAACTTTCCTCAAAAAAACGTTACTAAGTTGATAAGGTGGGGTTTTTTTTTTTTAATAGCCGAGCAGTCAGTATAAAATTTTGGTATAAATCTAGAGTTTTCCGGCGAGAGGATAACGATTTTTGAAGATAGAAAACCGATTGAGTAACATTTCCCTAGTTACGAGGTTATACATGAACTTTCCTTCGAACAATCTCCATTATTTTCCAAAAATGATTGTTTGCTTGTATCTATTGTGATAAATACGCTGTGAGGTAAAATCGGATGTTTTTTCATTCGCATTGTGACTGTAGCGATGCTGCAGAAACCAACTCATTGCAAAAAGTCATATTCATGATACCGTCCCCAATTTTTCTTTTTAGCGTTGACATGTCCATAGTAATCGCAATTGACCGGTCGTTTTGATCTTTAGCCAAACATTCGGGACCCAACCGAAATATTCCTAACCGATATTTCACAAAAGCTTCTAAATTCGCGTGCATGCCAGTTTTAACCAAACCAGATAATTCTTTCTACACACGATTATAAACAATGTGTCTCAGTGTATGTTTCTTAGGTAGAAATAATGACTGACGGCCTTTGAGCTTTGCCAGAAGTTTTTTTTCGAGAAGATGCCCTTCAAGAGGAGGGCTCTTGCATGTGTTATGCGCTCGTAAAAGAAGCTAGCCAGTATTTTTTATAATCTATTTCCTTTAAAACTCTCTCTTTTTTCTAAAAATGCACCACAGAAGCAAGAAATAGAAGGATCGGTGGAACAAGTTAAGAACACCCCTCCAATGTGCCCAATGATTTTGATAAACATAGTAAACAAATTGTCTTCATCTTAATTAGTTTAGGATCCTAATCGATTCAAGGAATTGAAGACATTTTCGGAGAGACCAGAATCAAGAGTGTTTGGGAAGTATAACCACGCAAAAAAGAGACATGTACAGGTAGATTTCAGACTCCGTCTAGGTCACAAAATGCATGTAAATCACTGAATAGCCTAATCCAAGGTATTTTTTCTTCACATTTTCATCTATTGAGAATCTCAGTGAAGTACCATAATATGGTTCTTGGATCATGGCTGTTGTCAATTAGTAACCCAATCTTCACTATATTATATTGAACAACAACCATGAAACAAAGCTTGGTTTGTAGATGTCTTCACCCAGGATCCAATGGAGGAACGAAGCGATATGAGTTTGGCGTAGAGTTACTTTGTGCAACAAACCTTTAAAGCAGACAATCACGATATATTATAGAAGGGGAGGCTCGTGGTTGGAGATTGCTCAAATGAAGAAGGCAACAATTACAGCAACAATAGAAAAATTCAAGGAAATCGTTTGCATTTTGGGATTGCCATTTGCCATAGTTACAGAAAATGGACCACAATGGGTTTCATCAAAATTTTCTGCTTTCTGTAAAAACATTGGAATTAAGCATATTCAAATAACTCCATACCATCCACGGTCAAATGGATTAGCGGAACGTGCTGTTCGAACTTTTAAAACAAGAATAACTTCGTCAAAGAAGCAAACCAATAGGTAGCCTTATAGATCGGTTGAGAGACTTTCTGTTTTCCTATCGGAATGCACCACACCCACAACAGGAAGAACTCCAGCTGAGTTACTGATGGGAAGAATAGTACGCTCATATTTCGATCTATTGAAACCTAACATGGTGTGCACTATGGATGATGCACTCACAAAGCAGAGGATTCATCAACCTCAATTTAAGAGTTTTCGTGAAATTACATAGGATGAAGAAGTGTGGGTGCATAACAAGATAAGGAAAGGAAATGTTCCGGGGAAAATCATGGAGCGTACCGGGGATCTCTCCTACGTCGTTTTGGTTGGAGGCAAGAAGGAAAGGAAGCATGCTGGGCAGTTGAGGAAGAGATGAGTCAGCAGTCGGAGGATGAAGGGGTGGGGGTAAGAGGATGTAAGGAACCATGGAAACGGAAACCGTGTTGCTACGGACGATATATGAACATTCATTATTCTAATTCTGTAGATTTGCCTTATTGGCTCGAATAAAGATTATACTTTGACAAGTACGGAGTTTTCATACTTGTAGTACCTGGTGTTCAACAACAGTTTTTCTCTTAGAACAATTCAACTGAAATACGAATGTCGATAGGTACTGAACCCATTCAACACGGCGCTCTCGGAGAGGTCGACCCCGCCAGCCGAGCAACACTGGCAACACCTCGAGTGCTCTGTTATCAGCTCTGTAGACAAAGTTGAAAATGGCCGAACTCCAAACGAACAACATCTCCCGGTACCTTGAACATTGAACGAGGAATTCACCAGACAAAGGACCTCCAGCTTTTTTCCTGCCCGGACAACTATTTGAATCAAGTGAGGTAGGGAGAACGCCATGGCTTCTTAAGAGGTCTGCCGGCCGGGCGAGACTCCGCCTTGGCCTCTTAAGAGGTCATCCGTGTTGAATGGGTGAACATAGAGCATATTGGAAAACTTGATTTTGCGATTACTATGTAGAAGAAAAGGAGGAAAACATTTATATTCACAACATTTCATAAGAGTGAAAACCAAAATTGATTGTCTAAACATGGTACTACAATTAACAACAGTTCGTTTGAAGGGTTGAAATGAGGTAAGTACGAGGTAACTAACTCGTATTATTCCAAACTCCGTTTGGAATGATGTAACTATGAGGTAACTAACTCGTATTATTCCAAACTCCGTTCTTCTCATTAAAAAAAACATCAAAAATCATAGACAACCACAATTATTCGTTGTTTACAACTCAGAAGCTAAAAAAAGGATACAGAAACATTATAGAATCAATGGACGCCAATAGCTATGGACGTGCTCCCCTGTTGAACTCAGACTCATTATTTTCGGGATCTTCATGTCAGAGAACCATACCTAGCGAGCCTCCATACTAGTAGTCGCCATTTAGGAGGCCAATCATTTCAGCAGAGTTCAGGCACAAAGGTCATGGAAGTGCACCCTAATTTTCCCAAGTACCTACCTAAAGAGCAAACTGCCAGAAAGTGGAGACGTTCTCATATTACGAAGAGCCCAGATAGAATTTGTGTCATCCTCTGTATCAAAACACCGGTAGTTAAAGTTAAAGAGTATATCACTGAGCGTCATCGCCCAGAGTTGTTACATGGAGATCCTCCAGTTTCACTTCGAAACTAAAAGTACTATACACTCTGCTAGACTGATGTGCTTTGATTACCATTTCCTCGGATTTTTGCACCCGTAATACCAGAAGATCGAACAGATTACACCATGCATCTAGCCTACCGGTTGCCCCATCAAATTCACAACCCTTGTTTCCATCAAGATTATTAAGGTTATTATATTAAGGATTATTATTAGGTATGATTATTGAAGTAAAGGTATTAACCTAGGCTCCAGCGATTCCATCGCGATGATGTCCACGTCAAAGAAGTGATGTCTATGCTTCTCGCAGTGTAAAAGTTTAGCAAAGTGTAAATGGCTGGGTAGCACTGTTGTATACAGAATCCGTTGATGATATTCTATCATCCAGTTCTTGAGAGTCGGTAGGGTTGATTAATATTAGTCAATTTTCGCCAACGTTTCCGTGTATTTATACACCATCATCAGGGCTAGGGGGAGGGGGGAAAAAACCACGTACACATAAATATGAGGACATTACAAAATAATATAGGTACACAGCAAGGAAGGAATGAATATTAAAATATTGTTACTTCAAAAAGGTAGTTGATAAGTAACAAAGCTATTCAGTGAACACAGAATGATTTGGAGAAAAAAACTAAGATACAGTGTAGGTTGATATAAGTACATAGAGAATGCGAAAAAAGGTACATACCTTAATATTGTTGTGAGGTTTTCTCCAAAAACTTCGAAAACATTGAAGTAAGTAAAGAATATACTGAATTTACAAGTTATACTGTTACAATTGTCAAGAAACAAAGCAAGAGCATGTTCAGTTCACAGTTGCTCAAAATTAGTTATCATCAGCTTTTATCATTTATGTTTGGTGGTTTGTTGTATTTTGTTGTCTGGGTTATTGATCCCCACTTCCTTGGTCAACTCAATACTCCATAATAGTTCAACTCCTACGAATAGTAACACACAGAACTCCAACAACTCTCCAACAATTACCCCTATTGTTCCTATAACAAATAATAACGCCTCTTCAACATCAAATAATTATCAAACAAATAGCAATGTAATGACATCACCAGTATATGCTAACTACAACCTTCCAGCTGCCTCTAATAGCTCAACAACACCACCTTTGCCTACTATACCAGATCTTTCCCATAATACAACTCCAAGTACTAGTCCTACAATACTTCCATACAGAGGCATGATATAGGTATGTCAAGGGCCTGTCAGAACAGCTGAAAAAATCCTTTGCAAATAAAGTACAATGTAAAGTTGCCTTCAAAAATCAAAATTCCCTCCATAACTTAGTTTATACCCCCTTGAAATCAAAGATTCCCACTGAAGTTAGGAGTAATGTAATTTACAAAGTGTCATGCAAAGGTTGTCCCACCACATACATAGGAGAAACCACACAATATTTGAAAAATAGATTGTCTGGTCATAAATCAGATATAAACCAATTCAACACCAATTGTATGTTGGCCAACCACTCTATAAATGAAGGTCATATTTTTGATTTTGATAACACGAAAATTCTTGACACTGAGCCTCATAAAGCAAAAAGAAAAGTGAAGGAAATGATTCATATTTCAAGAGAAAAAATTCCTGTAATAAGAGAACTGACATAGAAAAATTAAGCAAAATTTATTCCAGCATAATTAAATAAACTTCTGTTTCCTTCTTCTCTCCAGTGTCGTACAAATTTCTTCATTCACTATTAATTCATTCTTCAATCATAACATTCCTTCTTCTTCTTCTCCTTCTTCTTCATAGTCAAAAATCTACCTCATCCATCTCACAGTAGAAGTCTGTAATTCCATCCCCGTTGTGCCTCCATCAATAACCCAGACAACAAAATACAACAAACCACCAAACATAAATGATAAAAGCTGTTGATAACTGATTTTTTGAGCAACTGTGAACTAAACATGCTCTTGCTTTGTTTCTTGACAATTGTAACAGTATAACTTGTAAATTCAGTATACTTCTTTACTTACTTCAATGTTTTCGAAGTTTTTGGAGAAAACCTCACAATAATATAATATATACCTTAATAATTAAGGTATGTACCTTTTTTCGCATTCTCTATGTACTTATATCAACCTACACTGTATCTTAGTTTTTTTTTCTCCAAATCATTCTGTGTTCACTGAATAGCTTTGTTACTTACCAACTTCCTTTTTGAAGTAACAATATTTTAATATTCATTCCTTCCTTGCTGTGTACCTATATTATTTTGTAATGTCTTCATATTTATGTGTACGTGGTTTTTCTTCCCCCCTCCCCCTAGCCCTGGTGATGGTGTATAAATACACGGAAACGTTGGCGAAAATTGACTAATATTAATCAACCCTACCGACTCTCAAGAACTGGATGATAGAATATCTTCGATTCAGCGGTAAAGAACCACAAACCCTACCGATCCGTTGATGTTAACTAACAATGGACAGAAACTCATTTCTTGCTCTGCATCATAATATGCTTGCGGACTAGCATTGCTATGTGCCAGCTTATGCTAGCTTTGGGTGGTGTTCAAATACTTAGAGCAAATCTTTGAATACGAGTACAATGCTAAAGCGATGTAAATGGGTAATTTTGGTTTCGATATTAGGTAATACTTTCAAGATATTAGGTAAGTATGTAGGTTTCAACATGAAATACTTACGTCGATTTCCTTGTATTCTTGGAGGTAAGTGCTTGTGTAGGACCTGAAGAACGAACAAATATTCTCTAACAACTGGAAGAAAATGGGGTCTCGAAGCGTAGTCAACATTTTGAAGAAAAATCCTGGTTCTTTCTAGAAGAAAAAATCAAATCATTAATTAAATTCTATTTGTCAGATTATAAATACCAAAAAGAATTGGGAAACTGAGTAGAAATTTTGAATTCAAGATCTGGTTTGGTGTCATTTTGAACTCTAAGGTATCGATTAATTACTTTCAGCTTGAAGAGAAGGAAAACCGGGTTAAAATTAAATGCCTAACGTCATTTAGGTTCTCCAGTTGATCTGAGCAGTGGTTCCTTATTGTACAAGATACCAAGATATCGATCAATGGTTGATTTGCGACTTACGTTGTCCGCGATGTCACCTTTTCCCAGTATGTTGACGGCGTCAGTTGCGTCGAAGAAGTAGCTGCCGTAGTACTCCGGATGAGAAGAGTTGTCAGTTCCAAAGATCATGTTACCAAGTTGGTACAACTCTGAACCAGGATAAAACGGTTCGAGCTTCTGCTGTTTGATCTGCAAATCCCACAGAATCCATAATAATTATGGATCACAAATTATTTAGATCACAAGTCGGGTAGAAACATAAAACACCAGGGGGGATTTTTTTGGAGTGCTATTTTTCGTCATGCTTATTTCATAAGCTGCAAATAGATTCACTCGTATTTTAAGGTCGTATCCGATGCAGATAAAATGACTTTTCATACTATTGCAGTCATAGTTCACGGCCATTTATAGTGGTTTAATAAATAAGGGCCTACGTATTCATTATTTATTGTGATTGGTTATAAAATCCTCACCTTGTCCTATATTTAAATATAGGAAGTATCGTCGTCACTACCAACCACGCCAATATGATGAAATAGAGAACTTTTTTTTACCAAGAGCTAATAATATTATAATCCCATCTCCATCCTTCTGTTCGATGTGTTCTACCCTAGTCTATAAAAGTTCTGGATGTAGCCAGGAGAGTACAATGAGAAGTGTACCTATGAGCTACCCAAATAACCTAGGACTTCCAATTGAGAAGCTTGATTCCAAAAGCTACTATATCCATTTTGGTCAAATTTGAGAAAAACGCGAAAAACCATGGCGACCTGACAAAAGTGCTATAAACCAATGATGTTTTTTTTTATATATTTCTAAATTATAATAAATATTGGTGAAAAAAGGTAAATTAGTTCAAAGTTTAAAATAATTTTGAACGAGATTTGAAACATCAGATTTATGGATATAGTACTTTCTGATACAAAACGTGGCGTTTGGTACTTTTTGGAATCAAGCGAAGTGGATAAAGTACTTTTTTAAATCAAATGAAGTGGATATACTACTTTTTGAAAACAAACGAAGAGGATATAGTACTTTTCGAAAACAAACGAAGTGGATGAAGTACTTTTTGAAACAAAACGGATAAGAGACCGCCATTGTGCTGGATATGGTACCTTTTGAAATTGAACGGAATATTTCCCTCGTTTTTCAAAGGAATAAATTATCTTTTGCTCCGAAACGATCGCATTTTTGAGAAGAACTACCCCACAAAAACCCTAGGAAAGTGTGAACTCAATTTCGATAAAAATAGTACCTTTTGGAATCAAACTCCTCTATTGTGGACTCAATCATTGAGTCAACGTCTGCACCCTACTTCTATGTTGACATACAAACGAAGGGCTTAGCAATTTTTCAAGCTTTCCTCTGGTGAACTCTCCAACGGTTTTGATGAAATTCGCAGGATTTATTTATTGATAGAGACATAGAGAGATTCATTGTTTAATCTATTGAGTGAATGGTAAATTGATGAATGGACGTACTAATTCAAGTGGTATAGACTTGATGGTTGTTACTTATAGTCTCGTGGAAATGTAGTCTCACGACTCGAAAGTACTTGTATCTGCGGGTAAAACCAGTTTGGTTGTACTTGGCCGTGTTTATATTATCCAACGTTTCGCCTTGTGTATAGGTACTCCCCATCCCTCTCTGAATCCATCGAATTCAGTCGGAATGAAAACAGGAACGAAAATTGTTAGTGTTCTACTATATTCGCTTCCGTAATGGTTACTGTGTATGCTATCCAAAATTGGTGAATATCGATGGAGCCATTCAGCTGTAAACGTTTCCAGACAGATAGGTAGACAAAGAAATTGATGTATTAGTATGGATATACCATATAACACCACTTTTCTCTTCAACGTTAAAAAAGAGAATTGGGTAATCGTCGAGAGATGAAAGCAGTGTAAAGCCTTGCACATATTGTTACAAATAATTTATGTAGTGCGGGACATAGTTTTGGGACCGGGGTGGCAGTGGCTGCCGACGTTTTAACACGCTCTGAGATGACCAGTAGTTCCAAGGGAACGGGATTTGCCGGAAACATCCCACGGAGTTTGGTGAAAGTTAGAGAATAGAAGCTCGAGGGCCCAATTACAGATGAGCAGCTCGCAAAAGGAATCACAAACTCCAGCGGTTTTGGACAACTTCACCGAGTCGAATGGCCACTGTTTATTTGATCGCGGTCGTAAATTTGATCCAGTCGCCTCCGTTATTTTAGTTCGGTTCGCTTTAGGTACTAAGACAAACTACCGACTAGAAAAGTTTCCTCTGGATTGACCGACATTATTTGTTCAAGCCGAAGGAGAAATCAAAGATCTCCCGAGGGGTCCTCATACCTCAAAAGCCTTCAATTGAATTTCTATCTTCTCCAATGTTTTCGAAACATTAATTTTACGAGTAATGCAGCGAATCGAGTGAACGATATCACACGATACAATTGTGCATACAGATCGTCCTTAAAGTTTAAATGAAAAATTATAGAATTGAAAGTGGTAGGCACATACGTATTTAGCCGACTCAGTACTTTAATAAATTCACATTGAAATGAAACTTTTTCACTTTTGATTGAACTTCAACAATTAATTAATTATCATTAACAATTAATATAATTAATTATCATTTTTAAAAGAGTATTTCTTCTGTCATACTCGACAAAAAAAGGAAAATAAATACTGTGAATTTGATCAAAACTCTCAGTGAGTGACTGCGTAGGAATTGAAAATCAATTTCGATTTTTCTATGGAAAACTAAAATTTCACAGAAATAATGGTATAACAACTACAAGCAACCACCATCATCACTGGTCAGTATCTTATGTCCAAGTTACCCACAAGTTATTCCCTGAAAATGCAGCCTTCAACGAATTTTTCATTAAGTTAGTTTTTCTATTCTTCATTCATACTGTTTCATACAGGTAATAATGCCGAAAATACAAATTTTTCTATCATGCGCAAAATCTTACACTCAGAACGAGATTGGAATCCACTGCTTCACCGATTCTCTTCTGTCTCGTCTGGACATCTTCCATTCGCTTCCACCATGTGTTCTGGGTGTTCGGATGACCAGCGTGGCGGCCGGGAATCGGGTCTCCGTCGTAGTCCAGAAGATCCAGCACGTATCGACCCATCTAAAGAAAGATATTGGTTAAATATTAGTTAGCAGATCTAAGCTCGTATAAAATTAGAATTAAAGAAGAACAGACGCAACAGAAGGATCTTGAAATAATAATTTCAAGGCTATTTGCACATTCAGGGAAATAATAATAAGGCTATTCACACATAATTAAGTTACCTCAACATTGCTCCAGGAAAGGCCGTCGACAGGTTCCATCTTGTTGGAAATTCTTTCAAGATTGTAACGGGAGACGAGCTGCTGGTGGAAGAAGTAGAAGAGATGCCCGCGATCTTCCCATCGCTCTACGTTCTCACTCTTCAAAAAATAATAAACCAAACAATGCGTCGGTATTTTAGGATTACTTAGGAAGAAACTCCACTGCAAATCAAAATTTAGCGGGAAGTCCTAGCAGTGATCTTTTGGACATTTCCCGTGCAATTGACGAGGAATATTTCCCCAAATTATCCTGGTTCATGATGTTGGTAGTATATTTTGAAGTAAAGTATTTTATTAAAAACTATCGTCTGAGGATACACTTCAGTTATTTAGTGGAATATGGAACATTAAAAAAAGCCTACCTTGCTGACATCCCTCCAATTAGGAAAATGAAGGTGCCAGTTGAGGAACATATTAGAAAGGCTGGTGTCATCCCGGAAGTACCTGCAAAGAAAGAAAGTTAGTACCTGTACGATTTCAGTTAGCTTCAAAACACAATATTACACAATTTTATAGTATTAATAAGAGCATATTGTGAGTTTGAGAGTTCTGAAAGTTCATGAAGTTACGAAACATGAAAATGTCTTTGATAATGGCATGGTTGTGATGGAACTGAATTTGACAGAAATATACAGAACACAAAATGGTAGAAAGCGGCAGGAGACCATTCTATGAGAAACGTCCTCAAAGTATGGTAAAGAAAGAATTGCTCAGCATCATATCTGGATTTTGAAAGCTATGAAATCAATCTCAGAATATTAATAAATCTCACTCTTGACATGATTACGCCTTTCAGTTGCAGTTTTGTCTATGCTGATGAACGGGACACCGGATGCAGAAGCAAACTGTATTTATTGTGGAGGATAGTTTAAAGATAATATAATGATACCAGGAGGACAGGGCTGAGCACCATGGGGATGACCACCAATTTAGCGCAATAAGACAAAGGTATGTATAATATACATATTATACGTACCTAATATACATATTAAGTACCTACTCAATACCCAAGTCCCTCGTACTTACACATTCGACCGAAGTCATATTATGAAGCTGCCATAGCAATACGTTGACTTCGGTCGAATGTGTAAGTACGAGGGACTTGGGTATTGAGTAGGTACTTAATCAATAAAAGGAAATGGCGTTGAACTTTTTCTGGGAAAAATAAAAAATCCATCATCCGATCCACTAGAGTAAAAGTCGTCAACATAACCCACCACTCGTTTAACCAGGTCCTTCATGAGACTAAAAGAACATAGGACTCAAGAAACTACCTTGCAGAACGAAACCTACATTACAGTCACAGGCTCCGTTAGAGCCCTCTACAGAGGTTCTGCTCACTTGGTCAGAAATGGATTAGCAACAGAATAACGGGAACCCCAAGGAAGCCTTGGGAGGCCTGAAAGCAGTCATTTCTTGAAATTTTGATCCTTTTCACCAACATCTTTCTTTTTACCATGATTCATCGTTCAGAGCTCTGGATGGTTTCATTCGATTCTAAAACTTGAACATTATCCTGAATGGATGAAAACATAATATGTTTTCATATTAATCATATTATGATTAATTGTTTGTTGACCAATAAAAAATTAATTATCCTCATAAAAAGCAAACGGTTGGTTTTACAGAGCTCTGGATAGAGTCAAAATAATCTTAAAAATTTAGGGAATTTTGAATTGAAAAATAAAAAAGTAAAAGAAAAAAATTTTTATTTGTAATAAAATTGTAATTAATTCCTTAATAATTAATACCTACAGGTATATTTAATACACTGCAGGTATTACGAATACCCGTATTTTGAAAGTTTTCAAGCTAGGGCGTTTTGAAAATGTTTTTACCTGCGTTTTACCCTTGAAGAAGTGACTGACAATAACCAAAAGAACCCCAAATTGAGCCAATATACCAAATTTTATCAAAATCGGACCATAGGAGGCGAAAGACTTTGAAAATTTATTCGATTTTGTATACTACATGCTTTGAAACGTGAATCATCAAGTTTTTAGGGATTTTTCTTCTTGCTCGATTCCTAAGGTTCATTATTGAATATAATAAACCGAAATACGGTACAAACCAACAAACGTTCCTACACAAAATTCAACAGCAATCAATAAGAAACTAGTCAGTGCATAATATCAAGCAATGATATATGAGTAATATCGGATTTTTTTCTGCGTTGATTACTACCTACTTTATTTTTAGTCACGTCAAGGTCATGACGTCATCACAAACATTTTTTTTTCTTTTCAAAGGTAATATCGCAAATGTTTACCTGAGTTTTGCTTCAGGGTCCGTTTCACTGAAAGCGTTGAAGTATTTATTCTTCCCAACGACAGTCTCGTTTGCAATGTTGACGTAGACGATGGTGTCCTTCACACCTGGAATCGAGTCCCTTAATATATTTTGATGGCACTTTCCTCTTACAATTTCGTTGGCCACCTAAAAACTTTCAACCTGTGTTCCCTCAAGTCATTTAAAGAACCAGCTATTGTTCAGTAAAACAGTACTTTTTTTATCGTGACAATGTTCGAAACACATTTTAGAAATAATGGTTATCTGTCCCTTCGATAAAACTGTGAAATGATCCAGAATGTTTAAAACAGACCAAAACAGACTTCAGTGATAAAATAATTAAAATTAAATAATAATATCTGACACATTTATTGGTAATTGTAGTTTACTCTCTTCCACAATCACCGCTGCTGATCCTACCCCGATATAATTCATAGGCACTCAAATCTTACAGCCAATCCCCAATGAAAAATGTCTGCCAAGTTGGGTAGAAAATAAAGCTCCCTCACAAAGAACATGAACACAAAGATCTCTTTGTCTGGAAAGATTGCATTGATCAGAGTACTAATAGGTTACCTCAACTCTTTGAAATAAAACAGGAATCTCACGATCAAGTGACTGGTTTTCTGCAACCAGAAACAATAACACGATTGAGAAATCTTTATAATAGATGTCGATTTCTCGAGACATCTTGGTATCCTCACAGATTTTCCCTGTTGACTGGATTGCTCGGACACTCATCAGCAACTTTTCTGAGACTGACTTCTAACCACCCTTCAATTGAATCAGAAGTTGAAAGGAATCCACTTGCCCAAGCGCTACCGTTATTCTAATAGCAATAATTATAATAATGGATGACTGTTTTGTGAGCAACCTCAACAATTCCTGGAATTCTGTGAGAAAAAGACAGGAATGATAGAGCGACTGAACCAAAATTGTTCTGAAAGCTCAACAACCATAACTTCTACAGTTTCCATTCAATTTCGAGGGATTTTCAGGGCTTGAGTGGTTGACACTTGTGGATGGTTCCCTATAAATTTCGTAGTAATTTGATCGTCAAATCTTGAGGGTAGTGATTGTTAGTTGGAGAATAAAGTTTTGAAATAATCCAACATACTTCGGATCATCCAAACACAAAGGTTCCTCATTTTTTATAGTGAGGAAGGAAAATTATCCTACCTACATTGCCGCATTGTTGGTGTAAATATGAGTGATACTCATGTAAACGAGTGCAATGTTCTCAATTTTCATAACGGATATCTAGTCTTTATATGATCATAAACTCACAACAATGATCTCTTCTGTTGATGTATTATTACTATCTTTGTGAACGATCACTATGAAACAAAAAAGTGGGTGTGGCACTTAGCTTCCTCGTATCCATCACCCGATTGTATAGATAATCTGATGTACATTAGTTTATGTCAAAACATCAATTGCACTAACGTATTAGGGGACCGCCTACACGTCAACCCGAGCCATCTATGAACATTTCTTCGAAATCGGATGGAAAATGTAGAAGTTATGGATGTTAAAAGGAAATTAACGTTTGCGTTTGCGCAGTAGCTACTATCAGTCCGGGAGCAATGGTTTCCATACAGGACCATTTTCAGTTTAATCCGCATAACCCCTGAAAATTACGACGAAATCAAATGGAAAATGTAGAAGTTATGGCTGTTACAAGGAAATTTACGTTAGCGCATGCGCAGTGGGTACTATCTGTCCGGAGGAGGTGATTTTCATAGGGGACTATCTAAATACTAGTCTTAATGATCTCTGAAAATTTTATCGAAATCGGACAATAACTTCGTATTTTTATGCCCGTTACAAGGGTTTCATGACAGACGCACAGACACGAAACCAAAATTGTTAAAAGAGGTCTAAAACGCAAAACGCGAGTGAAAATTTTGATTTTGAAGAACTTTTTCTTCAGGGTTGAAAAAAAAAGTTAAAAATCTGAATATCAAATACCTAATTGTCTAGTTCTTTTATATATCTGCAAATATTGTTAAAAGCGATATGTATCTATCTTTTAGAGAGTTTTTGCTTACCACGGAAGCTGACGTAGTCCGATGATGACCGAAATTCTACGAACGCGGCCAAAGGGGCATAAATATATTTACCGTAATGTATCGATTCAAATTATGTAATATAATATTATTCAGTCAAAAATCCATCCCTGTTGGTTCGATTCCATTAGTGTTCGAGGGCTCGTCACGGCGTAAGAGGTCTACCCCGCCTTCAAGACTGGTCTGTCTTGCGGATTATTGCCTACCCTCCTTTCAGAATATCTTGTCAGTCATTCGGTTCAGCAAACCTGATTACCTACTTATTGATTATATATAGCTTATTCCTACGGATACAAGAGGGAGACTGCCAATTTGCTGTCACGGTACCAGCAAGATATTTTGAATTTTGAATATTTTACCAACGAGAAAGTCATTCGGTAGGTAAGCATGAAACATCTATGAAAATTAGTTAAAAATCACAGCTTACCTTTCATCTTGCGTCTGTAAAGATCTCGTAATGTGCTGGCAGGCAAGATGTAATTGGGAAAAACTTCAAACCAGTTTGGCGGCGCCATTTTGAACTTCTTGGGGTGGTGATAAACGGCCGTTGCGAGAGCGTATTTCAACATTTCTCCGTGAGCTTTGTTCTTCAGTAAAGCCACTGTCTTCTCGAAAAGAGACAAATCAAAGAATGATCAGGTAAGTGTTTGAATTGTTTTTAATTAAGACTAAAACATAGGTACCTACTGTTGAGTAATAAAATTAAGGGGAGTCCTCTTAGATGAAGAGTAGTCAGTTCAATTCCACATCGATCGAGTGTAAACTATTAACTATTTTCTTGGTTGTTGTGGAGAAGGAAACAGAACACAGTACAGCGGGGTACAGAACAAACTACTAACTAAACTCATGGCCTACGATATCCAACACGAGACTTCGAATCCCCCTCCCCCCACTTCCATCGTAATCGTAATCTATATAATATATATCTATATAATATAATATATTATTATATTATAATTTTATATTATATTATATTATATTATAATATTATATTTATAATTATTATTATATATATTATATATTATATACATAAAACGCCAACCGTACGTACGTATGTTGCCCGAACGTGGGGGTCCCGGGTTCTATTCCAGGCCGCGACATCAAAATTGTTTTTACATGTCTACATCTTTTGCCTGCTTTTAGCAGGCTTTTCAGCTAGTAATTGATAAGTTTCTATTGTTTTATACTACACATTAATAACTGGAGTATAATGTTTTAACACAGAATGTGTTTTTGCGATGACCTACCGAAAATAAAACTGTTCAATTTCTCCCTTGCGAGGGAAAAACATTAAATCATGTTTAATGTTTTTCCCTCGCAAGGGAGAAATTAGATTGCCGATCACTCAGCTGATCAGTGACCACTCAGGCGCCTTCAGCATTCTCCATTGACCCTGCTTCTCAAATTTCAGCTTCCTGCGTTCAACAGGAGAGAAAATGGCCTTGGAGCTCACTCAGCTGATCAGTGACCATCTTGGTACAACTAGACCCCAAATGGAGCCGATATAACGTGGTAACTAAGAAATCGGTCCGTGGTAACTAAGAAAAAAAAGCGTTGCAGATTTGCGTGTCGGAATTCACAGAATGACCCCCAGCCCTAAAACATTAAACATGTTAAAAAAATCGTCACGAAAAAGCGACAGAAAAAACCGTTACGCGCCTTTTATAATGATTTTCACGTGCAACCAAGCCGTTGGTAAGGAAATAGAACTCCCGCAGTGTTCATTGCACAGAAATTGTTCACCATTCGTTGGAAAGCTCTCAATTTATATAGTATTTTTCTTGTAGTTACATATTTATTTATATAACATTTATAGGGTTTTAGACCAAATTAAATGTCTAACAATTATTTATTTTATTATTGCCAAAGACTCCACATTTATTATTGTTGTTTTTTATTTAACGGATGACTAGCATCGCAAAAACACATTCTGTGTTCCTATGATTTCATACAGAGTATGGAAAAGGAAATGAACCGGGGGGTGCAGGGGGGCGGAGCCCCCCGCCGAGGCGCAAAGCGCCGAGTTTTGTTTTTGTTTTTCAAGCATTATTCATACCTTTTTTAGAGTATCCCAGTCGGGAGCAGCTGATAGGAGGTTGTAGATGGCCGTGGTCTGGGCCCGAAGATCGAAATCCAGGAGATCGAAAACGCCGGTCTTGGTGAAACCTTTGCCGTTTAAGATGTCTTCGACAGCTTCAGCCGGTTTTAGAATCTGCAATTAAACAATTATATCAAAGGCTGTATTCGAAGTAAAGTCAGTACAGAATACTACGAATAGAGAAACTATTATAGTAAACAAAATCATCTAATTTCTCCTTTGATAGGAAAAACAATAGATCATGGATATATCTAGGAAGATAGATAGATAGGTAGATATTTGTTTATTAGGCGCCATTTTGTACACTTTTACGATAAGATGCTATTTGCTCAGACTTCCTACCAGACTTAGGCTTGGCCCTCGTTGTAGGGTAGGATCTTAGCAAAATCGCTCCATCTTGGTAAACAAATTGATACGAACATACATTTCAGTAATAACTACATACGAAGTTAGGTATATTTTAGTAATTACTAAACAATACTTATCTACATTTTTTACACATTAAAATAAATTGATCCTTAAAATAAATAAGTTGACTTTAAATAACAGTAATATAATTATACTGTTAATAAAATAACTAACTAAATAAAATTACTAAACAATACATTAAATGTTTGCACATAACTTGAAACCTACGTTACATACATGGTTACGCTATTTAATAATCTAAAGAATAACCTATATAGGTACTCGTACATGCTCTGTTTACTAGCCCTTCCCCCATCTGAAGCCCCCTTCCGTAACTAGCCAACTTGAAACTTTTTGTATTTTGGTCTAGTGAACTTCTGGGGACTTTTCATGCTACAATCAATTTCTCTAGGTAACATTTGTGTAGAATGAAGATCGGGCTATGCGTTGTCAGAGTCAGTCTAGGTCTAGGGCCAATTACATTCCCTGCGGCGCATAAATATCTGGTGTAATATTTCGGACCCCGTCAGATGTAGTTGGGAAAAGAAAACAAAATTATAATATACTTATACAAACTGTTAATTTATTAAATAAAAAAATTTGATGTCAAGGCCTGAAATCCTATTCGGGATTTTCTTACAAATATAATATTTTCATTTGTTTTAATATATTGTGGTTATGAAGTTGTAAAGGAGAACCGTGAAGAACGAATGAGAATTTATGTTTCATTACAGAACTCAATCACAAAATTACGAACAGGAAAAGTAAATTTTCTCGTCAAGAAAACCAGCGTACCTCATCTTACGTCATCCTGTTGCCATGGAACTTCATATACCAATCTTCGATTGCTAATCGCCACAAAATCATAGTTACATATCGGTAGCTATGAAGCAAGGTTCTCTAGAATACTGCAATTCAGAGTGGTTTTTTTTTTTTTTTTCAGAAAAAAAATCTGTTTATTCATAGAAACAATGGACATATCCATGATCTATTGTTTTTCCCCCTATGGGAGGAATTCCAGTTCAAATAGGTATTGTAGCAACTTCAATAGACTTTATTTTAAATTAAAGTGACCGATCGAGTTCAAAAATGCGAATATATATTTTGTGAATTTCTATCACTAACAACTGTACTTTCACGAGGCCAGCAACCAATAATAGTCTACTATACATCTCTTCGTCTTAGGGATTGCAGCAAAGTAGATTGAAGATTGAAGAATTGAATTGATCCATAATGAGATCAGTTGGACTTTTTTTTTTCTCAGACGAAAAGACACGCTTAAAGGCATAAATATCCCTGTCAACACGAAGAAAGTCCTTGCTTAGAACAAGTATTGTGAAATCAAATCAGGTCGTCCAAATCTTACTATTGTTATTATCAAATTGTTGCAAAGTCAAACAAAACTGATAGGGGCCCAATTATGTAGTATTCGGTTAAATAGAATGTTATTATCTTAATACCCACTCAGTTTTCCGTTCATCTATCTAATGAGCACCGGAGAAAGTTGTGAGCTTTTCGACGCGGTGAGTGGGTACGATTTATGTAAGATGAAAGCTAAATTACTTATTTAGGAGTTTCATTTCCCCACTGCAAGCTACTTTTCTTGAAGTGCTTGAAAATATTTTGCAACATGCTATATATTACTAGTCAAAGCAAAATCACGGAAAAATAATCCGATTCTCCATTATACTATCATAAAAAAATAAGCATAGTGTACAACCGTTGCCATAGGAATTTCATTACATTGAGCTACTGAAATGTACACGTTTTCAGCGATCGACCGAATTCATCGAGGTATTTGAAGATGTTTGAACTGAGTATTGGAAAACCACTTCACCAGCTTTTCATATTTCGAGAATTTATTGTTCCTCTCAGTTTTTTGGCGGTTATTCTAACCGGCACGATTTGCTTCTGCCAAAAACCTCCGATGGGCAAGTATTTGTATACGGCTTCGATACAGTACAGATTCAATGAGACGTATTGCACAGGTAAGCTATTTAATTTCCTATATTTCTTGGTAAATTATTAATATTCTAATTGCAATGGTATTTGTATACTTCGTTTGAAAAATGTGTACCCACGCAGCATTACTTCTTCAGCTGATCCTCTAGTGAATTATGCTGCCATAGAGTTGAATTATGTAGGGTTCTGGACCGTCTTGAAAGGAGGATGGAAAAAGCGAGGTAAGGGAAATTATTCTACACACCGATAATTTTGGAGATCAATGTAGTATTACCATCTCAACGCCTGTGAAAAACTGGAAGCACCATGCCTTGTTTGTTAGTATTTGTGGAGATTCAGTGGTGACTGCCATCATTTGTCCAATTACTCACTCCGATCAAAACAGGATTGACTGTTTTTTTTTTCGGCAGGCAGGTGAGAAAATCTTTAAAATCGATAGGTGGAGTTGGATCTCGTAAGATACCTGGAAGGATCCGCGTCTTCCGGTTATGTGGGATTCAAACCCACTTAAAAAAAACACCTCCTTTTCTCCCACGTTGGAACTCAGCCCGGAACGGTTTAACACATTACTTCGGGCTGAGTCCTGGGGCGTTTAATCAGTTCTGGGTGAGGGGGCGGACCAGATGCTCCCTCCTCACTCTTTCTCGTTCTAATAGTATCTTCCTTGTCAGGATGCTTTCTGTGTACTCTGTCACAGTGTGATAATAGGTTTTTGATATTATATTAATTTAAGTCGTGAATTGGTTATTTTATTTTAGGAATAGGTTTCTGACCAATTAACAATCTAGTGGCTTTGGTAGACAAACAATCCCACCGCTGCCACCAATTGTGATAATAGGTTTTTGGTGTAATTTATTTTAGTTTATAATTTTTGTTTTGTAGAAATTTTAGATAGGTAAGTTGGTGCGTTGCTGAAGGCAGGTAAGAACGGTAAGTACTGGTTTACTGACTCTATTATTACGTTAAGTTGAATTTAAGTTGTGATAATAAAAAGTTGTTACTCCGAATTAAATTGTTACTTTATTTATCCTATTTCCTATCTGATCTTCTAGTTTTAAGTTAAGTTAAGTTGTAAAGGTTCCTAGGGATCTCGTCAGGTAGAAAAAGGGGCCTCGGACTGAAGGTCCGAGGGTCGTTGTTCGAACCTGGTTGAAATTCCTTGGGGTCGCTGCCACCACCCGGGTCGGTAAACGACCTGGGAAATACCAAAAGCCTAATTGCGATATACCTGTGCCTTTTTGGTGAGCTGAAAAGGGTAGATTCTGAAATAAGCAACAAGAGTTAAACACGTAGGGTTTTTATTAAGTAAAATTATAAGTTCTGTACCGGGAAGCGGAATTTCTTTACATACTCTGAAGGAGCCAAAATTAGGTATGTCACTAGTACTTCGATTTTATCAATAGTCCAATTGTTATCAGGAACAACAAGATATTTATATATATTAAGAAAATATAAAATGACTCTTCTAATACTAAATGTGTGACTTAGTATTCTTGACCTTATATTTACGATCTTTACAAACAAATTTACCAAATTGAATCAGACAATATCAGTTTCCAAAGCGAGGTTATTTCCAATTTATCTATTACTTCTTATATGGCGGGACTTAAGATAAGAGGGGGAGGGTGCCAGATTTGAGTGTGATTTGTAAGCGCTTACAGTTGGACGTATGAGGGAATGGGCTCACCCTTATGCCGAGCTTGGATCTTGTTCAAGATCTCCGTAGCAGATGACTTCCCAGGGCCTCTTCCTTCTGAAGGCTCGTAGATTGGGGGTGCCTGGAATCGGGGCAAGACTGCCTCGGTTCGGGGGTCGTTCCGGGTTCGGTTCGATCGTGTCGGCTTGAATGGAGAAGGCGGCAACGTTTCTGAGTCCGGGCCTTGGCTTGACGGAAATCTCAGAAAACGAAGACTGGCGGGATTGAAGCTAAGTCTATTCGGTACGGGACCACTACACTTCTCAGTTCTTAGACTTCACAGTACACTTATGGGGGATGAGTCGACAAGTTAGGTTCGAGAGCACCGTCCGAGACGCGTGGCTTGACTGACTGAGGGCACGAGGGAGGGGGCAGCCCCTTTTATGCCCTCGGCCCTCGTGGCCGTTGGATGAAGAAGGCCGCGACGGTGGCGCGCTCGTTGTCCTCGGTACACGTGTGGCGGACATCGGTCTTGGGTGTTGCTCGGCGGACATCGATTCTCCGTTGCTTGCATGGAAGGTTCGAATCATGGAAGTGCAGGGTGCTGATTATTTAAATTGGAATGTGCCTGAAGAGCATGGAGGTTCATTCTGGCACATTACATCCCCCTCTTCTCTCTTGGCCGATGCCCTCATCGGCTACTTGTTTTGTATGACAGACGGAATGGTGAGTTTGGTTGCTGGCGATATCTTCATCAGGGCGGTTTCGTACCGCCAGCGTCGGCAGCCGGAACATTTTGGTGGGCGGGTTTCTTCATGTTCGGGTCGGAGGCAAGGTTGCGGGAATGACGGGTGCTCTGGTGGGTATTTATTGCAGGAAGCCACCAGACAATTCCAAAAGCTTTTACAGCTGGAACAGCGGAACTTCAGGAATTCTTTGGGTATTCGGTCGCAGACTGGACAGGGAGCAGCGCCGGAAGTACTGGCCTCGACGGTCTCGTCGGCTCGGGCTGGGGTGAGCGGTGAAAATGCCGGAGAGGGTTCGTCCACCTCCGCACGTTTGGCTGCTGGGCGTTTTGATTTGCCACTGGACCGGTGTTTAGACTTGTCTTCCTCCTCCGAATCCGACGAAGATGTTGATGACGAGGCCGACCGCTCGCGTCTCCTGGGAGTTGATGTCTGATTCTCCCCCGTCGCCGATTCCCAGGCGTTTTCCATTGAAGTATCGTGTTGGTCGAGCTCCTGGCTACTTTGGATGGCCATCACTCTCTGTTCCAGGCCTCGCAATTCACATCTGAGCTCTTCGACCGGGTTGGGCGTGCCTGGTGACGAGATGTTTGCCGCGTCTGAGGTGACTGCCTTGCTCAGGTTTTTCGATAGCCCAGCGATACATGTCATGATCTCCTTGCGCTGTTCAGGCATGTCAGCGAACTCGACTACCCAGGTTTGTAGTTGGGCCAGACATCCTACGGTCCGCTGGATCCAACCGGGGCTCCCTACGTCTATATTGGGGACTGGCTCTAGTCTGGGTCTTGGGAACGCCATAACCTGAAACAAAAGAACCAGCCGCTCTTACCCTTCTATCCAGTATCTCACATCCGTCTACTCCACTTCTCCGCCTACCCGCACGCGCTCGTGACCGTCGCCTATTGCTCTAACTGTTCAAGGATTCGACGCTTGTCCTCCTCATCTTTGTGAATTACGGGAATGGATCATCGCCTCGACCTCCTCATCGACTACCGGACTCGGGTATTTGAATTAATGAAGGGATATAAGATAAGTAAAACTTCAATTTTTGTTTCGTTATGCATGACATTGTACAGGTAAGTATAACAATACGTGTTTAAAATAAATTTTTTTTTTTTTTTTTTTTTTTTTTTTTTTTTTTTTTTATATCTTATTTTGTTCCTTAATCTTTTAATGATTTTAAATTATCATTTTTATCTTGGTTGCAGATTCACACAGCAGTTTCCTTCAGGGTGACCTCCAGGGTTGCGATCTTTCCGGTATGTAGCTTTTTGTAATTGATAAGCTTTCGGGGTCGCAGACCGTACGGGGACGTTCTATCATCGGGTTCAGCACCGGTCGGTGTTCGTTCTGGGTTCTGCGTTCGTCCTGTGGTCATCGCTGGCTGGGACGGCGTGCGTACCGGGGGCTGAGGTTCGGGGTCCGGGTTCTCTTCTCCTCGGCCGCTTGGCTCGAGCTCTCCCTCGTCCTCCGTGTTAGACCATGGATCGGCGTCCGGGGGCGGTGTCGCGGTACGGGGGACCCGTACGGGGGCCTCGCGCGTGTGCGGCTCCTCCCGTGTGATGGCCTCGTCCGGGACTCGTTCCACGAACGGTTTCATTCGACTACGGTGGTACGTGTTTGGTCGTCCGGCTTCATCTTGACTTTCGTGCGGTGCGTCTGCACAACATCTCTCTTCCCAAGGTTTTTGAGAGCACAAACCCTTTTGTGAGGGACCATCCTTCCCGGATCGTCGGACGTCGTTGGTCATTTGGTTCCGCTGCGATCGGACTGGCTGTGGGGTATCTGCGGGGTGGGGTGCATGGACCACTGGTCTCGCTTCCTCTCTCTTGAGTTCAAGCGATACCTCCCCGCGGCAATCCCGGCTCTCTAGGTCATGGAGGGATCGAACGTTTCTCACGGAACGCTCCTCGGTGTGATCTTGGCCGCTTCCAGAGAGCTGGTCCGGCTGTGGTTGGCGGTATGCTTCAATATCGTCGGGGAAAGACTGTTCGTGCCAGATCCTCGTGACGTGTTCTTCCAGGTTCTGCAACCTGTTGAGGATTTGGGTTTTCAAAGCTGGTTTCCCCTCGAGGTTCGGTCGGCTCTTCTTAACGTCTGACACTTGTGCGTCCTTCCTCTGGGACTCCGGGCTTGGTGAAGGTCGTCGTTTCGTCGGCGGAGTAGCTGGGGTGGCCGACGGAGAAGATTCATTCTTTCGAACTTCTCCCATCTGAGGTCTCGGTTGTGTCAACAACTCTTCGTTCGTCACCATCGCCCCTACGACCATTCGTTCTCCCGTTTTGGCGTCGGTCATTGTGGCGAGTCCGGTGTCCATCCTAATGGTGATAGGAAGCTTTCTCAACAGATCCAGCCCCATCAAGTCCAGGTGTGAGTTGGCTCTCCCGAACACATAGAATCGGTGCGAGATCCTCTTGTCCCCGATCCGTACTGGTACTTCCTGAGTGCCAAGCAGTGGCAATCGTTGACCGTCGGCTCCCCAGAGCTCGGTGGTTGTTGATTTCACTGGAATTCCTGGTACAGGGTGTGACAAGGCGGAAACAGAGGCACCGGTGTCTAGTATCACGTCACGATTATATTTTCCTAGTCCGATCTTCATTCGGATCATCGGGCGCGTTACACAATTTACTGTAGCTTGGAAGGCCACCAACTCGTCTCCACGTATTTCTTCCTCCGGTACTTCTTCGGCCGGCTGGATCGTTACCGCCGCTGCGGGTCCCGCAACACCTCCTCGGGGCTGTGACACTGGCAACATTTTCTTCTTTCGGAAACATTCATTTTCTAAATGTTCCCTTGCTCCACAAAAGTCGCAGAAAATGGCGCTTTGAATGCCGTGCGGACAGCTGACCGGGAAATGGCTGTAATCCCCACAGTATAAGCACGGGTATCGGGTGTTCGGAGAAGGTTGCTTCCAAGGCGATCTGTTCTGCCCGGCAGGTGATGATGGTGGTGTCTGATTTCGGTTTTGTCCTTGAGCGCTCGACTTTTGAGGACATCTTCCAGAAAAGTGTCCGGCTTCACCGCAGGTGTAACACTTCAACGAATCCTTATTGAGAACGCCAGCAATGTCCCATTTGAAATCGGCGGGCGGTTCGCTCTGAGTCGAATCCTCCAGGTCCTCTGCGCGTTTAACCGCTTCCTCCAACGTGTCGGGGAGATTACTTTGCAGAAAGGGACTAATTTCTTTGTTGATCCCTCTGACGAAGGCTCGGAGGGTCTTCGTTTTCACCCACTCCTTACGTTGTGCGGCAGTCAGGTCGACCTCGCTTCGAACGGCCGTTTTCGCGGTGGCTATTACTTTCTCAGCGAATCGTCTTATGCTTTCCCCCGGTTGTCTTTTTGTCGTCCACAGACGTATCATTGCCTTTTCCGGATCCTCGCTTTCATACCATTGAAGTATGGCCTCTCGAAGGTTGTCGTAGGGGTTCGCTCCCAAGTCGTCTTGTAGGAATCGCTTGGCTCCTCCCCTAAGTCGAGTGCGAATGAACCTGAGTCGCTGCTCTTGATCCAATTCATGAGTAGCCTGCTCCACTTCTGCGAAGAACGAAGCGGCAGATATGGAGTCGGGTTCATCGGGGTTCCAAGGCTCTACCTCCAGAAATAATGATCGGGGAAGGTCTCTGTGTTGCGGTGCTTGTCCTCCCTGAACCGGGGGTTGAGCGTTTCGGAAAAACTCTCCCATGCGGTTCATCGCCTCAGTCATGGCGTCGGCAAGCTCCGTCGTGGTTTCTGCTGTTTTCTTCCACGGTTCCATGGTATTGGGGTATTAGTCACACAAAAAAAAAACGAACAAGAAAAATGGCCCGGGCAATATCAAAATAATCACTTCACTTTTCCCGCAACGCCGAATTCGACAGTCGAGAGGGATAGGCAGATTTTGATCCAAAACTTTACCCCAGGGGAATTTATCCTGAACAAGGTCACAATTTATGATTGATTCCGAATCTAGGATCGATACGAACCGTGAAGCGATTCGTTCCAAATGTCGAATTTAGTGGGGTCGGTTCGGATTGCGAATCGGTGCAAATCGCTAATCGTTCCGAACAAGGAACTCTGGTCGACCAATGTATCGGTAGGACAGTAGTTCAGTTCGAATTTCGGTTCGATCCGAATTTGCTACTGTCTGGTCTGGTTGTTGTCTCAGTTCGAACTGTACAACGGTTCGAACGGAGTACCCTTTTTGGTTCTAAATCGTGTCGGACTGTGACTGGGTCCGAAAATGGTTGGTATAGTTCGAAAGTGGTTCGAACTGCGTTACTGATGCGAACGGAAATCGGTACGAACGGGGTTCGGCGGAGTGTGGAGTGACAAAAATATGTTAGAATGCACAATATAAAGTACGAATTGCGTACTGAATTAAATTCGCTCTGCGCTCCTCTCACTATCCGGCTGAATCTTTTGTTGTACAATATAAAATGATGCAAAATTGTTACTATTTTATTTTTAAAACGTTCCAAATTTCAGGAATCTGGCCGCTTTTCGAACTCTAAGGCTGGTACTCGCTAGTTTTTGGGTTCTGAAAATCGCAATTTTCGTCGATCCCACAGCTGTTCACCAATTGTGATAATAGGTTTTTGATATTATATTAATTTAAGTCGTGAATTGGTTATTTTATTTTAGGAATAGGTTTCTGACCAATTAACAATCTAGTGGCTTTGGTAGACAAACAATCCCACCGCTGCCACCAATTGTGATAATAGGTTTTTGGTGTAATTTATTTTAGTTTATAATTTTTGTTTTGTAGAAATTTTAGATAGGTAAGTTGGTGCGTTGCTGAAGGCAGGTAAGAACGGTAAGTACTGGTTTACTGACTCTATTATTACGTTAAGTTGAATTTAAGTTGTGATAATAAAAAGTTGTTACTCCGAATTAAATTGTTACTTTATTTATCCTATTTCCTATCTGATCTTCTAGTTTTAAGTTAAGTTAACACTTTCCGTGCGGACCTAAAAAACTGAGTTTCGCCTGTGGCGGGAGACCTTTTTGTCAGGAATTCGGTAGTGCAAACTCGCAAATCTTAAAGATAACAGAATCCCCAGAAGTGAAAACGGGGCACTCTCGTGGCGACTAGAGGACCTACTGAGCACGAGAAAAATCCGAAAGAGGTTCTTAAGTCAACCACTAGGTAGCAGAACGATGAACAGCTCGGAGATATGTTTAGAGCTGTGATGGTATAAACCATCATACGCCACTCGCGAAACTCGGCATGATGGTTATTACCATCATCCGCACGGAAAGCGTTAAGTTGTAAAGGTTCCTAGGGATCTCGTCAGGTAGAAAAAGGGGCCTCGGACTGAAGGTCCGAGGGTCGTTGTTCGAACCTGGTTGAAATTCCTTGGGGTCGCTGCCACCACCCGGGTCGGTAAACGACCTGGGAAATACCAAAAGCCTAATTGCGATATACCTGTGCCTTTTTGGTGAGCTGAAAAGGGTAGATTCTGAAATAAGCAACAAGAGTTAAACACGTAGGGTTTTTATTAAGTAAAATTATAAGTTCTGTACCGGGAAGCGGAATTTCTTTACATACTCTGAAGGAGCCAAAATTAGGTATGTCACTAGTACTTCGATTTTATCAATAGTCCAATTGTTATCAGGAACAACAAGATATTTATATATATTAAGAAAATATAAAATGACTCTTCTAATACTAAATGTGTGACTTAGTATTCTTGACCTTATATTTACGATCTTTACAAACAAATTTACCAAATTGAATCAGACAATATCAGTTTCCAAAGCGAGGTTATTTCCAATTTATCTATTACTTCTTATATGGCGGGACTTAAGATAAGAGGGGGAGGGTGCCAGATTTGAGTGTGATTTGTAAGCGCTTACAGTTGGACGTATGAGGGAATGGGCTCACCCTTATGCCGAGCTTGGATCTTGTTCAAGATCTCCGTAGCAGATGACTTCCCAGGGCCTCTTCCTTCTGAAGGCTCGTAGATTGGGGGTGCCTGGAATCGGGGCAAGACTGCCTCGGTTCGGGGGTCGTTCCGGGTTCGGTTCGATCGTGTCGGCTTGAATGGAGAAGGCGGCAACGTTTCTGAGTCCGGGCCTTGGCTTGACGGAAATCTCAGAAAACGAAGACTGGCGGGATTGAAGCTAAGTCTATTCGGTACGGGACCACTACACTTCTCAGTTCTTAGACTTCACAGTACACTTATGGGGGATGAGTCGACAAGTTAGGTTCGAGAGCACCGTCCGAGACGCGTGGCTTGACTGACTGAGGGCACGAGGGAGGGGGCAGCCCCTTTTATGCCCTCGGCCCTCGTGGCCGTTGGATGAAGAAGGCCGCGACGGTGGCGCGCTCGTTGTCCTCGGTACACGTGTGGCGGACATCGGTCTTGGGTGTTGCTCGGCGGACATCGATTCTCCGTTGCTTGCATGGAAGGTTCGAATCATGGAAGTGCAGGGTGCTGATTATTTAAATTGGAATGTGCCTGAAGGGCATGGAGGTTCATTCTGGCACATTACAACAGCAGTCCAGCTCCTTTCACCTTCCAGCATCCTGCTGACAACGTCCTCTGGTGTTGAACTCTGGGAAGCTAACTCCAGGTCTGCCATCAGCAGGATTGACTGTTTAGCAGATATGTTTGGTGATGTAATATTTACCTGTATGCAGTACCTACAAGGGAAATTCTAACTATACATCCAATTCTTGATTTATGTAGGGAAAGCTAGGGTGCGATATCATTTAGTAAGAAGTCCTATTATGGATGCATCATGACTCTACCACAGCATAAATATCGACTACCCGTACGATCAGGTTTCTCAAGTCAAGACTTTTCGCAGAGGTGATTAACTGAGAGTGAAGCTGCCGACGCAGTTAGCTAAAGAAATGCCGAGGTAATGGAGCAGCAGATACCGCACACTTACAGGCTTACTCAGCAAACTCAGCTTTTGGATGGACATGGACAGAGCCAACCGCCGAACATGGAAAATATTGGAAATGTTTCAAAGTGCCAAAAATTGCTAGGTTGATCAAAATATTCATTGATATAAGTGCTTTTTAGTTTGAAATAATATTGAATTTGTTAACAAGTTATTGACTCTGACACTGGATTCATGTGAGATCATTCAATCAAAAACAATGAAAGTTCAAACTTTTTTTTCAATTAGAAACATTCAATTGAATGTTTTGAAAAACATTATTGATTATTATTATTATTATTCATAGTCATGTCTCAAGTAGTACTTGAGTAATTACTCCATTAAGCAATTACTCTCAGGACATGAGTATTTACTCGAAACTTGTATTCAGAGTGTAAGTTGAGCTAAAATGTAACCATGAGGAAGCATCTATGGTTCATATTTATTAGTGTAGTGAGATATCGACGAACTGGATGAGGTCAGGGCATGTTAGGTCAATGGCAGGGCGAGTCGGGGCCACGTTGGGGAAAGAATGTCATTTCACTCAATGATTTTTCATAGGTCAGTTCAGGGACAAAATAAGTTTTGCATCCAAAATAGAGAAGGGGGGATGATAAAGTTCATTTAAAAACAATAAGTGACAATTGTGATACCAGAGGATTGGTTTTTCTTTACAGGAGCTATCGTAGGAGAGATCCTCGTCTTAACTACTTGTGACTGCGTTTCAACTTTCAACGAAACTAACAATACTCGGCATAATAGACCACCCTCTAGGATCGTTGTATCAGTGGGAATCCTTGATCTCTTCACTGACTTACGAACAGGGCAGCTCCGTCTAGGAAAAGCCATTTGGAGGCACCCGAATTGCGATCTACATTTCACAGAACGTGACTGGACCAACCTCGCCATCATCCAAGTGGACAGGCCTTTTTACTTTACAGAGTATTACGCAAATGTTGCTCAACCAATGGAAGTGTTTGCTTCGTAAGTCTAGCATTCGTCATACATTGCCAATTTAATTCGTCATACTTTCTCAACTTGATGGACAAGGGCAATCGGTAAAAAATCAAACGAACTACATACAAATTTTAGACTGACTGACCATACTGTGTGAACCTTTTAATTACAATGAATTAACTAAACGATTCCCAATTCGAGGCTAGATTGCCGAATTGGAACCGCAGCTTGCAAATTCACGTTAACAGCAGTGCCAACAAGTTTCTGTACAGATATTCCAGATTTTTAGGTCTGTAATATTCTCTGAGGGCAGAGAAAGATGTGAAAAAATAGTTTCTGGCTCTTTTTTTACTTCCAATAACCAAGAATCACCAGGATTGGTAATTAGTAAAAAAAACTCGGCGCTTTGCGCCTCGGCGGGGGGCTCCGCCGGTTTATTTCCTTTTCCATACTCTGTATGAATTCATAGGAACACAGAATGTGTTTTTGCGATGCTAGTCATCCGTTAAATAAAAAACAACAATAATAAATGTGGAGTCTTTGGCAATAATAAAATAAATAATTGTTAGACATTTAATTTGGTCTAAAACCCTATAAATGTTATATAAATAAATATGTAACTACAAGAAAAATACTATATAAATTGAGAGCTTTCCAACGAATGGTGAACAATTTCTGTGCAATGAACACTGCGGGAGTTCTATTTCCTTACCAACGGCTTGGTTGCACGTGAAAATCATTATAAAAGGCGCGTAACGGTTTTTTCTGTCGCTTTTTCGTGACGATTTTTTTTCGGTAGGTCATCGCAAAAACACATTCTGTGTTAAAAAGAATATCCAATTTTGTTCAGACAGTTATGAAGGAGGCCTTTCTATTTTTCATCTCCATCAATACGTAATTATGAAGATTCTTCATACTCAAATAAATAATTTAACTTTTTTTAGATGGCAAGCATTCAAATTGAAATCGCTGCTTATTTTCTTGAGCAAGTCGCCTCCTAAGGACTGCTACGCTGTAGGCTGGGGATTTACAAAAGATAACTCTTCTGTTCCCACTTCGAAGATGCAGGAAATTCCCTTAAATCTGAAAAGGAGTTGCATTTTTGATAAATGTGAAATGGAATATTGTAAAGCAAATTACTCGATGCAGCCGAACATATGCGGACAACTCGGTAATAAACAGTGCGGCGGATTCAAAGGGAACCTTCTTGTTTGCTTTGGGAAGGTATACGGTCTCGTGTCTATTCCGTCTATGTGCTACAATGAAAAAAGTACCAAGAGAGTACCCACAGTCTTCGTGCGCATGGATGAAGGGCTGCCGTTCATATGGACTGTACTGAAACATCTAGGATACAGCAGAGGATCTTTCGTCAGCCCAAAAGAACTCCAATTTCTTCTCTTATCAGCTCCAATAATATTGTACTTTAAATGCTCTCATATTTTGGAACTAAGATTATGCATAGATGTATAATATATACTCAAACCAAATCAATTGATAGGCATTCAAAAAGATGTTAGACTCCAAAGACTAAAACTCCTCTGTGTTGGAATTTACATTGTGATTTAGTATTCAGCAAACTTGACTTTCCGACTGGCGTCTCAAACAGTTTATTACGCTTAAGCTGTTTACTGGAGGGCTTTTCATTCCTTATCTTCCTATACATGTTCTTCGTGGTTAATAATGAGCCCCAGACTGGAAGGTCACCTATGTTGTTGTTATCTTGATGTTTCAAACATCATTTGGAATTGTTTGACCCCAACAACAACGTCTTCTCCAAAACCCAACTTCTCCGAAGTCCTCAGTTGATCTGCATCTCGTGGAGCAGCATTCCAAAATTACTCGATTAGCTCTACACAACTCAAGGGAACATAGAGCTTTAGAGGGCTGTTAATATTAACAACGGTCACTCTGGGTGTCCGAATAATAATTATGTTATTCTGAATTCAAAGAAATGAGAGGTGGTGACTGAATTTACACAAATCCCAGCATGTACAATAGTCTGAAGTGTCCTGGCGGGCGAATCCTATTTCGTGATGCATCGTCATGTAGTGGCTAAGAGGTCGAAATGCAAAGTAAACATCTGATGGTACCGATTAAACCTAGCTTGGAGGGAGAAGAAGCTGGATACCATCATGCATGTACGATAATAATGTCAAAATGATCTGTGGCAGGCGATAAATCCAAGTTGCATCTTTGTTCGTCTCGTGGGACAGCGTGAGGTCGTTTATATTTTAAGATCCGCGATATTTCGTAATAATGTTCGTAAATATGTTTAATATTTTGTTCAAAAAGAGCTACGAATTACCATAGATTATTATGTATTTTCTATTAGGTACTTGTGAGACCCTTTAAGTTAATATTAAAGTTTAGTCAGTTGACAGATTCCTCAAAATATCGATTGGAGGAGCCAAGCAATAGCGAATAATAATGGAACTCGAATTCTATTTTGTTTTACATAGTAATCAATAATTAATTACAGCTTAACAAATTTACTTTACTTTGGCTTCTTCCTTCAATTTGGCAATGCTGAAGTTTTCGTCTTCCCGGTCGATGTAGCCGATGAGGTATTCGTCAAATTTTTTCTGGTCGATCGGGTGGCTGTTCGATATTTTAGCTGAAAATTAACGGAGCATAATTAATTATGATAATAAAGAGAACCATTCCAATTTGGAACTAGTGAAGCATTGATTCAATCATAAAATGACACCACGGGACACCTTATCAGCCTTTTTATCGGACTAATTAATGACGGGAAAATCATCCTTTGATTATTTCATAATTATCACTTTCCATGGGTGAGTAGGTAGTGTGTTGAAATACCCGGAGTTACCTTGAGGCGATTAGCAGTCATCCAGCCAGCAAGTATCTCTTTGAAGTGTCTCTTTGTTTATCTCGCACTCCCGTGAATTATTAATGCTTCGGGAGGACGAGGATATTAAATTCGTTTCGTAACCAAAAGCCCTTTCAACGGATCTCTCTGATTTCTCAGGCGAAACAATGACCAGCTCCACCTCGGGGTTGGCCTCTCTGGTCTCAGTTTTACCTACAACCTGAACAACATAGCGGGGGGCCCCATCCATAAGTTATTACGATCCTCATTATTATTATCCTAAGCTCCAAACCTCACCCTAAAACAAGGCCTATATGAATAACGTGAACCCTAATTATTAATTAATTATTAAGTCACTTGAAGGCAAGCATTCCTTTGTTTTCAATAACTGAATCACGACTGATCAAGTTAGATGCGATTAATCACGAACGACTCCAACGTCGTTCGGCGGCTTGATAGGACCTAACCGTTGGACCTAGTGATAAATTGAGACACACTGTTGGGCCACCTATACTTTAGAGCATAGCCACTGGTCTGCTGACTCCACAAACTGTTTAGTTAAATTTTGAAAGTAAATTAGCTAGGTGAACTCCTTATATGCTTAGTTTTTTTAAATAAATAAAAATGTCATCGAAAAACGCTGCCAATTATTACACAAAGGTTTATTATTTTTCTATATAGATCACTCGTCTGCAAACAACACGACTTTGCCATTGTTACAACCAACCAACATGGAGAAAAACATCGATCGCATTTCGGTCAGCTAAAATTACAACGGAGATTAGGCCTTTTTTGCTATTCACACTCCTGTTTCTGATTTATCGTAAGTACAACCTTTACGTTCTCGTAGGGATCGAACGGTTTGTCCTACAAAGCTGCGCGTGGTCTCTAAAAATTCAATACTATCCTAAATCGATGGAAAAACAATACCTTTATGTCAAATTTGTTTGAGTTAGGGCGTTTTCAAAATTTCAACCCTTAGAAGTGACTTACATCAACCAAAATCTTCGGGGCACAACTAGACCCCGAATGGAGCCCACATACCAAATTTCATCAAAATCGGTCAATGCTAACTGAGGAAAGTGTCGCGTACGACGAACAGACGGCCAAATTTTTATTCGATTTTTTGGATTCTACGTACCTTAAACGTAAACCAAAAAATTTTCTTGGTCGATTCCAAAGGTCAAAGATCACCGGCGCTATGCCCACCTGCCCTACTGCAGCAATGGAGGTACTTCTGGACCTCTCGCCGTTACATATCCATGTACAAAGAGTGGCCTTCCTGGGGGCTGCAAGGCTGCTGCGGCTGGGATACATAAGACCGGGATCCAGGGTCAGCCACCATAGAATCCTTGAGAAGGATGAATGTGGAATGGCCCTGACAATCACTGATCTTATGATAGAAAAACAAAATTTCGAAATCCCTTTTAAGGTGGTCATCAATGACAGAGACCACTGGAAAAAGGGGATGCCCAACTTTGCACCGGGCTCTCTTGTGTGGTACACAGATGGATCAGTCATGTGTGGAAGATCTGGCATAGGCATTAAAGGCCCTTCGGCCAGCCTCGTAAAGTCTCTTGGGACGAATGCCACAATCTTTCAGGCAGAGGTCCATGCAATTCAATTATGTGCTGAAGAAATGCTGAACAAGCATCTCAACAGAGCCAAAGTATACATTCTGTCAGACAGTCAGGCTGCCTTGAAGGCCATTGCTTCATACACCATAAATTCGAAGCTGGTCTGGGAATGCCTGAATACCCTCAAAACTGTGGCCCAGAACAACCAGGTTACCCTTCTATGGATTCCCGGTCATGAAGGTCATGAGGGTAATGAAATTGCTGATAACCTTGCTAAAAGAGGCTCAGAGTCCCTGCCAATAGGACCAGAACCGATCTTGGGAACCACCAAAAGTTGTTTACAAAACGTGGTTAAAAACTGGGAAAAAAACGAGCGAGTAAAATACTGGCAAAACCTCCCAGGTCTGAGACAGGCAAAACTATTCTTGACGTTCTCGAAGAAGCGGGCTAACGAGCTCATAGCTATGCCTAAAAAGGACGTCAGAATACTTGTGGGTCTGTTAACAGGCCACTGCCCACTTCGATATCACCTAAAGAAGATAGGCAAACTAACAACGGACACCTGCCGCTTCTGTGATATGGAAACGGAAGATGCCGAACATATTATGTGCTACTGTGAAGCACTGAGTCGAGCTAGATTCACAACCCTTGGAAGTGATGTCTTAGTGCCTGACGACGTTTCTAAGTTGACTTACACTGATCTTCTTTGCTTTGCTAAAAAGTGGGAAGAAGGGGTTTTCAGTAAACCCTTTTTAGTAGGCTAATATAGCCTGGAGGCACTCCACAATAGACCTCGTAAGGTCGCAGTGGAAGGAGTCTGAAAATCAGCTCGCAGTAAGACCTCCAATTATAAAAAAAAAAAAAAAAAAAAAAAAAAGGTTCATTATTGAAAATAATAAACCAAAAAAAGTAAACAGAATGATGGAATGTTTATAAACATAAATGTGTTTGGACTTGGTCCCAACCACTAAAAATTCAACAGCTGCTATTTGCTCATACGATGGAAAATTATTTATTGTTTATTGCAGTTTGTCACCCTCAAGTTGGTTTAGCTCGCAAGGTAGACATTCTTGATGGATGGGATCAGCATCGTCCTCATTTTCGTCATCCGTCGTGCTAATACTACCAACTTCTTCGTCAAAATCCTTGTGCCTGAAAACGAACGGGACGTCGTCGAAAGAGTAGACATTGTCCAAATCTTCGGTAATCTGGTTTTTGTACGAGTTCTTGCTGTTTGGACTATCACTCGTGCTAGGTTCCATTTCGTCCCAATTGTCCTCGAAATCTTCATTCATAAGATCCGTTGGATTGATGAAGCCAGGAATAAGCAAAACTCCTCCACAAAGCTCACTTGACTTTCCTTTAAACACCAAATAAAACGAAAAAGTGAATACGCTTCCGGCACGTTATTAGTGTCCTTATCCAAATAACAATGAAATTGGAGAAAACCAAAAGTCTTATTACCAAGTTTTTTTCTTCTTTCTTCCATTGCCAACCTTTCCTGTGTTTCCCATTCTTCCTTGGCAGCAGAAGCAAGTGGTTGACCTTGTTGATGAATTTGACAAGCCATCAGATATCTTGTGAATAATTGTGAAAGACTGACAGGATTCGGATTTAAAACTACCATTCTAGCCAAGTCCTCCAATGCTCCAGAACTGTTCCCCATCTCGCTTCTTATTTCGCTCCTCTTGCTGTACAACGTTATGTTCTTGTCATCAATGGAAATTGCACTAGTATAATCTGCCTCAGCCAAGTTTAGCTTATCCAATTTCTTCCAACAATTGCCTCTAAGATGGAGCAAGTCTCTAAGACGTGCATTTTTTCTGCCGCTAGATAATTTGATGGCATTCGTCAATTTCACTATAGCATCATTCCAACGTTGCTCATAAACAAAGCGTTCACCAAAGTATTCTTCTTTTCTGGACAGTTCTTCACTTCGGGCCCACAAACTAAACAAACCAGCTCTCTTGGAACGTTCAAATTCATCTATCGCAAGAAATACCAGGTCATCGTATTCACCTCTCGTAACGCTCATTTGCAACTCAAATTCATGCTGAAGATCCATTACTTTCACCAAATCAAGAGCTGCTGGGATGTACTTGCTCTGTAACTTCCGGGATTTGGATCTTCTCATGAAGGCTTTGATGAAGTTACCGTTCAAATCCAGCGCCTTCGTACAGTCAGCCTCGGCATTCTAGTAATTCAGAAAAACTCAGTATTTCTAACACACGACAAATCTACCCACTTCAAAAGTATAATTGTACAAGGTTCACAATACTGCATTTCCAAGCAGCCTCTTTTCTCTCCATGAAGGTTGAGAATTTCGGAAAAATGTTGGTAGGTTGCAAATGTTGGTTATAACATCGATATGTTATCGTTGTTATAAAACTGAAAGATGGAAACAGAAAGATGCTGCAAATTATTTTTCACCCGTCTACGAAAGTCCCATTTTGAGCAGCTGAAATTTGCCTCACATCCATCAATGATTTTCGTGTTTCTGATTCATCACTCGTCCATCTTAAGAGAAACGGAAACAAAACCTCCTGAATAATAAGAAGAAATACACTAGTTTAGGTAGTATTAAATGAATGGGGTTAGTTCCGCTAGTTATAAGAATACAATTATTATCTACGTACCGTATTGGAGAATCCGTCGTAACCAGCAAGTCGAGTACAGGAGGCGAGCGCTTACGATGTAAGGACATCATCTTCAGGCCGTCGAGAGAGTACTGAAGTTTGACAGTCAGTCGTTCTATTTATATCGTCTGGGTGAAAGGGAGGTGAAAGGATCAGAAAGGAAAGGGGGCCACCTAGTAACCAGACCACGTGGTGAAAGGTCTGTCATGTCAAGTGAAAGGGAGAGATAAAACTAATCCTATTAGCTAATTGTTCATTCACCACGTGGTGACAACGTGGTCTTCTATTCTAAACTATGAATATATTATAAACTATTTATATTATCTCTCCCTTTCACTTGACATGACAGACAAACAACCTTTCACCACGTGGTCTCGTTACTAGGTGGCCCCCTTTTCTTTCTGATCCTTTCACCCACACTATATAAATAGAACGACTGACTGACAAACTTTAGTACTCTCTTGACGGCCTGAAGATGATGTCCTTACATCGAAACTCGACTTGCTGGTTACGACGGATTCTCCAATACGGTACGTAGATAGTAATAGTTTAGGTAGGTCCGAAGGACTATTGAGTACGTGGGGAGTGAACGCGGTTTCTCTGTGGCTAGCTAAGGCCGCGGCTACGATAGGAGCGTCGAGCGAGCGAAAAGGGTCAGGTATCGACGCTCTAACAATAGTTTACCCTTGTTCAGGTAAGGGTGGCTACGGTGGGAGAGGTGACGCTTGGGCGAAAAAATGGTCAACGCTCGACGCTCAGTCCCGAGTAATATTTTCCCTTGACGCTCAGCTTCTAACGTTCCCTGTCCACTTCTTTATCTAATGTTATTACGGACCGATTTTGATGAAATTCGGTATGTAGGCTCCATTTGGGGTCTAGTTGGGTCCCGAAGATTTTGGTTGATGTAGGTCACTTATAAGGGTTCAAAAATGAATTTTGAAATTTTGAAAACGCCCTAACTCAAAAAATTTTCATATAAACGTATTGTTTTTCCTTCAATTTAAGATTCTAGAGAATTTTTAAAATTTTTTGAGACCACGCGGAGCTCTGTAGGACAAACCGTTCGCTCCCTACGAGAATTTAAGGGTTGGACGTACGATAAATCAGAAACACGAGTGTGAATCGCAAAAGAAGCCTAATCTCCGTTCAAATTAAAGCTGACCGAAATACGATTGAAGTTTTTCTTCAAGTTGGTTGGTGGTAACAATGGCAAAGCCGTGTTCTTTGCAGATGAGTGATCTATATAGAAATATAATATATCTTTGTGTAATAATTTGCAGCGTTTTTGGATTCTAGGTACCCTGAAACGTAAACCAACAAATTTTGAGGGAGGGGTAAAATTTTTTTTCTTCGTAGATTCCAAAGGTTCATTATTGGAAATAATAAACCAAAACAATAATGATAAAATAGCAGCAACAATGGACATTCTGGTGTATTCGAAAAATCTTTTCGGGACTTCTTCGAGTTTGTGAAAAAGTTTGTAGTATTCTCCATCTCAATTCCTAAGCACATTAAGTAATAGGGTGAACTTCAAAACTTCTACACACACGGTTTATCAGTAAAGAACTTTTTGAAACAGCTGAATTGTCACTTAGTGCAAGGAGCAAAAGTTGCATATTCAATCCTTTCACTTCATCTCGGTCTCATTTTCCTTGGCTTGAGTGGCAGGTAGAAGAATGATGATGTTTTTGGGATTGTAATACACATGGACACCTCACCAAACCATCCGCATTCTTTCAATCTGCGAACAGTAGTCACCTTGCGCTCCCCTTCCGCTCGTACTGTAGCCACCCCTCTTTGCTTGACGCTCGGCTCTCGACGCTCGACTCTCGACGCTTGACGCTCGACGCTCCTCTCGTAGCCGAAGCCTAATACTTACTTCTAATAAGTATACTATAATCTGTATACTTCTATAAATCTGGCTTACTTCTATAAGGGATACTACTAACACGTGAGCCTGATAAATTCCACACTAATGCTCTTTCAACAATAGTTGATCGGCAGGGTGGTTTCATTCGTTTTTGAAAATTGAACACTAAAATTTTTGAAAAAGAGTCATGTAACTTTCATTAATTAGGTAAATAATTATCCTCATTATGTTTCCACAGAGCTCTAGGTGGTGTCATTGAGGCCTCAAAAATCGTAAGTATTTTAAATGAACGAAAAAGAACACCTTTGTATTGAAAGTTTTCGAGCTAGGGCGTTTCGAAAACGTTTCTCCCCATGTTTTACCCCTTGTAAGTAGTTCCTGACATTAACCAAAACCTTCGGGGCACAACTAGACCCCAAATGGAGCCGACGTACCAAAAATGTAATCGAAATCGGTCCATGGAAACTTTATGGCGGACGGACAGAAAAATTGTTATTCGATTTTACATACCTTGAAACGTTAACCATCAAATTTTGAGGGAGGTTATAATTTTTCGCGATCGATTCCAAAGATTCATTTTTGAAAATTAATAGTAACCAAAAACAATGTACCTATGAGGATTTGTGTCTTTGAAGTTGAACGAGGTTTAACTATTTCACTCGGTGTATGCAGAAGAGTAGGTACTTTGATCAACTCAACAAAAACTCAATTTTGGTTTATTATTTTCAATAAAGAACCTTTGGAATCGACCAAGAAAAAAAATGTTCAACACCCCCTCAAAATTTGATGGTTTACGTTTCAAGGTACGTAGAATCCAAAAATCGAACACAAATTTGGCCGTCCGCCGTACGCGGCACTTTTGCCACTTAGCATTGACCGATTTTGATGAAATTTGGTATGTAGGCTCAATTTGGGGTCTAGTTGTGCCCCGAAGATTTTGGTTGATGTAGGTCACTTCTAAGGGTTCAAAAATGAATTTTGAAATTTTGAAAACGCCCTAACTCAAAACATTTCGATATAAAGGTGTTGTTTTTCCTTAAATTTAAGATTCTGTAGAATTTTTAGAATCTCTGTAGGACAAACCGTTCGCTCCCTACAAGAATTTAAGGGTTGGACGTACGATAAATCAGAAACACGAATGTGAATCGCAAAAGAGGCCTAATCGCCGTTCAAATTTTAACTGACCGAAATGCGATCGATGTTTTTCTTCATGTTGGATGGTTGGTGGCTTTGCAGACGAATGATCAATATAGAAAAATAATAAACCATTGTGTAATAATCTGCAGCGTTTTCTTTTAAAGGTAGTTTGTTGTGAGCTGTCTGATGGTTTTGTTGACACTTTGGAAAGCTCTAAGAGGTTGGTTTTCATGGCCTATTGATATTTCATGAGTTAATTCTGCCTAAATCACCTTTATGTTAGTGGTAAGAGGTAACCGTAAACCCAACACAAGTCTCAAGTTGATGTCTAGTGTGAGAATATCTCGTGTGAGAAAGCACATGCAGCTTTATACGATGAGACCTGATCAAAACCGCTTTGTCCATATTATTTGACAAAGGCTTGATACTCGAACTCCAATTATGGGTTTGGGATCAATAACAAATAACCGAAATCCTTCCCAGATCCGTTGATTAGTTTCAACGATTTGTATTCCTACAGGAAAAAGAAGGAGGAAGTGGGGAATTCTTTTCAGCTATAGCTATAGCCGATATAGATATCGGCTGAATTACCGGTCGGAGCTTTTACTACATTTGAGACATTTGAAATACATACCCTTTCAATTAATAATAGCATGCCCCTTATGTTTATATTTACTCACTAATTATCCCGTACTAGGCTCTCAGTAATCTATTACTTTCACCCAATGGGGTATATTTTCTACCTCCACGCCTATTGATTTTACTGAAATAAGTTTTTTAGTTCAAGAAAATGTGAGCTATTTTGTTGGAATTCCCTATCTTCGAAATCTGGAAACGATCAACAAAACGCTGCAAATTATTACACAATGGTTTATTTTTTTTCTGTATAGATCACTCGTCTGTAAAGCCACCAACCATCCAACTTGAAGAAAAACATCGATCGTACTTCGGTCAGCTAAAATTTGAACGGAGATTAGGCTTCTTTTGCGATTCACACTCGTGTTTCTGATTTATCGTACGTAAAACCCTTAAATTCTCGTAGGGAGCGAACCGTTTGTCCTACAGAGCTCCGCGTGGTCTCAAAAAATTCTAAAAATTCTATAGAATCTTTAATTGAAGGAAAAACAATACCTTTATATAAAAATTTTTTGAGTTAGGGCGTTTTCAAAAATTTAAAATTTATTTTGGAATCCTTAGAACTGACCTACATCAACCAAAATCTTCTGGGCACAACTAGACCCCAAATGGAGCCTACATACCAAATTTCATCAAAATCGGTGGCAAAAGTGCCGCGTTCGGCGGACGGTGGACGGACGTCCAAATTTTTATTCGATTTTTTTATTCTACCTTGAAACGTAAACCATCAAATTTTGAGGGGTTGTTAAAACATTTTTTTTCTTGGTCGATTCCAAAGGTTCATTATTGAAAATAATTTTAAAAAAAATACAAGTCAACAGTAGCACTACACAAGCAAAAAAAAATAATGAAGGTGCTGAGTTGAATATATCAACAATAATCATTATTATTAGATAGTAATGCACTGATGACAACGAAGAATCATAATCTTTTATTCATTTTTGGTGATAAATTTATTCACCCTACTTACTTTTTTAAAATGTATTTTGTTCATCAACTTCCCTCTAGTTCATTAGCTTTCCTCTATATTTACGGGTTTTCCACTTTGTTTATCCAAGATTTAATATCCCGATTCTCCTATGAGTAATTTATTCATCTATTATACCGCCTACACCCTTACTTCGTAACTTCTCAACCGCATAAAAGCAAGAGCTCGGTGCGTGTATAGTGACGCATCCCCAGGTTTAATTGCAATAGCTTCAGTGAGTGCTTTTATGGTCATTTTCCACTGTTTTTGCTTCAACATTTTGAGTCCTTCACGATGTCGTCCAGCTAAATTGGATTCATCAAGTACTGCTTGACCATTTCCACTTATTTTATTTGACCTTTCATTAGCTATTACTGATTCTTCTTTTTCTTTTGATTCCGAGGTTAGAAAGACATCTCCACAGGTTTTGACCTCCATGAGTGCATGCGTGTATAAGTTTTTAAATTAAAGAAACCCGACGAACTGAATAAAATCTAACAATTTATTCCTACTAAACGAAAATGACAAAATCTAAGATCTAAGACCGACAGTTGTTATGTTTACAACACACTAACTTGGATACACATTAAGCTTGCCAACAGTAAAATTTACATTTAATGTGTAATGTAATGAGTTTCCGAGTTTAGTTCAGCCTTATCAAACAGTTTATCTTGTCAGTATTTCAGTGGAAATGGTCAGATCATTTCCATGGAACCATTTTTCACCAAAAAAAATATATTATTTTAATAACCCCACTAGCGGGCAGCCTGCTCCTAAATTCTCAACCGATTAGAGTATTTGAAGGGTCACGGGGAAAAAGGATCAAACTACTCTTTTCCTAATTCCGAGAAAATCGAAAAACAAAGTTTGAAGTCGTCCCAGGCAGACTCTATTCATAAAAAAAGGTGAACTGAATGGGCCACCTGACCGGGAATTTAATTACGTTCAAGTGACAAGAAAGAAACTTAAGTAGATCGAAGATAATTTCCAGAAATAATTAGAAATTTCAAACAAGGTAAGGACTTTGATCTTTTTTCCCCACAAATATACGCGTTTTGGTCTCCATGATACCTAATATTATATCACCATGTTACCTATTGTTAATTCAAATCTCGTAATTCACTTCAGTAAATTTACTAGGGTTTTTAGATACCTTACTGTCACCTCCAGAAAATTTTTGGGCAAAAAGTGGCTTTATTTTCCAAACTAGGCATAGTTTTGTACAAAACATTAATTGCAAAAAGGGGGAAAAAATAATTAGTAAATCATTCATCTAATGGATCGCCGCAATATGAAATGGCGTCATCATCTCCTACATTCCCAACCTGTTGGACAGCGACTCAGAAAATGTTAGCATCGGGGTTGACGAGAAACCGACACAAGTGTTTTAAATCCTTTGATTTTGCTGGTTTGATGGGGGTAGGGCCGTTGTGAAGGTTCCCCAATGTTACAGTTGCTTTTGGCACTGAAGTCTTCTTCTTCGAGGTAGAAGGGGTTGCGAAAGCTGTCTGATATCCTCAGAAGTAGGAGCTTTTGTGCTTGAAGAATCTTTGGTATGATGCCGTACAACTCATGCAAATGTGAGGGAAGTGGTCTTTAAATCGGACACTGATCTTTCTCCCCTGCGAGCGCACGGAATCTGATCCTTTTTTCCCGGAGCCCCGTATTTGTTTTAGCTTTAAAAATAATGAATGCGATCTTTCTTCCACAAAGTGAAACAACCATTCAGTTCTACTCCTCTCAAGCTATACGATGGCGTGTATATCTAAATTCGGCCAAGAAAAGGAGTTTGATCCTTTCTCCCAGTGACCCTTCATTTCTTTTTTTGTTCAACACGAAATACTTCTCGATTGTGTAATGGCCCAGCCATAAGCCACGCCCATCAGGCAACATCCATCATAAAGTTCCATATTAATCTTCCATACAAGCAACAACTTCACCAACAACCGCTGTCCGCCACAAGCACATACACCCACTTCGAGCGCCACCGTCGCCTCCTCCCCATCGCCGGCCAAGATGGCCGAGGGGTTAAATAGGGGTGCCCCCACCACCGGCGCCTCAGTCTCCAAGTCACGCGTCTCGAAAGTGAACCGAACCTAGCTTGTGAACTCATCCCCCATAACTGTAACGACGACAGTACGAACTGAGAACCCACTTGTGCTTCTTCGCGAACTTCAAGTAAAAGTCGAACTGTCTACCCGCCAGTCAGTGATCCGCGAGTTATTGTTAGCCAAGGCCCAATCTCCCGGACTCTGCAGCCTTCTCCTTTTTCGCCGACACGGTCTTCTGGTACGCCGAACGACCCCCGAACCGAGGCAAGAACGCCCCGCTTCCAGGCACCCCCTACATACAAGCCTTCTAGAAACGAGGCCCTGGATACAAACCTGCTACGGAGATCACACTACGATCCAAGCTCGGCAAGGGTGAGCCCATTCCCTCATAGTTCCTAGTAAGCGCTTACTATTCACTCAAAATCTGGCACAATCCCCCATAATCATATAAACACCCTGTAAAGCAAGTAAAGTAAACGTAAAGTAAAGCAAACGCATAAAACATTGTAAAAACGCATAAACAACTGTATATTTTGTATTGTATTGAAACTTATAAGCTTGGGTATGGCAAGTAATCACGCTTATTTGGTCTAAGTCAAGTGAACTCGAATTAGTCAAAGTTGAGTCATTGTTGAGTCGTATAAACGAATTGTGCATATTAACAAGTATTTTTGTCGGACTGACATAGCAATAATAATAATAATATCATTTCATTGTATGGTGAAGTAAAATAACTCTTGAAGTACCATTTTTGTCATTGCAATAACTCCTTCAGAGTGCAACGTAACTATTCCGCTTCACGGTGATATATTTTCATTTTTCTTGAATAAAAACCCTACGTGTTTCTTAAACTTGAGTACTTATTTCAACAGATCTACCTTCAGCTCCCATCAAGGTAACTTGCAGGTAAAAAGGGTTTATAATCTCTGATCTTTTATGACCAGGGTGGTGGCAGCGACCGCCTAGGAATTTCACCAGAAAAGGATAGAGTCAGTGACCCGAGGGCCTTCTGCCCTGAGTCCCTTACCTACCTGGATCCCTAGGTATACATTCAGCAAATAATAATCTTAACCAAACTAGGAAACTAGGCTTGAAATAAAACAACATACAACGTAAAACAACAATTTATTATAAATATAATTTACAAACACACGCACCATTTTTAAATTCCAGTAATTAGCCTTGCGCTCTACCCAAATCTCTTTTCATGAAATTTGGTTCGGAAGAAGTTGAAGTCTTCTCGTAATAAATAATATAAATCCTCTTTTGTGTAAAAGCCTAGAATTTGGCAGTAGTAGTTTTCATTCCTAACACGCATATTAGGAAGATCCAATCAACTATTCAACTATAATAAATTTGTTGTCGACGACGAAAATTACGTCCGTACGTTGATGACTAGTCGTCAGGAATAAAACAAAATACGTTAAATTCATATAATCTAAATTAGAAACCCAATAATCACAATTGGTGGCAGCGGTGGGATCATAGTAAAACTACGGTTTTCAGGACCCAAAAACGAAGCAAGTATACCTGTCTAAGAGCTTGAAGAGTATTCAGACTGTTGAAATTTGTAACTAAAGTATAGTAAATTTCAATAATATAGCACTAATCTTGAATTTTAATCGAAAATACACGACACAATTTAGTACACACATATTGTACAACAAAAAATTCAGCCGGAAAGTGAGAGGAGCGCAGAGAGTTCAATTTGGTACGCAATTCGTACACTTTTTCTTGTGCATTTACCAACTATTGTCACTCCACACTCCGCCGAATTCCGTTCGTACCGATATTTCGTGAATACCGAAAGAAAGTTCGACCCAAGTTCGAACCGTACTAATTGTTGATCGGACCAATTCACAGTCCGAAAGTAGTTTCGAACACCATACCAGTACTCGGAACGAACCTCAACCCGATCCGGAAATCAGATCAGGGCGTGGTCCGTCCCGATTGGCGATCGAACCAGTAGAATACTCAAACCATACCACCGTTCGTACTACGTGACGATTCACTTCGAGTCGCCGTTCGTACCATTCCGTTCAGAATAGCTAAGCACAGAACGAACCGCTTCACGGTTCGAACCAGTTCAAGAATCGTACCGGTACATAGGACGAACCACTTACCGTTCGAACCGTACGAACAAAAATTTTAATTTTTGACAAAATATCAGAGAAATTTCGAGTAAATTCCAGATCCTTTTAAATCGTGACACCGTCAGTAAAAGTTCCTTGGGTAGAAATTTGGATTCGATCTTGCGTAACCCCCTCGACTACCGAGTTCAGTGTTGCGGGAAAAAGTGAAGTGTTTATAGTTCGAATTATTTTTGCCCGGGCCTTTTATTGCTCTTGATTTTTTTTTACTGTGACAAAATATCTAACGACATCATGGACGACCCCACGGAATTGGCAAATGCCATGACGGAGGCGATGAACCAGTTGGGAGAGTTCTTCCGAAAGGCGCAGCCACCAATACAAGGAGGACAGACACCACAACCGAGAGACCTTCCTCGTTCCCTGTTCTTAGAAATTGAGCCCTGGAATCCGGACGAACCCGATTCCATTTCAGCCGCTGCATTTTTCGCTGAAGTAGAACAGGCGACACAAGACTTGGATCAGGAACAGCGACTGCGGTTCCTACGCACACGTCTTAGAGGAGGCGCGAAGAGGTTTCTGCAGGAGGACCTTGGAGCTCAACCATACAACGCGCTGCGTCAAGCCATACTCCAGTGGTACGAGAATGAGGATCCCGAGAAGGCGATGATACGTTTATGGACAACTAAACGACGTCCGGAAGAAAGTATTCGGCGATTCGCGGAAAAGCTGATATCCACCGCGAAAACTGCAGTGCGAAGCGAGATCGAACTCACAGCCGCGCAACGAAAGGAGTGGGTGAGAACCAAAACCTTACGTGCATTCATCAGAGGCGTGAACAAAGAAATCAGCCCCTTCCTACAAAGCAACCCCCCCGACACCCTCGAAGAAGCCGTAAAGCGGGCCGAGGATCTCGAGGACGCAACTCAAGACGAACCAGCCGCCGAATTCAAGTGGGACGTCGCGGGAGTCCTAAATAAAGACAACCTTAAATGTTACACATGCGGGGAGGTAGGACATTTTTCGGGAAAATGCCCTCAGAAGATGAACCCCCAAGGACCACCAAAGAACCCGACAGCGACTTCATCATCCACGGGACAAGTAAAAGCACCTTGGAAGCAGCCGTCGCCGAACCCTCGATACCCTTGTTTGTACTGCGGGGAGTACAATCATTTCCCTGTAAATTGCCCCCATGGTATACAAAGTACTATCTTCTGTGACTTCTGCGGTGCGCGAGAGCATTTAGAGAGCGAATGCTTGCGGAAAAAGAAGATGCTGCCGGTATCGCACCCGCGAGGAAACCTCGCCGGACCTGCAGCGGCCGTAGCGACTCAGTCACCCGAAGATGTTGCCGAGGAGGAGGTGCGCGGAGACGAAATCGTGGCCTTCCAAGCGACTGTCAACTGCACAACACGACCCATGATACGAATGAAGATAGGATTGGGAAACTACAATAGAGATGTGATACTGGATACTGGAGCTGCCGTCTCAGCTCTGTCGCACCCGGTACCCGGAGTCCCTGTGAAACCCACAACCACCGCGCTTTGGGGGGCGGATGGTCAGAGGTTGCCCCTGCTCGGAACACAGGAACTACTGGTGCGGATCGGAGATAAGAGAACGTCTCATAAATTCTACATATTCCAGCGACCGGACTCACACTTAGATCTAATGGGTCTCGACTTACTAGGGAAGTTCCCTATAGAAATCAAAACGGATACCAGACTCATCACGATGATGAACCCTGAGACCGGGGGACAGATGATCCTCGGAGCGGTGTGGGAAAGCCGTAAGATGTTGACACACCTACGTAAATTGAAGGTGAAAGCGACAAAGGAGGAGTCCACCCGATCAACTCCCCCAACGAGTCCGATAATGAAACGGCGACCATCGTCGAACCCAAAACCCCAACTCTACGATCCCCGTGAACCAACAGCAAAAAGGAGTCGATCGACCCCCACCTGTGGACCGACAGCGAAGAAAAGTCGATCGGATCTCAACAATGAGCCCGTAGTACGAGCCGTAATCCCGGAAAACTTGCAGGTCCTCGAAGAACTTCCAGTGGAGGTCTGGGATGAGCAACCCTCTCGCGAAGAGAATTCGTTGTACATCCGGCAACAATTGAGCCACTTGATAAAAGACGACCGAGAAAGAGTAGAGGACTGCCTGCTACGAAATATTCACCTGTTCGACAAGCCCGGACGCGACGGTTGTACGATGGACATCTCACATGAGATAGAAACCGGCGAGGCAGGTCCCACCTGTAGAAGACCATACCCGGTACCTCATGCTTTGAGAGAGTTCGTGGAGAACCAGGTCCACGACATGCTGGCGGAGGGTGTGATCAGACCATCAAAGAGCCCGTGGAACGCGCCGATCGTAGTAGCAAAGAAGAAAACTCCACCAGGAGAACCCCAAAAATGGCGGTTCTGCACCGACTATCGCGAACTCAACGCGATCACCAAGGGAAACAAGTACCCGATCCCAAGATTGTTGGAGACATTGTCTCTCATGGGAAACAGCAAATGGTTTACCACCCTCGATTTGACCATGGGATACCATCAGATACCTGTTGCCGCCGAGTCCCAAGAGAAAACCGCTTTCACCGCGCTCAATAGACACTTCGAATACACCAGGATGCCATTCGGGCTAAAAAACGCGCCAGCGACGTTCCAGGCAGCGATGAACGATGTTCTTGATGGAGTCATAGGTAATGGATGTCTCATCTACCTCGATGATGTCATTTTGTTTACCGAGGACGTCGATACCCACTTGGAATTGTTGCAGACGGTGCTGAAACGTTTCGAAGACACCGGTTTTAAGCTGAACTTGCGGAAGTGTGAATTCTTGAAGGATAGAGTGAGTTATCTGGGACACGTGGTAACGGCCAACGGAGTCGAGATGGACCCCGAGAAACTCAGCGCCATTCGAGAGCATCCAACCCCAAGCACAACGCGGGACGTTCGCGCATTCCTTGGACTAGCAGGATTTTATAGGAGGTTCATAGAAAATTACTCCGAGATCGCCGTCCCACTCAACAAACTATTGCGAAAAAACGAACCGTTCATATGGACCGAAGCACAACAGAAGGCGTTTGAAACACTAAAGGAAGCCTTAATGACAAGGCCGGTACTGGCGTACCCTGACTTCGAGTCCCCTTTCGTGTTATCTACCGATGCCTCTGGAAGAGCAATTGGTGCCATTCTGTCGCAAGAACGGGACGGAGAGAGCCATCCGGTCGCGTACGCCAGTCGCGTGTTGAACGATGCAGAGACTCGTTACTCCACCACTGAACGAGAACTGTTGGCCGTGGTCTGGGCAGTACGACACTTTCAGGAGTTCCTGTTAGGACGTCGGTTCATACTCCAGACGGATCACGCCGCCCTTACTGCAGCGATGAACATTAGGGACCCCACTTCCCGAATTGGAAGGTGGATACTGCGACTCACTGAGTACGAATACGAGGCAAGATACCGACCCGGCTCGAAGATGAATCACGTTGATGGACTGAGCAGAATACCCATCGGAGCAATAACTAGTCTAAGTATGCCACGAGAACTACTCCTCGCAGCACAAGCCTTGGACCCTTGGATTAGACAATTAGACCAAGACAACGCAAACCCCAGAATACGTAAGGACGGAGAATTTTGGAAATTCGCGGCGGAAGTCGACGGACGCGAAGTGCTGGTACCGCTTATACCTCAAACCCTGCGTCGCTGGTTCTTGACGAATTGCCACGAGCAGTTGTGGGCAGGCCACCCGGGCGTAGACGTCACGGAAAGCATCGCTCGACGCTACGGGTACTGGAAACGTATGGCCAAGGACGTAAAAAGTTTTGTGCAGAGTTGTCCACAGTGCCAACGACGAAATACTCCCAACAACCTGAACCCGCCGATCCAGAGACCCGAACTGCCCACCCGTGTTGGCCAGATCGTCGGGATCGACTATGTCGGTCCCCTCAAAGGAACCACGGCTACTCGCTATTTGTTAACGGTGGTCGACCACTTTTCAAAATACGCAGAGGTCTACGTGGCGCCGAACTGTACCGCCGAAACCACCGCCCGACTGCTGACGTCCCGATACCTTCCCACACATGGAGCGCCGGAGGTGCTCGTGTCAGACAGAGGGGCAGCGTTCGTCTCCAGCGTCATTAAAGAATTATGTACGAAATGGAACATCCAACACATACAAACTTCCGCTTACCATCCACAGAGCAACGGTGTTTGCGAACGGTTCCACCGAACTCTAGCAAACATCGTCGCCAAACTTCAGGAAAACGTACGAGGCTGGGAGGCAGCACTGCCGTTCGCCTTGGCGGCGTATAGGAACCTGCCTCATCATAGTACCGGGTACTCGCCGTTCCAATTGACTTATGGACGAGAGGTAAGGCTCCCGAACAACAGTGAGCTGATCAGTACGACCGGGACGACCCGAGAATCCTCCGAGCCCTGTTTCCAGAAGATTCGAAAGATTGCGGAGGGACAAATCAAGCGAGCATGGCACGCTCGCGAGAAAGCTATCAACAACCGGAGACACCTACGAGAATTAGAGGTGGGACAGCTGGTTTACGCTCGTCAGATGGTTGCTCCAACAGAAGCCACTCGGAAATTCTGGAGTCCATGGATAGGACCACTCACCATCGTGAAGCGCCTGACAGACGTCAATTACGAGGTTAAGGATGTTATGGGAAAGACTACGAGGTACCATCTCAGTAGATTGAAGCCCGCCTTCGTGGAACGAATTCCAGACGAGGCCATCACACGGGAGGAGCCGCACAGGCGCGAGGCCCCCGTACCGAGACCGACCGTCGCAACACCACGACCGAACCCGGAGACTTGGTCCGACCTTGAGGACGAGGAAGAACCCGAGCTGATCGAGAGCGTCTGCGTGACCCCCGATCTTGAGCGTTTACAGCAAGAACCGGCACAGCAACCACATGAGGACGCCGCCCAGACTCCGCTGACTCACTCGAATCATCAACAAACCGGTGCATCTTCCTACAGTCTCCGACCTAGAAAAGTCATCGACTACAAGAAGCTCCACACCGGAAGAGTGTCAACAATAGAAGTAACCCACCAAGAAACTTCAGTATGACTTACCACGTAGACTCGTGCTTGCGAAGTCGAGGAATGTTGACTTGAACTTTTGACCTAAAAAAAAAAAAAAAAAAAAAAAAAAAAAAAAAAAAAAAAAAAAAAAAAAAAAAAAAAAAAAAAAAAAAAAAAAAAATTATTAGTTTTTTTTTTTTTGATTAACACAAAGGGTATATAAATAATGCTGTAATATGAAGCTTAACAAATTGTAAATGAATAATATTGATAAAACCATACTTACCTTGTACTCCTTCACTTGCCCCTAAAACCTGGAACCGGCGTCGAGCGTGAGGTCGGAAGGATCGATCCATCCAATAGGAACCACAAAAGACGGATGTCCAAATCGATAGGGATGTAGACTCGTATCACGGTATCGCGATCGCGTTCGGATGAGGCGGAGAGGTGGAGTGGAGCGAGGGAGAGCCCAAGGGTAGTCAGTAAGACGGCTGGGTTTTTTGTTTCAGGACCATGGCGTTTCCCCGGCCCCGTATAGAGCCAGCCCCAGAAATAGAGGTAGGGAGTCACGAATGGGTGCAGCGGTCAGTAACATGTATCGCTCAGCTGCAGGCCTGGTTATTGGATTTCCAGGAAATGCCTGATCAACGAAAGGAGGTGATGAATTGCATCGCAGGATTGTCGGCCAACCTAAGCAAGGCAGTTCGCTCCAGCGCAGCCAACGTCGCCCCGGCTGGGACGCCTAACCCCGTGGAGGAGCTGCGTTGCGAGTTGCGAGGTTTAGAACAACGCGTGCTCGCGATACAGAGCAGAACTGCACTGGACCAGTCGACGGCCTCAATGGAAAACGCCTGGGAGTCCGCGGCTGGGGAGACGCAATCCTCTACGCCAAAGAGACGACCTCGGAAATCCTCCTCATCATCATCCTCCTCCTCGTCTGATTCAGAGGATGAAACGGAGAAGAACCAAAAGACCAAGAAGCCGGCCCCCAAGCGCGCTGAAACTGAGGAACCGTCCCCATCATTCTCGCCCATTACTCCGGCACACACGGAGGAGCCTGAGACGCCCAGCATGGCCCCATGCCCGGTCTGCGATAAAATTCCTAAGGAGTTCATCAAGTTCCGTTGTGCAAGCTGCAAGAGCTTTTGGAATCGGCTGGTGTCATCTTGCCAGAAATATCCGCCGGAACACCAATCCTTCCCGCAGCCCTGTCTTCGTCCAGAGCACAAAGAAGCACGTCCACCGAAGTGTCCAGGATGCCGGCGCTGGAGATATGAAACGGCCCTGCTGAAGGTCACACCAGGAATCAGCCTGCCCATCCCATCCGTGACACAGGAAAAGTAGCCGATGAGGGCATCGGCCTGCGGAGAAGAGGAGGATGTAATGGCCCAGCCATAAGCCACGCCCATCAGGCAACATCCATCATAAAGTTCCATATTAATCTTCCATACAAGCAACAACTTCACCAACAACCGCTGTCCGCCACAAGCACATACACCCACTTCGAGCGCCACCGTCGCCTCCTCCCCATCGCCGGCCAAGATGGCCGAGGGGTTAAATAGGGGTGCCCCCACCACCGGCGCCTCAGTCTCCAAGTCACGCGTCTCGAAAGTGAACCGAACCTAGCTTGTGAACTCATCCCCCATAACTGTAACGACGACAGTACGAACTGAGAACCCACTTGTGCTTCTTCGCGAACTTCAAGTAAAAGTCGAACTGTCTACCCGCCAGTCAGTGATCCGCGAGTTATTGTTAGCCAAGGCCCAATCTCCCGGACTCTGCAGCCTTCTCCTTTTTCGCCGACACGGTCTTCTGGTACGCCGAACGACCCCCGAACCGAGGCAAGAACGCCCCGCTTCCAGGCACCCCCTACATACAAGCCTTCTAGAAACGAGGCCCTGGATACAAACCTGCTACGGAGATCACACTACGATCCAAGCTCGGCAAGGGTGAGCCCATTCCCTCATAGTTCCTAGTAAGCGCTTACTATTCACTCAAAATCTGGCACAATCCCCCATAATCATATAAACACCCTGTAAAGCAAGTAAAGTAAACGTAAAGTAAAGCAAACGCATAAAACATTGTAAAAACGCATAAACAACTGTATATTTTGTATTGTATTGAAACTTATAAGCTTGGGTATGGCAAGTAATCACGCTTATTTGGTCTAAGTCAAGTGAACTCGAATTAGTCAAAGTTGAGTCATTGTTGAGTCGTATAAACGAATTGTGCATATTAACAAGTATTTTTGTCGGACTGACATAGCAATAATAATAATAATATCATTTCATTGTATGGTGAAGTAAAATAACTCTTGAAGTACCATTTTTGTCATTGCAATAACTCCTTCAGAGTGCAACGTAACTATTCCGCTTCACGGTGATATATTTTCATTTTTCTTGAATAAAAACCCTACGTGTTTCTTAAACTTGAGTACTTATTTCAACAGATCTACCTTCAGCTCCCATCAAGGTAACTTGCAGGTAAAAAGGGTTTATAATCTCTGATCTTTTATGACCAGGGTGGTGGCAGCGACCGCCTAGGAATTTCACCAGAAAAGGATAGAGTCAGTGACCCGAGGGCCTTCTGCCCTGAGTCCCTTACCTACCTGGATCCCTAGGTATACATTCAGCAAATAATAATCTTAACCAAACTAGGAAACTAGGCTTGAAATAAAACAACATACAACGTAAAACAACAATTTATTATAAATATAATTTACAAACACACGCACCATTTTTAAATTCCAGTAATTAGCCTTGCGCTCTACCCAAATCTCTTTTCATGAAATTTGGTTCGGAAGAAGTTGAAGTCTTCTCGTAATAAATAATATAAATCCTCTTTTGTGTAAAAGCCTAGAATTTGGCAGTAGTAGTTTTCATTCCTAACACGCATATTAGGAAGATCCAATCAACTATTCAACTATAATAAATTTGTTGTCGACGACGAAAATTACGTCCGTACGTTGATGACTAGTCGTCAGGAATAAAACAAAATACGTTAAATTCATATAATCTAAATTAGAAACCCAATAATCACAATTGCACATTACCATAGTGTCGAAATTCGCCTGGAAAGTGGGAGAGTGGAGGAATATATTCATAGAATACTCGATTCTTCAATATTTATTTTCCTATTAAGACTTGCTAATGGAACCCAAGCTTTGAAATTCAGGGGACATATTCAATTATTTACGTCTGGAATTTTGTTTGAACCATTTTTCGTGTCACCGTGGACCAAATCAGTAGTATCACCAGGCTGCCAGGACACCTAAAACCGCGTACTGCATGGGTTTTTGGGTGTTTCACTTTGATTACACTTCCACGATCGATCAAGTCCATAGAATAATACATATAATTGAACAAGCCCTTGAGGAAAAGAAAGTCTGCTCAGCCGTCTTCCTTGACGTCGCTCAGGCGTTTGACAAAGTTTGTCATGAGGGACTCAAGTACAAGCTGCGCAAAAATCTACCAATAAAGTATGCTGAGCTGCTTCAGTCTTATCTCACCAATCGCTACTTCAGAATAAAGCAAGAAAGCGCCTACTCAGAGCCAAAGCTAATCAATGCAGGAGTCCCACAAGGGAGTGTTCTTGGACCGCTCTTGTATGTCCTTTATACCAGTGATCTCCCAGAAATTGGAATTAACACCACAGCCACCTTCGCAGATGATACAGCGATTTTGGCAGTCGGATAATGTAACACTGAATCCACCAACAAGTTAAATTAATCAATATCCAGCATACTAAAGTGGACAGCAAAATGGAGAATCAAAATAAATGAAACTAAGTCGGTACATGTCGATTTCACTAACAAGAGAATCGAGTATATTCCGGTACATTTCATGGGAAAAGTTATTCCGAATGCTAATGAAGCCAAATACCTAGGCATGACACTAGACGCCAAACTTAGATGGAAAGCCCATGTCAAAAAAGGGAAGGAAGAACTCCTTCTAAAATTCAGAAAAATGCATTGGCTAATGGGGAGACGGTCGAAGTTGTCAATCCAGAACAAGCTTACATTGTACAACCAAGTCCTTAAACCAGTCTGGACATATGGAGCTCAGCTTTGGGGCTGTACGGCTCAGTCAAATCGAGACATCATCCAAAGATTCCAGAACAATGTGCTAAGAACGGTGGTCAATGCACCATGGTACTTTCGAAACGAACGTCTCCATCATGAGCTTCGGATCGAAACAATAAACGATGCTATAAAGCGACAAGCTGTGAGACACCCTTCAGCGGCTAAGATGTCACATCAACGAGGAAGCTGTCCAACTCCTTGATACAAGTGATATCAACAGAAGATTGAAGCGTACCAAACCACTTGACCTAGCTTACTTGTGAAGCAGTGAAGTGAATCATCCACCATAATCAACAAAACTCAGTGATGTATCTTAGTTTCGAATATACTCGTATGTCCATATTTTCAAAATAATATTGTTAATAAATTATACTTGGTGCAATGAAGAATGATGAAAAAAAAACTTTGATTACACATTTTCTGCGGACAACTGACCAAAGCCAACAGATGAAAGTCCAAAGTTACGACCTATTACCATTGTGGTGCCAGCCTGGCACCGCAAGTTGAGGAGGAGGAGGGAGACTCGAATTAGCATGTTGGGTATCGCAGATCATAGATTTTGAAATGGTTCTCAAATTAGTAACTCTAATGTCACTAGAAGTGTTACCGTGGCTAATGGTTGGAGGAGGGGATGTACATTTGGGTACCTTTTATCGACGATTTCTAGATTTCAAAATATCCAGTTTTGGGCACTCATGCTAAAAGTGACAGGTGCCTATATTTATGTTACTTCTTCAGCATACCTAGGTACTAACTAAATATAACATTGAATGAAACTGTTTTGTGTAGTACAAAGGTTGAAAAAAGTTTTATAGTTGACAAGTTGATATTGAAAGGATCATCTTCATCCAATGGGAAGGACAAATTGTTCAATTTGTGTATTTTAATATTTCAACTTTAATTGGAGGTTCATGAAAACACTGATAACACCTACCTGCAAATCCAATTTTTTCATCCTCGAGTATCCTGCCCCCTTGAGGGGAGGCGCCCGCCCAGCCGATCACCAGGAGTCCAGCCGCGACGCTCCACATCCTCCAGCTGCGGTCTTCGTTGGAATCAGTCTTTTCTGGTTCCAGAGACTGGATAATCCTTACAACTTTGTCGTAAAAAGTGGAATGTAAATTCCACAGCGTCGTTGAAATCTAATTCCCCAACGACTGGGATCTCGATAAAACCGTGGACGATTGAACGGGAGCTCCCCCTTCCCGGGTCACTTTATATATCAACGACGTTCGTTTAGCGGTCCCCCTGCCCTTAGACTCTATTCAGAACCCATTACCTCCAATCTCCTTCCTTGCCCCCAATCCTTCTTTTTCGCCAGCTCCTTCAAAAAAGGTTTAGGTAGGTACTTTTAGTAGGTAAGTCTTCGTACAAAACGTTAATAAGTTTCTAACTTTCCGGTACACAATCGCAGTCACAGTAAACAAATCAAGTAATGAGGACCAGAAGTACGAGTATAAATTGCCAGAACGAAATTGAGATTTTTTGTATTCATAACAAAACAACTACCCATCTCCATTTCATGCTAGCAAAACATATTCGTTAAACTGATTTTCCCTGAAAGGACGATTGATATTGAGTAGGTATCTCTACGTGAGAAGTACAATTAAAAGCAAAATCCTCCGGAGAAGCCCAAAAGAGTTGGTCAAATTAGTCTATCGTATTGAATTAGTCTTTTGCATTATTCAAGTACCTAATTATAGCGATGTCCAACTGATGCAATTTCGAAACTTTGTATTTTGTATGATGCGATACATAGTCTTGATATTATGGTGCCCTAACTCAAAAACATCTTATTTAGGTACATAATTTATAAGTAGGCACATTCCTTTTTTCTCATTAGGGTGCTTAATGATGGTTTTGCGAACGTGAAAAAATAATAAATTACAGACTTTAAGCAGAAATTCGAAGGTAAATACAATATTTTATCAAGAATACATTTTTTGTTGGTGTTGGTCTGTTCGGCTCTCTTCTCTACGCTTCTCTACTAAAATCGGAGTTCTTTACCTTTGTTCAACTGACATTGCTTTTACTGAAGTTCCTTCTAGTTATGATTGTTTAATTTGATAAGTTGGGGTGTAATTATTACAACGAGCATAATAATACGTCTCGATACGTAGTTACTACATGACTTCTTTCATAAGGCTGTTTAATTAAGATGTGGGAATTTTTGTCCATTCTAACCAATCTTGGTAACATTGGAGAGAAGAAAGTTCAATTAAACATTTAGCTTGTAGAATAGGGGTGACTAGCGCCGGAAGGACTGTTATCAAACGTAAATACTAGAATAAGTGGCGTTTTGACTTTGAATCGCTAGTGGAAAGGTGAAAATTGGAACGAAATCCAATAAGTTGGCTCTCCTAGACTTTGTCGAAAGGTCTAACACCGATTAGGACATTGCGTGGAAGTATGGTGCCCTTCAGGTCCTGTCCGACACTGAGACGCGGTAGAGCAGAGTTATTCAATTGGCATTGACCAAGAAGTGGACCTAAGGAGATAAAGACCGACATAACCTCCCTCACAGAGACGCCGCCAGAGATCCACGAGAATGAGAGCTGGTTTGCTCTTCAGGGTGAGCCCAATTTAGAGCGTGCGATCGCAGGCCTCACAATAGGACTTTCCTTAGCTTCACAAACTGGAAACCTAGATGTTGTGAATAGGTACTTTGCATACCAATTCATAGTGGATTAGAATGAAGGTATGAAATTACCTAATTTTGCTTCCTTAATATGCAAGATACTAACTAGGGGGATATAGAGATAATATTATGGTAGGTAAAAAAGAGAGTTCTTGCAGCTAGTCGAAAAAAGTTCAATTTTCATGGGGGACACGAACCTTCACGACACATGAAAATTTCATCAAAATCGGATTATAAAATCGTACAGTTTTGCCCGTCACAAGGATTTGATGACAGACACACAGACGCGGATCCAAAATTGTTCAAAAAGGTCTAAAGGAGAAACGCGAGTGGAAATGTTGATTTTAGAGAACAGTATTTTTTCCTTTTTCAACCTTTCAAGGGTGAAAACAATGCATCCACGCCCTTGGTAGATTCAGAAACGAAAATTAAGTTACAAAAATTAGAATTTTTGCTCGTTTTTTGCATTTTATAGCTTTCAGAATAATTTTGTTTCCAAACTTTTCCCTTCGCACTTCTTTGGCGATATATATTTACCCATCACTTCAAGGAGAAAATATTCTTTTATACCTTCATTGAGAATTTTATCATTTTATTTATTAATAATTTTTCTGCCATTTTCATAGTCAGGGTTTAGAGAGCAGGGGCTGATTATGCAATGGGCCGCAAGACCGGTCTTGAAAGAGGGGAAAACGGGCGCCGTGATTCGTAAAATTGTATTTGTATTTTTTTTATATGTTTTTGGAAGATTTTGGTTTATTATTTTCAATAATAAGCCTTTGGAATCGAGCAAGAAAAAAAATCAAAAAATTTTAACTCCCCCTCAAAATTTGATGTTTTACGTAGAATTTGATGGTGCGTAGAATCCGAAAATCGAATAAAAAATTTTCCGTCCGTCCGCAGTACGCGGCACTTTTCTTAGCAACACTGGACCGATTTGGTTCAAATATTCCCGTCCTAGAAAATTATACAAAAACCCACACAATCCTTGATAATCTCATCAAAATCGGACAGTAACTGGGTAAAGTTGTTCTGCCTGTTACAACACTCAGAATGAAAAACAGGCATGAAACCAAAATATTACTCAAGAAGGTCAAAAGAAGGTAAAAGGCGAGTGGAAATTTTGGTTTTGGAGCACATGTTTTGCTTCTGAGTCTACCAAGATAGTATAAGTATTGTTTTTACTTTTCAAGGTTGAAAAATAGATATTTAGAGAACATATTATGTTCTCTAAAATCGATATTTCCACTTGCGAGTGTGTCATGAAATTTGTATCTGCAAAAATTACTACTAAACTTGTAACGGGCGAAACTATAACTATACTTATAGTTATAAGTACAAAGTTATTTTCCAATTTTGATTAAATTTTCAGGGATTGTGCGGGTTGGCTTGTTGATGGTCCCTTATGAAAAGCATTTCCCCCTCCGCGTACGCTCAAACGTAACACCCTTGTAACTGCCAAACTTCAACATTTTCCACCCGAATACCATAACATTTTTAGAAATTGTGGTGTTTGGCGTGTAGATGATCCCTATGAGGGTAGTGCAAGGTACTTAGAGATTGATGTTTTGAAACTATCCACTGGGCATTGGGTTATGGATACGAAATGCCACTTTACAGACTTGGCAGACAGAAGTGAGCTTGGCAGACTTTTTAACATTGAAAAGTGAAAACCCCACCTTAGCAGACTCGGGAGCAATATAGGAACTAATTTTGACTTGTAGTAATAACTGTGCAACAATTATTGTCCGTGTATTTGAAGAAGATCGCGGTAGAAATACAAATATTTGTTCGCCTCTTATCTTCAATGAATGTTTTACCGCTAGGCTTTCTCTCGAAGTTGGTCTCGAATCCTTAAGCACTGCTGAAAAATACCTACTGTGGTCATAGGTCATAGAAATCACAAGTTCCCTAAAAGGTGAAAAAGAAAAGTATCTACACTTGTTTGACTAATAAATTAACAACTAATCAAGCGTGCTTTATGTGTATCAATATTTTTCACATACGTGTTAACTAACATGATGTTCTTTTTCTGTACAGGTGAGGGAGACTGAACAATGAAAAAAGTCTGCCAAGTGGGTGTGGCACATAGCTTCCTCGTATCCATAACCCGATTGTATAGATGATCCGATGCATAGTAGATAATCTCAAAACACGAATCTCTAAGTGCCTTCACTACACTCATAGGGGACCATCTACACGCTAATCTGGACAATCCTAGAAAATTTCATCAAATTCGGATGAAAAATTAAGTGAGTAGATGTATGTGATTGGATCAAAAAAATTCTTAGCCTCGGCTGGGATTCGAACACGCGATCCCTGGAGGACAAATCAAGATTCTGTCCTCTGAGCTATTGAAGCCTTGTCATGTATAAGATTTGAGATTCACACAGGAGACCATCCCTCTATGAATGAATCCCTCCATGAACAACAATTCTCTATGATTCTCATAGGGGACCATCTAAACACTACTCTGTAACATCCCTGAAAATTTCATTGAAATCGGATGGAAAATGTAGAAGTTATGGACGTTACAAGGAAATTCACGTTTGCGCATGCGCAGTGGCTAATATCAGTCCGAAGGTGGTGATTTTCATAGGGGACCATCTAAATACTAATCTGTAACATCCCTGAAAATTTCATTGAAATCGGATTGAAAATGTAGAAGTTATGGCCGTTACAAGGAATTCACGTTTGCGCATGCGCAGTCGCTTCTATCAGTTCGGGGATGATGATTTTCATAGGGGACCATCTACAACCAAATCCACATAATCCCTGAAAATTTCATCGAAATCGAGTGGAAAATGTGGAAGTTATGGCCGTTAGAAGGAAATTCACGTTTGCGCATGCGCAGTAGCTACTATCAATCCGAAGGGAGTGATTTTCATAGAAGACCATTTAGATACTAATCTGTAACATCCCTGAAAATTTCATTGAAATTGGATGGAAAATGTAGAAGTTATGGCCGTTACAAGGAATTCACGTTTGCGCATGCGCAGTCGCTTGTATCAGTCCGGGGATGATGATTTTCACAGGGGACCGTCTACACACCAACCCGCACAATCCCTGAAAATTTCATCGAAATCGGACAATAACTTCGTATATAGCATTTCCGAATTGAGTTAAACCTTTTCCATTTAGATTTAAACCTTTTCCATTTAGATTTAAACCTTTTCCATTTGGATTTAAACCTTTTCCATTTAGATTTAAACCTTTTCCATTTAGATTTAAACCTTTTCCATTTGGATTTAAACCTTTTCCATTTGGATTTAAACCTTTTCCATTTAGATTTAAACCTTTTCCATTTGGAATCTAAATGGAAAAGGTTTAAATCTAAATGGAAAAGGTTTAAATCTAAATGGAAAAGGTTTAAATCAAAATGGAAAAGGTTTAAATCTAAATGGAAAAGGTTTAAATCAAAATGGAAAAGGTTTAAATCAAAATGGAAAAGGTTTAAACCTAAATGGAAAAGGTTTAAATCTAAATGGAAAAGGTTTAACTCAATTCGGAAATGCTATAGTTATGCGCGTTACAAGGAATTGATGACAGACGGACAGACACACAGACACACGGACACACAGACACACAGACAGACAGACACGGAACCAAAATTGTTCATAAAGGTCTAAAACGCAAAACGCGAGTGAAAATTTTGATTTTGGAGAACTTTTTTTTTTTCGTCCTTGAAAAGTGAAAACAAAGCTTCCGCTACCTTGGTAGACTCGGAAGCAATAAGTAAAAAAGAATGAATTTATTACTTTTTTCTTGTAATTAATGAAAGAATTATAAAACATATCAATTAAAGTTATTGTTATTACATGCTATGAATATTGTAATAAACTTGGAATATAATATATTAGCATTATATAGAGCATATTATGCTCAGCACATTTTTAGGACGTCCCACAGTAAGACTTGGGCGTCCTTATGCGATCGATCTGGGGTAAAGTTGGACAACACCCAACAGAAAAAAAAATAACCACACAGTAATCCGTTTTAGACCATTCTGAATCCAAATCCGCGAAAAAAACCATAGGTGTATGTCTGTGTGTGTGTGTGTGTGTGTGTGTATGTGCGTGTGTGTGTGTGTGTGACAAAATCTTGTGTCGTCTGCACAGGCCTTAGTTCTCAACCGATTTTCCTGGTTCTTTTTTTGTTCGACGCGGAAAACTATCTAGTTGTGCACTGCGTCGCCGGAATTTCGAATTTTGCCTTTTAAGGGGGGGGGGGGGGAAGGGGGGTTGATGCTCAAAAAACGTGCGTTTTTGGGCATAATCTTGTGTCGTGTGCACAGGCCATAGTTCTCAACCAATTTTTGTGGTTCTTTTTTTCATCGACGCGGAAAACTATCTAGTTGTGCACTACGGCGCCGAAATTTTGAATTTTGCTTTTTAAGGGGGGGAAAGGGGGGTTATTGCTTAAAAAACGTGCGTTTGCGGGCAAAATCCTGTAAACTCTGCCCAGGCCTCAATTTCCAACCGATTTGTGTGTTTCTTTTTTGTTTGACTCAAATAACTTCCGAGTTGTACATAATTTCACCTGAGTACCAAAAATTTGCAAAGGGAGGGGGCAAGTGGGGGATAATATTCATAAAATATCCGATTTTTCAATATTTCGGTTCCTTTACTGCTTACTAATTGTACACAACCTTTGAAATTGAGGAAAAATTCTCATTATACCTCCGTATTTTCATGAATTATTCTCTGTACCACCATGGAACTAATAGTGGTGCCACCGTGGTGCCAGGACACCATAAACCGCATATTTCGTCTTTTTTTCCTTTTTTTTTTGTGTTTCACCTTGAATACGGATGTGAACCTCGACGGACCGCCTACTAAAACTAATAGATGAAAGTTCAATGTTACGACGTATTCCCGATTTGGTGCCTGACTGGCACCATTGGTGACGGAAGGGGGGGGGGGTGAACTCGAAATCGCATGTTGGGTATCGTAGATCATGGATTTTAAAATGCTTTTCAGATTCGAGGCTCCCATGCCGCTAGAAATGTTTTGGTAGATAATGGCGAGGGGGGGGGGGGTCACTATTTCTTGCCTAAACTAATAAACCAAATTACATCCAGTGAAACAGTTTTATCGCTTACCAACTGGTTAACTGATCTAATGCTTATCCAATGGGACGTCCCCTAGAATGCATGCATTACTAAACAATATGTTTAGCCTTTAGGGTCCCCTTTAGCTTTGACTTTAAAATTCCCTCTTCATTTAGTTTTGAAGATAAAATGTAGGTACCAGCACTATTCAGTGGTGAGAAATGAAACTCTTCTATCGGTGTGAATCTGAACTAATGATTACCAAGAAGGACAAAAAGAAAACAACGAAGTTCACATGGAAGTTTCACGGGCGTCGTTCGGTGAAACTTACGTGTGAGTGAATGGATGCTAATCGATTGTTTTGACCTATTGATAAAGATTATTTTTATTTAGGTTTGTTCTCTTGTTGTCATTTCGAGTTGACAAAAATTCGCTGTTGTTGCTTGTTGCATCGTTCTCAGCTGTCAGCTGCAGTCGATGCAAGTCGGTTCGACATTATGTTTCTTCGGGTTTCTTATGATCGTTTTTTCTAGTAATCCTGAAACTCGGTTGAAGTTCTTCCTTATTTCTTGGAATGACGACGTGAAGGATCATGTTTGATCTGCAGCCCACAGATGTGCAACGTTGACATTCGGAAGTGAAGCCAAAGAGGACTTTTTTCATTATTTTTGCCTCATTTTCGCCATCTCAAGTACGTATGTAAACAAGATTCTATTGGAGTTGAGCTAAAAATAGACACCTACTCATTTTGAAAGGTGGCTTCTGCTGCTTTTTGTAACAACGTCGAATGTAATCTGAAGTGGTTTCAACGTTTTCGATCAACGTTTTCAAGGAAGCCGCATTATTATTTCATTCTTGAAGCATTTTGTTTGGGGGTGCCGCAGAACCTGTTGTAGAATGTCGGATGAGAATGGAAACGATTCAGATGAAGATTTGGTGTCAAACTTCGTTGTGGTGCCATATCTGAGGGATGGATCTGACGTTGAGGCTGAAGGAGAAAATGAAATGACTGAGCAAGCTACTGGTCCTAGCAGGGAAATCTTTGATGAAGACTTGCCCATTACTCATAGCTACCTTGGTGAAATGAACAGGGTGAGTGGCAGAACCATTATCGCTGATAACGCTATAGTGACAATACCTCTGCTGCCAGGATGTCCTGGAACGTGGGTTCCCGGTCAGACGTTTCCCTTGATGGTCAGAGACCACGTTAGAAGCGAGTTGCTGAGACAGGCAGTGGAAGGTGATCATATCTTTGGCTGTAGGGCCCGAGGCTACAGATTCAACTCAAATTCTGAAGACATATATGGAACCACTTGTGAGATATATGAATTCTCCGACACGCAGGACCTGGTGTCCATCAAGGCAAAAGTCAGGCAACGATTCAAGAAGCTGGATATGAAAAGACTCGAAGGCCCTGTCGCGTATGCTGATGTCCAAATCTTGCCTGAAATCACCCTGCACAAACCTCTCCATATGTTCAATGTCCCGTCACTGAATCGTGTACGTCACCAAGTTCCCAGGAAATGTCTGCTCAGAGAAGCTTATACCAGCCCATGGCCTGCATGGGTGCACACTCAATATGACACTGATTATCTTAGAAAGAAGGTGGGAAACGAATTACTTTTTTTAAAGCAAGGACTGAAGACAATTAAGCACCGGCCTCCCATGCCAACTGACCCTACAGAGCTATCATTTTGGCTTGGAACACATCTAGGAGCTGATGAGCGACTGTTTTTGATCAAGGAGAACTCTGCAGTACGTCGCTTGAGATGGATGCTAAGCCTCATGATGCAATGCCAACAGTACTGCTGCCACACCTGTGACAACCTGATTGGGTACCAGAAAGATTTCTTCGCTATGTCTGTAGAGGGCGCACAAGGCACTTACGTCAATCCTGGTGGTTATGTTCACGATACCATCACCCTTTCCACGGCTACAAACCTCATAATTATCTCCAACCCTTCGAGCGATTATTCCTGGTTCCCAGGATACGCCTGGGAGATTGCTGTCTGTTGTCATTGCCAAAAGCACATTGGGTGGAAATTCACGAGCAAGAAGCTCGTTCCTAAGACTTTCTGGGGCCTGTCACGGCAGTCGCTGCACACCAGGCTGGCATGGAGCGCCGATTCATTTGATGATGGTAACATCCCTGTAATGTAATCACTTACTATTTACCATGTACCCTATACTACAAAGTGATCCTGTCATTTATCGAGGAGTTACCCAATATTATTTTCTGTGAATAAATTAGTTTGTATATGTAGACATTTACCAGTTTTTCATTCTTCCTTATTTCACATTTTGGAGATAAGGAAATACTTCTCTCTCTGGCACAACCACCAAAAATACTTTATGCTGAACAATCTTAATGCTGGCCCAAAAACCGAGACTTTTAACTCGTCACGCTGAGGGGTTGACTTTGAGCCAGCAGTCGAGCTGATTCTGTTCCCGCTAGGGTGACCAGTAGCTCTTAGGTGATCCGCATTGTATGTGTTGAGTATACTGCATTCTAGTGGCAGCACTGAGAACTAACCACAGCTGACCCCAACATAACCACTGTGAGCCCTGGCTCACTGACAACACCGACCAGCGACAGGTCTGAGCCACCACCACCAGGCTATTATCACTATAACTAGCTGAAAAGCCTACTAAAAGCAGGCAAAGACTATTCCTCCGACTCCTCCCGCCCCCAACCCCTCCGACTCCTCTCGCCTCCGACTCCTCCCGCCCCCAACCCCTCCGACTCCTCTCGCCTCCGACTCCTCCCGCCCCCAACCCCTCCAGCCTACAACTCTCCCTCTGCCACGACCCCTCCGTGCATACGTACGTACGTACGGTTGGCGTTTTATATAATTAGATAGTGATAATATCACTAGGTCCTTCAGACTTGACCACACTTGGTGGATCTGAATTAGGTTTTCAGCCCTCAAGGCGTGTGCTCCGACAACAACTACGACGTACCTTCGAGGACACTCCATACCACCTACCAGGTAATTATAACTATATTATCTCTTAACATACCCTGTGTCAGTGTAGCTTCTCAACCTACATATGATTGGTTAGTAGGCTCAAACCTCCGGGAGTAAATTCCTTAAAAATACACATTTCTGATTTTAGTATTGTATTTCATAGGAATAAACAGATAACACCCGACGCTTGCAAATTGATGACAGTGTTGGGATTTAACCCCTACTTCTGGCATTAAGGCGTAAACTCGGTCTGATTGGTCATACTCCCGATGCTTACACCACCGTCATAGAAATTGAAGTAATTAGGGAACTCGAGTTCACATGTTTGTAAATGTTGCGAAAATGAGATCAGTGTTGCCAACAAGCGGCTACCAAAACCCCCTGAGCCAACCTCGAAAAACCCCCAAATCCCCCCAAAAAAGAAAAACCCTAAAACAATATGAATACAATGAAATAACAATATCAATGAATACAATGCATTTTTTTTTAGTAGTAGATTGTAATTCATTAATGATTTGAAGGCGGAGTGGATCTTGAAGACAATGCAATTATTGTATTAGCGATATATGTTTCAGGTCATACAGGTTTTGAAAAAAAAACATTAAAAACATTTTTAAAAATAAACTAGTTTCTTCAGGTAGGGTACTTTTTTGTACAAAAAATCAAAACGTCAAACAGTGAGGTCGCATTCGACCCCCATCTTCAAAACCTTCTCAAGTTCTTCAAAACTTCAAGTTTGCTAATAGTAACAAGCGTGAACGGACGAATAAACTTCAAGAATTTATCAAAGTGTGTGCTTGCGAAAGATCAAAGATCGAAAAAAGTTTGTCCTCCAAAACTCCAAAATTATAGTCCCATTGAGCCCACGATAGACATTGGTAAATTCGGTGAAGTTTTTCACTCCATTGAATATATATATTACCTGCTGCTATTTTAATTGCTGATTCATTTTTATTCTACCCAAATCCCCCCGACTCGTCGGTAAAAACCCCCCAAAAAAAAACCCCAAAAGATTTCTCCCCCCAAAATCCCCCCGTCAAGAAAAAAAAACCCCAAATTTGGGGGGGAAACCCCCAACTTGACAACACTGAATGAGATGCAGGATTTGCAGGACTACCAACGATATACAGGGTGTCTCACGAGTTCCCACCAATCTAAAATCGTTATTTTTGGAGATGAACCTTTTTTTTTCAGTCTTCATGGTTTTTTTGCAAGGATCTCAAATAACACCACCGTGAAATTGAGCAACTGACACCAACTTGGTTATTTCAAATGGAAACCCCTATTTTTTATTGCAGATTTGGATTTACGCGAATTTCATGAATTTTAGACCCCTCAACCGATTTTTTTGGTTGTGCACAACCGTCCAGTGAGCGCGCAAATATGCGCAACCCCCAGATTGTGCCAAAATGGGGGGTACGCCTGATTTTTTTTTTTAATTTTAATCGAAAGTAGACTTCATTCTGAGAATTTTGACACAAGCCGTTCTCTTATTGGATGAGTAGATCTTTTTCTATGATTTTTCAAAGTTTCGAATGTTGATGACGTCACGCCTGGGTGGGACTCCCCAGCCCACTGTGATGTCATAAACATCATAGAAAAATAAAAATCATAGAAAAAGATCTACTCATCCAATAAGAGAACGGCTGGTGTCAAAATGTTCAGAATGAGATCTAGTTTAGATTAAAATAACAATCAACCGTTTTTCCGACCCATGCGCACACCCCATTGAGATGAAGGTAGACGCTGAATCACGTGAATCCATTTTCAGATTTAACTGGAATTTGTAGAAATGGCGGCCGAAAATTAGGTGGTTTTTAATAGAAAATCGCTCTTTTTCCATCCTTATGAGTTACGACGCAGTTTTAATTAGTTTGGGTGGCTAAAGGCTGGACCCCATATGCCCGAGCCGAGCCCGACCCGCGACACGGCCGTGTGTACGTTACGGAGTAGGAAGGCCTCACATTTCCGAGTCAGGACCGAGCGCGGTCAGTCACGATTTGAAGCTCAAGTCGTAATGTTGGCGAATTTTAAAAACAGTTGCGGAAGCTTTGTTTTGTGATGTACCTACAACGAAATCGAGGATGTAATAACTTATGTTTGCCAAGGGGGGTAGGGCCACTTTGGCCATAATCCCTTCCTGGTTTTGTAAACAAATTCGTGCAATCAATCAATCATCTTTGTGCCAAATTTTAGGGAGCTCAGGAACAGCCTCCTGGCTCTCATACCCTCTAACTCATTATTAGCAAAAATTCAGTTATTGAGATGTCCAGCATTCCATGACATTTTCATTGGCGTGCTGTTGTCACGAATACGATTTTAGAACTTTCAGTGGCCAATATCAGAGCGCAGGTCGATAGTTGAAATCCAATGTATGTATAGGATTTCCAAGTATAATTCGGAATTTTTCAGACCAATTTTTCTAAATTTCCAAACCATTTTCAGAATTTTTCAAACCATATTCAGAATGAGGAATTTCACCGATTTCTGTTTGCATTTTTCCTGAATAGTTAATGGTGTGGGATAGATGAAAATCGGTCTGATTTCGGAAAATAAGTCTCCTGTTATTTTTGGGAGACAGTCAAAAATTTTAATTTCAAAACTAACCGGGAAAACAGACGTCCAGCGGGAACGCTCTCTGATTGGGCTGTTCGGATCGCTGTCTCCTCCCAGTGTTGCCCGATGGTGCGACAAAATCGTGTTTTCTAAAGGTGCGTCCACATTATGTCGAATCAGGCCGGTCGACATGATTCGACCTGAGTCGATCGACAAAGTCGAACAAGTATGGACGTGCCTCGACCTCAGCAACAAGTCGAATGTGGAATCGAACGTGTTGAAACCAATCGCTCTCAAGGCGGTCCAGATCAAAGGGAGTCGACCCGACCCGAATCAAAGTTCGTAGTGAGGACGCGTCGATCGACTTTCAGTCGACATTCAAAGCCTGTTTACACAACTAGTTGCGTTTTTACATTTTACATCAATGAATGGTACGAATCTCCGGTCGCAAGAAAGCGCAGTGTTACTGCTAGGCATTCGCAAGGCAGAATAGCCTCTCTGAACTTAGTATTCCTTTTGCTGATTCTTGGTCCAACCAAGTTCAACAAGTGTTCGAAATCGGAACTTTTCATTCTGAAAAAGTTGCAGAATCCCACGTCGTTCCGGTACTCAAGATTTAATTCGTCAACCTCGTCCAGCAACAAATCTCTCATGAATTCGCGAGCCCTGTACTTTTTTCTTCCCTGAAGGATGCTCGGGCGAACCCAAAACCTCCGAGGGCGTCGAGCACGTTGTTCCCCTGCTGCTACTGCAATAACAATTGCAGCAGAAGCTGCTAAAACCACATCATCATCATCACTCAACATACTTAATGACACTGAAAATCAACGAAATCACCAATCTTTTCCTCACCCCGGATAATTCGACAGTGATCGACAATTCGACACGTACACACTACCGGAGCAATGTGGACATCATGTAGAATCGAACATGTCGAACCGACTTGTCGAATCAAACGTGTCGACTGGCCTGATTCGACATAGTGTAGACGCACCTTAAGAGAAAAGTTATCAAACAAAAACAGAGGAAACCTAATTTTCCCCATCTCGCTTTTTCTATTTTTTTCTTCAGTTTTTCGATTTCGAACTTTACTGTTTCATGAAATTTTGCATCTGGGGACTATGGATTTCTCGATCTCAGCGCTTCAAGCGGCCGTAAATGAACTATTCCAGCATGACGTCATTTTTCCGGTTTTTTTAAACATTAGTATTTTCTACACTGTTTTGTTTATTCGTAAATTAGGAAGTTTGGGCTGAAAGTTTGCCTTCGGGGGTTTTTAGAGGTGCAGAATCCGATTTTGGGGTCAAAAATAGGAAATTCCGACATGGTGAAATTCCTCATTGTCCAATCCAGTTTCAGAACTTTCCAATTCAATTTCAGAACTTTCCAAGTCAAATACAAAATTTTCCAAGTGCAATTCAGATTTTTCCAAAACAATTTCAGAATTTTCCGTTTCAATTTCAGAATCTGATCAATGTTTGTGTGCGGTAATATATAGCATTTCCAAGTCAAATTAATCCTTTTCCAAACCAAATTAATCCTTTTACAAACGAAATCAATCTTTTCCAAACCAAATTAATCTTTTTCCAAGCGAAACTAATCCTTTTCCAAACCAAATTAATCCTTTTCCAATCGAAATTAATCCTTTTCCGAGATTGCGAACCTCCTCAATTAACTTTTCCAGGTCCATTGCTATCCGAGGCATGTCCGTGCAAAACTAAACAAAAGTAGTTTGAGACGGTGCGGGCTCGTGTCGGTGCGGAAGAGTGGGGACTTCCCCGAAAGATTTCCCATGATTACTTCCTATCCGTGTGTCGTCCGTCACTCGGACGTCGCGGGCTCGGCTCGGGCATGTGGGGTCCAGCCTTAACTCATAAGGATGGAAAAACAGCGATTTTCCATTAAAAAGCACCTAATTATCGGCCGCCGTTACGAAAAATTCCAGTTTAATTCGAAAATGGATACCACCACGTGAATCAGCATCGAAAATAATTTAGAAAAGAATCTTTTCTGATACCATCTGATGGTATCACACTTGGGGTCTACCTTCATGTAAATTTTGGTACAATCCAGGGGTTGCGCATGTTTGCGCGCCCAATGGACGGGTTGTGCGCAACCAAAATAATCGGTTGAGGGGTCTAAAACTCAGATAACAAAGTTGGTGTGCGTTGCGCATGGTGGTCATAATATGACCACCATGCGCAACGCACACCAACTTTGTTATCTGAGTTTTAGACCCCTCAACCGATTATTTTGGTTACGCACAACCCGTCCATTTTATTTGAACCCGTCTTATTTGAACCCCGTGAATCTCGTCCAACCCGTCTCAAATATTATTTGAGATCCTTGGGAAAAATCATGAAGATTGAAAAAAAAATCTATCTCCGAAAATAACGATTTTACAGCTCGTGAAACACATTTTTGATATGAAGGAGGAATATGAATAATAAGATTCTAACGACGTCATCCATTCATTTATTAGGTAAAGGATCTAGAACAAGGAATAACTGACATACATAAATGAAAAATCTCTTAACCATTCTAGGTACGGATATTTATCGAATGGACATAATTTCCATACTGTGCCAATCACAGCCAAACCAATTGTAAACGCCAAATACATTAGAGTCAACATATTCAGAAAAATTTACAAAATGTATGCAGCAAAGTACGTTTTTTAATTTGGGACAACATCGATGTTATTTACAAGAAAAAAGTGTTGTCAGCAAAAAAAATAAATTCAGACGGTATTTCGAACGGGCTCTCTATTATAGAGAGTAATAATAAAATATTTAAGACGCTTTTATCGACTTGGGGAGAAATAGAATACCCAATAATAATAATAATATAAGATCTGCAAGCCTTGCAAGAAGCAATGCAGCGTTGATAACAATCACCATAGCACGAATATCACAAGACACCTTAAATGTTAATTAAAACCGACAATAAACTAGCTCGAATGATCACTACGTTTGATAAGACAAAACTAATAAAATTAATCAAAAGGGTTTAATGATTATTCAGGGTCTGCGGTATTTTCGAAATGATTCGAAATTTATGCAGTTTTCAAAACACGAGACGTGAGAGGAAAGAGATGTAAGAAGAATAAATGAGTAGGTATATAGGCGAAGTCAGTGTTTTGCCTACAGGAGGTTAAAGGAACCCGATTATAGGGTTTCTCCTTCGAGTAGATTTATGGTGGAAAGATATTGATGTGAAACAACGCGTACAGTAACTGATGAAGGTTTCAGCAGACCATTCATGGATGACACTGAGGGAAGCCTTGGGACTTCAAGAGCATTTTGAAGGAAACCAATCGAAAATGGACAGGAGCATGGTGGTGATGTACGGAAGGAACAAAGGAAGCCAAATCTGATCATTGGTCATCACCTGATATTGACAGGCCCCATGAGTATCCATCTTCAATCATGAAGATGGATTCACGTCACTCCTGAGTGATCTGCTAACACCTCCTATTGAGTTGTCATTTTGTTGTACGAAACAACTTTACTACCAACCTCTGCGCTGAGGGCTGGTTTCACCAGCGTGAATGGACTTCGGAGCCAGGATTGAAATTTAACCTGTGGATTTCTTCAGATGTGAAGAAACAGAAGTAATGACTTTTTAAGCGACTGCTTTGGAAGATAACCCACGGATTAAATAACCTGGAAAGGTGGTTTAACCCTTAAGTACACGCTTAAACTTTTCCCCCCAATATTAGGTATATAACAAGAATGGTGATTAAGTGGTGTGCTAGGGAAAGTAATAGACTTTTTATTCACAGAACTTACAGTCGACTTAGTAAAGAACAAACGAGTTAGGGATTTTGAAAGAATGATTACAAAAAATATCGCGGTTGCAGGAGTTTTATCACACATCAATGGAAAATCTGAAGTCGAACTTGAACATAATAATGATGGAGTCAATGCAGAAAAAGATCACATTATACGATCTGATGTTTGTGTGTAGTCCCTGGCGCAAGGTGAAGCCTCTAGTGGGTAACACAACTACTGGCACTCTGCACTTCTGTTTCTGGCACCTGTCAACTGCCAGTTCTGCTATCCAATTGTGACAGCTCTAAAACGAATGGGCGACATCTATTGGAATGAGAAAATACTTCCATGGTTGTTACATACCTCCATGTTTGTTCTATTATGTCACTCTTATACTTTGAGAGACTCCAACCTGTTAGCTGTGACTAGGGACGGAACGATACCACTGATATATCGGAGTATCGATACTTTTTTGGTATCGATACTGATATTTATATCGATACTTTTGATTAAAAAAAACTCATACCAATATATTGGTATCGATACTTTTGCCTGAAATATCGGAGGTATCGATACTTTCTTGACAATATTATCGATATTTTTGCCTAAATGGAATAGTAAAAAAAAAAACCCAAAAATCAAGTACTTAGATACCATACTATATCTGCCACTGAATAATATTCAGAATAGTATCAATCGAAATGATATATCACTTCTAATATCCTTCATCGATGTTCAAAAACTTAACACAGTAACCCTGTAACCTCGCATTTTTTTGCGGTTTTCACATGGACTTAGGAAACTAGGTCCATGGGTTTTCATTTCTCTGGGTTTCTTGAACAGTTCGAGTTTCTTGTGACCATTGTTTTACTTTCGGGTACACAACAATTTTTTTGATTTACTTTTTTAAAAACTCGAATCAAAATTCGCTTCACGCCAAATTTTTTTTTTATGATTCGATGATAAATATTATTAATTTGTAATGTTGCTGATTTATTACTTGATCCTTTCCATTTGTAGTGAATGAAAAAATCATTTCATTGAACGGAGAATTCTCGGGAATAAGAATTGGAATAAATATAAAATTAAATGATCATTCATTTCTATTAAATTTTAAATTATTGACTTTTATAACATTTTAAATTACCACTGACTTTAACTACATTTTAAATTATTGACTTTTATTAATGTATTTATAATGTTAATATTTATAATTCCTGATTAATGGAGTTTTTATTTGGTTTGCGAAATCATTTGTGGGTTAATTTGAAGTATCGATAGTATCGATACTTTGAGCCGATATTATCGAGGTATCAATATCTAATAATATCGGTATCAAAAAGATATCGAGTATCGATACTTCCTAAGAAATATCGTATCGAAAGGAGTATCGATACTTTGAGCCGATATTATCGAAGTATCGATATCTAATAATATCGGTATCGAAAAGATATCGATTATCGATACTATGGAGTATCGTGCTGTCCCTAGCTGTGACTTCCAGACTCACAGTACCTTTACCTCATCCATGCGTCTATTATGAACACTCTTGTGAACATTTATTCTGAATAAAATATCGTTTTTGCCTGTTCATGTTGTTTAAACGTACACTCGATCCTAAAACATCAACAGAATACACAGGTGTGCTTCGGTAAAATGTACGAGCACCTAGGGGAAGACAGTCGTGGAACGGTGTGAGCTCTGCCTAGCAAAGATAATATGAACCTTCCGGAGCTCAAAAACCTTTGGTTATCTCTCTTATCAGTTGGCTTGTGTGATGTAGGTATCGTGTGCTGTGTTCCTAATTCGTTCGTAAATAAGATAAATTAATTTTGTTTACCTACGAGTACATAGATTATCATTTCAGGCTGAATGCCTTTTTCATTGATGCCTCAAACAGATTTGATTGTCTTTTTCATTGAGGACAAATTTCTGGTTTCCTACAGATCAGGCAGGGATCTACAGACATTACCACCAGTCGATAACGGAGGTGCATCCATCTTGCCAAAAAAGAAGAGAAGGTTCATCTAATCATTGCTAGAGAAAGAATTAGAAATTAGAAATTAGAGACAAAGATCGCAAGAATCATAGCAAAATCTAAAGATCAAACTTTGATTTACTGCCAAAAATTTCCCCAACCTCGTGTTCCCTATGATGCTTGGAGCGCGTGCAATCGAGTTTTTCAAAAAATTGCGGTAGGTACAGAGTGCCAACAAGTGTAGACATAAGGATTAAATAGATGAGGTTTAAATAATGATAACCGTGATAGAGAGTTCCTTTATCCCCTGTCTAGGATGATCTCTAGTTAGTCCTCGTTGGTAAAATCTACCCGAAATGGGACCAATACCTAGTCTAGGTATTTGGGTCTCTCCATCACTGACAGCCACATAATTATGGCAGCATTCTACTCTGATAAACACCAATAGCTCTCCACCAGTCTACACTCAGGCCAGATAAATGACAGTTTGAATTTTGAATGAGAAGGAAATTATGACTAAATGATAGGTAACAGTAACTCAGCCTGGATCCATTAATGATCCGAATCATTTCTGTAACAATACTTTATCTTCAATACCAACTTAATCATACAATTCGAATGAAAAATAAAATGTTTCGAAAAGTTTTTTTTTTTTTCAAAAATACTGTACAGAGTGCCGCGAAGTGTGGACGTAAGGGCTAAATCGAGGAGGTTTAAATAATGATAAGGCCTAGTTGAACCGTGATAGTGTTCCTTTATCGCCTGTCGAGGATCATCTCTAGATAGCCCATGTTGGTAAAACCTACCCGAAATGGGACCGATACCTAGTCTAGGTATTTGGGTCTCTTCATCACAGACAACCACATAATTATGGCAGCATTCTACTCTGATAAACACCAATAGCTCTCCACCAGTCTAAACTCAGGCCAGATAAATGACAGTTTGAATGAGCAGGGAATTACGACTAACTGATAGGTAACAGTAACTCAGCCTGGATCCATTAATGATCCGAATCATTTCTATAACAATAGTTCAAAACAACAATAACAATAGTTCAAAACCAACCTAATCATACAAAAATTAGCCAATTATTACAAAAAGTAAAATGTAAATCGAATGAAAAATAACGTTTCGAGAAGGCTTAGTAAGAAGAGAAGAAAGACGAATTGGTGTCAAAATAAGTGCTAAAAATATGAAAACCAATCTGAATCAAACTTCATACCCACAGATAACGCTCATTCGACGTGACTATTGATAGATATGAAAACGGCGTTAAGAAGCCTATTTCAGTCTTTTTGTTTTTCAAAGAATTATCTACAGATGAATCGCTATAGTCTGTAGTTAGAATAATTTTTGAACACGGCATATTTTGTCTTTTTTTATATAGGCTAGTTAAACAAGGGGAGAAGCGCAACTATTGCGAATCGAGGTTTCAAAACACCGACAGAAACATACCAAAGTAGTACCTACAACATCGAAAACTTGCTGATAAGAAACCTACGACTTAAATATAACACTCGAAAATCGGATATACTATAAAATTAACAAGGAAACGAACTCTAATGGATGGCTTTAAAATTTATTTGTGACTTAGTATTCTTAGTAACTTGAGATTGCCTACACTCGTACGCCATCACGTTCGAATTCTCAGAGGTCATATGGTAGGTAAACTGTACAAACGATATTTCTAGAGAATTAAGTACAATAAAATAGGAAAGCTCATTGCGATTGCACCAATAGTTATCAAGTAGGCATCAGTGAACTATCAGTAAGTTTTCCTGATGATAAAACATTCACTTTTCTTAGAATAATGTGATGTCCAACATTTGATGACAGCACAAATAACCTGGTAGACTCAAGTGCAAAATGTCTGGAGCGTAGTTATCTACATAAAATGACTTATATTTGCATTACAATACCTTTTGGTTTGATAATAACGTAGGTAAACAATATTTATTTTTATTGTTATAAACAGTTCGAGCGAGGATTATTCTTTGAACACTCAAAAATACGTTCGGTTACACTAAGAATCTAGCAATACAGTTTTGGGTGGAAATTATAATAGTACAGTCGGACCCCCACATTCGCGGGGGGTCGGGACCGTGAAAATGCCGCGAATGTTGAATCCGCGGATGTTGAGTCTATTAACCTGTGTTGAAAAGGCGGTTCGGGACCACAGAAACCGAAGAATACGAAGAAGCAACGTGTAATAAAGTAAACTCTTTAAATGTAATAAAGTAAACTCTTTGTAAATACATAAAAAACCTCAATCAATAAAACTCTTCAATTTATTTTGGAAAAGTAAGAGGTAATTCTTTTCTGTTGGGCTCCAACCGTCAAAGTTGTTTGGAGATCGCGGTATTGAAGGGAGGCCAAGCGAATTTGGTCGCGAAACTGAACGGCTCTGTCCAGAGCTAAAACGTTCTTTGAAACGGCTGAACCAACCTTTACTACCTTTGAAAACCTGTGATGATCCATCTGGTTTCAAGGTGTCATAGATTTTGACTGCCTTAGCTCTGATCAAGGGTCCATTAACGGGCACATTTCTCTGGCTCAAATCTTCAATCCACACACTAAGAGCTTTTTCAGTTTTCTGTAAAATCTCATCTCGCACTTCACTCGTTTTATTTGCCGCAGTTTCACCAACACAACTTGCACTTTTTCTCAATTCACCTTCTTTGCTTTTAATCGACCTAACAGTTGATTCATTTATCCCAAACGCACGTCCCAAACTCGCAAAACTTTCACCTTTTTTCAACCGATCTAAAATTGAAATTTTATCTGTGACACATAACACAGATTTTTCTTACGCTTTGGTTTCGAACTCAGGTCAATAGAAGAAGCCATCACGAACGATAAAAGGGAACTGAACCTCAAACAGACGTCCATACTGTTCCAACGATTGAAAACTGTACACACTCTGAACTTTAGTGAGTGAAACTGTAGGGTTCACAGCTACACATGTCAACAAACCGCCCGGCCCAATGACCTCGAACGCTGGGCCCCACCCCGCGAATGTTGGGACCCTACCCCGCGAATGTGGAAGCCAGGTAGCTATTTTTTCACCCGCGAATGTTGAATCCGCGGATGTCGGAACCGCGAATGTGGGGGTCCGACTGTACAGTACTAGTGTCAAGAAAACCTGACAATTAGTGCAGTAGGTAGCGAACCAACTGACATCGCATGATATAATATATGACTAGAATACGTTCCCTTTAGGTTTATCGATATTATTACTCGTAAATAGAAAAGGCTGAGAATTCGAACTGATTTTAATCGAAGGGGAACTCCACGGATACTCACAAGAATTCGAAAATTGTCTTTGTGAAAGGTCACATGAGGCGTGGGTAGTATCCCGATAGGTTGTTAACGTAGGATTTGAGACACGAACATAGGAAACTCAATGCGAATAGACCTGACCTAGAGCCAACTTGATCACCATTCTAGAAAATCACTCAGCAGTCGTTGATACTTCCGTTGATGGTACTCCGCTCAGCTCTCATATTCATCCTTCCCTTCCGGCGTTCACAGAGGTTTTCCATCAGTTCCAGGAAGGCTGACTCTGGTGTGGATCATACTCAAGTCGCTTTCTCTGGAGTCGAACTGAAATGACACATATTGTCAAGGCGAGGAATCATAATCATAATAACGAGGTTTAAATAATCAAGAATTAATGGAGCAGAGCTTTTTAGACAAGCTGATTCTCAACTCCTCTTACTCAGACCGAAGATAACCTGTTCATTTCCTCACATCACTCAATTTTCATAGGAGCTGACAAGAATAAAAGGCAATTAACGTTCAGAAAACTCAACATGGATATTTAAAGAAACAAGCAATAACTACATGATGAGGGAATATTTTTAAAAAATTTTTAATTGCATTACTATAACCAAGTTCTCCATCGCTATTCGTTTTATCTGTGTGACGTCACACAGAATGGATGTTGGAAGAAGAAGGAGAAGAAGAAGAAGAATAAGACTAATCTCCCTGAAAGGCGGCCATGTCGACTCCTTTGTAAACAAAGATTGTATAGAATATTGCTTAGGTTATTCATTATGCCAATCTGTGCGGTTATTAGTTGCTCTTCTCGTCCCGGAAGCGGTATTTAATTTTTTGGTTTGCCAAAAGTGATTAGAAACAGTGTGCAAAGACAAGAAACTTTCCGAAAAAAGAAGAATATCAGCCTTTTGACGTCGCTGCTTCCCAGCCTTCTGACAACCATGATTTTCGATGAACTGACACTTTTATAACCAGCTTCAAATTATCTTATTATTATTATTTGTACACGTTTTCTTTTTCATCGGTTAGGTATTTGTTTGTTTCCCCGGGAAATATCATGTTGTTCACCTCTCGAAACCAACTGCTCATCACGAAAATTCTGTAATCTTCACATCAAGTTCATGGTGTAGGTACTGGCTATCGTTAATTCTGTGCGAATTGTATATTGTTTCAATGTACAATGAAATTTCTGAATAAATTGCGTGTTTTTCATTGAATGTTGTACATTATTCCATTATATCAACACACCTAACTACAGATCTACAATAAACAGACGATGGGAGTCAGCTCACGTGAGTAAGTACCATTTAGGGTTTCAAGGAAAAAAGTTACAATAGTTATGAAGTTTACCTTTGAAAAATACCTTCTTTTCTAATAATGGTAGGGATTTGGTTCATTATGGATATCTGCATTTAGTTGTTGCGTCTATAAGTTCGTGTATCAATCATAGTAGGATTGATCTGTACTACTTCCCTGTTTGTGAAAGTCTGTATGTGCGTGGTAGTTAGAAACAAAACACTTGCTCTAAACTATCTAGAGATATGTTGTTGGACAACTAATGAACCAGTAGATAGGTAGCTACTGAATAATCGGTAGTTATTACTTATATGAGACCCAAAAAAATGCATTGAGAACTCTGGAAAATCTCACTAGGTACTTTCTAAAGGCGAATACGATCAAAATCATCAAAAGGTAGGAAGGTTTCATATCACAATGTAGGGTCAGAAAAGGATGTAAATAGGCACTTGCCTCCAGTTCTCCATGTAAATAGGTATCCAAGTAGTAATACGTTTGTTCAATGTGGCGAATAAATATTCAAATTTTCATTCTGAAAAACTTATTTCGAGAGTTTTTAATTGACACTAATGTTTGTGTCAGCCTGGTTTGCTTGTCAGTATGACAGTTGACACCTGTCATGTCCCTGTTCTTTGTGTCAAGACCCCTCAGTGTCTGTATCAGCTGTTTGCAATCTGATCGCTACTTACGACAACATAATTGCTATAAAAGAATAGAAAGAAGAAAATAATGAATATACCACTATCATTCTGTTTGCATACCAAGAAACAGGACCTATGTGGTATGTAAACATAATGACCTTGCTGAAAGCGAGTCAAAATGGCGTCCTTTCACGACCAGCTGATCGGGTAAGCTGAGAAGGTTAGGTTTGATAACCTAAGGTAGGTTAAATTGAGTCTCACAAATATCACCCATACAAGAAGTCAAATATTCATGCGTGACTCAGGCCTATGGTGGAATGGTGGGACAGTTTGAGGCAGTTAGGTGGGGGTTAGAGGGCGGATGTGGAAGGGCAGTGACGTCTGCCGTCACGTTACAACTCGACCAAGTATCGGCGTACAGGGTGTCAATCAACTTTAGCCGTCACCAAGTCATTATTTCTACATAAAAATGGAATGAAAATAATTACACAAGTCAAGTTTGCTTTCATATAATTATACCCATTACACCCAATTAGCCATGTTTAGTTTTTTCCTAGCTCTGATATCTGGTCAGGCTCATCAACCCAGACGAAAACAGATCTGCAGGTCGATTCTGTAACTCGCTATTTGGTTGACGTTATGGCGTCGGATTCGGTATCCCTCCCGTGCAACGACAGGTCGATAACAACATTGGAATTCTCTAATCGGGCATAGCGAAGTTTGGTCGTTGCATTTCAAAATAACGACGTCGCTATGTGATCCGACAATATTTTGGTCTAGAGCGAGCGAAACGTTGCAACGCCAATGGGAAGACGTATTGATAATAGTTTCCAATTGTTATCACGGGTAGTTGAAGTTCACTTCAGTTTGCAAAATGTTGGATTCATATTTTTTGCCATGGTGAATATACAAAGGAACGACGCGTAAAAACGGAATTTTCCTCGTGATTCGTGCTTTCGTATCATGGAATAATGATAAATGGAAAGAATTCCTTTTCATAAATCGAATTCATCAGTCACATTGGTATGAATTTCGTTCGTCCACGATGCTTCGAATAATCAACTGCCTGTCCATCTTACTACAAGGTAATGAATCGTCTTGTTATTTATCGTTTATACATACTCACATATCCATACTTATTGGTACTTTCAACTACTTTGAGTGAGAAGTCCATAGCTAACTGCCTAATTGTGTGCGGTATACATTATTGTTACCGATTCCAGGAAACAAGTACCTAACCCCTACTAACGAAAATTTCGGAGTTCTCGATGTCTTTTCAGAACAAAATAGATGTAATTCACTCTCAAGGGTAAAAAAAACCTAATATCACTTCAAAATTTATGAATCGCTGTTTTACTCATGTAAAGTTTCATGTATGTTATAAGACTGAATGAACATAATATTATTGTATTCAATAAAACGTAAGATTCATGACGTACGATTCATTTATCTACCTTCACATTCATATTTCTTCAAGTCAATTTTATGTTACAATTTTCATCTACCACGTCATATTCTCTCCTAGCGTCGATGTCGATTACGGATATAAACAATCGTAAATTCGTGGTAAATATTTTCTCAGGTAATAGCAGGTAAGTTGGTATAAAAAAGAGCATTATCAGCACAATTATTTTAGCAAAAAATTATCAATTTTAGGGGTTTTCTTCATTTTAGGAAGTTTTTATGCTGACACACATTTAATAAAATAGTTAAAATTTCAACTAGAATCTACTCATTTTATAAGCTAACTAATTTAATTTTATGTACTTACCTACTAATTTCCGAAAATGACAGTATAATTATTTTTATCATCATTCAATGTTGATATAAAAAACGTCTGCCAAGTTGGGTGGGCAGTATAGCTTCCTCACTCATTGTAACATGGACGTATAGAATCAGTTGGCGAAAAAATTATGATTCTTTATTTAGCGGTCCACCGTCTAGGACCTAACCCACACAATCCCTGAAAATTTCATCGAAATTGGTTGAATAGTTGCGGAGTTTTGGTTGTAACAATAAATTTAAAGTTCGCGCATGCACAGCGGCTATTGCTTGACCAATTTGATTGAAACTTATAGGGTGTCTCTTAGAAGTTAGTCCCTAACTAACCTCCAAATTTGAGCAAAATCGGTTCATTAGAAACCGAGAAACCGAGGTTCCAAGAAATTCACGTTTGCGCATGCGCACTCGCTCCTATTGGTCTGAAGGTGCTGAAATTTATAGGGGACCGTCTAGGACCTAACCCGCACAATCCCTGAAAATTTCATCAAAATCGGACCACAGGTTAGTATAGTTTTGCCCGGGACAAGGATTGACCACAGACAGACCGACAGACAGACAGACCGACAGACCGACAGACAGACAGACAGACAGACACGGAACCAAAATTGTTAAGAAAGCTCTAAAACGCAAAAAGCAAGTGGAAATTTTGATTTTGGAGGACATTTTTTTTTTCACTTCTTTCACGAATACAAAGCTTCCCTACCTTCGGTAGTGAGGAAGCAAAATGCTGTTGATAGTTTGTCAAAAATTCAATTCCATTGAAAATACTCTCCTTACTATGATCAACAGAGTGCATGAATTTCTATACGAATTAACAGCTTGAAATAATATAAATACTACGATTTTTGTTTAATACATTTGTAGAAAAAAAATCAAGTAAGACACAAATTAAAACGGCGAATAAACTGCTCATGTTGACGGTCGGATATTATTTTTTAAATATTCACCAGAAATTATGTACGAATGTATAAATTTTGTTCTCAAAATGATTTGATTAACAAAACTAATAACCCACAATACGGAAATGCAAACAGCAACTCGGAAACTGAAATATGACTTCGAAAAGGTTAGGAATTAAAGAGCGTTTTAAGCTACTTTTTCATAAAGACGGTTGTAGTAATTCATACCGGGGGGGTTTCGAGCCGTCGAGATGGTAACGACACTTTTCGGCCGAAATAGCGACGACTGAGCGACAGTTGTCGCTATTTCGCGTCTGCAGAATCGCGATCGTCGCTATTAATCGTTATTGTAATCATAACGACACTTCGTTGTCACTATTATCCCATAACGAGTTAGAGAATCGACCTACAGGAGAATGGCAGGAGATTGGGCTATTATTAAGAGGGGGTAATATAAGGGTATGGAGTAGGGGGCCTACCTCCTGAGGTTTCACTCGCATGCATTTTTGACGTCAAGTATGAACATGGAGGTATACACTAAGGAGTTATCGATTAATCGGAATAATCTATTACACAGTCAAATAATCGATGTTCTTTAAAATGATGCCAGTAGGTATTAAATGTATGGGGTTAGTTCTGCTGGAAAAAAGAATGAAAACGTCTGCCAAGTGGGTGTGGCACAGCTTCCTCGTTCCATAACCCGATTATATAGATGATCCAATGCACAGTAGTTAATCTCAAAACATCAATCTATAAGTACCTTCCACTACCCTCATAGGTGACCATCTACACTCTAATCTGAACAATCCTGAGAAATTTCGTCGAAATTGGAAGGAAAATGTAGAAGTTATGGCTGTTACAAGGAATTCACGTTTGCGCATGCGCGGCAACTTCTATTAGTCTAGGGGAGATGATTTTCATAGGGGACCATCAACACGCCAATCTGAACAATCTTAGAAAATTTCATGAAATTCGGATGAAAAATGTAAGTGTTATGGCTGTTACAAGGATTTTACGTTTGCGCATGCGCAGAGGCTAATGTCAATTTTAAGGCATTTATTTTCATAGAGGACCATCTACAACCTAATCCGCATAATCCCTGAAAATGTCATCGAAATCGGATAGAAAATGTGGAAGTTATGGCCGTTACAAGGAATTCACGTTCACGCATGCGCAGTCTACTGTCAGTCCGGGGGTGATGATTTTTATAGGGACCATCTACAACCAAATCCGCAAAATCCCTGAAAATCTCATCGAAATCGGACATCAACTTCGTATAGTTATGCCGGTTACAAGGATTTCATGACCGACAGACAGACACAAAACCAAAATTGTTCAGGAAGGCCTGAAATGAAAAACGTGAGTGGAAATTTCGATTTTGGAGAACTTTTTTTTTCAACCTTGAAAAGTGAAAACACAGCTTCCGCTGGTAGACTCGGAAGCAAAATGTTGTCTGCGTACAGTATTGGAAACTAGCAAGTCGAGTACAGGAGGCTTGCGCTATTGAAGCAAGATGGACATCAACATCATGCCGTCGAGAGATCCTTTCACTTCCCCTTCACCCAGACTATATAAATAGAATGACAAAATTTAGTACTCTCTCGATGACCTGAAGATGATGTCTTCACATCGAAGGCGCTCGCCTCCTGTACTTGACTTGCTAGTTACGACGGATTCTTCAATATAGTAGAGAGTTCCTAGTAGGGTCGATCCGGCGCGCCAGAACCATGTTTTCAATACGGCGCGCCGGATTGCCTCCTAGTGACGTATTCGACCGTAACAATACAGCGCCGTATCGGATACGGCGTGTTCTTGTCACAATTCGGCGCCGGATTGAGAGCATGGAAGAAGTATATTCTTCCATATTGAGAGTGTGTGTGTAATACGTCACGCCGTATCAAAAACCACTAGGAACTCTCTAATTCCTGGTAGGTTTGGGTCGACTTAGATACGACATGACGTATTCTCAATCCGGCGCCATATTGTCGATAAGGACGTGCCATATCCGACACACAAAACATACATTCTTATTTACCTTTCAACTGCACATCATAGTTTCACCCAAGTAAATTAATTAGTTAGTTGAGGATGTACCATAATATGGTACCACTATATCATTCAGCATTATGGGAGCCCGAAACTTGAAATTTTGATGTTCGAAAAGTGGAGCCCCCTCACCCTTAGCCATCATAACATTTCTAGTGACATACGAGCCTTGAATTTGAACAGCATTTTAAAACCCATGATCTACGATACCCAACATGTGTAACAATATAGGATGAATTCCAGAATGAAATTCACCTTATCGCTCATAATTAGTCAGAGGAGGGTGTGACGACCCTACCCCTTCAAACCAGTGATTAGATTAATCAGCCGGCCCAAAGAGGATATCGATTCATATCTCTATGAATCGGATATCTCTTCAGGCATAGCTCCAACAAATCGAGAACAAACCAATTGGTTTGTCCCGTTTAAATGTAGGGTCGTCACACATGCGATTTATGCCCCCCCCCCCCCCCACCAAAGCGGTGTTAAGCCTGGTCCACACGCTCCATTTTGCACAACGTTTTAGTTTGCGCAGTTTTAAGACGGAATGAAAACGTTGCAACTGTGAGTGTCCAGACGGTACGGTCTCTTTTTATACGTGCAGTATTTTTCGCTCAGTTTTGTGTGATATCGCCATGGAGGAGGTTCTCCTTTGGTCAATTTTTGCTTACTGTGTTGTTAAAAAAAAAACGATTGGACGGTGTCAAAAGAACCGGGCGTTTATGGTCACGGAAATGGCTTTTGAAATGGCGGGAGTTTTCCCATATTAGGGTATTGCGGGAATGGGGTATTTCGGTGGGTCGGAAATTCAGGTTTTTGACCTCAAATTTGGATTCAGCACCCTTGAAAACCTATATACTACAACTTTAAGCCCAATGATACTATAACATGTGGTAGAAAAATTAATTAAAGAGATCACACGTTTGAAAAAGGCGGGCCGCTATAAATGCACACACACTAGGCTAGGACTAAGCCGCGCTTGTGTGTGAGTGCTATTTTGTAGTATCCAAGAGGTCTTTCAAGGGTTTCCGTGCATGGATACTTTTTTCAAAGACAGTTGGCTAGCTACGTCACGATTGGCTAGCTACGTCACACCATTCAAATCTTCAACTTTCCTTAGCTTCTCTGATTTTTTAAAAACATTTTCTCGACGAACAGACCCAATTACCGTTATTCCTGAGCCATACTCTTTTGAAAAAAAAAAATTGACCGAAATACCCCATTACAAAAAATAAATACCCCATTGTTTGCAGTAGCGTCAATTTCTTTAAATTTCTCCACCAATCTTCCATATGCTTCTCCCTTTTTGTCTCTGTCACTTTACTCCTTTGTTTTGACGCGCCAAAGGCATGGTAAACTTTCATATAGCGAAATGAAATCAGTCAAAAACTCGCGATAACACTGGCGAAGGTCGGCCATCGTTGGGCGATGAAGGAAAACTGAGGAACAAAACGAATCAGAAAACGGAGCAAGTGTCTACACGCAACGACATGTCTGTGTAGGTCATGGTTTTCGCTGCAACTGCGCAGTCTTCCCCAGGGACTCAAAATTGCACAGTTTTCCGGTCCATACGCAACGTTTTGTCTGCAACGTCTTGGACTGCGCAGGCAAGAGGTTGTGGAAAACGTAGCGCATGGACCAGACTTTACATCGTTGGTTTTGGTAGGTAGTCCTTAGACCACCTCTGCATTCAAGATGAAACATGAAATAATCGATTATTTGATAGCCCCTCGTATTCAGAGCTACAACAGTACGATGAAATTAACTTAAAATCTATTTATCACTCGATATTATGCAACTACTGTACCATTAGTCATATGACAACAGTACGATGAAATGAACATAATAGCAATTTGTTAGAAGTTATTATGTAACTACTCGTTCCTTTCAAAATGCATCAAGCTTCATTCATACCAAGCAGCGGACAATTTGGCAAAATGGAAGCTAGTATTTTCAATCATATTTACTCGAAGAACACATTCCTCGTGCACAAGTTCATGCAATACCTGGACCCCCGATATCAACATACGATATTTTCTCCTTCAAACGCCATAGTCATTTGGATAGTGATGAAATATTATATAGGTTAGGAATAAATTTCTTTCACCGCAGACTGCATGCTTATACATTCAAGAAAGTTAGTTTGACAGTTGAAGTTATTTTAATAGGTTTTTTTTTGACTGACCTACGTAAAACATGTTTACATGAAGTGTTGGTGTTCCGGACTGATCGGAGAGCCTGCCTCCTCCTTTACAATCGAATTACCGGTATAGCAGCATGGGCAAGACCAAAGACGACAAATTAGTCTCTTAAAACTGGAACACGAGTCACAAAAAATTGAGAAAAAATATTTTTGGTTCCATTAAAGAAAAAAGGACGGACAAGGAAATTCAAAATCAATCAACGAACAGAAAATAGGAGGAAAATGACAATAGCAGGCAATTTTCGTTGTTATTTTAGTGCAAACGATTTTTGAATACCCACATTTAACAGAAGACGCACACATTTCAGATATTTGAAGTCACGAAGGATTTGAAAAACTTGATCAAGGTTCCAACTACGTACCTAGAACTTTACAGCGAAGACAACACAAAAAGCACTCAAGCCTACATCTAATTTAAAAAAAGCAGTGATCATATATCAATTCCAAAAGAATAAACCGTTTTCGTAAGCCACAAATAACCTTTTTCGGCACCTTGTCAAAAGGTTAGACGAAAACGAATATGAAATTAGAATAATTGAAGTCCGAATCTTGAATGCTACTAGAAGCAAGCGTCACTTTGGTTTCTTATTTGAGATAATGAACCTTTAGAATCGAGCAAGAAATTTTTTTATCCCCACCTCAAAATTCCATGGTTCACATTTCAAAGCGTGTAGAACTGAAGAATCCTAATATCTAATAAAAAAATTCCGTCCGTCAGCTATTCGCGGCACTCTCCTTAAGCTGGCCATTCACTAGCGCTCCATGGCGTGGGGCAAGGGAATATGGGAATTGTGGGAATGGGAAATACCACCGCGATTTCGATGGAGCGGTCTGCTGGGTCGAATATCCGTGCCATCCAAAATTCACTGCTCCAGACGGGATTCACCATTCATTGACCCGCCAACGCTCCAAACTTTGAAACTCTAAGCCAAACTGTGAACCAAAAAGGCAAAACTTCAGCTCTTCATAGTTCATTCCTGTGGCTAAAAATCTCAGGATAGCCACGAGCCTCTCATGAGGGCTGATATATTTCCCCATGGGCATATCTTCCTTTTGAATCAGTTGAGATAACAAACGAAGTGGGAGATGGTCGATTCCTCATCCATCCTCAAATGTCTCCACCTGCAGGTTCGAGAACTAGGTCATTCAATAATTTCACTTGAGTGAACTGGTCTCTCTTGAGAAGCCATTGTTTCACTCATTTACTTGTAAAAGTAAAGTAAACAACCATTTCAGGTTGGATTTTCGTCCAACTGCCATTCCTGGCGTTGCGGACGTCATCAGCTGTCTTCCTAAGGGAAGATCAGAATTTGTTCTGATGATTTCGCTCATGGCTTCCCATTGGCCTCACCGCCCTGGGTTATGACGAGGGGGAACTGCGACCGACTCGCCCGAAAATATGCCACAGAGGCGGGCCCCGAACTCATGGCCCCTGCAACCGGTTCGAGTCTTGTCCCCAGAGACACATGCCGTAGCTCGCTTGGTCACAGCTGACCCGCACTGGGGAGATCTGATGCGATCCACTCATTTACTTTTGGGTTTTCATGATGTAGAGGCTAACAGATGTGTAATACAGGGGAGTATCATTGTCCATAAAAAAATGGGGTATTTCAGTAAGTTCAGTAAGTATTTCAGTAGTAATTGGGTCTGTTTGTCGAGAAAATGTTTAGAAGAAATTAGGGAAGCTAATGAAAGTTGAAGATTTGAATGATGTGACGTATTAACACCTTCAATGCGGATCCACCAGTCGTCCGTATGGCAGGAAAGCAGGGATGATCCGCACAGACAGTCATCCGCACTGATTGTGTTAACATGCTGACCTTGGATCGAGACATTCCACTGATCCCGTGCGGTCTCAAACGCCTCATGGCCTTGGATACCACAAAATACTATGCACACACGCCCGCGGTGTAGTGTGTGTGCGTTCATGGAGGCCCGCCTTTTTTTCAAACGTGTGATCTCTTTATTTAATTGTTCGACCACATGTTAAAGTATCAATGGACAAAAAGTTGGCCTCCTCAATCCCCCGACCTCACGCCACTCGACTTTTTCCTTTGGGGTTCCCTCAAGGACAAGGTGTCTGAGAATCATACCCCAATTCAGACCATTGAGGAACTGAAGGGATGGATAATGGATTCTGCACGAGCCCTTCGAACCGAATCTATTCAGCGTGCTCTTCAGGATCATTGGCTGAATTGGGCAGAACTTTGCTTGCAGCAAGGAGGCCTGCGTTTCGAGCAGCTGCTTTGAAGTTTTTTTCTCGTTTTGTAAAGAAGGAAATATGATTTATTTTTTTCTTTTAACTTTGCTTGCATCAAGGATGCCTGCATTTCGAGCAGGTGCTTTAACGTTTTTTTTTTTCGTTTTTTAAAAGAAGGAAATTTCATTTATTTTTTTCTTTTAACTTCGCCGTAGCTGGTCCCCAGCCTGGTTGAGAAAGAAGGAGGGAAAGAAAATAACATTATTTAGCTCGTCAGAATCGTCTGTCTGTTGGGGTGGCGCCTATCCGGGAACCTCTTGGCGTAAACTCGAACTGCTCTTCCCAAATAAGAGCGATTTATCGCTAAAAACCGCCATTTCGAAAATTCCAATCAAATTCAAAAATGGATACCACCACGTGATTCAGCGTCGAAAAATAATGAGAAAACATGTGCCACACTTGGGGTTTACGTGAATCCATATCTTGCGCAATTTGGTACTTGGGCGACTTTGTGCGCTCATGGGACGGGTTGCGCGCAACCAAAAAAATCAAGTGGGTCTAAAATTCATGAAATTTTGAGTAGAATCCAAATCTGCAATAAAAAATGGGGGATCTCATTTGAAATAACGAAGTTGGTGTGCGTTGTGCACGATTTGCGCAATACGCAATGCGCAATATGGTCATATTTGAAATCCTTAGAGAAAATCATGAAGATTCAAAAAAAAAAAAAAAAAAATAACCAATATCTGGACGATTTTAGCAGGGGGGGTGAACAACTTTTGAGACACCCTGTAGAGGTTTTCAATGGTGCTGAATCCAAATTTGAGGTCAAAACCCTGAATTTCCGACCCACCGAAATACCCCATTGTACGTATGGGCAACAGATAAACTACACAACACTCATGAGGTCAGATTAGCACTGGAGGCATGGCGTGGCTTGACGGTAAATGGCTCAGCAAATTGTAAACGCCATTTGGAGCGTTAGTGAATGGCCAGCTTTAGTTACTAATCAGCTCCATTTGGAGACCAGTTGTACCCAAAGAGGTGGTCACTTCTAAGGAATGAAAAATAAAGGGATGCAATTTCCTAAACGCTCTAGCTCAAAAACTTTTGATACAACAATATTGTACTTTCATCAATTTAAAAAAGCATTGAATTTTTCGAATCGAATGAGACCCCCCAGAGCTCTGGATCAAACATTCAATCTCTGTAAGGGCTTGAAGTTGGGACGAATGATAGAGCAGAAACACGAGTGTGAATAACTGAAGAATCTCCGTTCAAAATTCTGTTGATGAAATGCGATCTTTTTTTTCTTCGATTAGAGTTTCATACTACTCAGTTGTGCTTGATTTGCAACCAAGAACCAAATTTTGTTATGAATATGAGGGCACCCACAACTCTCGAATAACGATATTTGGCTATTAGACACTTTCTGCCAAAATGAAGTTGATTGTGAACCTTGAATAAGGTAAAGGCCGTGTTCTTAGCAAACGAGTGATCTAAACAGGAAAACAATAAACCGTTACGTAATAATTTGCAGGGTTTTAGCAAGTTTTTATTTTTAAATTCTTCGGACTAATAGAAGAGTGTACTTTTAAATAAAAAAAAAACACACGCTAAGTAATATGACGTGAATCAACAGATAATCATAAATTTCCTGAATCATAAATTGCAGTGGCTTCTAATCATGAGCAACATCCAAGGTTCAATTTGCGTGAAATTGTAAAGCAAACAATATTTTTATGCAGAACAACCAGGTATGATGAAAAAACTATTTACTTCATAGCTAAATGAAACTTGAGAAGCGCAGTGTGTAAAAATCTAATGGAGAAGTCGAAGAGCTGTTGATTAAGCAACCAAACAGACACGAGTTGTTGGCACGTGAATATGTCGAATTTCGAAATTGGTGTCGTTTGTTTCGAAAATTTGTGTGTCGTGGGAGAGTATTTATGTTCAAGAAGTCATGTTGCGTCAAAATACAGAGGAGTGTCTAGCCCCCAGAAAGTGTTGTTGGGTTTCAGCGCTACCTACCGCCACTTCAGCGAACTACCATCCTTATCAGCTCGATGTGAGCGTGGTCAAGCGGCATTTCTGAAAAGTGGGCTTATCTCGGTTTTACCGCTGATTTCTAAGTTTGGCAGCTCTACTTCCCTGCCTTTTAAATTGCGAGGAAAAGGAACTTGTTATTGCATTTTTGTGTTTTGGAGTGACGAATCAAGCAGAATGCATTATTATAGTGGAGATAACTGCAAGTTTATAATCTTGGAATAACTGCAAGTTAGAGGAGCGACGGTAATGCGGTCGCGAGCGTGATCACCTGATAAGATATCAGAAATGTTAGTTCGTTGAAGTGGCGGTAAGTAGCGCGGAAACTCGACAACATTTTCTGGGGACTAGACTCTCCTACTCTCCTAAAATACAGGGTGTCGCATATGTTTTTGACTTTTAAATTTTTTTCGTGTTTTCGACCTTACACTATTAAACGGTCTAAACTCCCTTAAACTACACTCGAAAATTGAAAATAAGAACACTGTTGGAAAGAGCGTAAAATTTCTTAATAGATGATCCATTGACCAGTCGAAAAAAAATAGAACGTTAGAGTCGTATACTTACCTCAAACTTAAAAATTTGTCAATTCCTTTTTTTATTTTAATTTTGATGTTTTTTTCTCATTGAAATAAGGTATTTGCCAGAGGGGCTGAAAAGCTTAAAAACTGCTCCATTTCATCAGCTTTCCAACAGTACAATCAAAAAATATTTTATAATCGAATTTAAGGGAGAATTTAAGATAATTTAATTTAAGGGAAAATTTATGTTTGAACGCGGAAAAACGTGAATTTTTTTTCAAAGAAATCGACGGTTTGACGAACCGTCGATTTCGTTGAAAAAAATGCACGTTTTTCCGCGTTCAAACATAAATTTTTCCCTAAAATTCGATTGTAAAATATTTCTTGATTATACCGTTGGAAATCTGTTGAAATGGAGCAGTTTTTAAGCTTTTGAGCCCCTCTGGCAAATACCTTGTTTTAATGAGAAAATCATCAATATTTTTTAAAAAACAGAGATTGACAAATTTTCAAGTTTGTGGTAAAAATACTACTTGAGCGTTTTGTTTTTCTCGACTGGTCAAAAACTCATCTATTGAGACATTTTACGCTCTTTCCAACGGTATTCTTATTTTTAATTGTTGAGTGTAATTTAAGGGAGTTATGACCGATTAAATAGTGTGAGGTCGAAAATACGAAAAAAATCTTGAAAGTCAAAAAATTCGGATTTTAAGGGGGTACAAGAAAACTGCTAAGAGACATTTTGGGTTGAAAATTAGTTGTAGAAACTACCTACTCCCAAAGTTTGGTGGATAACTTATGGGACACCCTGTAAACATTTACCTACTGAGGAAATATGAAGAACCTCGTCTCTGAGAAGTTGATTGCGAGGAGAGTCTAGCCCCCAGAAAGTGTTGTCGGGTTTCAGCGCTACCTACCGCCACTTCAGCGAACTACCATCCTTATCAGCTCGATGTGAGCGTGGTCAAGTGGCATTTCTGAAAGTAGGCTTATCTCGGTTTTACCGCTCATTTCTAAAATACAGGGTGTCGCATATGTTTTTGACTTTTAAATTTTTTTCGTGTTTTCGACCTTACACTATTAAACGGTCTAAACTCCCTTAAACTACACTCGAAAATTGAAAATAAGAACACTGTTGGAAAGAGCGTAAAATTTCTTAATAGATGATCCATTGACCAGTCGAAAAAAAATAGAACGTTAGAGTCGTATACTTACCTCAAACTTAAAAATTTGTCAATTCCTTTTTTTATTTTAATTTTGATGTTTTTTTCTCATTGAAATAAGGTATTTGCCAGAGGGGCTGAAAAGCTTAAAAACTGCTCCATTTCATCAGCTTTCCAACAGTACAATCAAAAAATATTTTATAATCGAATTTAAGGGAGAATTTAAGATAATTTAATTTAAGGGAAAATTTATGTTTGAACGCGGAAAAACGTGAATTTTTTTTCAAAGAAATCGACGGTTTGACGAACCGTCGATTTCGTTGAAAAAAATGCACGTTTTTCCGCGTTCAAACATAAATTTTTCCCTAAAATTCGATTGTAAAATATTTCTTGATTATACCGTTGGAAATCTGTTGAAATGGAGCAGTTTTTAAGCTTTTGAGCCCCTCTGGCAAATACCTTGTTTTAATGAGAAAATCATCAATATTTTTTAAAAAACAGAGATTGACAAATTTTCAAGTTTGTGGTAAAAATACTACTTGAGCGTTTTGTTTTTCTCGACTGGTCAAAAACTCATCTATTGAGACATTTTACGCTCTTTCCAACGGTATTCTTATTTTTAATTGTTGAGTGTAATTTAAGGGAGTTATGACCGATTAAATAGTGTGAGGTCGAAAATACGAAAAAAATCTTGAAAGTCAAAAAATTCGGATTTTAAGGGGGTACAAGAAAACTGCTAAGAGACATTTTGGGTTGAAAATTAGTTGTAGAAACTACCTACTCCCAAAGTTTGGTGGATAACTTATGGGACACCCTGTAAACATTTACCTACTGAGGAAATATGAAGAACCTCGTCTCTGAGAAGTTGATTGCGAGGAGAGTCTAGCCCCCAGAAAGTGTTGTCGGGTTTCAGCGCTACCTACCGCCACTTCAACGAACTAACATTTCTGATATCTTATCAGGTGATCACGCTCGCAACCCCATTACCGTTGCTCCTCTAACTTGCAGTATTATTCCAAGATTATAAACTTGCAGTTATCTCCACTATAATAATCCATTCTGCTTGATTCGTCACTCCAAAACACAAAAATGCAATAACAAGTTCCTTTTCCTCGCAATTTAAAAAGGCAGGGAAGTAGAGCCAACAAACTTAGAAATGAGCGGTAAAACCGAGATAAGCCTACTTTCAGAAATGCCACTTGACCACGCTCACATCGAGCTGATAAGGATGGTAGTTCGCTGAAGTGGCGGTAGGTAGCGCTGAAACCCGACAACACTTTCTGGGGGCTAGACTCTCCTCTGATTGCGCAGGTGAGGAGGGAAACAAGGGCAAGCTCACACGTAATTGATTGCTCAATGCTCTACTTGGTGGCAGGGCACTTCAAGTTCTTGTGTCCTATACAGGATGAGCTAGGAGAGCAAAACTTGCTGATTTGAAATGTCAATTAAAAAATGTAAGTATCCCATAGTTTTAAATGGTTTGCAAAATTGTCTCCGCAATTTTTTTCCCATTGACACTAAATTGAACACCCGATTTCGAATGTTTTGGCCCACTCGTCTGAACATGTCAAGAAGAATTTCGGCGATTGCTCGTCGGATTCCCAAGGTAAGGAAACGGACGATCCATGTAAGGAATCGATTTTAAAAAACCCCATTAAAAAAAGTCACACGGCGCATAATCGGGTGAACTGTGGATGAACTCAGAGATGAGTCGACTGTCGAAGTGTTCACGCAAAACTTCCATCACCGATCTCGCAGTGGGGGGGGGGGGTTCCTCATGAAGTTCATGGGGATTTTGTTGATTCCAGAACCGCATGTTTTGCTTATTTACTGAGCCGTTGATACGGAAATGAACTTCGTCGCTGAAGAGAGAGAGAGAGAGAGAGAGAGAGATTTTTTATTTGTCGTTTACAAATATTGCATGACAAACGTCGATATACGATTAGATATTAGACAAGAAAGAATTATTAAAACTGCACGATTCATCTTATAAAAATTCGTCAGGTCATAAATAATATTTATAACGCTAACAGTAACACTGACTCTCAATTAAACACATAATAAAACTACGATAGTTGGAAGTCAACCCGTCAATACATAAATAAGTTACAAGAAAACAAATATTTTAACAAAGATTAACAAATTTAAAAAACTACAATTTAAAATGAGTAAAAAGTCTAAAATTTTGCATTATTAATGGCTATAAAATAATCATCAAATGTATACGGAGCTAGTTCACGTAGGAAGACAGACATACAGTTCTTAAATTTCCGATAACTGAACAATTTTACATTTGTTGGTAGGGCATTAAAAAATTTTAAACCCCACCACCTAGATACATTTCTAGTCGTATTGAGCCTTGAGAATGGGATCACAAGGTTATTCACAGATCGAGTTTCATAACTATGAGACGCTGATTCATATTTATCTGAATGGGTGTGCACAAAAGTGATACATTCCAGGATGTAAATAGCTGGAATAGTAAGAATCCTTAAACTAATAAATATTTCTTTGCAGTCAGCCCTATAACTTGCACCAACTATTGCTCGCACTGCTCGTCTCTGGCAACTAAATATTAAGGAGGCCGATGGGCAATGACCCCAGCAGAGAATTGCATAAGTCGCCTTACTGAGGAATGTTGCATGAAATGCTGCAAGTACTGCAGTCTTAGACAATTTGTCAGTCAGTCTTCTTAAAAGAAATATCGAACTGTTTAAAGAATTAACTAAGCATTCACAATGTGAATTCCAGTTAAGCTTCGGGTCCACAAGAACTCCAAGGAACTTGACCTGCTGGGGGTTGTCATCAGCCATCGACAAACTCTTCAGACCAAACAGCATAGTATGCGTTTTTGACTCATTGACAGCCAACCTATTCCTACTGAACCAATCAATCACATCATGTTTTGAAGCAGCCATTTTATTTTTTAATAAATCAAGATCAACTTCACTTGACAAAACAGTCGTATCGTCTGCAAATAGGACAGTGAAGTCAAGAACGGATTTCGGGAGATCATTTATGAAGATAAGAAAGAGAATTGGCCCAAGGACTGAACCTTGAGGAACTCCATACTCAATGATCGAGAAATTAGAGAGTCCGTGATGACGAACAGCTTGAGTTCTAGAGCCAAGATACGACTCAATCAATTTTAAAGCAAATGGAGAAAAATGGTACTTTTCAAGTTTTTTAATAAGAAGTTCATGCGGCACACAATCGAACGCCTTTGCCACATCAACAAAAATTGCAGAAGAATACTTCCGGCCTTCGAAAGCATGAAGTATAAAATCACAAAATTTCAGAATTGCATCTTTAGTCGATTTAGATTTTCGGAAACCAAATTGTTCGTTTGAAAACAAATTGTTTCTTTCAAAAAAACTAGCGATTTGTGACTTCATTGCTTTTTCAATAATTTTCGAAAAAATTGGTAGCTTTGATATAGGCCGATAATTTTCAATTTCAGATCGACTACCTTTTTTAAAAAGAGGAATAACCTCCGCAATTTTAAGGGAAGCAGGGAACCTCCCGCATTCGATAGACTCATTTATAAGGTAGGTTAATGGAAATATTATTGCCAGCACGACAGACTTTACCATTCGGGTTGATATCCCAAAGACATCAAAACCATTAGTACTTTTAAGATCTTCAACAAATTTCATAACATCCTCCGGGTCAAGACACTCAAACTTGAATGGAAGCTGAACATCATCAACAATAAAGTTCAAAGGATTGCTCCCCACACTTTGAATATTTTCAACAGTTTTTTTGACGATAGAAGAGAAATATGAGTTGAATTCATCAGCTGAAAACTTGGACATTGCAGAATTTGAATCATTTACCTTATTCCTATTTTCATTTATCAGATTCCACATCATTTTAATTGGGTTTTCAGAACTGAAAATCTTAATTTCATTCATTTTTGCCTTAGCATTTTTAATAGCAGTTTTGTAACTATTCCGACAGCTTAAGTACCTGATTTCAGATGTTCTATCACCCAAAGATATGCTTTGGGATTTAAGATAATTTAGTTCATCGAGTTTACCTTTCAACTCACGATCAAACCATTTTTTATTATTACCGGTAACATGTTTAGGTGGATTTGAACCGTCAATAGTTTTCTTAGGGAAAATTTTATAACCTAGTGACGAAATGATTTCAATGAATCGAGACCACCTTAAATCAATGTCCACTTCTAATTCATAAATGAAATCCCAATCGATACCAAATAGGCAACACTCGAAACGTTCAAGATTTGCATCCGAAACAGGCCTTATTTCAACCAGTCTCGGATGAGTCACAAGCCTTGATATCGGACTATGAAGAATAACACTTTTATGGTCTGAGAAAAATACATTTTCAACAGCCACTCTACTATCTACAACATCAAAAAAATTCACAAAAACATTGTCAATACAACGACGAGATCTAGTTGGGACAGAAACCAAAGAACGGAAATTGAACGAAGCAAAAAGGCCATTGAGCCTCTGAAAGTTTGGAATATCCTCTAGAGCACATACATTAAAATCACCTAGAACAATAACTCTTTTACATTTATAAGCCATAGAGAGCGCTACCTCTAAAATCTCAAGAAAACGAGAAAGATCACCACTTGGAGATCGGTAAAGCGAAATTATCAGTACATCGTAAGCGTGAATCTGTACAGCAGCAATTTCACAATCACGTGAGACCGAAAGACTTATTAAATTATCCAAACTCACGAAACCCAAACCAGCCCTCACAAATAGTAAAACGCCCCCATGTTGTATCATAGGCTTACAGTACGATGGCCCATTCACGAAACCATCTAGTTTTATGAACTTTACCTCATCATTATCCATCCAATGCTCATTTATAGAAATAATATCAACCCTATGGTCTAAAGAATGGAGATAAGAATCTAAAAAATTCAACTTATTTCTCAACGAACACACATTTAGATGTAAGCACACGAAGTTCTCTTCAGGCTGAAGATCATACTTAATGGTGGGAAGAAGAGTGTCCGATAGTCATGAGTTTGGAGTTATAATGTTTGAAACGGAGTCCAAGGCCAGCATTGATGAAGTAGCGTTGACATATGATGAGATACATTTAAGAATTTGTTCACCAATCAACCTGGTACCATATTTGGTGTAGTGGGGTTCATAGGACTTAGCAGCAATAATTCCATCATCAAGGAAACAAGGATCGACAAATTTGACAAAATTGAACTTATTTGCCACCCATAAAAGGAATTTATTCAATTTGAAAATTGTCGTGTTCACTATGGACCATTTTGGCAAAAGATAGTTGAAGGGAGCTTTCAATAAGACAAGCTTTGAGTTGATGTTTGACTGGCAGAACTTTAGCAGTTCATGCTTAAATCGTATCAATTCGTTATAAGCTACATCCACCGATCCAGCCGAGAGCACAATATAATCAGGACGAGAAGATTCCGAAGGCAAGGAGTTGATTAACACAGATAAAGGTGCATCAGTCATCATCAGGGCTCTCACAGAAAACTTGCTGGGCAACAAAGAACGCACCTCCTCGCCCAAACCCTTCAAAAAAGAATCACCAAGAAGAAGAACATCAAATTCTTTACGCGTAGAAGATTTAGATTTAAGGTTCAAAGTAGATGACGAGGGCTCTTTGTATTTCCTCTTGTAGAAACAAACTTGAGTTGACAAGTCATTTATTAAACCATTTAAAGTCAGCCTCTCACGTTCCAGATCCTCCAACTCCATTCGAACAACTCGCAACTCACTCTGCAATTTGTCAGTGCGTTTTAATAATTCACATCGGTGAACATTAGCCTCATTTAAACTCGAAATGAAATTTTTTTCATTTCGGAGAAACATCTCATCCTGCTGCACCAAACTGGCACAAACGCTACCATACAAAGACTCCATTTTCTCAAGCTTGCCAGTTAGGAGCTCCACTTTCGAGTTATTTTCCAGTTTAGGTGAGGTTTCAATGATGATTTCATTCGGGACAGTCTGTGTGTGCGAATCAGTATAATGAATAGTGGGTGTGCCCTCAGCCTTATGCACCAAAACAGGTCCGTTGACAGATTCCATACCGGAAATCAATTTACTTTCTAAGATTCTAATCTTCTTCTTTGATTGGATAATAGTTGCCTCAAGTCTCTCTTTATCCTCCAACCAAATAGCTTCATTATTTAAATGATCATGCACTGAGGAATTCAATAATTCTCGAGACGAAATGTAAGCCCCATTTAGAGTAGAAATTTCTTGTCTACGTCCATCCAGTTCGTCCAACCTATCCCGAATTACGGAGAATAGTGATTTGAAATGCCTGATAAATAAAGAGACATTCATGTCCGCGATATTGAGTCTTAATGAGTTGGCTGTAAGGATCAGGTTCTCCTTTATTTCATCCAACTCACAGTCACCAATCTGCATTGAGTAAATACTATCCATGGCAATGCTGAACGAATCGTCACCAAGGTCTCTAGACATATCAGATCGTAGTAACTCTACTTCCAGGATTTCTTTATTGAGTCAATATGCCTCCGCAGAATACGACAAGTCCCTCAATAACAACTCGTCAGTGCGCCGAGGAGGAAGGTATCCAAGACTGATCTTCGGGACGATGGCAGTCGCACAACTGACAGATATTAGGTAATTGTCAAAAACATACAAGGATGCATGCGGGTTAGGATATCCTTAGGTCCTGGTAACGGAGAGGGGAGCAGGTACACGCGAACTCAGCGAGGGCACTGTGCGACCGCAAGGAAGACAATGAAAGGCGCGTGCGCTAACTATCTCAAGGTCGGTCCGACCGACTGCCGCAAGGCAATTTTTTGAAGACGAGCGGACCATGAGGAAGCTTCACATACGGCTACTGTGTTCTCCCTTGCTCACTTGTAATCGATCTTCGATTGACCATACTCAATAGTAGACACCCTGTAAACCATCTATACACTAGGAAAATCACATTTGTGATACTTTTTATGTGATGTTTCTATTAAAAGTAAAAAGCCAAGTAAACAACCATTTCAGGTTGGATTCTCGTCCAACTGCCATTCCTGGTGTTGTGGTCGTTATCAGCTGTCTTCCAAAGGGAAGATCAGAATTGGTTCTGATTTTGCTCATAGCTTCCGATTGCCTCACCACCCTCGGTTGTGACGAGGGGGGCCATGAGCACCAGACGCACGATCGCACGACCCGATCGGCAAGATTCGAACCCACGACCCCGCAGAAGTTGACCTGAAAATCGCCACCAAAGAACGCGCGCCACAGCACCCACGGCTACACCGTGACCTGTTGTTCCTATCGGTCCTATTTTTGGTATTATTGAGAAAGCTCTTACTCGTGGGAGTAAGTAGGTACCGTAGTACGTATCTAACAAATTAATAGGAGGAATATTCATGTAAAACTATAAATCAAAACGCAAGAAAGCTAATTTGAGTGATGTAAATAAACAACCGAAGTATAGACAAAATAATTATGTAATGGTGATATTTCACTCCAAGCCTTGTTACGTTTGTGTGGCATAAATACAAAGGAGTGGACTACAACTCCAATCTTACCTCACAACACGAGGGTCAAGTTGCCGAATCCGTCAGCGAGTCCCTAACAAAACATCATGTTCCTTCTCAGTTAAACATATTTAGGATATTCTGAACAAAAGAATCGAATCGGTACATCTCGATCGATTCATCTTCATACATTGCATTTATCAACAACCCAAGTTGAATGAAACCGAGATATTTTATACTTGATCAGCATAAAATGTGGTGATAAGGTGAACTAACTGAATTTCTTGAAGAGCGAAATGTACCTATTAGGTTGAGAGTATTGATTTTAGGTTTGTGTCTAGTGAATTCCGAACTGACAGAAGTCTGAACATCAACAAAACATCAAGTGATCGAACATACCAAGTGTGATAAAACAAACAAGTGCAAAAACACAAAGAAGGCGCCCGACACCTCAAAACTATAATAATCAGTCCGTGCAGAGGGATTGCCACTAGAATCAGGGACTGCATCATATGTAGAGGGAAAACGTGAAGATCAGAAGCACAAACATAGATGGTCACTATTGAGAAGGTGACGAATATACATAGAAGATTAGCACTTACGCCTCCACCAAGATGACCATCTCGTTGCACAGTAGGGTCGCGAAGACAGAGATCAGAGTCTGACTCAGACCGGTAAGGATCCTAGAAAAAGAAAAAAACCCTCATTAGTGGACTGGTGGTATAGCAGTAATGTATCAACTATCTATCTATATTCATTTCACTCAACTGGGAAATTTTGAGAAGTAGACTCAGCACTAGTTCTACAAACTCTCTTTTAACTCTCTTTTATTGCCTGTGTTGCGTTGTTGGTTTTCTTCTTACTAGCATCAAAATAATTACAATAGATCAACCCTAAACATAATAAATTTGCTTGTTCAATGGATAAGGCATTACCTGAAGGCCTCAGGGTAAGGGATATTATTATGATTATTCGATTCAACCTCAAAAACAAAATTAGACAAATTAAGACAAAATTAGTTCAAATCTTCGATCAATTTTACACCACTTGGCGTTATGGCTGATGGTTTGATGAAGCTGAAGTAACTGATAGATTAGTGGTGAATTATATGTTATATTATTGCTTTCTGGTGCTGTGGTGCCCATTCTGAGTGACCTACTTTTGAGACATGATTTCACCTTCCTGATCATAGCAGCATCCCCAACACTCTATGGACTTAAATAGACAACAGGACAGGGACCCTCTCAATCTAAACAGTCTAAGCACTGTGCCTGAAGCAGTGTCACATTTGGTGAGGTAGCAAAAGCCAGCCAGCATCCTGCTCCAGTCCTTGGAGAAGCCATCTGGAGAAAGGCAGCATGATGGAGGCGGTAGGAGTGAAGATCTCCCAACCCTGACTGAAAAGACTTGCTATTGCTAGTTCCAGTAGCAATAAGCCAGCATTTGATGGCAGAATCAGCACCGTTTACAGCCACAAACAATATACCTTTGCTAATACAGGGTGTCCAGCGATTCCCCGAAAACATTCCCTCAGTTTTCCAGGTTTTACAGGGTGAATTTTCGAGTTTTTCCAGGGTTCTAAATGAATTAAAATATAAATAAATGTAATCATAATTCTCAAAATTCAACTTTTTAAGGACATTTTGAAATGGAAAAGCACTAGAAATGAAAAAAACCAAGTGGGTGAGGCATAAAGTTTCTTCGTTTCCACAACCCGATTGTACAAATGATCCGATGGGCTGTAGCAAATCACAAAACATCAATCTCTAAGTACCTATCAGTCGGGGGCGTAGATTTTCATATATACTTCTACACCTCAATCTGCTTGATCCCTAAAAGATTCATCGAAATATAGCATGGAAACTGTAGATGTGACTATCAGTGAGAGGGTGATTATTTTCTTAGGGAATCATTTACAGCCCAATAAGCCCTGAGTATGTCACCGAAATCGAAGAATAACATAAAACAGTTTTGCCCATTACAAGGATTTCACGACAGACACACTTCGATTCTTGGATAAAGTCTAGAATTAAAGTTAAATTCATCGAAACTTGTAGGTTTACTCGAGAGAAACGACCACTTCAAAGGCTTGTTTTCACCTTCGATTGTTTGAAAAAGACGAGAATGAACGTAAAAATCGCCCAAACTTGTTGGTTTGCTCGAGAGAAACGACCACTTCATCGTGACTTGTTGGTTGGAAACAACGAAATAAAGTCCGTTCAAATAAATTCACCAAAAAACAGCCACTTGGGTGGGTTTGCATAAAGCCCTCATATTGGGCGCTTCCTGCGTTTTGGAAATAGCCTACATTTTGCGTAGGAGGTTACATTTTATCTGTTGTAGCTAGTTCAACAGAATAAAATATACAACCTACTTGGTCAAGCTTTCAAGTGAGAGTATTTTTCTGTACTAAAACTTTTTCCCCTCAGACTGCTGGAACTTCCCACCAAAACGTTTGGCGCTAGGGTTTTTTCCAGGGTTTTTCGGGGAAAAAATGAAATTCCCTGAGTTTTCTAGTAGAATAAAATTTCCTGAGTATTCCCGGTTTTCTAGGTCGCTGGACACCCTGTAATAACACATCCCCCATCGAAGAACTTCTGTATGTAAACTGAAATGTTCTAGTGATAAAGTGAGTAGTTGTGAGAAAATCAAGGGAACTAAAGCCACAACACATAAGAAGTGTATCTAGTTAGCAATAAAACCCTTTTGCTTCAAGATTCTTTGCAATTTGGTAACGACTACCTAACTTCTACACTTTTACAAATAAATATAAATTTCGAGTGGGGTCAAAAAATTTGAAACATCGTAGCACAAACCTGAGTCATTTGTTGTGTGGTCGTGAGAACCCTAGCAATTGGATTGCAAGAGACAGGCAGCGTCTCAAGGAGTGTAGGTCGAGCATGAGTCAGAAGTGGCTTCATGAAATTGGTGTCAAAATTACCCCATAGCTTGGCGAGCCAAGCTTTTTCCCCGCCACCACGCGGGCTAGCTCCACCGTCACCATCCTGAAAAAGTACAGAGCAAAAATGAATGTTTCGGCTTAAAACTTTACAGACAGAAGAAACGGTGGTATAGGGAACAATCATAGTTTGGAGTGATTTTCTGTTGAGTGGTGTGAGGTTGAAATGAACAATAAGGACAAAAGGAACATCAATAACCTTTCTAATGAGGGCGGAAAAAAACCTGGAAAACATCAATGTACACTGGAAAAATATAATGTTAGCAGCGACGCCAGTATTCGATATAGGTGCCACCGATGATGAATTATACAGCTTTTCGATGTATCGAATGAGCGTGAAAAGTATCGGACTAGCTGCAGATGATAGATGATGATATCGTAGTGTAACTACAGTCCCTGGATATAATTTTTGTAGGAATTTAGTTAGTTGTTATATTGAAAAAGTGGTTGTTTTTGATCTTGAAAATAAATTACACTTGTCATATTTTGTACCAATCAGTGGTTTTCTTGAACACTATTTTTGTTTTTCATTTCATGGTAGGCATGTACATACGTACCGTTACTCCTTTTCTCCTGTATCTTATTTCTATAACTAATATGATAATTATAGAGGACAGAGCATCCAAAATCGTACACCACAAGTATTATTGATGAAGTGCAATTTTTAAAAACCAGCGGGAATGAGCAGGAGTGACGAAGCTGCACTCTAGCGACCGAGCTAGTATACTATCAGAGGACAATGTTTTGCTTCCTCACTACCGAAGGTAGGGAAGCTTTGTATTCGTGAAAGAAGTGGAAAAAAAAATGTCCTCCAAAATCAAAATTTCCACTTGCTTTTTGCGTTTTACAGCTTCCCGAACAATTTTGGTTCCGTGTCTGTCTGTCGGTCTGTCTGTGGTCAATCCTTGTCCCGGGCAAAAGTATACTAATCTGTGGTCCGATTTTGATGAAATTTTCAGGGATTGTGCGGGTTAGGTCCTAGACGGTCCCCTACCAATTTCAGCACCTTCGGACCAACAGGAGCGAGTGCGCATGCGCAAACGTGAATTTCCTGGAACCGTTTTAATGAACCGATTTTGCTCAAATTTGGAGGTTAGTTAGGGACTAACTTTTAAGAGACACCCTATAAGTTTCAATCAAATTGGTCAAGCAATAGCCGCTGCGCATGCGCGAACTTTAAATTTATTGTTACAACCAAAACTCCGGAACTATTCAACCAATTTCGATGAAATTTTCAGGGATTGTGTGGGTTAGGTCCTAGACAGTGGACCGCTAAATAAAATTCTACGTTGAAAATACAAATACAATATTTTGGTATTCTATAACTCTTTGAATCATAATTTTTTCGCCAACTGATTCTATACGTCCATGTTACAATGAGTGAGGAAGCTATACTGCCCAACCAACTTGGGAGACTTTTTTTTTCTTCGCCACCTAGAGGTTGCGCTGAAAGCAGGGGGGCGATTTTTCGTCACGTTTTTCAACGTTGACTGAGCTTTCCTCCTACCTTCTTCCATGGGGAAGCCATGAGCGAAATCAATACAACAAATTCTGATCTTCCCTTTGGAAGACAGCTGATGATGTCCGCGACGCCAGGAATGGCAGTTGGACGAAAATCCAACCTGAAATGGTTGTTTACTTTACTTACTAGAATAAACACTAGTAATATCTAGAACCAATTCATGGAGTAAGTCTGGGTGAAACCTCAGTTATCATCTTCAGTTAAGTATCTTACTTTCCACATCTCCGCAATGAGCTCAAAAACCGTGGTTACACAACCTACTCACACTGTCATATAAAATTCCAATTTCAACTGAATATCTTCTCCAAAAGGTCGTCATTCTGATTCTAGTAAACCACAAAGACTCGAGACACATTGAGGCCTGGTTTAATTTTGAAATCACAATTCATTAATCAATTCTCCTCAACTTAGGTCCACTTTCACCAAACATTCAAAACGAGTTTAAACCAAACGAGGCGAGAGATAAACGACGTTCAGTAAAAATCGTCTTTCACCAGAGCGATTTACGAGATTAAACACCATCTTGGGGGGTTCGAGTTTAAACGGTCGAAAATCGGCCGAATAAACTAGGAAACCTCGTTTAACTACCAATTCAATACGGCCGCGCATTGATTTGTGAATGTTTTCGAAATGAAATTGCGAATTATTTTTGCATTTCGAATTATTTTTGACTTGTCTGACGATGACGACGACGTCCGAGTCGAATCCTGGATCAGATTCCACATTCCGAGATTATGTACGTTACTGAATTTCCGCCTTTCCAAGCCCCGAGTCGTCCAAGTGCTCGACTAGATTGACACTCGCCTCGAGTTCCCGTCATAAAGATAAGTTCAACAGGTTAATTTAAAATGAATAATGGTTTTTTCAATAACATAATAGTGCAACCTACATTCCTTGGTTGTTTCTATTCGGATTAATTATACAAATTGACCATCATAAAAGACCAGTTCGACCAAAATGCATTTTTATTGAGGTGAAATCGGGGGCCCTCATCTTCGAGTTTACATCCATCGGTAATCATTCAAATTATCGAAGTAAATTCCTACCGTTCAGAACAAGGCGGCGGTCACTGTGTTTCACTAGGATACATCAAGGAAGGTACTTGAGTCTGGAGAAATACTGGAGTTATTGCGCTCGTTGTGGCTCAAAGTGATGATGTGTAATAACTCAATAGGTAGGTGATGAAAATATTCAGCAAAATAAAACGAAGGGAACCGGAAAACTCGAAACAAACCGCAGGAATCAGCAAATAATAAAAACAAGGAATTCGAAAAACTGACACTGATAAAGATAAACAAGGCGGGAATCTGCTGATAGCAAGTGGGGGAGTGGTTGTTGTTCAACGTTTCTATTGCCCAAATACGTCATAATGTCCAACTTTCATTCGTTTCGCTCAACATTTCAAGTTTAGACAAACTCGATTGTCTTAAACAACGTTTAACGATGATTTGGGTTGGTGAAAGACGCTCGCCATCTTGCCTGGTTTATTCCTTCAGATTAACTATTAATGCATTTAGCTAAGCAAGTTTAGAACAACTTTTGGTGAAAGCGGGCCTTACACAGTTATTCTAAAACTGAAATCTTAAATAGGTAGATGCACATCACTTGAACGTTGAAAATATTTATTACTAAATAAAATCAGTAGCACCCTACTTACATAACTTACATGACTAGAGTACGGCAGCGCTTCTGTTTCTTCCTCAACTCCAACTCTGAAAGCATTCAACGTTCTATCAGAAATATAATATACAAACTAATATCATGCAGCTTCAACACTTATTCCTTCAAATCTACTTCAAGTTAACGTTATCACGGTAATTGGGTAGGTGTGATAAACCCAGTGATGTATTTCTTATCATAAAATCAGTATGTACTAAAAGTACTGTGAATGACAGAAGATCTTCATTACTGCCAGTTGAATGCAGTCACTTACGGTATCCGGAAAATAGAAAGCAGTTGCATAGTAGAGCCCCCTTGTATGATGACTGTGAAAATTACAATCAGAGAAGTTGTCGTCAACATTGCTTGCCGCGCCTCAGAAATTGTATTCCTAATTGCTAGAGCGAATGACATTGCGCCCCGCAAACCTAAAAAAACACAAAAAGAACAATTCATTACATAACATTCATTTAGGTCACGTAGAAACTAGGTAAGTACTTTCTCAGTAGAATGATAAGAAAAGGGAGTAATAATAACGGTCTGACCATAAACGTCCTCATAAATCAATGTACCCATTCTTTCATGATGATGGGGGATTCTCATGACTTGTTTTGACTCAACTTTTTAAAAGGTTTAACCCGTTTGTAACAAAAATGGGTCTCATTGATCGAGTTTTGTCATTCTTATCTAGTAGCCGGACTTTTCAAAATTGAACGTTTCAAATCCCTTCCAGACCATCTACTCTTTGCAGAACTTGGCGAAGCCAACAAAACTAAGTTTGCGTGAATTCTGCAACACAAACTTACACTCGGAAATCTGCTGGTTACTGAAACCTTGCCCAACGTGAAGAGGGTTGACATGAATCATAGTTCTTGAAGACTGTTTAGCCAAGTGAGTAATTTCCATGCACGCTAACTAATCGATGCTGAATATTCAAAACAGAAATCACACCACACTCCGACGTCAGTTTGTGGAAATCTTAAACCAACTTTTTGACTCGTCGATGATCTAGATGGTTTATGGCGGAAATGAAAATGAGACAAATTTTCAAATTTTACACACCACAAAAGAGAAATGTTGACCTCATAAGCGACGTTTTGTAACAAATGAGAATATGAGAGTCTAGCCCCCAACTATCCTTGTCGGGTTTCAGCGCTACCTCCCGCCACTTCAATAAACTACTATTCCTGATTATCATAACTACCATTCTAATGCCCACTTTCACCAAAAATTCGAAACGAGTTTAAACCAAGAGTGCCAAGAGATAATCGACGTTTAGCAATAAACGTCTTTCACCAGAGCAATTTACGAGTTTAAACTCCATCCTGAGGGTTTAAATGGTCAAAAGTTGGCCGAATAAACTCGGTATGCTCGTTTAACTACAAATTCAATATGGCCGCGCAGTGAACATTTTTTTCATTGTCGTGGGATTATTTGTGTGTTCTCGGAAGTGTTTTGTGTTTGGAAATGGATATGCCATTACAAATAATTTGTGACTCGTCTGACGACGACGATGACGTCCCCGGGAGACATCTGAGGAGAATCCTTCAATACGTTCCACACTACCAAGCCCACAGTCATCAATGTCCTAAATTTGATTGATACTCGGCTAGAGTTCCCGACAAAATACCTTGTTAACTGGGAACAGGTCAAACAGAAGAAAGGTCGTCCTTAACTTACGGTCGTCCTTTATTAATACGAATTATTAACTAATATAAAATTAAAAGAACCGATATTGTATCTGAAGTAGGTGATTGGCAATAAAGAAATTGAAATGACTCGCGACGAACTCGTATCACTGAACATCACTGATGAAGGCGAGAATCTACTGATAGCAAGCGTGGGAGTGGTTGTTGTTCAACGCTTCAATTGCCCCAAATGCGTCATAATGTCCAACTTTCGTTCATTTCACTTGACATTTGAAGGTTAGCTAAGCTCAATTATCTCAATTGCTGTTTAACTTTGATTTGGGTTGGTGAAAGACGCTCGCTATCTTGCTAGGTTCATTCCTTCAGATTAACAATCAAGGCGTTTAGTTAAACGCGATTTGAACAACTTTAGGTGAAAGTGGGCCTAATGATTGTTGTCTCATAATCGTTTTCGTTTCTCTTTGTTTTCTCTCTGATAAGTCATGGTCGTAAAAATGATCCCATGTGTCGTTTTATGTTGTGAAACGTGCCCTGTCATTCAATTTCAAAGCTGACCTCCAAAATCGTCACTGGTTCACATTATAGAAATATGAGAAACGAAAACGATTATGAGACAACAATCTTTAGAATGGTAGTTATGGTAATCAGGAACAGTAGTTTGTTGAAATGGCGGGAGATAGCACTGGAACCCAACAAGGATTTTTGGGGGCTAGAATCTCATAATGAGAATACCGTATTACGATGAGGGTTTGATGCCTGGATAGGTTTTCAGGAATGTAGCTGAGATAGAATTATCAAGGGTGTTTCTATTGAGAAAGATAAATACCCAAATCTTCGAATAGTCATTGGGGTATTCCAATGGATCGGAATTTTATTCAAGGATTTTTATTAGGACACAGGTTAATTGGAAGCAAGCACAATTAGACTAGAAAGTTTCTCACCGGCGAAAAACAGCATATGCTGAAAATTGGAAGATATCTTTGGATCTCTCCCAAGGTTCAAGATGAATGTCAGTGGGTATATATTGGCTGCCCTGCTCAACGAAGCGCAGATCTGATATTTTAGTTAAGGCGTTTGTTGTTTATTTGTTCCTGTGTGTGGAAGTATTTTCTTGTTTAATTGTAAATACAATGAATACAGTCATTGTATTCAAGAGACCACTCGCACTTCGAACGTAGAATCGAAGTAAGTGTAGCCTGTATTTTGATTTGACGAACACAATTCATCATAAACAATATAGAGAAAACTGTGAATGATTTCAAGGATACGAATCCGGCAGTGATGAATCCTGCGTCAAATCGATGCTTAGGAAAAGTGAACATAGAAACCCCGATGTAGGAAAATATGAAGTTCTCTGCGAGGAAGTTTAGAAGCTCAAAAAGATGTTTGGTGCGCTTGCGAGAGTCTCTGGACAGATTATTGTACGTGTAGTGGGCTTGAAAGATTCCGCAAAACAGAACTGACACAACACCTGGAATACACAACGAAATCATCATAATTTGAAACATAGTTAGGTACGTCGAAGTTTACATGATGAGCTGTTTCTCAACTTACCAGTTAAATTCGTTGCCTCGGCGATGAGAAAAGTCGAATAGGACATGAGAAAGAATAAGGCAGACTCCATGAGCGGAAAATCCTTGATGCGAGTAAACTTGGTCAAGTAAGCTTAATTAAGGAAAAATAGAGTTGTACCAACAAGTGCCAGCTGGCTAAACTGATGTAGGTAACATAGAAAAAATCCACTAGGTAAATGTTATGCAACCAAAATGGAGCGTGCCCATGATATTTCCTATATTTTTTACGACTAAATATTTGGAACATTTGAAAATAAGGAGGGAAACATTAAAATAAACTAGATTTCTGATTGGCCGAAGCTCATCGTTGAGGCTAATGCTGGAATCATCCAAACGGTAAAGTAGGGTTTTCAGAGTGTATTTTGAAATGACATGAGAAATTAACCACCAAAATTTCAAACTATCTAATGGGGTATTTCGGTGGGTCGGAAATTCAGGTTTTTGACCTCAAATTTGGATTCAGCACCCTTGAAAACCTATATACTACAACTTTAAGCCCAATGATACTATAACATATGGTAGAAAAATTAATTAAAGAGATCACACGTTTGAAAAAGGCGGGCCGCTATAAATGCACACACACTAGGCAAGGACTACGCCGCTCGCGTGTGTGAGTACTATTTTGTAGTATCCAAGAGGTCTTTCAAGGGTTTCCGTGCATGGATACTTTTTTCAAAGACAGTTGGCTAGCTACGTCACGATTGGCTAGCTACGTCACACTATTCAAATCTTCAACTTTCCTTAGCTTCTCTGATTCTTTAAAAACATTTTCTCGACGAACAGACCCGATTACCGTTATTCCTGAGCTATACTCTTTTGAAAAAATAAATAAAAAAAATTGACCGAAATACCCCATTTATGAAAATAAGTTTTTACACCCGAGAATCGTTTTGATCGCGATAAGATGTGATAACAAGTCAAAGCTTCTTAAATGATGTAATTTATGGGATTTTTCAATTTGTATTTCTCTTGCGCACACCCCAATCATCATCACAGACATCCGTAGTTCAGAGTAGATAAGATCCGAACGTAATTACGAGTGGAGTTAGTTCAGAGGGGAAATGGACAGAAAAAAATCAGAAAGAAGAATCAGACGTTCATTAACCATCAATGATTCACATTCTTTTATGTGATTCATGAATTCCTCCGTACTAAGAAATTATCCTCCAGACTGGCCTTGGTCAAGGGTTATCTGCAAAGCGAATTGAGTCTTTCGCCCAATGAATCAATCTGCTTTCAGTTTGAATTAACTTTTTAACATGAATGAAAAAAATATTAACTCAATTAAAGTTATCCGTGTATTTCTTTAATTTGATAGTTGAGGTCGAATCCTATTTAATAATGGTTTCTGGGGAGCTGTGCTAATGAGTTAATTTTTAATTAACTGGGTAAGTATGAAAGAGAGAGAATAACATTGATTGAACTTCATAGGATTGATTTATTGATTCTATTGAAATCATTACTGCATAGAAGTGTGATTTCATTAGCTAGTTGATGTTGATAACATTTCGGGTGTTCTTTAGTATAAGCCCCCATTTTCAAATATGTACTACTCCGTTATTATTCATCGTAAAAAAGTAACTATCGCATTTTATAGGTTTAAAGGTTGTTAAAGGTTTTCTAGTTTTCGTAAAAAATTGAATAGGAAAAAAAATTGTACCAAATGGTGCGTAAACCTAATATCTACGTAATAAATGGTCACAAATTCGATCATTCAGTCTTTGGAGTGACTGTTTGATATAAATTTGTGCAGGTTGGAATACACTAGCACTTTCAGAAGCTATGAGAGACTATGTTGAAGGATAGGGCTGCATGATGTAACCCGCTATCAAGGAGTTCAATCTTGTGAGGAGAGTTGTGGGAGCATTTCAAAATTACATGCTGGATTGTTTCCATGCCAATCACATGATCTTAATCACTTATGTACCTATAAGAATTATCACACCATCATGATCGTAATCGTAGTTACTGAATCGTGTGATAGTAAACATGCAGGTAATCATAATCTTACAATCAATTGAATGAAATGACTCATAACTCCAATTGATAGAAGATTTAGAAAAATCACACGAGCACTTCCAAGTACGCAGGTAATTGTGATTAAAAACTTGATTATTTTTGCTTCAGAGTCTACCAAGGTAGCGGAAGCTTTGTTTTCACTTTTCAAGGTTGAAAAAAAGTTCTCAAAATTTCCACTCGCGTTTTACATTTCAGACCTTCCTGAACACTTTTGGTTCCGTGTCTGTCTGTTGTCATGGAATCCTTGCCACAGCCATAACTTCTACAAAAAATGAATGAAATTTTCAGTGTACGTGCGGGTTGGCGTGTAGATGGTCTCCTAAGAGGGTAGCGCAAGGTAAGATTGATGCTTTGAGATCAACTACTATGCATCGGATCATCTATAAAATCGGGTTATGGATACGAGGAAGCTATGTGCCACACCCACTTCGCAGACATTTTTTCCACTACTACAAGTACATTTCTCCTACATTTTGTGAATGAGGTACATGATTACGATTTTTGATCAAGTTCAAACCGCCGGAAGAGATCTCAATTTGGTGTCATGGAACGATTTTATTTTATTTTTTATTTTTTTACTTTGAATTTGTCGCATTTTTTTAGGACGTCCCACAGTAAGACTTGGGCGTCCTTATGCGATCGATCTGGGGTGAAGGAGGACAACACTCAACAGGAAAAAAAAAAATAACCACACAGTAATCCGTTTTAGACCATTCTGAATCCAAATCCGCGAAAAAAAACCATACGTGTATGTCTGTGTGTGTGTATGTGTGTGTGTAACAAAATCTTGTGTACTCTGCCCAGGCCTTAGTTCTCAACCGATTTTCCTGGTTCTTTTTTTGATTGACGCGGAAAACTATCTAGTTGAGCACTACGTCGCCGGAATTTCGAATTTTGCCTTTTAAGGAGGGGAAAGGGGGGGTTAATGCTCAAAAAACGTGTGTTTTTGGGCATAATCTTGTGTACTCTGCCCAGGCCTTAGTTCTCAACCGATTTTCGTGGTTCTTTTTTTCTTCGACGCGGAAAACTATCTAGTTGTGCACTACGGCGCCGGAATTTTGAATTTCGCCTTTTAAGGGGGGGAAAGGGGGGGTTAATGCTTAAAAAACGTACGTTTGCGGGCATAATCTTATAAACTCTGCCCAGGCCTCAATTTCCAACCGATTTGTGTGTTTCTTTTTTTGTTTGACTAAAATAACTTGCGAATTGTACATGATTTCACCAGAGTACCAAAATTTGCAAGAGGAGGGGGTGAGTGGGGGGATAATATTCACAAAATATCCAATTTTTCAATATTTCGGTTCCTTTACTGCTTACTAATTGTATCCAAGCTTTGAAATTGAGGAAAAATTCTCATTATACCTCAGGATTTGCATAAATTACTTTCTGTACCACCATGGAAATAAAAGTGGTGCCACCATGGTGCCAGGGCACCATAAACCTCATATTTCTTGGGTTTTTTGGTGTTTCACCTTGAATACGGATGTGAACTTCGACGGACTGCCTACTAAACCTAATAGATGAAAGTTCAATGTTACGACGTATTTCCGCTTTGGTGCCAGACTGGCACTATTGGTGTTGGTGGGGGGGTGAACTCGAATTCGCATGTTGGGTGTCGTAGATCATGGATTTTAAAATGCTCTTCAGATTCGAGGCTCCCATGCCGCTACAAGTGTTATGGTTTATAATGGTGGGGGGTGGGTGTCACTATTTCTTCCCTAAAGTAATAGATAAATTACATCGAGAGAAACAGTCTTATCACTTAACAACTGGTTAAACTGATCCAATACTTATCCAATGGGACGTCCCCTGGAATGCATGCATTACTAAACAATATGTTTTATTCTGGTACCAATCTGCTCTGTTTCAAACGGATTTCATATTCGTATTTTGATAAATCCTATTATTTGATTGTGGTAATATAATTATAAGTGATGTTAGTTTCCACACCGCCAAACCGAATGAGTATCGAAATTATAAAAGATTCGGCCAATTTTTTACTCAAATTCAAAAAGGATATCATCGCAGTCATGCATCCCATTCCAGCTCCAATGGCGAGAGACAGCGAGAAGATGCTGACGAAACCTCCAACTGCGCTAAGAAAAGCATCGAACTCAAAAGTGCCTCCTTGCCTTGAGTGGATTTCGTAGTTTTGGATTGCTCTGAAAATGTAGATCAACTAATATTAATGGGTAGGTTAATTAATTCACCATTTGAGGCTTAAGGAATATATTCTGTTTTTACTTCATTACTGACAAGGCCGTTTAGTGATCAAATCGTCAAAGCCTTCATTCAATTAAAAAATTGTGAAATTTCAGATTTTTATATAATTTGTTTTATTGGGGTCTTATTCTACATTTCAAGATTGCATGATACATATTTTAATTAATCATAAAAAATGCAAAACATTTAGCATACTTAATGCCGGCAGCAGTAGTGGGACAACTAAAACAACTAGATTGGTGAACAGGAGTCGTACAAGTTTTCGCTAAAAAAAACAAAACTAGAGATAATGGTTGAAAAACGTTAGTAGTGGCCCGAGGAAATGTCGTTTGAATAGTAACTCCAATTTTGTGAAATGCCCGCTCAATAGGCGTGACAAGTGAAGAAACGGTGACTAATGACTTTGAAGCGTTAAAAACATCCAATCCACTTAATGAGTGGAATCAAAAATAAAAACGTACTTGAAGATCAAACACTGGAATCAGTTTTTGCGCCATTGGTGGAGACTTCCTGTAATATTCAATGCTACTGTGAGCCTAGTGCTCCTTATCGGGAAATATCGGACCGAAAATCTCAAGTACTACAGATCTCTAGGATTTGTTGATCCCAAATCCAGACCTTAGCTGATTGGTGAATGACTCAAAGATGACAACATACTTTTAGCAAAATCCTAACAACTACACAAAGGTTTATTATTTTTCTTAATAGATCACTCGTCTACAAAGAACACGGCTTTGCCATTGAACAACCAAACAACATGAAGAAAAACATCGATCGCATTTCGGTCAGCTAAAATTTGAACGGAGATTACGCCTATTTTGCGATTCACACTCGTGTTTCTGATTTATCGTACGTCCAAACTTCAAATTCTCGTAGTGAGCGAACGGTTTGTCCTACAAGACCGCGTGGTCTCTAAAAATTCAATACTATTTTAAATTGATGGAAAACAACACATTAACATCAACATTTTTTGAGTTAGGGCGTTTCCAACCCTTAGAAGTGACTTACATCAACCAAAATCTTCGGGGCACAACTAGACCCCAAATGAAGCCTACATACCAAATTTCATCAAAATCGGTCAATGCTAACTGAGGAAAGTCCCGCGAACGGCGTACGGCCGGCCAAATTTTGGTTTATTATTTTAAAGAATGAACCTTTGGAATTGACCAAGAAAATTTTTTTTCAACACCCCCTCAAAATTTGTTTGTTTACGTTTCAAGTTACGTAGAATCCAAAAATCTAATAAAATTTGGCCGTCCATCCGCCGTACGCGGCACTTTCCCCACTTAGCATTGACCGATTTTGATGAAATTTGGTATGTAGACTCCATTTGGGGTCTAGTTGTGCCCCGAAGATTTTGGTTGATGTAGGTCACTTCTAAGGGTTGAAAAATAAGGTTTGAAATTTTGAAAACGCCCTAACTCAAAAAACATTGATATAAAGGTATTGTTTTTCCTTCAATTTAAGATTCTATAGAATTTTTCGAATTTTTTGAGACCACCCGGAGCTCTGTAGGACAAACCGTTCGCTCACTACGAGAATTTAAAGTTTGAACGTACGATGAATCAGAAACACGAGTGTGAATTGCAAAAGAGGCCTAATCTCCGTTCAAATGTTAACTGACCGAATATGATTGATGTTTTTCTTCATGTTGGATGGTTGGTGGCTTTGCAGACGAGTGATCTATATAGAAAAATAATAAACCATTGTGTAATAATCTGCAGCGTTTTTATTCGATTTTTGGATTCTACGTACCTTGAAACATAAACCAACAAATTTGGGGGGGGGGGGGGGGGGGGTAAAAAAAATTTCTTGGTCGATTCCAACGGTTCATTATTGAAAATAATAAACCAAAAGGTGCAAAACTTGGATAGTACCAAGATGTAAGTTTTCCTGATAAAAAGTTTTGTAGTGTAGTAATTTTACACTATGAAAGAATGAATTTTAGAATGTCAAAAACATTTTAGAGAGTGAACTAGTTTCATGCAAAGTGTAAAATTACCGCACGACAAAAAAAAATTATACCAGGAAAACCTACAATCTGGGTTGCTTGGATCAGCCAGAAATCAAATTGAAAATTCAGCTGGACGGACACTCCCGTACGTCGTTGACCACACCGAGCCCAAAAGCACCTCGGGAGGCCTACAATGACGAATAGGCGAAAAACTAACGAAAATTCATTGGTGGGTCTCACAGATACCGGCGCGACCTTCGGAGTGTTGGAACATTTATTGTGGGATACAAAGGCCTCCATAAAAACACCAATTGATCATTAAAAACTGAATAATATCGAGTTGTCCTACTATTGGTGCCACGAAGATATTTCGAGTACTCGATTTAGAGATGAGTGAGCCTTTTCTGGATACCTACCCGCTGAGAACGATGGCCACCGCATCGTTGAGGACGCTCTCGCCGAAGACAAGCGAGTACAGCGTGACGTCGACGCGAAGGTCGTTGAAAATGGCCAGAATCGTGACGGGGTCTGTCGGGGATATCAGAGCCCCGAAGTAGAGCGTGTCCAGGAAGGAGTAACGCAGAGAAGATACCCACGGCAGAACCGTGTACATCAGAACCCTGTGAAACGGCGATTACAATATTAGCACTATCAGAATAAAAAAGCAAACTTCTAATTTAGTCGTGAAATGGAACAACCAGAGATAACCACTATCAGTAGGAATACAGGGGGGCATAACCTGCTCACGGCTATCTCACTAAGAGGGTCTGAGCTCAAGACCAAAATCTGCCATTCAACTGATCGGATAAAGTTGTAGTCATTATACAGGGTGGCTGAAAACGGACGCCCACTTTTTAAAATGCCGCCAAATTTTTAATTTTGGAGATACCAGGTTGAAATAAATACCAAAATGTTCGTTAGGATTGGAAGTTTATTGTACAGTAAGAAAAAATCAGTTATGGAATGTTGTGCTAAGTAGATGACGCCCTTGCTGATTAATGCACTGTTCAAGCCTTTCGGCGAAGTTGCTCATGACGTTATCCAACATTTCCATCGGGATGGCGGCACTTTCACGTGTGATCACATCTTTGAGGTCTTGAAGAGTTCGTGGTTTATCCACATAAACCTTGGACTTCAGGTAGCCCCATAAAAAGAAATCACAGGGAGTGAGATCGGGCGAGCGCGGAGGCCATGGAATGTCACCGTGTCGCGAAATCAACTTTCCGGGAAATGTTTGGCGGACAATATCCTTGGAAATTCTCGCCGTGTGTGCAGTTGCCAATAAACCATGAACTCTTCAAGACCTCAAAGATGTGATCAGACGTGAATTTGCCGCCATCCCGATGGAAATGTTGGATAACGTCATGAGCAACTTCGCCGAAAGGCTTGAACAGTGCATTAATCAGAAAGGGCGTCATCTACTTAGCACAATATTCCATAACTGATTTTTTTCTTACTGTACAATAAACTTCCAATCCTAACGAACATTTTGGAATTTATTTCAACCTGATATCTCCAAAATTAAAAATTTGGCGTCATTTTAAAAAGTGGGCGTCTGTTTTCACCCACCCTGTAGTAATTTAATTTCTCTCAACTACAAAGGTCTCTGAAAAAAAAATTACCAAAAAGTCATCAAATATTACAATTGTTGCTACCAACACACGTTTTAAAACTTTCCTGAACGTGTCACATGAAGTTTACAGCACGAAATTTTGCACGCTTGAGTTATTTACTAGAATAATAATGAATGAATTGAAAAATTTGAGGAGTGTTCATGAGATGAAGCTTATGAATGACCGGAAAAAAATCTGACTGGCGAAATTAAGTGAGGCGAGTGATAAATCATCTTCTAACTGCCATCTCAGGAGAGCCCAAATGTGTCTTTAGATGAGACGGATTGCATACGTACCTAATCAATTTGAATGGGTGTCCGAGTTACTATTTTTCTTAATATTAAAAGAGCGCCGAGAAAAAGGATGACGTTAGCAAGGTCCTAATGAAGTCAGCAGGACCTTCCCCATTCAGACACCCACCTTCAATTGACTCCGAACGGTTTGACAATTGAATACTGACGTCTAGGCTGTTCAATTTCCAAAGTTTTTTTCTTCAGTATGACATGTTCTTCACGCCACACTCTCGTGACCACAAACGCCCTTGACTCGACTGTTATGCAATATTACCTACGTGAATCATACGCTCCTCGGCGCTTCATTTAAACACTTTTGGCATTACCTGTATAACAACCGACCACTGTAGAATGAATGACGTAGCGACAATAACTGACGCATTAAGACAAAGGCCGACTAAAAGTTACCACGAGCTCCTCCGACTCGACCGTTATGTCCGGAATACAAGGACACTCAAGTGCGCACCATTTCATGCTATTGTACAAGATGACCGGTGATACGAAGTCAAAACGCTAGGAGAAGTTCATGTGTGAAAGAGAAACGCAGAATTTGTGTTTTTTTGTGTGGGGGAAAAACGAGCTTTTTTCGACTAAAACTAACCAAATCTCCTCAACTACCTATGGGTCCTACAGCAAATTCAAAAAACCGTTGAATTATGGTTATAATGTATTACTGAATTACATTAAATTTCCTGTTTTGCGTATTTTATGCTAGTTCTCCGTCTTTGGGATCGCGGTAAAGTGAATTAAACGTTGAAGAACTGAATTGATCCATCATGCATTTTGGTCTGTTGCCACGTCTGAATGGGGTATTTCAGTCAATTTTTTTTTTTTCAAAAGAGTATGGCTGAGGAATAACGGTAATTCGTCGAGAAAATGTTTTTAAAAAATCAGAGAAGCTAAGGAAAGTTGAAGATTTGAATGGTGTGACGTAGCTAGCCAACTCTTTGAAAAAAGTATCCAAGCACAGAGAAGAGATGAAACCCCTGGAGAATCTTGGATACTACAAACTGCGTAGTGTGGGTGCATTTATGGCGGCCCGCCTTTTTTTCAAACGTGTGATCTCTTTAATTAATTTTTCTACCACATGTTATAGTATCATTTGGCTTAAAGTTGGAGTCAATTGGTTTTCAAGGGTGCTGAATCCAAATTTGAGGTCAAAAACCTGAATTTCCGACCCACTGAAATACCCAATTTGGATGGCGGAAGACAGATAGCACTGAGATCCGTCGGACGATCGATCTCGATTTCTTTTCGCCTGAGGGCAAGTTTCCGCCACCAATTGCTATTTCACTTTGACATTCGAAGGTATCATTACAAAATAATACGAAAAATGTACAAGTCCGAGGTCTGAGGTAGAACACAAATTACCTATCTCATTGAATTCGGTCGTTTGTCATCTACACGTCACACAAGGGAAAAAGCTGACAAGACTGGAATGCAAGATTACTCATTTTAAATATAGTTATATAATACTTTTTCGTATGTTTTGGGTAATAATCTATTTTGTCCTTCTTAGACTTAGACGGTGAAAGTTAGCATCCACTCGAATGACAGTTCCGAATGACACTGTAACTCTCTAATGAAAACTGGGGGTTCCCATTAGAAACATTGTTATGCGCACATGGTAAAATAAAAATGTCTCATCCTATAAATTATAAACACCCTGTACATACGGTTTTGAACAAGGACTGATTACAGATCGACAGATCGACAGACACAGCATCTCTGATATGCAAAATGCGAGATTTTGAGTCAGGAGAGCACAGGTTGGCCTTCAGTGCCAACACAGAGCTCCCTTTATTTCACAATGAAAAAGAATAAGATATTGTATTTACAACTTTTCGGACGAATCTCGTCCCCAACGAGTAAAAATAGCACCTCTCTGTAGCGAGATAAGAGGCCATACGGTTTTTGAATGAACAAAGAGACTCAAGATGACTAAGCCTTCTCAATGAAATACTAAATATCAACGGAAATCGTCTTACCCAACGACAAAGGCGGATATAGTGGTTCCGAGAACTGCATACGTCAAAATGGCCCCTAGATTACGGAAGAAGTATTTCTGGAAAAACAATAAGAATATTTTCGTTAGTAACTTAACAATAGTAACTCAGACCAATTATCATTTTATAACACCTTATTGGTAAATTACAACTTTTAAACTACCCCCATCTCCTCTCAAAAAAAGCACTCAAGTGTGAAAAGATCTTCTTCTTCGAGTGCATAACCCTGACAAAGCATTAGCGATAATAATCCTAACGGCTGCTTTCCGAAATAACGACAGTCGTTTCTCCAAACCACTGGCGCAGATTGCAAGCCGAGATATTCGCCTTTGCTCACCTTGTCCCGTATGGATTCAGAATCGGAACGATAGGAGATCGATCCCTGGTTGAGGGAAGTTGATTTTTGATGATTCAACAATGTGGCGCAGTCGTACTGGACCCGAATGGTCTCCTCAGCATTTCTCAGAGAAACAATAATTCATTAAGATTAGGTGATAAAAACTACTTCCTCCCAAGACACGAGTCGAGCCACCACCTATTCGGACAAACGTTGAGGTCAGCAGATCCCCCGCCCCATCAATAAGGAACAATAATGAAAGAAATCTGAAGCCAGTCAAAAATACGCATTCTCACTGGGTTGTAAAACGCCGGCCAAAGCAGCCTCCCTGACTAGGTAACGGAGTAAGTAAGATTTCCAAATGGGGGGGAGATATTGTGATCAGCGACCTCTTCGCTTTTCTGTCCATTCGCTTCCTTATCTCAAGTGGTAGGAGCTCCGATTCAGAATTGGAACTATAGGAGATCGATCCCCGGTCGAGGGAAGTTAATTTTTGATGATTCAACACCTCTTTATAAACAGAATCGTCACCCAAGGTAGTCACCACTCTCTGCTCTGACCATGTCTTGGTTATACTCTCTAAAATTTTGCCTCTCTTTCAAAAAGCCCTTAAAAACATTTATAAAAGGGTGTTGCTGTTGTTCTTCTTCAGAGAACGTACTTGCTCCCATAAATTGGCGAAGCTGTTGAATCCCTTAAGGAATCGTAGGTACTTGCTTCCAATAAATTTTACTATGGTGTAGCTGTTGCCCTCCTTCAGAAAACTTTTTTAGCTCCTACTAAAAAATATAGCTGTTCTCCCCTTCAGAGAGGTACTTAGTCCCGACGTAGTGTAGCTGTTCCCCAAGCTATGGAAGCACTTGCTCCCACATCTTAGGGACATTCCCTTCAGGAATGGTAAAGGTAGAAAAACCAAGCCTTGCATATATTGCAAATAGTAGCTTTGAAATCACGTAGCATTAAATTCTCAACATTTTCGTTTACTCTTAAAATAATTAATTGTAGTTTTCAAACTCAAAAAACTCATAACAACCACCAATGCCAGTTTTGAGGAATCGGAGGTACCTACCTAGTACGTATTATGTAGCTTTTCTAATCCAACATTCAACAAACAAAGGAACTCAACATTTCCAAGAAGAATTTTACATATTCTCAATTGAATTCAGCATTTCCCCAACCGATGTCATAATTTTCCAAATAAATTAACTTGAAAATTACACAAAACTAGCAACCAAGCACAACCTTCAGGCTGAGATAATTGTGCAACAAACTTCAATAATGATCGTAATCATAAACTGATGTGATTGACAGCTGGTAGACTGTTCATTCAATCACGAATGAAAGGAGAGGAAACGAAAGAGAGCTTTCAGAAAATCGGAACATAGCCTACATTTTAATCCGGAATTTGTTGATCGTTTGGTAAGTACTTCAGTAAGTAGTGAACTGACCTTCCTATTTTAGGCAATATCGTGAGGCTAGCTTTTTATTTGTGAATAAATTACGAGCAACTTACAGACGAAAGTTGATTGTTGAGCAATTGTAATAAGTCAATTTTTATAAAACATTTCAATTGCTCTACATTGAAATAAGTATGGGAATTCCACGAATTGAGGGTTCATAAAATCCCAATACTTGGAGCCATTGTTAAAAATGGATTTTATGAGAGTTTTTGACGTCTGGTTCATTGTTTATGTTCATTATCTTGTGGAACTCGTGTCGTTTCGTCCCAATAAACGAACGACGTATGAGTAGTAAAATAGCGACAGTTGTTCAATGATAATTATTTTAAGTTCTATTCGATCGGAACAACCAACGACCAAGGAGTTTTAAGTGTTCTAGTTCCTATATCATTTCTCTCTATCGCTTAATTCAATAATCGTTTTGGGTTGGTTTTTCCACCAACTTTTGACAACAGTGATATCTCCGTCTATTGAGAGAAATATTGAATAGAAACGTTGGTGAAAAGAACCTTTAGGCGCAGATAGGATTTTGGTGACGTAAAATTTCTGAGCATTGACCTACCACTTGGTTTCGGTCACTTACAGTAGAGGTTAAAACATGTAAATTACAACTCAAGAGGAGGTTAAACATTTTAAATTATAACTCAATCACGCTCTGAATCAATTATCACATTGAATCAACTCACCCTTTTCAAAGAATATCCTGCGTGGAAGATGATGGGTGGAAGAATGATGTTGAAGAAAATCTCAGGGTCGAATGTAGCCTGCAAAACGAAATAAAGGAATGAGATCAATAAAATGCGGGAGCACTGTAGGCTTTACCAGATTCCATAGAAGCTCGTCACACTGTAATGTCACACAATGGGCTCAACAGGCCTGCAGCTTAGGATGCGTCAACATAGTTTCAGCAATACTCACACAAAATTTGTTGAGTCATGCTATCCTAACTGTATAATTATAGAGAGATTATAGCCTCTTATGAATTGCCATGGAGTCGACGTTCTCATGGATACTATGGTTTCAGTAATTCAGTAATGGGTGCCATTGAAGGGGCCTGAGAACTCCATGCATATGGGGAAGACGTTCAGCTGGGACCAAAATCGCTGTACACGTCCCTGTGGCCTTAGCATCAATGTAGTCTCGTCTGCCTTATATTTATTTGTTGTCTCCCACGGGGCTCAGCACTGCACCACCCAGATAACGATATCATTAGCTCCCAACAAGGTTTGCTAAATCACTCCATGCAGTGCGTAACAGTGTTTGTAAGCATCATCAAAGTCTTGTTCTATCTTTATGTTCTCTCAGGCCCCTTCATTATCACCAGTAACTGGCGTGAAGAAAAACAAAAAAAAAAAAAACAGAAAATACCTGTACCGTACCATTGTTCCACAATTTCTTCAGTACTTTGAATGGCCCATGATTGGTAAATTCTAATAGGTGCATAACACTTACCTACCACAGCAATCCATTGTTTTGAATAATACAGACCTCAATGGAATGGCAAATGAGCACCCATCTATACTGTGCGCACATTTTATGGCAAAATGGTGCAAAAATTAATTCATACGGTGTTATATACACAGAGACACCTAGCATCCAGCCTTTCTGGTGCAGTGAAAAGTCGGAATAGCAAGATACAAGCCTCTCAAGTTGAGAGACTCAGCACAGTACACCATAGGCACCCAAATACAGCGAAAGGAAACCAAAACCCCTGACAAAAGCATGACCTTCAGGAAACAGCGTAACACGAAGAAGCCCAGTTCGAAACACACCAACACACAGCGGCACAATTAAACACAATTATAGATTATCTCGGGTGCGTCTGTGACAAAACCAGTACAATGGTACCCAGGACTTCGGGACTCAGACTGACAGATAGAAAAACGACCAAACTAATTCAGGGAGAATTGTGAGAAACTGTGAGACAGCACCTAGTAACTATTATTTGGTAATAACATAATTCATCGAATGAAAGTGATCACAATACCGCTACCTTGATAGACAAGTAAGCACAAGCTTATGTTCCTTGGCCCCCTGAAGCTGAGTGAGCATAACTCCTCCGTACTGTTGCACCGTTACTCGAACCCATGAATATACAACCGAACATACTTTCCTCCAAGTGACGTGAAGCAGTGAAAAGTGTATGACACATTATTAACAGTTTTAGGAGCTTAACCCCTCAGAGACGCTGGCAAAACGAAGCGAGAACCGTATTGGTAGATTTTTTTCTCCTTATCAGCCTATGAAACACACATTTAGTACAGACGATGACGTCGCTGTATCTACGACTACAATACATACGCGTCCTTCAAAAATAGGCTATCTGACCTTATTGGCATGATAATCGTCAGCAACTTCAGTCTCTTCGTCGCTCTGTAAAAGAATGTCGTCAAAGAATTGGGGATCTACCATCTTGGTTTCAAAGGGTGAACACAAATCTTCATTGGAATAGCAGATAGTTGATTGTGTTGTAATGTAAACAGATGTGCGAGTGGAGCCCATTCAGAAGTGTATATTCAAGAGCAGCTTACACACCCAACTACCTAACACTATTGTGTGAATAGACTTAGACAAACTAAGACTAAACAACAATTTCAGTTTTACAGGAAAACATTGAATTATGGATATGTTTGAGGGGGGGAATTCGATCAAAATGCCACAGTTATTTATCGGTGTCAAGTTACAGAATCCCGTTACACCTTGTGATATCGCAAACATTTCAACAATCATACATTGAGTGTCGTACCTGAAGCAACTACGAGTGGTAAACATAAACATGTTTTCTTCAATAATGCAGTTTTCCACCTGACTATTGATGTCAAATCGTGGAACACAGAAATGAAATCTTTCCCGAGGAACTCCAATAATTTCAAGGTGGATTTTGGCCATACTGGTTTCATAGGACGTAGTATTCTTCTTAAGTACTAAGGCTAAGACATCGACGTCGATGTTTTACTCCGAATATCGATGTTTTCATGAGATCGACGTTTTACTTGCGATTCTATCGATTTCTTCTTTTCCCCTGTTATCTCTACTCTAAGAGCTTTTATCAAGCTGACGTTTGTGCCTCATTTTCGGTTTATTTTTTTCAATAATGAACCTTTGGAATCGACCAATAAAAAACAAATTTTTACCGTCTCAAAGTTCAATTTCTTCTCCGAAATTCAAATTATAGTGTAAGTTTTCACAGCTCAGGAGTGATTATTGACTTGAAATTCAGTTCGGTGCTTGGGGCGCAACCCTCACTGGTCAAATTTTCTGCTTAAAACACGGTTTATTGAAGTTTTTGAAGAAAAAAATTGATATTTCAAGACATAGATATTTTTGTTCGATGATTTTCTTTACTTCGATGGTGGATTATTTAAATATCTATGTATTTAAATATCGATGTCGCAGCCCTATTCAGTACTACAGGATTTCACAAGACAATTATTCAAGTTCCAAAGTGTAATGTTTGATTTGAGTTCGACCCATCCATCATCATGCTGGAAGTACCACTTTAACAGTAAATTATATTGTAACACCCACGATTTATTTCACCTTCCAAGTATTGATGCATTTCAATTATTTCCTTTCTAGTCATTCTTAAAACAAGGAAATGAAGCTTTGAATTTAAAACTACTGGAGCTCAATAATAATTTATTCACACAGTAGGAAACTGACAAGTTAGTCGCCCGAAGTTCTTGACCGCGTTTTCTAACGCAAGGTCGTGATAATAATTGTGAATGAATCAGGCAACCTACCTGGCAACCATTCACAAACACCGAAGACTGTACCTATTCAAATAAAAACAACCTGAATAACTATTTTAAGGGTAAATGTCGCAATTCGATTAGGGAATCAAAAATAGAGAAACAGAAGCGACCATAGAAGGTATCACCGGGTAAATTGAAACCTACCAATTCAGTTCAAGAAGCAGATGATTATAAGTTTTGGGCTAGAGAAATTGTTTTTTCATCAATAGTGTTAAATTTTCAGAAACCAATGAGACCACCCTGAGCTCTGTAGGACCAACCGTCCGCTTTCGGTAGGCTTAAGGATTGAACGAGAAATTAACCAGATAATAATAAATTAACCACCGCAAGTCCAGCGATCATTATTAGAAAGTTTTTGTTCACAGTTTGCTCGCGAGGATGCAACATGACGCTAAGATTATTTCTCGTTTCAGTATAAACAAGAGCCAGAATTCGTTATGAAGGCACCCCCTCAACTATCAGATAAAAATGCTGCAAATTATTACACAATGGTTTATTATTTTTCTATATTGATCACTCGTCTGCAAAGCCACCAACCATCCAACATGAAGAAAAACATCAATCACATTTCGGTCAGCTAAAATTTGAACGGAGATTAGGCCTCTTTTGCGATTCACACTCGTGTTTCTGATTTATCGTACGTAAAACCTTTAAATTCTCGTAGGGAGCGAACGGTTTGTCCTACAGAGCTCCGCGTGGTCTCAAAAAATTCTATAGAATCTTAAATTGAAGGAAAAACAATACCTTTATATCAAAATGTTTTGAGTTAGGGCGTTTTCAAAATTTCAAAATTCATTTTTGAACCCTTAGAAGTGACCTACATCAACCAAAATCTTCGGGGCACAACTAGACCCCAAATGGAGCCTACATACCAAATTTCATCAAAATCGGTCAATGCTAAGTGGCAAAAGTGCCGCGTACGGCGGACGGACGGCAAAATTTTTATTCGATTTTTGGATTCTACGTACCTTGAAACGTAAACCATCAAATTTTGAGGGGTGTTGAAAATTTTTTTTTCTTGATCGATTCCAAAGATTTATTATTGAAAATAATAAACCAAAATGGTCTTGTGAAACTCTGCCAAAATAAGTTATTCGACTATTTGCCTCACACTATTATCTGAAGAAAGTACTGAGCTGTTAATTTATCACAAAGTATTAATATTTAGTATTTATCATAATTTATCTTTTTTAAATATATTTATATTAAATTAAAATAATTAACTCAATAATAAACCTTAGTATAATCATGTAAAGAGTTTTTAAATAGGAACGTGGCTATATGAGAACCTACCAAGCAAATTAAAACCCCATTTTTCAAAATTGTAAACAAGAGATGAAGAAAGGGACTGAGAGCAGGTATTTTTATGGAAGACAGAACTCGCAGAGTGGGGAAAATGGGAACATTTTGGGCTGGTAACGGTCTCTGTTCCATCTCTAGTAGCGCTAGGAGAGAACTACGAGTATATTCTAACTCTCAACGGGGCTATGAACGACTCCATAATTTCCTAATCTCAATCAATCCATTCCATCCTAGTTTCAATTGAACACACGATATGTACAGGGTGTCTACACGTAATATGGGCATAACTTCAGAGTTCGATCCTACAAGGCATTTCCAACAAAAAATGTCTCTTAGCAATTTTCTCTTAACCCACTCAAAATTCCTTTTTTTTTCACTTTAAAGTTTTTTTTTTTTGCATTTTCGACCTCGCGGCACGAAGGTTTTCTTCGAAAAATCCACTTTCTAGCAGTCGGAATCATTCGGAAGTAACACTATTGGATTCAGCGTAAATAATTACATAGAAAATTATACCAAACTCGTCAAGCCGTCTTGAGATCGAAGGGGACCATAAACCAATTGAAACACTGGATTTTCATGTCAAACACAAGTTTTTTGACATTCAAACTTCATTTACTCTTCCAATTTGAATGTTAAAAAGAAAAACTGATAGACCGTTGAAAAGCTGACAATCTGAGCATGTTTTCTCCGAAGAGCGCCCATCGAAATGGGCAGGGATTCAGAGTAAAAACTTGGGTCGAAGAAAGTCAAGTTTCAAAAAATTTTAAAGTTTGCTTTTTGACTTGATTTTTTGAAACTATTTTATTGCTAAAAGATTTTGATTTTGCACTAGGTAGCTTGGTAATTTAACGCTCTTTCGAAAGGTGTAGTCCACTGGGCTGAAAGCTGAAAGTGGGAGCCCGAGAACCGTTCTGATTGGTGGAGCTCCAGGACGTAGTTATAGCGGAAAGCAACAGATAGCGTTCATGATCACTTGTTCCCAACCTCATCACAACAAGTCACCTTATTTATCACATATTTTTCTCCTTGGTGCGTTACCGGCCGCATCTAAGTAGGTAATTAATTTGATAACATTTAGTTATATTCACGATATGTACGAAAAAATCGAGCGATTTTCAATAATACACTGGGTTTCAAACGTTTCTATGGGTGGCAGTTGTCGATTCAACATTTGAACAACTGGCGATAGGGACCACAACAATTGTAAGGGCAACTTGGAAAATATCTTTCGCCTCGATTGAATTTTCTAAGTAATTTTTGCATATCTAAATGATTATGAAACGAAAAGTTATCAATTTCTGGTCATTCGAAAGGATTTGACAAGAAGCGGTATGAAGAGTGTGTCCTCTCCCCCTACCACTTCCGTAGTAGTTCCTCAATCCTAGCTGAAAGTAGATGGCGCAACTGAGGCAGCCTCAAAAATGGTTGCCCACCATTTTAACGTTGGCTTTCTTCTCTGTTAACTTGTCTCCGTTACTCTGTGGTGTAGTCAAATTTGAATTTTCAGGAGAAATAAGGGAAGTTATTGCTATATCAGTGCCGTGAGGTCGAGATCGAGAAATAAAAACTTTAAAGTGAAAAAAAATTAGTTATGAGTGGGTTAAAAGAAAACTGCTATGAGACATTTTTTGTTGGAAATACCTTGTAGAATCGAACCCTGAAGTTATGCCCATCTTAAGTGTAGACACCCTGTATAATTTTTATTGCATTAATGTGATTCTCACTCGTCCATATATCCTTGGTAGTTTGGGTTCTATTCCGAACCTAATGCGGTCTTGGTAAAATTAACCAGGCCTACATTTTACATGTTTGTTCTCATTTCAATTTTGCATGTTTTGATTTTGATCAATCCATTATTTGCTGGGAATTATTTTGGGTCAACAATGGCCAACTAGTGCTCTCTGTTGCATTTCAAGCTACTACTTCACCTTGATATCGATGGGGTTGTTAGTTCGCTCAACGCCACCTCTGAAGGCATACGAGTAGGTTTTGTTGGCGAATCCCTCCGAGGAAAACCTCAGCCAGAGGGTGTCCGGGGGCAGAGACTGGTTGTACTTGGGCCTGATCCCCGCCTCCTCCACCACAGACATGTGCGTCAGCTTCGTTTGGTTCATCCCGTATCGAATGATAATTCCCACTATCAGACCTGCAACCAACAGAAAGAAGTAAAATATCTACCAAACTAATAGGAAACAATACAATTAAAACTAAAGGAACTGCAAACCCCAGAAATAATAAGTAAGGTGAGGTAGGATTTGTGAAATATATTGACTTTGGATGAAACTGGGGGAAGTCCTTCCTGGCAATTGACTGAAGAGAGAAAACTTTCACTGGAATTTTACATTCGAGATTATTTTGTCCCTTCACAAAACCACGGCAAGATTTTAATTCAACTTCAGCGAGTTAACCTCGGGACGCCCCCCTGTGAATTTCTTTTTCAGGATTGTGTGCATCCTTGAACAAACTTGATTTCACGTCCGTACGTGGGTGTGATAGTGTGTCAAACTAGACGGATTTACTCAAAACAATTTTCAGCTTGAACTTAAGTTGAACCAAAGGAACTTCCTCTTCAATTCCTAAATTCCAGTATTTGAAGTTTTTGCTATTTAAAAAAGAGAGTTGGCCTCCAGATGACTCATGATGATCATGATTAGTATAGTGAAGCATATAAGAATGTGGAAGAACGTAAAATTGACTGTCTTTTGGATAAAAGATTTTTCTCATTTTAATCTGCTCAGAATTCAAATTCAAGTTCTTGGCACAAAATTCCATCTAGTTTCGCCAATAATCATGAAATGGAGAACATTCTTAATGATGACGTCTAAGAAATGACGTCATCGCCGTGGGGGCTAGAGAAATCAGGGAAACTGTGAAGTTCCCATGCTCATGGATACTGGAAGCGTTTCATTCGCATAGACGACATGGTAAAAGTGATTGTAGCGCTATAACGTAGTTCTCCACAACTTTCTCCTTCACACCAAGAACGTTGAACACCATTTTTTATTTCCAATTATTGACAAAACAAGAATTTACGTAAATCTGAAATCTGAGCAGATTAATATTAGTTTTTTTTTGCCGTTGGGGGTGCCGACCCGCCAGTAGTATTTATTCACTATGATGGCCTACATTTTATGACCTACATTTATTGTAGAATGAAATCTGTGGGAACACCAGACCCCTTGATAGTTAGGTAATGTTATTATCAAGGACGAAACCAACGAAACTCGGAATGTGTTTTTGATCAAAGATACCTTGGTTTCGTTAATCATAGTTTTCGATTGCAGAAGGTACCTTTGTATAACTCCATTAGATAAATCATTCTCATCGAGTTCTTACGTCAGTTACGTTACGGACTCTTTCAAACCAAATAACCTCCGTAAAAACACACTGTGTATTAAAACTTTTTCTGAAGGAATATTCCCAATTGGTGACAATTTCTCGATCCTGTTGCAGATTCTGTCACACCGAAGAACATAATTGGTATGAATGATCAAAAAACCCACACATTTTTCTATTGCTGGGACCAAAGATCGTCATAGGATAATACTTACAAAAGAAAAATGGCGTTAATATTAATGAAAATGATAATAAAATATCACAGATGATTTTTCATAAACTGAAGGCAACAGTAGTCTGCAATCATCAGCATGTCGTACAACTCAGCATGGATTTAAAGTTGTTTTTAATTTCTTGGCAAAAACCTTGTCAGATAAATACCGGTAATTCGTAGGCAATTTATTGAATAAGCTGATTATATTTTGCAGGGAAGCATAAATTTACGTGAAGTCGTGAGCAAGTGAATTTTACGAAGAAAATTAAACGTATTGATACTTTTTAATACACTCACATACACACCAACTGATTCCGTAAGTTCATGTTGTTCTAACTATGAAAACAACACTGAGGTTTGAAACTGCAAATTTCTTCCCCGTTTAAGTTTTTGTTTCAGATTTCAATTTGCCCACCCAACTTGGCAAACGAGATTATTACCAATGAATGTCTGCCATCACAAAAATATATACAAATCACTAATGAACCAATATAATTTCAGCTCATGTAATCCTTGTGATAGCACAATCTGGAAGGTGTAAGGACTGAATGGGGATGGCTGGTGAGGGCTAACGAATCGGAACCAATGTTTTTTATATAATAATTTATAATCACTTTTAGTATGAGAGAGAAATGGACATTCATGATGGGATTTGAGAATGTTTTTTCTTATCGTTAAGGGGGTCTCAATCGGTCGCCGTTCGTTCCTCGTTCCGGGTCAGTATTTCGCGAAATTGAAGGGGCAAAAACTTGAAGGTTGTACTAAAATTTGAAATTTTAAAGCATGGCCCTGAATGACTGAAAGATTGCCAATGGAAAACCCGTTTAATTCAGTAGTTTTTCCCATTTTGATTTATCATTTTCAATAATGAACCATTGGAATCGGGCAAGGAAAAAAAATTTAACCCCCCCCCCTCCCCCTCAAAATTTGTTGGTTTACGTTTCAAGGTACGTAGAATCCAAAAATCGAATAAAAATTTGGCCTCCGTACTTAGCATTGACCGATTTTGATGAAATTTGGTACGTGGGCTCCATTTGGTGTCTAGTTGTGCCCCGAAGATTTTGGTTGATGTACTTAGGTCACTTCTAAGAGTTGAAAATAAGGTTTGAAATGTTTAAAACGCCCTAACTCAGAACAATTTTATATAAAAGTATTGTTTTTCCATCAATTTAAGATAGTATTGAATTTTTAGAATTTTTTGAGACCACTCGGAGCCCTGTAGGACAAACCGTTCGTTCCCGACGAGAATTTAAGGGTTGGACTTACGATAAATCAGAAACACGAGTGTGAATCGCGTAATGAATGAGAGTGAATCGCCTAATCTCCGTTCAAATTTTAGCCGACCGAGATGCAATTAATGTTTTTTCTCATTTTGGTTTGTGGTAATTTCTTTATAGAAAAATAATAAACCTTTGTGTAATAATTTGCAGCGTTTTCTCTGGCAACTATTGTTCGATTTTGATGATTCCAGCGGCAATATTTCAGTTCTTTAATTCCCTGAGGCCGTGCACTAATAAATTTCTAAAATCCTTTAAAATTTCAAATTTAGGTACAATTTTTAAGTTTTTGCCCCTTCAATTTCGCGAAATACAGACAAGGAACGAGAAACGAACGGCGACCGACTGAGGCCCCCATAATAAACTCCACTCAAAGGCGTAGGGGGGGGGGGGGGGACACCATAAAACAATTAATTAACTAATGATGGGTCGCACTCCCAAAACTGCAGCCCTAGGGATCAGAAAGATGAGGAAGGTGGGAGTGAGAGAGAAGTATGAAAGGAAGTGCCCTATAGATCGTCTCCAGATTAGGTATGAGTTTTCAAGCAGGAAGTGGAACCACGGAGCACACCTGCCGAGAAGCCCAACTCGAGGAACCCAGTGGCTCTTTCCCCGCACCACACACCGCGCCATGACGGTGTCACGGACACGACCCTGACACATTCCTAGGAATCAACTTACTAGATTACCTGAACTATCACTCTTACATCATGAATAACAGTCATAACTAAACTTGAGAGGTAATTTCCCACAAATCGTGATTCTTGCAGATAAACACGAAGATACCAACAAAGCTCATTTATCTCCTATTGGCAGTTCTAGAAAATTCAAATACGAAAGTGTCCCAGTTTACCTATTAGTAGAAAACCTCTACAGGTGGTGACATCCTGCCCCATCAATTTAATTCATATTATTCTTCCTTCGAACAAGAGTAAATTTTCGAGCAGACTCTTGTAGAGTCAACATCCAGCTGAGGTTGGTAAAGAAGTCGTATTATTGACGTCGCTTCGGGAATCCTGAAGGTGATCTGCCTGTTTACCCGTGACTCGAGGTTGTTTTTGTCAATCACCTCAACAAGGACGATTCGAGTGATTAAGTTGTATCAAGTAGTTTCCCCGGACCATCCTCAGAAGACCTCTTTATCTACGATCTACTGGGTGATGAAAATTGAAGGCACCAGCACATTATTTCTTCCAAATGAAGGCAATATCTGTCAAGTCCTGTAGTTAGTGTTCTGTTCTGCTAAGTTCCTCATCTAAATAACAAGGATATTTTACGTTACGTAGCTAAAAAAATATTGATTATAATATAGAACAGAACCACTGATAAGAAACACGATTTTCTGGACCATGTCGACGATTTTCTAACCTGATCCACGTCGACACGAAAGAAAAGTTGCTCCAGATTATTTTGATAATTTTGGTTTATTATTTTCAATGATAAGCCTTTGGAATCGAGCAAGAAAAAAAAGTTAACCCCCTCCCCCCTCAAAATTTCATGTTTTACGTTTCAAGATACGTAGAAGTTTTTTGTGATTATTACTTTCAAAATCATGATAATATATGGTATATTCGGATTCAGCACACAATTTCCGATATAAATGCGTTTTTCAAAAATAGAAATTGTCCAAAATTAAGAAAAGTATGTATTTATTTATATGTATAATGAATACGTGCGTATATTTGTTGTACCCAGAAATGCAGTGGCCGTGTGGGTACTCTATGAGTTCGTAGAGACGAGTAGAACATGAATGTGGACTCCTAAGATCTTCAAAGCATACCCAGTGCATACAGTATGTTGGTATTGAATACTGAAAATCGAAAAAAAACCAACAATAGCCGTGTGGGTACTCTATGAGTTTGTGGAGACGAGTAGAACATGAATGTGGACTCCTAACATCTTCAAAGCATACCCAGTGGCATACAGTATGTTGGTATGGAAGGTATACTGAAAATCGAAAGAAACCAACAATAGCCGTGTGGGTACTCTATGAGTTTGTGGAGACGAGTAGAACGTGAATATGGACTCATAATATCTTCAAAGCATACCTGGTGCATACATGTTGGTATGCTATACTGAAAATCGAAAAAAACCAAGAATCGTGTAAAAAACAACTTTCTAAAAGAAATTGCAACACCATTGTTCCTTTTCTTAACCATACCTTCAATTGAAAGATGTCTTTGATAATTCGCTCATTAATTCATGCTGCATGAATGGACTTTTTTTACTTAACTTTATTTTCCTGTATAGATCACCCGTCTGCAAAGATCACAGCTTTGCCAGAGTCACTATTTATTTATTTTTTACCTACCAACCATAGGTACCTACTGGGGCATTTTTGAAAATTTCAACCCTTCATTTCCATTTGAATGGAGGTTGGGGTTGAAATTTTCAAAAATGCCCTAGTAGGTAGGTAGTAGGTAGTGGCACCCAACAACATCAGGGTGATGGCTGCAACCTTGTCATGGCTCGGGGTGTGGTGCGGGAAAAGTGCCACGGAGTTGTTCGAGTTGGGCATTTCGGCAGGTGTACTCCGTGGTATCGCCACCGTGTCCTACTCAGCTCATATTTTAACAGGTGGTCCTTTTATGGAGGCACTTCCCTTCATCCCCCTCTTCCACCCCCTCCTTCCTCATCTCTAGGGCCGGCGTCGGGTGAGTCCTGGGCGCCCTCCCAATTATATGTGATTTAGTTGTTTATTTTATGGCGCGCCCCCTGCGTCTTTCAGGGATGTTTCATTAAAAAAAAAAAAAAAAAAAAAAAGTGACAATGGCAAAGCTGTGATCTTTGCAGACGAGTGATCTACTATACAGGAGAATAATAAACCTTTGTGAAAAATTTGCAGCGTTTTAGCTTATTGACAATTAAACGCACCATAGATCACATCATGATGAAATCGATAGGCGATAATTTTGAGCCTAGACGAATACAGCTCACAAGATTTGAGCAAAGGCGATCTTAAAATATTTATGTTCCAGGAAAATCGCGTATACGCGTCGAGACTGAAGGAGAACTCTGGAGGATAAATCCATCATAAATCCACCATAAACCCAGAAAATATCATCAAGATCGGAAGGGTATTTTCCACGCCTGGGACAAGAAATAGACCACGAACAGATCCTTCACTGTTTGTACTTGATGCAAGGAAGGATTCCCTCATGAAAGCGCCTAGTCTAAAACGGGCAGATCATCCAATTACAACCGAGATTATGAGGAACGTACATAAGTGCAATGTTCGTAAAATTAAAATTGAATTTGTATGGGTGAAAGCTCACGCTGGTATAATAAGCAATCAGAAAGTCGACAAATTGGCAAAACGAGGAGCTCGAGAAGGCGAATTTATTAACATTGGTGTACCCTACCGAGATCTGTATAGCACAATTAATCAACATTGGAGACAGACATGGAACGAAAACTACAAATCTTCGACAAAAGGTACCTAGCTATTATATGTCCCTGCAGTCAGAAGTACCCTCCTCGCCGTGGTTTTTACGAAGAGGAGTGGGAAAATTTTTGTGACGATTAGTAGTCCGGTTAAGATCAAACCATGGTGTTTGCGACGAAAATCTCCATCGATTTAATCTAAGAGAAAATCCTCAATGCCGGTACTGTGAATCACATGTGGGATCAATGGAACATGTAATAATGAACTGCCCGATGTTCTACAGCGAAAGAGAAGTCATGTTCAACGCAATATCAAAGCTGGCCAACCAACCGTTTAACCTATTCTACTTATTATCACTCAATGACATTGAAATATATAAATGCATTTATGAATATACAATACAGTGTAATATATACATTTAAGCACAAAATTAATCTACATCTAGATATTTATGTTCATACTGTTCATGTAATTATGTAATTGTTATAAATATCAATTGTATGGCTAATATTAAATAATAAAGTCAAAAAAAAAAATAATAATAAGGAAGGATTCATCAACAATGGGGTATTTCGGTCAATTTTTTTTATTATTTTTTTCAAAAGCGTAAGGCTCAGGAATAACGGTAATCGGGTCTGTTCGTCGAGAAAATGTTTTTAAAAAATCAGAGAAGCTAAGGAAAGTTGAAGATTTGAATGGTGTGACGTAGCTAGCCAATCGTGACGTAGCTAGCCAACTGTCTTTGAAAAAAGTATCCATGCACGAAAACCCTTGAAACACCTCTTGGATACTACAAAATAGTACTCACACACGCGCGCGGTGTAGTCCACGGCGTAGTCCTTGCCTAGTGTGTGTGCATTTATAGCGGCCCGCCTTTTTCAAACGTGGGATCTTTAATTAATTTTTCTACCACATGTTATAGTATCATTGGGCTTAAAGTTGTAGTAAATAGGTTTTCAAGGGTGCTGAATCCAAATTTGAGGTCAAAAACCTGAATTTCCGACCCACCGAAATACCCCATTGATACTACATCAACTACCTAACTACATCCCTGAACATCGAATATTGTTATTTTGGCTTCAAGATAGCAGTTATAAAGCTAAGATCCTCGAATTGCACCATTATGGTAACACCTCTCAATGTAGTGACAAATGGTTCGATAACTCACAGCAAACACTAATCCCCCCCCCCCCCCACCGGTCTGTCTAATCCACATTTTATTATCGCAAACGTCGAATTATTGGTTTGCATATTTGTACAGCCATTCCCTCGCGAACACCGAGTGTTGGTTTCCACTTTAATATTATCTATATTTTCTAACAACGAGTGTAGATGGTTTTTAATCATTTCCTTTTTTCTATCTAATAAATCATAACGCGATAGAACACGGTGCACGGTTTACTACTCAAAAAGTCATACATATCGACACCTGAGCGCCCAAAGGGCCAAACTGCTTTTTCTTGTTCAAAGGGCCAAACTGAAATCGGTTTCAATGTCAGAAGTCCGAAGGGCCAAACTGGAATTTAAACGAAAAGTTATTAGGGCCAAACTGCATCCATCTACGTGTTTCATAGGGCCAAACTGCTGATCTTGCCAACTAAAACGCAGCCACAAACTACTCTGATTGCTATTTGCGTGTCAGAGACAAATATAATGGCACAGAACCACAACAACTGACTAGAAAATCGATCTCTGACCCTTTATTATGTTCACGTCCACTACCTACCTACTTGTTGCATCTTGTGTTTTTGGTATATTATATTCAATAATGAACCTTTGGAATCGACCAAGAAACAAATTTTTTAACCCCTCCCACCTCAAAATTTGTTGGTTTACGTTTCATGGTAGGTAGAATCCGAAAATAGAATAAAAATTTGGCCGTCCGTCCGCCGTACACGGCACTTTGCTCAGTTAGCATTGACCGATCATGATGAAATTTGTTATATGGGCTCTAGCATTTGGGGTCTAGTATTGCCCCGAAGCTTTTGGTTGATCTAAGTCACTTCTAAGGGTTGCAATTTTGAAAACGCCGTAACTCAAAATATTCTGGTGTAAAAGTATTGTTTCTCCATCAGATTTTGCGTTCGAGTCCACCAAGGTAGGGGAGGCTTTGTTTTCACTTTTCAAGTTAAAAAAAAAACAAAGTTTCTACTCGTTTCAGACCTTTCTGAACAATTTTGGTTTCGTGTCTGTCTGTCTGTCCGTGTGTCTGTCATGAAATCCTTGTCGCACCCATAACTTCAACATTTTTCATCCGATTTCAATGAAAATTTCAGGGATTGTACGGGTACACTTGGCAGGCGTTTCTTTTGATTGTCTTTAGTACAATCTTTTCTCCATCCACTCGTTCTTTTTCGATGGCTAGAACTCGAAGGGGGAAGCAAGGAAAAGTGTTCTCAACCAGATCTCAGCTCATGGTTTTTCGGGCCTTGCAACAACTGAGAGAGGTATATAATGATGATTCGAATAGTTTCAATTAAATTGACTAGAATATTTTTTATGACTTATGGCTCTAGAGCCAGTAAGATTTGGCAGAATCGAGTTCGTTCTTTCAAGTCCTGATGTTTGCTTAGGTACAGACGATTCAGTTATCAACTAAATCAATCAAATTGCATTGAATCAATTGAGTCGAAGTCTGAACACCAGAAAGATAGGTAACTTGTCAAGTGTAATGATAATTTTCTTGCCGTCCAGTTGTGTCACTGTGACCACTCCTGCTTTTTCCTTCAGTTTGTGTACCAAAGGTGCGATTCCTCACCAGTACCACGCAGAATACTTCCAGATGAAGAATAAGCTCAACATACGTGATGAGCTCATTGAGACAAATGAAGAGGACATTGCTGAGTAGATGACGATATCTTACTATTCATCAATGATTATTAGATTTGTTTCAAATACTATGGTGTTCATTTACTATTGGAATAATTAAAATTTCGTTATCCGTGTTTCAGAAATTACTTGATTTCTGTTTTTTGGTAATAGAATGGCACTTTTCAAACGAAAAAGCAAAAAACACGTGAGTTAAAATCGGGGTTTCAAAGAAAGACGAAAACATAAGTGATTGAACAGGTACCAAATACCCAGAGAGTTGTAGAAATGGGTAGTTAATTATAATAATTCATTAACGTTTAATTTCAACTGATGTATTAATTGAAGAAGAAATTGCAGATTGACCAGAGCAATTTCCAGGTGAAGGAAAGTCGCAAACCTTAGGGCCAAACTGCCAGTTTGGCCCCTTGTCGCTCACAAATCTCAAGGTCAAATTATGCCCATAGGGCCAAACTGGACCTCTTCCCAGTTTTTCTTGTTTTCTTAATATTACAAATTGCGGATGATTCAAAAAACGGTTTGGAATTCAATCTTACGTAGATTTTGGACCAATTACAAAAAAACCTAGTTGACTTCATGTACACTGGCCTCGCTACAGTCGCTTGCGTTTTAGAAATAGTAGTTCCAGAAGCAGTTTGACCCTTTGTGCGCTCAGGTGTCGATATATGAAAGTACCTACACCACGATTTGCTATCCACAACAGTATTAGAACCAACAACATTGCTTTACTCGGTTGATAATTCTGGAAAACCTCTTCAATAGTAGATATTAGCTGTGAATTGAGGGAATATTATAATCCGTTTAAATTGATTCAGGGATTATCTTTCCAAGGTTTTGGAAACCAGGGTTTGACTATTACATAACGATTTCTGTACGTTGTGTCTCTTTTCTAATTTTTTGTTGACCTACCACAGAATGAAATTGAGGCTTTGGGATATTAGGTGTAATGACTCATACTCTTAGCTACCTATGTTAGTTCTCCAATAAAGGACAAGGGAAACCCTGAGTGACTCATCATGCCAGGTAGGTAAGGTGAGGTATGGGGAACAAACACGTCACTTGACGTCACCTTCCTCCACTCTCCCCTTACTAGTACCTTGTTTAACCAATATATAAGGAGGACTCAGGGCTTCCCCTTCATGAATTCGTTTTCGAAAACTCAACTTGATTATTTCTCACTCTACCTCGCCTTCTCTCCGAAGCCCACAGTTCCTTAGAAGGTCTCAGTAAGCGATAAAGCTAGTCGCGCCGGCCTCTGCTCCCATTTCATCTAGTAGTTGTCTGCCCCCAACTAGGCCTAGGTAAATGTGCTGCCTCCCGTCGGTAGGCGAGCAATCACGCCGAGGTACGTAGCCGAGCTGAAGTCCTTAAGCACTCTTGCATGCGGTAGTCGGTAAAACACGCCGGGCATCGAGTGCTGTCCCGTCCTTTGTCTTCGTTGAGTAGGGACCAATAAAACCGACAAGCCGACGTGAAGCCATTCGCCTTCACACGCCGTCATAACATTTGGGTACTGTCCAAAACACGATGCAAACGATTAAACAACGGTTTATTATTTTTTATGAATAGATCACTCGCCTGCAAAGAACACAGCTTTGCCATTGGTGCTACCCACCTATCGGAATTTAATTAACTTCTAAGTTCTAGAACTTTTTCAATAACTCATTATAATTATTAAAACTTTTTTCAATTATTTGAATAACTAATTCAAAGTACTCTCATTGACTACGCACACACTTCTCCCAGCTGTTATCTGTTGTCCTCCCCCAGGAATTGTTTTATCTCTCCTATCATCCGAAATCGCTGTTCTTTCGTTGGATATTTGAGTTTGGGGAGCCGCCTGATATCACAGGGGGCCAGGTCAGAAGAGTGGTGGGTGGTCATGGCGTTTTTGGCGAGAAAATCGCGAATGAGGAGAGCGGTGTGGCAGGACGCTTTGTCGTGGTGGAAAAACAACTCTCCTGTCTCCCACAATGAGGAATTTCACCGAATTCTGTTTGCATTTTTCCTGAATAGTTAATGGTGTGGGATAGATGAAAATCGGGTTGATTTCGGAAAAAAAGTCGAGCGTTCCCGCTTCACATTGAAGAGGCCCGTTTTCCCGGTTATTAGAGTATTTTTGTACTTGGCGTTTCGTTTTACACGTATCTACTCACACACGTGAAAAGTTCCTTGACGCCAAAAGCCAACTTTTGGCGTTTGAAAAAATCCGCTGTCTACGCGAGGGTGCGCTACGTGAGGATAACCTCAGAGTAGATGGAGTTGTTTTTCTTCTTCCATGGACTACTCAAGGCAGAAAACAGCAAGTTTAAGGTTGAACAGAAAAGACTATTTGTTTGTACCTACCACTACCTATCCACTTCGTCATTAATATTGAAGTTATTTTAATTCAATTCTCATTATTGTTTCATTTACTATGAGTTCCAATTTTTCTCCAATAGGTTTTACTATCATTTCTTAGGTAGGTACTATCATACTTCTTTATTAATTTTACTGGTATCTATATATGTTACAACCTGGTAAAGACAAAATAAACACGACAACTCTTCTCAAATTCGCACAAAATAATATTTCACTTAAACCAAAAATTGTGAGCCAAAACAAACCGGGAAAGTAACAACAAATCGTCCTTATTCAGATCTACCAAATCCAGGACTGCAACCTGCCCTAAAATCGGTAAATTACCGTCAAAACCCACAACAATATACATATATGCAGATGTTTATTGATAGATATTAAATAATATCTATAATAAAAAATTAATAATAATAAATAATATTTAGGTAATAAATTTAAAAACATAAATAATATCTATAACGTAGTAGGGATTTCTTATAATATTTATAAGAAATCGAAAAATATTATTGAATAATAAAACCTTTGGAAAATTTGGTCTGTAAGGGAGTACTAGATTGTTTAAGTGGTGATGTTGAACCTCAAGTCAGATTTGGTATATCTTGGGGTTTGACAAGAACTTCCTCACTACCATGGAAATTTCTGAAATGGGGTGCTTTTTCACTAGCAGAAACCTTAAATGATCATCGAATACTTGTTCAAGTTCCTTCTCAGTGGAGGAACTCTGCCAGATGGACTCACCTCATGGACTCCATCCATTCTTCCATAACTTTTATCATGAAACTAGGAACATGAAAAAGAAAAAATTAATATCTTATCTGAAAGGGGAACAAAATTTGAAATAGACAAGGAGTAAAAATCCGCCAAAGTAACCTTGCCAACTTAACTTGTAAGCATCACGTTAACGTCACTACAGGAGTTCACTTTTCACGATTTCACGGAGGAGATCTGAAAAAAATGACGTGGAAGGTTAGCATCTACGAGTGCTCGCGCTAGCTGCTCTGTTTCACGTTTTGCGTTTTGTCAACACGGGAAGCACAAAAATACTCTACTGTGCCCAGCCAGCAGTGTGGGGAGTCAGGTGAACTCCCTCACAACTCCGGGCGATGACCGAATTATTGCTAGTTATTTCTAGTTTATAAATTGTTGACGACTCCATACTTTTTAAAGTTAAGGAAAATTAAGGATTTGATATGATTAGAGATTACTAAGGTAAGAAACTCTTACCTAGGAATGTACAAAAAATCCATTTATTTCTGATATTGTTTTAATGGTCCATAAAAACCTTTTTTTCTCATCGATAACTATTTAAATAGTTTTTTCTATCAATAATTTGTTTATATGTTCCGATAATTGACAAAAAGTAGATGCCATTGAACTTTGGTTGGCAATTTTTGAAGGAACCTACTCGTGCCACAGTTTTTAACTTGTTTTTCAACAATGATCAGCGTATATGAATGTTTTAAACTTTCTAAAAGAGTACCGCCTCATCAATTTACACGTTGGAACTGAAAACCCAAACAAATTTTTAGATATAACAATTATGTCGATAATTCTTTACCCTAAGTTATTGAAGCTTAGGTTTTTAACGATTTGAAAAAGTCGAATGCCTAATAGAATTGCTGATTCAATAAGCATATTATGGGCGAAAATACTAGGGAAACATTCCTATAGGAAAAGTTCCTATACCTTTTGAACTGCATGCCTTAACGTTAATTTAGAGGGTCGATTTGGAGTACATTATTAGCGTGTACTTCCTTTCTTCTATTTATTGCTCTATCATCGTCCAAACCATTTTGAAGCTGTTCTTGTGAAGGCTCTTTTTTGTGTTCTGTGTTTATTAGAAGTAATGATGGATGCAAAGGGGATGCTGAGTGTTGCAACTTTGCGTGATATTGGAAAAATAATTCAAATTTGAAGTGCTTCAAAGAGTTTATGAAGATGGTGCGGTATTGAGGTGTCATCAGAAGTTCAAGGAAGGTAGAACGTTGACTCGAGATGACCCTCATTCTGGAAGGCCCCCAACTGAAGACTCCAAGTGAATGCTCTTGTGCGTTCCACTCGTCGTGGAGTGCCACATCCCATTTGGGGCGTGCCGAGAGATTTTGACCAAAATATTGGAGATGAGGTTGCAGCCAAATTCTTTCCTCGACTGATGGCAGGATCAAAAGGCACTTCGCAAGGACGTTTTTCTGGAGCTCTTGGAGTGGGCAATGGGGTATTTCGGTAGGTGGGAAATTCAGGTTTTTGACTTCAAATTTGGATTAAGCACCATTGAAAACCTATATTCTCCAACTTTTTGCCCAATGTCACAGTAACATGTGGTACAAAACGCTGCAAATTATTACACAAAGGTTCATCATTTTTCTATGTAGATCACTCGTCTGGAAAGAACTCGGCTTTGCCACTGTCACCACCTGTCTACCATGTATGTATGCATTTTGGTCAGCTAAAATTTGAAGAGATTAGGCCTCATTTGCGATTCACACTCGTGTTTCTGATTTACCGCAAGCCCAACCCTTCTTGTACAGAGCAAACGGTTTTGACCCAGCCAGCCCAGGGCCCCACCCACCATGGCGGTTTCCCGGGACCAGCAACCGCCAAATGGGCGAGCCAACGATCTAGTTTCAAATGAGTTTTGACAGTTTACGCAAGTCGTATGACAAACAGTCGTTTGACAAAACGTCGTATTGACAAAAGTAGTTTCAAATTGTTGATAAGGAAGATACGATAAACTATTATAGGGCTGATCTTACTACAGGGTGATGACTGTGGTACCCCAGTACTATACGAGTTTAGTCAAGTCTACTGCTGGGGTGGTTAAATTAGAGGTGTCTTTAATTGAAAAGTAGTGTATTATTCACACTCACAATATATTGACACTACAATGGACCATTTAAGCATTGACACCCCCCTTTCGAGAATCGGATTCAATGGATCTCATAAAAATCAAAAGCACAGGCCTGTTTCAAACAAAGAATTGAATATTCGTCTAGCATTCTTCGATGTTATCAAACCAAATACATGATATCGGTATTTGTTAAACTACATGATTTTTATTTAAATGCTCCAGTCTGCAACACAAAGGAGGATCATAATTTAATCCGAAATCTCGGGCCCTCCATTAACGAGTGCCAAAATGTAATCAATGGGAATTTGGACTTGATTTAATCAAAAATACTGAAACCAATATTGTTACTAAACGTAGAAAACGTAGAATCTAGGTAGGTTTTGATGTTCCCCATGAAAAGAAGTGACCTATTCGAAATAGAAATCAAAAAGTCTACGTTTTTGTGGCGCAGGTGACACCAAAATGTAAAATCAATTTCACCAAACTGAAATCCCATTATTTGTTACCCAAAATACCCAAACATTTAAAATTTTTCTCTGGACTTACAGGATTTCTTTGACCTTTCGTATTCGCCAGGTTTTCCATCCCCGTAGCAACCCCGTGGGTACGCCCTGCCCTACAATACGATGGATATCCGTTCAGGTCAATTTAACTCATAAATCAAGAGAGACACCTATTTCGATACCGACGATGATTTGTTTCAAGGTAAACTCACCATAAATGACAGCAAGGCCAGTTTCGTGCAGGAACCTCAGTCGTCTGTGTTTGAAAAGCCATATTGTGAGCACAGTCAGAGTAAGCAGGAGAGTGTAGAGGAGGATGTTCAAACTGTCGATTTTATGAACGAGCTGAGCTTTGGCGTCTAGTTCGATATCCGGAGAATCCGAGTCGACACCGTTGAAAATCAAAATTAAAATAAAACTACCGAAAATTCGCGACAGACCCGCCATTATAGAGCGCCGGACGATCAGTGCACAACAGAAATCATTTCGCCTTATCATGAAAAACAGTGTTGCTCAGTTAGATTCTTGTCGAGATAAACGAAAAATATCCCTGCTAGACCGATCAGCATGGACTTTTTTCGGCCCCTATAATTTTGGTTTATTATTTTCAATGATAAACCTTTGGAATCGACCAAGAAAAAAAAATTTTAAACCTCCTCAAAATTTGATGGTTTACGTTTCAAGGTACGGTGAATCCAAAAATCGAATAAAAATTTGGCCGTCCGTCCGCCGTACGCGGCACTTTCCCCACTTAGCATTGACCGATTTTGATGAAATTTGGTATATGGGCTCCATTTGGGGTCTAGTTGTGCCCCGAAGATTTTGGTTCATGTAGGTCAGTTCTAGGGGTTCCAAAATGAATTTTGAAATTTTGAAAACGCCCTAACTCAAAAAATTTTGATATAAAGGTATTGTTTTTCCTTCAATTTAAGATTCTATTGAATTTTTAGAATTTTTTGAGACCAGGCGGAGCTCTGTAGGACAAACCGTTCGCTCCCTACGAGAATTTAAAGGTTTTACGTACGATAAATCAGAAACACGAGTGTGAATCGCAAAAGTGGCCTAATCTCCGTTTAAATTTTAGCGATCGATGTTTTTCTTTATGTTGGATAGTTCGTGACTCCGCAGACGAGTGATCTATATGAAAATAATAAACCGTTGTGTAATAATTTGCAGCGCTTTTTCCAGGCACAGAAAAAAAGTCTGACATGTGGGTGTGGCACATAGATTCCTCGTATCCATAACCCGATTTTATAGATGATCCGATGCATAGTAGTTAATCTCAAAATACCAATCTCTAAGTACCTTTACTACCCTCATCAATTCCTGTATCAATTCCTCACCGTACTCAACATCCTCCTTACCATGGACCGATTTTGTTGAAATTTGGTATATAGGCTCCATTTGGGGTCTTGTTGTGCACGAAACTTTTGGTTGATGTCAGTCAGATCAAAGGAATAAAAAAAAAAAAATAAGGGCTGAAATTTTCAAAACGCCCTAGCTGAAAAACTTTTGATACAAAGGTACCTATTTGTTTTTCCATAAATTTAACCTTCCGGTACCCGCGCCATTTCGCTTTTCAATTCACACCGCGTGGCGGCACCCATGCCGCCCATGAAAATGAAGTTTTAACTGCCCAAAGTCATTATTGTAAAGGCTGTTAACAGCTGTGTCAATATGCTAGGTAAACCACCTGAATCAAACATACTATAATTTTATAGTTTGTATGCTCATAAACCAAATAAATAGGTACCTACCTAAAATCATAAACAGCCAACTTTTTCCAATGAAATCGACATGATTGTTTCCTCAACCAAATTATCGTTATCGCAGTAGGTACAGATGGATTCTACATTCATTAGCGCTCCCAGGGAGGGAGGAGGGAGCAAGTAAAAAAAGCCAATTAATTTTTTTATTCAAGAACTTTTATTGGAAAAAAACTGCGCACTAGCCAGATTGCAACTGATAACGCTGGCGCGACGTTTGACTCAGCAAGGTGAAACCAGCGTGATCTCTGGATAAATATGGTAACTAACAAATAGCAGTAGATCCCGCCGTCCAGGAATCAAGAATGCGCGTGTAAATACGAAAACTAAGGTCGAGGCGGCACGGGTGCTGCCTACGCGTGTACTGGAAGGTTAAGATAGGTAGTATTGGATTTTTAGATACGAATGAGACCACTCACAGCTCTGTAGGACCGACCGTTCGCTCCCTATGTGACTTACAATAAATCAGAAACACGAATGTGAATAGCAAAAGGGGCACTTCTTTCAAAATCACGGAACTTTGCCTTCACGCAATCTCCGTGATTTTACAAGTTAGAATTGTCCTCTTTGAATTTTCAGATGTTTTAGTCTCCCACAAAGTTCAATATGAAGAGTTTTTATCAAAAACAAATTTTAAGTAAAAAATTAATTTTCTATTTTTTTAAATTTCTATTTTTTTTTCAAATTTAAATTTTTTGACATTTTGGCCCGTAGGTATGAAGTATTAATTATTTAATGAATTTTTTTTGAGAGGAGAAAATGAACACTCACAGAGAAAACGTGAAGATAATGGGTCTTTCGTTTCTTTGAGTTGTACTCAGTCGTGCGTCCTCAACAACCGGTACCTACCAAATCAAATTTCTTAATGAAGGCACCCACAACTACCTTTTTCTTCGAATTGAGTGCGAAGTGTTTATTTCTTCAAAATAAACTTGATTGTCAAGCGAAAATGTGGTTGGTAGGCAGTGACAATGGTAAAGCTGTGTTCTTTGCAGGCGAGTGATCTATACAGAAAAAATTAACATTTGTGTATTAATTTGCAGCGTTTTTGGTTTATTATTTTCAATAATGAACCTTTGGAATCGACCAAGAAAAAAAAAATTTTAACACCCCCTCAAAATTTGATGGTTTACGTTTCAAGGTACGTAGAATCCAAAAATCGAATAAAAATTTGGCCGTCCGTCCGCCTTACGCGGCACTTTTGCCACTTAGCATTGACCGATTTTGATGAAATTTGGTATGTAGGCTCCATTTGGGGTCTAGTTGTGCCCCGAAGCTTTTGGTTGATGTAGGTCACTCCTAAGGGTTCCAAAATCAATTTTGAAATTTTGAAAACGCCCTAACTCAAAAAATTTTGATATAAAGGTATTGTTTTTCCTTCAATTTAAGATTCTATAGAATTTTTAGAATTTTTTGAGACCACGCGGAGCTCTGTAAGACAAACCGTTCGCTCACTACGAAAATTTAAGTGTTTATATTGAAATATGTATACATATAAATCAAAACACGAGTGTGAATCGCAAAAGAGGCCTAATCTCCGTTCAAATTAGAGCAGACCGAAATGCAATCGATGGTTGGTGATGTTGATTTTTTTTGATTTTTTTTTGATTTTTTTTTTTTTTTTTGATTATTTTTTTTTTTCTTTCATATTGGATGGTTGGTGATTTTGTAGACGAGTGATCTATATAGAAAATAATAAACCATTGTGTAATAATTTGCAGCGTTTTTCTTCGCAATTCAATTTTAGGTTGGGAATGATTCATATTTTCAAAAACTAATCTTGTCTTGTGATTCATCCGAAAAAAAAAGTTATTACTAGATTCTATAGATTGGTTCCCCTTCGACTTCAACCTTATTGTTTCACCCCATAAAGGTAGAATGTCTTTTATCTTCACCTCGGTCCTTCTCGCAAGTTTGAATGAAGCGGAATTGAAAATTTGGCAGAAGTCGCTTGGGTTTGGCGTTTCGTACGATAACTCAGTGTTGCTAAGTTGGTAGCATTGCCTCTCCAAGTTTTCCACCATGGAAGTAGGACAAGTCCACGATCCAACCTTCTTCCATACCTTAAATCACCTGATCGGCCACGTTTTCCCACGGGAATGGAGGGGCGGACTGAAAACCGTCGCCGCCTCCGAGGAAGGGGAACCCAGCCAGGCGGTCCCCCAAAACGCCGGTTCCCCTTCGCCGGTCAGTCACACTCGAGCCGCTCGCTTGCCAACGTTCCGCGACATCACCTTCACGTCCACATCACTCCAACCTCTCAAAATGGTCTCCCAATTCGCCGGCATCAAATACAAGCTCGATAAGAGCGAGAACTTCGACGAGTACATGAAGGCTCTCGGCGTGGGGATGCTGACCCGCAAAGTCGGCAACTCCATCTCCCCCGTCGTCGAGTTGGTCGACAACGGTGACTCGAGCTACACCCTCAAGTCGTCGTCGACGTTCAAAAACACAGCCATCACCTTCAAGCTTGGGGAAGAGTTCCAGCAGGAGACACCTGACGGCAGAAAGGTAATAAAATGCCTAACAATCAACTGGGAATGCCAACTATAAATTGCAACTTCAATGATTTCTGGTCTCAGTAGGTTCATACATGGCAGAGCTTGATGGATTAGATGTTAAAAGTCACGTCGTAGTACAAAGTCCGGCATCGGCACAATCAGCAATAACTTTGATTCACTTTGTACCGAAGTCGTGTTGATGTTTATCCATTCTCAAACCTGTCAACTTGATTGTGGAAATCTTGTTTCTTGATAAGGAATCCTTTACTGTGAGTCTAAAAAAAACTTTCATGAAAGATTCCGTTCATTGTTGACAACATCCGCACTATTCCACGATATGTATTAGTTACAGTATTCTATTTTTCGAAGTTTTATGGGCATCATTGCACAAAGCTTGGAAAAACTGACGTCAACATGTACCTACCATTTTATTCCGATCCTAATTCCATTATTTATGTTACCCTACTAATTCTTTTCTTGGATTCTACGACTATATGGCTTTTTTGGGGGACTTATTTTGTTTTCTGCTTCACGTCAAATTTTAAGGATTATTTGAAGCCTCGGTGACACAGGGCGAGTTTACCAGCAAATAGCTGGCAAGTGTGGGTGACAACCAAAACTCCATGAAATTTAACATGGAACATGTTTTAGCCTTGAGCTAACTGGCCTACAAGGTCAAGAAATTATGTTACGAAAATAGCGACCCCCCTATTTTTAATGCATTTTAGATGTATGTTGCTAGGGATAATATAACTTATATTATCCAGCCCACTGAACTCGTTTACCACTCATTGAAAAGCTATTGATTTATCCAACATTTCATTCTAACTCACGTTGCCAATTTTTTGCCCCTTACCCTAATAATGAGGGGCTGGTAAATGCGCTTTGTTACACGTCAACAAACAATTATTGAGAAAGCATAATATGCTTTCTATATAATATTATTATAGGTAGTAGGTCGCGAAGTATTTTTTTGATGCATTTTATTGATAGACTCAGGTATTTCTATACCCAAACCTACCTACGACTATGATGATTTAAATAATTTACGCTCAACTATTTAACCCTGTTCTTGGCAAATTTCCCCCCTAAAGTGTACTTACGAGGAATGCCCTTCAAAAACATGGCACATGGTAAATTGAAAAACGCTGCAAATTATTACACAAGGTTTATTATTTTTCTACATAGATCAGTCGTTTGCAAAGAACACGGTTTATTCATTTATGTTTTTCCCATTTTTCTCTAGCAATTATTGTTCGATTTTGATGATTCCAGCGGCAATCTTTCAGTTTTTAAATGGGGTGTGCGCACGGGTCGGAAAAACTGTTTATTGTTATTTTTAATCTAAACTAGACTTTGTCCTGAGAATTTTGACACCAACCGCGACCTTCTAGCATGAAAAGACCTTTTTCTATGATTTTTCAAAGTTTCTAATGTTTATGACGTCACAGAGGGCTGGGGGGTTCCGCCCAGGAGGGAGGGGCGCGTGACGTCTTAAACATTCGAAACTTTGAAAAATCATAGAAAAAGATCTACTCGTCCAAAAAGAGAACGGCTAGTGTCAAATTCTCAAGATGAGGTCTACTTTCGATTAAAAATTTTAAAAAAAGTCTGGCGCACCTCCCATTCTCAAGGCCCATGCACTAATGAATTTCTAAAATCCTTGAAAATTTAAATTTAGCTACAGCTTTTTAAATTTTTGTCCCTACAATTCAGGGAAACACCCTGAACAAGGAACTGAGACCGAAAATAGACTTTGAATTTGGATTCAACATCGAAAAATGAGGGGGGGGGGGGAATGCTACCTACATAGTACATACTCCCAGGGAAACAAAAAGTGAGTCTTCAAAACCGAAACACTTTATTTTTGTGAGAATTGGGGGGAAATTCCAGTACTTAATTTTAATTTTTACAGCTATCTTATACACCCGCATGATTTAAAAACCGAAATGATTTATAGTGCTTTATCTACTTCATTGGCGAGAACTTTGATAAACTCACATTTCCCTCTCGTTTAGTCTCAACTCAGTTATGGAAAGCAGTGATTGATAAGTGGGACACTGCATAATCTATGAAAATTTCATTGCAATTGGCCTTGAGTGAGTGGCCGGTAGGTGTAGTTTTGCCCAATAGTTACAAAGATGTGTGTAGACACACACACACTGGCTGATAGTACAAAAACGCTGCAAATTATTACTCAAAGGTTTATTATTTTTCTATATAAATCACTCGTCTGCAAAGAACACGGCTTTGCCATGGTCACCATCTACCAACCACATGTAGTACCTATCTACCACATTCCTACTTCACAATCAAGTCTACGTGGAAGAAATAAACGCTTCACACTCAATTCGTCAAAACAGGGAGTTGAGGTTACCCTAATTATTAGGAAATTCGATTACTGGTTGCTAAGGAAGCGAAACTGAGTACAACACGAAGAAACTCTTGATATCGGTCACTTCTAAGGATTAAATATTTTAAAAACGCCCATCTCGAAAAATTTCGACGTAAAGGTATTGTTTTTCCATCAATTTAAGATATTATTGAATTTTTAGAGACCATCCGGAGCTCTGTAGGACAAACCTTTCGCTTCCTACGAGAACTTAAATGTCGGACTTACGATGAATCAGAAACACGAGTGTGAATCGCCAAAGAGGCCTAATCTCTGTTGAAATTTTAGCTGAGTAGAATGTGATCGGTATTCGTTTCTTCGAGTTGTACTCAGTTCTGCGTCCTTAGCAACCAGTGATCGAATTTCCTAATAATTAGGGTATAATATTAGTTCCTAATAATCACTGTTTCTTCGAACTTTGTGAAACGTTTATTTCTTCCAAATAAACTTCATTGTGAAGTAGGTATGTTGAAGTAACTATGGCTAGTAGGTAGTGTCGATGGCAAAGCCGTGTTCTTTTCAGACGAGTGATCTATATAGAAAAATAATAAACCTTTGTGTAATAAATTGCAGCGTTTTTTATTCGATTTCCGGATTATACGTACCTTGAAACACAAACCATCAAATTTTGAGGGAGGTTAAAAGAAATTTTCTTGGTGAATCCAATGGTTCATTATTGAAAATAATGAACCAAAATGAAATTGTAAAGAAAGGCCCTTAGAGGGGCTGTTTATTCACTGACTGAGTCAGTGAATATACGGGGTTTCCCGCTTTTCCCTGACTGAGACAGTGAATATACGGGGTTTCCCGCTTTTCCCTGACTGAGACAGTGAATATACGGGGTTTCCCGCTTTTCTCTGCTAATTTTTTCGATTTTGATGATTCCTGCGGCAGTCATTTAGTTTTTCAATTCCTTGGTTATAGATGCACTAATAAATTTCGAAAATCCTTGAAAATTTCAAATTTAGGTATAACTGCGACACACTGATGAGAACTTTGTTCTCAGTTTGAAGAAAATGCCTAATTACCTTCTTACGTCTTACTTACCTACTTTCTGCCTAATTAACTACTTACTGATGAAGTTTCAGGTTTACAATAATCGAACAATAGTCGAGCCAATAGTCCTTATATTTGTGCGATGTTTCTAAGATTTCATGGGGTGACTCAGGCTTCGGATTATTCCTTTTGTATTCGGTCAGTGAAGCGTGTCACATAATATTTAATTGTTGAATGGTGATTACTTGATATTCTGTCCTAACTGCTACAATACGCTTTTTTTGTGAAATTATAATAACTTAATGGAGTAGGTATAGAAGGGAGTCTTGGGAAAAATGTTCAGGGGGTCCTATTCCAGGGGTAAAACGTGTAATACTACCAGAACTTGAACCCCCACGACGCCCTGATTCCGAAAGTACCAAATTGGTATATTTTTAATTTCAAAAATTTCTTTATAAGTTTTATGGGGTGCTGAATCAGAATCTGAGGTTTGTCACCAAAATTTCGTGACGGAACATTAAAAAATATGCAATAAAAGACGTAAAAAGTGATTTTTTTTTGGTAGTTTATTGCCTATGACTCAAAAACGAAACAACTTTCAGATGCAAAATGTAAGCACGTTAAAATTGCTGAAAATATTCATTTCGTAGGTTTTTTTTGTTAGACGAACCGTTAAGGCCCCAGCGCTAGTTAAAAATATGCGTATTTTTGCAGTCACCGAGAAAATCAACTTTTTCCACTCAACAACTGTAATAAGTTCGTAACTAGTTTTAATAAATGAAGGATTATATTTTGTGAGTTTTTATTATCTATCTCTTGTAGCTATCTCTAGTACCTAGTTAGGAGATCTGTGACTGTATACCTACATGTGCTGCAGTATGTGTGTGCTGATGTAAACTCTTCTGTACGTCTGTGCGGGCTCTTGTGTAGTTTCTCAATATTCTAAGTATTTGATTATTGTTTTTTAAATAAATAAAGTATTACAGGTGTGAATTTTCATGTTCAAATTTTTTAAAATTTGAACATTTATAATTTTTTAGGATTTGTAACTGAGTTTTCAGTAATATAGACCTAATCAGAGTTTCCGAGAAGAGAAAGGTAATGTTTGGGGTGACATTTGAAAGACGCATGTTTTCAACCAGCTGTGCGGTCTAACCGTTTCGTCTAACCGAAAAACACATGAAATGAAATTTGTAGCAAATTTAACGTGCTTTCATTTTCCATTGATAGTTTTCTGTCAAAAGTCGGTCGTTTTTGAGTCATAGGAAAAAAACCACCCAAAAATCACTTTTTTCATATTTTTTGCATTTTTTTTCTGTTTTGTCACGAAATGTTGGTGGCATACCTCATTCGAATTCAGCACCTCACAAAACACAAGGAATCGTAGAAATTAGAAAATCACCAAAGCTTTCCTGTAAAAAAACACGACGCTAAGGTGGTAACAGATGATACTTATCTCTTCCCCTCTCTCTTCTGATTCCAAAAAGTGCTCATTCGTCTTTATTGATGGATTTTAATGGTCATAATCTCTCGGGAAATGAAGCAAAAACAACATTGAATTTACATGCATCAAGCAACATCCACGTTGCTTCAGTGAGCAATTCGGATCACACGTTTGAAAATTACACACTAAAAATACATACTACGCCGCGGGCGTGTGTGTGTGTAGTATTTTATAATATCCAAGGCTACGAGATTCAGCACTATCTTAAATTGATGGAAAAACAATACCTTTATATATTTATATCACAATTTTTTGAGCTGGGGCGTTTTCAAAATTTCACTTATTTTTCAACCCTTAGAAGTGACCTACATCAACCAAAATCTTCGCGGCACAACGAGACCCCAAATGGAGCCTACATACCAAATTTCATCAAAATCGGTCAATGCTAACCTAGGAAAGTGCCGCGTACGGCTAACGGCGGACGGACGGCCAATTTTCGATTTTTGGATTTTACGTGCATTGAATCGTAAACCAACAAATTTTGAGGGGGGGTTGAAAAAAAAATTTTCTTTTTCAATTCCAAAGGTTTATTATTGAAAATAATAAACCAAAATCAAATTACATTGAGGGTGTTGGGTTCAAACCTGCCCATGGTTTGAATAGTCACACTTATGTTTAATTTATTCGATATCAATTGATCAGCAACACGCACTCAGATATCTTTCAGATGAAAGGAGCATTTTGTTGAATTTTAAACGAAACACTCGGATCAATTACGCGAGGATTTAAATGGCATTTTAAACAGTAGATCTAGGGTAAATTCAAATAATTGAAATAAATATCGACAAATTACGTAAACTCTCGGATTTGGGGCGTTGTCCGAAGTCGGTTAGTTGGAATATTAGTTATATTAGAATCTTCTTCAAACATGTTCGGATTATGCGATTTTTCTGAACAAAATTCTTGTTGATGATTTAGCAACTGATTTCAAATAGATATAACGAGTTGAATTTATCATTTGGGTAGGGAGGGATTGGTGGGAGCCACTGCACTTGTGTAAAATCGACATTGTACTAAACATAGTCGGGAACAAAGTCTTATTTAATCTTGTTTGACCATTTGCAAATCGTGAGTGTTGAGCGAAATTATATAAAAGTGAAAATTATATCACGATCAATTCATCAGCCTCACGTATCTAAATTTTCTTCTGTAGTAATGTAAATGAATCTAAACCTACTCGTATAAAAATCGAGTTCCTTCACATGGAAATAAATTAATTTGAATCGGTGCTAGATTAAGGTGCGATATTATGAATATATTTTCATATTGCATAATATTATAATATGATTATATATGTAGGTAATAATTATATTTCATAATATTACAATTAAAGTTCCTCAAGTACTCAAAAGTCTCATGTCTGAGGGTTGGTCGCATAAGAAATGAAATGTGAGTAGGAAACAATACAGTATTTACCACCTGTGAGTGGAACCCGTTTTTGGGCTTCAAAACCAACCCCCCTCCACAAAAAAAGGGGGAGGGGGTAAATCCCCTTGACCCTTCAGTGATATTTCTATTCTTTACAGTAATCATTAGAACGGTGTACTGCAATTACAAAATATTTGTTCCGATATCCAAGAAATTGACCATTCGATAGTAAAAGTGTGAATCCTCATAAATCCAAAAATATAAATTTTTCAGGGGACGAAACAAAACGCTGCAAATTATTACACAATGGTTTGTTTTTCTATATAGATCAGTCGTCTGCATGAAGAAAAACATCGATCGCATTTCGGTCAGCTATAATTTGAACGGAGATTAGGCATCCTTTGTGATTCACACTCGTGTTTCTGATTTATCGTACTTCCAATCCTTAAATTCTCGAAGGGAGCGAACGGTTTGTCCTACAGGGCTCCGCGTGGTCTCGAAAAATTCTAAAAATTGTATACTATCTTAAATTGATGGAAAAATAATACCTTCATATAATTTTTTTTTTTGAGTTAGGGCGTTTTAAAATTTCAAAATTTATTTTTGGACCCTTAGAAGTGACCTACATCAACCAAAATCTTCGGTGCACAACTTGACCCCAAATGGAGTGTACATACCAAATTTCATCAAAATCGGTCAATGCTAAGTGGGGAAAGTGCCGCGTACGACGTACTACATACGGATTTTAAAATTTTTATTCGATTTCTGGATTCTACGTACCTTAAAACATAAACCAACAAATTTTGAGGGGGTGTTGAAATTTTTTTTTCTTGGTCGATTCCAAAGGTTCATTATTGAAAATAATAAACCAAAAGAACTAGTTTCAGGGGCTGCCCTTTTCTGTATTTCGTACGATGGAGATTTATATTAAGGCTACGCTGCCCTCCTTAGTAAAAACGTTCTATGTCCATTTTTCAAGTTTCGAGAAAATCGCGTTTTAGTTTCGGCTTCTGCGCCACCCAAACCATTGAAGCTTGAGATTTCGTTTTGGTCAGCTTGAGGTGATGGTCAAAAAACGAAATCTCAAGCTTCAATGGTTTGGGTGGCGCAGAAGCCGAAACTAAAACGCGATTTTCTCGAAACTTGAAAAATGGACATAGGACGTTTTTACTAAGGAGGGCAGTACGGTGGATGGCCACTTAGTGTGATTCTCAAAAAATAGATGGCGTTGGTGGCAGGGCCAAGTTTTAAAGATTTTACTCCGAAAGTTATGAACTTTTTTTCAATTGGCAAACGCAAATGTGCTCAGAAGTTATAAATAAAGGAAGCTGTTATAGTAGATTTTTGATGTTCCTCTTCAATGTCGATTAAATTCTTGTATCTCTTTATTATTAAGTGTCATGAGGTAAATCATGTACAGCCCATAATTCTATATCATTGCCATGAGCATTCAAACCATCCCCAATAAAATCTAACCATTATTGGCGACCGCTGACGAAATATAAAGTTATCATGAATAGGAAATTATTTTTGTTGAGGGCATAAGAATGAGTGGCTCCCTCCTTGAAGGGGGCTGGTACCTTCTTAAACCCTCTAAGCTACCTTTACGTCAATCTCCTTTAAACTACGAGTTTGGTTTACCCGAGACCTTCCAACAACACATTTCACCACCTGAAGACTTATTTTTATGTTCAGGGGAAATAGCCCAGCAAACTTTACACATAAGAGGCAACATGTTACAGAAAACTGCGCATTTGTGGACTTCAGCTCTTGTGTTTTAGACCTATACTGGGAGTAAATATACAGATATGCAACCCTCAGAAAGCCTTACATAACTTTCGAAGGCTGAAGAACATCAACTTGGAGACGAATTATGATGAGGGGAAAAGGAATGTTTCACTCACTTAGAACGAAACTCATCTTGTTCATATCTAAGTTGAATTCTCTTTGAAAGTTCACTAGGTATATATTATTCGTCACTTACTTGACACACTCACGAATTTGACCCTTATTCGTTGACCCCTAAGAAACCTCTAAAACTGGGTACCTACTTTAGAAAAACCTATGGATCATGTAGTGATTTTCTCTGTTCTCTGTGATTTTCTCATCCAACAAATGATAGTTCGGGTAACTCCTATCTCTAATTCAAATGTATTTAAATCATAATCCACTCTTCTAGGATTACAGTAATTTCTCATTTATTGATAATTTTGAGTTTGATAGAAAAGAAGGAACTTTTTTCGAACGGAAAAAAATGCTGCAAATGATTACACTTCTAAGGGGTGAAAAATGAGGGTTGAAATGTCCAAGAGTACTCAGGATCGAAAACCCTGGAAATAAAGGTATTGTATTGTCCATTTCCATGGATGCCATAAAAGAAAGCTGGTGAACGTGATTCCTATTTGCAAGACTTCTGTGCACAGATTTCGTATTTATTTCGGTTTTATGACTTACTATACGAGGTTTTACACTTTTACTATCGAATTGCTTCCAATGATCTATACATTGTTACGCAACACTTTCTTATACCTCATGGGTTTTAATAACAATGATCTTCGTTTCTGTTCACAGGTCGCCACAGTCATCACCCAAGATGGCGACAGCAAGCTGGTCGAGGTGCAGAAAGGTGACAAGTCGACGACCATCGTTCGCGAGTTCACCAAAGACACTGTCAACATGACGCTGACGATCGACTCTATCGTCTGCACCCGAAACTACAAAGTAGTCGAGTCGTAGATCGTTATCCCCTCCAAGTCCTATCGCTCTTCTTCCTACCATTTAAATTTAATTATAATGTATCAATATTAATATTTAATATTTTCATTACAATCGTATTCGCTTAATCGCTTTGTTTTCATTTCAGTTTACCTTTGCCATCTGCCATTCTAGTCCAGTCAAATTAGTACCTATAATTCGCTGGGAAACAATTCCTGGTGCATTTTAAATAGTTTATAAGCTTACTTTTCAATTCCGATTGAAGTGGGAAAAGTTCTGGTCGCTGGACAAGATGCTCTACAATCTTCCTACTGTCATATTCGTGTTTCTTGATACAATCACAAGGCTGGGTCGATAACTTAGTTTTGTTATAACTTCTTATCTCCATCGAAAAACTTTTAAAACTATCCTACCTTCACTGTGTCAAGTTTAGTTCTTCCTAAAGCACATCCTGAAAGAGATACACTCCCACACATCCTGGTGTTCTTACTAATGTCAAAGTTGTTGAAAAGTGAATCCCAATTACCAGAACTGTGAATAAAAAATATAATATTACTAACTATAAAAAAAAACGAAAGTAATCATGTATTAAGAATACAAATTGAAACACAATCAATGAACTTTCACTAGTTACATACCTAAATAATTAACCTTATTGGGAGCGAACAATTGTTCCTACAGAGCATGGTCTCAACAATTCTAAAAATTCGTTGCCATTTTAAATTTTTGAAAAAAAAAAAAAAAACCCGGCTAACCCTATTCAAAGAGTTTGATCTTCTAAAAATTGTCTAACCCCATTTCGTACAGTGACCAGTCTTTTGCGATTTACTCTAGTGTTTCTGATTCACTTCAAGTTCAAACTTTAGGTTCTAATAGGGATCGAATGGTTGGTCCTACAGACCACTTGGTTTTATCATTAAATTCTGAAAATTCAATTCCATTTTATATTGGTGGAAAAAAATACCTTTAATCGAACGTTTTCGAGCTAAGGCGATTTGAAAATTCCACCCCTATTTTCAACTCCTTACAAGTGACTGACAATACCCAAAAGCTTCGTGGCACAACTAGACCCCAAATGGAGCCCATGTATCAAATTTCATCAAAATCTTACCATACTGAACATTTTTATTCGATTTTCGGATTCTACGTACCTATACCTTGAAACGTAAAACTTCATATTTTAAGGAGAAGTTACAATTTCTCTAGCTCGGTCCAAAGGTTCACTATTAAAAATAATAAACCAAAATACTTTATATTGTAAGTTTTTGAGCCAAAACTTAGAAACAGGGGCACAACTTGGCCCCAAATGTAGCCAATATACCAAAATTCATCAAAATTGATCCTTGAGAAACAACGGAAAGTGCAGCGGACGGACGGAAAATTTAACGTAAACCACGAAATTTTGAAGGGGGTTACATTTTTATATTTCTCGATTCCAAAGTTCATTATTCAAATAATGTTGGAAATATTTCGATCGAGTAATCTGCTCGTATTTCTACCCAATTATTCAAAATGTTTATTATGGTTATTTATTAACTAATATATATAGACGTAAATTGGGTATAGTTCAATAACAAATCGGAGTTTGGTTTACATCGGTTGTCTTTAATGTGATTCAGGTACGAAATTAAATGAAGGTGGATTTTAGGTATCGTGGGAAACCGCAAATTTAATAGAAAACCCACCAGAAGACTGGAGGTAGCTCTCTTCCAAAAACTTGATTAGATAATTATTATATTAATTATAATGGGTTTGATAGCTTAAAGATATATTTAATAAGGTTGATTTGATGAAAAGTATCCTAATTGGTTCCAAGAATATGATAAAAACTGGAAAAAAAACGTCTGCCAAGTGGTGTGGCACATAGCTTCCTCGTATCCATAACCCGATTGTATAGATGATCCGATGCATAGTAGTTGATCTCAAAACATCAAAACAAGGTAATCTGTAACATCCCTGAAAATTTCATTGAAATCGGATGGAAAATGTAGAAGTTATGGCCGTTACAAGGAATTCACGTTTGCGCATGCGCAGTGGCTACTATCAGTCCAAAGGTGGTGATTTTCATAGGAGACCATCTAAATACTAATCTGTAACATCCCTGAAAATTTCATTGAAATCGGACAGAAAATGTAGAAATTATGGACGTTACAAGGAAATTCACGTTTGCGCATGCGCAGTGTCTACTATCAGTCCGAAGGTGGTGATCTTCATTGGGGACCATCTACAACCTAATCCGCATAATCCCTGAAAATTTCATCGAAATCGGGTAGAAAAAGTGGAAGTAATGGCCGTTTTTTTTCTCTAGGAAATTCACGTTTGCGCATGCGCAGTGGCTACTATCAGTCCGAAGGTGGTGATTTTCATAGGGGACTATCTAAATACTAATCTGTAACATCCCTGAAAATTTCATTGAAATCGGATGGAAAATGTAGAAGTCATGGCCGTTACAAGGAATTCACGTTTGCGCATGCGCAGTCGCTTCTATCAGTCCGGGGATGATGATTTTCATAGGGGACCGTCTGCACACCAACCCGCACAATCCCTGAAAATTTCATTGAAATCGGACAATAACTTCGTATAGTTATGCGCGTTACAAGGAATTCATGACAGACACGGAACCAAAATTGTTCAGAAAGGTCTAAAACGCAAAACGCGATTGAAAATTTTGATTTTGGAGAACTTCTTTTTTTTGTCCTTGAAAAGTGAAAACAAAGCTTCCGCTACCTTGGTATACTCGGAAGCAAAAATTTAAATCTGGTTTTAATTTGAAAACAACTAGTAGAAAATTTTTTCGAAAACCACTGGATTGAAAGTTACTTGAAATGTACGGGTAGATTCAGCATCAATGGAGGACTGCCAATGATGTCATCAAATGCAAAGTGACGAACCAGCAAAAGCTTGACAAGGTTCTTTCGCAAAGACTGGGCTCGCATTCGTTTTTCCTACAAGAAGAATGTGAAATGTTCAATATTTTCAAAAAGTTAGGCCGAAAAAATAATCTTTTCTTGTTGGATTCGCTTTTGTCCTGCTGGTAGACGTTTCCTCAGCAACCATAACAGTTCAGGTTTAGGTCAATATGCCAGTATTGCCCCTATACTATATTGCATTTTCAGTTGAATGAAGTTCCGCCTCACTGTGTATCTAAGCAGGAACGACAGCTCCTTTCTGGCATGCAGAAATTGATGTAGGTAGATTCTTGAGGAGGGGGTTTTGTGGCGCAGCGAGAAGAAAGGCGTAAGTCAACGGTCAAATTTCTATAGGCTATTGTCCGAAAACACCCAAGGTCACAATACAATACAGCTATTATCAATTCCCCGCGTTACAATCACGTTCTCTCGAGCGCTCCGCGTACCTTTGAATTATCGGTAATTTTAGCGAATATTCTAGAAAAATTGAGCTATTGAAATAGACTCAAAATTTTTAGCATGAACTTTTTAAAAATTTTCTCCACTGAAATCAGTTTTGGATCATTCTAAAACGATTCCTGAAGTTTTTATAACAATCATATATTTATACAGGGTGTTTCACGAAAAGGTTACACCCCCCTTCATTTCCGCAAAATACAGCGTAAAAAATTCCGACCAACGCAGTTCTTCATGATTTTGGTTTATTATTTCTAATAATAAGCCTATGTGATCGTATCGCAAAAAATTTTTATAACCCCCCATCAAACTTTGTCACTTTACGTTTCAAGGTGCGTAGAATCCAAATTTGCCAAATTTGCCAAATGTCCGTCCGCCGTCCGCCGTCCGCCGTTCGCCGTCCGGGCCATAAAAGGCCTTAGAATCGGTCTAAAAAACCCGATCTTTCGCACATAGACTCCATTTGGGGTCTAGTTGGTCCTAACGTCGAACTATTCCGATCGCTTAATTCGTATAGAAGTTATGGGCAAATAACCGGCCAAAAAAGAGGTTTTTGCTTAAATATGCGTGGGGTGACATTTTCCAAGTATTTTTCTTCATGTTGGATGGTTGGTGGCTTTATAGACGATTGTATAGAAAAATAATAAACCATTAAAATAATAATAATAAATAATAAAATAATAAACCATAAAAATAATAATCGTGCGATAAATCAGAAACACGAGTGTGAATCGCAAAAGAGGCCTAATCTCCGTTCAAATTAAAGCGGACCGAAATGCCATCGATGTTTCTCTTCATGTTGGATGGTCGGTGGCTTTATAGACGATTATATAGAAAAATAATAAACCATTGTGTAATAATTTGCAGCGTTTTTTGTGAGGATCTCGGGAAAAATACTTTTGCGCAAAAAAGTTAGGTTTTAGAGAACCCTTAGTGTGGCACATGTTTTTTCATCATTTTTTAACGCTGAATCACAGGGTGTCATCCGTTTTGAGAAAAACCAAGATTTAAGAGGAAAGATTAACATTTCTTTGACGAAAACATCAGTTTTGAGGTCGAAATCATGTTTATTTTTGATTTTCTCACCTCCTTTTGAACCACGGGCTTGGTGCCGTCTACGGTGGAGTTGAAAATAAAAACTGACAGCATGATCATGCTTGAACTGAATAAAATTACCTAAAAACTCATACCGATTTAAAAAGAGCGATTTTTTTACTAAAAACAACCGAATTTTTGGCCGCTATTTTGAAAAATTCCAGTCAAATTGAAAAACGGATGTCACCATGTGATTTAGCGTTAAAAAATTATGAAAAAACATGTGCCACACTAAGGGTTCTCCAAAATCTAATTTTTGTGCAATTGTGAAGTTGCGCAACTTAGAGCGTTCAAAAATCCAGGTTGCGCGCAATAAAACAAATCGATATGGGTATAAATTTCTCATGAAATTTGACGTAGAATCCGAATCTGTAATAAAAAAAGGGGGGGGGGGTTCCATTTGAAAAAATGAAGTTAGTGTCAATTGCGCACGATTGCGCGCAACTTTTTTCCTCACAAAAAATCATGAAGAATTGCGTTGGTCGGAATTTTGTACGCTGTATTTTGCGAAAATGAAGGGGGGTGTAACCTTTTCGTGAAACACCCTGTATAGGAATATAACGATACATATGTCACTCCTAAATAACTTGCGTAATTGTTTCGCAAAAATTCAAATTTTTCCAAAATGTTCATAATAAATATGGTGGTAGGTGCTATTGATGGAGAACCAGTGATCTATACAGAAGGGTGATCTATACAGAAAATTAAAAACGAGTATCTACACTGCATGCAGATACATCTGTACATGGATGTGTCTTATGATGGCAATTTAAATGACGAGCTCACTCAGCTGATCAATGACCACTCAGGCGCCTTCAGCATTCTCCATTGACCCGCCCTCTCTAATTTCAGGTTCCTGCGTTCAACAGGAGAGGAAATAGCCTTGGAGCTCGCTCAGCTGATCAGTGATCATCAACTTTGATGATGTATAGAAGTATGTATCGATTGACCCTGCCTCTCAAATTTCAGCTTCCTGCGTTCAACAGCATCAGAAAAAAAACGTTGCATTGTTTTGTGTGTCGAAAATTTTGGAATGACCCCCAGAACTAAGACATATCCATGTCAAAAGCAAACAACAACAACAAATGAACAGACTCGTTGAAGAATTTTGGACAATCCTGAAGGGTCCACATTTCAAAAAATAAGCCAAAAAAGTGTTTTTAGGGTGTTTTGCGGATATTATCATCATAATTATAGTAATATGAGGTAATTTCGGATTCAACGCAAGATTTCTGATTAATAAACTACAATCTCACATCCAAAAATTGTGAAAACCTGTATACAGGGTGTCTACACTTAAGATGGGCATAACTTCAGGGAAGGATTCTACAAGGTATTTCCAACAAAAAATGCCTCCTAGCAATTTTCTTTTAACCCACTCAAAATTCCTTTTTTTCACTTTAATTTTTTTTTCGCGTTTTCGACCTTACGGCACTACTATGGCCATAACTCCCTTACTTCCCATGCAAATTCAAATCTGACTGCACCGATGGACAGAGCGTTAAATTCCTAAGCTACCTAGTGCAAAACCAAAAATTTTCAGCTATAAAATAATAATAATTTTATTATTTGATTATTTTTTAATTTTAAAGTTTGCTTTTTGACTTGATTTTTGAAATTATTTCAAAAATCAAGTCAAAAAGCAAACTTTAAAATGTTTTCGAAACCTGACTTTCTTTGACCAAAGTTTTCACTCTGAATCCCTGCCCATTTCGATTCATGGAAAAAACATGCTCAAATTGCCAGCTTTCCAACGGTCTACAACTTTTTAAATAAATAATTGGAAGAGTAAATCAAGTTTGAATGGAAGAAAACTTGAGTTTTGCTAGAAAATCCAGTGTTTTACGCGGCGTTCGATCTCAAGATGACTTGACGAGTTTGGTATTATTTCCTATGAAATTTTTCACGCTGAATCCAATAGTGATATTTCCAAACAATTCTGACAGCTAAAAGTGGATTTTTCGAAGAAACCCTTCGTTTTTCGTACATGAAATATGCATTATTCTTAGATATGGAATTGATCATAAAGTTATACCTTTCTACTCAATAAAAACATCAATCAGCTAGAAATTTGATGTTTTAATTAAGTAGAAACCTATCTACTACCATATCTACGAATAATGCGTATTTCATATACGAAAAACGAAGGTTTTCTTCGAAAAATCCGCTTTCTAGCCGTCAGAATTATTCTGAAGTATCACTATTGATTTCAGCGTAAAAAATTACATAGGAAATAATACCGAACTCGTTGGACACCCCCTATTATTTCTGACAAGGCCCAAGGTCTATAGCTTAGCAAGTTACATAGTGGCTTGGCCAAGATTATTGCTTATTGATTTCCTCACGGAGTACCGGTGATAAGTGGTCGTAACTTAGTAGTACCTAATCTATAAAGCGATCAGAAATTGCCATAAAATTTGTCAAGGCCAATCCTATATTTCAAGCTATATTTCCCCCCGATAAAGCTGAGCTGGGTGCTGCTAGGTAGGTACGTTTCAAATTACTTGAACTCTTATAATTTTTAATAGGTGTATAATAATTATTCCGGCACCCATCCAACCCTAAATTTTAGAACCTCTGGAGTTGGGTCTTTACACGTGGGTCTTTACCCGTAAACCCATCATACCTGTGCGACCTACGAGCTAGGAATAAATCAGTATTTCTACTCAAGCACCTACTCAAGTGATGGCGTGTGATGTTTATTATGACATAATTATATGACAAAATCTCTCCATGATTTTCTATCGTCTGATTCATCAGTCAATTCGTGCCTTTCGATATTAAAGTATTATAAAATGCTCGGTCCCTCAAGATATGAAATGTCGCATATTTTGATAATAAGAAATGTCACTGGCGGTTAGGAATGTTTGTATTTGCCTAGTTGGACTTTTTTGGCGGGTTAGTCTCTTAGTTGTGAAATCAATAAAAGAAAAAACCCACACAAAAGTATCGGCAGCGTTAAAAGTTGAATCGATTTGATAAAGAACTGGCATTTATGTGAATAAAAAAAATGGCTTTCTCACGCGTGAGATGCTTACCACACAGTACTGGTTTTTTGTTCCTCTCTTTCCACAAAGCTTGGTAGACGAAATTGTCGAATGTGTGCCCGTCAGCATGTTACATGTTCGGAATTATGTTACTACATCACGTTTGAACTGATTTTGACACCGTTTATCGATAGTTTCGGCAAAGTTCCTAGGTAGGATAAATTGGCTTTTATAGTAGATACCCTAAAACCTCAAGTCCTGATTTGATTGTATTTGGGAAAACTGCTTGAAATAACTATTTGAAAAAGAACACATTTCAGTTTTAAAGAAAAAAGTTTTTAAGTCACACAACTGATGTTTTTTTTCATATTTTTTTTTTCAAATAATGAACCTTTGGAATCGACCAAGAAATTTTTTTAACCCCCCCCCCCCTCAAAATTTGATGGTTTACGTTTCAAGGTACGTAGAATCCAAAAACCGAATAAAAATTTGGCCGTCCGTCCGCCGTACGCGGCACTTTCCTTATTTCCCATGGACCGATTTTGATGAAATTTGGTATGTAGGCTCCATTTGGGGTCTAGTTGTGCCCCGAAGCTTTTGGTTGATGTCGGTCACTTCTAGGGTTGAAAATTTGAAAACGCCCTAGCTCAAACAATTTTGATATAAAGGTATTGTTTTTCCATCAATTTGAGATAGTATTGAATTTTAGAATTTTTAGAGACCACGCGGAGCTCTGTAGGACAAACCGTTCGCTCCCCACGAGAACTGAATAGTTGGACTTACGATCAATCAGAAACACGAGTGTGAATCGCAAAAGAGGCCTAATTTCCGTTCAAATTTATTGCTGTAGGTACGTGGTAGGTAGGTAGTACCTATGGTTCGTAGGTGGTGATTATGAAAAAGCCGAGTTTTTTGCAGACAAGTGATCTATTATAGAAAAATCTCTGTTCAATTTCTCCCTTGCGAGGGAAAAACATTAAATCATGTTTAATGTTTTTCCCTCGCAAGGGAGAAATTAGATTGCCGATCACTCAGCTGATCAGTGACCACTCAGGCGCCTTCAGCATTCTCCATTGACCCTGCTTCTCAAATTTCAGCTTCCTGCGTTCAACAGGAGAGAAAATGGCCTTGGAGCTCACTCAGCTGATCAGTGACCATCTTGGTACAACTAGACCCCAAACTTAGCCGATATAACGTGGTAACTAAGAAATCGGTCCGTGGTAACTAAGAAAAAAAAAGTTGCAGATTTGCGTGTCGGAATTCACAGAACGACCCCCAGCCCTAAAACATTAAACATGTTAAAATAATAAACATTTCGCACATCCGGAGTAAGACTGGTATAAGTCAAAAAACCCAACTGATGGGAAATCGCATTTAAAGATTTTCGACTTCTTTGTTGTTCTATAACAGTCATCTGAACGAATTTTTTTAATATCTCAAGGGTCTACGGCACTCATATACTATTTAACTATCATGTGCTATACCAAAATTGCTTCGTTACCTCTTCATTTGCGACCAGCATGCTTAAATTGATCAAATTCCTATGATGTACCACTATTACTCCAAGAAATGGTGGAACATCTCAAAATAAACCAGAGTTGTAATTCTAAAAGTGGAACCAATACATGACTTTTCGGATCAAAAGTGGTACATGTCATATTATACCAACGTTACAACATGCAGACCAAAGAGAAATTCCATTTTGTTTTGGAGAAATACTGGTGCATCTCAAAATAAACCAGTATTGCAATGTAATTGTAATTTAAAACTAGATCAACCACTCTAATTATTGTTGGATCAAAAGCGGTACATCTGATATATACCAGTATTACACATACCTTGAGTTCATCACACTTCGGCGTCTGGCGCATAACTGAAGTGATCCAGTCTTGCTCCGACGCCATGGTAGAAGAATGGCTCAGAACCATACTGGTTTATCTGCTCTCTAGCGGCCAATAACTAAGTTATCGTTAAACCCGTTCTACCCCCGTGTAGAGCTCGACGAGAGCTATCTGGTGGAATATATAACTCAAAACCGCCAATTTCGGACTTATACCAGTCTTACTCCGGATGTGCGATTTGTATGATAATTTGCAGCGTTTTTTGGTTTATTATTTTCAATAATAAGCCTTTGGAATCGAGCAAGAAAAAAAAATTTTAACCCCCCCTCAAAATTTGATGTTTTACGTTTCAAGGTACGTAGAATACGAAAATCGAAAAAAAAATTTCCGTCCGTCCGCCGTACGCCGTACGCCGTCCGCCGTACGCGGCACTTTTCTTAGCAACACTGGACCGATTTGGTTCAAATTTGGTATATGGGCTCCATTTGGGGTCTAGTTGTGCCGCGAAGCTTTTGGTTGATGTAGGTCACTTCTAAGGGGTGAAAATTAAGGGTTGAAATTTTCAAGAGTGCCCTAGCTCGAAAACTCTCGAAATAAAGGTATCTTTTTTTCACCAATTTTAAATAGTATTGAATTTTTAAAAATTTTTGAGACCACCCGGAGCTCTGTAGGACAAACCGTTCGGTCCCTACGAGTACTTGAAGGTTTTCCTTCGATAAAACAGAATCATGAGTGTGAATCGCAAAAGAGGTCTAATCTCCATTCAAATTTTATCGGACTAAAATGCGATCGCTGTTCATTTCTTCGATTTGTATACAGTTTTGCCTTCTGCGTAACCAGTAATCAAATTTCCATATGAAGCTTTCTATTTTAACATGTTTAATGTTTTAGGGCTGGGGGTCGTTCTGTGAATTCCGACACGCAAATCTGCAACGTTTTTTTTTCTTAGTTACCACGGACCGATTTCTTAGTTACCACGTTATATCGGCTAAATTTGGGGTCTAGTTGTACCAAGATGGTCACTGATCAGCTGAGTGAGCTCCAAGGCCATTTTCTCTCCTGTTGAACGCAGGAAGCTGAAATTTGAGAAGCAGGGTCAATGGAGAATGCTGAAGGCGCCTGAGTGGTCACTGATCAGCTGAGTGATCGGCAATCTAATTTCTCCCTTGCGAGGGAAAACATTAAACATGATTTAATGTTTTTCCCTCGCAAGGGAGAAATTGAACAGAGATTTTTCTATAATAGATCACTTGTCTGCAAAAAACTCGGCTTTTTTCCAATCGAGTGTGAAGCGTTTAGTTCTTTCTAATAAACTTGATTGTGAAGGTGTGAAGCCAGTATGGTGTGGTAGGTAGTACCTAGCTGGTAGGTAAAAAAAAATGTTGGTAGGTAAAAAACGCTGCAAATCATTGCTCAAAGGCTTCTTCACTCTTCAGATCACTGATCAGCTGAGTGAGCTCCAAAGCCATTTTCAATCCTATTGAATGGAAGTGCTCTTCCAGGCGTCTCCAGCATTCGAGGAGATCTTCTTCACTCCTCAGATCACTGATCAGCTGAGTGAGCTCCAAAGCTATTTTCAATCCTATTGAACGCAGGAAGCTGAAATTTGAGAGGGAAGGTCAAGGGAGAATACAGATGGTGGTAGGTGCTATTGATGGAGAACCAGCGATCTATACAGAAGGGTGATCTATACAGAAAATAATAAACCTTTGAGCAATGATTTGCAGCGTTTTTTTTGTTTGTAATACTGGTTATGTAGAAATTGTGCCAACCTTCAGCTTTGAATGTGCGTGATGTGTTCGATCGTAACTCATTATTATTGCCTACATTGAAAAACGAAGACACAAGGGTGGGTCCACTCATGCAACAATCACGCCATGTCTGACTCTGACTCAGGTTGAGAAAATCAATACCTACCACCTATGTAACCTACCAGCTTGTGTTTACTGTTTAATACTCGCAATTAAGGAAATACTACCAAGTTAGATGGCCGCATAACCTTTTGTGACAAACTCGTACATTCAAAACGTTGTAAATCATTACACAATGGTTCATTATTCTTCTGCATAAATCACCTTTGTGCAGACGTAAAGAAGTTATAGTTGTTCTTACTCGAACGCATGCCTCATGGAAAGACGATCTACTTCTTACTGCACCAATTACGGATGACCATCAACATTTACAGAACCCAAACTTCGTCGGTCTACCTCATGAACCACCTATAAGAAATTTCGCAGACTTTGGAAGCGACTCTTCCCACCTTAGCAGTTCGTTTGACCACCTGAAAGCATCATTTCTGTATCACAAGTTCTAGCGCTGTAATTTATTAGGTTCATTATTTGGCACACTTCAAGGTTTATGCGTCTTATAAAGAACAAAAAATTATTCAAACTCGTGTTTCTGTTTTATTAATTGTCCTTCAAAGCTCTGTGCGATCTCATTGGACTTCAATACTATTTTAATTGATGAAAAATACCATTATATTGAAAGTTTTCGATCTAGCGCGTTTTGAAAATTTCAACCCATACTCTTCACCCTGCACTAATCAAACGTTTCAGCGGATCTATTCCAATTTACTTCCAACTTGTTTGCACTGCCTGAACAGAGGAGACGATGTTCAATTTTCAGGGATTGTGCGGGTAGGCGTGCAGATGGTCCCCATGAAAATCATCACCACCGGACTGACAGTAGCCGCTGCGCATGCGCAAGCGTGAAACCCTTGCCACAGCCATAAATTCTACCATTGTCACTCGATTTCGATGAAATTTTCAGGGATTGTGCGAGTTGGCGTGTAGATGGTTCCCTATAAAAATCATCACCCCCAGACTGATACTAGCCAATGCGCATGCGCAAACGTGTATTTCTTGTTACTGTCATAACTTCTACATTTTCCAACAACATTCAGAGATTTTGCGGGTTGACATGTTGAGTCTCCAATGACAAGGTGCTCAAGATGTTTTGAGATTAACTACTAGGTATGTAACGGATCATCTATACAATCGGGTTATGGATACGAGGAGCTATATGCCACACCCACTTGGCAGACGTTTTTTGATGTGTCTTATTCCATATTTTACTGTTTGAAAGTCACTGATTCTCATTTTTCAACCAAAATATGATCGATTTTCGACTGCCGATATAGATCTTGTTTTCTGACCGTATTATAAAGTTATGGCAATCGTTCGATATATAATTTAACCCTCTAAGTACGATTAAATAACGTAAATAGTTTTGTGCGATGGGTCGTTTTTGAGTTGTAGGCGAAAAACCAATAATCGTGAGTGAAATTTTGAGGTTTTTCGGCTACCAAAAGATGTTTTTACGGCATTCGAGGCAGGAAACTTGGATTCAATACTTATGTACCACCCCTGCACACAAAAAAAGAAAATCCTAACCCCAAATTTTTTCGAGCACGACCCCTCTGAGCTCCCCTACCTGCTGGAATAAGTACCTGGACTACGTTTTGACTTGTCCTGCTACCGGTTCGATGATGATGAAATTCATCGAGGAACGTTTCAAGGCTATCCCGCACCAACTCTGGAAATGTTTTCAAAATCGGACAAGATTCTGTATAATTTTGCCTGAACTAAAAACCATTCTCAATACTTCACGCATATTTGCCGATAGCCTGAGAAGTCGAATGGGGGATGCGCATGATTTTTAGCGAATTTTCAAGGAAAATGAAGCTATTGCAATGGCCTCAAAATTTTTAGAATCGACTTTTTCGAAAAATTTTCACACTGAAATCCGTTTTGGAACATTCTGAAACGATCCCTGAAGTTTTTCCAAAAATCATATGTATATATATATATATATATATGTGTCATTCCGGACGATAACTTGAGTAATTGTTTAAAAATTTTTTTTTAGTTTTTGCCAAAATGTTTGTAGCATCAAACCATAGGTCAAGTTCGTTAACCAGCAATTTTGGACAATCCAAAGTGGTCCAAAATTCAAAAAAACTCCCAAAAAAATGGGTTTTTCCCGTTTTTTGTGGTTTTTACATTGAAAATCATGGTAATATATGGTATATTCGGATTCAGCACAAAATTTCTGATATGAATGCATTTTTCAAAAATGAAAATTGTCCAAAATTAAGAAAAGTTTGTAGCTATATATATATAATGAATACGTGCGTATATTTGTTGTACCCAGAAATGCAGTAGCCGTGTGGGTACTCTATGAGTTCGTAGAGACGCCTAGAACATGAATATGGACTCCTAACATCTTCAAAGCATACCCAGCAATAATTTGCAGCGTATTATTAGCGAATTTTCAAGGAAAATGAAGCTATTGCAATGGCCTCAAAATTTTTAGAATCGACTTTTTCGAAAAATTTTCACACTGAAATCCGTTTTGGAACATTCTGAAACGATCCCTGAAGTTTTTCCAAAAATCATATGTATATATATATATATATATATATATATGTGTCATTCCGGACGATAACTTGAGTAATTGTTTAAAAATTTTTTTTTAGTTTTTGCCAAAATGTTTGTAGCATCAAACCATAGGTCAAGTTCGTTAACCAGCAATTTTGGACAATCCAAAGTGGTCCAAAATTCAAAAAAACTCCCAAAAAAATGGGTTTTTTCCCGTTTTTTGTGGTTTTTACATTGAAAATCATGGTAATATATGGTATATTCGGATTCAGCACAAAATTTCTGATATGAATGCATTTTTCAAAAATGAAAATTGTCCAAAATTAAGAAAAGTTTGTAGCTATATATATATATAATGAATACGTGCGTATATTTGTTGTACCCAGAAATGCAGTAGCCGTGTGGGTACTCAATGAGTTCGTAGAGACGCCTAGAACATGAATATGGACTCCTAACATCTTCAAAGCATACCCAGCAATAATTTGCAGCGTATTATTAGCGAATTTTCATGCGAAAATCATGTGTCGGGGGGAAAAAAAAAAAAAAAAAAAAAAAAAAAAAAAAAAAAAAAAAAAAAAAAAAAAAAAAAAAAAAAAAAAAAAAAAGAGTCCTCGTTCGAATATTTTATCGACAACTGCCACCGATAGAAACGTTTAAAACCCAGTGTATTATTGAAAATCGCACGATTTTTTCGTACATATCGCGAATATAACTAAATGTTATCAAATTAATTACTTAGATGCGGTAACGCATCAAGGAGAAAAATGTGTGATAAACAAAAGGTGGCTTGTTGTTATGAGGTTGGGAACATACGAGCATGAACGCGATCTGTCGCACTCATCTTTAACTACGTCCTGGAGCTTCCACAATCAGAACGCTTCTCGGGCTCCCAGATTCAGCTTTCAGCCCAGTGATTTCACGTCTTCCAGGACGTCGATTATTGGTGTAAAAGTATGTAATAAAAACATATATACATATATATAAACCAAGAATCGAAAAAAAAACTTTCTACAACAAATTGCAACACCATTGGTCCTTTTCTTAACCACACTTTAAACTGAATGATTTCTTTGAAAATTCGCTCATTAATTCATGCTGCATGAATGGACTTTTTTTTAAATACATTTTTAATCGGAAGTGATTTTGATTTTTCACTTTCGAATGTTTATGACGTCACGCGCCCCTCCCGCCTGGGCGAGACCCCCCAGCCCACTGTGACGTCATAAACATTCGAAACTTTGAAAAATCGTAGAAAAAGTTCTTCTCACGCTAGAAGGTCGCGGTTGGTGTCAAAATGGGGTATTTCGGTGGGTCGGAAATTCAGGTTTTTGACCTCAAATTTGGAATCAGCACCCTTGAAAACCTATATACTACAACTTTAAGCCCAATGATACAATAACATGTGGTAGAAAAATTAATTAAAGAGATCACACGTTTGAAAAAGGCGGGCCGCTATAAATGCACACACACTAGGCAAGGACTACGCCGCGGACAACGCCGCGCGCGTGTGTGAGTACCATTTTGTAGTATCCAAGAGGTCTTCCAAGGGTTTCTGTGCATGGATACTTTTTTCAAAGACAGTTGGCTAGCTACGTCACGATTGGCTAGCTACGTCACGCCATTCAAATCTTCAACTTTCCTTAGCTTCTCTGATTTTTTAAAAACATTTTCTCGACGAACAGACCCGATTACCGTTATTCCTGAGCCATACTCTTTTGAAATAAAAAATAAAAAAATTTGACCGAAATACCCCATTCTCAGAATGAGGTCTAGTTTAGATTAATAATAACAATAAACAGTTTTTCAGACCCATGCGCACACCCCATTATTGCCTGCCGAATTTCAACTGTCGAGGTCCGAGGTGTGAGGGATGTAGATGCCGTTTCGAACACAGGTGAGAATGTAGCTAACGGTTCTCGAAGTTATTATTAGGGTCACTCTAATAATACTAGTGATGGGACGTTCTTGGACCAGTAAAGGATATATTGGTCTACGTGAGCAAACCAACAAAGTACCCAATCGAAGCTCGATAATTCAGTCTAATTGCTTGTTTCACCTTGGAAAAATCCGGTTTTATTTCAATTAGGTTTGTACATCCTTTATGTTTAGTTAGGTACACTTGATAATTATAATAATGGTGTTTATTATAAGCACTCCTCATTATAAAGGGTGGTCTCAAACTTATCGAACTCAGTTTGAGGTCATATGAGAAATTTCACGCTCATCATTACGAGCCGTAATGGTACCAAAGTACAAATAGTCCCCGAATAGATGTTTTTCCTCTTACAAATTTTCAACGTTTTTCATTTTTGATTTGTTTTCAGCTTTTGAGGCAAAAATGCAAAAAATTTAAGGAGAATTTGAAATCAATTGGAAAAGAGCGTTGTATACAATCTGTGATGAAAAAGCCCAGAATGTGATTTTTAAATAAGTTTCAAAGTTTTGACATTTTGAGCGGCACTGATGACACTCCCATGGTTCACTTAGACTCGCAAAGTTTCCTGTAACGGTAATCTGGAGGTGTTTTTCGACTTCCCAAATAATTTTTGCTTATTTTTTGACCCTGTGAAAATTTTAAAAAACGGGGAAAATGTTGAATTTGTTGAATTTTGGAGGATTAAGTGGGTTAAGGCTGGCTAATTTTGGTTTGGCTTAGATACGGCGTGACGTATTACACACACACACACTCAATCTGGCGCTGTATTGTGATAGGAACCGTATCCGATCCGGCGCCTCTCTATACGTTACGGTAGAATACGTCACTAGGCGGACGATCAGGTTCCGGCGCGCCGAATCTACTAATCTAAGCCAAATCGGCCCTACTAGGAACTCTCTATTGGGTGGTTTGGGCTACAGCTGGTCCCCTATGAATTTAATTCTAGTCATAATATTCGAGCATGAACAAATTTCATCACTCAATTGTCCGGTTCTGCTGAAACTTCGAGAGCAGTTGGAGAGTTTTCTTTCAAATGGGCTTATATCCATTTTTTAAATTTTTTTTTCACGGATTCTGAATCTCTGGGATAAGGCCTATACCCTCACGAGTTGTATTCTTTCCGAAACGGTTTGTATCCCGCTTCAAAATCCCGTTGTAAACACTTTTTTTAAAATCTGTTTTCGGATTATACATACCTTGGAACGTAAACCATCAAATTTTGAGGGGGGTTAGAATATTTTTCTTGCTCGATTCCGAAAGTTCATCATTGGAAATAATGGGTAAACCAATGAAAGAAAATGAAAAGGAGATTTTTCTTCACAAAACCAAAAACTCGTTTTTAAATTGGTTCATATCCATCGTTTTTCATCAAATGGGCTCATATCCCAATAAGAAATGGCCTATGTATCCTTCAAAACGCATGCCAAAATTTCGAAATTTGGTCCTAGAATCAAAATTCCCATGAACAAACGATTTGGGAACTCTAGACAACTTCCTTCCCCATGAAATTAGTTTATCTCAATTTCCCACAAAAAATTCCAAGTGGATATAAGCCCATTTGAATTAAAAAACACCTTCAGTTGGGAACCCAATCGTAATATTATTGGTACAAGGAAGCTATAATAGAGACGTCTCATTCACTCCACTGACGTTTTATCTTCTGTTTCCTAGGATACCCTGTTTGCAATCACTTTTCGAAAAGAACTTCCGATGCTTCCGAACTGGATTCCGCAAGATGTATAAAAGTTTTGATCAAAACAACACGTCGTTCGATCAATATTTGCGGATTCTAAGAAAGCGTGTGTCAAAGAGCCAGTTTGACTTTCTCTGCTATTCAGCCTCTTCTTACTCTGAACCAGACGGAAGGGACCCATTGAAAAAACTGGAACGGAAGAAGTGGTCTTGCTATAAGGTCAAGAACTGCTCAAATGTGTTCACGTGCGCTTTCTCTGCAACTGAAGCTCGATCAGGAATTGGTGATCATGATGCAAGTCACTGGCGAGTCTTGCATGAAAATAACAATATTATACGATATTATCATCGGCCATTTGTTTCTGCTATTTGCAACAATCAATTTCTAGGAAAAAGTTGTTGTTTTGCTCTATGTTTTTGAAGTTATTGAACAAACTGAATGTCAACTGAACGTTCTGAATCAATTTGAACTCTTCTTTTACAAGCTGAAGTAGACTAGCCCGTTGGAAAAATTCAGCTAAGCTGGTTGGACATAATAGCTTCCTCACATAAAGTAACATGAACGAACAATACCTATTTGTCTGTGCAATAATAAGCACTATTATTCAATAATTTATTGAAGCACTGGTTAGTTCACTGTGTTTGGAATGAAACATGATCTTCGCAATCAAGTTGATAGTTGTCTAAATTTAGAAACATCAACGTCAACTTTTAACACGTCTAAAACCGAGAAGTCGGTCAAAAAGATTTCGTTTCAATCAATTTAAAACATTGTAGGTATTTTAGCTATTAAGACGAAATAGACGAGAGACGAATACGTAGGTACCTACCTACTTAAAAAAGGTGATTTTGTTTATTATTTTCAATACCTACCTAATGAACCATTGGAATCGAACAAGAAAAAAATTTAAACCCTTCAAATTTTGATGGTTTACGTTTCAAGGAACGTAGACTCCGAAAATCGTATATAAATTTTTCCGTGCATAAATAATCTCGAGTTCTCAAAAGTTTGCATTTAAAACAACATCTCTCAATTGTCCAAATCGCTTTGATTCCTAATCGTGACATCAAGTACCTACTAATCAGAGTTTTTATTTTTAACTACCCCACGAATTTTGTCAGTGTCGAGCAATCATATTCATGTTCGAGAAAAATCACATTGATGTTTAAGCAAAAGCTCGTTTGCGTGTGCGTACACGCTGGCTTTTTCTCCGATTTTTATGAATTTTGTTTGAAATTTCAATCTTTAAAATCATGGATGTCCAAACCATGACAGTAGATACTAAAGACAGACAGAAACGGGACGAAATTTGTTGAAAAATCTCTGAAATGCAAAATACTAGTGGAAATTTTGATTTTGGAGAATCCAATTGTTACCTATCATATTGCTGCATCATTTAAAAGCTTCCGTATCTGATAGTAAGGATGTAACATCCTCAGAGAAGCATCTTTGCAGCCAGCTCGCACTGAAGTCCTTGAATTGAATAGGACGGCAACGTCGCAGAAAAGGAACCGATCTATAGCGTTCTGCAGTCTTGAAAGTATAAGAACTGTATTTCTAGTCCAGAGAGACGCCAACCGACCGGCGAGCTTCGTCTCTCCTCCAGAGAAATTCTCCCACGTGGGTCGGAGGTCGGATCAATACTCTGAGCCGTGTCATACGACCCGGCTTTTACAAAAAATCTTGAATGACTGGCCAAGGTATCGAAAAATTTGAATATTTCCTAGAGGCACGAAATCTATTATCACCGTTTGTAATGAAGCATCCCGGAAATTGCTGGTGATCAATCAATAAACCTCTCGTAATGCCGGTTATTCAGTAGCTTTAACGTTGATTATCGCGGAATGCAATTTGCTGTTTTTTAAAACTTGCAAATTCACGTTTGTCGACGTGCAGCGATAGCAGCGATGAGGTCTGTTCGTATCGACCACGCACGGATGAATACAACTAAGTAAGGTGCGTAGGGGGAAGTGCAAAGTACAATTTGCATAGTTCAACTTTGGTAGACCCTGAGAAACTCATTTTTAAAGCTAGCTTTTTTCCTTCTTTCATTACATCCCTCGGACTATCCTCTAACCAGTTTTGTAGTTAGTTTAAGGTTTTGCTTCCGAGTCTACCAAGGTAGCGGAAGCTTTGTTTTCACTTTTCAAGGACGAAAAAAAAAGTTCTCCAAAATCAAAATTTTCACTCGCGTTTTGTGTTTTAGACCTTTCTGAACAATTTTGGTTCAGTGTCTGTGTGTCTGTGTGTGTGTCTGTCTGTCTGTCTGTCTGTCTGTCTGTCTGTCATGAATTCCTTGTAACGCGCATAACTATACAAAGAAGAAAATAGAAAATAGAAGCGACTGCGCATGCGCAAACGTGAATTCCTTGTAACGGCCATAACTTCTACATTTTCCATCCGATTTTAATGAAATTTTCAGGGATGTTACAGATTAGTATTTAGATGGTCCCCTATGAAAATCACCACCTTCAGACGGATAGTAGCTACTGCGCATGCGCAAACGTGAATCTCCTTATAACGGCCATAACTTCCACTTTTTCTACCCGATTTCGATGAAATTTTCAGGGATTATGCGGATTAGGTTTTAGATGGTCCCCAATGAAGATCACCACCTTCGGACTGATAGTAGCCACTGCGCATGCGCAAACGTGAATTTCCTTGTAACGGCCATAACTTCTACATTTTCTACCCGATTTCAATGAAATTTTCAGGGATGTTACAGATTAGTATTTAGATGGTCCCCTATGAAAATCACTACCTTCGGACTGATAGTAGCCACTGCGCATGCGCAAACGTGAATTCCTTGTAACGGCCATAACTTCTACATTTTCCATCCGATTTCAATGAAATTTTCAGGGATGTTACAGATTAACTTGTTTTGATGTTTTGAGATTAACTACTATGCATCGGATCATCTATACAATCGGGTTATGGATACGAGGAAGCTATGTGCCACACCCACTTGGCAGACGTTTTTGAGTTATAGTGGGTTTCTCGAGCAATACTGTAATTTTTGTCCGTACTCCTCACTTACCCCGCCTAAATGGGGTAAGTGTAGAGCATCCCTTCATTTCTATAGTGATTTAATTTTCTATGTCGTTAGAGTTACAAATGCGAAGGGGGAGGTGTGTGGAAGAGCTCGTTTCATGTATTATTTTGCTTTTTGCAAAGTTAAAATCGGACAGAAATTTATGAACTTACACAGTTTTGAAAAGTTAAAAACGCGGTATAGAGAAACAAAAATCTTGCAAAATTCAAAATTTTGAATCTTTATTAAAAATTGTTTAAATCACTATAGGTAAGTCATCAGTCTTATGAATAAGGACGTTTTTTAACTGTCTTCTACTACAAATGGTTATCTTAACATTGCAAAAGTTTGCATAAAACTTCGAAATGGAAAAGTCTACAAAGTGGGTGGCACATAGCTTCCTCGTATCCATAACCCGATTGTATAGATGATCCGATGCATACGTAGTAGCTTATCTCAACACATCTATCTCTAAGTACCTTGCACTAACCTTTCTATTGGGGGGTGGGGGTGGTGCATGATTTTCATAGGGGGCCATCTCCACCACAACTCGCTTAATTCCTGAACATTTCATCGAAATCAGATGGGAAAGGGAAATGTAGAAGTAATGGCTGTAACAAGGAAACACACATTTGCGTATGCGCAGTAGCTTTTATCAGTTGGGGGCAATGATTTTCGTAGGGGACCATCTCCATAGCTAGACAAGAGTAAAAAATTCCCAGTTACCTTAAAGGTGCCCAAATTCACAACACGAGTAGATGAAAAATACATAGTATTATGTTTGAGTGTAGGCTCCATACTTCCTTTGGTCATCCATTTAGGGGGAAGTGCGGAACTCCACACTTACCGATGTTTCTTACTCTGCACTTTCCCCCATGGGAGGAAAAAACGGGGAAATTGCAGAGGAGGTCTTATTTTCTAAATAACCAAAGTTAGAACACTGCAAAATTTAAAGTGTATAATTACCTTGTCAGTCATTAGCAATACCCAAGTAGAGGCAGGTTAAAATCGGGTTGAAAAATAGTTGATCACCTCGACCTCACACATGAAAACACATGTGGTACATCATAACCTCACAGTGAAGGCTACAACCGATATGAGTGCACTCTAGTGGCATTTTGTGAAACTTAAAATACTTATCTACAACACCCACAGAGGATATTCATGTCAGCCCTTGTGTTTGCTTGTGAAAGGTATATTCCCACTTACCCCATTTCTGCACTTACCCCGACGCACCTTACTTAGGAACGTGCCTATATAGTCACGATCTCTACTAGTGCGTCTAGCCGTACAGCACGTGATGTTCCGAGCAAGGAATAGGGCCAGTGAGATAGAACCTAACAACAAGTCTTTGGTATTCGAGATTTTCATGTTTCCAAGTGCCACCATCCGCTTGCATAAGAAGTTCTGATGCTTCAACCTGAAGAAGTAGTTGCGTCATCAGAAGTAGCCATTTTGGGTGATTATTTTCAATATCAAACCTTTATCTTGTTAAAATAATTGTGGTCACAATCAGTGATAGATACATCACATATATGAAATCTATTCATGGATGGAAATCCATTCTGTCCAAGGAAAACCACCATAGCATACATGGAAGAAATGCAAGGTAAGGCAATTCACTGAACAACGAATTATTATAAATTAAACATCAAGCACGAAAACCTTATATTTCTGTGTGATTTAAAATCCTATATACACTCATATAAATATATTCCCGGATCATGTTTAGATTCTCTTCGTTTCTTCAGTCACTCACCCCACCATCGGGACCGGCTGCCGTCGCAAATTCGAGACCCTGTCTCTGCAGTCAGTCTGAAAGTCGCACTCGGGACGCCCGGTTGGCAAGGTTACCCAACATCATCTCTCCCACGAATTACATAACAATCCATCACGCTCAAGAATATAGAAATCTCATCACCCAAACCCGAAATGATCTCCCGATTCGCCGGCATCAAATACAAGCTCGACAAGAGTGAAAACTTCGACGAGTATCTGAAGGCTCTCGGCGTCGGGATGCTGACCCGCAAAGTCGTCAACTCCATCTCCCCCGTCGTCGAGTTGGTCCACAACGGTGATTCGAGCTACACCTTCAAGTCGACTTCGACGTTCAAAACCATCGTAATCAACTTCAAGATCGGAGAGGAGTTCATACAAGACCTTCCTGACGGTAGAAAGGTAACTCAATATTATCTTCTGTACTAGATAGACAAGAATGAGTTTATGGGTAACAGAAAGATTGTTTCAGATCGCAATTTAAAGCACGGAATTACATAGTGCGCATTTTAAATAGTTCATATCTCTAAGGTTATTTGTTCAGGTTCGACTCAAGGCAGGGAATGTGCTAGCTCTCGGTAAACACTCGAAACCAGATCGATGTTCGGTGGAACAACATTGCATGAAGTCAGGCCGCTATTGATAGAAACACTCCCAAGAAGGCGGGTTAACTGGAAAAACACTTTCGGTAGAGTGAAAATGAACTAAATTAGATAATTTCAGAAAATTCAACTTCTTTTCTACCATGTAGGCAGAATGGACATGAGACTGCATGATCAATAGTGCATGGTCGTCGAAGGCAATACAGCCTTTTGCAGAGCGCGTAAAACTTCTCCATCTCGTTAAGTAATTAAAAATGTATACAAAACAGGGTATATTTCATTTTTATTGTCTAATCATTGGAAATGCAGGGAAAGATTAACACTTCTGAACACGATTGTAACCAGTCCTTTTTTCTGCAGCAGCACCAACTACAATCAAATACACGACGTGTGTATTTGATCCCAACTGAGCTAAAAATTGTCAAGTCCGTGGATTTTTCAACAGGAATGACGACAATACTCAGTATTGTCGCTTACAAACCTCTATCTCCAACACCAGAAATGGCAGTCGGACGAAAATCCAACCTGAAATTTACCTCTATCTACTACTCCAGGTCTACATTTACCTCACCTGACCCCGAGATAAATATGCTGTTTGATTATTCGTCAACTGGACGGCCTGAAATTGAGGATATGGACGAACGTTGTTAGTTGCATCCAGAGACACGTTCAACTACTGCGATAACGCTCAGTATTTTACGATCCTGAATGTTGACTAAAAGCCACTTACAACGTTCTTACTACCACACATTCACATACGAATAGATCGACATCCTTAATTTCATATCTGGAAGTCGAAATATAACATGGGTGGACTGAATATACCAATGACACACCTGGGCATGAGGGTGAGGAAATGAATTTTTCTGTAAAGCCAAGGTATTTATCAAATTGAGCAGGTTAGCTAACTTTGAAAACGGATTCGATGACGGTCTATATCTACGGAAACGATGAGATAGTACAGCGCGAAATCAATGTCGATGGTTAGGCAAACATTGGTAACAAACAAGAACTAATGTACAGCTTGCAGGTGAAGGGAAACTTTAAATCCATCTTAGGAAGCAAGACGAGAACCTCCATCAGTTATTGTGGTTTTTGTTAACGAACAAACGTTGCACCTCATCATTTTCGAGGAAATACACATAATTATTATTCATTCTGTTTTTCTTCTACTCACATTCTTTCCTTCAGCTTGGGTCTTTCTATCCTTTTGAAGGTTCCCACGATCATAACGCAAGAAGGGGACAACAAGCTGGTTGAGGAGCAGAAAGGTGACAAGCCGACGACAATCGTTCGCGAGTTCACCAAAGACGCTGTCAACATGACGCTGACGACCGATTCCGTCGTCTGCACTCGGAACTACAAAGTAGTCGGGTCATAAACCGTCGTCTCACCTAAATCACTGACACGCCCTTTTTATGATTTGAATTTCAAATGTTGAAAGAATGAATGTGCCTAATGAAGTATTGATGTAAATATATTATTGTCAGGTCACCACAATAGAAATTATTTCGTTGTTTTCATTTCTCTTGTAGATACCCATCTCCGACTCCCAGAATGTACCTACGTTATTACCCACGAAAAAATTTGAACCATCTACGGATCAGTGACCTCAAAACTTGCTTCTTTCTTGATAGATTTTCTCTTTTGATATCTTTCGTATACTTTTATTTCTTTAAATTTCTTTATTTTTATTTTAATTTACTTAAATTTATTTCTTTAAATTTCTTTACTTAAATTTATACTTAATTTTTTTAAGTTTATTTATTTCCATTAGGTACGATACAATGTTATGGTTGATATATTTCATGGTGTTTCATTTCATTTCATTTGTTGGGTCACACTCAGGGTTCTTACCTCACAGTAGGACTGAAACATTAGCAAGACGTTCACCTTTGGTTGATATATTGGGATGCACCAAATGAGCAACGTGAAAATCATGCAAACGTTGCAGAACAAAATACTCAGGAGCCTCGTTAATGCCCCCTGGTACATTCGAACAAATGACCTCCACCGCGACTTCAAAGTTGAGAAGGTGAATGAGGTCATAAAATAAAAAGAAGAGCAGTGGACCACGAAACTCGGCTCCACTAACATCCAAACGTCGAAGTGTTGAATCTGCTGGACAATAGTCGGGACATACGACGATTGAAGAGGACCAAGCCCTTAGACCTTGTCACCAACCACCAGAAGATGAGTATGTAATGTGATGTGGAAGTATGTAGTGATCTATGACCCACAGAACTGCGTTTAGTACATATTAAAGAGAAATTAATAGATGCATTGTTTACAGGTGTAATAATAAACAGATTATATATATTTTTAAACCTTTGGTTGATTTGTGGTCAACTATACTAGCTGTTCAATTGTAAAATTGTTTAATTTACAATTTAATTTTTACGATTTTATTTTACTATAAATTGTTCAATTTGTTGTTACTGTTGTTGTTATGGTTGTTGAGTTTGTACGTAAATATACGCAAATATAATATATTTAATAAATATTATTAATAATATTAATATTATATATTAATAATAAATATCATTTATTGTAAAATTAGAACAAAATTTTACTTGTGATTAAAAATTATCGAAATTTGATTTGTGATTCTCCAAAAGACTATCTAACTGAATTAAGCAATCTCCAGCCAGAACTATCTTCCGCCAGTGACCTCATGCTGCTCCAGGTGAGTTTGCCCTCTTGTTCTGTTTCCCTGGTGACTACGACTACACGTAGTATTCTTTTACAAGTGTTTCTTGGTTTCCTTCGGCGCAATGTGCCCTGTGGATTCCACTCAAGGGCAGCTAGCGTTGCCATTTCTCCTCAGGGTGTTTCCCAGCCATCGTCGTTTACTACGTTTCACCTTCATCTCAGCTCTTTCCAATCCAGTTATCGCTCAAAGTTTGATAAAATATTTGGCCATCTCACTCCAAGAATGGTGCGCAGTCACCTATTGATGAAGACCTGATCACTGATTGTCTGATTAGCAGTATACCTACTCAATGTTGATGCTGTACAATATCGTCTTGCATCTAGTTCTTCACACTCCGACTACCCATCCCAAGATCTATGGTCATGTAGGGTCTTTTCGTTTGTCCATCTCTGGGTTATCTGCAAAATAAAATTCAAGTTGTGGTTTGGGAGCAGTAACATTTCCTGCTATAGTTACCTACTACTCCTAGGGAGACACAATTTGCGCCTCCGAAACAACAACAATTAGTCAATAAAAGTGTAGACTTCATCGTTGTCTAGTTGTTTTTCATGTAGGACCTCTAGTTTATCTGAATTGAAGTGTAGCACGCAAACTCATCTTGCATCAGAGAGGCTTGTTTGACGTCCGACGCGACATACATATTTGCAGTTCTAATTGGAGCTCACTCGCCTATCGGCCGCGGGACGCCCACTTGCATATTTTTACTCGTACATCACAAATTCACTGTCTGCTAACAGAATTCGAGAATGTTTCTAAGCGTCCAAAAGTTAATGGATAAAATGGCTTCAATTAAAAATAAGTGAATATAAAATAATAGTACTACCTATTGTAGAGAGTAGCGGTCTGCGCATTTTACTTTGCCTACCACAATTTTTACACGTTTCATTTTGTATTGTCTCATGCAGACAAGGATTTCCCAGCAATTTCAGCACTTTCAGGTAGATATTTAGGGGAGTAAGCGTGCCTACTGTAATAAACTGTCCGCTGTAAGGTTCTTACCTTGAGGAGGTGCCTTATATTATGAAAATTTAGCCGTGATGAATATTTAGAAAGGTAGAAATTCTAAGTAAGTTGTACGTTGTTGATGAAGATCGGAAAAATGGGCCCAGCCGTACCCCAGCACTCTCCAGCTTCTTTGGTAACTTGCAGAACCGGGACTGTGTGAGACCCTCGAGATAAACCGGTTCCGCGTTCTGTTTGAAGAATTTTGTTGGCCGCGTGAGTTGCGTGCCGCGACCCCCTCGTCTCGCCCGCCCACCTTTCTTCAGTCCATGAAACGTAGATAGGTAATTGCCAGTCTATTATCCTTCATTACCTACCTCAGATGTTTTTTCCTAGGTAGACAGACACTCATACTTATCGATACCAACTTACCAGCCCATAACATTCCTCGTAGCGGAATAATATCAGTTGAATCTATTATACGGGTGTTAGGTAGGTACTTCCAATGAGTAAAGAAATAATGTTTCAGGTAATCGTGAACGTTATAAATAACGAATGTTAACTGCATTATTCATGTAAGGAGCATCTTACAATCATAACTTCTAGCGCTTGTTAAAAATCTCTGCCATCAGTAAATCGTCCTGAGAATACTCAAGCTTTGCCAGTTACATGGTGGAACATGCGAAATGAAGTAGTGATAAGGCAAATGTAGTTGACTCAGCACTGCTTCACAAATCACGAAAATGACAGTGGAGAAGTTTGATTTCAGGAGGATCTCAAAGTAAGGATCTTCCCGTTGAAACCCACTAAAAGTTTACACCTCCTCTGTGGGTACTATAAAATCGAATGAAGCCTTACAAGAAAAAGTTAGGGTAGGAAAACTAAAGCATTCATCAAATTAAGACTTTTCTATTTGGACTATTCTACGATAACATTATCGATTCCAAATCAAGAATCAATTTTATAGAATAAACTAAAAACTTATTTTGGTTTATTATTTTCTACAATGATCCTTTAGAATCGAGCAAGAGAAAAAATGTAACCCCCCTCAAAATTAGATGGTTTACGTTTCAAGGAGTGTAGAATTCGAAAATCGAATTTGCCCAGTTACAATTTTGATGAAATTTGGTTTATCGTTTCTTATGTGGTCTAGTTTTGCACCGTAGATTTTGATTATTTTTGGTCACTTCTAAGGGGTAAAAAGTGAAAAACTTTTTTTAAAACACGCCCTAGCTCGAAATTTTTTGATACACGTACATGTGTTGTATTTACGCAGCAAATTATTTTATAAAGGTTTATCATTTTTCTGTATAGATCACTCTTCTGCAAATATCACAGCTTTGCCATTGTCACTTTTTTTTTGTAACCTACCAACCATATTGTGTCTACTACCTACCTGCTACACATACTGCCTTCACTCCTTCACAATCAAGTTTACTTGGGAGAAATAAACGCTTCACAATCGATTCGAAAAATAGGGAGCTGTGGTTCATTTCATATGGAAATTTGATTGCTGGTTGCTAAGAAAGCAAAACTGAATACATATCGAAGAAACGAACAGCGATTGCATTTTGGTTAGCTGAAATTTCAACAGAGATTGGACATCTTTGGTGATTCACACTCGCAATTATGATTTATCATAAGTCCAACCCTTAAGTACTCGTAGGAAGCGAACGGTTTGTCCTACAGGGCTCCGGGTGGTATCTAAAATTTAAAAAAATTCAGTACTTACTATTTCAAATTGGTGAAAAAACAATATCTTTATTTCGAGAGTTTTCGAGGAACTCTTGAAAATTTCAACCTCTAATTTTCACCCCTTAGAAGTGACTGACATCAACCAAAAGCTTCGAGGCACAACTAGACCCCAAATGGAGCCCATATACCAAATTTCAACCATATCGGTCCATGGTTGCTAAGAAATGAGCTGCGTACGGCGGACGGGAAAAATTTGTTATTCGATTTTCGGATTCTACGTACCTTGAAACGTAAAACATCAAATTTTGAGGGGGTTAAATTTTTTTTCTTGCTCGATTCCAATGGTTCATTATTGAAAATAATAAACCAAAAGTTAGGTTTATCACATTTCTAGGGTACCAAAATGTCAAGGGTATCAAGATGTCCATCATAACAAAATGGTATCAAACTGTTTAGGGTATCGAAGTGTCCGACGTATCAACATCTCCCATGCATTAGGATGTCAAAGTTATCAACATTTCCAAGTTATCAAAATGCCTTACACACTAAGATACGTCGACTACCGTGATGATTATAAATGACCAAAACTCGGTCAATCCACGAAACACGAATGAATATTTTACACGAGCGTCTAAATCGCACCTACAGCATCAGTTCATGAATCCTCCACTAGGGATAATAAAGCATTTTTCCTTTGAATCAGATGAAAAAAGCCTAGTTACCTATTTTGATAAAGCGATGGAGCTGATTCAAGGGAAAACTGCTTTACTATCCCTAGCGGAGGAAATATGAACTAATGCTGTAGGTGTGATTTAGACATTTCAATATTTTACTAGATGTAAGTAAACATTTTTTGGTATCCTAGATAGCAATTTGATTGTCTGCAGTGACAAACACTACACAAACATCTAATGTATCAAAATGTCCAACATATCTAAATATACAATGTATCACAACGTCTAATCTATCAATGTGTCCAAAGTAGTAAAAAGGGCAACGTATCAAGTTGTCAAATGAATCAAAATGAGTATGGTGGCAAAATGTTCAAATTATCCTTTGCGTAAGTTCCTTTGTGTTCAAATCATCGGTAGCCATGATATGAGCAATGTGCATGAGCAAACGAGAAATCTTCGTACCAAAAGTAACTTCTTAATTGTTCGTCCTACCTGTAAGAGGTTATCTGCCACACGTATAGTTGAGTATTTTTACATTACCTACTTGAATGCTGATCCCACATTTTTCCATAACAATTATTTCTGGTTCCGTTTGTGACACAACGTTGCTATTCTCGGTTGGAGATTTTTCATTGAAGACTGAAAATAATATGACTGTACATTCTGAGGCCAGGGACTCTCAGAGAGGCCCCTCAAACCTTGACCTCTCCTGGATGATTGTGCCCAGAACAACGCTAATGGGTAGCCGAGGAGTCTTTTAATGATTCACTTCGTCTGTCGTCGTTTTTATCGTTCATTCTGTCCCTCCGTCAGCTCCATTAGTCAGTGCATACATTTAGTTAATGTGCGTTGTGCATATGGATTTATACCATCTACACCATCTTACCTTTAGATTATCGTTCCATCTTCTTGATTGGTGACATCTCTATCGCACTAATGAACTGCATACAAATTAAGAAGCTAACCTATCTCAAGAGAGTAGTCAAATTTATTGTAGACCCAATACATGAAAAGGGAGGGAGTTTTATGTTGAAACTACCATTATTTAGCTTCTCCACTATCGAAGATAAAGAAGCTTCGTTATTAGGCAGCAAATAAAAAGGTTTAGGTCCTTCAAGCCAAAATTATCATTTGCATTTTGCGTTTCAGAGCTTTTTGAACATTATTGGTTCAATATCTGACTGCCTCTTTGAGGCAAAACGAGTTTTTCTCAAATAATTGCCAATGAATTTCACTGTATCACTGCAGGGTCCAGGAAAATCATAATAAAATAAAGTTAGGTACTCTAAAAAAAAAAAAAAAAATCGTAGACTTATGACACCGAATTGAGATTCCTCCTCTTTCAGGTTTTTGGGTGTTTTGAAGTCGGCCGAAAATCGACATGAATTGGAAAGAATTTCCAATTGTGTTGTTTAGAATGTAGAAAGTCAGTAACATGATCGTGAAATTAGTGAATCAAAATTCTCTATATTCGTGCTTTGATCAACGCAATCATTTTTGAAAGTTCAGATTATGTGCACGTGTTATTCTTTGTGATGAAGCTTTACCGCTCACGATGTTTTTTTTTTCAGAGAAAATAGTGCATTATACATGTTCACAATGTGATTAGCACCTCTAAACTCATTAGGTTCCCTTTTCTCCAAAAGTAATTATGTTGATGAAATATTCAGGGTTGGTGCGGGTTAGCCTCGAGACTGTCCCCTACGAATTATATCGCTTTTCGATTAATAGATGCATGTTTTTCTTAAACTACGAATTTTTACGATCCAATGAGTCGATTTTGCTCCAATTTAGAGGCTAGTTGGGGGATTGACTTCAAGACGATTTCATATGAAATCCATCGTGTTCCTTTTAATACCAGCTACATCAGTAAGAGAAAAATCAACATTCAGCGAAAATACGTTGATCGTATTGACGTCGTTAGAGTGAGTGTGGCATAGAGCTTCCTCGTATTCATAACTCGATAGTACATTGATGATCCGATGTACCTATATCAAATAATCAACACTTCAATCTCCAAAAACCCTCCAAATTTGAAAGAAATCGAAATTTTCAGCGAGAAAAAAATTAGAAGCCGTGTTTCAAGTACCCAGTTGGATTTTTGAACAAGTACAAAAAAGTTGGAAGACTATTATAAACACAATAGTTAGATAGGTCCTAAAATGTGAGTGGTGGCTCCTAATCAGGAGTTAACTGGAGTATTTTCGAACAGTCTGTAAATATCTGGTATTCAATAGGTGCTATGAAAATTTACATAATGTAATTCTCAAATTATTCTACAAACAATAGTGTGAGCTGTGCTCGACCTTGGTTGTGCAAATGTACATTAATCTTGATGGATGCAATTCCATTATTAACTTTCATTACATATTCAATCAAGGTTGTCTCGAGCAAAGGAAACTGTGAAAACATAGGCTGAATGCAAAAGAGTGTTCGAATGAAATTATTCATAGTGAAATTATTTGTGACCATGAGAATTTACCGACTCTAACTAAACCGATTCGATTCAAACTCTCAAATTTCGTCGCTTTCAAATTTTTTCGCCTGAGGACGAATTGGAGAAAACATTAGTCACATCTGATATTTATCAGCGCTGGCGTGCCTCCTCTTTAACTTAGCCTTAGAAAAAGCAATAAGAATGTCCGGTATACAGGTTCGAGGCACCATCATCAACCGAACGGTGCAACTTCTTGCATATGCCGATGACATTGATATAGTGGGGCGAAGTGTCAGTGCTGTGAAAGATGCATTTGTCTCCCTAGAGGCTGCAGCCAAACAGATGGGCCTCGTCGTGAATCAGGGGAAAACGAAGTATATGGTAGCTCCTTCCCCACCCAATGTTACACCAGGAGAAATAACGATTGGGAATTACACATCTGAGAAGGTCCCAAACTTTGTGTATCTTGGATCTCTCGTAACTGAAGACAACAAAGTATCAGAGGAGGTCAAAAGAAGGATAGCCTGCTCTGAGAGATGCTACTTTAGCCTCCTCAAGCAAATGAAGAGCCGCCTTATTTCGAGGGCTACAAAAATGAGGCTCTATAAGACTCTCATACGGCCAGTTGCCACTTATGGCCTGGAATCATTGCCACTCTCACAGGTTGACGAGGAGCGCCTCCTCATATTTGAAAGAAAAATCCTCCGCCGGATTGTTGGCCCTGTCAATGATGATGGACTATGGCGGAGAAGAACAAACAGGGAAGTGTACAGCCTCTACCAGGAGCCCGATATCGGTCGTTTTGTCCGTCTAGGACGGCTTAGATGGGCTGGTCATATAGCAAGAATGGGAAATGACGAGATCCCAAGAATGATTTTGGACAGTGGAGTGTTCTCTACACGAAGAGCTGGACGTCCGAGGCTTAGGTGGATTGACGGTGTTAGCCGCGATGCAGCTGTCTTACTTCAGACTCGTAGCTGGAGGTCGACAGCGCAGGACAGAGTTGTCTGGAGGAGGCTGTTGGAGGAGGCCAAGACTCGTTAGCGGGTTGTCGTGCCATACAAGAAGAAGAAGACATATTCAATCAAGGTTGTCTCAAGCAAAGGAAACTGTGAAAACATAGGCTGAATGCAAAAGAGTGTTCGAATGAAATTATTCATAGTGAAATTATTTGTGACCATGAGAATTTACCGACTCTAACTAAACCGATTCGATTCAAACTCTCAAATTTCGTCGCTTTCAAATTTTTTCGCCTGAGGACGAATTGGAGAAAACATATGATATATGATATTTTTCCAACAGATCATCACTGCAGATCACTCCAATGGATCACTCTCAACTTCAGATCGCTGCTGTTCATTTCAATAAAACACGCAAAGATTGCTACTTGTCATTCCTACATAATTATCATTTCTGATAATCTCTTAAGGAAGTTTCAGTCGGTCGCCGTTCGCTCCTCGTTCCGGGTTAGTATTTCCCTAAATTATGGGCGCTCAAACTTAAAAAATGCTACCTAAATTTTAAATGTTATTTTAACCGTTTATTCAGTTAAGGTTTTCCAATTTTCTCTGGCAAATATTGTTTGATTTTGATGATTCCAGCGGCAATATTTCAGTTTTTCAATTCCCTAGGCCCATGGACTAATGAATTTTGAAAATCCTTGAAAATTTCAAATTTAGGTACAATTCTTAAAGTTTGAGCGCCTACAATTTAAGGAAATACTGACCCGGAACAAGGAACGAACGGCGACTTACTGAGACTCCCTTACACAATGTAATAACTCAAAACCATCAATTCAACAGACCACTCACATTAGATAATCACGTTCTGTGTAGACGTTTTTAGCACTGAATGATGGAATGAAAAGGATGTTGATAGATCGAAACAATGATTCCCAGCTCATCTGAATTTATCCAAATTACTTCAAGTGGATTCATGTCTAATAGAAGAAGGTTGCATTGTTCATTTTGCTTTAGTTTACATTTGACGTGGAAAGTTCGACAAGCTAAAACTCGCCCAAATGACTCTAAACCTGGCCAAGACTTATATCATCCCACAAAAACATGGAAATCGGTTGAATGACCAAATTAATGGTGGTTCACCTCGCCAAGGTAATTTTACAAATTCAGATACTGCAACGAATAGAACGAATGCCTCAACGAAGAAACTCTCGCATACTCCGATTGAAGCGATATCTGACTTGCAAAACACCCAGATGACGATCCGTAAAGTTTCAATTTTACATGTATTTACTCAAAAGGCAGGTTAGAAACAGCACTGACCTTCCTTCGTATTACACGATGGTATTTCTGGCTATTATTCAAACTCGGGACGGAAATAGGCAAGCGCTGCCACATCTGACAGAGACAGTACTTCGACCTGCGGTCTCAATGTCAATGCAATCGCCAATTTTGCGAAACTTTATTTGTCAGGTGCCGACCTCATCATTACGCAGCTGATTGTTGTGAAATTCGAAACAACACGGAATATTATATTTTAAATAGAGAGGGCATATCGAATGAAATATATCGATATACTGGTCAAATGATATATCCTCAATAAGATATCGATACATATCGGAGAAAGTATATCGATATTTCGATATATCGGAAGATCTAACTTGGAAAAACTTGTTGAAGTAGATACGTGAGTTAAAACGTTTTAAAGCTATACAAACATCATTTTGGAAGAAATATATCGATGCATCGGAAGATCTACATCTAGCATACTAGGAAAAATGGTCGAAGTAAGTATTTAACCTGCTTTAAAAAGTTACTGGGTATGAATTATTATGAATTATTATCTAGTTGAAAAAGTGCGAAAATGTCATGGTTGTCAGAGCACTAAGTCAGCCTAAAACATAATATAAAAAACGTCTGCCAAGTGGGTGTGGCACATAGCTTCCTCGTATCCATAACCCGATTATATAGATGATCCGATGCATAGTAGTTGATCTCAAAATACCAATCTCCAAGTACCTTTCACTACCCTCATAGGGGACCATCTACACGCTAATCTGGACAATCCTAGAAAATTTCATCAAATTCGGATGAAAAATGTAAATGGTATGGCTGTTACAAGGATTTTACGTATGCGCATGCGCAGAGGCTTCTATAAACTTGAAGGCCTTGATTTTCATTGAGGACCATCTACAACCTAATCCACGTAATCCCTGAAATTGTCATCGGAATCGGGTGGAAAATGTGGAAATTATGGCCGTTACAAGGAAATTCACGTTTGCGCATGCGCAGTCGCTTCTATCTGTCCGAGGATGATGATTTTCATAGGGGACCGTCTACACACCAACCCGCACAATCCCTGAAAATTTCATAGAAATCGGACAATAACTTCTTCTAGTTATGCGCGTTACAAGGAAGTCATGACAGACGGACAGACAGACAGACAGACACACAGACACGGAACCAAAATTGTTCAGAAATGTCTAAAACGCAAAACGCGAGTGAAAATTTTGATTTTGGAGAACTTTTTTTTTGTCCTTGAAAAGTGAAAACAAAGCTTCCGCTACCTTGGTAGACTCGGAAGCAAAATCATAGATGGGTATGGCGAGGGTTCGCCATAGCAATGTTTCATTAGTTGCTTCCGAGTCTACCAAGGTAGCGGAAGCTTTGTTTTCACTTTTCAAGGACAAAAAAAAAGTTCTCCAAAATCAAAATTTCCACTCGCGTTTTGCGTTTTAGACATTTCTGAACATTTTTGGTTCCGTGTCTGTGTGTCTGTCTGTCTGTCTGTCCGTCTGTCATGAATTCCTTGTAACGCGCATAACTAGAAAAAGTTATAGTCCGATTTCTATGAAATTTTCAGGGATTGTGCGGGTTGGTGTGTAGACGGTCCCCTATGAAAATCATCATCCTCGGACAGTTAGAAGCGACTGCGCATGCGCAAACGTGAATTCCTTGTAACGGCCATAACTTCCACATTTTCTACTCGATTTCGATGAAGATTTCAGGGATGTTACAGATTAGTATTTAGATGATCTCCTATGAAAATCATCACCTTCGGATTGATAGTACCCACTGCGCATGCGCAAACGTGAATTCCTTGTAACGGCCACAACTTCGACATTTTTCATCCGATTTCAGTGAAATTTTCAGGGATGTTACAGATTAGTATTTAGATGGTCCCCTATGAAAATCATCACCTTCGGACTGATAGTAGCCACTGCGCATGCGCATACGTAAAATCCTTGTAACAGCCATAACATTTACATTTTTCATCCGAATTTGATAAAATTTTCTGGGATTGTTCAAACTACCGTGTAGATGGTCCCCTATGAGGGTAGTGAAAGGTACTTAGAGATTGATGTTTTGAGATTAACTACTATGCATCGGATCATCTATACAATCGGGTTATGGGTACGAGGAAGCTATGTGCCACACCCACTTGGCAGACGTTTTCATAAATTGCATCAACTCGTATAAGTATTAGGCAGTTTTAATCTGGACGCGCCTCCATTACTTTTGGCACAAGACAAATAATTGAGGCTTGAGCGCCACTGTAGGTGTAAACCATCATGTTTGAGATGAAGTCAGTAATCTGAAATCAACCCATCACGTAGGTACCTACAAAATTTGGAATGAAATTACTTGATGTTTTTACAGGTACAGGTGTCCCTTCTCATCTATTCATTTTAATATTTAATTTTTATTTGTTGAAAACAAGTCGCGATATATCGATAAATATATCGATACTGACCGATAATATCGGTTCTCTATATCGATATATCAAATGTAATATATCGATATATCGTTGCCATTCCTAATTTTAAATCGACGCTCGTACTTTGGAAAGAATTGGTTTATCGAAGCCTGAGTTAAGGGTTGTCATTTTTGAGGGTAAATATTGAAAACAAAAATGTCCTATTAACCTGGATTTTCCGAACAACTTTGCTTTCTGGTCTGTCCGTGCATGTCTGATAGTACTTATGCAATTAGTCACTGTTACGCTCACCAAAATCGGCAGAAATCTTTTTTTTTTTTTTCAACTGCTCCATTGAATTGTTGTTTGTGTAAAGGTTACTTCAGGAAATGTTTCTTAGATTTTATAACGAAAACATAGGAATTTCCGGTAAACACGTACTTAGTGTAGATACTATAGTTAATAGTAGTACTTATCTAAGTTACGAGTATAGAAATGTAATTATACACTCAAATCGGCGTTCTTGGATTAGGTTGATTTCCATAACTTGACCGTGGGAATAGTCCTATTTCAAGTTGTATTTCAATAAAGTTAACTTCTTGTAACGGTATGATTATTCATCCAAGATTGCTGAGGTCGGCTTGTAATTGGGAGCTCCACGTTCATCATAGGAGCTAAATGTCAATTGAGGGGAAAGAGACAGAACCTCAACCTTTTGACCCTTCCATCATTTCTCTTCCTCTTTCATTCCTATTATTGTCTCTCTCTCTCTCTCTCTCTCTTTCTTCTCCCTCTCCTCAAATCTCTCTACCAACCTCGCCCTACGTTTCATGCAATGCCCAGCAAACGATTAGAGGGTTACGGCCTCCGACCTCTAGAACCTCTCATGTCTGGGAGCTTGGAACGAGTCTACCGTTACACTATTTTTCTGACTCTCATCTTCTATTTACTACTCGCTAGTAGTAATCGTGGAATAAGATGATAATTTTGTCGTTTTGGGCAAAAAATTGGATCCTATGAGAAATTTCCGAGAAGAAATCCCTCCTCTCGTTTTTGGAAGTTTTTCCTCTTTTTTAAAGAAGATATTTATTTAAATATCAATTATCAATTAAATACCAATAACATAACAACTGATCTCATTAGAAGCCCATAGAGTTAATTTACTTTCATTATTTGACCAGACATTTTGTAGAGTTAACAGATAACTCGAACGACGTAGGTGTCTAGAAGACGGACTCATGTCCATGAAGTCGTTGGTCGTATTTAGTCGCATGTAGTTTGATTACTTCACTGACAGTTTCCTTTTTTAGGTCAGAATGGAGATCTTCATTTCAGATGTGCCAGGGAGCGTTTACAATACCTTATTTTGGAAGGTTAGTGTAATCTTGACGTTCGATTTCTTCGTACAGCTCCAGAGATCGAGACCATATTCATTACTTGCTTGTATACAAACAGTTTGTTGTATACGGTGAGCTCAGAATATCTACCGAGGAATCAGAACAATTTTCTAAATTTTATGTTCAATTCCCCCTTTCTATTTTTAACACGCTCTTTACGTTTTAGTTTTGAATCAAGGGTCAATCCCAAATATTTCGCAGTGTTTGCTATCGGTATTGCTTGTCCATTAAGCATTATTGGCAAGCTATTATTTTGTTTCTATGTAAAGTTGATATGGATAGATTTTAGCTCGATAAGCTTTATTCGCCATTTTTTGGTCCACTCACTGATATCGTTAGCAGTATGCAGTATATTTGATGCTGTTTTTCAACGGTCTCACTTACTGCTAGCAAGGTAGTGGCTGCGGACAGTGGGCTGTTTGTAGTGTCGTCTGCAAATGCTACTATGGTACAGTCCTCGTTGATTAGGACATAATTTGTATAGAGAAGTTTCAACAACGGCCCAAGCACACTTCCCTGGGGAACCCCTGCTCGATTCCCTTTAAACTGGAATATGCCCATTCATGCCTTACTCTAAAATGTCTTTCTGCAAGGTACGACTTCAACAGAAGGTATCCAGATCTGGTATATACCTAGGTATATTGTTGATCTGGTGTATAGGTATATTGATCTCTTTTGAGTGTATCTAGTAGTCCTTCATGAATCAAAGTCAAAGTCCTAGGAGACGTCAAGGAAGACACTAACACAAACTTGATTCTTCTCGAGACTATTTTCTATTACATCAGTGATAAGATGAACTTGATGAACATTGGAATGTTTCTCACCAAATCAGAACTGATGATTGGGTATGAGTACCTTCTTTTGTATGACAGTTTTGAGCCTGTTTATAAGCTATTTTTCAAATAGCAAGAAAATTACAGATTACGCACCAATAATCTAGGTATGTATGATTCCTTTCCAGGTTAGAATCATAATAACTTCTGCCACCTTACAGCAACAACGGAAGGTTTCTTTTGACCAGAATCGAGCCTCCTTTGACTACCGTTCGGCTTCTTTGGGAGAGCAGAATCCTCATATCCGAATTTAATTTTCAGCAGTGCCCTCTTCAATTCAAGTCTAATACTCTAGTCAGTACTAACTAAAATCAATTAACGTTACCACTTAAGATAAACTCCTCGCTTTCCGTATTCCGACTTTACAACACTGAGTGTGAATTATTAGTGAATTTCGTTATTGAGTTTTTTCTGTAATTAATGTTATTTTTATTATTGATACCATATTAATGATGTTCATAATTTTATAAAACATTAGTCATAAAAATAGGCTTTAAATGTTAATCAGGTATGAAGCTAATTGTAAACTATTACATGAGTAAATTGTTGTAAATATTATAATGACAAATTTTGGCACTGTAAAATTATGTACCTTACTATGAATTTATTGAGGAAACGAGAGCAGTTAATAAATTAGGTATTAGACGGGTTGTAACCCACGGAGGTTGTGTTGTAAAAAAATCTCACAATGGAATAATGTAAAGAAATAATAACTATCTATCGAGCCATCTTCGTTACCTGATTATCTGGTTTTCTTTATTAGGTTTACTGCTTCAATTATTTTAAATCCCTTTGTTTTGAGGTCATCAACCATGTGGGCCATAAGTTCATGATTAGTGCAACCCTTTCGCAACAACCCTATGGGGTCTCTGTCTCTAATTCTTACTCTCGTAAAATTGTACCACTGGAAAGTGGTCAATGCTGTAAGCCCCGAGGTCAATGCTCAGTGCAGTATGCATTTGTGACCAAAATTCACAATATCCAATTTTCTTCAAAGAAGAACACAATTGAAAAGCGAGAGGTATTTCATACATAATATGGCTTCAACTTGAATTTCAACTAGGGAGAACATTCAGCAGGAAAATGTTATGCCTATTTAGATTTTAACTTTTAGTATGGGTACTTCTAGGTACTTATACCAAATTGTCTTTTTGTTTTCTGAAAAAGGAAGATAAGAGATCCCATAGAATTGTTCTATGTAATCGTAAGAAGAATTTAGGTCACCCAAAATAAAAATGTTCACTCTCATTTTGCTTTCCAAAACTTTCTGAAGAAGTCAGGTTCTGTGCCTGTCGGTCTAATGACTGTGGTCAAATCCTTGATCCAGGCCAATGATTCAAATAAAATCAGTAGGAAAAAACGAAAAATCATCAAAATTATTGCGAATAACTTCTCAATCGTACTACTGTTTGTAAATTTGAAAAAATTATGTTCATCATCGTGAAATTCATGGTTTGTATTGAGGAATTTATTAATTTACTTCTATAATATTGCAACCAAATTTAACATCTTCGAATTCCATAAGCGATGATAAACCGGGCATGTGGGTTAAACTGCCATCCAACTCGTCAGAAGGTTTTTAAGAATACCCTGTGAATTTTCGAGGATAGTGTGCGATTGTAAGCACATAGCAGGTCATTAGTGTTATTATAACCAGGAATTGTAACCAAGGACCCCTTTTGGTTTATTATTTTCAATAATGAACCTTTGGAATCGACCAAGAACAATTTTTTTGAACCCCACCTCGAAATTTGTTGTTTCACGTTTCAAGGTAAGTAGAATACAAAAACGCTGCAAATTATTACACAATGGTTTATTATTTTTCTATAGATCACTCGTATGCAAAGCCACCAACCATCCAACATGAGGAAAAACATCGATCGTATTTCGGTCAGCTACAATTTGAACGGAGATTAGGCCTCTTTTGCGGTTCACGCTCGTGTTTCTGATTTATCGTACGTCCAAAACTTAAATTCACGTAGAGAGCGAACGGTTTGTCCTACAGAGCTCCGGGTGGTCTCAAAAAATTTTAAAAATTCTACAGAATCTTAAGTTGAAGGAAAACCAATACCTACCTTTATATCGAAATTTTTTGAGTTAGGGCGTTTTCAAAATTTCAAAATTCATTTTTGAACCCTTAGACGTAACCTACATCAACCAAAATCTTCGGGGCACAACAAGACCCCAAATGGAGCCTACATACCAAATTTCATCAAAATCGGTCAATGCTAAGTGGCAAAAGTGCCGCGTACGGCGTATGGCGGACGGACGGCCAAATTTTTATTCGATTTTTGGATTCTACGTACCTTGAAACGTAAACCATCAAATTTTGAGGGGGTGTTAAAATTTTTTTTTCTTGGTCGATTCCAAAGGTTCATTATTGAAAATAATAAACCAAAATCGAATAAAAATTTAGCCGTCTGTTCGCCATACGCCGTACGCGGCACTTTCCCCACCGATTTTGATGAAATTTGGAATGTAGGCTCCATTTGGGGTCTAGTTGTGCCCCGAAGATTTTGGTTGATGTAGGTCACTTCTAAGGGTCGAACATTTGAAAACGCCCTAACTCAAAAAATTTTGATTTAAATGTATTGTTTTTTCCATCAATTTAAGATATTATAGAATTTTTTGAGACCTCCCGAAGCTCTGTAGGACAAACCGTTCGCTCCCTACGAGAATTTAATGATTGGACGTACGATAATTCAAAAACACGAGTGTGAATCGCAAAAGAGGCCGAATCTCCGTTCAAATTATAGCTGACCGAAATGCTATCGATGTTTTTCTTCATGTTGGACGGTTGGTGGCTTTGCATACGAGTGATCTATATAGAAAAATAGTAAACCATTGTGTAATAATTTGCAGCGTTTTCGTATTTCACTTGTCCAATGAATTGAGGATTAGCGGCACCTCAAAATTCGGATTCTCATCGATGTACAAATAAAGCTTCATCACTCGAGACACGAACTTCTGAAGGCACCGTGCATTCGAACACGTAAGACGTTACCCAAAATAAATCGTTTCTTCCAGATAAGGAATAATTATCACCGCTCGAGAGGACTTCGAACCTTTCAGTTTCACTCAGCAAACAATCGGAAACAAAATAAAAGAGCAAGTCGAGATATCGACTCAGGCCATCACAAGACGTCGACACTCAACCTTTGGGTAGGTACACAATATAGGACTAACACACTCGACCAGTCGTAAATCTATAAAACGAAAGCTACACAAGATAAGATTTGAACGAGCCTTCAGGGCCATTACCTGCCACTTTTGAAACTTCCTATCAATGTATAGGTAGGTAGATAAGTAAAACGCTTTGAAATATTTGCACTGCACTTTCGGATGAGAATCTTTGCCCGAAATTTCGTTCTAAATTTCTTTTGATTCCTTTTTTTTACTTTATTATTTAATATCAGCCATACAATTGGTATCTATAAAAATTACTTTTGATTCCTTGAAAGAGGGTTAATTAATTGAAGAAAAGTAGGATGAAAAACATGAGGAAAAATTATCAGTGAAGTTTCATGGAATAAATAACGATGTTTTAATGTTTCAATTTATATTCTATTCTTCTTTGTTGCTTTCCATTAGTTTTCCCACTCTATCTCCCTGTTTGACTTGAGGCTAAAGGGGATGACAAGTGTGCGAGAGAGACAGCTATATCGGGAAAAGAGAAAGTCAGGAGCTCAATTTTCCCAACAGTTCTCGGCTATCAGTGGACCGATTTTCATTCTGTAAAATTATTTGATCAAACGACCCAACCGATATTCACCAAATAGTCCGTTTACACAGAAAAGAACGTTCCTTTGGATGGATTTAGCTTATTTGAGAATATTGTGCGTAATGCGCAACCGTGCTGAACATTTTGATGGCTGCACCGATTTTGATGGAAATTTCCATTTTGGCTGGACTTTTTTTTGGTGGAATTTGGGGTAATAGTTTGCAAATACAACAAACGATTCTACTTCCTTAACATTTCTAGGGAGTTTCATAGTCTGAAGGATTTCGATTTCGGAACTGCCGGGGCGGGGAGGACACCTTTGTCTTCAATAAGGTGTCCCAGATAAGTAACTTCCCTTCTCAGGTAGAAACACTTTTCGGGCTGAATCTTGAGATTAAATTTCCTAGTTACAAAGAAAAGGGCTCGAAGATCATCCAAATGACTTGGTAAATCACGAGAATACACAAGATCATCTCGTAGTCCTTTACTTAGTTGGCAGTAGGTACTTGCGACAATACTCGAGCCATGGTCGCTGGTGCAATCTTGAGGCCAAATGGCATTTAAAGAATTTCCAATGAGAATTTCCTGAGCTGAAAGCTGTTTTATGAGCATCCCTTGGATCCATTTTTATCTGATGGAAGTCTGATTCTAGGTCGATTGTACCGATCATCTATACAATCGGGTTATGGATACGAGGAAGCTATGTACCACACCCACTTGGCAGACTCTTTTTCTTGTCTGCCAATCTCAACTCTCAATACCAAATGAACAACCCCCCGCATCATTCACTTTTTTCTATCTAGACCACAAACACCCGTTTTAGTTTATTATTTTCAAAATGAACCATTGGAATCGACCAAGAAAAAATCTTTAACCCCCCCCCCCCCCACAACAAAATTTGTTGGTTTACGTTTCAAGACGAACAAAATGAATAAAATGATGAATAAAAGATGTCAGGTTGAATTGATCGGGTTGATTATTTCGTATCGATTGGTTAAGGGTAGTTTGAATATATTTAGGCCAAAAATCGACTTTTAGTAAAAATTAGTTTATTTATTTTTATTATCTTCCGGATCGAACCAAGTTGAGTATAGGAGAGCTGGGATCGAACTAAAAAATCATGAAAAACGAACCACGGGGAAGCAGTTGAAAAAAGAAATCGATGTTTTAAGAAAGGTCTTGTTTGCGAGTAGACGGTGGGTACTTTTGGAGGTACAGAGATGAGATTTATATGGGCCCATCTGGTGGTACTCGTAATGCCTGAAAAATTTTCAAAATCGTAAAAGTTTTTGATTTTTTTTTGTTTGGCAAAGCAGTTGATGTTTTCTGATTGTTCCCAAATCACTGTGTCTTTTTCTGATCCAAATGCAATGGAATTTATAAGCAACCGTCTTAGAGCCTATATCAAAGGTATAATCAACTAAGATTGAATCACAAATGCATGCATACGAGTCTGCAACACATAGGGACATTTTCATGTCAACCACTACACAACAAGGTAGTGAAGTAAGGTTGTTAGTTCATGTACCCAAGCATCAAAATAAGAATACAGTTGATTGTTCTCTACGCAACACAGTGAATCTATTTTATTTATTGGTCGCGTGAGCAAGTTTTCGTGACGATTTTTCAGTTTAAGTGCCAAAGCAAAGACTTGAAAATGTCAAAAACTCTCCGTCCGTCCGCCGTATGCCGTCCGTGGTACTTTTCTTAGCAACCCTGGACCGATTTGGTTCAAATTTAGAACATGGGCTCCATTTGGGGTCTAGTTGTGCCGCGAAGCCTTAGCTGATGCCAGTCACTTCTAAGGGGTGAATAATAAGGGTAGAAATCTTCAAGAGTGCCCTAGCTCGAAAACTCTCGAAATGGAGGTATTGTTTTTTTTACCAATTTGAAATAGTATTGAATTTTTAGATACCACACGGAGCTCTGCAGGACAAACCGTTCGCTCCTTACAACAAGTACTTACTTAAGGGTTGAACTTACGATAAATCAGAATCGCGAGTGTGAATCACCAAAGAGGCCTTTTGCTTCCTTCAGCCAGTAATAAAATTTCCATATGAAAGAACCACAACTCCCTATTTTTCGAATCGACTGTGAAGCGTTTATTTCTTCCAAACAAACTTGATTGCGAAGGTGTGAATGCAGTATGAGTAGTAAGAACATCTGTATCATGTAGTGCAGCAGTGTCCACGAACTCATGGGGGCCGCATCCTACGTCATGATGCAGTCGCCAAGCAGATAGCAGGTGCCTCGTCATCCAGCGGCTGGGATGTTGAAAGGGAGAGATTATACCACATGCCAAGTGACCAGGGCAAGAAGCCTGACATTGTTGCCGTCAAGCCCGACAGGTCTTGCATTATCCTGGATGTCCAGGTTGTTAATGGCAGCATGGACATGGAGCAGACCTGGCGGGCTAAGATAAGAAAGTATGATAGAGATGATTTACGGCAAGCAGTGTCAGAGCTAAAAGGAGTGGAACCCAACAACATCAGGGTGATGGCTGCGACCTTGTCGTGGCGCGGAGTGTGGTGCGGGAAAAGTGCCACGGAGTTGCGTGAGTTGGGCATCTCGGTGGGCGTACTCCGTGGTATCACCACCCCCGTCCTGCTCGGCTCATATCTGAACTGGTGGTCGTTTTATAGAGGCACTTCCTTTCATCCCTCTCTCCCACCCCCACCTTCCTCATCTTCCCTCATCCCTAGGGCCGGGCGTCGGGTGAGTCCTGGGCGTTCTCCCCATTATATTTGATTTATTAATTTATTTTGTTTTATGGCGTGCCCCCTCCGTCAGAGAGACCTTTAGTCTTTGAGGGGAGATTATTTATAAAAAAAATAAAATAAAAAAATTAAAAAAAAAATGTCACATTTGATAGGTAGGTAGTGACAATGACAAAATTGTGATGTTTGCAGACGAGTGATTTATACAGGAAAATAATAAACCTTTGTGAAATAATTTGCAGCGTTTTCCAACTCCCGCTTCCATTTTCATGGTAATTCGTTGCCACGTTTGCTTTAGGCGTGAAATTTCCAGTCAGTAATTTTGAGTCAGTCTTCAATTGATTCCTTTATTCTCCGTTCAATTCTACGTTCTTTTGGACTTTGATTCGGAGTGTTTTTTCATCCCGCAAAAACAAATCGCAAACCCCATGATAGTGATAGAATCACGTCTAGGAATAGTCCTATGAATCGACGATGTAACATTGAAAAACTTTCCACTGGAGGACAAGTGACAAGGAAATTGATACGGATTGCCCCCTGCTGGGGGCTCTCAAGATAACGAGGAAACCAGCGTTTATCCCTGAGATGGAGTTTTTGAATCTGAGAGCCCGTGCAGTGCACTCCTGACTCGTCTGTGACTGACTCAATGGGGCCCGCAAGTGGGCTACAAAGAGGCGGAAAGACTTGAATAGTACGTCGTCCCACCGCATCTGACTTATGACATTTTATTAGGAAACAAGTCACGCTATGATGACTGATCCCTTTCAAACCCGTGGGAACGAACCAATTTAGCGGTGATTTTGCAGTTTATATATATTGTGCATCCGATTTGTGCAGAATGCTTGAACTCTAAGATCTTGGTTCGATTAGATGAGCCAAACTAGGTAATTTGCATTAATGTGTTTTCGACCTCATGGTCGTGAAAAGGCCACAAACTCCTTATTTGCACCCTGAGGTCATAACTCCCATTTGTCCAGCATGAATGAAAGAACGAATTTTCGGAGAAATATTTTAACCGGTTTTCAACAATTTTTTTGTGTCATAATTTTTTAATTTCATTTAATAGACCTCATATAAAATATGAGGTATAATTCATGTATAATATATGTATAATTTCTAAAAACAATAAATTGTATTCACCAAGAACCTCGAAAAGTACTCTACTCGACTCCACAGACTCACTGAGTACCTACTCGTAAATTGTTGATTTTTTACGGTATTGGGTATGACGAGTGGACTTGTCGTTGGTCCTATCTTGGACCAACAAACATGCATAATAATAACAATTTACCCTACTGGAATATCTATTTGATCACACCTTTTTTTGGGAGATTATTATAATGCATTCAGTGGGTAAGAAAGTGGACATAAAATAAATGTGTGAAAAAACGATGCAAATTATTACACAAAGTTTATTTTAACACAGAATGTGTTTTTGCGATGACCTACCGAAAAAAAATCGTCACGAAAAAGCGACAGAAAAAACCGTTACGCGCCTTTTATAATGATTTTCACGTGCAACCAAGCTGTTGGTAAGGAAATAGAACTCCCGCAGTGTTCATTACACAGAAATTGTTCACCATTCGTTGGAAAGCTCTCAATTTATATAGTATTTTTCTTGTAGTTACATATTTATTTATTTAACATTTATAGGGTTTTAGACCAAATTAAATGTCTAACAATTATTTATTTTATTATTGCCAAAGACTCCACATTTATTATTGTTGTTTTTTATTTAACGGATGACTAGCATCGCAAAAACACATTCTGTGTTCCTATGATTTCATACAGAGTATGGAAAAAGAAATAAACCGGGGGGTGCAGGGGGCGGAGCCCCCCGCCGAGGCGCAAAGCGCCGAGTTTTCTATATAGATCACTCATCTGCAAAGAACACGGCTTTGCCAATGTCACCACCTGCCTACCACGTACCTACAGCAATCCCATTTCGGTCATCTAAAATTTGAACGGAGATTACTTACGGTGTTTCTGATTTATCGTAAGCCCAACCCTTAAGTTCTATTTAGGGAGCGAACGGTTTGTCCTACACAGCTTCGGGTGGTCTCTAAAAATTCAATACTATCTTAAATTGATGGAAAAGCAATTATTGCTTTTAGGTATTATACCTTTTATATTATTATTTTTTTATATTATATTTTTATATTATTTATTTTATATTATACCTTTTATATTATTATTTTTTTAAAGGTATTATACCTTTATATCGAAATTTTTTGAGCTAGGGCATTTTCAAAATTTCAACCATTTTTTTCAACCCTTAGAAGTAGTTTTGCATCAACCAAAATCTTCGGAGCCCAACTAGACCCAAATGGAGCCCACATACCAAATTTAATCAAAATAGGTCAATGCTAACTGAGGAAAATGCCGCGTACGGCGGACGGACGGCCAAATTTTTATTCGACTTTGGATTCTACGTACCTTGAAACGTAAACCAACAAATTTTGAGGGGGGTTAAAAAAAATTTCATGGTCGATTCCAAAGATTTGTTATTGAAAATACTCGAATACTTGATTGAATTATTGTAAGGAGTACCTGGAAAGATCCCAATATGAAACTGGATATTCCCAATCATGTTGACTCGATTGTTGTTCATTGACGTAAATAGTCGTTCACTTTTTCACACGTACTGGCTGCTACTGATCCGATCATGATAAACAGACGGAACTAGAGTTGTTCAAAAAGCCTGAAATGCAAAATCTAAGAGGTACATTTGATTTAGATGGGCTGACAGTTTTTTTAAGAATGTGCTGCTCTAATACAGTTTTTGATAGGAAGAAAGCAAACACGAAAAAATCCATCATCATAATCGTGAAAATCGCGTTTTATTATGTCAATAGTACTGAATTATCGCTCTAATTATTTAATGTTATCATTCTTCCTGACAAATAGCAATATAATACAATAACGATTGAAAAAGTTTGTCCGATGTTGATGAAATTCAAATGGGAGAAAATTGAAATTCAAATTCAAAGGGGAACTTCTCGAAGCTATCCTGAATTCGAATTTCAAACGGCCAGACGGACGTATGCGCAACTAAAGTATTTCAAAACGATTTAGAACGAAAAATATGTGAGTAAATTATGATTCAGGAAGATCCTCAGTTTGACCTGATGCATGAATAAAAGTGACCTGTGTTTTGCTGAAAGCAAAAGTAAGCTATCAATAAAATCGGAAAGAATCAATCAATCGAGTTGATGTTTGTCACCTTATAGGACCATCTGGATGATGGTGAAAATCAATACGCTGGTTTTTTTTTTTTTTTTTTTTTTTTGTTTTTATTTGGCATCAGTTATAAATTTGAACTATACAGCCAACGCATGTTGCATATTTATGTAAGTCGACATCTTAGATACTAACAGATTTTTATAATTTCAGTTCGCATTTTTGCAGGAAAGTAAACAGCGGAAGGTAGATTGATGGAAGGCCAGAACGGAGCGCGAGATTGAGGTTGTATGGTGTTGTGAGTTCCTTGTCCCATTTTTTGAACAAGGATTCTCGATGGCGGTTATTTTTGAAGCATTCCATGATTAAATGTTCAGCGGTCTCCTCCACTTGGCAGGTAGTGCAGAGATCGCTTTCCTCTTGTCCTATACGGTGCAGGTATTGCTTGGTCACAGCTACTCCACTTCTTAATCGCGTTATCGCCTTGTAAAATTGTTTTGGGAGACCATTGAAACTGGGATTTGTGTACCAAGGTTTAATTGGTATTTCCGGGAATAGGCTGATATAACGCATCCCTGTTGGGTACGTGGCGTGCCATTGCTGCCATGTAAGCATGCATTGGGTTTTGAAAAGCCGATGTAGGTCAGTCGCTGGGTATATATTTCCTACCTCCGAACTATCTGTTAGGGAAGTGGCTAGCTTTGCAGCTCGATCTGCCTTTTCGTTCCCGCCCAAGTTGTTGTGGGCTTTTATCCAGCAGAGTAATATTGTTGTGCCCCTCTGTCGCAAATCTAGGGTGAGTTTTAAAATTTCACCTTCAATAGAGTTGATGTTTGTTGACAGGTCGACTAGGGAGAGTTTTTTCAGAGCACTCATGCTGTCAGTTAGGATCAGTGCTTTAGAGTAAAGCCGATTGTTATCCCTGACATACTCTAGGGCTTTTTGGATAGCAATAAGTTCACTTGAATATATGGAAGCCTGTTCCCAGAGTTTGAGCATTTGAGTGTGGTCGTTTACAGCGTCGTAGAATGCACAGCCTACATTACTATTAAAGACTGACCCATCGGTATAAATATACAAGGCAGATGGATGGTGTCGCTGCAGGTACTCTTGCAGTAAGCTGGCGTTTTGAGAGGCAGACCTGAGAAAAATTGTGTTAGGCGGACGTCGCATGGCCTCGTACGGGACTTTATATTTGTTGGGCTTCACTGTCGTTGACAAAGGGCCCAATAGATGTGAAGCATCAGTGTAAGCAGAGCATAAAGTCGGTGAACGCTTTTTTGACCAGTAAGGTGTCGTAAGGTCGTCGATAGCCAATTTCCGCACAATGCCGAATTGTGGTTGATTTCGGGAGTATAGCGAACATAGATATCGTTTAGCCAGCATCATTCTTCTTATGTTCAAGGGTGGTTCTCCACTTTCCGCGTTCAAGATGTTCAGTGCTGTGGAGGGAAGGGCTCCATTTGCAACTCGAAGGGCTTTATATTGAACCCTGTCAAGCTTCTGTAATTGCGACTTGGGGGCGTTTCCGAAATAATTTGATCCAAAATCCATTATGCTACGGATTGTCGCTTTGTAGTATAGGATGGAAATCGAAGGGTCAGCTCCCCAATTAGCATTGCTAAATGCACGCATTATATTGATGTGGTGTTCACATTTCTTCACGATTTTGTCGATATGGTTTGTCCAGCTCATAGATTTTGTCAAGTGTAGCCCTAAGAACTTTACATTCTGAACGAGTTGGAATCTGGCATCACCCATTTCGAATACCATCGGCAATGGCGGTTGTCTGTTTCTAGTGAAGGGGCATATCACTGACTTCGAATCTGAAATAGAAAGACCTAATGTTGTGAGATGGTCAGTAAGTGTTGTTACTCCCTCGGACAAAAGTTCAACATTGTTTTCCCATACTCTGCTGGCAACAAATAGGCAGATATCATCCGCATATTGTACAATGGAAACTCCCTCTGGGAGAACTGATTCAATGTCTGACACATAGAGTGCATAAAGGATTGTGCTGAGGATGCTACCTTGTGCAATTCCTCTCCACGTTTTTTGAGGTCCAAGGAGTTTACCGTTAACCCGTACATAGAGATTACGGGGTGAAATCAGGTTAATAATTCCTCGGGCAAATGTGACAGGTAGTTGGATCCTTATGAGCTTTTCATACAATGCGTGTATGTCTACATTGTCGTACGCGCTGGAGATGTCCAGGAACAGGGCCAGCGTGTGCTTATTTGCTGAAAGATTATCCCATATAGAGCAGATTAGATAGTTATGCGCGTCGGCGGTAGAGCGTTTTGCTCTAAACCCGTATTGACTAGCCGGCAACAAGTCTTTAGATTCAACATACCATTGAAGACGATTTTTGACCATTCTCTCTAATGTTTTCATGACACATGATGCTAGCGCAATTGGTCGATAAGAGTCTGCGTCTTCGCAAGGCTTACCTGGTTTAAGAATAGGTACTATTATGTAGTCGTGCCAATCGGCTGGAAAGGAACCTGATGCCCAGAAATCATTCATGAACCCAAGTAGCTTTATTTTATAGTTTGAAGGGAGCTGATCAAGAAGCTTGTACGTTAAATCATCTTTCCCGGGTGCTGAAGATGGGGATCTATTCCGCAGGGCTGCTTTCAATTCGTTCATGACGAAAGGTGCCATTAAGTAATCGTTCTCGTGTGTTGTTGTGTGCAAGTAGCTGATATGTTGTGTTGGAGCCCAACTGGGTGCGAGTTTCTCGAGAAAGTCATTGCACCAGTCTCCTTCTTTCAGTGTTGTTTTAGGTTGGCGGGCATTCTTAATGGTTTTTATTTGTTTCCAGATATCTTTTATTGGTGTATTTTTATTAAGCGCACTACAGTACGTTTTCCACGAAGAACGCTTAGCTTGGGTGAATATACGTTTTGCTGTTGCGCTCGCTCTCTTCATTTCAGAATATGTGAAGGCGTTTTTGTTAGCTTTATATGTGTCAAGAGTTTCAATTCGGGCCTTCAGTGCTGATTCGCATTCTCTATTCCACCAGTAGTTTATTAATTTTCTTGAGTTAGGTTTGTATTGCGGAATAGCAGCCAAACAAGCTTCTTCTAAAAGTTGTAAAAATGCTTGGTATGTTGTGATAGAAGTGAGGTATTCTGATTTTGCGTCCAGGATTTGACTGAAAGTGTCCCAGTTAGCTTTATTCAGGTTCCATCTTCTTGTTGGGATAAACATTCCAGGACTTGACTCCACATTGTCAACTGTTGTTATAGTTGGCCAATGATCTGATCCCAGTGAATCGTTTACCAACTCCCAGGTAGCGCGTGATGCCAAGTCAGGTGAAATGAAAGTAATATCTACGGCAGATGATCTGTGTTGGTTTATGGATGGAATCAGGGTGGGTGTGCCGTCATTCATGAATACCAATCCCGCAGTAGAAGCAGCTTCGAATAGGTCTCGTCCCTTAGCGTCAGTGAATGAGCTGCCCACCAATTGGTGGTGGCAGTTGAAGTCACCCATAATAACGCAGGGTTTTGTTATGCATGAAAACAAGGATTCCCATTCGTTTTTTGTAACTCGGTTGTTGTGGTTGTTGTACAGAGATACTACAGTTATATTCATGTTTCTGACTGATAGGGTTGCAGCTACGACTCCACAGTTGATTATTTGGGGAAGATTGATGATAGGTTTGAACGGAATGCCCTCCCTGATGAGTAAGGCGACTCCCGCTCTCCCATCTGCTCTATCACATCTGATTATTTCAAAACCTTTAACACAGTAATTGCGATCTATGTGGAAGAAGGTTTCAGATATAGCGGCGGTGGTAATAGGATATGATGATGTAAAGTGTTCAAAGCTTGCTTTATTGTGAACAAAGGATCTGGCATTCCATTGGAAAAACTTTGCTGTTGTGCCCATGACGAATCGCTAAGAGATTCGATTATTTGTTGGATTTTGCTGTTCAGGTGTATTTTGGAAGTTCGAGTGATTTGAAAGCAAGTTATTGAGAAAGGATGCAATATTTTTGCGAAATTCGGTTGGATCTTGCTCCTCGAGAGCTTGTTTGTTTGTAAGAAGTTTGTATAATTCTTCGACGGTTTCCATAGGGATTTCATTTGTAGAATCTTGGGGTTCAGTTTGGTGGGTTCTGCGATAGTGGTGGGATTTTCTACGTGATTCGGTTTCAATGTTTATTTGGGAGTCTTGTTCCATTAGCTCTTGTTGCGTGGTCTGTTCATACCACGATCTTGGTGATTGAGATGGCATCTGCTGTCGACTTGATGGTTTTTGGTATGGAGTTGAGCGATGAACCCGCCTATTTGGTCGGGAGACGTTGTTGCCTATGGTTTGTTGGATGGGTGGGTACTCGTTTTCGAATTCTTCTGGGCGTTCTAGGGGATTGAACCTATTTTTAGTGACAACGGCGTACGAATCTGCCATAACTGCTTCTCTCTTCTTCTTTGATCTCTCAAGGAAGTGCGGGCAGTTTTTACTATTGGCTTTGTGGTCTGTTGCTTTGCAGTTTATGCACAAGACACCAATTACAGAAGAGTTTTTACATTCGTCCGTAACATGTGATTCTCCGCAATTCAGACACCGAACGGCACTTTTGCACTGGGAGCGAATATGACCCAATCTGAAACACTGTGAGCACATCCTAATGGGAGGAACGTAGGGGTCGACTTTGCATCGGGCTCCGTATAGGGATATATAATCAGGGAGTGTCTGTGAATCGAATGAGATAAAGCAAGTGTGCAATAAAATTCTAGAAGTGGTGCCATTGTCGTTCCTTTGATCTCTGGTTAGACGCCTAACTCTTATAGGTTTATACTTCGTTACAGCTTCAGTTAGAATTTCTTCGTCCGTAATAGATGGGTCGATATTTCGAACTACTCCAGTTTTGTACAGTAAAAAGTCGGGGATATAGCAAATAAGGTTCTTTTCTTTGAAAATAGGGTTTGTTACTAATTGATTTGCTACTTTACCAGTAGATACCTCTATTTTCATGCGATTTAGTCCGATAGGAAAGATGTTAGTTATATCCAATCTGTTGGCATTGTTTTGTTTGAATATCCAACGGCCAAAAACCATTGGGTGTGTTTTACCAAGTGGGTTCTTTGTGCTTTCGACAAATACAAAAAAGGGGCCACAGTCGTCCGTCCTGAACCTATTCTTTTGTACTCGATCGTAAAAATCGGTGGAAGAAACTGGAGATATTTCTCCTGTGTTCTCAACTATCTTGACTTTTGACGTGTGAGGTAAGGTATTATCATTGTTGCGTTTCAGTGTGTTATTCGACATATCCGAAGTTGAAGTATTTTCTGTGTCAGGTGGTTTATCAGGAGGTTGACCGGGGGGGTGATTCCCCCCCGTATCCTTTCCCATTGTGCCTTCTGTTATTTACACTATCGCAAAGATCGCACTACGTTTCAAGTCTTGAGATAATGGTTTCACTCTGAACGGAAGAAGGATTAGTATAGAATGAAAGATAACAAAAAGGGTTTTTGCTTATCTGGCTGGGCGTTGATGACCAGGTGCGATAACGGACTGCTAGCGATCTTGACTCGATGAAGGTTCGATTGCTACTGTCCAATACGCTGGTAGTGATATAATATACACGCTGGTAGTGATATACAATACGCTGGTAGTGATATAATATACACGATACTCATTCTAAGTGTCCATTTTATTGTGTGTAAGGATGCTTTATTGCTCACCCAACTTGAATTTCTATACCAACAAATTATTTCAAGTAAGCGCCCAACTAATTTAAATTTATGTTACTGTGGTGTTCATGTAGTCAGTTGAATCTAGCCTTGGAGAGAGAATATTGGTTAACGAAATAAACAGTTTTGTTAATTAATGATTAATCCGATGTTGTTTTCGCTGGTCAAAGAAAAAAAGGAACTTGATGATACGTCATTTTGGTACAATAAACTGTTTTTGTAGGGATCGTAATTTATTTTCTACAAGAGTAATTTAATTTACTTGGAAGTTTAATGGCCAGCTAGTAGGGAGATATTTTATTGACAGTTATTTAATTAAATGGTTAAAAAATATATGTGGACCTACAGAATATATACGTTCTACAGAAAAAATGAATCGTAGTGTAATTCCCACTTTCAGCCAAAAAATAGTCAAAATTACCTTAAAACCGCGAGAGCTATTTCAGTACTGTAGTATGATACTAGTAAACATGCAGTGCAAGCAAACCTCTGCTTGTAAACACTGTCAAGAGGTTGATGCAAAATTTATTTATTCGCTCTATCGTACAAGAGCGGCACTCTTTTGAACAACGTAAACCAGATTCTGATTGATCGGTTAGTTCAAGCGCTTTATCTGGTAAAAGCCGGCAGATTTGGGGTAGGTATTCCTGGAATAGTTTAACGTGATAACAAGTCAAGTATGGAATATCAAACAAAAAATCTGAAGTCCTCCTTGATGAGCCTTTATCTTATCGTTGCCGCTACATTGTTATAAATTTGAACAAAACGAGGGAGAAGGGGGATATGTCTTGGTAAAATTTGAATGCGCTTATCCGTTTTTAGGACGTCCCACAGTAAGACTTGGGCGTCCTTATGCGATCGATCTGGGGTGAAGGAGGACAACACTCAACAGAAAAAAAAATAACCACACAGTAATCCGTTTTAGACCATTCTGAATCCAAATCCGCGAAAAAAAACCATAGGTGTATGTCTGTGTGTGTGTGTGTGTGTGTAACAAAATCTTGTGTACTCTGCCCAGGCCTTAGTTCTCAACCGATTTTCGTGGTTCTTTTTTTTCTTCGACGCGGAAAACTATCTAGTTGTGCACTACGTCGCCGGAATTTGGAATTTCGCCTTTTAAGGGGGGGAAAGGGGGGGTTAATGCTTAAAAAACGTACGCTTGCGGGCATAATCTTATAAACTCTGCCCAGGCCTCAATTTCCAACCGATTTGTGTGTTTCTTTTTTTGTTTGACTAAAATAACTTGCGAATTGTACATGATTTCACCAGAGTACCAAAATTTGCAAGAGGAGGGGAATGGTGGGGGGATAATATTCACAAAATATCCAATTTTTCAATATTTCGGTTCCTTTACTGCTTACTAATTGTATCCAAGCTTTGAAATTGAGGAAAAATTCTCATTATACCTTAGGATTTGCATGAATTACTTTCTGTACCACCATGGAAATAAAAGTGGTGCCGCCATGGTGCCAGGGCACCATAAACCTCATATTTCTTGGGTTTTTTGGTGTTTCACCTTGAATACGGATGTGAACTTCGACGGACTGCCTACTAAACCTAATAGATGAAAGTTCAATGTTACGACGTATTTCCGCTTTGGTGCCAGACTGGCACCATTGGTGTTGGTGGGGGGGTGAACTCGAATTCGCATGTTGGGTGTCGTAGATCATGGATTTTAAAATGCTCTTCAGATTCGAGGCTCCCATGCCGCTAGAAGTGTTATGGTTTATAATGGTGGGGGGTGGTTGTCACTATTTCTTCCCTAAAGTAATAGATAAATTACATCGAGAGAAACAGTCTTATCGCTTAACAACTGGTTAAACTGATCCAATACTTATCCAATGGGACGTCCCCTGGAATGCATGCATTACTAAACAATATGTTTCACAATTCAGTGCAATTCATAAGGAATCATTTCTCCTCCTGTTCAGTTCGTATAAAAATTTGGGTAAAATAACCTCAAAAGTCTGCCAAGTGGGTGTGGCACATAGCTTCCTCGTATCCATAACCCGATTATATAGATGATCCGATGCATAGTAGTTAATCTCAAAACACCAATCTCTAAGTACCTTCCACTCACACACTCTCTAAGTACCTTACTCTCATAGGGGACCATCTACACGCTAATCTGGACAATCCTAGAAAATTACATCAAATTCGGATGAAAAATGTAAATGTTATGGCTATTACAAGGATTTTACGTATGCGCATGCGCAGAGGCTTCTGTAAATTTTAAGGCCTTGATTTTCATTGGGAACATCTACAATCTAATCCGCGTAATCCCTAAAAATGTCATCGAAATCGGGTAGAAAATGTGGAAGTTATGGCCGTAACAAGGAAATTCACGTTTGCGCATGCGCAGTGGCTACTATCAGTCCGAAGGTAATGATTTTCATAGGGGACCATTTAAATACTAATTTGTAACATCCATGAAAATGTCATTGAAATCGGATGAAAAATGTAGAAGTTATGGCCGTTACAAGGAATTCACGTTTGCGCATGCGCAGTCGCTTCTCTCAGTCCGGGGATGATGATTTTCATAGGGGACCGTCTACACACCAACCCGCACAATCCCTGAAAATTTCATAGAAATCGGACAATAACTTTGTATAGTTATGTGCGTTACAAGGAATTCATGACAGACACACAGACACACAGACAGACACGGAACCAAAATTGTTCAGAAAGGTCTAAAACGAAAAACGCGAGTGGAAATTTTGATTTTGGAGAACTTTTTTTTTCGTCCTTGAAAAGTGAAAACAAAGCTTCGGCTACCTTGGTAGACTCGGAAGCAATACCGGAGAAATGCCCGCATTTATATTTTCCATTCGGTACTCTGCGAAAATTTCTGTTTGATAATGGCCTGGATTGTTTGTAACGGAATCACGATGAATGGTGTCGGGGATTCCTACTTTACATGGTGAAAAAACTACCTGTTACTCGTACTGTTTGTCGAATTATTTTTCAGAAATAAAATACTGTTGTAGTACTGGTGAACGAATGACAGTTGTTTATTAACTTCTTATGATTGACTTTAAAAACCATTTGGGGATTTAAATTTTTAAAGTGGTTTCCCAAAACCATACCCCCCCCCCCCCTCACAAAAAAGTCTGCAAAGTGGGTGTGGCACATAGCTTCCTCGTATCCTTAACCCGATTGCATAGATGATACGATACATAATAGTTTATCGTTAAACATCAATCTCTAAGTACCTTGCACTACCCTCATAGGGGACCATCTACATGTCAACCCGGACAGTCTCCGATTATTCCTTCAAAATCGGATGGAAAATGTAGAAGTTATGGCTATGGCTAGGAAATTAAAATTCGCCCTTGCGGAGTTGCTACTATCAGTTCCGGAGCGATGATTTTCATAGGATCTACACGCCAATTTGAACATTCCTGAAAAACGTAATCGAATTTGTAGGGAAAATGGAAGTGATATTGCTGTTACAAAGAGTTTTCCTACGTTTGCTCATGCGTAGGAAATACTTTGAATTTGGGGGCTATGATTTTCATAGAGGACCATCTACAATCCAATCCACATAATCCATGAAAATTTAATCGAAATCGGGAGGAAAATGTAAATGTTATGGCTGTTACAAGGAAATGAGGAATTTCACCGAATTCTGTTTGCATTTTTCCTGAATAGTTAATGGTGTGGGATGGATGAAAATCGGGTTGATTTCGGAAAATAGGTCTCCTGTTATTTTTGGGAGACAATCAAAATGAAACAATTTCTAAACGTTCATAATTTCTACGCTGTTTTCTTTATTCGTAAATTAGGAAGTACGAGCTGAAAGTTTGCCAGTGCCTAAGTGCTGAATCCGATTTTGGGGTAAAAAATAGGAAATTCCGACATGGTGAAATTCTTCATTCACCGGGACGATGATGTTCATAGATTTCATTTTCATGATTTTCATCTACAAATGTAGATGTTGTAGCTGTTATAAGGATTTTACATTTGCGCACGCGCAGAGGCTAGGTACTGTCAATTTGGGGCAGGTGATTTCCATAGGGATCGACCTACAACAAAATCCGCATAATCCCTGAAAATTTCATCGAAATCAGATGGGAAATGTAGAAGTGATGGCTTGCAGTTTCAGCAAATCCTTCATCAAGTTAGGAGGACCCGTATCGAGTTGCGAATTTATCGATTCACCATTGTAGTCTTTAGTTGACGCATCAACAACAAGATTCCTTAATAACAGCTCTGTGAGGTAGATAAAACCTTTTGTGTATATTGACATGGATATGTCTTAGTTCTGGGCGTCATTCCAAAATTTTCGACACACAAAACAATGCAACGTGTTTTTTCTGATGCTGTTGAACGCAGGAAGCTGAAATTTGAGAGGCAGGGTCAATCGATACATACTTTTATACATCATCAAAGTTGATGATCACTAATCAGCTGAGTGAGCTCCAAGGCCATTTCCTCTCCTGTTGAACGCAGGAACCTCAGCTGATTAGCTGAGTGAAATTCATCAGCTCCCTATAACATCAGCTCCGAGTAGAGCATCAGTCGATGGAGAATCTGGGCCAACATCTGTCAAAGATATTTTGCTTGTTGAAAGCTTTCAATTATACTCTTTTCAGCTAATCTGGGTAAATAAGTGCATATTTTATCTTCATCCAATACTGAGCATTTAAACACTGTCGTACTTTTAAGGTCGTGCAGAGAAATTCCATATTTTTTATGAGACCTACCTCTTGTTTCTGATCCTCCGAAAAGACTATGGCTCACATTTTCTTCTCCTACAGTTTCCAGATTCAATTCTTCTGCCAATTCCTTCTTTATGTAGCTCCGTTGAGAACCTGAATTTTCGTTCTTCTGCGATTTTATGGTGAGTAGAAGAGTTAGGAGCAGTTTGGACCAAAATATCTTTAACTCCGTATCTTGGCACGTCGAGTTAGCCCGCAATGCGTACTTGTAGTGCGGATAGGCATCTCATTGATGAAGGCGCACAAGGTGCATTAAATATATAACTATTGTCATTTCAATGTAAAACATTGAAATTTTGTTGGTGCCTACCTATTTTTTAGAATTATTATTTTCAATAATGATCCTTTGGAATCGACCAAGGGAAAAAAAAGTACCCCCCCCCCCTTCAAAAAATTTCCTCTCCTGTTGAACGCAGGAACCTGAAATTTGAGAGGGCGGGTCAATGGAGAATGCTGAAGGCGCCTGAGTGGTCATTGATCAGCTGAGTGAGCTCATCATTTAAATTACCATCATAAGACATATCCATGAACCGATGTATCTGCATGCAGTGTAAATACTGACATGGTTTTTTTAAATAGAGATTTACTTCACTCAGTGGTAGGTACTTATTTTCAATCAAATAACGTAAATGTGAACCCTGCGCGATAATATGGTTGGAGGTACTGATAGTTGGAAGACGTATACTTTGCAAGCGAGCAATCTACACTAAAGATAATAAACCTTTGTAATAATTTGCAGCGGTTTTTGACCCTTCCTTCATTTAATTATTGCCCAGATGAATATCCATTTTTTGTCGAGAATAGGTATAAATTATTATTAAATATATTTACAGATTTTCTCGTCCTTCAAGAGTGACAGTGATGTCCATTCATCATCTGTTCTAAGGCACTTTTTTATCCGTTTAATAATACCTGAATTGATGGAAGGCAGAAAGTTAGTATTTTGAGTCTGTTATGATTAATAACTGTCAGATGTCTGTTTGAATGTTAGGTAATAACTAACTTCGCATCGAAAACTTGAACAGTCGTTGAGAAATTTACCAAATCTTGTTCAAGAAAATCACAAATCACAATAAAACAAAAATTTTACCTAATTAGTACCTTTTCGAGAAAAACTGTATTGTAAATTTACTTTTCCCATTTCCAGTCTCACATCATTTTTACCGATGTTCAGAGATTTATAACGAAATACTACACACACATAATACTTCTTTATGCTCTTCTAAAATATTCCTATTCCTGTGTTCAACAAACTTTTTCGACATGCCATTATCTTTGATAGGTACCTATGTAGTTCAATGACTATGACACCCATCACTGGTATTTAAAAGTCACACCATGAAACACTTGAACAGGTAACTTCACCTTAACTTTAACTTACTTTTCCGTGTACGCTACCCATCTGTAATTCTAAAATCAGCCCTGGAAATCGACAGTGGATGGATCATCCAGTAATGGATATAAGAAAATAATAATATATATAAAAATTAAAAATAAAATAAAATATATATAATAATATTTTCTTGTATAAGAAAATTTGGTGGCAATGCTTCATCAACTTAGAACTTGGAGAAGTGAACTCAAACAGATAGAAAATTACATTATATTTAGAATGAGAAATTATGTACAGGATTTTATGAGGTACAACATTCAAGGTTTGCCAGCTTTAAGTGGTGTATTGGAAAGCTGACATATTGACACAGTTACAAAAAATGATAATCATGTTGGAATCATCATTCGGGCGTTATTTATATTACTATTGCTGAATTGATTGAAGGCACAATTTTTTTAATCGTGAAAGAAATCTTGAATCTTTTGAACGTTTTCGGTTGAAAAAAATTGTTTCATTTTGTTATTGAAATTCAAACACGAGTTTCGGGTGAACAATTCGTCGGCACTTAAACATCAAGGTGGGTTTTGAAGAGCTCTCATCAGCCTTTCGTGTGATCTTCTTAGGAAAAGATCATCTTCTGTAGGCTCGGTTCTAAGATAAGTCCACCGGGCGTAGTAGATAGCAGCAAAAGTTGAGTAGAAAAGTAATGCTATTGTCACCATCTGGGAAAATTGAAAAATATGTTGTAGTTATGTTTTTTAGAGTCTCATCGATGAATAATATTGAAAAATACTTGATTGTCGATCTTGAATAACAATGAGGAATTTCACCGATTTCTGTTTTCATTTTTCCTGAGTAGCTAATGGTGTGGGATAGATGAAAATCGGGCTGATTTTGGAAAATAAGTCTCCTGTTATTTTTGGGAGACAGTCAAAATTTTTAATTTCAAAACTAACCGGGAAAACAGACGTGCAGCGGGAACGCTCGCTGATTGGGCTGTTCGGATCGCCGCCTCCCCAGTGTTGCCCATTGGGACGACGAAATCGTGTTTTCTAAGAGAAAAGTTATCAAACAAAAACAGAGGAAACCTAATTTTCCCCATCTCGCTTTTTCTATTTTTTTCTTCAGTTTTTCGATTTCGAACTTTACTGTTTCATGAAATTTTGCATCTGGGGACTATGGATTTCTCGATCTCAGCGCTTCAAGCGGCCATAAATGAACTATTCCAGCATGACGTCATTTTCCCGGTTTTTTTAAACATTCGTATTTTCTACACTGTTTTGTTGATTCGTAAATTAGGAAGTACGGGCTGAAAGTTTGCCTTAGGGGTTTTTCGAGGTGCTGAATCCGATTTTGGGGTCAAAAATAGGAAATTCCGACATGGTGAAATTCCTCATTGTCAACTTGCAGAACTACCTGTTCCATGGAACAAGATGAATTCGTGTACCAACCTACATGTAAGACTAATCTATTTTTTCCGATCTCGTTCAATAGGATCAAGTTCGTGTAATCAAAGATACCTCGGGTTCGTCAATCATAGTTTTCAGTTGCTTTAGGTACCTACTTTTGAGATGCAATTTTTATTATACAGGTTGTATCAGATAATAAGTTCAGTACTTCATGGAGTTATTTTACAACTAATTTGCAACAAAAATGCCTTATTACCATATATTTTTTACTCAACTTAAAATTCGACTTTTTTCTCATACATAAAAAAAAATTCTTCTTCTTATGATTGAAAATTTTAACTTACTTCGAAGACAGCCCAAACTTTGAAGGAGAATTCGTTAACGAGGAAGTCGTAATACGCCACAGTAGGTTCCCCAAGCTGCCTCTTATGAAGTACAAGATGCCTAAAGTGTTAAAAACAAAATTAAGAAGGAAAGATGTCTGCAATATGATTCAAGTTCAAGTATCCTAGTTAATAAGGACCCACTGCAATAAAAAAATTAAAAAAAAAATTTTGAGAGCAGATATTTTCTTTTTTTTTTTTGTTCTTGATCAGCTTAGGGGGGTTACCTTCTCAAGTAAATTCGATGACTTTTAGAAACTACTCAGGTGAGATAAGGAGGATTTGAATTGGATGGGAGAATCGTCGACCAGCTCGAAACCGTTAAACGAATTAGTTAAAAGGGAAAGGGTGATCAAACCAGGCATGAAACCGTTAATTGATGGTGGTATGGTGGTTAAGATGATCATCCGGCCCGAAACCTTCAATGATCAGGAAAGGAGGTAAGTTGAGAGTTGAAAAGAAGAAGACAAGTTTCGGACTAGAATGATGGTAGTGGAGCAGCTTATGTACTCCTGAGAAAAAGAGGTAGGAGAACTTCTGATGGACAAGGGGAGAAGAGAGGCAGGTGCCTGATGAAGTCTTCGACCTCACAAAAATGCACATAACTAGGAATAGGTCACAGAAACCTACCCTCAAAAATGGCGAACTGAGTTGTATGAGATGGTCCAAGTCAGCAAGAAAGTATTTGAGCGAAAAAGAACAGTCGTTTCCTGATTCATCAGAAAGGATACAGTACTTACTTTTCAGTATACTTTGGCTTCACCTTCTGATTTAAGTGGGCGAGAACAACATGATCATTTATTAATGCTTTTGGTTTTGTTATTAAGTTCGGAAGAAACCCTGGAGGATTGTACTGATAATACAACTATCCTTTGTTCTCAACATTGTCCTAACTTATCTTAGCTCTGAATCTGTAGTGTTCAAAATATAAATAGTTCAAAATCACTGGATGTTGAACCTCAAAACAAGACCTTGAATAATGGAGGTAGAAATCGTGAAAACTCGGTTGAAGTGGGAATATTTGAGAAAATGATGCAAACTATTACACAACAGTTTATTATTTTCCCGTGTAGATCACATTAATCAGTGTCTCTGATTAAGATCACATTCAGCCGACATCAAGTACTACAGGGAACGAATGGATGGTCAGACAGAGCTCTGGGTGGTTTCATTCGATTCTATTTTCAATCGAAGAAAAAATAGTACCTTTATTTTTTATCGAATTTAACAAGAAAATTTTTGAATATGCCAGCCTGTATTTTTCACCTCTTTGAAGTATTTGTCGATAACCAAAATCGTCGTGCACCAGGATCCGAAAATCGAATAATTTTTTTCGTTCTTACGCCGTTTACAGCACTTTGCATAGTTCTCATGGCTAACACTCGAACATTCGAACTCTGAAGTTTCAAAGAGGCTAACTTCTAAAATTCAGCTTCGTGGGCCCACCAGAAGCTAATTAAGCTCACCTTGCTGATCAGGAAGGAGTATAGTTTGTCATTCGAACTTTGCAGCCTCAGAGGGACACCCTGTGAAATTTCATGACAATCACTAGTTCCACACTTTATGTAAAGTTTTTCGAATAGTTCCAATGAATAGTCCGTTTTTCCAAGCCTAAAGCATGTTCCTTGCTAAAATAAATTAACACCGCTAATTAATTTATCACATGGGTAGCAAACGTGAAATGAGTTGGATGCCAGATTCCTTGAAACTACTAGAAGATTTTGGTTTAGGTATTTTTTTCAATAATGAATCTTTGGAATCGACCAAATTTACCCCCCCCCCCTCTCTCTCTTAATTTGTTGGTTTACTTTTGAAGGTAGCGTAGAATCCAAGAATCGAATAAAAATTTGGCCGCGGCACTTTCCTTAGTTCCGATAGACAGTATGGGTAGTTCCCATAGAGTATTGAATTTTTAGAATCGAATGAGACCAACCAGAGCTCTGTAGGACCAACCGTTCGCTCCATATGAGAACTTAGGTTGTCTTACGATAAATCTGAAACTCGAGTGTGAATCACAAAAGAGCCCTAATCTCCGTTGAAATTTTAGCTGACCCAAATGCGATCGTTGTTGGTTTCTTTGAGTTGTACTCAGTTTTGCGTCCTTAGCAACCAGTATTCAAATTCCCTAATAAAGGCACCCGCAACTCCCTATTTCTTCGCATTGAGTGTGCAGCGTTTATTTCACCAAAATTAACTTGCTTGGGAAGGTAAAATATGGTTGGTAGGTTGTGGCATTGCAAAGCTGTGTTCTTTGCAGGCGAGTGATCTATACAGAAAAATAATAAACCTTTGTGTAATAATTTGCAGCGTTTTGGCGTTAGTTTCTTTTCCGGCTAAAATGCCGTCCAATTTATGAGTTTAATTGTTTCATTTTAATTTATTTTCATTACCTTGTGTGATTCACGTTGACGGTGGTTGGTTTATTAGGATTGTTGTTTTCCAAGCAGTCTTCTGTTTTCAACAATGCTATTGACGTCTGGATACCAAAGATTTCAACAAAACACGCAACCGCCAACACTAGCAACACTTTTCGACTAGGAATTAACATAGTTCACATAGCTATATTTCAATTATCACCGTAACGACCGCATAATTCTTGTCATGGGTGTATCGTACTGAATCGAGGTTATAAAATGAAAGACACCGATTAGTTTGACGCAGGTCTCGTCACTGAAGGCGCAGACGGAAACCTTGTGCCTACAAATACAATTAACACGTTTTATAGGTCTGTACACACGGACCTAACTGTTGTTCCTAATTTGTCCAGTTTCCCAGCACCCCGTGGTACGATACTCAGGCTTTTGGTTAACAGCTTGCCACTGCCTTAGTGCCCTCTCTGGTTTTTTCACTCGGAAACAAAATTCAATAGATACCTACCATGCAAACCTGCTATGAATTGTATTTCGCGATAAATATAACATTTGAAACTATTGGGGATGTTCAACTCACCTACTAATAATTTCAACTGTTTCTAAAGTTTCATCAGTGCATTTTTTATTGTGTCCTGTAGTGTGACCATCGTACTTCTGAAATTAGAGACGCGAATGTGGTCTTCTATATTTGAAGTATGCTACAGTCTACTACGATACTATTTTTGCTCTTGTATTGTACTCGACGTTACGGGTAAGTCTTCTTATGCATAGTTCTTCGTAGTTATTTATAAGGTAACCTAATTCTCTCCTTCCGAAAGTAGCTAATCTTCTCTTCTTTTCTCAGGTTTATTTATTTATGTATTTTCAATATTGAACCTTTGGATTCGAGCAAGACATTAATGTAACTCCCCCCCCCCTCCCACAAATTTGGTGTTTTACGTTTCAAGGTACGTAGAATAAAAAATATCGTATAAAATTTTCCATTTGTACTCTGCGCAGATCCTGTAGATTTTGATAAAATTTGGTTTACCGGCCCCATTTGAGGTTTATAGCCCAGTAAATAGAGGAGTCCAAACTTGCAACAATGGAACAAGAGATATTTTTTTTTAGGATCATTCGATATATATTCTCTCGCCCTAAAAGTTGTTGGGCATCTATCAAAGAGTTCAAAAAACACTTGAAAGTTGATCAGTTTTGGAATTTTTTATTACTTAAAAACAAATTTTGAGAAATGCCAAATTTCAGAAAAATATAATTTTTGCAGTTTTTTGTGGTTTGCAGCCCCAATTTGCTTTTCATGCAATTCTGAGTAAATAAAATGTCATTTCACTGCAATAGAATACTTTCCAAAATAATTTCACTGATTATTCCGTACCTATTTAACAACAATCGCAAATTCAACTGTTAGCGATTTGAACTTGATATTTTGGAAACAAGTCAACTGCGCCGGTTTTTTTGGTCTCCAGTGTATTTTCCTACCATTTTTTCGTGATTTCTGGGGTCAGCAAATGGATATCTATGAATTCGAATATCTGAGGCTCCCAGAAATAGAAGTAACAAAACTTGAAAAGTACAGTCGGTTTTATTACAAAACTGTAAAGATGAATTTCATGAGATTTTAAAGTCCGAAAATTTCATGCTTTCAGCCCACCCAAAGTTTTCCCAAAGGCTTTCGAGGTCGAAAACTTGGTTTTTCTATATTCACACTAAACCGAACGGTCCTAGAAAAGAAGTATATCTTTTTCCATTTTTAGCAAGCTCGGTCCTGCTTTGGATCCCCCATACTGAACTATCTAGTTGTGCTCCGATGGTTTTGATTATTGTAAATCACGTCTTTGTTCCCTTTATTACCTATGTCACGTTATTGTAAAACTTTCGATACATCTACAGGTGTTATTTTTCACTGATTTTAAAATTATTTAACCCTTAATTTCCCACTTGTTCACAAATTTCTTTTTTTCAGAATTTCCCCCAAATTCAGGTGTATTTTGACTATTTAAGAGGTGTGGAGTGTCTGATTTCGATCGAGTGGTTCAAGATTTTTCTAAATTCGATGAAAACAGCGTGGTATCTTTCTGGATACCTCAGAAGGGGTGTTTGCAGCGAGGTTCTGCAAAGATACTTTAAGAGGGGTTGGCTGTCGGTATTTAGCAAAAAAAATTCTTCAGGATCGGAGAAATAACTTGAAAGCAATGAATAATTGATAAAATGAACAAGAATTATCATGTATACATATTTGACGTCATGATAATATCCTTGGGGTTGATGATTTTCCTGCGTTTTCTCAAACAATCGATAGTTCAAAGCAGATATTAAGGATGGTTCAAACAACCGAAGTGTAGGTAGGCAGAACAAATCGTCTTAAAAGTGGATAAATAGTGCTGCAGAAAGCTTGAAAATCGTACATCCAAAAAGATACTTCAGGACATTAAGGGTTAAGAGTCGAATGAAACTTGAATGTTTGCTAATGAGGGTAATTCATGTTAACCTACTTAATTAATGAATGTTTCATGACGTTTTTTAAACTGCTGCTAAATTTCGAATGCTTCCAGTCGTCGTGCGTTGGATGCTCTTACCTAAAGGATAGATAACACACTGCATTTCAATATCCTTCATCGCAAAGGGCAGCATACATCTTTCGAGCACAAAATGCTTTTCTTGTTAGTGAACGCAGTGAATTTCACTTTCACCTCCTTGCCCATTTTGCTATTTTCAGTGACTTAGGTATTTGAACCGTGACACCTGTTCAATAGACACTCTACAGTCCTGATGGACATATAGACTTCGTCTTAGTGACAATAATTCCCAACCCGAACTCACTCTATCCAAACCAAAGCTGGTATTTCGTTTGGAGAGTAAGTAAGAAGAACTGTGTCATCAGGGCAACGAAGATTCGAAATAGGTGGTCCATCGACTAGAACCCCAATGTCGCAGCTGTCTAGGGTTCTACTGAACTCATGCTCAGAATACAAGTTGAACAGCAGAGCTAACCGCGTGCATCCCAATTCAGCATTTTCCCTCTTCCAAAGCTGATTCTGCAGGACCTCCAACCTTTAGTGTACGTCTCATTAGGCAATGAATGCAGACGTTAACCAGTCCTCAGGAAAAGTGCCAGTCACATAAATCCTAAACAGAAGTCGAGTCAATTTATTTTGCTACTCTTACGAAACAGGCTCAATACCTCCATGCTCACATCGTCAGCGCCAGTTTAGCTTTCTTACTAGTTTTAGCCTCCATATGGGTAATAATTTCAAGAGGTTTTACATTTCTGTGTAAATCTATGCCTCATGCCTGATTATCTGTGCCTCATTCGATGTCCGGTGTTTCCAGGTGTTTCGGGTATAGTAGAGGACCTGCGTTCGGAGATCAGCCTGCCTACTCGCCTTATCAACGTTATTCCCACCAGTCCATCAAAAACCGTTACCACCCAACTACTTACAGCAAGGAGAGTTCTGAAGAAGTAAGCAACTAATGGTGTTGTCATGAACCACGCGGAAATTGTTGGACTATTCGATTGCTTTGCTACTTAAATTTTTTTGGTCCGTTGCAGGAGATGCCTGCTGCAAATATGCCAGCTCCTCAAGTAGTTCCACAAATTCAGTATGCGTACCAAGGAGGAGATGGATTTTCTCACCCTGATGACCAAGATCAAGGGGTGCAGATTTATCAAGGTGAAGTGTTGAACCACGTGCGTCAGCAGCCCTCCTCATCGTCAGCCATCACTCCAAGACCGCATCCAGTCTACCAACAACAGTTGAAGCCTCAAGGGGGCCAGCCAGCTCAGCCTGAGATTCCTCAGCAGTCACCCCAAGGCCTTCCTCCTCAGGTATTTCCCCCACCTGGTCACAATCTCCAGGAAATTACGTACGACCCCCATCATGGCTATGTGAATGACCATGGCTACCCAGACCACGGGTATCCCGAACACCACGGGTTCGATGGTTATCATTATCCCCACCCAGTTCATCACCCTCCGCCTCCACCGCAGAAAAGTAAAGCATCGCAGTCAGCATACGCCTATTATTACATAGGGCGTCACCTGTGGTATGTTCCTCTGTACTTCAGTATCTATTTCATAGCCTACGTAGGTCTATTAGTCCTCAAATCGATTGCAAGGCATAAGGTCCTCCTTCCTCAACTTTCGGAAAATGCAGCATTAGCAGCTGCCGCAGGCAACCGCCGGCAAATCCATGAAAACTTCGCTCTCAGATCAATCGAAGAAGGCAAGCAAAAATATTACATGCGATGACGTTATTCATTACACAGGCAAATACCTTTAAAACTAGGTATACGAAAGGGCATATGGAGGAGTAATAGTAAATCTACCCTTTAAATGAACTACATTTATCAGTTCAAATTCAAATAAACTCAGAAATGCTATTGAAAAACCAATTTATTTTTCTCGAGGATATAATTTCGAATCCTCAAGTAGATTTGTCTTAAATTTTGATGGTTTTCAAGTGTCAAAATTTTGTGGTAAACACAAATTAATGACAAAAAAATCTTCATCATTTCACTAGTATAAACCGTGAATCAGAATTAAGTAACAAATTGGAATCATCCATGATGGGCTCATCAATCATAATAAACCTCAGAAACACGATCTTGGAAAACAGGGTGAAAAGATCATTTGGATCATGCAGTAGGTAATATTAATTGGGATAGACTTGCGTTCGTGTTTCAATCAATCGACCAAAAACTTGTAAATAACACGAACTTCAAAAGCCGTGAGTCACAGTTAATTTACCAACAACTAGCTAAAATCAAGAACTTGAAGAATAATAATCGATCGACCATTGGGAATAAAAACGAACTTGAAAAGCCTCCAAGGTAGTAATTAGAGGTGGAGTAACATTGATCCACAAGGTTTTACGCTCGTCACCCGATTAACCGACCGAACAGTGTTCAAAAACAAGAAATTTAACCCTCATTGAACCAAAAAATTCCTTCATCGCGTACCTATTAATTTTTTTTTTTTTCATAACTTCTTTTGGTTTATTATTTTCAATAATAAACCTTTGGAATCGACCAAGAAAAATTTTTTTTAACACCCCCTCAAAATTTGATGGTTTACGTTTCAAGGTACGTAGAATCCAAAAATCGAATAAAAATTTGGCCGTCCGTCCGCCGTCCGCAGCACTTTTGCCACTTAGCATTGACCGATTTTGATGAAATTTGGTTTGTAGGCTCCATTTGGGGTCTAGTTGTGCCCCGAAGCTTTTGGTTGATGTAGGTCACTTCTGAGGGTTCCAAAATCAATTTTGAAATTTTGAAAACGACCTAACTCAAAAACGTCTGCCAAGTTGGGTGGGCAGTATAGCTTCCTCACTCATTGTAACATGGACGTATAGAATCAGTTGGCGAAAAAATTATGATTCAAAGAGTTATTGAATACCAAAATATTGGCGATAATATGCGGGATAGGGTTGCAGGTATTAATGTTTATAATATTTTTATAATTTTTATAAGGTACCTATTATAGTTTATAATATTTTGTATTTTCAACGTAGAATTTTATTTAGCGGTCCACCGTCTAGGACCTAAACCACACAGTCCCTGAAAATTTCATCGAAATTGGTTGAATAGTTGCGGAGTTTTGGTTGTAACAATAAATTTAAAGTTCGCGCATGCGCAGCGGCTATTGCTTGACCAATTTGATTGAAACTTCTAGGGTGTCTCTTAGAAGTCAATCCCTAACTAACCTCCAAATTTGAGCAAAATCGGTTCATTAGAAACCGAGAAACCGAGGTTCCAGGAAATTCACGTTTGCGCATGCGCACTCGCTCCTATTGGTCCGAAGGTGCTGAAATTGATAGGGGACCGTCTAGTACCTAACCCGCACAATCCCTGAAAATTTCATGAAAATCGGACCACAGGTTAGTATAGTTTTGCCCGGGACAAGGATTGACCACAGACAGACCGACAGACAGACAGACACGGAACCAAAATTGTTCCGGAAGCTCTAAAACGCAAAAAGCAAGTGGAAATTTTGATTTTGGAGGACATTTTTTTTTAACTTCTTTCACGAATACAAAGCTTCCCTTCGGTAGTGAGGAAGCAAAATTTCGATATAAAGGTATTGTTTTTCCTTCAATTTAAGATTCTATAGAATTTTTAGAACTTTTTGAGACCACGCGGAGGTCTGTAGGACAAACCGTTCGCTCCCTACGAAAATTTAAGGGTTTATATTGAAATATATATATATAAATCAAAACACGAGTGTGAATTGCAAAAGAGGCCTAATCTCCGTTCAAATTAGAGCTGGCCTAATCTCCGTTCAAATTAGAGCTGACCAAAATGCGATCGATGGTTGGTGATTTTGATTTTTTTTTTTGATTTTTTCTGATTTTTTTTTTTCATATTGGATGGTTGCTGATTTTGTAGACGAGTGGTCTATGTAGAAAAATAATAAACTATTGTGTAATAATTTGCAGCGTTTTTAGGACGTCCCACAGTAAGACTTGGGCGTCCTTATGCAATCGATCTGGGGTGAAGTTGGACAACACTCAACAGAAAAAAAAAATAACCACACAGTAATCCGTTTTAGACCATTCTGAATCCAAATCCCCGAAAAAACCCATAGGTGTATGTCTGTGTGTGTGTGTGTGTGTGTATGTGTGTATGTGTGTGTGTGTGTGACAAAATCTTGTGTCGTCTGCACAGGCCTTAGTACTCAACCGAGTTTCCTGGTTCTTTTTTTGTTCGACGCGGAAAACTATCTAGTTGTGCACTACGTCGCCGGAATTTCGAATTTTGCCTTTTAAGGGGGGGAAAGGGGGGGTTAAAGCTCAAAAAACGTGCGTTTTTGGGCATAATCTTGTGTCGTCTGCCCAGGCCTTAGTTCTCAACCGATTTTTGTGGTTCTTTTTTTCATCGACGCTAAAAACTATCTAGTTGTGCACTACGGCGCCGGAATTTTGAATTTTACTTTTTAAGGGGGGGAAAGGGGGGGTTAATGCTTAAAAAACGTGCGTTTGCGGGGGTAATCTTGTAAAATCTGCCCAGGCCTCAATTTCCAACCGATTTGCGAGTTTCTTTTTTTGTTTGACTCAAATAACTTCCGAGTTGTACATGATTTTACCAGAGTACCAAAATTCGAAAGGAGAGGGGATGAGTGGGGGGGATAATATTCATAAAATATCCAATTTTTCAATATTTCGGTTCCTTTACTGCTTACTAATTGTGCCCAGCCTTTGAAATTGAGGAAAATTCTCATTATACCTCCGGATTTTCCGAGGTATTTCAGCTTTGGTGCCAGACTGGCACCATTGGAGGGGGGGGGGGTGAACTCGAATTCGCATGTTGGGTATCGTAGATCATGGATTTTAAAATGCTCTTCGGATTCGAGGCTCCCATGCCGCTAGAAATGTCATGGTAAGGGGGGGGGGGAGGATCACTATTTCTTGCCTAAAGAAATAAATAAATTACATCGAGTGAAACAGTTTTATCGCTTAACAACTGGTTAAACTGGTCTAATGCTTATCCAATGGGACGTCCCCTGGAATGCATGCATTACTAAACAATATGTTTAGACTCCCAATAGCTCACTAAACATGGATAAAAAGGAGCTCTATCCATTAAAATTGGAAGCATCAACCAGATGGGAACCATCACAACAACCCTTTCAATCAAAACTGGTGACTCGAGTGTTTTTCCTTAAGAAACAGATAAGGCCATTCTGGATTCAATGACTTTTTCTAATTCAAATTTCGGTGGGAAAGCCTTATCAAAACATCAGCTCCATTTTGCAGAAAGCTACACCGACCTACTACCCTTCTCAAGTGTTCCCAAGTCATTTTGACATTTTTCTGTGGTTAATGCCGTCTAATTTTAAAACAAATTTATTTACTCCGGCGACACCTGGGGACAGCTGTGGAATTCCTGAGATATTTTTGGTTACACTTGTGAGAAAGAAAGTCCAATTAGGGTAGTCAGAAAAACAAACCAATTAAGGAAGGATTGATTCAGATGGTTTTACGTTCGTTCCTGATAAAATGGAAATTTTTGGGAGTCAGAAACACGATTTCGAAAAGCCCTTAGACTCTGTGTGCATATTATGTTGGGGACGCGACGTACTGTAAATAATATTTACATTTCATATACTCCTGCGATCAATCAAAGACACGATTCGTATAGATTTTTATAAATAAGAATAAAGGGCTCATCAGTTTAAAAAATGTTCGAAATCCAAAACAATCACGTTGACATTTGATTTTTGCTTCCGAGTCTACCAAGGTAACGGAAGCTATGTTTTAACTTTTCAAGGTTGAAAAAAATGTATTTCAAAATCAAAATTTCCATTTGCGTTCAACTTTTCAGACCTTCCTGAAAAATTTTGGTTCCGTGTCTGCCTGTCATGAAATCCTTGCCACAGCCATAACTTCTACATTACTCACCCGATTTCGATGAAATTTTCAAGGATGTGCGGGTTTGCGTGTAGATGGTCCCCTATGAAAATCATCACCCCCGGACTGATGGTGGCCGCTGCGTATGCGAAAATGTGAAATCCTTACCACAGCCATAATTTTTACATTTCTCACCTGATTTCGATGAAATTTCCAAAGATTATGAGAGTTGGCGTGAAGATGGTCCCCTATGAAAATTATTGTCCCCTGCGCATGCGCTAACGTGTAATTTCTTGTTACAGCCATCACTTCTACATTTCCCATCTGATTTTGATGACATTTTCAGGAATTATCCGAGTTGGGGTGATGATGGTCCCCTATGAAAATCATGGCTTCCAAATTCAAAGTATTTTGTGCGCATGCCATTTCCATCCGATTTCAATGAAATTTTCAGGGATGTTACAGATTAGTATGTAGATGGTCTCCTATGAAAATCATTACCCCCGGACTAGCCCCTGCGCAAACGTGAATTCCTTGTTACAGCCATAACTTCCACATTTTCTGCCCGATTTTGATGACATTTTCAGGGATTACGCGGATTAGATTGTAGATGGTCCCTATTAAAATCAAGGCCTAAAATTTACAGTAGCCTCTGCGCATGCGCAAACGTAAAATCCTTGTAACAGCCATAATACTTACATTTTTCATCCGAGTTTGATGAAATTTTCTAGGATTGTTCAGATTGGCGTGTAGATGGTCCCCTATGAGGATAGTGCAAGGTACTTAGAGATTGATGTTGTGAGATCAACTACTTTGCATGAGATCATCTATACAATCGGGTTATGGATACGAGGAAGCTATGTGTCACACCCTCTTGGCAGACTTTTTTGGTGATTTTAAAAAGATTTTGTCTTGTTTATTTGGTAATTTTATAAATGTTTCTTTTGTTTGTCTCTTTGAATATTGTTGCGTCAGTGACTGGAAATGCAATAGTTGTGGTGTCTCTTCTGTTAAAGGAAAGTTCGGTGCCAAATGGAAGTCTAGCTAACCTCAAGGGTTTACACCCCGGTTAGGTTTTCCTAAATACCTAATATTAATAAAAAATTGTATGAATAAAGTTTAAATGAATAAAATTTTATTAAAATATTGTTTATCTGTACTGCCACATCACTATTGGTATTGAATTTACTCGAATCTTTAATACGCACTTCAATTCGAATCTGGAATAATATTGTCATAAAATCGTCGTATTATGACGATATTTTGAATGGGCACCTACGAGAAAAAAAGTGTGTTCAAATACCTAGAATTAAGGGCTTATTTCAAATAAAAAACTTTTTACAATACTGGCGACGACTTTTGTTTGTTCAACATCTCCAGCTCCAGAGCTCCTTATAAGTAGGAGTACCTTCCTTCTAGTAATCAAAGGTGTATTTATTTGGTATTGGGATTTGAAGATAATTAATTTGGGAAACAACGATTCTTCGAAAAACTATTTTATTAAATCCAACCAAAATAAGGGAGAAGTACTTTCTCGTACCTAATTGTAATACTTTTTTTCAAGGAACTATTAAAATAATTATAATGCTGTACAAACAAGATGAGTGCAACAACATTGCTCAAACATTACACTACATTATTCTATTTACAGTTGAAACGTAACGAACAGAAATCTGAGTTCGAAGTATTCATCTGTAGATGAGGAATGCTTCGTCAAAAAAGTCAATTAAACGAACTATTTGTATCGAGTTGATCCACTGTCAACCCAAACATGATATTGTTAACTTATAATGGTCCTGGCACTGATAACATGGTTTTCTATGGAGGTAACATTGATGGTGTAGTCTCTGCAAGCACGAGGAATCGTATAGAGGAGATTTATAGAAAATAGTTATAGTTATCAATCATCATTCGATTACTCCACTTCACTTGGACAAGATGCTTTCGAATCAACGTAGGTATTTATATTGATATAGAAAAACAAATCTTTTTGTAAGCTGATTCTCCTATTTCACTTCAATCTTAATTCTATTCATTTTAAATTACTAAGCATTCCATTATACGAATTATGTACAGACTGTTAAATATACATGAGGAAATAACGTAAAATGTCACAGCTAAAATACCAATTGAGGTACAAACAAAAAACGTTACATTTTGTGTTACCTATACATAAATTTAAATAAATTATATCCTTGAAATGTATAAGTAAAATACACTTTTGGCCAATAGCAGTGAAAAGACAAATTATTTGAAACTATTAATGAAGTTGATGAAATAGAACTTCAGGCATACGAATTTCGTGTGTAGGTTTTTGAACAAATATACAGGGTGCATGTTAAGGGTAGGAAAACTTCGGGAGTCGATTCAACAACTAATCTAAGTAAGCAAATGTCTCTTAGAGATTTTGTTTAAACCCATATTATGGGAGGGGTTTAAACAAAATCTCTAAGAGACATTTGCTTGGGTTGGGTACCGTTATGAAAGTATCGATATTTTGTATCGATACTGTATCGTATCCAAGTATTGATATTCTAAGTATCGTTGGGCATGAGTATCGATATTTTAAAATATCGAGTATCGATACTTTAGTGTCACAAACAAAAAAAAAACAAAAAATTTGTTTTAAACATTTTTTATTCATTTTTTACTATTAAGAGTCCAAGCAAAGTGATTTTCTCCATGTTATTAACGTTATTTTTTATATTTTGGAATATCGAGTATCGATCCCTATCCCATATCCCGACAAAACGTCGAATTCGTTAAAAGAAAATGCACGTTTTTCGGCTTTCAAACACAAATTTCTCCTCTAAATTCGAGTGTAAAATATATATCAGGTTATACCACTGAAAAGCTGAGATCTTTGCGCAATTTTTGGTTTTGAGGTAAATTAAGGTCATTTTAGTCACAAGGTTGAAAACACGAAAAATCTTGAAATTAACAAAACTTGGAAAAACAAGGGGTTGCAAAAATTGATAGGAGACATTTGCTTACTAAAATTAGTAGTAGAATCGACTCTCGAAGTTTTTCGGTCCTTAACAAGGGACTCCCTGTATAATATCGTCGGTTGCGTGAAAAAAGCGATCAAGTCGCAAAAACTAAATTTACGCCCGAGTGGAACAAAGTTTTTCAAACCACCAGAAGCTGCGTTGGCTGGAAAAAAACTATGAAGTTAGTTTTTTACTGATTTTTGGGACTTGACAACTTTATCCAGTGTGAATTTAACAGAATAAAATGTCCAAGTGCAGAATCTGCATTATTCTCCCTTTCACAACTGAACGCCTATTTGGTTTCTAGAGGGTAGTGAATTTTATTCAGAGATAAGATCGATAAATAAATAAGATCGATAAATTTTAATTTAATAAGTGAATAGGCTAGTTTTTAGGGTTACTTCAAATGGAAAAAATTATATCGAGATGTTCTTTGAGATGAGGTAGTAAAAATAGGTAAAGCAATACAAATTGAAAGACCAATAATGTATGTAATCAATATTTAAATTAAATCACAATTAAAAGTGAAATTGAAACTATAAAGAGTAATTATATTATTGATAATTGACATTGTTGGGATGTGGGAAAAGTCAAGTCAAAAGAACGGAACATGAAAAATGAGTGACTAAAATGAAATCTAATTTGTTTCTTCGGACGTAAAATTCTCCTCTGAGAACCGTGATTCTGAGGCTCTTTTGGAGGAGTGTAAAAGTGATCATTTCTACGCCGATTGGTTTACTGATAAAAACGATCAAGTGGTACTTGATTACTTTTACCAGGTAACCGATGAAAATGGGGAAAATGGTGATTTTTACGTGTTCCCTATGGATTAAGGGCCCTTAATAATACCCTGTTGAAATAGTTAACGGTGCTGTCATGTAGGTGAGTTCTAGACGAGTCCATTGATGCCAAGAACACAATTTCGTATGAAAGTGGACTTGATAACGTTTTCCAAATAACCGACGATGAAATTACTCCTGAATTGTCGATCTTTTGAAACCTAATTGTTGTGTGAATTTAAGAAGCTATTCGCTTGAATTTTCATATTCATTCGCCAAACGTATAACTTGCTGTGTGAATGCTGTATTACGCTCAGAGAGGCTTGAAGACAACTTGAGAGACTGCCTGTTCAAAGAGGTATTGTTACGTTTCTTTATAATAATTTTAACTGCTTAACTTTTAGAAGTGGTCTTATATTCAGATTCTTCAACATCTACGTTTCATTTCCTTGAACATGCCTTAGTATGGTATACACAAGATTGTATGTATATTTCATAGGTTCACCTAGGTACTCGTATTTTAGTGAAATCAAAAAATGACATCGAGCCTAAGTATGTTTTCGACTCATATTTTTCAGCTTCGAGTTTTGAGGGTCCAACAGTGTCACCGCTGATGGAATTTTCATTAATTTATGAGGCATTTCACATAGCCCTTTGGTATCTATCAGTTTTCTATTGCGTGAACGTAATTTTAAATTTCTTCTGTAATCCACCGAGAGATCATTTAGACGCCAGATGTGTACAGCATACATTCAGGCGAAAATTCACAGTTTGTCGCAGGATTCAATCCTCAAAGAGAAGGTAAGAAGCGATTCGAATTACATCTGGACTGAATCAGTTGAAGAGTGATTCCAACTTCGATTTCGGACCGAATTCAATTCCTCTAGAAGCAGTTCGAATCACTCCAGGCCGAATTTAATCCCTCAGGCGATAGTAATCATCTCTGGATTGAATTCAATCCTCCAATAAGTAGTTTGAACCAATCCAGGCCGAATTCGATTCCCCTAATCGATACAAAACTACTTTGGGTCGAATTCAATTCGGTAGGAATCTACTCAGGGTCGAATTGAATCGACTAAGGAGCAGTTTAAATCAGTACGGATCATTTCTCTAGAAGCAGTTAGTATTACTCCAGGCGAGTTTAATCCCCCAAGCGATAGGAATCAACTCTGGATTTGAATCCACCTAAGCAATAAAAAATTACAATGGATCGACTTCAATCCCTCTAGAAACAGGTTAAATCACTCCTGGCCAAATTGAAAACACCATGCAATACGAGTTACTTTGGGTAAAATTCGATGGGGTAGGAATCAATTCAGAGTTGAATTGAAGCCACTCAAAGCTGCATTTAATTCCTCCAAGAGTTACGATTTACATTGGGCCGAATTCAATTCATCTTGGAACAGTTAACATCACTCCAGGCCGAATTGAATCTCCCAGGCGATAGGAATCAACTCTGGATAGAATTCAATCCACCAAGGAGCTGTTTGAATCACTCCAGGCTGAATTCAATCCCCCAAGCGATAGGAATCAACTCTGGATAGAATTCAATCCACCAAGGAGCTGTTTGAGTCACTCCAGGCTGAATTCAATCCCCCAAGCGATAGGAATCAACTCTGGATAGAATTCAATCCACCAAGGAGCTGTTTGAATCACTCCAGGTTGAATTGAATCCCCCAAGCGATAGGAATCAACTCTGGATAGAATTCAATCCACGAAGGAGCTGTTTGAATCACTCAAGGTTGAATTAAATCCCCCAAGCGATAGGAATCAACTCTGGATAGAATTCAATCCACCAAGGAGCTGTTTGAGTCACTCCAGGCTGAATTCAATCCCCCAAGCGATAGGAATCAACTCTGGATAGAATTCAATCCACCAAGGAGCTGTTTGAATCACTCCAGGTTGAATTCAATCCCCCAAGCGATAGGAATCAACTCTGGATAAATTCAATCCACCAAGGAGCTGTCTGAATCACTCCAGGCTGAATTCAATCCCCCAAGCGATAGGAATCAACTCTGGATAGAATTCAATCCACCAAGGAGCTGTTTGAATCACTCCAGGCTGAATTCAATCCCCCAAGCGATAGGAATCAATTCTGGATAGAATTCAATCCACCAAGGAGCTGTTTGAATCACTCCAGGTTGAATTGAATCCCCCAAGCGATAGGAATCAACTCTGGATAGAATTCAATCCACGAAGGAGCTGTTTGAATCACTCCAGGTTGAATTGAATCCCCCAAGCGATAGGAATCAACTCTGGATAGAATTCAATCCACCAAGGAGCTGTTTGAATCACTCCAGGTTGAATTCAATCCCCCAAGCGATAGGAATCAACTCTGGATAGAATTCAATCCACGAAGGAGCTGTTTGAATCACTCAAGGTTGAATTGAATCCCCCAAGCGATAGGAATCAACTCTGGATAGAATTCAATCCACCAAGGAGCTGTTTGAATCACTCCAGGTTGAATTCAATCCCCCAAGCGATAGGAATCAACTCTGGATAGAATTCAATCCACCAAGGAGCTGTTTGAATCACTCCAGGCTGAATTCAATCCTCCAAGCGATAGGAATCAACTCTGGATAGAATTCGATCCACTAAGGAGCTGTTTGAATCACTCCAGGTTGAATTCAATCCCCCAAGCGATAGGAATCAACTCGGGATAGAATTCAATCCACCAAGGAGTTGTTTGAATCACTCCAGGCTGAATTCAATCCCCTAAGCGATAGGAATCAACCCTGGATAGAATTCAATCCACCAAGGAGCTGTTCGAATCACTCCAGGCTGAATTCAATCCGCCAAGACATACAAATTACTTTGGGCCTCTTGTAATTCGATAGGAATCTACTACTAAGGGTCGAATTCAATCGATCAAGGAGAAGTTTTAATCACTCCAGGCCACGTTACGCGTTACATTGGGTCGAATTGAATTCTCCAGGAACGTTTAGTATCACTCCAGGTTGAATTCAATCCCTCACGCGATGGGAATCAACTCAGGGTCGAATTCAATTCAATACGTGTAACTTTTTTCTGTCATGATAAGAACCTTAAAAAATTCTGAAAATTGTAAAGTTTTTTCACGGAGCTGGATACAAATTTGGATTGAAACTCCTGCTCGGAGTCGTTCAGATCGGGGAGTGAATTTTTCATGGTGACGCTATCGAACCCTCAATTCTTTACCTTCAAAACGTGTCATGGTTTGAGCCTACATAATAACAAAGTTCTGTTTCTCCTCAACACAGTATTTTTCAAAGTGCACAATTCAGTTCGTGTTAATTCAATAAATGAACGAATTTAGTATCTTAGGTTCGGCTGTCGAAGTGAAATTGACGAAATAATCGCAGTCCCATCCGCACTTTACACTGAGAGGTCGTCCCACCCTTCTAAATAAAATAAAATAAAATCGACCTTCACTTACCGAGAAATTTCGTTCCGGGTGGACGAAACTCAAGAAAAACGATCAAACGAAAAACAAATTTTAACAAGTATTTCCAATATAAGTAGGGAACAATTTTCCTAACACGATTCCATCGAGTGATCAATGGATGGACAGGTATTTACAGTTATGAATTTATGTTTGCAAGTGGAAAACATAAATATAACAAAAATACTTCAATCAACGGATGATATACTGCGCTTTATAATTCTTCCTTAGTCAACGTCGTTCTGCACATTAATTTGAATAATATAGACACCATCCTGTACAGAAAAGCTCAACCAATAACCCCCAATTTCAATGACTTGATTTAGGTACCTAATTCATTGTATCTAATGAAACAAAATATTAACAGGTGGACGTTGTTAATTACCTATATCAAATAAATTCATCATTCTAATCAACAGAATATTGAATTAGCTTGGAGAGATCATGACGTTTCTAAACGTTCCCCTTATTCAACAATGGATCAACGTGTACATCACCAATGTGCCCAGCATACACATACAAGGGATAGCTGTAGTTACAGCTGTACTATAGCTGTTACCACATTTTCATAACGGACTCTGGGACGGTTTAGTGTTTTTTGATCACTGCTTGGAATCGTGGATTTCGAGTTTTCTTATATACGAGGGAAATCGTTTGGGGTTATCTGCAATCCCCTTTTTCCGAGTCAATTGGAGTTTCGTCTTTGATTTCAAATGCTTTATTGACCTTTCCTTTATCCTTAGTTATGGATTTGCGGACTCCAACGTCGTTACTTTGGTAGTTGCTGGTTTGATGCCCGATGGGGATGGACTCGGAGTTGTGATTGGTCAGTTTCCCGTCGCCGCTCGAGTTGTTGTTGTATTTCTTCTCTTGTATCGGGGCCTTCTCGTTCCATTTCACCTCGACACCCCCTTCCTGTAATCAAAATCCGTCGCATTAATGGGACACGCTGGTACATAAGACATGGAGTAGATCTGGCGGGTCTAGAAAGTATGTAAGATCATTAACAGCAAGCAATGTCGGAGCTAAAAGGAGTGGCACCCAACAACATCAGGATCTTGGCGCGAAGCTAGGCGTGGAAAACGCTGTAAATTATTACACAATGGTTTTTTCTTTTTCTGTATAGATCACTAATATCATCATTAATAAAATATATATCAATCAAATATCATCATTAATAAAACACAGGTTTGCCACTGTCACTACCTACCAATCATGTTATCGCTTCAAAATTAAGTTTATTTGCAAGAATTAACCCTAATTGGACCATGGTGTCACCAGTTTCACCGATATCATTTTATAAATTCCACAGCTATCATAAAGTGTCACCAGATTAACAAGATTTAAATTTAAATTTGAAAATTAATGGACAGAGCTCGGTTTTTTAACCATTTTTAACAAGATTTAAATTTCAATTTGAAAATTAATGGACAGAGCTCGGTCTTTTAACCATTTTTAACCATTTTTTTGTAAGTTGTTAAAAGTCAAAACATGATGCAATGAAAAAATTTTGAAAATATTTTCATAAATTTCCTCGGAAATTTTTGTCATAAATATATCTTAAGACTTGCAATAAACCACGAAAAATTCTGCTGTCCATCAAATTTAAAGTTGCGATTTAATTTTGGTTACTCCGGTGACACTTTGGGACAACTGAGGAGTTCCTGAGATGTTTTCGGTGACACTAGTGATGCCATGGTTCAATTAGGGTTAAACGCTTCACACTCAATTCGAAGAAAAAGGGATTTGTGAGGGTCTTCATTAGGAAATTTGATTACTGGTTGCTAAGGACGCAAAACTCGCAAATCGCATTTTGGTCAGCTAAAATTTCATCGGAGATTAGGCCACTCTTGCGATTCACACTCGTGTTTCTGATTAATCGTTAGTCCAACCCTTTTGTTATCAAAGGGAGAGAAGGGTTGGTCCTTCAAGGCTCTGGTTTCGATTCAAAATTAAATTCTATTTTAAATTGATAAAAAAACAATACTTTTATGTCCAAAGTTTTTGACCTAGGGCGTTTTGAATTTCAGCCCTTATTCTTCAACCCTTAGAAGTGACTGGCATCAACCAAAAGCTTCGGGGCACAACTAGACCCCAAATGAGGCCCAAATATCAAATTTCATCAAAATCGGTCCATGGCAACTAAGGAATGTGCCGTGTACGGCGATTTTTGGATTCTACGCCACCTTGAAACGTAAATCAACAAATTTTGAGAGGGAGTTATACATTTTTTTCTTGGTCGATTCCAAAGGTTCATTACTGAAAATGATACCCAAACCAAAAGAGATTGTAACTTGAGATTGTAACTTCTGTTGTGCCGGTGTCGGGTGTTGTGTGGTGAAGTTCCAGCGAAAAGATGTTGTTCCTACTAGAGGTAAGCATGAAATATCTGCAATGCCCCGAAACTATCAAAAAGTGATTGGTCCATCATTATTTTATGTAACAAGTGCTTTAAAATAAGTTGTTTCTTGTCAGTTACCAAGCATGTGCAACGAATGGTCTCATTATAATAATAAATACTGAAGAGGATATTAAGAGTCTTGAATTTTGGCTTTATTCTGATTTTTATAAGTAAAGAGTTGGTTTTCATTAGTTTTTCAATAAAAATTGTTCTGAAATGAGTTGTTAGTAGTTTTTTTTTACCTCAGGGTACTGAAAAACAATTTTTTTCTTCAAAAGTGATTAGTACCACCCCACAGACACTCCGAAAGCGTTTTGTTCGATTTTAAATTAGTGATCACTATCACCCCCTATGTGCAGGGGTGATACTGATCAATTTAATTTTTTTTTAAATGAGCTTAATTCAACGAAATTTCAAAGTTTGATATAGAATACTGTTCATAAGCTGTGAGAGAATATAAAGTATTTTTTTCAGATTTTTTTGAATTTTTACACTGGTAGTTTTCAAGGAAAACTGTAGAAATTGATCACTATCACCCCAGTCTACGGTACCGCTGTAAAGCTAAGATCTTGAGCTAGTTTATACAGTAAAGGTACCTATATGAAAAAAAAAAAAAAAAAATCGGAAATGGGATACTTACAGTAGGTTTAAAAAATTGGAATTTCTCTAACTAGTGAACATTTTATGTTTGGTGGTTTTTTCACTAAATAAATCCCTATAAAAAATCCTTTATAACCTAATACCCTTTTCAAGAACCTCAGATACCTCAGATTTGAACATACCGGATTAATGTTAGTTACAGTTGTTTTATCGATACAAGGTCAAACTCACTAAATGTGAAAAAAGTGATTTCAAGTTGAGTAAAACATTATGATATAGGACATTGTTCTGTTGCAATTAGTTGTAAAATCACCCTCTGGAGTTCAGTTTACTTTACCTGACACCCTCATAGATAAATTATTTCACTCACTGATGTTACGAGTTTCCATTGTTTTCTCCTGCGGTTCTTCAACCACTAATTTCTTGATACATTAATACGTCAAAGTCGTAGATTTCCGTACCCAACGATACGCCGCTATCTCTGAGAGCTTGGTATTCAGTATTCTGTTAAAGACGACTCGTGAGTTTCATTACGTTGAATGTTTAATTTACTACACCTACACAGGAATAGTACTAACTACATACCTATTCATCGCCAGTATGTAATAATTGAAATGCTACGTTAAATACAGGGTGTTCAATGTTAAGTACCAGAAAACTTCGGGAGTCGATTCTACAAGTAATTCAAGTAAGAAAATATACCTATCCAAGCCATTTTGGTTTAACCACTAGTTTCTCCAATTTTGTTTCGTGTTTTCGACCTTATGTCCCTAAAATTACCACAACTACCTTAATTTATCGTAAAAATGTAAAAATAAGAGCACCGTTGGAAATTGAATGTTTCTAGTGCCTATAAATAATTATTTTTGGGGCACTGATGGGTGAAAAATCACCTCGTAGGTAAAGTAGTTTTTGTCATATTGGCAAAATTTCTTCAACTTCGAACTTTCTTCGGCAGTTCCTAAGGTTTTACTTCCGCATGGTTTTCCATGTACCTCAACAGCAAAAACTGCGCAAAAATCTCAGGTTTCCAATGGTAAAATCAAAAAATATTTTGCAATCGAATTTACGGGAGAAATTTGTGTTTGAACGCGAAAAAACGTCTGTCGGGAGGATTCGGAGTCTACTCCGCGGCCACCCTTCATCCAAGCACTGAGAGTCCCGTCAAAACGTCGATTTTGTAGAAAAAACGCTGCAAATTATTACACAATGGTTTATTATTTTTCTATAGATCACTCGTATGCAAAGCCACCAACCATCCAACATGAAGAAAAACATCGATCGTATTTCGGTCAGCTATAATTTGAACGGAGATTAGGCCTCTTTTGCGATTCACACTCGTGTTTCTGATTTATAGTACGTCCAAACCTTAAATTCTCGTAGTGAGCGAACGGTTTGTCCTACAGAACTCTGCGTGGTCTCAAAAAATTCTATAAATTCTATAGAATCTTAAATTGAAGGAAAAAAAAACCTTTATATCGAAATTTTTTGAGTTGGGGCATTTTCGAAATTTCAAAATTCATTTTTGAACCTTTAGAAGTGACCTACCACAACCAAAATCTTCGGGGCACAACTAGACCCCAAATGGAGCCTACATACCAAATTTCATCAAAATCGGTCAATCCTGAGTGGCAAAAGTGCCGCGTACGGCGGACGGCGGACGGCCAAATTTTTATTCGATTTTTGGATTCTACCTTGAAACGTAAACCGTAAAACGTAAACGTAAAAATTTTTTTTCTTGGTCGATTCCAAAGGTTTATTGTTGAAAATAATAAACCAAAAGTCACGTTTTTCATGGTTCAAACACAAATTTCTCCCCTAAATACGTTTGCAAAATATTTTTTGATTATACCATTGGAAAGCTGAGGTCTTCGCGCAATTTTCGGTGTTGAGAAACATAGAAAACCATGCGGAAGTAAAACCTTAACAACCAAAAGAAGAAGATTTTTTGCCAATTGACAAAAATTACTCTAAAACTTGATTTTTCACCCACCAGGACCCCAAAAATAGTTTTCTGTAGGCTAGAAGGTCTGGAATTTTGACGCCCAGTTCAACGGTGCCCTTATTTTTACATTTTCACCATAAATTGAGGTAGTTATGGTAATATTAGTGATTCAAGGTCGAAAACACGAAAAAAATCTTAAAATGGGAAGGAAAAACAAGGTGTTAAAACTTATATGCTGGGAGATACTTTCTTACTTGAATTAGTTGAAGAATAGACTCCCGAAGTTTCCGGTCCTTGGGATGGGACACCCAGTATAGCTATGCTACGCAAAAGGAACAAATTGGCAGTGCCTCATATTTGGGAGCACTAACGTGGTGCCATTTATTGGGACAATTTCTAACTTTCGGAAGTGTATACTTTCGAGATACGATACACCTTGAGATAGTTACCTAATCTACCTAATCATGATTTTTCTCCAGCTCAAATTTCCTCCGTGGTATCTAGCTCGCGTTTATGAAAATGGTTCATTAACAAGGCCATTACGAATGAACTCACCTTCTCGACTGCTCCTCTACCGTGTCTTTCGATGCAGAAGTAGTTGAAGAGGAAGTAGAGGAATCCTGTGAGGAGCGTAACACCAGCAAAGATCTGGTAGGTCGGTCTTGTGCCCACCGTTTGCATGAGGTACCCTCCGATCAAACTTCCCGAACCTTTACCTGAAACCAAAAAGTTGCGTAGATAAATTTTACTCATTATTTGATACAAAACTACGATGGTTTTACAAGAAACCTTTTTATTTAAGGAAAAAACTGAATTTTCTACACAATTTTTAAATCGCTTTTCATATTGTTTTGAACAAAAATACTGTGGCGAGGCTACGGCGCAGTGGAAAAAAATCCATTTTTGCAAAGTGACTAAAAAAGAAATGTAATGTGGTTTTCTCAAAGTCTATTACCTGTAGAATCAGGGTGTGAAGGACCTTCAATGTTTAAAAATTGTTTTCACTGCTAAATGGGGGCTCAAACCTGATATTTCGAGATTTTAAGCACTTTGAGAGTGGAATTTGAAAATTTCTTAACACGTTCTATGTGTTTCAAAAGATTGAAATAAAATTATATAATGTTGGATATATATATGTAGTATCTCTATAAAATACTAATTATTTTTTCAAAACATTTTAGCTCGAAAATTAGCTCCAGATTTGGGGTTTTACAGCGAATAAGTGCTTTAGAGGCGTGGAAAACCAAAGTTTCGCCTTCCTTTGGTTTGACTCATTTTTTTTCTTGAAGTTCTGACCATTATTAAGAAGCTGTAAAAATGTCGTTGCCGTATTCCACCGAATTCAGGCGTAATGGATTAATGTGCGATTAAAAATAAAGCGAGACCTCCGTCTCTGCCGTCACTCCACTCATTTTTGCTTCAGAGTAAAACCCTTCTAAGGGCTGTAAGTTCTACATTTTCCTCTCAAATTCGATGAAATTTCCAGGGATTGTGAATGTCGGCATTTAGAAGGTCCCCTATGTGGTCTGTTAGGTACAATCACAGAGTAACGGCAACAACAAGGCTACACTGATCGGATCATCTAAAAAATCGGGTTATGGATACTGGGAGGCTATGTGCCACACCCATTTGGCAGAATTTTCTGTTTTCTTTGTTATTGGAACATAAAACGATGTAAGTAGAGATATTTTCGTAAAATATTTCCGCTAAGAGTTAAGGTTCTGTTTGAACAACACCTGGTTCTTCGGATTATCATTCGCAGTCATCATAATGCGCAGATTATCATAATGTGGTCAGTTCGTACTGTCGCGGCATACCGAGAATGTCATCGTTGAAAATTTCTTATCCGGATTCAGCAAACTTTTTTTGGATTCGTTCCATTATTTGATTGCATACTATCCAATTTTCAGAGGTGTTTATGACACAAAATTTTGTCAAAATTAAATATACAGGGTGTAACGGTTTAGGTCGTACCACCGGCCAGGGTTCGATTTTACAACTAATTTGTGACTTTTTTTGTCTCTTGACTTTTTTTTCTTAACCCCCTTAAAATCGGACTTTTTCCACTTTTAAGATTTTTTTCGTATTTTCGACCTTACGCCATTAAAACAGCCATAACTCCCTTGTTTTTCAGTCAAAATTCAAATGTAATTATACCGTTGGAAAGAGCGTTAAATTCTCTATCTCCCTAGTGTTAAATGAAACTTTTCAAAGAAGACTAAGATGTTGAAAAATGAGCTCGAATAGTAAAATCTCGAAAATCTCGGAAATTTTTCGTTTTTTCAAACGTTCGTAACACTAACTGAAACTGCCAGTTAAGTTCTCACTGTAACCCTAAAAGTTGACCCAAAATCTCAGCTTTCCAACGGTATGGTCATGAAATTTTTTACAGTGAACTAATGGTGTAAAATCCTCGTTCCCGTGCCAAAAACCGTGGATCTCCCAGTAAAAATCGACGTTTTTCGCGAAAGACATTTTTGCTCTAAAATGAGTTAGACAGCCATCTTTTCGTACTTTGTCTCACTGAGAATGATGACACAAGACTTATCGAAAAAGCAGTCACTGATATCAAACCACCCTGTTCATAATAACACTAGGTTTCGAACATCAGATTAGTTATCTGATCAGTGATCAGTTCGTGACCTGCCTACACATCTACTTGTATCATAGCAACTTTTTCCAATCAAGAGTATGTCGATATGCTGCTGGTTTATGGTTTCACAAACCAAAACGCCAGTGAAGCTGTACGGGAATACCAGCGGCGGTTCCCACACAGGCGCGTAGCCTCCAAAAACGTGTTTTCAAGGGTATTGTAATGACTCATACTTTTAACTGTGTAGTTCTCCAATAAAGGTCGAGGGAAACCCTGAGTGACTCACCATGCACGGTAGGTAAGGTGAGGTACGGGGAACAGTGACATCAGTTGACGTCACCTTTTTCCACCCTCTTCTTACCTTGTCAAGTCCATATAAAAGGAGGACTCAGGGCTTCCCCTTTATGCATTCGTCTTCGAAAACTCGACTTGTTTATTTCTCGATCTACCTCGCCTCTTCTCTGAAGCCCACAGTTCATCAGAGGGTCTCGGTATGCGATAAAGCTCATCGCGCCGGCTTCTGCTCCCATTTACCCTAGTCGTCGTCTGTCTCCAACTAGGTATAGGTAAATGTGGTGCATCCCCCGGGTCGGCGAGCAATCGCGCCTAGGAATGTATCCGAGCTGGCGATCTTAACACTCTTGCACACGGTCTGCGGTTACCCGCGCCGGGCATCGAGTGTTGTCCCGTCCTTTGTCTTCGTTGAGTAGGAACCAATCAAATCGACAAGCAGAAGGAAGCCGATCGCCTTCACGCTCCGACACGCAGTCATAACATTGGTGACCCCGCACGTTTTTGGTTCGCTATTCAACACGAAGCTAACTCGAGGATTATGGACCCACCGCTACCGCCGCCCGCACCGGACTTCGCCGAGGCCACGAAGGTCTCAATACCGCTCACTCTTCCGCCGTTCTACCGAGAGGATCCCCGGCTGTGGTTTATTCAGCTCGACGCAGCTTTCACCGGCGCGCATGTAAACACGCAGCGCGCTCGCTTCACCCGCACGATCCCTCTACTGCCCTACGATGTTGCAGTTCAAGCGGCGGATTTAACACAAGCCCAGCTTGTGACTCCCTACGAAGACCTCAAGCAGCGGCTCATCGAAATTTTCGAGCCATCTCGGCATGCGAGGATCACGGCACTCACCGAGCATCGGCCACTGGGGGACCTCAAGCCTTCCCAGCTTTTACGCCAAATGCGCCATCATCTGGGGGACCTCACGCCTAACGACATCTTAAAAGCATTTTGGATCAAGGCGCTACCCATCGCGGTCCAAATGTCCATTGCTCCGTGGATGGATAAAACGCCAGAATTCCTCGCGCCGATCGCAGATGCTGCGCACGAAATACGTAGCGCCGCAGCGGTTCATCAAATCGAACCGGACTGTAACACCGAGGCAGTCGCTACGAAGCAGCCTCCGAGACGAAACAGCCCCGCCCGAAAATACCAACAAACTCGACCACAATCTCCGATTCAACGACAAGGTTTGTGTTGGTACCATTTTAAATACCGTGACAAGGCTACCAAATGTCGACAGCCTTGCTCATTCAAAAAGGTACGATGGCAGGAAAACTAGCGGGCCCGCCTGTTTACAAGGCGGGCGCCCCTTTCCACGACGTTACGAATCGTCTTTTCGTCAAATGCCATAAAAATAATATACCTTTTTTGATCGATACGGGCGCAAGCATCTCAATTCTTCCGAACTCTTTAGTTCATAGGAAGAAAAAAACATCCGACTACCTACTTTTCGCCGCGAACGGCACAGCCATCACTACCTACGGTTCTTTTACAACGAAGGTTTACCTACAAAACGAAATCTACGAATGGTCATTTGTAGTTGCGGACGTTAAACGACCGATTATCGGAGCCGACTTCCTCGGATATTTTGGCTTACACGTTGACTTGAAAAATCGAGCGTTATTCAACCCTCACTCGCAAAAACCTATACGCGGGTACGTCAACACGGTCAACTCCGGCGTCACCACCGAACCTACTCCGCCGACCTTCGTCAATATGCTCAATAAATACCGACCGGAGCCTCGATCATCGTCACACCTCTCCACGGTCAAACATTTTATTGAAACCAAAGGCCCACCCGTCACAGCGAAAAGTAGACGTCTCCACCCCGAACAACTCCGTCAAACGAAGGAACACTTCAAACAACTCATCAACGACGGAATAATTCAACCTTCGAAATCACCTTGGGCAAGTCCGCTTCACGCAGTACCTAAGCCTAATGGTACTTGGCGTTTCTGCGGTGATTATCGACGACTAAACGAACGCACGGTCGGAGACCAATACGCCGTTCCGCATCTTCGAGATTTTTCGTCTCACCTCCACGGATGCACGGTCTTCTCTACACTTGATATATCACGTGCGTTTCATCACATCGACGTGAACCCTCAAGACGTCCCGAAAACAGCAATTATAACCCCATTTGGGTTATACGAATACCGAAAAATGAATTTCGGATTGAAAAACGCTGCGCAGTCATGGCAGCGCTATATGGACCAAATCCTTCGAGACTTCGACTTCGTCTTTTGTTTCCTGGATGACGTTTTAATCGCGTCACGAAACATCAAGGAACATGAACGCCATGTCAAAGCGGTCCTCGACGTCTTCGCTGCTGAGGGTCTCACAGTGAACAAGGACAAATGCGTCCTTGCCAAAAAAGAAGTGACCTGTCTCGGTCACATTGTAAATGAAAATGGAATTCGACCGGTACCGAAAAAAGTCGACAATCTCACGACGTTCCCGCTTCCGACTACCGTTACCGACCTACGCAGGTTTCTGGGAATGTTGAACTTTTACCGGCGGCATATTCCTCACGCGGCCATCCACCAACAGCCGTTAATTAACGCTATTCCGCAACCTTCCAAAAAGAAGGATCGTCGCACGATTGAATGGACGGAACAAATGAAGTCCGCATTCAATAAATGCAAAAACGATTTGCAAAATGCGACTACACTAGCTCATCCCTCGCCGAACGGGCGACTATCGATTACGACCGATGCCTCGGACGTCGGAATTGGCGCGGTTTTGCAGCAACAGGTCAACAACAAAACGTCCCCTCTCGGATTTTTTTCTAAAACACTGACAACAACGCAGCAGAAATACTCCACATTTGACAAGGAGCTTCTCGCTATTTATGAAAGCGTCAAACACTTCCGAGATTTCGTAGAGGGGCGTACGTTCTACATAATTACCGACCATAAACCGCTCACGACCTCGCTCCATCAAGACAGAAAAACTGCCTCGCCTCGCCGGATTAGGCAGATGGAATTCATCAGCCAATTCACGACCGATATACGATATACACCGGGCACCTCCAACGTAGTCGCTGACGCCTTATCTCGACCTTCTCTCGAACTTCATGAGCTCACAACTTTTCCTTCCGGAAAAGAAATATCTGTTGGTCAACAAAGCGATGAATCATCGGAGTTTCGCAACCTAATTTCGACCGGCCGCCTCGAAGAAACCCAGGTACCTGCACTCAACCTTTCGCTGTGGTGTGATACGTCATCGGACATGCCTCGACCGTTTATTCCTAAACAACTACAACGTAAACTCATCGAGCACTATCACTCTTTTAGTCATCCGGGAATACGAGCGACTCGAGATCTCATTCGTGCAAAAATGTTCTGGCCTCGCATGAACACCGAAATAAGAGAATACGTCCAAGCATGTCCTAAATGTTCAAAATTCAAAGAATTCCGCCACCCGCAAATCCACCCGGCAGAATTTGACGATTGTCTTCCGTTTGAAGAATTGAATGTCGATTTAGTGGGACCTCTGCCTGATTCACAGGGTTACAAATACCTCTTAACCCTCATCGACAGGCACACCAGTTGGCCGGAATGCATTCCGCTCCGCACTATAACCACTAAAGCAGTTATAGACGGCATTCTTAGCAACTGGATCGCACGATTTGGTTGTCCGCTCACCATAATCACGGACCAAGGTAGACAATTTGAGAGTGCCGAATTCACCGAATTCTTAAAAAAATTCGGCATAAAACGAAATCGTACTACGGCCTACCATCCCGAATCAAACGGGAAAATCGAACGGTGGCACAGAGATTTAAAAAACGCTCTACGAACAGCTACTTCCTCGCCATCATGGTCTAAGGATCTTCCGACAATCTTGCTGGGCCTTCGCACTACGATCAGATATTCGGACGGTTACAGCGCCGCCGAACGCACTTTTCGGGCGCCCCTCCGCCTCCCTGCTGACCTATTTTCGCCCCAACCGACGGAATACAACCGACCACCAGCAAAACCCTCAACGGACAACCGTCCTCGGGTTTTCCCAACTACGTTTCAAAACGCAAAAAAAATGTTTTTGCGAGAAGAGGGTCTCCGAAAAGGCTTAAACCCCCTCTACTCCGGCCCATACGACGTAGTGAACAAAGGAGATAGGACGGCTACGCTGCTCATCGACGGCTCTCGGGTGACCGTTTCACTCAATAGGTGTCGGCCGGCTTTCGGCTTTACCCCCACCTCGCCGGATTCCAACTTACCTGAGGTACCTCCCGAATCCTCAAATATCGACACAGTCACTTCTCACTGCTCAACCGACTTACTAGCTCTTCGCCGCTCTGGAAAGACAAAACCGAACGAGTCCGTCTTTATAACTCCTCCGGCCCGACTTCACCCCAATGCCTCGACGAACTCGCCTCTGCGCACATACGCGCAAGTCGCAGCCGCCGGACTCCAATGATCAATCACGTGACTTCCAACCACATGTGGTAAAAGCGCCGCGGCTCAATGTTCAACCGCTCGAACTCCCTCTTCACTTCAGTGACTCGATCATCACAATCCACCATTCCTGCATCATACTGGTCGACGTGAATCGCAGGGACACGATGAAGAAGGTGAATATCAACGTGAACCTGCTTGTTGAAAACACAATTCAAGGTGTTTTTCCGCCTACCAGCAAACCCGTCACATACGAACACGGAGACTCCAACATCGCCCGTATTGCGACAGGGGATATCCTTCGTATCAAGATCAACCTGGAAATAAACAACTCCGCTTCACACGGCAAGTCATCACTCGAATATATCGTCACTATGCAAATCCACGAGAACAAGATCTACGAACTCCGCTTGTACGAGAAAACGGTAGACGGATTCCAGCTTAACCATTTTTATTTTCCAATTATGCAAAATGGTTAAATTCATTTGTACAAACAATACTTTACCGCCTGCTTCTGTTCATATGATCACACATTGTATTCACTTAGCATAATACTTCAATATTTTATCTTTATTGTACGAACTGGGGGACCTATGTAATGACTCATACTTTTAACTGTGTAGTTCTCCAATAAAGGTCGAGGGAAACCCTGAGTGACTCACCATGCACGGTAGGTAAGGTGAGGTACGGGGAACAGTGACATCAGTTGACGTCACCTTTTTCCACCCTCTTCTTACCTTGTCAAGTCCATATAAAAGGAGGACTCAGGGCTTCCCCTTTATGCATTCGTCTTCGAAAACTCGACTTGTTTATTTCTCGATCTACCTCGCCTCTTCTCTGAAGCCCACAGTTCATCAGAGGGTCTCGGTATGCGATAAAGCTCATCGCGCCGGCTTCTGCTCCCATTTACCCTAGTCGTCGTCTGTCTCCAACTAGGTATAGGTAAATGTGGTGCATCCCCCGGGTCGGCGAGCAATCGCGCCTAGGAATGTATCCGAGCTGGCGATCTTAACACTCTTGCACACGGTCTGCGGTTACCCGCGCCGGGCATCGAGTGTTGTCCCGTCCTTTGTCTTCGTTGAGTAGGAACCAATCAAATCGACAAGCAGAAGGAAGCCGATCGCCTTCACGCTCCGACACGCAGTCATAACAGGTATGTAACCGGCTGACTATGCTGTTCATGTCTTGTGTTCTGTGCGCGTCACTAGCAAAGGGGATTTATGTCATTTCGATAAGTCATTTGACTCAGTGAGACAAAGTACGAAAAGATGGCTGTCTAACTCATTTTAGAGCAAAAATGTCTTTCGCGAAAAACGTCGATTTTTACTGGGAGATCCACGGTTTTTGGCACGGGAACGAGGATTTTACACCATTAGTTCACTGTAAAAAATTTCATGACCATACCGTTGGAAAGCTGAGATTTTGGGTCAACTTTTAGGGTTACAGTGAGAACTTAACTGGCAGTTTCAGTTAGTGTTACGAACGTTTGAAAAAACGAAAAATTTCCGAGATTTTCGAGATTTTACTATTCGAGCTCATTTTTCAACATCTTAGTCTTCTTTGAAAAGTTTTATTTAACACTAGAAAGATAGAAAATTTAACGCTCTTTCCAACGGTATAATTACATTTGAATTTTGACTGAAAAACAAGGGAGTTATGGCTGCTTTAATGGCGTAAGGTCGAAAATACGAAAAAAATCTTAAAAGTGGAAAAAGTCCGATTTTAAGGGGGTTAAGAAAAAAAGTCATGAGACAAACATATTGTTTAGTAATGCATGCATTCCAGGGGACGTCCCATTGGATAAGCATTAGATCAGTTTAATCAGTTGTTAAGTGATAAAACTGTTTCACTCGATGTAATTTATTTATTACTTTAGGCAAGAAATACTAACCCCCCCCCCCACCATTATCCACCATAACATTTCTAGCATCATGAGAGCCTCGAATCTGAAGAGCATTTTAAAATCCATGATCTACGATACCCAACATGCGAATTCGAGTTAACCCCCTCCCCCCTCCACCAATGGTGCCGGTCTGGCACCAATTCGGAAATACGTCGTAACATTGAACTTTCATCTGTTAGTTTTGGTTGGCAGACCGTCGAAGTTCACATCCGTATTCAAGGTGAAACACAAAAAAAAAAAAAAAAAACACGAAATAAGCGGTTTATGGCATCATGGTGGCACCACTATTAGTTCCATGGTGGTACAGAGAATAATTCGTGAAAATCCGGAGGTATAATGAGAATTTTTCCTCAATTTCAAAGCTTGGGTACCATTAGTAAGCAGTAAAGGAACCGAAATATTGAAAAATCGGATATTTTGTGAATATTATCCCCCCACTCACCCCCTCTCCTTGCGAATTTTGGTACTCTGGTAAAATCATGTACAACTCGGAAGTTATTTGAGTCAAACAAAAAAAGAAACACGCAAATCGGTTGGAAATTAAGGCCTGGGCAGAGTTTACAAGATTATGCACGCAAACGCACGTTTTTTAAGCATTAACCCCCCCTTTCCCCCTCTTAAAAAGCAAAATCCAAAATTCCGGCGCCGTAGTGCACAACTAGATAGTATTCCGCGTCAAACGAAAAAAGAACCACGAAAATCGTTTGAGAACTAAGGCCTGGGCAGAGTACACAAGATTATGCCCAAAAACGCACGTTTTTCGAGCATTAACCCCCCCTTTCCTCCCCTTAAAAGGCAAAATTCGAAATTCCGGCGACGTAGTGCACAACTAGATAGTTTTCCGCGACGAACAAAAAAAGAACCAGGAAAATCGGTTGAGAACTAAGGCCTGGGCAGAGTACACAAGATTTTGTTACACACACACATACACACATACACACATACACACATACACACACACACAGACATACACCTATGGTTTTTTTCGCGGATTTGGATTCAGAATGGTCTAAAACGGATTACTGTGTGGTTATTTTTTTTTTCTGTTGAGTGTTGTCCAACTTCACCCCAGATCGATCGCATAAGGACGCCCAAGTCTTACTGTGGGACGTCCTAAAAAAAATCACAAATTAGTTGTAGAATCGAACCCTGGCCGGTGGTACGACCTTAACCGTTACACCCTGTATATTTATATGTATATAAATATTTACATACACACGTAAAGAAACCTCAATACGATAATAATTATCGTATCCTAGAACCAATGAAACGAAGAAAAGAACAAAATAACACACACCCATAGCCTGTTAAACCGCTTTTCTATTTTTTTCACACCCTTTCCCACAATAAATAACATTATTCTTTTCAAAATTCAAGATTTAGTACTAAAATAATAACTTTAAACGTCAGAAAACATATTTTTCTTGTGTATTTTCGTATTAGAAATCGAATGAAACCATTTCCAAAACGATACACTAATTCGCTTAGAAGATAATGATTTTGTTCCGATTTTTGGCCATTTGGCCCCACTGTGCGGCGTAGCCACGTAATTCAGATATGAGCTGTGACGCTTCAGAAGCGTCTTATTAATATTTATAGGCTACAACCATAAAACCCAGTAGGTAACTTTCAAAAGTACCAATCATTTCCCTAAAATATCAATTTTTAAAAGTACCTACACGTTGTTTAAATTCAATCCTCGCTGGATTGGGACTGATAAACCAAAATTGTATGATAATGTAGGCCAATTTCTCGAAACATGGATTTGGAGTAGATCTCAGGGGAGTATCACATAGGTATCTGCCACTTTATTTCCAAAGTCCACTGAAATTTTGTATAATCAAAAATTAACTTCCTTCGACCGGGGATCGATCTTCTATCTTTCCGTCTAAAATATAATTACATTCCTGAGCTAAGTAAGTGAATGGACAGAAATGCGAACACAACTGCTAATGCAGATCACAACCGCTAATGATTACCTTATAATTTAATAATGTAGTTGTGTACTTACCTACACCGAAGTAAAGGCCTCCAAGGAGCCCTTGTACACTCGAATCTGTCGTCATCGAAGACAGTTTGGCGGCGTACGTCACGGCTGCAGTGAACGATAGCGATGAAGTTATCGACTCCATTGCCTCGAACGGCAAACACATCCAAGGATTATAAATGAGCGAATAACCTGGCAAGAGAAAAACAGAAATTTTGTAGCTTGGAATCAATTTTGTATTAGAATAATATGCAGCATTTTGGGGGTATTCAGAGCACTCAGGAGAAGATCTCAATCCGAAGTCACGCATTCTCACCCAAAAGCCTGATGGCGTAGAAGACGAATCCAATGAAAAGGACATTGGCGTGCCCAATCTTGTCGATGATGGGTCCAGACATAACGAGGAGGGGTAGACCCGCTATCCCTCCTACTGTGATGGTGATGCCCATCAATGACCTCGAAGCTCCAAGATCCTGGAGAAGCCAAAACAGGAAACTCTCGATGTAGCCCCACGCCGTACCTGTAACCGTAACAGTCAAATTTAGAATTTTTCGATGTCATTGATACAAGGATTTATAATATTTTTGCAACTAACGTTGCGCTAGTACAGAACTGTTAGAGGATAGTGGGTAGATTCGATCACCTCACGCGAAAACGGCGCTAGTTACTGCCCGAATACTCTTTTTCAAAATAAAATGTTGCGTTATTCTGTGATTATTGATCAAATTAGAAAGTAGGCGAAAAAAACCACTACTAGAACTACAACCAGAACTATACAGGGTGTCACCCTTACGGGCGCACTACCGGGCAGGGTTCGATTCTACTACTAATTTGCAACAAAATATGTCTCTTAGCAATTTTTTTTAGAGGCTTCGTTTTCGACTTATTTCACATTTAAGATTTTTTTCGTGTTTTCGACCTCACATCACTAAAATGGCTGTAACTCCCTTAATTGATGGAGTAAATTCAAATTTGATTATATCATTGGAAACAGCGTCAAATTTCCTATCTCCCTGATGGGGTTTTAGAAAATTTCAAATAAAACGAACGGGTGTAAAATAAGCCAAAAGTAATAAATTGGTAAAGTTTCGAAAATTTTCACTTTTTTCAAAGTTTGTTTCTCGAAACGTTGTGAACGGAAATTTCCATGCTGTAAGCCCAAAAGTTGCATGTGAATCCCAGCTTTCTAACGGTGTAGTCATTTTTTTTAAACACCACTTATTCAGTTAGAAAATGACGTTTTTAGGGCAGAAAACGTTAATTTTCGGGTGTAAATCGGAGTTTTTACCAGAAATGATTTCCAACTTAATAAATCATTTGACATGAAATTTAACGTAATTTTTAACGCTGAAACACTTTCCGATCTCCTCAACAAACAAATAGTACTTTTCAAGCCCTTTCCGTTGGGCGAAGGGCTCAATCTCGTTGTTCGTTTTATCCAAAATTGTCATTAAGGGAGGTCTGGGTTATAAATGACTCGCACTCCTTCCACTTTGTTGACTTACCTAATTTTTTCCCTCTGTCTTGAAAATATCGTCCCGATCATTTGCGGAAAGCTTTATCTTTTCGATAGATAACAAGTTGGGAGACGAGGACTCAGTTGTTGTACCCTGTTTAACCCAGAAAGGGCTTGAAAAGTACTTTTTGTTTGTCGAGAAGATCGGAAAGTGTTACCATTCGATTCAACGTCAAAAAGTACGTAAAATGTCATGTCAAATGATTTATTAAGTTGGAAAGCATTACTGGTGAATAACGCCGATTTACAACCGAAAATGAACGTTTTCTGCCCTAAAAACGTCATTTTCTAACTGAATAAGTGGTGTTTTAAAGAAAATGACTACACCGTTAGAAAGCTGGGATTCACATGCAACTTTTAGGCTTACAGCACGGAAATTTCCGTTCACGACGTTTCGAGAAACAAACTTTGAAAAAAGTGAAAATTTTCGAAACTTTACCAATTTATTACTTTTGGCTTATTTTACACCCGTTCGTTTTATTTGAAATTTTCTAAAACCCCATCAGGGAGATAGGAAATTTGACGCTGTTTCCAATGATATAATCAAATTTGAATTTACTCCATCAATTAAGGGAGTTATAGCCATTTTAGTGATGTAAGGTCGAAAACACGAAAAAAATCTTAAATGTGAAATAAGTCGAAAATGAAGCCTCTAAAAAAAATTGCTAAGAGACATTTTTTGTTGCAAATTAGTAGTAGAATCGAACCATGCCCGGTGGTGCGCCCGTAAGGGTGACACCCTGTATTTAATTTAGAAAACGCAACTCTCGTGTCGGTGACACAGGCTCTCAGCCTAATGCCAAACAGTAGTATTCAACAATTTTTCATGCGAATGGCCCATGAATGTTCGCTGACGAAAAAGGCAAAATTTCACCTAATAAAATCCGAGAATCTGCAAATTTCAAACGAGTAAAAGTCTTTTCGGGGCAGCGATGTTTTCTAACACAGTGTTTCTAGGATGATTTTTTCATTCAGATTATATTATCCAAGAAGTACAATGAGTAACGTAGCAAATAATCAACACTGGCCGTAGAAAACCGAAACTCGTGTGGCATTTATAGATTTTTGTACATTGAGAATCAGTAGGTACCTACCTATTAAACAAAATCATCGTAAGATAATTTTTTCCCCACCAATGCTCTCTGGCAGGCAACGACGCAATCTATACCTTCTTCAGGAAATTAGCTTCAAATCAAAACTAAACTAAAAAATAATTATTTCAAGACAAGTGCGATCAGGCTGATGATAAAGGTGAAGGAACTCTGATTACCAACCATATAACTAGACTAGGGCTTCAAGTTAGATACATTTTGAATACTTTTATGACTTGTTGGTAATTATGCATGGCTGACAGTTACTGACAAAAATTTTAGTTGATTGTACTGAAATTAATTTCACTCACTTGTGCTTCCTTAACAACCAAGAATCAAATCAATTCAAGGCACCCACAAATGTGGGATAACAATTTTTATCTGGTAGGAACTTTTGGTCAAAGTAAACTTATGGTATTGATAACCCTGCGCAATACGCGATAATATGGTTGGTAGGTACTTTTAACTGAAAATCTGTGTTCTTCGCAGACGGGTGACCTTTACAGGAAAATAATAAACCGTTGTTTATAATTTGCAGCATTTTTCTCATGGATGAAGACATGGAACATGTTTAAGCCAAATTTAGTGCAGAACCTTCAGTCGTAGGTAGGTATAATACAAAAGTTATATTTATGTTATTATTATTATCCCTAGCAACATATATATAAAATGCATTGGAAAACTCATCGCTTCGCGCCTCAGTCCCGCGTTACCCTCCAGCGTGACACCCCCCCCCCCCCCCCAGCGTAACGCCTTCCGGGTACTCTAGGGCTATAACATGTTCCATGTTAAAATACATATTGAAAAAAAAACTCTCCCTTGATTTCCAATGTGAAAAAATTGAAATAGCCCTACGGTGGCAGGGAATCGTGGACACTCCAGATCCATATCCATATTTCGTGGTAGATAATTGACAGCTTTTCGTCCCTGGATGTGGCTGCAGTCAAATACAAAGAGTTAAAAAGCGTGCTGATTTTTTTTTTTTTTTTTTTTAACAGCAAGTTTATTTTAAGATGGAGACAAGCTGAGGAAACTATAGCTCAATGTGTGTTGGTTCTCAAGAAGCTGGATAAAAGCTATAATTTAAGGGTTCTTTGGAATAGCGTTAGAAAGATCAAGTTTATTGAATTTCACTACAAACTTCAAATACCTTTGTGAAGCCAGGGGCATTATTTTCAAAAACATGATGGCGTTATCGCCTAAAAACTAGAGAGAACAAGGTCTAACAAAGTTGTGTACATTATAAAAATAAATTATATGATCAATTTTCATGAAATGATTTTTTTTTAACTTTTCATTAAAACTCAAACTGATGCTTACCTCTCCCAGTTTGGAAAGTGTCAACTCCCGACTGCAGTATCAGCAAATCGTCTTTCATTATTATTATTTTTATTTTTTATTCGTATTTTCCACAAATTATACTTATAGCCACAAGAATTTTTTTTTGAAACCCAATTCTTGCTGCTATAAGTTAGCGAATCATTCCAATCACCAATTATAACTGGACCTTCCCTTAATCAACTATAAGGGTATAGTCAATCTTACTCTTCACTTGATAGATAATTATTTTAGTTTCATGAAACGAACCGCTATGGTCGTACTCACCTAAAATGAAACACGTGATGAAGAGAGCAATTATCTCCACTTTTTTCAAAACCATCATGACGTCAGCTAGTACGTTCGTGGCTGGAGATTTGAATTCCAGGTTGATCGTGAGCATGAGGGCAGCGCTTAGCACCTTCATCCCAGCGTACAAGTAGAATGCTGGCCTAAAAATGAAAGAAGTTCGTAAACGTTTTTCAATGAAAAAACATTTAAAATGCAATAATTTTATAAACGAGGCCACTTTATTACTTTATCGTGTTGATTTCACTACTTCAATCCCAGTAAAAAAAAGGCGACAAAACGAAACAAAAGCGAAAAAAATATGAAAAAAGCGAAAAAAAACGCCAAAAAAATCGTCTAGCCATTCCCGAAAAAAAATTCTCTGAGTTTTCAGGTTTTCCAGGGTTGATTTTTGACTTTTTCCAGGGTTTTTAATCATCTAGAATACGAATTAATGGGATTATAATTTCTCATAATTCAGATTTTGAAATGAATCTCAAATAAGTCTCAAAAAATCAATCTGTTAGTACCAATCAGTACGGGGCGATGATTTTCATCTACACTCCAGTCCGCACAATCCCTAAAACTTTCATCGAAATCGGATGGAAACTGTAGAAGTGGGTATCAGTCAGCGGGTAATTATTTCCATAGGGGACCATCTGCAACGCAATTAACTCAATTCCTGAATATTTAACCGAAATCGAGGAATAACTTCTAATAGTTTTGCCCGTTACAAAGATTTCAAAACAGACACAACAGAGACTTCGATTTTTGGATAAAGTCGAGAATTGAAATTAAATTCATCGAAACTTGTAGCCCTACTCGAGAGAAACGAGCACTTCAAAGGCTTGTTTCCACCTCCGATTGTTTGAAAAGGTCGAAAATAAACTTTGAAATCATCAGGGTTGGTTGGCTTACTCGAGAGAAACGACCACTTCAAAGGCTTGTTTTCACAATCGATTGTTCGAAAAAGTCGACAATGAACGTTGAAATCATCAGAATTGGTTGGTTTTCTCGAGAAAGTTGACACTTCAAAGGCTTGTTTTCACCTTCGGTTGTTTGAAAAAGTCAAAAATGAACGTTCAAATCATCAGAATTGGTTGGTTTTCTCGAGAGAGTTGACACTTCAAAGGCTTGTTTTCACCTTCGGTTGTTTGAAAAAGTCGACAATGAACGTTGAAATTATCAGAATTGGTTGGTTTTCTCGAGAGAGTTGAAACTTCAAAGGCTTGTTTTCACCTTCGGTTGTTTGAAAAAGTCAAAAATGAACGTTCAAATCATCAGAATTGGTTGGTTTTCTCGAGAGAGTTGACACTTCAAAGGCTTGTTTTCACCTTCGGTTGTTTGAAAAAGTCAAAAATGAACGTTCAAATCATCAGAATTGGTTGGTTTTCTCGAGAGAGTTGACACTTCAAAGGCTTGTTTTCACCTTCGGTTGTTTGAAAAAGTCAAAAATGAACGTTCAAATCATCAGAATTGGCTGGTTTTTCGAGAGAGTTGACACTTCAAAGGCTTGTTTTCACCTCGGTTGTTTGAAAAAGTCAAAAATGAACGTTCAAATCATCAGAATTGGTTGGTTTTCTCGAGAGAGTTGACACTTCAAGGGCTTGTTTTCACCTTCGGTTGTTTGAAAAAGTCAAAAATGAACGTTCAAATCATCAGAATTGGTTGGTTTTCTCGAGAGAGTTGACACTTCAAAGGCTTGTTTTCACCTTCGGTTGTTTGAAAAAGTCAAAAATGAACGTTCAAATCATCAGAATTGGTTGGTTTTCTCGAGAAAGTTGACACTTCAAAGGCTTGTTTTCACCTTCGATTGTTTGAAAAAGTCAAAAATGAACGTTGAAATTATCAGAATTGGTTGGTTTTCTCGAGAGTTGACACTTCAAAGGCTTGTTTTCACCTTCGGTTGTTTGAAAAAGTCAAAAATGAACGTTCAAATCATCAGAATTGGTTGGTTTTCTCGAGAGAGTTGACACTTCAAAGGCTTGTTTTCACCTTCGGTTGTTTGAAAAAGTCAAAAATGATCGTTCAAATCATCAGAATTGGTTGGTTTTCTCGAGAGAGTTGACTCTTCAAAGGCTTGTTTTCACCTTCGGTTGTTTAAAAAAGTCGACAATGAACGTTGAAATCATCAGAATTGGCTGGTTTTCTCGAGAGAGTTGACACTTCAAAGGCTTGTTTTCACCTTCGGTTGTTTGAAAAAGTCAAAAATGAACGTTCAAATCATCAGAATTGGTTGGTTTTCTCGAGAGAGTTGACACTTCAAAGGCTTGTTTTCACCTTCGGTTGTTTGAAAAAGTCGACAATGAACGTTGAAATTATCAGAATTGGTTGGTTTTCTCGAGAGAGTTGACACTTCAAAGGCTTGTTTTCACCTTCGGTTGTTTGAAAAAGTCAACAATGAACGTTGAAATTATCAGAATTGGTTGGTTTTCTCGAGAGAGTTGACACTTCAAGGGCTTGTTTTCACCTTCGGTTGTTTAAAAAAGTCGACAATGAACGTTGAAATCATCAGAATTGGCTGGTTTTCTCGAGAGAGTTGACACTTCAAAGGCTTGTTTTCACCTTCGGTTGTTTGAAAAAGTCGACAATGAACCCCTGGAACTTGCTGATCACGTGTTCACGACATGTGTTCAAATTAGAGGGAACCTAGTACAAAATTGGTTAAAATGTGTCTTTTTCAAGTGATAATGTTCGCACAAACTGTTTAAAATGAAGGATTGACTTGACCATACCTGAAATCGGTGTATAACTTATCGTTGCTTGCGTAGTCGATGAGGTAACCAGAGAGTGGCGAGCTGATCATTCCCCCAATAGTAGCATAAATTCTCTGCAACCCATAATCAGCCTTATGCTCCCTCAGGATAGCAATTACCGCACCTGTAAATGGAATTGATTGATGTTCACACATTTGTAAGAAGTTAAGTTGGATATTAAGTACGAACCTGTAGTATCGGAGACCACAATATTACAATGGGGTATTTCGGTCAATTTTTTTTTTTCAAAAGAGTAAGGCTCGGGAATAACGGTAATCGGGTCTGTTCGTCGAGAAAATGTTTTTAAAAAATCAGAGAAGCTAAGGAAAGTTGAAGATTTGAATGGTGTGACGTAGCTAGCCAATCGTGACGTAGCTAGCCAACTGTCTTTGAAAAAAGTATCCATGCACAGAATCCCTTGGAGGACGTCTTGGATACTACAAAAATACCTACTCACACACGCGCGCGGCGTAGTCCTTTCCTAGTGTGTGTGCATTTATAGCGGCCCGCCTTTTTCAAACGTGGGATCTCTTTAATTAATTTTTCTACCACATGTTATAGTATCATTGGGCTAAAAGTTGGAGTATATAGGTTTTCAAGGGTGCTGAATCCAAATTTGAGGTCAAAAACCTGAATTTCCGACCCACCGAAATACCCCATTCGTAGTTACAATGGAAATGTGATTAATAAAAGTATATTCTATGGTTTTGAATAGATCGCAATTTCATTTCCTCAATACCTAATCGGCGACTAGGGTGAGAGGGAATCAAACATGGAAAAACAAGACGTTCAACTAGGGAGAAGGAGAATGAATGTCCTTCAGATGAAGAAATCCACATTCATATTATTTAAGATACCCAGCTATGGGAAGAGTATGAAACACAGTTCCTCGTACGGGTAAATCGATTAGGCGGTGAAAATCCGAAAGATGCTCGTCGGGAACTGCCGAAGGCGTATGTAGGCCCTAAAGCTTAAAAGACGGTAACGGTGTTTCTTCTGCCAAAATCGGTATATTATGTTGTAGACTGGGATGAAGTTATGTCGGTGATTTTAAGTCCATTAATAAATCTAAGAAAACATTATTCTCAGCATAAGTTGAAGGATGCACAATGTTACGAAAGGAATCTTTCGCAGAATTTGAGGTGCGACTGAAGGAGACTTCATATTGCGGTTATGTATGTAAATAATTTGTTGGAACTAGTGGAAGAACTAGAATGCCGACAATAACATAATTCCATTGATCAATATTTATGCCAATGCCTTCATTTCGGTTTATTATTTTCAATAATGAATCTTTGGAATCGACTAAGAAAAAAAATGTTTAAACTCCCTCAAAATTTCTTGGTTTACCCTTCAAGGTACGAAGAATCCAAAAATCAAGGTTATTGGTGAGGGGAGGATGAATTGCGGCGGATCCTCAGTATGTATGTTGTTTATTTCTCATGTCGAGCTAGCTTTCGCCCAAGGGGCTCTTCAGGACACTTTCTCTATGATTTTCGATTGCTTTGGTAGTAGATGTATTATGTACCTAGATGTATTTGATTTCATTTCTACTGTAGTTACATAATATGTAACTACATCAAATGTTTGAAAAAATCAAATCTAAGACAGGATCTGGAAGTCAGAACCTTGCTATCAAACCACATCCCATCAAACTTATAACTAATTATAAGCACGAATGCTACCTGGAGAAAGGACCTTACTGGTATCAACTAGAAATCAACTGTAGAGGTCACCCAAACTACTACCTATACAACTTAACATAAATGGGTAAAGCAAATCCTACCTAACCCAACACCGTTCTGCTTGGGCCAATAGATGCAACATAATATGTTTTAGGTAGGATTGTGCTTTACCCATTCAAGTTAAGTTGTATAGGTAGTAGTTTGGGTGACCTCTACAGTTGAATTCTAGTTGATACCACTAAGGTCCTTTCTCCAGGTAGCATTCGTGCTTACAATTAGTTATAAGTTTGATGGGATGTGGTTTGATAGCAAGGTTCTGACTTCCAGATCCTCTCTTAGATTTGATTTTTTCAATAATGGTCCAGAGTTTTAAAAAAAATCCCAAATCCTTTGAATTTAATACGTGCCTCGGAAGTGCTGGGGCTTAAATGCTTGTATTTTTCAACTGCTACTTGCTGGGTTCTATAATCAATATATGAGGGTATCCCACTTTTCTTGAAGAGATGTTAAAACTTTTTTAGCTGATTCAAGGGGCCACATGTTCAGGTAGTCTGGGAAATGAAATACTAGTCTAAAAATCGAATACAAATTTGGCCGTCCGTCCGCCGTACGCGGCACTTTTCCCTTTTAGCATTGGCCGATTTTGATGAAATTTGGTATTTGGGCTCCATTTGGGGTCTAGTTGTGCCCCGAAGCTCTTGTTTGATGTCGGTCACTTGTAAGAGTTGAAAAGTAGGGGTTGAAATTTTGAAAACGCCACTAAAAAAAATTTGATATAAAGGTGTTGTTTTTCCTTCAATTTAAGATAGCACTGAATTTTTAGAAATTTTAGAGACCACGCGGAGCTTTGTAGGACAAACCGTTCGCTCCCTACGAGAACTTGAGGGTTGGCCCTACGATAAATCAGAAACACGAGCGTGAATCACAAAAGAGGCCTAATCACCGTTCACATCTTAGCTGACCGAAACGCGATCGATGTTTTTCTTCATGTTGGTTGGTGGTAACAATAGCAAAGCTGTGTTCTTTGCAGACGAGTGATCTTTATATAAAAATTATGAAACTTTGTGTAATAATTTGCTTTTTTACGTAGTCATTACCACATTGTCTAGCGCAAATGGAGAGAAGACGTTCTTCTTTTTTCGATCAAAATAGAATCCTTCCTCCTCTACTCAAATATTATATTAATTAATAGATTAATTATAATATTTTAAACAATAATAATTTGCCTTTAAATAATAATTAATTATTGAATATTTATAATATTTAAAATAATAATTTGCCTTCGAACATGGCGAAGGCGGTGCCACCGATCATGCCAATGAAGACCCTGATGATGAGGTAGAGCCAGAAGGTCAATCTGATGTCGAACTCCTCGACGAAATCGAGATTGTTGCAGATGAGCTTCCTCGGCACGGTGACCAAACACCTGGGCATGCAGTCGTCGAGGTGAAGAGTGGCGTCCACTTCCAGGCCGTTGTCTTTGTTCGGCAGAGGCACGTCCACGGAGAGGGCAGTGCTTCCTTCCTGAGACGGGGAATGACTCATTTTACAGTTAGTCGTCCGAGGGTTGACAAGTATCGGTGACAATATGAATATTAACGATGGCAGATTCGATTATTTGTGTATTCACGCCAGGATTTAAAATCTACTTTGTTATGATAGGAAAAAGAGTGATTGTAAGAGGTTGATAGAATCAACCATCATAAAATATTCAAGAAATACTTAGAATAGGTGCACAAGTATGCTCTATTACGGTTCAGGACGATCTCCCATTGATGTAGGTTTTTAACACACGAGTTTTATCTTTTGCCGAGAAACAGAGGCTACTTTCGATTCGGGGGCGAAGATTTTCACAGGTAACTATTTAAACGCCAACCCTGAAAATTTCATCGATGCCGGGCAATAACTTTGTTTATTTTAGCTTATTGAAAGGATTTCATGAGAGACTGACAGGCAAACAAGAAACAAAGTTGTTCAAGAAAGTCTAAAATGTAAAACGCAAGTGAAAATTTTGATTTGGGAGAACTTTTTTTTTAATCTTCAAAAGTGAAAACAATATTTTTGGTGCCTTGGTAGACTCGGAAGCAAAATTGAGTGGCCAAAATTTTGATTTTGGAGAACTTTTTCAAATCTTTAGATGTGAAAACAATATTTTTGGTAGACTCGTGGGCAAAATTGTGTGGCCGAAATCAAAATTTTTATTCGCATTTTGTGTTTCAGAGCTTTCCGAACTACTTTACCAGGTTCCTATCAACTATAACTACCCGAAACCGTGGAGCTATTTCGATGAATATTTTAAAGTTTGTGCGAGGTAGCCCCGATACGGTCATCATTGAATCAAAAGTATCGTCTGGACATAATGCGAAAACTTCGTCCCCATCTATTGGCCGTGTATCGCAAAATTTAGAGTGTAATATGGGGCTCGCTTTAATATAATTTCTCATTGATGTGATCACAATCTGATCAATAGGAGTCAGCATAGAAGAGGAATCTGCAAAAATCATCAACCAGAATGGTTATATCATTAACAAGATTGAAACCCTGATTTCGGAAATTTGATGATTTCTTGCACGTACCTGGGCTTTTACTGGTGGGGTCGTCCAGCAATTATCTTAAAGGCCAGCTCCAAACTATTCTCAAAATTTGAGCAGCAATGAGAATTGATGCATAGAACAGCATATGAACAGCATAGAACGAGAAAAATTGACGATTATGGAAAATCACGTTTTCGCGGAGAAGACGCCATTATAGGCCCAGTGGAGAATTTATTGGGGACCTTCAAGGGGCTAACCCATACAAACACTGCGATGTAAGTAATCTTCTAATAGTTTCTAATTGCATCCCCTTCTCAACAAGTTTGAATGAGACCCGCAACTTTGAAATCGGATAATTCTTGATTCTTTATGGTTTCCCAATTTTACACAGTTTTTTATCACTTTCTTCTGTTCTAGTATAATATACTAGAATCGAATATTATTCGATAATAATATTGGCTTATTAGTTGCGGTTTTGCCAAAACAACTACACCCATTAGGTAGGACAATCTGTTCAAGATCTACAATATCCTTAATATTATTTGACTTATGGGATTGGCAGGAGCGTTCGGCACTTCAACTCCGGCCCATTTTAAATACCCACAGAACGTGGGTACACATACCTTCAGACCATAATTCATAATTTTGAGCAAGTTTTATCAATATCTGGATTGAATTTCAGCAGATGCAGCTCTAGGTTGACTAATGATGGGTACCTACATGAAAAAACTCCATTGATCCCCAAAATCGTCATTATTAAGAGAAAATAGAATGATAGCTTACAGAAGAGACGCCGTGAGCCTCCCAATACTTCCAGCTGGTCAGATTTCCAAACTCAGGCCGGAGCTCCAGGATGGGGAAGTGGACGAAGATGTCGTTGGTGGCCGGAGGGTTGCCCAGCTTGACGGCCAGCTCTTTGGCGTCCGGAGGTCTGTCCTGAACGCCTTCCTTGTCCAGGAGGACGGTGCACGTCAGGTTCTCGTTCTCTCCAGAGCACGACAGGGAGTAGAGTCCCTTCGTCGGGAAGAAGAATCGCGTCGGAGTCAGCTGTCTCACAGACGATGCGAAATTGCCTGACAGAGTGAGTTGAATTATGAAACAGGATTAGAGCAATGTATTTCAGCAAAGCTCAATATTTTCCAGTTCGAATTAACCTAAATACAATCATCATTCAGGCATTCTATGCTCTACAGGGTGTCCCATAAGTTATCCACCAAACTTCGGGAGTAGTTTCTACAACTAATTTTCAACAGAAAATGTCTCTTAGCAATTTTCTTTTAACCCCCTCAAAATCCGAATTTTTTGACTTTTAAGATTTTTTTCGTGTTTTCGACCTTACACCTTTAAAACCGTCATAACTCCCTTAAATTGTACTCAAAAATTGAAAATAAGGATACCGTTGGAAAGAGCGTGAAATTTCTCAATAGATGAGCCGTTGACAAATTGAGAAAAACTGAACGCTAGAGTAGTTTTTTTACCTCTGACAAATTTTAAAGTTTATTTCTGTTTTTTCAAAAATTTTGATGATTTTCCTTATGGAAACAAGGTATTTGCCAGAGAGGCTCGAAAGCTTAAAAACTTCTCCATTTCATCAGCTTTTCAACGGTCACCCAATTTTTAGTTTTACTATGGAATTTGAGGGAGAAAATGGTGTTTCAATGCGAAAACGCTGCAAATTATTACACAACGGTTTATTATTTTTATATAGATCACTCGTCTACAAAATCACCAACCATCCAATATGAAGATAAAAAGAAAAAAAAAAAATCAAAATCACCAACCATCGATCGCATTTCGGTCAGCTCTAATTTGAACGGAGATTAGGCCTCTTTTGCGATTCACACTCGTGTTTTGATTTATATATATATTTCAATATAAACCCTTAAATTTTCGTAGGGAGCGAACGGTTTGTCCTACAGAGCTCCGCGTGATCTCAAAAAATTCTATAGAATCTTAAATTGAAGGAAAAACAATACCTTTATATCAAAATTTTTTGAGTTAGGGCGTTTTCAAAATTTCAAAATTGATTTTGGAACCCTTAGGAGTGACCTACATCAACCAAAAGCTTCGGGGCACAACTAGACCCCAAATGGAGCCTACATACCAAATTTCATCAAAATCGGTCAATGCTAAGTGGCAAAAGTGCCGCGTACGGCGTACGGCGGACGGACGGCCAAATTTTTATTCGATTTTTGGATTCTATGTACCTTGAAACGTAAACCATCAAATTTTGAGGGGGTGTTAAAATTTTTTTTTTCTTGGTCGATTCCAAAGGTTCGTTATTGAAAATAATAAAAATAAAATAAATAAAAAAAACGTGTATTTGTTTCAACGAAATTGACGGTTGGACGGGAGGAATCCGGGGTCTGCTCCGCCGCCCCTCCTCCCAAGCACCACGTCCCCACGTCAAATCGTCGATTTCGTTGAAAAAAATACACGTTTTTTCTCATTGAAACACCATTTTCTCCCTCAAATTCCACAGTAAAACTAAAAATTGGGTGACCGTTGAAAAGCTGATGAAATGGAGAAGTTTTTAAGCTTTTGAGCCTCTCTGAATTGCTCTTGAATTACATGCATGTTTCCATACATCACAATATATTATGTTGGTGAAAGGTGTAAGTCAAACACTCATTAGAAACAACATAAGAAGAAGAAGAATTAAAAAAAAAAAAAAGTTTGTTAAAGGAATTGAGGGTATTGTTGGTGACCTAGCTCTATCTTCTTTCTAAAACCCTCCCGTCCCGATTGGAAATTGGTGTGATCAGTGCCCTCAGATCATTCAGTGTCTTGTTTTACGAGTAAAAAAAAAGTGATCCTCTCTAACAAAATACAACAAAAGATTGTTCAAAATAAAACATCTACTGTGGTAACGTAGGTTACCTCATTGAAATAATCTCAGCTATCCACTCATCACTTTAACAAATTTTGGCAATAAAAATCAAATGGAAATACTTTCGGAGCGATCCGAATTGAAGAAGCAACGCAATAAAATGCCCAAGGAATTCATGTTTGGTGCCCTTTGAAATATTAATTGACGTGAGGTTTATGGTAAGCAGACACACATAGACAAAGAATCTTAAAAAAGAGTTGGGTGAAGTAAAACAAAGTCTGCCAAGTATATGAGGCACATAGCTTCCTCGTATCCCGATTGTATACATCAAAACATCAATATCTAAGTACCTTCCACTAACCTCATAAGAGACAATCTACAACTGTATTGGGCTGCAAAAACGCTAATGGCCGAAAAGCCGTAAACGCTCGGCGTAGGGAAAAAAAAAAAAATCTCTGAACTTTTCACCAAATTAGGGTAGAAGATGTAAAAGTTATTACTGTTACAAGGAAATTAAAGTTAGCGTCACAGGGAACCATCCATCTACTCGCCAACCCGCACAATCCCTGAAAATTTCATAGAAATCGGACAATAACTTGATACGGTGTTTTTCCCGTAACAAGGATTTCATGACAGACACACAGACAAACAGGCACTAAACCAAAATTGTACAAGAAGGTCTAACACGTAAAATGCGAATGGAAAATTTCCATTTTGGTACCTTGGTAGACTCGGAAGCAAAAGGGTGGCCAACGGAGTAGGCCCATCTGTGCGTGGTGTAACGCAAAAGTAATCTTTCCTTGGTTTTACGGATTTAAAAGAAATAATTTCCTTTCAACAGTTAAGTGTTGTAACAAGATAAAAACGTTGCAAATTATTACACAATGGTTTATTATTTTTCTATATAGATCACTCGTCTGCAAAGCCACCAACAATCCAACATAAAGAAAAACATCGCTAAAATTTGAACGGAGATTAGGCCTCTTTTGCGATTCAACCTTTAAATTCTAGTAGGGAGCTAACGGTTTGTCCTAAAGAGCTCCGCGTGGTCTCAAAAAATTCTATACTATCTCAAATTGATGGAAAATAATACCTTTATATCAAAATCTTTTGAGTTAGGGCGTTTTCAAAATTTCAAAATTCATTTTTTGACCCTAAAGCTGGCCCCACACGATCAAACATGCTTGACAAGCATGGTTTGCCAACCTCGCTTGTCAAGCAGATTTGATCGTGTGGGGGGTCATGTTTGAAGGTTTGAAGGTTTGACAGCACGCTTGACGGTTTCCAGTCACTGTCAGAAAATTTGCTGTCAAACATGAGGTTTGACAACCAAGTTTGATCGTGTGGGTGAGCGTCAAACCATCAAACCTTCAAACCATCAAGAAAAAAGGGTGGTAGGGGGTAATTTTACTGTGACACACAGAGTTAGTTTCCGTGAATCACCGAGTTGGCGTCTGTGAATCACAGTCTCCATTAGGGATGCAAAACGATTATCGATAATATCGATATTCTGCCTCCGATTATCGATGCTTTTTTATCGATATGGACTACTCCGATATTTATACTCCGTTATTAACCAAATTATCGTTCTCATCTCTGAATTTTGATTATTTTTTACTAAGAAAAGCTGTGATGTGGCAATACAGGTAACTCAGATGGTTAATATCCATACTTGAAACAGATTGAACAGATGAACGCAACATGAACACTGAAAACTACTGAAGCTTGGTGGATGCGGTTGAAACAGTTGGTTTGAACGTGTGGGTGCGGCGTCAAACGTCAAACATGCTTGACAAGCGCGGCTTGTCAAACCATGCTTGTCAAGCATGTTTGATCGTGTGGGGCCCGCTTTAGAAGTGACCCACATCAACCAAAATCTTTGGGGCACAACTAGACCTAAATGGAGCCTACGTACCAAATTTCATCAAAATCGGTCAATTCTAAGTGGGGAAAATGCCGCGTACGGCGGACGGACGGCCAAATTTTTATTCGATTTTTGGATTCTACGTACACCTTGAATTGTAAACCAACAAATTTTGAGGGGGTGTTAAAAAAAAAAATTTCTTGGTCGATTCCAAAGGTTCACTATTGAAAATAATAAACCAAAAGCAACAGTTATAATAATAACACTTATATTATAACAGTAATAATAATAAAAAATTACTATAATTTAGAATAAATATTTGGTAGAGAGATACTTGAAGATAGGATGAGGGAAAACATATACGTATTATGTACTATCTACAACATAAGGGATCTTTCAAGAAATCTTGAGGGTTCATAACCAAAAGTTTAACAATCCCGTACACCTCAATTCTGATTTCCGGGGATGTTTTTGAAGAACATGATACATAAATATCACAGCGATGAATGTACACACCTTGATTATGCATGATTTTCAGGTTTCTGACGTCCGAGTCTTTAGGAACCACGTAGAGAGGGAGATCGCCTGGACCCAAAGTGTAGGTGTACGTGTCAGTCCCGTTCGAGTCTTGAGCCTTCACCTTGTAGCTCCGGGTCTTGAGGATCGTCTGTGCCTCCTCTTCCTCCGTCTTAGGTCCTATCTCCTGAAAACTCAACCATCATTCTAATACTAATCACTTCGACCAATCAGATCTCAACAATATAATACGATATACCTAACGCGCCTTCCAGTTTTAGTGAATAGGTACTTAACATGATGGTACGACAAGTAAAATAATTGCTTAACACAATTTTTTTTAAAAAATCAAACCTGGACCAAATATCTGCCATAGTCCGAAATAACCCTGATTGATGAGAAAATGACTCGAAACCAAATTTTTTCACACAAAAAAGGACATTTCCAATGCCTTAAAAATGAATTACGGAGTGAGGTTGTGACAGTTATTTATAATTTTTAATTTTATTTTATTTATAATTCCAAACTCTCCCGAAAGCCCAGAATTCTTGAATTTATTTGAGTTGATTTATTTACTTACAAAAGAAAAATAATGCAGGGTCCCGTTAGGAGATTCTTTCTCCCGTCAGCAGGACCCATAATTCCAAAACATAAAAAAATTAAATTAAAACTCTTAATATATTAACTTATAATGTAGTTATTTAAAAATAAATTCTAACACCATGACAACGCCTTATTGATGATTCTTAACAAATAACCATGGTAAAAACAAATTCAAGGCTAAATGTCACGAGGTTTCAGTGAGGTTGTGAGATAAGAGATGAAAGCACCAACAGGGCCAAATTTCGTTTATTCTTCATTTGAGAACGTATATCTCTTTATGATTAGCTTAGAATTGTGGGTAATTGCTTAAAAATGTGTGAACATTTTATTGCTCACTGTTCCATAATTTTTTTATTTAATTTTTAACATTTCCAAGAAGTGGCTTATAGCCACTTTAGGTAGGTACAGTCTACAGAATACAAATCTGTGTTCAGATTTATTGAAACTTGATCATAACCGTCGGATTCTCGTTTCTAGGATTTGGGGGCAAGTAGCGCGATCGCGAGCCACTGGTTTTAGAGCGGGGGAGGGGGTAAAATTCCCTAGGATCCTGAGGAATGGGGCTAGAGATGCCTTCAAAATCATCTTCAAAATCCACGTACTTTTGAGGCTTAGGAATCACAATTGAGGAGTTTGACTCCAAAGGGTACTAAAGACCATTTTCATCGAAATTGAGTTAACAATTTCCCAGGGTTTTAGGGGGGTATTTCTTCTCAGAAATTCGATCGTTTTGGAGCAAAAGATAATCTAATCCCTTGAAAAACGAGGGTGAATATTCCGTTTAATTTCAGAAGGTACTACATCCACTTCATTTGTTTTTAAAAAGTACTATATTCACTTCTTTTGATTTCAAAAAGTACTTTATCCACTTCGTTTGATTACAAAAAGTACTAAACGCCACGTTTTGTTTCAAAAAGTACTATATCCATAAATCTGATACTCCAAATCTCGTTCAAAAGTATTTTAAACTTTGAACTAATTTGCCTTTTTTTCCTAAAATATTCATTATAATTTATAAATATAAAAAAATAACATCATTGGTTTTTAGCACATTTTTCAGGTCGCTATGGTTTTTCGCATTTTTTCACGTTTGACCAAAATGGATATAGTACCTTCTGGAATCAAGCTCCTCAATTATAGACCTCTTCATTGATTCGTCTAATAATATTGGTGGCCGATCAAAGATTCGTAATAATAAAAATTAAGATCCAAAAGTATAAGAATTTAATTTTATTGAGTTGGTACTTTACCAACAAACTGATAAAAAAATATTCGTAGCCTTGGAAGAAATTGTAAGTCGACTATTTAAAAAAATCATAAATCAAGTAAACGATGGTAATCCTTACATAAGGTTGAAACGTATTTGGAGACCGGTTGCAAACTACACCACAAGACTTGAGTGTCATGTAAGTTGGGATGGAGGTGTTCATATTCTTAACGCAAGCGTAGGGCTCTGATACCATCAGATCGATGACAGCTGAAACAAAAATAGGCGAATATAGATTTTTGGTATTGACAGACATAGGTAGAAGTGCTTGATATATATGTTACCGGCAAAGTATGAAATTCAGGCATTGCACAGAACGCCTAGTCATTGTATACAACGTCTGCACTTTTTAGGCAATGAAATTTCTTCTTTTTTAACTCTCTTTAGACAGAATGCCTAGGCAGTGTATATAATGCCTACCTACCATTGATGTAGTAGGCACAGTATAAATCGAATGCTGAAAAATATGGGTTAAAGAATATCCGTTTATTTTAACGCCCAAACACCATGTCTCTGCTGAGCTCTCCTTCTCACAGACGCAGCAAACTTTTACTGATGACGAACTTCCGCATCAACATGGCTATTTCTGTTGGTTTCTTGATAGTTACCTTCATGTGGGTGAACTTGAGTGTTGGCTACTACGCATTCCAAGTCTTCCTCGGTGCCAATGGAGTCTAAAATTTTATTGAGAAGAGAAGGTGTTGACAAACCAGCCTTGAATCCTGAACAAACCCTTTCAAATCCCACTTATCCAAGTGCGCTAACAGGCATTCTATACAAAGTATAAAATTAGATTTATTTTATACATTGCCTGATTTGTACACAATGCCTGATTTTAAACTTTGCCGGTAACATAATACATTTTTCTGTACACCAAATTAAACTAAATGATAAAGGATAACGACGTCTTATCTGCTTCCTTCTCCACAACAATCACAACATGTCTCTTTTCATTCCACACCCTGAATATAAGGGAACCTTACGATTGATTCAAGAACGGGCAGTTTGGTGAAAAGAAATGAAAAGTTTGGAATGAAAAGAGACATACGGCTGTGGACCAGAGAGTGCGTAGATTGCCAGAAAAGTAAAATCGTTAGACATACGAAGAGTCCAATGGGGTCATTTTCTGAGCCAAGTGAGAAGTTCTGTCACATACACATTGACATCGTAGGGCCCTTGCCACCTGCACGAGGAAAGCGTTTTTGTGTCACATTTATAGACCGGTTCACTCGCTGGCCAGAAGCGTTTGCAGTCGCTGATACTCAGGCAGAGGCTCTCTTTAGTGCTAGAGAACTGGATCCCTCGGTACGGTGTCCCCCTCACTGTAACTACTGACCAGGGACCACAATTTGAGAGCCAACTGATGTCAGAATTGTGGACGAAGATGGGGACGCAATGAATTCACACGACAGCCTACCACCCACAAGCAGATGGACTGATGGAGAGATGGCATCGAACCCTCAAAGAAAGAGTGAGATGCCTCAACAACAAGAGCTGGGTCGATAGTCTCCCGAGAATCCTTCTGGGGCTAAGAACGACTGTGCACGAGGATTTTGGAGCTTCTTCAGCCATGAACATGACAAAATCTATAACTCTGAGCATGTAGTACCCGCAACTTCAAAAGGGTGAGTTCCCGCAAATTCAAATTTATTCCATTAATCCTAATTGGACCATGGTGTCACTAGTGTCACCGGATTTAAATTGAAATTTAAAAACTAAAGGGCAGATCTAAATTTTTTGAACCATTTTTTGTAAGTTATTAAAAATCAAAAAATTATATTATGACAATAATTTTTTTAAAAATTTTCAACGATTTTTTTTGGGAAATTTGTGTCATAACTTTATTTTGAGACTTCCAATGGCCCACAAAAAATTCTGCTGCCCATTTAATTTAAAAATTCAATTTAATTCTGGTTACTCCGGTGACATCTTGGGACCGCTGTGGAGTTCCTGAGATTTTTTCGGTGACACTAGTGACACCATGGTCCAATTAGGGTTAAACCCTTAACTTGGCAAGGGAAATGCAGGTCGATCAATCGCTCCAATATATTTTTTTAATGGTCCCAAATACTCTAACGAACAAGGAGAAAATGCTGATAAAAAACCACATTATGGCAGGCCATCGCAGCCTTTAATTTTACAGATTCAACTTCAAAGCTACGTTGCCAAGATATCGATAGATTCAGTGCCAAGATACTGTTGCACATGTTGCATATAACCATAACCTTCATTAAATTCGATATTAAGATAAACTCTAGAAAAAATCCATTCCCACCCAAATTTACAAGAAATTGAGGTAATTTCGCGAGATTTGTCTCTGAATATCCGAATTTAAACCATCATAACAAGCTCATTCGAGAAGTTCCCTCCCGAATGAAGAAAAAATTAAGGTAATTCGGCGAAATTTTTCTTCAAACATCCAGTTATATTGAACCATATAACGATTTGGAATCAAGGGAAGACTTGCTTGTTGATTCAAAGCTACATCGCCAAGTTAAGAGTTGAAATGATGCCAGTGCGACATCAAAAAATTGTTGGAACCGTTCTGTTTTATTTTTTCCTTGTTTGTTAGAGCCTTGGTTATTCCTGAAAATCCACCACTAAGTATTTGGCATTTTCTTAGTACGTCTTATTACGAAAGGTGCGGGAACTTTCCCCCACATACCCAATATCTTTTTGTTACGATCCCATCTTCCGATCGAACCTTGAAAACGAACAAAGCGAATGTACGCGGTACACTCTCTGGGGGGAGCAAGTTTCTGGCGAAATCCGCGTTAGCTCATTCCTATCTGCTGGGACCCTCAAAACGGTGGCAAACAATATCCGTTGCACAAGTCTCTCACGGCCGCAGTTGGCGGGCAATCGGCATGAAAAGACTGCGCGAAATTGGATCGAACTCGAACTGCAAGGGGATCGGCTGCAACTTGATCCCAAAGTGCAATGCATACGAAAATCTATAATGATGTGGGTCCAATACTAAATCTATAATGATGTGGGTCCAATACTAAAACTAGGTAACTCAGAGTTTGAGATAATCGAGGAAAACAGTTTTGGTATACAGGATGTCCGAGAAAGATACGGTCAAACTTCAGGGGTCGATTCTACAAGTAATTTGCAACAAAAAGTGCCTCGTAGAAATTTTTGTTAGATGCTTCGTTTCGAGTTATCTCACTTTTTAAGGTTTTTTCTATGTTGAACCTTGTCTCACTAAAATTACTATAGCTCCCTTATTTTTATTTCAATTTCAAATCTGATTAGACTGTTGAAAATAGCATTAGATTGCCCATCAGATAAGCTACTACACACGTTTTCAACCTCACAGCTAGTTGGATTTTTTCTAGTCCAAACTTAAAACTTTGCAAATTTCGAGTTTTTTGACGAAAATCTCAAGAGATTTTACCCATTTTCTGTAGAGGAAATTCAATGTGGTATTCAGCAAAAATCCTTAACATCTCAGCTTTCCAACGTTATGATCAAAAAATGTTTTACAATGGAACTTAGGGGAACAGCTAGGTCAAAAGGAGTCGATTATTCAGAATCGCTAAAAAAAACCAAGTTTTAGTATTCGATCCACGATATAAAGGTTACACATTAGAGGTCCCAGCATAGTACACAAGACTCAGAAACAACAGTTAAGTTCATAACCTACCGTAATTAAGAAACGATGATAATCTGAATGCTTTCTATATTATTCTAAACATGGATCATCGATCAATCAATGAAATACTTCGAAACAACACAATGGTTCATTATCATCGACCAATAACTTCCAATTTCATCAATGAGTGTTCATGTGTTGAAAATATATTACTTTATGACAGGTTCCTGCTGCCTAATTTCCAAAATTTCTTATATTCCCGTGACCTCCCGTATCTCGTATACAGGGTGTTACATTTTTAAAACGGTCACAGGCCAGGAATCGATTCTACAGCTCATTTACAGCAACAAATGCCTCTTAGTATTTTTTTTAGAGGCTTCGTTTTAGAGTTATTTCACTTTCAAGATTTTTTTCGTGATTTTGACCTGATCTCAGTTAAACGGCTCTAACTCTCCGAATTTCCATGCGAATTCAAATCTGATTACAACGTTGGAAAGAGATTAAAATGTCCTAACTCCTTAATTGAAAAAATCCGGCAAAAAAAACGGGTGAAAATTGCAGTTGAAAAAAAATGGTCAAATCTTGGATATTTAACTTTATTTAAACGCTCATAGGTTCCGTAATCCGGTACGTGAATTTTTAACTGTAGGCCTAAAAGATGCGCCGAACTCTCAACTTTCCAACGGTCTAGTCATTTTCATTTTTAAACTAGGATTTATTACAGAAATTTGCGTTTGAACGTGGATTTTCTCAATGGAATCAGCGCTCCTGCTAAGGCGATCTGAGAGGTTCGACGATGGGTTGGGTTGGCGGGAGGCGAGGCCTCCCGAAACTCTCAGATCACCTTAGCAGGAGCGCTGATTCCGTTGGAAAAAAAAAGTTTTTCGGCGTTCAAACACAAATTTCTGTGATAAATCCTACTTTAAAAATAAAAATGACTAAACCGTTGAAAAGCTGAGATTTTGGCGCATCTTTTAAGCCTACAGGTAATTCACGTACCGGATTACGGAATCTATGAGCGTTTGAATAAAGTTAAGATTCCCAAGATTTGACCAATATTTCGTTTCAAGTCCAATTTTCACCCGTTTTTCCGATTTTTTTTCCATCGACGAGTTAGGAAATTTCACGCTTTGAATTTGCATGGAAATTCGGAGAGTTAGAGCCGTTTAACTGAGATCAGATCAAAATCACGAAACAAATCTTAATAGTGAAATAACTCGAAAACGAAGCCTCAAAAGAAATTACTAAGAAGCATTTTTTTTCCGGAAATGAGTTGTAGAATCGATTCCTGGCGAGTGACCGTTTTAAAATGTAACACCCTGTATAATACAAAACATGTAATAATACTCGTATTTCAATTTCAGTGAGATAAACTAATGAAGAACATGAAGTTAAAGTACCAGTTCTGATTTTAAAGTCTATTAATTTTCAACTAAAACCAAGTGAGCAGCTGTGGGTTGAAGAGTTGAAAGGTAGTTGAGAAACTTACATTGCGCAGTGTTTAGCTCTAAAATCGTGTCGTTTGGGTAAGAAATGCTTATTCTTCCAACTGGAACTAGCAATAGGAGCAGCGACGCGAGGCCCCCTAGTGCACTGAATAGTGACAATATAACCTGGAACAAAAGAAAAGTTTCATAACAATAGCAAAAATGGTTCAAAAAGTAACTAGCTATTCAGTATTCCACTAATTAGATTAAGCAAATGCCCATAAGAAGTTGTCTGTATAAGCATGAACAATTTCTAACTAATATGTTCCTATTGGAAAGGTTTGGAATGCCATCTCAATAAGTTACCAAGCCTTGAGCACAAAATCGTAATTTTTGGGTAACCCAGCTTTACGCATGTTGCTGTTAATTAATTTTGTTTCTTGATCCTTGTTTCTTAATCTTCAAGAAAAGGTTCAAATATTGTGATAACACGATTGAACTTATAGGTAGGTACAAAATTATGGATGGGTACGAGACGTTCTTTGAAAATGGGATTCATGAATTTGCCTTACACGAGAGATGTGTGATTTAAAATTCGTCGGGCTTGTCACAAGCCAAATAGTTTAAGGTATGAAACAGTTTGAAAAGAGTAAGTGAAAGGAATTATTGATACCTCTGGTAAAAATAACCATTTTTCCGATTAATAGAATAAATAAAACAATTGAATATGTTGAATAAGGCGTAAATTATAAAAACATGGAACATGTTTTAGCCAAATTTAGTGCAGAACCTTTAGTCTTAGGTAGGTATAGGTATAGAAATACTACCTTCGCTACCTACCTATAGTAATATGCTTTCTCAATAATTATTATTGAGTTATATAGTTTAGTTTTACAGTTATATAGTTATATGGTTTATTATATACGAAGGTAATAATATATGTATAGAAGGTAGTATTGTATATTTTTTGTTGACGTTTGACAAACCGCATTTTCAGCCCTTATTTATAGGGTAAGGGGCAAAAAATTGGCAACGTGTTAGATTAAAATGTTGGATAAATGAATAGCTTTTCAATGAGTGGTAACAATTTCAGTGGGTTGGATAATACAAAATTTATATTATCCCTGGCAACATACATCTAAAATGCATTAAAATTAGGCGGGTCGCTACTCCCGTAACAAAATTTTGAGACCTTTTTCGCCAGTTAGCTCACGGCTAAAACATGTTTCATGTTAAAAGTTATACGATTACGTTAAAAATGTCCAAATATCAGTTACCTACAGACCAAGCAACATAAGGATTCTTGGAATATAAGAATTCCTCCCCCCCCCCCCCCCAAGTGTGCGAGAATTACTTCGCTCTATTGTGTATATGAATAATTGCTCAAGAACGAACATTATGAATGAATGCGCTGGTGCCATACAGTAATGTTTATTTTATTATCAAGTAGGTAGGTCAACAGCTCGAAGTCAATATCAACAGTTATTCCAATGATTCTACACGTTTTTAACCGTAAGGATAGTGACCCTGGGAAGATTGATGACGAGGACTCTCCAGGGATGCGAGTGAAGAAAAAAAAAATAAAAAATACAGAAATGGGCTCGTTTCTCCCAAGGTCTGCGAAGATCGTGAGCTCACCTTTGCAGAATCGGCTCCCAGTTCTCGCAAGATGTTAGCAGCAGTAAGTGATGTTTACGCGCCTTCATTGGCACACCCCAGTTAGAGAAGTCCATTTGTCAATATATATCTTAGAAACCCATGCATCATACACGTATCAAGTATGGTTTCAATGATGAAATTACATCGCAAATTCTGAAATTTTGAATCTTCGTTTTCCATCGCTGATATACTTTTATTAAGGGAACCAGGCAGTGAAAAAAATGATTTTTTTTCAGTTTTGACATTAAACCGTTCTTTATTAAAATACTAACAAATTGGTGTAGCTAACATTACTGAATTTTTTGCAATCATAACAGGTACAAAAATGCCTCTGGAGTAGGTTGGATATGAATGAGCCAACATCCAAAATATGAATTTGATGTTACTTATCTTAGAATCCTTATGAGGTACAGAAGCAGATGGGTAACTTGGTCTATGATCTAGAGGAATGAGAAGCAGTGACGTTACGTCTTCTGGACAATCAGCAGAAGTTGAAGGAGCGGGTTTCGTTAGTTTAAATGTAGAAGGTTTAGGATTTGTTGCAATTTTCCACTTTCTGGGAAGAACTTTCTATTTTTTTGAAAACAGGTCAACTGCCAACAAAACTTTGGTCAACAAAACAAACACTGAGGGAAGAGAAATAAAAACTCAGTAATAACTAACTTTCTTCCTTATTCTTCTTCACTTTACATCATTTGCATATTTGAAGTCGATCTTGTCAGTGGGGTTTAATTTTTACTTGGTTTGAGATGCGTTTTGTGAAGTTTTCAGAGAAAAATTTCTCGTGAAAAATCACCATTTTCGGATGGTCGAGAAGTTAGCAGCAGTTTGGGACGCGCAGTCCCATTTAATTTCAACATCAACTCTCATTTAACCATGGTTCATCGTTCACAGTACTGGTCTCATTCGTTACTAAAATCCGTTTCTAAAAAAATCTTAAAAACCGTCGTTAAATAATTAATGACAAAAACGATACCTGTACATTGAAAGTTTTCGATCTAGGGCGTTTTGCAATGCTTTCCATGCAATGCTTCCACTTTTTGGTTTACCTATTATTTTCAATAATGAACCTTTGGAATCGAAAAAGAAAAAAATTGTTTAACACCCCTTCAAAATTTGTTGGTTTACGTTTCAAGGTACGTAGAAACCAAAAATCGAATAAAAATTTGGCCGTCCGTCCGCCGTTCGCCATACGCGGCACTTTCCCCACTTAGCATTGACCGATTTTGATGAAATTTGGTATGTAGGCTCCATTTGGGGTCTAGTTATGCCCCGAAGATTTTTAGTGATGTAGGTAACTTCTAAGGCTCCAAAAATGAATTTTGAAATTTTGAAAACGTCCTAACTCAAAAAAATTTGATATAAAGGTATTGTTTTTCAAACAATTTAAGATAGTTGAGAACTTTTAGAATTTTTTGAGACCACGCGGAGCCCTGCAGGACAAACCGCTCGCGGGTTGGACGTACGATAAATCAGAAACACGAGTGTGAATCGCAAAAGAGGCCCAATCTCCGTTCAAATTATAGCTGACCGAAATGCGATCGATGTTTTTCTTTATGTTGGACGGTTGGTGGCTTTGCAGACGAGTGATCTATATAGAAAAATAATAAACCATTGCGTAATAATTTGCAGCGTTTTACCCCTTAGAAGTAACTGACAGTAACCAAAGGTTTCAGGGCGCAATTAGATCCCAAATGGAGCGGGTATCCTAAAGTTCATCAAAATTGTTCCATGGGAACTGGGCAAAGTCTTTGGTACGGCGTATGATCGGAAAATTGTTTATTCGATTTCTGGATTCAACATATCTTGAAACGTTCACCAAAACCAAAACATAACCATCATATTTTGAGGAGGGGTCTTATTTTTTTCCATGCTCGATTCCTAATGTTCATTATTGACAATAATAAACTAAAAGCTCGTTATCAAAATGAACATATCATAATTTTATTCATTATTACAATTTCAATAAATCCATGGATTAGGCACCTGCTCGTGATCTGCTCTTCACGCGACAGTATTGATGTACGAGCGAATGAGTTTAATATACCTATGAGTACTGTTCCCGATTCGTGACACTCTTCTGATTTCCCACGAAAGGTGAAATAGAAGAAATAATCTCAGGGTAACCTTGGGATGGGCACCAGTAATGCCGTTTAAACGGGCGCCGGTCAGTCTGTATTGTTCGTCACACAAAAAAGTCGCTCATGTGTGGGGCTGTCAATGGGGATTCGGCACCGCACCTATCATTCACAGCTTCCACTCTCTTTGACTACGATGGTGGTATGTGAACCACCTGAACCACTAGGTCAATACCTCGATGGAGTCCAGCGCACTTGTTCCAATGTTTGAACGATCTGTAGGAATTGGATTTTTTTGGGGGGGATTTTGGTTGGATTTTTTTATACGTATATTAAGTATAATGTAATGAACGACCAATCGTGCTCTCCGTTGACTGGGTATTGTCAGTATTCTACCACCATGTTGTCATAAGGAAACCTACTGAATGAAAGTAAAAAGGTACAAATGTATGAATACTTCTTGGGAGAATAATTATCAATATTGAGTTCTCCTCTAATGTGTACTATACACGTGCAATTCCTGTCAAAGAGTCCGAATGTTTTTAATAATTGCCTTGAAAACTCACCTTAAAATTACCTATTTTATCCGCTATAATGCCCGCGATGGGGGGCATGATGATGGCTACGATTGGCGTAACCGCCGACATGATGGCAGTCTCTTCAACGTTGATGCCAAGCTCTCGCATGTGTATCGTAAGGTACGGATATAGTACATAGATCGCTGAAATAAGACAGAAACTTGAAAGTAAATAATAAACAATCCATGATTACATTATAATATAATTTTATATTATAAAATAAATGAACGTCTGTCACATGGGGATTTTTAGAAGGTGTGAGACAAATAAATTGATAACACAACGATTGTCATAATCATGGAAGTCAGTTGTCTGCATGTACAAATTCGGTTGTTTTGTTTCTTTGATTTAAATGGAACATAGTACTAGGACTCTTATGAAAACGTGCTTTACGAGGGGTATCCGATGCTTGAACGAGAGGAAACTAGCTAGTCACCCAGAAATGAAGTCACGCGATTGTACTTCTTATCCCTTTTACAGCCAATTTAAATATGAATTTTGAGCTAAAAACTGATATTTCAACATTTTCAAGAAAGATGAATTTTAATTTGGAATCGAAAATGCAAAATTCTGACACTGACCTATTGACAAATGTATTTTGTTAATCCAGAAACTTCCAATAATGTAAATAATGTGAAATGCCCGGAAGTAATGTATCCAAAGTTTCTATTTGTATGATTTTCCGAAATGAAAACGTTCTTAAAGCACATTTGGGACGTTTCTGAACAATTCAGGTTCCAAGCCTGTCTGTCTGTGTGAACGAAAATCTTACTCCGTTACTACGTAGATACAACGTCAAAACTGTACTGACTCAGTCCGATTTCATCGCAATTTTTAAAGGATTGTGAGGGTTGAGGTATGGGTCTGGATGGTCCCCTATGAATTTCGTATCACTGATATAGATTGCTACGCGAGCACAGACGTAGAATCCGACAATTGTCGCGATTGTGAGTACATGGAAAAATTTTATCCCCCATTCCAAAATTTCCTTTGCAGACAAACTTGAAGTTTTTGATGCCTTTGTGTGATCAATTCAGTGCTGCGCGTCACTGGGGTTTCATTTCTGCGACAATGTTGAAACAGTTTTGCGCTTCTTCGTTAGGCTGATATTTTACCTACCAAGGTAGAGATTTTTTCCACTTGAAACCCCTTTATTTGTGTACCTTCGATTGCACTTTTGTCACATGTTCAAAGTTATGAAGCTCTTTGATGATCGTCTTCCGAAGAAGTTGGGTAAAAAATGTATTGAGTTGAATGTATCGGGCGAAAGAGAGGGAGATTCTAAAAGGTAAGTTTAGCAACCCACAGTCTGAACACGAGGGCCTTGGTGAGGAAAGAATGTTAATGGATAAGATGCAAAACCAACCTGAATATTTGGCACTTCGACAAGAGCCGTGGTATAGTAGTGCCATTGAGCCAATTCAAAACCTTCCAGCATTGAAAGTGGGCCTTCAAAATCAGGAGTGACCTGTTAGTTAGGCCGTTTGGCACAGGTGATCAAACTTACGACTTGTGACGTAGTGGAAATGTGGAAAACGCGTATCACTTCATTGGAAAATGTACTTGGAGAGAATTAAGCGTGAAGGGGTATTTGGCATAGATTAAAAAAAAAAACGCTGCAAATTATTACACAATGGTTTATTATTTTTTATTTTTCTATATAGATCACTCGTCTGCAAAGCCACCAACCATCCAACATGAAGAAAAACATCGATCGCAATTCGATCAGCTAACATTTGAACGGAGATTAGGCCTCTTTTGCGATTCACACTCGGGTTTCTAATTTATCGTACGTCCAAACTTTAAATTCTCGTAGTGAGCGAACGGTTTATCCTATAGAGCTCCGGGTGGTCTCAAAAAATTCTATAGAATCTTAAATTGAAGGAAAAACAATACCTTTATATCGAAATTTTTTGAGTTACGGCGTTTTCGAAATTTCAAAATTCATTTAACCTTTAGAAGTGACCTACATCAACCAAAATCTTCGGGGCACAACTAGACCCCAAATGGAGCCTACATACCAAATTTCATCAAAATCGGTCAATGCTAAGTGGCAAAAGTGCCGCGTACGGCGGACGGACGGCCAAATTTTTATTCGATTTTTGGATTCTACGTACCTTGAAACGTAAACCATCAAATTTTGAGGGGGTGTTGAAATTTTTTTATTCTTGGTCGATTCCAAAAATTCATTATTGAAAATAATAAACCAACATGATAATGGGAATTCGTGTAGGTACTGTGCAATGGCATGGCAATTGCGATTAAGAGCAATCACTGAGTATGGTTTTAATATTAAAATTACTTACTTTATTGAAGATTATTACTAAAGATGATTACTAAATAAATAACCATTTCAGGTTGGATTTTCGTCTGACTACCATTCCTGGCATTGCAGACATCATCATACGTCGTCTTCCAAAGGGAAGATCAGAATTTGTTCTGATGGTTTCGCTCATGGCTTCTCATTGCCTCACCACCATGGGTTGGTCGTGGTTGAGGGGGGGGGGGGGGTTGAGCCCGGGTCGCACGAAAATACGCCCCCTAGGCGAGACTCAAACTCACGACTTCCCCGCAGTAGCCGGTCCGAGACTCGTCGCTAAAAGACGCGTTATTTTTCCGCAGCGAGCGCGGCCATAGCTGACCCCCCTTTGACTATCTTTCTTTTTCTTCTATAAATATATTGATTGATGTATTCATTGTATGGAAATCAGGAAGCAACTTGTACAGATGTATATATTATATGTTACTATTGGCCAAGGCTAACTCATCGACAATCTTATTTGACCACGATTATGCATGTTTGAGAAAATAAAGATACTTGCATTTATTGAATTTTGTTGTAATTTGTAATAATATATTCAGTGTAACTTGTTTCATTTTTCTAGAAGAAAAACATGATTTCATTTGAATTCATTCAGATGGATTGCTGCGCAAGGTAATAGAGGGAAGTAGAATTCTAGTCTCATAAAATATTTGTCCAGTTTCGCTCAAACTTTGAAGTACGTTGAGGATTGATGTGGATTGATTGTGTATTGAGTCGTATTTGAAAGAGAGAAAAACATTAATTGAACAGTTTAGGAATGAAAAAGATAGACAAGGACTATAAGGAAAAGAAAAATTGAGTTGCCAAAAGTTCGAATCGTATTTGAGTTGTGCACTGGATCACCTACCAAATAATGTTATGAATTCTAAGAAGCTATGTCCCACACCCACGACGAGATTTTTCTTTTTCAGCTGTTTAGGTCAAGGAAAGGGACATAAATCACCCAAAATCAAGAGAGAGAAACATCTTCATGAGCCGTAGAGCGGAAACAAAGTGCGTGCCGAGAAATATAACAGTAGGCGGCTCAGCCTTTACTCATCGGTTGGTGACTCTTGCGGTCAATCTTTCCGACCGAGATGAGAAAGTTCACCGCCTGGATCATGTTCATAATACTCCTACATGGATGGGATGCCGTTATGTGAATCACATTGCATAGCACGTCTATTGCCCCGTGCGTTGCAGGGAAGCCGATTTGGGGTCTTAACACTAGCGGACCAGCTGTAAAGGAAATTTACCTGTATATTAAGCTAGAGCGATTCAATTTGGTACACTTGGGAGCACTGAAAGTGATCAGGATGAAATCAGATTGGCAACTGTTCTTTTCCGGTTGTTAGACATTTCGACAATCAAAATAATAGATGAGCCCGTGCAACGCACGGGTCACTTGGTAACACGATAATAGTATGGAAAATCAATAATTTTGTAATGTTGTATTCAGTTATTTTGCTCATTACTTTCATGGTTTATTTTATTTTTTTGTTGTTGCAAAAAGTCAGTTTGTCCTTCGTTTGTCGGTGTACCTACTTCACAGTGGTCTTGGCTAGGCGCAGGAAATAGATACATGATAACCTGTTGTAATTGACACTACTGAGACAGATAAAGATCAAAGGTCACATATATCATTCATGCTGTAGGTGTTGCGTCTTCTACCTGGAACTGCCAACCGTTAATTTGTATTACCCGTCACGTTTGGAACATCACCTTCATGTCCTTCCTTCTATAAACGTCAATAAAAACGTGATGAGGTTTGCAGAGACGTGTACATTCATCCATGAATCATAAGTAACGTTCTTGGATGGCCTAAAAGTGTACGTATATAGGCACTTCATTTTCTGCATCTTCGTGCTTCATTTGCACAGCTTTTGATGAGGTGAAGAAGCTCTTTTCAAAACGGGTTTATTATTTTCACTCCACTCGCTTGACATTGGAGTGCAAATTTAAGACCTTGGCCTATTATGAAATGTCAGCCTTCAAAAAGTATCGCGCCTTCAAGGGGAATGAATTCGATACAGGTCCTTATACTGTCGAGTGCTCCTTACGCCTTTACCGTTGAAAGGCTGAGGTTTCGCAGACCTTTCGAGCCACGAGCGTGTCATAGAAAAGCACACGAGTCATGCACAAAGCTTCCTGTTATTCACGTCATGATGGCAAAGACAGAGGCTACTAAGGATGAATGAAATCCACCGGTTCTCCCGACAATATTAGGTTAATCCTCATGAGTGGGTATTCCAGAGTTTTCTAAAACCTCCATTGATTAAATTTAATTGAAAGTTAGTTGGATCTGTGAGCCAGCCTCCAACTTTCTTCCGAATGTGACCGAAATCGGTATCATAAGATATTTGGTAAAAGATGGAAGTCTCGAAACATGTAAATAATGGAGCAGGGTAGATTTGAAATGCAAGCAAGGAACTGCATTTTCAGAAACAAAATCATTTAACGTAGGAATAGATTTTCGTGGTCGAATCATTTTTCGTTACAATTTTTCCACTCCTAGGGGAAGGGTTGCTTTAGGGATAGGCCTCAACTTCCCTCGATTGGCCAGAGCCCCAATTTCCCTTGTTGGTGTGCTAGACCTCAATTTTCTTAGGTCGGGCTGACCCTAACTACCCTTGGTAGGCTAAAACCATACTTTCCACGGTGGGCTTGACCCTTAGATCTCTTGGTGGGCTAGATCAAACATTTCAGTCAGCTAGACCCCAACTTCTCGCGGAAGACAACACCTCATCATCCCTCAAACTTACCTCATTGAGCTAGAACCCAACTTCTCATTGAAAACTAGATCACAAGTTCGTTAGGTTATACTCAAACTTCCTTCAGTGGGCTAGACCCCAACTTCTCGCGGAAGACTACACCTCATCATCCCTCAAACTTACCTCATTGAGCTAGACCCCAACTTCTGATTGAAAACTAGATCACAAGTTCGTTAGGTTATACTCAAACTACCTTCAGTGGGCTAGACCCCAACTTATCACGGAAGACTACACCTCATCATCCCTCAAACTCGCCTCATTGAACTAGAACCCAACTCTTCATTGAAAACTAGATCACAAGTTCGTTAAGTTATACTCAAACTTCCTTCAGTGGGCTAGATCCCAACTTATCACGGAAGGCTACACCTCATCATCCCTCAAACTCGTCTCATTGAACTAGATTACATGTTCGTTAGATTATACAGACTCAAACTTCCTTCGATAGGTTAGGCTCCAACTTCTCTTAGTGTGCTCAAACTCTCCTCGGTGGTCTTTACCTAGGAATTTTCTTCAGCCAACTGGACTCCAAGATTTCTCGGTCAGCTTGACAATATCCCTTCATGGGCTAGACCCAAACTTCCATAGGTGAGAATGCCCCAAACTTCGTCCAGTAGGTTAAACTCAAACTTCCCTCATTGTACCAGACCGTAACTCCTCTCGATGAACTAGACCCCAACTTCTCTCGCTAGATCCTAAATTCCCTTTACGGCTTTATTCTCTCTGAGTCAGTGTCCATTGTTCTTACTCGATGTATGAAAAGAAAGAAAATGTTATAGGAAAGTAAATCTGTCAGACATGAGCGCCTAATTTTCCCCTCTTCATTAATGCATTTATTCGTCATAGCATAACTAAACGGGAAAATATCTAGTTAAAAACTACTGTTATTTCAAATTTTCAAGAAATTTGTTTTCTAGTAAGATTTTGTTTTTTGAACAGGAAGTATATTAGGTACTGCCCCTTGCCAAATTCATATTCAAGTATACAAAAGTCTCACTAGCTAGGCACAAGTATCTAGTTGATGAATAGTGCGAGGAAGTTGTTACAATGACACTTACTTGACGAATGGACGAAAAATAGAAGCTTGAGCGGAAGGAGCTCCTTCTGCCGGAAGTCGGTGGCTATCCGCTCGAAGAAGGAGCTGATGAATATCATGATGACGGAGGTTCGGTGATTTCTTTGGTTTAGTAAGTACACATCTTCTGCCTCCCGGTACTGAAGCCCCTTCCCAGTTCCAACTCTCGACTTTAATACCTGCAACAAACAGAAAAACAATTATTAATATATACCCTTTCCGCGTCAAATAAAGGTTTTCCGAAACAAATTAAAGGTCTTCCATTTCAAAATGAAGATCTTTCATTCCAAAATAAAGGTCTTCCATTTCAAAATAAAGGTCTTCCATTTCAAAATAAAGGTCTTTCATTTCAAAATGAAGATCTACCATTTCAAAATAAAGGTTTTCCATTTCAAAATAATCGTCTTCTATTTAAAAATAAAGGTCTTCCATTTAAAAATAAAGGTTTTCCATTTCAAAATGAAGATCTTCCATTTAAAAATAAAGGTTTTCCATTTCAAAATAATTGTCTTCTATTTAAAAATAAAGGTCTTCCATTTAAAAATAAAGGTTTTCCATTTCAAAATGAAGATCTTCTATTTCAAAATAAAGATCGTTAAGACAGGTTCACTGCAGATGGTCCCCTACGAATACTACAGTGAACGTATCTCGACAATCTTTATTTTGAAATGGAAAACCTTTATTTTGTTTCGGAAAACCTTTAATTTGTTCCGGAAAACCATTAATTTGACGTGGAAAAGCTATAGATATTAAATTATTTGATTATTCGAGTACCTCCCAAAATGTCTTCAAGTATAGGTAAGGGCACTTGCTACGAGTACATTGTATTTACATCTCGTATGTCACGTACCTACATTCAATCCTGGGCAGCCCACAATGATCAAAAATGCTGCAAATGGTTAACAAAAGGTATTTGCCAATATAGATAACCATTCTGCGTTGATTTCAGTTCCTACCCACCAACCTACTAATCTATATATTACCCGAAATTACTTACCTCCCTATCCGCAGGTAATAATAAACCTGCAATCAGCGCGAACAACTTCGGAAGAGCGTTAAACTTGATTTAATTACAATGGGAGTGCAATCGCTTAAAACTGGGTGAGATTAGATAGACGATTTGGGTAACACTATCGTGTTTCAACTGGATTTGCATATTCAAACCCTAACGGGGGACGGAAAGGAGATCGTTCAGTGCATTAAGTGGTACTTACCATACGATCCTAAACATTTTAATCTCATTCAATTTTAAACATTTTTATCAAATTCGAGGCGTTGTGAAAATGTATTTCCTTATTTGTCATTTCTTAGAACAAAAAGTTTCGCGGCACAACTAGACCTCAAATTGAGGCCCGTTACACTAATAATTAGTGTAATAATTAGTGGAATAATTAGATGACTGACAATTATTGTCAGTAATCTTTCCTGCACATTTATTCTCCTGGTAACTTCCAAATGATTCGATGATTTCGAATTCGATTATTCTCAAAATAAATTTTGCGGTAATAACGAATAAATAATTGATACCTGATAATTGATTACCTATAATTTTGAGTCTCATAATGAATTCTCCAATTGATTGAAATTATGGTAACAATGAAAGACTTAAACTAGATTCAAATAATTACTGATTTATAGAAAGATGAAAAAAAAATTACTCTTACAGAAGTAAAAAACTTTGTGGGGAAGGTGGTTGCTCAACAACTGAAGAGGAGCCTTCAAGGTATCCTAACTAAGAACTAATTTATTCTATCCGACAAGACCACTAGAACTGCCCCAAAATTCGAGTAAATGGTGCCCACCTATCTTATACCAAGGTAGCGGAAGCAGTGTTTCCACTTTTCACGGATAAAAAAGGTCCTCCAAAATCAAAATTTCCATTTGCACTATACGTTTTAGACCTCCTTAAACAAATTTGGAACCGTGTCTGTCTGTTATCTTTTATTACTACAGGAAAATTAGGTTGAGAAATGCGATGCGTATACCTAAAGCAAGAAAATGACAAAATCCAAAACTAACATTCTTTTGCTATTCGCTTTAAGGTACATGAAGAGCCCCCGCTGGGCCACTTCATGTCTACATTGAAAAAATGAGGAGTGAAAATACCTGTAATTTCACATTACGATAATTATAGCGGTAGATAATAATAATTAGTCGTCTTAATCGATAATGTGGGTTCCAATGGAAAGTATACAAGCAATGAGAGATATCTACTCGTAATTTCCGTGGAAAATGGAACGAAGATTCGTATACAAGATAACGAGTCGACTGCTGTGGGAAGTGGAGTGACTATCCTTTTAAAAGTACAGTTTCTGGCTTGAAACCCCAATTCAAACAATCCATATGACCAATTTGTCTATAATGGTATAGGTAGGGGAGAAACTGAAGGTGAGATGTAAAAACAATGTTAGATGCTAAAAGTGAAATTCTCAAAGAGAAATTTCATCAAGAATCTATCGAAAGAATGTAGATGCAACATGCAAAATCCATGAACATAGAAGACAAACAGCAAAGTGGTATCATTCTAACTACGAATAATCCTTATTTGTATTGCTCATGAGAACTATAAGCTCGGCTGATAATGAGCCCTGTTAACACTCCGCACGTAGGACTAGGTAATCACATCAGTCGTTGTAAAACATAGCTCCGTACATTTCCGGTTTCCGAAGTTCTCATCGGTGTTTAGATAGCTCTTACAACCCATCAAGGGCTGGATCTGATCGACATTTCATGTTCGGCTCCAACTAACATAACAATAATTTATTTTATGCACCCTTTCCTTCGTACATAAGGCAAACTCGCAGAAAATTTCAGTCCTGCAGGTAAATAATTTTAATATAAAAATGAATAATAACTTCAGATAATTCTAAAAGGATTCTTGAAGTCAAAAAGCAAATAATTCGTAACAATTCCAAACAAAAGAAATTTGTGCGGGTTGGCGTGTAGACGGTCCCCTATGAAAATCATCACCCCCCGACAGATTAGTAGCTGCTGCACATGCGCAGACGTGAATTCCTTGTAACAGCGATAAGTTCCACATTTTCCATCCGATTTCGATGAAATTTTCAGGGATCATATGGATTGGGGTGTACGTGGTCCCCTATGAAAATCATTACCCCCGGAGTGATAGTAGCCACTGCGCAATCGCAAACGGATAATCCTTTTATCAGCTTTAACACCTACACTTTCCATTGTGTGAGTGGAAGGTACTTAGAGATTGGTGTTTTGAGATTAACTACTATGCATCGGATCATCTGTACAATCGGGTTATGGATTCAAGGAAGCTATGTGCCACACCCACTTGGCAGACGTTATTTTGTTTGTTATTATTGACATTTTGGCACCAATGGTTTGAATTTGTTGTACCACACTCCCAGGTTAAGATTCGACTGGAATGACTCTTTTAAATGTTAAGTAAACTCAAGATTGTGTTAAATTCCAAATATATTAATTTTAGAATGATCCAAAAATTTGAAAACTGTAGTTTTGCATTAAAAATATCAAAAATTTCCATTGCTTATTATTGCTTATTATGCTCGTTTTTTTTTATTTTTCAATATTTCGTTTAAAAACCCCCTTAAATGTGGGTATGGGAAGTTTGTGCAATTTACTTCGATTTATTTTAGGTTAATTTGAATGAGGAAGAAGAACGGTCTCAGAACAATCTCTGTGAATCGAGCCATTTGGATTCCATTACTGGTTATTCTGAATGTCCATCCATTAATGGATTCTGAATGGTTACGAAGCATTGTAGTATTGGTATCCAAGATGATTGCCATGCTCGCTCGCCGTAAGTTTATGGTGACAATCTCAACACCTTCAGATTGTTTGAGTTTATAGCAATCTGAAGAGCTTCTAAAACAATTCTATTAGCACCGTCTTCCCCGTAGTTCTTGTTAGTGAAGAAATAGTTCGAGTGAAATGGTAAAACCAAAACTCTGCCAGTACATAAGGCAGAATCACGTAGACATTTGCAATTTATTGTGTAGGAACATTCGAAGCATTATCGCAAAGCAAAAACTCCCCGAACTAATTCTAGGGTACGTGCAAAATAATTAGCTTGTGAAAAGTTGATCTTCCTGAGGGGATTGAGGGAGCCATCTGGGGGCATGGAATTTTGATTTAATATGAACCCTGATTTCGTGAAGTTCCGCCCGAAACAAGGAAACTTCCTCCCTTCGGTAAGTCTTGGTCAATTCTTTGTTCGGGACGTAAGAGAACGAAATCAGAGTTCGATTTTGATTACAATGGGGTGTGCGCATGCGTCGGAAAAACTGTTTATTATTATTTAAAATCTAAACTAGACCTCATTCCGAGAATTTTGACACCAACCGCGACCTTCTAGCGTGAGAAGACCTTTTTCTATGATTTTTCAAAGTTTTGAATGTTTAGGACGTCACAGTGGGCTGGGGGGTCCCGCCCAAGCGGGAGGGACGCGTGACGTCATAAATATTTGAAACTTTGAAAAATCATAGAAAAAGATCTACTCATCCAAAAAGAGAGCGGCTAGTGTCAAAATTCTAAGGATGAGGTCTACTTTCGATTAACAATTTTTAAAAAACCCCCCCATTTCAAGAGTTTGTACAGGTTAGCTTGTAGACTATACCTAAATTTATTGACATTTTATGTCTTTACTTTGGCACAAAAATGAAAAAAGCGTTAACAAAAGCCTTAATCAAAGCGTTAAGGTTGGTTTTCTGATTATTTCCGCTTACAACCGAGTCGTTGTTAGGGAACTTTATCTTCTTCATTCGTGTTCGTAGAAAAATCGTTCACCATTCGTTGGATAGCCCCAATTTTATGCATACATTATACACTGCCAAAAACGCTGTAACTATGAAAGAAACTATACTATATCACTAAGTTAAAAAAACTGAAAACAACATTCGTGGTAAGAGTTTGTTACTTGTCAACAAACGGAAAAAAATTGGTAGGTAAAAAATAGGTAGAAACGCTGCAAATCATTGCCCAAGGGTTTATTATTTTCTGTATAGATCACCTTTCTGTATAGATCCCTCCCAACCAACCATAGGTACCTACTACCTACTAGGGCCTTTTTGAAAATTTCAACCCCATCCACCAAGTAAATGGAAATGAAGGGTTGAAATTTGAGAGGGAAGGTCAAGGGAGAATACAGATGGTGGTAGGTGCTATTGATGGAGAACCAGTGATCTATACAGAAGGGTGATCTATACAGAAAATAATAAACCTTTGGGCACTGATTTGCAGCGTTTTTTTTTAACCTATTTTTTTACCTACCAAATTTTTTTTACATACCAACCATTTACCAATCAAGTTTATTAGAAAGAACTAAACGCTTCGCACTCGATACGAAAAATAAGAAGCTTCATATAGCAATTTGATTACTGGTTGCTCAGAAAGCAAAACTCAATACAAATCGAAGAAATGAACAGCGATCGCATTTTAGTCCGATAAAATTTGGACGGCGATTAGACCTCTTTTGTCATTCACACTCGTGATTCTGTTTTATCGGAAGAAAACCCTTGAGTAGTCGTGGAGAGCGAACGGTTTGTCCTACAGAGCTCCGGGTGGTCTCAAAAATTTTTTTAAATTCAATAATATCTAAAATTGGTGAAAAAAGATACCTTTATTTCGGGAGTTCTCGAGCTAGGGCACTCTTGAAAATTTAAACCTTGAATTTTCACCCCTTAGAAGTGACTGACATCAACCAAAAGCTTCGCGGCACAACTAGACCCCAAATGGAGCCCATTTTCGGATTCTACGTACCTTGAAACGTAAAACATCAAATTTTGAGTGGGGGTTAAATTTTTTTTTTCTTGCTCGATTCCAAATGCTTATTATTGAAAATAATAAACCAATATTGAGAAAGCATATTATTATAGGTAGGTAGCGAAGGAGCGGGAAAAAGTAAAGACCTAAAAAGTCCAAATGTGTTGCAGACTCGTATGCAAGCGTTTACTTGAATACATCTCAATAAATTATTTATAATTACATTTTAAAGTGTAAGAGAATACATTTTAAAGATCGAATTGTTTAGCAAATTCCGAAAAAATCGAGGTATTCCACTCCAGATTGCAGGTTAAAAGGCAAATGAAATGCAATTTAACGCTCTTTCCAACGATATCCTCATTTTTGGCTATATCTTGAAAATTAAGGGAGTTATGGGTCTTTTAGTGACTTGAGGTCAAAAACACGAAAAAATCTCCAAGTGAAAATTTCAAATTTGCTTTTAAAATCTTGGGGCCAGACAACGAAACACCGCGTGGTCTCTCTAAATGCTTGCATACGAGTCTGCAACACATTGGGACATTTTCATGTCAACCACTACACAACAAGGTAGTGAAGTAAGGTTGTTAGTTCATGTACCCAAGCATCAAAATAAGAAAACAGTTGATTGTTCTCTACGCAACACAGTGAGTCTATTTTATTTATTGGTCGCGTGAGCAAGACTTGCTTAGTTTTCGTGACGATTTTTCAGTTTATGTGCCAAAGCAAAGACATGAAAATGTCAAAACTACCATACCCACCCTACTTAGCAGATTTTATTCGGTCCAGAAGTATCTTTTTGGTAAATACCGACAGCCACCTCCTCTTGAAGTATCTTTGTAAGTATCGTAGAACCCCAGTACATACACCTCTCGAGGCATCCAAAAAAATACCACCTAGTTTTCTTCAAATTAATAAAAATCATGTACCACTCGATCAAAATCAGACATTGCATGTCTCTCAACCAGTCATAATACTCCAAAATTTGAAGAAAAAATTCCGGATAAAAGCAAATGTTTCGAACAAGTGGGACATTTAGGGTTAATTTACAATCGGACCGAATAAATCATTGCGCATATAATAAAAATATTTTATGGGGAAAAAAAATTGTTCTAGATCAATAGAAAAATGAATTCTGCTCGGCCTTGAAGGATATCTAGGAGAACTCACTCCATGCTGATTCAGTCAAGTTCCGATCAGTGTGAGCCAAAATCCAAGTGAAAAAGTGAGAAATCGTTGAGATGATTAGGAACAACTCCTCCTTTCAATAGGTTATTTTTTTTCGTAATTTTCCAACCTTTGGAATCGACCAACAACAAAAATTTAACCTCCCTCAAAATTTGTTGGTTTACGTTTCAAGGTATGTAGAATCCAAAAATCGAATAATTTTCGGCCGACCGTCCGCCGTACGCGGCACTTTTCCTAGTTCCCATGGACCGATTTTGATGAAATTTGCTACATGAGCTACATGAGGTCTAGTTGTGTCCTAAAGCTTTTGGTTGATGTAAGTCACTTCTCAGGGTTGAAAAATAAGGGCTGAAATTTTCAAAACGCCCTAGCTCAAAAAATTTCGATATTTAGGTATTGGTTTGTCTTCAATTTAAAATAGTACTGCATTTTTAAAATGGAGTTCGCTCTTTATGAGAACTTGAATGTTAGTCTTACAATAAATCAGAAACACGAGTGTGAATAGCAAAAGAGGCCTAATCTCCTTTGAAATTTTAGCTGACCTAAATCCGATCGTTGCTCGTTTCTCTGAGTTGTATTCAGTTTTGCATCCTTAGCAACCAGTAATCAAATTCCCTAATGAAGGCACACGCAACTCTTTAGTTCTTTTTAGCTTTTTAGCTTTTGTTTCTTCAAATTAAACTTGATTGTGAAGCGAAAATATGGTTGGTAGGTAGACAGTGGCAAAGCTGTGTGATTTGCAGGAGAGTGATCTACGCAGAAAAATAATAAACTTTTGTGTAATAATTTGCAGCGTTTTTACAAAAGAATCAATACTTTTTTTACCATTCCAATACCGCACACCAACCAACTTCGTGGACCTTTTTGGCATTGAATAATAAATATTATACACCGTAATTCCCGAATATCGACTTAAAATTACGTAGCAGGTAAGAAACATACCAGATAAAAATTGATGGTCGAAGATCACACCATTACAAGGTACTTTTCGCGGTTTTATCGAACGATTGGGAAAATTAGATGTGATTTGTGGTGAGGGAAGTACGCAGCGTAACTCCTAGAACTGTCAGGAGGGTCGACGTCAAGCAGGGAACAGAACAGGCGCGCACAGACGGTGGATTCCACTAGGTAACTGAAGAGGCAGCGGGACCGCTGAAATCCGCGGAGGCGAATTCCCCTCCCACCGAACCTCCACTTTTGCCCTTCTTGGAGTTCCCACCGAAGGACTCGCCAAATCCTACAAGACTCTGCCGACTCTCGTGAGAGTAGACGGGTAATCCGTGTCAGTTCAACAGCTTTCTGATAAGGATCAGACTGATACTATCTTATAGGTGCTGGTACATCCCTCTCAAGAGGTATAGAGAAGTATGACAAGCAGCCAGGAAGATACTAGCTAGATCGATGATGTACAAAGACGTTGATCGTGAACTGTAAAAATCGTCTTTACTTACCGAACCTCGAAAAAGTAGGTATGCCAAGTGGGTGTGGCACATAGCTTCCTCGTATACCTAACCCGATTGTGTAGATGATCCGATGCATAGTTGTTAATCTCAAAACCTTCCACTCAAGTACCTTCCACTACCCTTATAGGGGACCATCTACATGTCGACCCGCACAATCTCTGACTATTTCTTCCAAGTCGGATGGAAAATGTGGAAGTTATGGCTGTTACATGGAAATTCACAGCGGCTACTATCATTCAGGGGACCATGATTTCCATCGGGGACCATCTACACGCCAATTCATACAATCCCTGAAAATTTCATCAAAATCGGATGGGAAATGTTTTAATAATGGATGTTACAAGGAAAATTACGTTTGCGCGTGCTCTTTGTCAATTTTGGAGCAACGATTTTCATAGGGGACCAAGTACACGCCAACCAGCACAATCCCTGAAAATTTCATCGAAATAGGACTTTGTACCTATAGTTTTTTCCGTTACAAAGATTTCATGACAGACACACAGATAGACAGACGAGGTATAAAAATTGTCCACGAAGGTCCAAAACGTAGAACTCAAGTGATATTTCGATTTTGGAGAACATTTCGTTTGAAAATTGAAAAAAACGCTTCACTACCTCAGAAGCACAGAAGAAAGAGTGAGACAACTCAAAATCGCGAGTTCCAAAGAGGGTTTTCCAACTCCGCCCACCAGGTATTCAATGTTGGGTGGGCTGTATAGCTTCCTCTCATAAAATATCATGGACTTGATAGAACAATAGTTGGTGAACAATTCCTGAATGTAAACAGTACTATGGGGAAGATAAATCCCCAAACGCGAAGTTTGGTTTCCTGAGTTACAAAAAGCATCACGTTAGCTAAGTCATTCGCGATTATGTTATATGAATTATTTCTCACATTTTCACATCAACTGAGGCTACCACTGATCGGATTTTGGCAAAATGCATGTGCATCCTTCTCGGGTCCTTTCCTTAACTACCTCCCGAATTTGAGCGAAATCGACCAACTAAGTCGTGCAACATTATAGTTTTTCCGATATTGTTAAATATTCTTGTGGGGCAGTCTCGACCCTGAAAATGTCATCAAAATCCTACTAAGATTTTGGAAAGTGATGAAATGTCTACCTACAAAAATTGTTGTTCAAAGAGCTCTGAAACGAAAAATTACAAAAATAATTGCTTGCATACGAGTCTGCAACACATTGGGACAGTTTCATGTCAACCACAGCACAACAAATTTGTTGACAACACTACGCATCAAAGTTTTCGTGACGATTTTTCAGTTCATGTGCCAAAGCAAAGACATGAAAATGTCAAAAGTTCACAAATTTTTGTCTTTGGGATTATTTTTTTATGTTCAAATCTCTTTACAAAACTTGAACTTCAGAAATGCTTGCATACGAGTCTGCAACACATTGGGACATTTTCATGTCAACCACTACACAACAAGGTAGTGAAGTAAGGTTGTTAGTTCATGTACCCAAGCATCAAAGTTTTCGTGACGATTTTTCAGTTCATGTGCCAAAGCAAAATGTAAGGTTGTTGATTGTTCTCTACGCAACACAGTGAGTCTCTTTTATTTATTGGTCGCGTGAGCAAGATTTGCTTAGTTTTTGTGACGATTTTTCAGTTCATGAGCCAAAGCAAAGACATGAAAATGTCAAAACTTTGATTTTGGAGGACACCAGATTAACATAAATGTAGACGTTCTTGATTAAGATGAAATTGACAAAGGATGGTCAATGCGTGAGTCCCCTTTAAAAACATTCAAAATTTTAATCGTAAATCTCAAAAATTTATATTTTTCTTAGATGGGTACTAACTTGAATGAATTTATTAATTTCAAATTCGAATGTCAATAATTGATGTTCTTAGACAAATTAAACTATGTTAGAAAAAAGGTTTATAGGTAACATTCTTCAATATTTGCTAGAAACGCGAGCATAATAAAAACGTAAACGTAAAATGAAAATTGAAATTGAAGGAGACCACTAATATTTTATAAGAATTTGATAAAATGAAGGCTGCCAGTATCTCATCAGATCAGGAGATTCCCTGGAGGTGAATGCACTTTCCTCGCGGAAGGAGTTTGCCTGGAGGTGATGGAGACCCTTATAAGGAGCCCCTTATGGCTGTAATCGTTCAAACTCAAACGCTTCGTAACCAAAACCTTTCCAAACTAAATTTGGTCAGTTCTGACACTTTTTCAATTCTGAGATAGATTTGATTGTTCAGGAAGGCCTAAAACGTAAAACGCGAGTGGAAATTTTGATTTTGGAGATCTTTTTTCTTTAACCTTGAATATATAAATACAATGCTTCCACTACCTTGGTAGACTTGGAAGCAAAAGTGGAAATTGTATGATTGTATAATTGATTGCTTCCTAGTCTACCAAGGCAGTGGTAAGTACCACTTGGCACTTAGTTTTATGGAAATGTCAATGGAGTTAATTAAATTCAATACCTACCGTAGAATGAGACAAAACAATTCTATTATTTATATCAGTTCAAATTATTTATAATTCAGGTAATAATTAAAACAAAGGGGTTCTTAGTGTAAGGACGAGATTTGAAGAATTCACCTTACCATTTTATTTTCCCAGCTGCACCATCGAGCCGTTTAAGTAAGGTAGATGTTTATGTGTCCTCGATCAGTGCTTACTCATCAAATTGGACGTAAAGGTGAGAAGGTTTCTAGATGACAGGACGTATTTATGTTCAACTGGAGTTCCCGATACAAGATGGCCCATCAATTAAATCTTATGCCTGGGAAAGAACTGTTAAAACTGATCCAATTCAGTTTGGTAAAATGATAACAAGCGTTTGAGCAAGAGAGATTACAGCCAGAGCTTCCCATTATAGTCTGGCTTGAGCTATCGGCTCTTTACGAGGGTCTCCATCACTTCCAGGCTACCCCTTCCGCGAAGAAAATGCATTCACACTGTGTCTATGTGGAATCTCTGTGTCTGATGATAGACTATGGTTGTCGTTATTTTATTTAAAATACTTAAATGTTGGTGGTCTCCCACAGGTAGCACGGTATTCACCTTTCTACTACTCGTATCTTGGCTTGAAAGAATGATGTGGAAAGAGAATCATCAATGTACCTGCAAAATAAACATCGATCGATTGATTCCTGTCTGGAGCGCTATTTATTGTCACCTCAGTCAGTTCGCTCACGCTTCTCAGCCGAGTATTTCTCTATTTCTATAGCATTTACTTATTCTTGATTCATTTCTTGTAACGTGGTTTGTAAATATTGACGACATGACATAGGATGCATCGGACCTCTCAAGATTCAAATTGTTAGCCGAGTATTACCCTTTTCCCTTGCGTCTCGCATCTTTGTCAAACATATTGTTTAGTAATGCATGCATTCCAGGGGACGTCCCATTGGATAAGCATTAGATCAGTTTAACCAGTTGTTAAGTGATAAAACTGTTTCACTCGATGAAATTTATTTATTACTTTAGGGAAGAAATACTGACCCCCCCCCCCCCACCATTATCCACCTTAACATTTCTAGCGGCATGGGAGCCTCGAATCTGAAGAGCATTTTAAAATCCATGACCTATGATACCCAACATGCGAATTCGAGTTCGACCCCCCCCCCCCCACCACCACTTCCCCAACGCCAACAATGGTGCCAGTCTGGCACCAAAGCGGAAATACGTCGTAACATTGAACTTTCATCTGTTAGTTTTCGTAGGCAGTCCGTCGAAGTTCACATCCGTATTCAAGGTGAAACACAAAAAAAAAAAAAAAAAAAAAAAAACACGAAATAAGCGGTTAATGGCATCATGGCACCATGTCCTGGCACCATAGTGGCACCACTATTAGTTCCATGGTGGTACAGGGAATAATTCATGAAAATCCGGAGGTATAATGAGAATTTTTCCTCAATTTCAAAGCTTGGGTGCAATTAGTAAGCAGTAAAGGAACCAAAATATTGAAAAATCGGATATTTTGTGAATATTATCCCCCCACTTACCCCCTCCCCTTGCGAATTTTGGTACTCTGGTAAAATCATGTACAACTCGGAAGTTATTTGAGTCAAACAAAAAAAGAAACGCAAATCGGTTGGAAATTGAGGCCTGGGCAGAGTTTACAAGATTATGCACGCAAACGCACGTTTTTTAAGCATTAACCCCCCCCCCCTTTCCCCCTCTTAAAAAGCAAAATCCAAAATTCCGGCGCCGTAGTGCACAACTAGATAGTATTCCGCGTCAAACGAAAAAAGAACCACGAAAATCGTTTGAGAACTAAGGCCTGGGCAGAGTACACAAGATTATGCCCAAAAACGCACGTTTTTCAAGCATTAACCCCCCCTTTTCCCCCCTTAAAAGGCAAAATTCGAAATTCCGGCGACGTAGTGCACAACTAGATAGTTTTCCGCGACGAACAAAAAAAGAACCGGGAAAATCGGTTGAGAACTAAGGCCTGTGCAGAGTACACAAGATTTTGTTACACACACACACACACACAGACATACACCTATGGTTTTTTTCGCGGATTTGGATTCAGAATGGTCTAAAACGGATTACTGTGTGGTTATTTTTTTTTCTGTTGAGTGTTGTTCAACTTTACCCCAGATCGATCGCATAAGGACGCCCAAGTCTTACTGTGGGACGTCCTAAAAACGACCTGGTTTTCCGGCGTTTTTCGCTTAATATAATTTTCAAAATAGTAAAGACCCTGTACGATCCAAATTGAATCCTACGAGCTTCGACACGACGTCTATATTCTCGCCCGGGAAAACGACCGCATCATCGGTGAGTCTCCGTCACATCTACATTATGAATATGGATCGTGCTAATTTCACCTAAGTATACATTTTGCTCAATGAATCTTTTTGGTACATCCAACCAAAGCAGCGCTACTACTTATACCGAACATCAATGAACTGGTACAAGATTGAGGGACGGTGCAGTTTATTCCACGCTAGTAGCTAGCTGGACCGTTTTCGGATGGTGGGTGAAGCATTTACTAGCATGGAAAGAATGAAAATCTGTCTGTCCTGTCTTCCAGGACAGTCGACATACACAATATGCTTTCACTGGACTGGCACGAGATTCGAAGACCATTCTGTTAACACGGTGACTCCACTTTCAATCATGGATACTCACTGCTTCTTGAGAAGTATGGAAAAACGAACCTTATTCAAGTTATACGATCATTCCCTATAACTTCTTGCATTTATCGTTACCCGAATGAAGCAGACGGTGAATTCCCAGTGAATGGAAAGCGTGTAGTTACGACTAATTGATTTGGTAAATCACACGCACGAGGTTGACTGCGGCGCCGACTCAACTTTCCCCGAGAGGCATCAAATAAATAGGTATCGCCTGCTTGACCTCTTTGGAGGACTTTCGATGGTTAGAACGTTTACTGACGGGAATCAATGGAGTGGGAGATCCCATTGAGTACGGAGTTGTTCATTCATAATTGGCCGTGGTTGAGGTGAAGGTACAGAGCATTTTTGGTAGCCGTGGTAACAAGCTTGAAATCCCTACACTGTGATAATATCGGGAAATATTATTAGATAATTCTAAGGAAATATTATTTCCTCTGTTAAAAAACACTACAAATTATTACACAAAAGTTCATTTTTTTCTGTATAGATTACTTTCCTACTAAGAACACAGGTTTGCCATTGCCTACCAACCACAATTTCGCTTCACAATCAAGTTTATTTTGAACAAACAAACGCTTCACGCTAAGTTCGAAAAAAATAGGTGGTAGTGAGTGCCTCTAAAGTGGAAATTTGATTACTGGTTGCCAACGACGCAAAACTGAGTACAACTCGAAGAAACCAACGGCGATCGTATTTTGGTCACCAAAAATTTGAACGGAGAGTAGGCCTCTTTTGCGATTCACACTCGTGTTACTGGTTTATCGTAAGTCCAACCCTTAAGTTCTCGTAGGGAGCGAACGGTTGGTCCTACAGATCTCTGGGTGGTCTCATTCGATCCTAAAAATTCAATACTATCTTAAATCGATGAAAAAACAATACCTTTATACCAAAACATTTTCAGCTAGGGAGTTTTGAAACATTTTAGCCCATATTTTCCAATCCTTAGAAGTGATTTATATCAACAAAAAGCTTCGGAGCTCAACTAGACCCCAAATGGAGCACATATCTAAATTTCATAAAAATCGGTCCATAGTAACTAAGGAAAGTGCCCGTACGGCGGACGGACGGCCAAATTTGTATTCGATTTTGGATTTTACGTACCTTGAAACGTAAACCAACCAATTTTGAGGGGGTTAAACAAATTTTCTTGGTCGATTCATTATTGAAAATAGTGAACCAAAAACTTATCAAGATTCGTCACACTCAAATTACAAAAGTCCGATTTCCAGTCTAATCATTGCCCCTCCGATTTGCAAAAACAAGCCACGTCCATCGCTGTAAAAAAGTAAAGTAAGCAACCATTTCAGGTTGGATTTTCGTCCACCTGCCACTCCTGGCGTCGCGGACGTCATCAGCTGTCTTCCAAAGGGAAGATCAGAATTTGTGCTGATGATTTCGCTCATGGCTTCCCAAAACGCATGCTGCCGGCGATGAGCCTTGAACCCACGACCCCCGCAGAAGTCGGTTAAAAGTCCACCGCCAAACAACGACGCACCTACGACCGTAGCCACACTTACACAAATAATGGGTTCGCTTCCATTAGGATGAATTATTAATATTAACATTTCTAAAAATTGATACAACCAACAACTCGAATCAGTCTTGAATGTTGCCCTTTTTTCAAGGGTTTAGTTTCCAAGTGCCATTTCCGAAACACCATTCTGTAGGTTTTAAAGTTTAGATTTGTGATTAATATGTTTGACAATTTATTCATAAATGTTAAGTAAGAATAATTCAAATAATCATGGCTTAAGGCTAAATTTCCTCTCAGGGCACGGATGATTCTACATACCCTACATAAGATGGGGAAGGTGAGGTCCCCAAAATTTCCCAACTGCCAGGAGAACAAGGATGATGACGCGTCCCATACATTCTTTGAACGCATGCGATGGACAGGGGAGAGGAACTGCCTAATGAGAAGTTGCATCTCGCAGCACACAACCCCAGAGGAGGTCATAGGAAAGATGCTGGAAAGCGAAAAAACTGGACCACTGTGGCAGATTATGTGGAAAAAATAATGAACAAAAAAAATCCTCCAAGAACGGGAGAGGCAGCGAAGGGGAACCAAAGGCCGGCACCTAGTAGAGAACTAAGGAGACTCCCAGGACTCAGCCCGAAGTAATGTGTTGAACAGTTCCAGGCTGAGATCTAACGTGGGAAAAGGAGGTGAGGTTTTAGTGGGTTTGAATCCCACATAACCCGTGCGAGTGGTTCCCTCGGGTATCTTACGAGATCCAATTTCCAACCCTGGATCTTGAAGATTTCCTCACCCCCTACGAAAAAAAGGCTAAATTTCGGAGAAATCCGCAAATACTGTATGAAAGGGTGTGACAATCATAATTTGATGATCAACATTTAAAACATAATTACAATCTCACCAGCATTAGTATTTTGCACGGTCTTACCCATGAAGATAAGGCTGTAATTAAATTTTAAATTTTGGTGATCACATAATTTTGATTTTCATACCCTACCGCAATTTTCCAAAATGTATAACGATGGCATCATATGATAACCTCGTAACTCAATTTTTGGCCAAAATGGTTTTTTTGGATTCTCTGAATGAAAACCTCTATCTCACCCACCTGTAATTCCATTTTTGCGGGAATTGCATTTTCTGATCTCTAGCGCCCTAAATGATAACCTCGGTTTTGAACAAGAGGGCTGAGCGTCACTGATAATCTAGCATCTTTTCGCTAAAAATTGAATTACAGGTGGGTGAGATACGAGGTTATCATGTGATGCCATCGCTGAAAAAAACGTCAAATATCATCAATTCACCGCCATTTTTATGGATTTCTAAATATTTCGTTTTGTTACCAAATAAGAAGCTTATTCCTCAAAAATGCTGCCGTTTATCGAGAAAAAGGTTATTCAAATCGGGGACTCTTAGCCTTAAGTTTTTGAAGCACTTACCTGCCTGAGATGCCTACTCCGTTAGGACAACCGGTATAACGAACATGCTCTTAGAGCACTTGGTATGAGGATTTTGAAAATTCCATCGGAGAGCTCCCAATTATTTCGCGATCAGTAATTTGATGAACGACTAATGCGATCATCTTCGTTAGCTTCTCCCTTTCGAATGAGGAGATCATCCCAAGATAATCAAAGAAACTTGAGCTTCGTTCGTGTTTGTAACGTCATGACCTTGACTTGAGAAGGAGGGAAGCTCAAATAACAATCAGGCGAACCAGAAAACTGATGACAAGACCCGAAATTCACACGGTTCGAGAAGACAAAGTGACCAATTACTCTTATTGGTAGTTTGCACGAATGGCCTCGGCAGACGGAGAATCACAGGAATGTAAGTACCCGTCCAGGTATTGTGAGGGCACGATATCTGCGAATACCCAAATAATTATTGGGTAGGAAGATATTCAAAAACGAAGAATTCATCAAGCTAAATCCTGAGTTCCAATTGTCTGTTTATACTTTACTTAATTAGTTGCATAGAACGCAATTATACAGGGTGTCCCAAAAACAATCAGCATTACTTCAAGAATTTTAGCACAACTTTTTCCCCGCTTAGAAAGCAATTTTTACGTCCAAATATACCAAGGTAGTATCAATTTTTGCTGAAATAACACGTTATCAAATCTTTTCGCATTCAAACACCATATTCCCCCTCAAACTTCACAGTAAACGTTAAAAATAGGTTACCGTAGGATAGCTGATGAAATGGAGCATGTTTTGAGCCTTTGAGGGCCTCTGAAGAATACCGTGTTTTAGCGGGAACAAATCACCAAAATATTTGAAAAAACAAAAATTGACAACTTTATCAGTTCGAGGTGAGAAGACTATCCTAATGTACAGTTTTTCTGAACTGGTCAACAGTTCATCACATGGGAAATTTAATGTCCTTTGCAACGGTATAATTAGATCTGAATTAAGTGTAATGACAATTTTACTAAGTAACGCAAGGCTGAAAGTCGAGCTCAGGCGAAAATTTTGAAAATTTCAACTCCGACTTTTCACCTCTTAGAAGTGATAGACAATAAACACAATCTTCGGGGCACAACTAGACCCCAAATGGAGCCCATACACCAAATTTCATCAAAAGTTGATGCTAATTTGTTGTAGAATCGATTCCAGAAGTATTGCTGATTCATTCTGAGACACTCTGTATTAGCTGCATCGATATTGAAACATGGTTTTATGGAAGTAATTCATGTTTGTCGATGTTCTGCCAAAACACGAAAAATTACTAGTAGTTTTAAGACATATGCCGCGAATTATTCTATTTCAAATCGTCAACAGATAGATGTTTCTGGTTAATATTGTGTACCAGGGATTGCCCAGCCGACTAATAGGTATATTGAAGAAGGTACAAGGATGATTTCTACATCAAAATGTTTGGATGATACCGAGTGATTCAGTTTAGATTTGAAAGATGATGATAGACCAACAGTAAAAAGAGTAAAAATATTAAGTTTATCTACCTACCGATGAATGAAAAAGACATCAGCCAAGTTGAATGGATCGCACATTCCCTCACATGGGATAAAATGGAAATATAGAACTTGTCAGGGCGGAATGATTGAACTGATCAGCTCATGAATAAACTCTCTAATACGTAACATGATCTTCACAACATGATCGTAACATGATCTTCATGTTTGGTAGTTTTCGAAAGCAGATACATCAATAAAAATGCTGATCGGAAAAATGCTACTCTCCTAATCTGAGCATAATCGTCCCATTAGATTGTCAAAAATATATTTATATCATATGGCAATTTATAAGTATCAATCAAATCGTCAAAGTATTAAATCTGTTCATAAATGTATACTTCATCTCTACAAGCAGATATCTCGTTACATGGATATAAATCAGTCGAACTGTAACGACGGTTACTATCTATAACTACCGCATTGGTTTACCGGTATATAAATTACTGTTTATTGGTGTCGAGTTAAATTTTGCTTCCGAGTCTACCAAGTTAGCGGAAGCGCTGTATTTTTCCGTGTAACAAAATTTTTCATTACACCCAGCGTTAAGACATATCTAGTTCAATAAGGCTACTAAAATTCTAAAACGCAATGTTCAGAACTGTGTGTCCGATATTGATGAAATTCGTACTGGCTCGTCTTAGGGCTACCTCGCATAATCCCTGAAAATGTCAGCAAAATTAGACCACGATTTCGGATAGTTATGTCATTGTAAGGATGCACATCAGACAGACTCGGAACATAAATTGTCTTATAAGCTCTAAAACACACAATTAAAATAAAATTTTTGATTTTGGAAGACGACAATTTGTTTGAATCGCTGTACGAACAATTTGTTTGAATCGACAATTTGTTTGAAGACGACAATTTGTTTGAAGACGACAATTTGTTTGAAGACGACAATTTGTTTGAAGACGACAATTTGTTTGAAGACAATTTGTTTGAAGACGACAATTTGTTTGAAGACGACAATTTGTTTGAAGACGACAATTTGTTTGAAGACGACAATTTGTTTGAAGACGACAATTTGTTTGAAGACGACAATTTGTTTGAAGACGACAATTTGTTTGAATCGACAATTTGTTTGAAGACGACAATTTGTTTGAAGACGACAATTTGTTTGAATCGCTGTACGACAATTTGTTTGAATCGACAATTTAATTGAATCTAAAACACACAATTAAAATAAAATTTTTGATTTTGGAAGACGACAATTTGTTTGAATCGCTGTACGAATACAAAGTTTCTGTATCTTAGTAATGAAATTCGTTTCGTCTGATTTTCAATTTAGGTTGTTCTTCTTGGAAACTTTACATTGATACTCTTTGAAACCTTTTCAAAACTCCTTAGCTCGAAAACTGTTGATACAATTATACAGTTCTAATAACAGTGCAAGAAAACGTTGTGATCAAAACATCGAAAATCGAATTTCAATGAACAAAATATCAATTCAATTCACATTTCTATTCCAATCCAAAGTTCGCGCGGATCGGTTTATGCTCATTCAAGGTTCACATCAGCTTTTAAATTCATAAACATTTTTCGTTTCCTAGTCGATCAGGGCAGCGGAAGCTTTGTTTTCACTTTTCAAGGTTGAAAAAAAAAATTTCTCCAAAATCAAAATTTCCACGAGCTTTTTGCGTACCTGACCTTCCAGAACAATTTTGGTTTCGTGTCTGTCATGAAATCCTTGCCACAGCCATAACTTCTACATTTCTCACCCGATTTCGATGAACTTTTCGGGGAGTAGGCGGGATGACGTGTAAATGGTCTCATTGGGTATTTTCCGTCTGGAGCATATTTTTCACTGCACAATTGCTTGTTGAGTCAGTTTTTTCCCCGCGGTGTTCAACAGACAGGATACAGGAAAAATGTTTATAGCTTCCTCCAATCTCGGAAGTTGAGGATCCGCGAGATTTTTCCCGAAGGTGTCAGGCTGAAGGCCTGCCAGGCGCCTTGTAGGGAGATAACAACCTTACGTACGCGAAGGACATCAGAGGGAGAAGTGAAGAAAACTTGATTGGTAGTGATCTACTTTAATGGCACCAGTTCAGATACCCATCGTACATTATCAAACAAAATTATATGATAGGATGTTATTTGTTGTCATTTTACATTTATTTGCTTTTACGCTCTGATAGACGACTGAGACGCGATAGATTACTTCTTGTTTGTTTCACGTGTGCGCAATGCATCGTGATGGATTAATGAATTTCACGTATTCACTCAGAAACCATGCCCTAACTACCCTACGAATTTGAGCAAATACTAACAATCAGACTTTCGACAATGTAATATCTACATCAGAAAAATCGCGTTTGCACCTTAGATCGAATGGCGATGAAATCCATGGGGAACTAACTGAATGAAGAAATCCCGCACGTAATATTTAAAATATCATCAAACCCTGAAAATGATATCGTGCAGTTTTACTCAGGACAAAGAAAGTAAAGTGAACAACCATTTTAGGTTGGAATTTCGTCCGACTGCCATTTCTGGCGTCGCGGACATCATCAGCTGTCTTCCAAAGGGAAGAAAGCCTCACCACCATCGGTTGTGACGAGCAGGGCGTTGAGCCCCGGACGCACGAACCCACGAATCCCGGCGGAAAGATTCCAACCTACGACCACCACAGAAGTCGGTTGTCCGAACCTCATCACCAAAGAATGCGCACCCCAGCGCCCACGGCCTCACTGGACCCCTCGAGACAAAGAATTGACTACAGATTGATGCGCAAGGTTTAGACTGAGAATAGACTTTGGAAGACAACATTTTTCGACCTTCTACACAAATCTACTTCGTGGGAGAATAAAACAGTAGATGTTTGAAGATACAATAATGTATACTCATTGATAAATTGTAAAACACCTGTGTGAAAAGGGTGCATGGAAAAATCGATCAAATATCTATGTGAATGGTTGTTGACTCGATAGCGTCAATCACGTTCCCAATCGTGGCTACAAATAATGATGGTATCTTGATGGAATCAACAGAAAATCGACTCAAGGCTAAATTTGAGCAAAATCATCACTCTACAATTGGATTCTACTAGTAGTATAAATAATAAACACCTATAGTATATAGTATAAATATAGTATATAATAATAAATCATTCGTTGCATCGAACCAACGTTTGGCCTATCAGGTTCAGTTTGGATAATATTATTGTCATCATTATCATTTTAACCTATCTCATTATAATAGGTATTCAATTAGTAATAATTAACAACTCAAGAGCTTACTCAAGTCAAGAGCGCAGCGGGGCTTTGGAGTGGAGGGTACTGCACTCCCACCCGCACAATCCCTGAAAGTTTCCTCGAAATCGGATGAAAAATGCAGAAGTTATGGCTGTGGCAAGGTTACAAGACACACACGGAACCAAAAGTGTTCAAGAAGGTCTAAAACGGAAACACTAGGGGAAATTTTGATTTTGGAGAACATTTTTTTCCAACCTTGAAAAGTGAAAACAAAGCTTCCGCTACCTTGGTAGACTCGGAAGCAACATCTCAATGAGTATTCATAATAATTATGAATACTCATTGCCCACTTTTGTAGATGGCATAAGGAAAGCCGGTGAGATATCAACGAAAAAACAGATGAAAAAACAATAAAAAATGTCGACTCACAAATCAATGTAAAATTTGACGTTTCTCGTGGAATGGCCCACTTATTACGTATAATATGAGCAAGGTAATACGAGTATTATTAAAACCACAATGGAAATGGATTTTCTACCGTCTGCTAAGAATTGAAGACAATTATTTTATCGTTCGAAGAACGTAAATTCCTAGTCACGTGTACATAAAATAGTGCTCTTCATGTCTGCAGTCTCGTGCGAGGACTGAGAAAACCATATCGCCGTTTTCACACAAGATAACGATGTGGAATGACGAATCCCGGAACCGTCATGGGACAAAATGAGACTCCACTATTATTTTATATAATCTCGTAATATTTTAATGGGACTTATTAAAAATTCCGAGGGTCACGTAAAAAAGGTGATTATGATCTTTCTGATCGAATTTTCAGCGTCAGCGAGAAAAGGATGTGACAAATTAAACTGATTGTGCAGGGATTCAACAATCGCCAAGCGACACTTCATTCCCACACATTGGAAGTATCATCCTCAATTCTCATCAAAAGACGGCACTCGAAGGGGGAGAAATTATTTAGTAAACTCATGACGAACGACTGAAGTAGATAATGATCAACCGGGATTCGTAATATTTTTCGCCAAGGGCGCAGAAGGAGGGTTACGTAAGTAATACGTGGGAGGGCTCCAAAAGTCGCGTAAAAGTTGTCATCCATGACATTTTAAAATGGCATTCTCACCTGGCCATTGCAAGGTTGCAGTTCAGTGATGCCACCGTTTTTTGACACAATAATGAAGTTTTTAGTAGGATACAGGGGAAATACCTCCTTAGTTCACGAGTGAAGTATTATCTTCAAGGGTGACCATGTTGTTGATAGAGAGTTGGAGTCTATTTTCCACTTTTCATTTTTATTTGTAGGTACATGTTTCGGCAAAACTTCATCATCTTCACCATCCTTTAAAACGCTGCAAATTATTACACAAAGGTTTATTATTTTTCTGATATATCACTCGCTTGCAAAGAACACAACTTTGCCTTTGTCACTACCTACCAACCTAATATCGCTTCACATTCAAGTTTAATTTGATGAAATAAACGCTTCACACTCAATTAAAAAAAAGGTTGCTAAGGACGCAAATCTGAGTACAACTCGAAGACACGAACAGCGATGGCATTTTGGTCAGCTAAAATTTGAATGGAGATTTGGACTCTTCTGCGATTCACACTCGTGTTTCTGATTTATCGCAAGTTCTCGTAGGGAGCGAACGGTTTGTCCTATAGAGCTCCGGGTGGTCACATTCGATTATAAAAATTCAATACTATCGTAAATTGATGGAAAAACAATACCTTTATATCAACATTTTTTGAGCTAGGACGTTTAAAAAATTTGAAAATTTTGGAAATGATTCCAAAACTGCGATTGATGGTACGAGGATGGAGCCCCCAACATGAGCGTAGAAACTGGTTACTAGGATAACCAAATTCTCGTCAGGAAGTGTGAGGCTTTTCGATATTCATTTTCATTTCAAATAAGAGCCTGAACCTGATAATTTCATCTCCACCCGTAACCACCCCCCCCCCCCCACCACCACCAGCCACTAACTGAAATTGCTTAAAAAAATCCCTGAATCGAGTTTTGACTTAGATGTAATCAAAATTTTGTGACCTGCTGCCCCAACCTCAACTATTAAAAAAAAAAAAAATTATAGGTGTATTTTGTTAGTGAAGCGAAATTATATACTTGTAGATTTATTGTTTTTCTCCTTAAACAAAATGAAATGGCGTCAGGCGATTGCAATATTGATTGCACGATTGTCAATTAAAAAAGTTATTTAGGATGGGAACAATAGCTTCATTTTTAGTATGGACATTTTGCAACTTCCTTTGTTTTGTCGATACAGATTAGCAAACCGCTCGTAAATTTGGCAACACTATAATGTAAGTCAATAGTCTTCTACATTTGTAGTTTTGTAGCTAATAAAAGTACAATGAGGAATTTGACGCTCTTTCTGTGATGAAAAGTCTTTTTATATTCATGAGGGAATCGTACAGGCATGAAAAAATATATTAAAAACACTACAAATGATCACACAAAGGTTTATTAAATTTCTGTTAAGATCACACAGAGGTTTTTCCATTGGTCAATACGGTCGTCAAAAGCGGTGAGGAGGTAGGGAGAAAAGATAAAAACTGAAAGTTACGCCACCGTGTTGTGTCCCAACACACAATCAGAGAACATTAATTCCAGGTAAAAGTAAAGTAAACAACCATTTCAGGTTGAATTTTCGTCCTACCGCCATTCCTGGCATTCTGATGATTTCGCTCATGGCTGCTTATTGCCTCACTCCCTTGAGTGGGTTCGCCAACGGCCCAACCTGAGAAAATATCAAGGCCTGAGATCCCACCCTCGAGCGGTCACCAATCCAGATAAAATCCCGTGCCGACTGGCCTCAACTTCGGTAATTTCTCGAGAACCGGTTCATTAAACCAGCTAACGGCAGTTGATACGATAATTCTACCAAGTTCTGGGTGGTCTCATTCGATTTAAAAATTCTCACTATTTTGAATTATTGAAAAATTTACGTTGAAAGTTTTGAGCTAGGGCGTTTAGAAAATTTCAACCTCCACCTTTCACCCCAAAGAAGATAATGACAACAAATGAAAGCTTTGGAGCATAAGACCCGAACTGGAGCTCACATTTTGGATTTCATATTCCTAAAAACGTAAACCCTCGAATTTTTAAGGGGGGGGGGGGTATGAAAATGTTTTTGCTTGTTCGATTTCAAACTTCATTAGATATACCAGGAACCATCACAAAATGTTCAATAATTAAACATAGATATTTCAGTACACAACCAATGTCCACAGCAGGTATGGTTTCTCTACGAGAAACTCTTTATTTTGTTAAAAAAGAGGACATTAGGGTTACGGATTCGACGAAGCTATGTGCCACACCCATTTACGTAGGCTAGCGTTACCGAACGCAAAGCAGGTCTAGAGAGCAACAGATGACCGCAAATGAACCGAGGTTTTAATCCGGCCGAGGTGACAGACACGCAATCCTTGACAAGTCAGTGAAGATGATAATAGGATAGGGTTGACTTCATAAAGATGGCGAAGGTAGTGTTGGTCAATTGGATAGAGGCTACCGGAAACGGATCATCGGGCACTCCAGCTAAATCAAAGCTGCGTAGTTATTGGGGATTTTGTACAAACCTCAATCAACTAATGTTTATGTCCATGATGTTTAAGGGGGTCTCAGTCGGTCGCCGTTCTTTCATCGTTCCGGGTTAGTATTTCCCCAATATTAGCATCAATAACTTACACTAATGGTGGTTACAGTGCTACATTTCGAAGTACTGTTTCAAAGGTTTCATTATTCTAGTCCCACATAAAGTTGAAAACGCCAAAAATCTCATTTTTCTTGCGAGGTTTTGGGGGAAAAAGTACCTGTTGCAAAACGAAAATAGACACAACAGCGTTTTTGCTAGAAGCAGTCATTCAATTCATTCACTCATGTCAGAACATGACTCAGGATTTTTCTGCATCTATTGTTGGTAGAGAGGATGGCTACCTTACAAATGTATGGACACAGGCCACTTCGAAAAATTTTTAAATTGACGAATTTATAAAGAATTTTTGGAACTTGAAACTTAAATGCGTTTTCCTAAAAGTTGCTGTTTTCGACTTATCACAGTCATATACTTGATATTTATACCCCATGGGCGTAGGTATACATTACGTCTACTGTCATGGATGATTCACGTAGAGAAAAGCCGTTGAAATGATGTTCCCGCCTTGATTGACATTTGGTTACCTTTTCACTTATTTGCAAATAATTTAAGTTCCCATTCACTCCTGCTGAATCAACCTTTCACTTTGTGTGCACCAGATTGGGGCATTGGGGCTCCAAGCCCCTTTAACATTTCTCGACCAGTGATTGGCGACTAACCAACAAAACTAATTCAAAGTTGAACCTTATTGATCATCTTTGTAGAAAATACTATACTGAAGAAAAAGAATTGAACGTTGAGGTGGGCCTCCGTTGTAGGGTCACGTCTAAAATTCTTGCGCTACCATATAGTTAGACACGGTGGACAGCTCTAAGGAGATTGAAATGTCCTTGGAGTGACATTTTAGCTTCTTTGTTCCCACACTGAGTTTCCATGTGATCCTGACAAATTATACGCGTTACGCCCGCTCAAGAAATTTTGTACTTGAGAGGGTAAATGAGCGTTCTTCATTCGTTTGGGTTTACTGCTTCTTCCTCACGTTTTGATACTCTTCTCGGTAAAATACACTAACTTCTATAGTGGATACCATTTTGAATATGATATTTATAGTATGTATTGTTTCCTTGTTTTCATAATTGGGAGCTGAAAAAATACAGCATTTCCTATCGCATTTCAAGTTCCTCCCTAAACAATTTATTGGTCACTCTCTTGGTCCCGTGACTGTTTGTTAATAAATCGCTGTAACGGAGCATACTATACGAAGTTCGATGTTGATGAACTTCTCAGCGTTTGTGGTGGCGGAGGTCAGGATGGCCCCCTATAAATTAATATTGTTATATGGCCTCTGGATACATACCAGCAGGTGAATGTTAAATCCTGAACTTCGCTTGCCAAACTTAACTGACTCCATCCGATTTGTGTGGGTAATCGGGGTTTGACGTTTTGATGATTCCTCATCGACCGGATCACCTATACAATCGTGTTGTGGATAAGAGGGAGCTATTTACCACATCCACTAGGCAGACTTCTGCTTACTCAGTATCGAAGATGAAGAAGCCTAGTAATCGTTTAGCGAAATGGGACATCAAGACTCGACCGTCGAATTGTCAGGGCACAACGTCTCCATCAAACTACAGGTGGAGCTGAATTGGCAAAATGACGCGATAGCAGAGCTAGCAACGCATGGATCAGGAACCCTACAGCGAAACTACAGGGATGGAGGTCGTAGGGTATGGTGAAAGTTCATTCTGGTTGTCTTCCAACGGGAGTGAGGAGGACAAGAAGCAGGCGTACCGGTTACATCCGCCTATCCAGAATCCAGATTTGCTCTCTGGCCAGAGATCACTCGCGGAGATCAATACTGCCAAAATTCAGAAGTATGAGGTTGATGCACTATTAGAGGCTGCAGCAGTTTTTAGACAACAAACTTCGAAAAAAAAAATGAAAGTGATTGGAGCAACCTAGCGTGGGATATGGCATGGCAAGTCAGCCAAGGATCTGATTGGGGCTGATTGGACCACTCTTCATCCTAGAGAGATGACCACCCAAGTCCTGACAGGAAGAACGTTTATCTGGTCTGTATTCAGGGCCAAGGCCACTCGACAGCGTGCCACAGCTCGGGCTAATGGGCCCCGTGGGACTTGGAGCTGAACTCAAACCCCATGGGGAAGAGAAGCGTCGACTGATAGCATATCCAAAGGAGGCATAATCCTCCCTCCATCATTCCTGGAATAAGGTGATTCAATCTTGTCCCTCAGCCCAAAGTCCGAGGTAGGATATCGAACCCTGAAACCAAGCAGCCAGATGGACATGACTGCAGAGTACTCAGTCAATATTATGTACAGGTGGTGAAATCGATTGTAGTGGTGAAGTATTTTTTTCCAATTATAAATTGTTATTTAGCAGATCAAAATGTGAGTGCTCCAAAATAACAATTTTCACTTTTTTTTTCACTAAGCTTTTTCGAAGATTTTGATTCCGTGTCAGTCAGTTCGACTGTCTGTCCGTCTGTGAATAATTCTTTCTACCGCACATAACTACATAAAAACATTATTAGATTTTTATGACATTTTCATGGTTGATGCGAGTTAGCCTTACGGGTAAGAAAATAGCCTTAGTTCGAACATGATTTCACATAAACATCTTTTAAGATTCTTCTTATATTTGGAAGGTAGTTTGTCGGCAGGCTCAAGAAGAATGTACATCAAATTCATCACGATCCTAACTATAAGAGGAAGGTACGAATTATAGTGATATTTTATGATGGCTCAATTGTGTGAATGACGACTTAGTTACGAACAAGTTGTAACGGAACATATTTTAAGACATCCAGCCTTGAATGTATCTAAAATGCCGCACTTACGTCTAATTGTAAGCAAAAGATGATAGGAAGTTAGAAACCAAAAAAAACATAGAATGTAGGTGATGCTTCAAAATTATTACAGAAATTGAAAAATGGTTTCATACTCACGATTCACAAGTGTTATTCAATGCCTACTGAGTAGACCTGGGTGTACACAATGGTGTCTCTGTAAACATGCTGAATACTACCGTCATTAGCAAAAACCAACATTCGATGAATTGATGATACGTACCTAGTTGTTTGTGAGAGTATCAACGAGATTTGAATCCACTTAATAACCTAGATTTTAACCGAATCGAAAGGTAGGTATTCCTTTCCATGTAGGTATAACCATAGAAAAATTAGTGAAAATCAAACTACCTATAGTTAGGTGGTGAAAAATCGGACAAAATGTTTGTGGGGCAATCAAAGAATGCAAAATTTGCAAAATTAATTTTCAAAAGCACCCAAAGAATGCATAGAGGGGGGGGGGGGGGTTAAAACCACCTCGACTTTCGGGAGTTAAAAAATAATTGTGATAAAACAATGAAGAATGAATGCGGAGCGATCTCCGCACTAATTCTAACTAATTCTCGGAGGTTTTTGAACTATTGAACAATTTCAATAGTTCAAAAACCTCCGAGAATTAGTTTTTGATTGACTTCAAAACGCCCTAAATCAAGGCAGTTTCGTGTGTCTTGGGAGTCTTTATTTCTACGCCTGTGTTTTCAAAACACCCCTACCTACTCATTATAATTTACATAGGTTAAATTAACATTCCAAATACCTACGTTTTTTTCTCCCCATTTTATTTGATCTTTAAATTTTATAATTTCACTGTTCATCTTTTCTTTTAAAGGCCCACAAAAAAACCATCAATTAACATTTAAAATTACAAACGTTTTTTAAATTCCACGATGAATTTAAAAATTTAGGAATTGAAGCAGTTAGTCACACTTAAGAATCGGATAAGAGTGACATGATTTGAGATTGATCGATGTAAGTAATGCATCAGTAGTCGACACCTCAAGATAAAGTTGAACTTTCAAATTACTTTTAAGCTAGGGAAATTGGGTTTTTGTTGTTTCACACCTGCCCATCATGTGCCCAAGATCCTCCATCAAAAAGCCAAGCAATGGAAAATTTAACTAAACCTTTTTTAAAAGGAAAAAATGGGTTTTGTAAAAAATCCCAATGCTTTAGAAGTTGACCCTAGTGAAGGTCATTTTTTTAAAGTAGTCGACATATGAGTGAGAAGTCGACAGCAGAAGCTTTTGAGTCAGCAGTCAACAGGTGTCGTCAAGGTTTTAAGGAAGATATCATTATTCCTTACACCCTTAGACTGTAATAAATCATTGCAATTTCATTAATAATTAAAAATATGTATCAGATACATTGATGACCTCCTTCTTCTTTTTCGCGGGCGAGCGGGTAATTTTCTCACATTTCTAGAACATCAGATTATTCTGTGAACTTGATTAGTAAGTATAATTGTTTTTCAAAACCACAGCTAGTGACGACCACAGACGCACACAAAATTCTTCAATATTTCGAAAGTTTGGCACCCCCTGTAGACTACTAAAATATAGCAGAAATTTGTGCCAGTAGTCGACACCCCTCCAAAACCAAACAAAACAACATATTAATATCTTAATTAAGATGTTCACATAAACAAAACATTGACTGGAAATTATGAACGACAGTTAAATCTTAAAGATATTGTGAAATTTTGGGTAATTCTTTAACAATTAACAAAAACGCTACACTCAGAAGAGGAACGATTCCAAATTAACGTTTTTTATATTGAAAGCCCAGGCGTCCTTATATTTCCATAGTTCCATTGAAATTTTCTTATACTATTTCGAAAGACATTGAATTATAGAAACTAGCAACCGAAAACCTCAAACCTCATCTTTATTCTTAGTTTTTACCCACTTTTGAAGAGGGTGTCAACTATTAGTGATGTGTTACGAGCAAATTTATATCATCAAACTATTATTTATATTCTATTTAATCAAACTTATAGATCCCATGTCGTCATATAGATTTTGTATCAGTTGTACAATTGAGGAGCTTTCCTGTCAAAGGTGATAAACGCCAAAAAATGAAAAATTGAGTTTTTCATCGCATTTTGTAGTAAAAAGCAACGCCAATTCCGTAAGAAAGGTGACAAGTCCCTACCTAACGTGCGGTAGTTGAAAAAATCCCCAACAGAGTACTCTTTCGCTAAGCGACACCATGGTTTCCCCATGGGTGTCAAGCGCCAAGGGGTATTCCTTCCAGGTGGTAAGCGCCAGAGAAGGTTAGGGTTAGGACATTGTTTTTGTGTTTTGTCGACGATTCTGCTAGTCATTGTTCCTAGGAAGAGGAAGATGAAATCTTTCGTTCCTGAAGACCTGCATGAAGTGATACGCTCAGCCAATACAGTAAACCCATTCTAAGTCATCGACATGGACGGTGGGCCTTTCTTCGACTTCGGAAAGTTAGCCAGTTACTGCTTAAACACTACTAAATTGAAGATTTCAACCTCTGCCTGGTTAAGAATCACAGAAGAATCATTGAAGGATGGATCAGTATTGATGAAAACTAATTTTGCCTCTTCTCTCAACTGGACGACTGTCAAGGTGTTCAAGTCGGGTGTCACAATAGAACATTTTAAGGATCAGACACTGACAGCTCTCGGCCTAGTGAACCACGTGACTGCTGAAAAGAAGAAAGACCTGCTTTCTATGGTGCCTTATCTTAAAGAAGAAAAACACAAAGAATTTTACCAAAAATTATTAGTTTGATAAGTTTAATAGTACCTACCTACCTAATATTCTTTCATTTTTGGCAGAATGGTTGATTTTTTTTCCTAAAATATTCGTTAATCGAGTTTTCAAGTTCAAGTTTTCGTTATCATAAAAAATAAAAAAGATACTCATCCACCAGTCCATGGTTTCATATACCTACTTAAATATGGTGATATACCTACCTACCTAGGTAACCAAAATGATATTAAAAAGGCTTTTAAAAACAAAATGTTCCAAACCTTGAATTTCCTGCTTTTTTGGCAATATTTGTTTACAGTCACCTACATAAATGCCTAGTACTATTTTAATTTTTTTTAATTGATGAGCTGTGATTATTTCAATAATGAGTTCAAGTTTCATTGTTGTTTCGTTACCAAAAATTAAATATTTTGAAAGTTATTGTGTTTTTTTCTTTCGGCACTTAACACCTTTCTTGGGAAACTATGGGTGGAGTTACCCCTTTCCCTAACTCAAGATTCTATTAAGGCTCATAAATTATTTGAGCGACTACCTATTTCATTCTACCATATATTTTAATAATGGTACTTATGATACACGTACAAGAAGAAATCGCCAGACGGAGGTAAAAAAAAACCTGGTTTGTACATCTCTTTGAAAGTTGTTTTTGCTCATAACTTTTTTCGAAGAAAATGGCACTTATCACCTTCGACAGGGAAGCTCCTCAATTACTTTTATTTATACATTCTGGGCAACTTCCGTGTTGTTTTGATCAACAAAAGTGTAAGAAGAACTCCATTGTTCTCAAAAACGTATGTGCTCTAATTTTACCTGAACTTAAGTATTAATTTCGAGGTGTAGTGGAATACATCGACGGGGTCATTCATTACCGACCCAGTTACGGGGAAAGTGGAAGTAAAATAATGACCAACTTCTTGAGCTGTCAATTTATTTTCAACGAATCCACTTAATATCCGCAACGAAAAATTAATATTTTTCCAATTTCGCAAGGTGACTGATATGAAAACGACTTTGAAAATATTCATTAACAGGAGAAGGCCGTTTATCTTGATCATGAATGAAACTTGGGCTTGAGCTTCGCATTATGTAAAAAGAAAATTGCTAGATAGGTAAGGAATTATTGGAGCTGTGACGGAAGCTCTTAGGTTTCGACTCTTATCAATGTAGCCATAACTTCTGCGTGTCGTCAAGAGTGCTTCTGTTGTACGAAACGGCAGACATTTTCAGTGTCACAGTCACATTCAAGGATTTTCAGGGGGACAGCAAGTTTTAATATACTAAAGTAGATAAGTAGGTATAGCGTACAAAGTTACTTTTGGTTTTTTATTTTCAATAATGAATCATTGGAATCAAGCAAGAAAAAATTTTTTAACCCCCCTCAAAATTTGATTCAAAGTATGTAGAATGTGAAAATTTAATGAAAAATTTTCCGTCCGTCTGCCGTACGCAGCACTTTTCTAAGCAACCGTGGACTAATTTGGTTGAAATTTGGTATAATATACCTATATTATAGGCTCCGTTTGGGGTCTAGTTGTGCTCCGAAGCTTTTGGCTGATGTCAGTAACTTCTAAGGGTTGAAAAATAAGGGCTGAAATGTTCAAAACGCCCTAGCTCAAAACATTTTGGTTTTAAGGTATTGTTTTTTCTTCAATTTAAAATATATTGAGTTTTTAGAATTGAATGAGACCAACCAGAGCTCTGTAAGACCAACCGTTCGCTCCCTATGAGAACTTTGGGTTGGTCTTACGATAAATCAGAATAGAGAGTGGGAATCACCAAAGAGGTCAAATCTCCGTTGAAATTTTAGCTGGCCAAAATGCGATCACTATTCGTTTCTTGAAGTTGTATTCAGTCTTGCCTTCCAAGCAACTAGTAGCAACTAGTCAAATTCCATAAAAGGAATCTGAACTCCCTATTCCTTCGAATCGAGTGTGAAGCGTTTATTTCTTTCGAATAAACTTGTCTGTGAAGGTGTGAAGGCACCTGTGTACCTGTGTATAGGGATATTTTTTTTTAAAATTATTATTATCATTACGAATACCTGCTCCCATTGCTGACTACAGGCAATGTACACATACTCTTTGAATGTTATTTACAGCGATTAGCTATGTCAAAATAACTTGACTGGTTCAAGTAAATAAAGTAAAATAAATAAATAATACATTGAAATAATATACCTGTGTATAGGGAGAAAGTACCTATGGTTGGTAGATAAACAAAATAAAATATGGTGGCAATGGCAAAGCTTTGATCTTTGCAGACGAGTGATCTACCTATACAGAAAAATAATAAACCTTTGTGAAATAATTTGCAGCGATTTAGCCAACGTTTCGGACGTTATTCTTAGTTTGGTAAGACCTTTTCCAAATGCTATTATAGATTTATTACATACATATATAACCCATATTTAATTATGTAGATGAGTTTTCCATTATCAGAATGGTATAGTGTAAGCGGTGCGTACATTTTGAGTCTTCTCCCAATATGGACTGTACTAAATAGCTATAAACTATAATAGATGATATATAATAACTATATTGTAGATATGAAGATTATAGATATAATAGATAGGTATGAATAGATTGAAAATGGGTATAGGTCAAGTCTGAGATGTACTTATGCGTATGTTTTGAATGACATTCTTCGATTGGTGAGTCTTCTTTCAAGAACTTAGGTTGGCTGAATATGGAGAAGTGGACGAAGATATTTTCTCATTCCGTATTTTGAACGACTTCAAAACACCCAAAATCAGAAGGAGAACCAACCAAATATGTACTTGACTTTCCTATCAGTTTACCCATTATATCGACCTGACTATAGTCCTTACATGGACAACTCTAGTTCCTTATAATCTACTTCCAACTTTATTTCAAATGAGAGTTGTTTTAACTATTATTAGACAATTAGTACTCTTAATCTAAATAACTAGCACATTTAATGGTATTAGATAGAGGAATAAATTAAAGTAAAAGATACCTTAGCAAACAAATAATTTTTCCGAAAAATTCACTGAAAACCAACAAATTTTGGTTTATTATTTTCAATAATAAGCCTTTGGAATCGAGCAAGAAAAAAAAATTTAACCCCTCCTCAAAATTTGATGTTTTACGTTTCAAGGTATGTAGAATACGAAAATCGAATAAAAAAATTTCCGTCCGTCCGCCGTACGCCGTACGCGGCACTTTTCTTAGCAACACTGGACCGATTTGGTTCAAATTTGGTATATGGGCTCCATTTGGGATCTAGTTGTGCCGCGAAGCTTTTGGTTGATGTAGGTCACTTCTAAGGGGTGAAAATTAAGGGTTGAAATTTTCAAGAGTGCCCTAGCTCGAAAACTCTCGAAATAAAAGTATCGTTTTTTCAACAATTTTAAATGGTATTGAATTTTAAAAAATTTTTGAGACCACCCGGAGCTCTGTAGGACAAACCGTTCGGTTCCTACGAGTACATGAAGGTTTTCCTTCGATAAAACAGAATCATGAGTGTGAATCGCAAAAGAGGTCTAATCTCCATTCAAATTTTATCGGACTAAAATGCGATCGCTGTTCATTTCTTCGATTTGTATACAGTTTTGCCTTCTGCGTAACCAGTAATCAAATTTCCATATGAAGCTTTCTATTTTTCCAAGCGTTTAGTTCTTTCTAATAAACTTGATAGTGAAGGTGTGAAGCCAGTATGGTGTGGTAGGTAGTACCTAGCTGGTAGGTAAAAAAAAGTTGGTAGGTAAAAAAAATGTTGGTAGGTAAAAAACGCTGCAAATCATTGCTCAAAGGCTTCTTCACTCTTCAGATCACTGATCAGCTGAGTGAGCTCCGAAGCCATTTTCAATGCTATTGAATGGAAGTGCTCTTCCAGGCGTCTCCAGCATTCGAGGAAATCTTCTTCACTCCTCAGATCACTGTTCAGCTGAGTGAGCTCCAAAGCCATTTTCAATCCTATTGAATGGAAGTGCTCTTCCAGGCGTCTCCAGCATTCGAGGAGATCTTCTTCACTCCTCAGATCACTGATCAGCTGAGTGAGCTCCGAAGCCATTTTCAATCCTATTGAATGGAAGTGCTCTTCCAGGCGTCTTCAGCATTCGAGGAGATCTTCTTCACTCTTAAGATCACTGATCAGCTGAGTGAGCTCCGAGGTCATTTTCAATCCTATTGAACGCCGGAAGCTGAAATTTGAGAGGGAAGGTCAAGGGAGAATACAGATGGTGGTAGGTGCTATTGATGGAGAACCAGTGATCTATACAGAAGGGTGATCTATACAGAAAATAATAATTTTTTATTCATTTTCAAGATAATCTGGCATTTAATCAATGAGTGTGCGCAAATTTGCTTGGCAAGTCATTTTATTTATTTTGGTACGAAAGTCTTACCACTGGGAGTCATAAAAAAGTTATTACACGGAAGAAAAAATGTAACGCGATGCCAATAAACACCAACGGACAATTATACAAAGGTAAAAAAACTGTGGTACCTATAAACGAGGAATCTGCTTGTAGAGAAAATAGTTTCGTTTCATAAACAGTTTTTGTTTAATGAGTTTCATCATTCTGTCCGCTTCGAACGTGGTAATAAAATGAGACTGCCCTAGGTAAAGTATACGACCTTCCTTATACAGGGTGACAGGTGGTAAGATGCGCAAACGCTAGGAGGCCTTGGTGCACCTCAAATTCAACAAAAAAGCTCTTCTTTACTCGGGTCCAATTCTCAAATGTACGGGAGTAATTGCAAAATATTTGGTTTTGGGGGAAAACGTGACTTTTGCCGAAAACTTACGATAATATTAGTTCCACGGCAAATTATTAAAAAATCAACGAAAAGCTAATTCAATTTCCTAAAGAAACATAACTTTCTGAGATTTCCATTTAGTTCTTGTAAGCATAGATACATTTATAATTGTTTCTAAATCCCAGGCCGACACCCTTTTCCTCTTTTGCCCAACCTCGGAGTCCGAGCCAGAACTTATATTTCGTTTGAAAAAAAAAAAAAAAACACTGCAAATTAATACACAAAGGTTTATTATTATTCTATATAGATCACTCGTCTGCAAAGAACACCGCTTTGCCTTTGTTACCACCAACCAACATGAAGAAAAACATCGATCGCCCATCGAATGCGGATAAAACCCCTGACCTTAGGGTGTTTCTGATTTATCATAAGTCCAACTCTTAAGTTCTCGTAGGGAGCGAACGGTTTTGTCCTACAGGGCTCGACGTGGTATCTAAAAATTCAATACTATCTTGAATTGATGGAAAATCAATACTTTTATATCAAAACTTTTCGAGCTAGGGCAATCTTTCAAATTTAAACACTTTTTTCCAACCCTTAGAAGTGACCGACATCAACCGAAAGCTTCGAGGCAGAACTAGACCCCGAATGGAGCCTATGTACCAAATTTCATCAAAATCGGTCAATGCTAACTGTGGAAAGTAGGAATTTTTGGATTCTACGTACATTGAAACGTAAACCAACAAATTTTAATGGGGGGGGGGGGTTAAACTTGTTTTTTTCTTAGTCGATTCCAAAGGTTTTTCATTGAAAATAATAAACCAAAATCAAGGTTTTCCGTGTTCAAACACAAATATCTCTCCTGAATTTGATTGTAAATTTTTTTGATTACCTATACCGTTGAAAAGCTTATTAAAAATGGATGTTTTTGAAAAATTCGAAAAGTTTAGATTTTAATTCTGTTAGAATGGGAAAATAAATTTGTTTGCTCCGAGACAAATTTTCAAAAATTTAGAATTGTTTTGATGTTTATAAGAATTGGATGGGAATCTTGAAAAGTTATAATTCCTTAAGAATATTTGATGAACTTTTCTTTGGGTTTTTAAAATTAGCTTTAGGACTAATAGTTGAGAGGATAATATGATTAGTTTTAGTCAAAAACTCCCCCCCACCCCCTTAAAATTTCTCCCTCACACTCGAGAATCGAGCATGGGTCAAGAGGAACTTTTTTGTTGCATTTGAGATGCTTAAACACTTCCTAGCGTTTGGACATCTTACCACCAGTCACCCTTTATGGAGAACATTTTCTATAGGAATAACCAGCAGCAAATAATAATAATAGAAACGCAAAATTATCATTTTCAAAAATTGTAGAAAATCAGTTAAATAGGAATTTTGAAGATTTGCTCATTTACAGTTAGATATGTTCAATAGAGTCGATTGAAATAGGTACACACGAAACTTATAATGTCCCACTCACTTTCAAAATAGTGTACCAAGTGGATATGATCGTCATCAGCACCCCAAGAAGGGTGAGACTTGCGCTTATCACGATCATGTTGACGTTGTGGTCGGCAACACCGAGGTTCGCACTGCTTCATAATCGACCGCGGGCGCGACTGAATCTACCAAATAATGGGCGACTCAACGCAATCGCCGCCTCATTTACAACGTTGTAATCTTCGAGGTACGTTAGTTCGGTTGACTGTCACAGAAGGCGTTGCAGTCTACTGTTCGGTGTTGGCAACTGGGTGACGTAGGTCAGCGGACAGTTTTGCGCTATCCGAATAGCATAATAAACTCAACTACCTTGACGAACGCCGGAGCCAATGTCGAGCGCGACACGATTTTTCCAGAATAGAAGACAAGCGATGGGAATCGACTAAAGCTGGTTCCTGGGCGACATGGGTGACCAGGACAAAACCTATGGCAATCAAAAGCTTCGGAAGACAGCAGATGACTTCCATGACGCCACAAATGGCAGTCGGACGATAATTCATCAGCTTTGGTTATTGTCTGTCACTGAAAGTGAGAGAAACCATTTTCAAAACGCCGTAGCTCAGTAAGATGAGTAATAAATTACGAAATGAGTGATTACTAGCCCACATAAACAATTTGAATGCCTTCAGAACCGTAAGTGGGTAGGTTTATTTTAAAAATGGAAGGCGGTTCAAGTTCGCGGTAGTTCCATCTGTCGCCAATGACATATTTCCTTGTTAGCGAGGCCATTGTATCTTCTCCGGTCTCAGCAAGGATAGCCGGGAGGTTATCTCTGCCCTGCATCTTTTCCACCTCGTACCTACCCGGCGATGAACAATTTTCAAAAAAGTTCTCGTTCTGGTCTTTTTAAAACAATTTTGGTTCATGTCTGTCAGTTTTTTCGCTAATCTTTGTAACCGAAAAAACTATGAGACAATAACACGGGAATAGAGCGAGATGGTCAACATGGTTCTTTCTGAATTTCATCGTCTCAGAACCAACGGAATGGAAGTTTCTGAGATGATTAATTTCACCACCTGATTGTTCGATTTTTCTCAAATTTGGGAACCGAAGTTTATGATAGAATACAATCCGCAGCACATGCGCAAACATGAAATTATCCAAACAAGCACAACTTTGAGTTTTCATCAGATTTCGATGGAATCGCCGGGATGGACTTTAGATTGTTCCCTATGAACTTCGTCATGAGCAGCCCTGTCGGTAGTCACTGTCCTGAACCTAGAGCTCTACACCTTTGCAGTACTTCCACAATTCTCAAGGTGATCTATCAATTTCATTGCAGTCAGATTAATTGAACATTTTGACCGCGTACCTAATGGACATGGAAATCACGAACAACCTAATCTACAAAACCTAATGAACCAGTCTACCGGGTGAATTTCTTGATGAACAGAGAACTATTTCATTTCATTAGTTAAACTTTGGAAGAGTACACGTACTCGAGACGGAGTCTGCACTAGAATTAGAAATTTTCGGGACTAGAATATTTGTGTTTTACAACTCAAAACGTCTGCCAAGTAGGTGTGGCACACAGATTCCTCGTATCCATAACCCAATTGTATAGATGACCCGATGCATAGTAGTTATTCTCAAAACACCAATCACTAAGTACCTTGCACTACCCTCATAGGGGACCATCTACACCCCAATCCTCATGAACTTTGAAAATGTCGAAGTTATGGCTCGTAGTTATTAGTTAGAATAGAAGTTATGGCTGTTACAAGGAATTCGTGTTTGCAAATGCGCAGTGAGTTGGTACTATCAGTCTGGAGGCAATGATTTTCGTAGGCAACCGTCTACACGCCAATTAGAACGATCCTACAAAATTTCATCGAATTTTACATGGATTTTACGTTTGCGCGCGCGCAATGGCTACTATCAGTCTTAGGGTGATGATTTCCATAGGGGATTATCTACACTCCAATCAGTAAGATCCCTGCAAATTTCGCCGAAATCGGATGGAAGATATGGAAGTTATAGCTGTTACAAAGAATTCACATTTGCGCATGCGCAGCAGTTACTATCATTCCGGGTGAAATCAAAGCTGGTAGACTCGGAACCAATATTCACCAATATTGGTTCTTACAAAAAACTCCAAAAACATTGTAGGTATTGGACAGTTTAAGCTATTTTCATGTTTCAAGACTAGAAATTGAGTTTAACGAGTTAGCCGAGCACTATTCTACCGTAAATTATTTCAAACTATAAATTACTAGAGGACTAAAATTTAATGCACTTCTTCCAATTTTAGGATTGTGGAACAATGGAACATAATTGTTTTTTCGGCACTAAGTTTCTTTAAAGTAGTTTTTCGTTAATAAAAATCACACTAACTTTCCTGCATGAAAGAATATACAGGAGACTGAATATTACTAAATTCGTGACATGAGATACGAAATCAGAGGAAAATATGATTGATTGATTGAACTTTTCATTTACAAATAAGGGAGTGATTAGGGCTCTTTCATCAACCCCGGCAAAGATTGAATAAAAATTCATCTGCAGAATAGAATAATACGAAAAATAAACAAAATAATATAAAACCCCGCCACAATAACATCAAAACACATCAAATCATTGTATCACATTTGCTTAATTACATTATGTTATAAATAAGTACATTATGTTATTTATTTACATGTACCTGTGTCTCTGGATATATTCATGATATCTTCTAATTCTTTAAAATTCTTCATCTGCTCTTCATATAACTACTGAGCAGGTTTCAACTCTGTTGTGCCTAGAAACAATATAGCAAAACCATTTTTTGAAACTTTTGTATAAAAACTTTTTTATTCTGTTTCTGTTGGGCGTTTTTCGCCCAAACTTGTTCAATAAATGTAGGCAATAAACACCCCTTGGCAAATTTTTTAAAAAAACCAAGCAGCTAGCTCTATTGGTAGCCGAGAAACAGGTGCCTAAGAGACGAAAAACACAGGTTTTCCGGTATGGAGAAAAACCACAATTTGTGAAAGGTGATTTTGGGTATTTGATTCAAAGTTAGAAATTTTCAAAATCTAAAAATTGTAGATTGCTAATTTATTGAGGAATGATTATTTCTTATCTATGATTCTTATCAGACAGGGTTATCACCGGTTAGATAAGGTTACGTCATATCACTTACTGATAAGAAAATTACATCTTTTACTTTCTTGTGCTTGGTTTTTCGCGCTTTTCTCCATACATTCCTATGTTTCCATGATTTGCGGTTTTCCCGGTTTTATTTGTTTGGAACTTTGTCTCATACACAACATGTAAGTAGGTACAATAGATTTTGTTTTATCCCTTATTGTTTGAATTCTACTAGCATGAATTTGAGGTAAAGGAACGACCTAACAATAGCTTTATTTGAAATCCACTTTCATCCACCTTGTTGGACAAACTCTATTTTCACCCAGGTTTTTGTAAAATAGGCGATGGTGACGGTGTAGAAATTCAATAGTATACAGGTTGTAAGCCTAACCGGTCTGTCATAGTGCACGAGTCAATTCTACAACTAATGGACCAAAATGGAACAAAAAGTTTCTATTGGAATTGTTTTTAGAGACTTCGTTTCCGAGTTATTTCAATTTAATTTTTTTCAGTGATTTTGACCTTACGTCATTGAATTGGTCAAAACTCCTTTAATATGCTGTGATATCGTTGGAAAGGGCATTAAATTTCCTATCAGAAAGATGCCTTTTCTTTTTTTTTTAGTCAAGGTTTAAGACAAATTATCAGAAATTATGAACACCGATACTTTCGAACATGCCATCTAGAGAAACATCGGCTCTCCTGGATTATACATCTCATATAAAATCGTCAATTCTTACATGGTAGACTCAAATATGGACAGTAATCATAAACGAAACAATAGGCTTCACCAGAATTGAAACGAGCTGAGTAAGTAAAGAGTCAACGCAAATTTAAATACAGGTATCAGAAAAAGAGTGGCAGACCGGTTTGCGGAATGTGGTATGATTAAGTCCTGCGCGGGGGACGGGCAGGTTTCGCTGGAAAGAGTTCAATGGTCCCAAATCGCTGCAAAAATCAAAACATGACGTTTGCATAATTGACACTCGGTCCCACATCTTCCACCCGAACCCCGTTTGGCATTTAACTTTGTCGGTCACCGGTCGAGGTCGCTGGCGTATCCTGGATTTGCATATTATTATCATTACGCGAAGCAATTATTGCTTTGACAGAGTCAGTTCAAAAGAGCTAACGGAAATTCCCAAGAGCGGCATTTGCGAGAGTCCCTCGCGGTATTGGAATATATGTCCATTCAATTATGTACTTCAATGACTCTATTTATTATAGCATTACATAATTTACTATAGTTAGTAAGCTCGTCTACACTAATAAATATGCACTAAATTACCCACCGATAGAGCGGGGACTTAAATTAATTTTCATGAAATTTAGAAGATTGCCTACTTTTACAAATGTTTATGTCATTAGAACTGCAATGATTTACAACAATAAAATTGTCTAAAAATGGAAAATTGAGTTAAAGCATAAGGTGTTTCACGAACTGTTTGATTACGAAAGAATCTACAGTAGGGGAAAAGGCTTTGGAAGCCTACGAATTATGAAACGGAACTTGTTCCCTCAAATTCAAAATTTGCTAGTAAAATAAAAATCGTAAGTGTTCCCTCAAATTAAAATTTTTCAAGAAAATAAAAATTGTTCCCCTTATGAAAACATTGTTTCCCTAAAAGTGTGAGCCCTGTACTTAGTTTTGGCTCAACAGCATAAGCATCGTAATTGATTCCCTAAATTGAAAATGTTTAATGTTTCAACGATTTTTTTTCTTTACAATCCAATTCAATAACAAAGTTCATGACTCTTCACACAGTAAATTGTTACCAATGAAAATGAAAGAAATGCAGATTTTTGCCCTTCTAATTGATAAAACTGGAGGATCTCACTCAAATTGTCGTTCGGAAAATCAATATTTTTTAACCAAATTCTTCTGAACTTTTTACATTCAATACTAGTCTCGATTCCTATAATGATAGGAAGGTGTGTAGGTATTCATATCTTACCAACTGTAATAATTCAATACATTTATATCGAATCATGCAACCCAAAAAGCGCATTATATACGATTCAAGTATAATTTTATTCCTTATTACTGTTATAACTGTACAAAGCTAAATGAACATGAGTGAAGTAGAAAGTTAAAATATGAAGTGGAAAGAAAAGAGATAGCTACGAAGAGATAATTTGACCCTTACGGGAACAAACAAATTAAATCAAAAACGACAAAGAAGAAATCGATTGAAGAGAAAATTGAAATTAGCGATGGATGGCAAGTAAATGTCAAGTAGATGTCGGCAATTATCTTTTGAATGCTGTCAGAATTACTAGTTCAGTAGAGCGTAATAACTTTCCTTCACCACCGACTTCGCCAATTCATGACAGCGTATTATATCACAGTGACCGAGAGACGGCGGGCTGTCATTGCAAAAGTTTCTACTTGATTGGTTCTTCGATGATGCGAAGGCAGAATTTTCGAAGATCTATAATGAATCTGTTCTTCCTGAACAAGGCAACGACCATGTTGCCCTATAATAATTCAAATTTCATGACTAATGATCCATAAGAATTATGTACAGCCATGTAATCAACAATAACGCTTGAAGTGTATGATCAAATCGGGAGAGAATTTACCAGATCTGGAAGAGTTTACCAACGACCAGAAGGGGAAATGCTGGTGGGGGGGGGGATCAGGGTTCAATTGAACACAACCAATAAAATTTGCTCCGAAACTCTACGTTTTCAGTATGAGATAGGCGGTCTCCTTGAGTGTTGTATTTCCTGTGGGGTTAGCTCCGTTTAGCAGGTACTTTCGTCTGAAAGTAATTCGAGAAATACCACACCTTCAGTTATTGTCTGTTTAGTTAATTCCGTTCTCTCGATGAATGAAATTTCACAATCTTTAGATGTGATGTAGGTATTTAGAAGAGTCTCTTCGATCGAAGGACTAAGGGAGGAACTGATAGTCAACCCTGGGCTTCAAGGGATCCTTCAACGGAGGCCCTCAAGGAAATTTATCCTTCGGGCTATTCATAGTGTGATGATCAAGGGAGGATCCACAGCCTCAAAGGACCCCTTGATCCAAGAAAGAACCCTCAAGCTATTCATAGATGTTGCAATACCAAGTCAAATATTTCCTCACCTCAAGGGGGCCTCAAAGCCAAGAGTGGTTAAAACCTTATGAGTTAAAATGCTCCTTATGATGTGGTTAAAAATTACCTATAATTAATTTCCGTTTTACAGTGGAGCAGCCCGATGATTTTCATTCAGTAAAGCTTTTTTGTGAGTGTTATCATCACACAGGCTTACACACTCAATTTTGATTTGAAAAAACTAGTTGTTCAAATCCGAACTTTTCGAAGGTATTCGGTATCAAGTCGTAGAGTTCATTGGTCAAAAAGGACTATTAGAACTAAAAGTACAAAGGATGCAAGCTAATCCATAAGAAAACGTAAGAGGCAACCACAGAATTCAGGAGACAACAGAGAAGAAAGCTGACGTTAAAATGGAAGGCAACATGAATAAATGGGTTATTTTTACGGAAATAGCTCTTTCATTCCGTTGGTCTAACTGAACGACCTCAGTGGGAGAATTCCGAAAAGGTGCTGTATGAGGAGTATCCGATGATTGGAATGGAGCGAAAAAGTGTCTCTAGGTGTCAACTTATGATTTCACTCATCCCCCGATCTCTTAAAACCCAGTTTGCTTGAATCTTGTTACCCACTTTGTAGGGAATCTACTCAGAATTGTGAGCTGAAAACTGGGACACAGCAGTTTAAAGAGTGCTAAACCCGAATTTGAAATACAAATTTTAAAAAAATCCAGTGCACCAGAATTGTGTTTTTTTACTGGAGAAGATTGGAGGCTTTTCAGGACCTCCAGAATTCAGTCTTTATTTGGTGTTTCTCCTGGACACCACTGCCACCGCGTGACAAAGTGCCCCGTGGGACCTGCGCTGAACACTAATTTTATGAAAAGGAGAAGCGAAAGCCAAAATTATGGACAAGTATCACAACTCTACAGTCCACGGTCTGAACTAGGACCCTAAAACCGAGCTTCTAAATGGAAACGAAAATCAAGTGTTGAAAGTGCTGAATGATGAATGATAAATCAGAATGATTGATGTATATTATCTTTGCAATGCCATCAATAACAAATAAATATTAGTTGCAGCTGTGAAATATCAAATCTTCGTACAGATTGTAGATGCAGGATGTCGAAAACCGGCAGGCACAGCATCCGACTTCCTACGAACCCCTCAGTGAAATTGATGTAATAATTTCTTGTGGAAAAACGCTCGTTGAATAACCGGTGATTCTTTGTTTTTTCCACCGACCCTCGGAAGTTTGTTATGAGAATAACCGCAACATCATCATGACGAGCCAGAAACGAACACCACGTCGTCAGATAAGTCCTAAATTGATTAGTAATTGGTCAAGAGGCCGTGCAGTAAGAATTAGTTCCCTATTACATTAGAAGACATATTGACACAATGATTCTATTGAATCATTTCTTTTCCGGAAAGAACGGGAGTGAAGAAAGTCGAAAGAAGTTGCGCAAACGCAGTACCTCTCCCCTCTTCTCTTTCCCCGCCAGGAGTGACTCGTTTTCAAAATGTCTGCTGCTCTCAAGTAGGTATACTTCCATGAAAAGTCCCGTGCATTATTTAGGTGACATGTACACAATAAGGTACTATTTTTTCATAATAACCATAACCTACCAGACAGTTGTATAGGTTTCTACGATCCCCGAAAGAGCAGAAGCTTTACAATTACACAGCTGATCTGACTCCATTCGATATTTTTCTGAAAACATAATAACATGATCAGGAGAGAAGTAGCTCTATCGCTAAAGCATTTGATCCAACTTCTTCCCAATTGTTCTTCACGTCAGACCTGCAGTATGAATACACACTATTTTTCCTGAACTATGAACAGTCTGTAGTGTTTGTGTTGGCATAGCAGCTGCCACAAGAACATATAAATGGGTGGGTAAATGAATTTTGGACTACATCAGCGAAAACTCTGGAGGATGATCTGTTAGGAGCAGGCTATGCGACGCGCGGTCTCTTTGTGATTCGCAATAGGCCCCGAAATGATTCAATTGGCGGGTTGATGGAGCTACTAGTAGTGACCCGTCTTATTTATAGCTCATCTCACTGACCATCCTGAACTACCGGCTGTTGTTATGTCTAAATATTATCCAGAGGGTTCGTGATCTTCTCGTCAGCCTCTTCACGGCTGTAATGTGGAGCGCTGAGGATCATTCGAAACACTAGACTGTAATTTGTTGTTAAATGGTAAAAGAGACCCCGAAAAAAAACCAAATCTGTTGTGTACTTCGCGGCTATATGCAATCATCGGTCACACAGTGTTGGACGATTGATGAATTGCTTCGAAGTTTCTGCAAAACCATGACACTTAACCCTAATTGGACCATGGTGTCACTAGAGTCACCGAAAACATGTTGGAAATTCCACAGCTATTCCAAGGTGTCACCAGATTAACTAGATTTCAATTTCAATTTAAAAATTGATGGACAGAATAGATTTTTTGAACCATTTTTCGTTATTAAAAGTCAAAAATGATGTGACAAAACTATTGAAAAATTGTTCATCAATTTCCTTGAACATTTTTGTCATAACTCTATTTTGAGACTTCCAATAACCCACAAAAAATTCTGCTGACCGTTAAATTTAAAATTGCAGTTTAATTTTGGTTACTCCAGTGACACTTAGGGACATCTGTGGAGTTCCTGAGTGTTTTCTGTGACACTAGTGACCCCATGGTCAAATAAGGGATAACGGGGATAGGAACTCGAACCATTCCAGAATCAATGCAAATACCAAAGAGACGGCAGACATTTACTCCTATCATGTCCATCACCTTCCTTTCCGTGAACCGATTCCAAAACGCAAAACTTTTGAGTGTTGTGATCTGTCTCCTCACCAAGTAAACAATTATTGTGAGCTACCAAATGAGAACCCCCTAGTGCATACTCCGCAGCTGATTGTCAGCCTACCTACAAACCCAGATCCTTGCCCGTTATTTTGAATCTTGTGAGGATCATAAAGTGAAGTTTACTCTTCGGTCTAAACTGATAATTTTGCTCCAATGGGGAGCAATTCGATGTATTCTGAACCACAACGATACTGAATCCAAATTACCTACCTCCCTCATTCAACAAGCTTGGAGTCGAGCCCACTGAGTACCTATATAAGTCTTCTATTGTCTATTCTCACTGGTCGAGCCTGGAATTAGCGCCCATAAATCAGGTGCTTCAGAGAGATGAGATGAGACCCGCTTTCGTAGCCCGTTTGTAAACAAAAGATCTACTAGATCTGGACGTACATGGCTCTCCTACAAAGATGAACCACTGAGGAGATTTCAAAATCCCAGTGCTTCCTAATGATCAGTGATACTCATGTCTTTCCAGTGAATTTCTTTGAACATATAAGATTGATTGAACTCTCAGAAACAAAGTCAGAAATGAAGCTTCAAGAAATTTGCTCCACACATGGTTGTGCAAGATCTACGTCACTAAAATTACTAATATAAAGATTCATTCGTTAATGTTAATTAGTGCGTTAATTGGGACTTCTAGAAAATTTATTCATTCTAGAAGGTACTGAGTTAAGCAAAATAATACAATTAGGTACTTACAAATTCGAACTGTGTGACAGAAATTGAGGAAGGCGAGCCATAAAAAGCCCGTCGTATGAGAATTATAATAGTCCAGTTCCGCAGTCACTGACACAATGGACAACTTTTTAAGCGATCCCAACATTTTAAATGTTAATTTCACATTTCATAAAGGAAGATATTATTAAGATATTCAAAACAAAACTAATCCAGACCAAATAGGTCATTTCCCCATAATTATACAGGTCCGTGATTACTTCAAGATAAGTTACCTACCATCACAAAATTCATATCTTTCCAGGGAATTGACGCGTCAAACAGTCTGAGTTTGCATCTCACTACAAAACTACTGTTTGGGCAGACTTTGAAAATGGAGATAATATTTATAACCCTGTTAAACCCATAAACGTAGGTAGTTAAGCCAGGATGGAAAGGGAGGGAGGAGGCGTATTTCATACATAGGTATCAACGTAATATTTGTGATAGAAATGTTGAGTTCCCGTCTTTTATCATTGTGCCTATGTATTTTAGGACCAAGACTCCAGCATTATATTCATCTATTTAGTCGGTATATAATATGAATTTCTAGTTATATAAATTGCTTGGAGTACCTACATACGAGTATATAGATAAAACGGCACATTTTTTTATGAATTATACATTCAGTCGTAATTGGTTTGAACATGACACACAAATTTGACTGGCGTATATCTTGTGAAGATATTGCACATAAGTAGGTACTCAAAACTTGATAAATACTCTACTATTACAACAGAAACAAGTATTAGTGCATAATAGGCTTACCGTCGACGAATCGAATGAAAGATACGGAGAATATGGTTGCAAACGAAAGAGGCCTCACATAAGGAACTCTCTTCTGAAGGGCGTTTTTAAGAACAACTATTGTCACGGCACACACATCGAACGAACAGAGACAAATATCCCGATTCACTCGTCGAATAAAATATCATGTCACTAAACTACAACTTTCCTGGTATCAGCATTAAATTTAAAACTGCAATGATACTGGAAATGTTGCTGGACAACTCTTCAACAGCAAGTTACGAGTATCTGAAGTTGAATCAATATACTAACAATATGCTCAGAATGTTTCCAAGATTACCTATAATGTCAAAATGTCATTTTCAAAAGATAACATGGATACGAGGGTGTATTAAAGTTGACAAAAACATGAAATTCAAGTTTTTCTTTAAAGCTGAACCCCGCGGTGGGGATACATCCTAGTTTCAAAACCCAGCAGGTAATAATACGGTACAAATTACCACAACGATTCGATATTCTCAGATGCTGATTGAAGTACGGACTCTGCGTTCAGCGGGATTCAGCGTTGAACAATACGTGAAAATCATGAGTCGTAAATCAATGTTGTTATTTAACATAATTTTTGCTCATTTTTAGTGCACTGTTTGCACCAATCTTACCAGTGAAATACTCATAGTTGAGAATAAATATATACTAGTCAAATTTCACAAGGAATCCAAATCAGTGATGAAAAATATTGGTTTATATATCAGATATATAAACCAATATTTTTCATCACTGATTTTTTGTAGATTCTACAAATAATATTGGTTTGCAAATTCTGACTATTTAAGAAACTTTCAATTTACTGAGTTTAATAACTTAACTGACTTACAGAATTAACTCGACTAGAGGAAAGAAAATGGAGGTGAAATTTGAAATTTAAAAAAAACTTTTTTTTTTCTTTTTTTCTCGGCCAAATCAGAACCGTTTACACGATTTGGGTGAGGGAGAGAGCTATCACATCAGCATAGAATCGTTAGTAGATGATCTCCTGGCCCAGGACTGTACAATGGTCGTGGAAGGTGGATAAGGCGTTGAAATTAACAAGACGAGTTTGTGGACTAGAAACATACTGGTGGTCTCTCGAGCTGCCCTTATGTATTCCTGAGGTGGAAAGGACAGGCGCCTCCAGTCTCAACTGTTACAAGTTGCACGTGGCCAGCTTGAGCTAACAACAATCCACTGTTTAATTTGTCAAATATAAGTGAGTCTAGGAGGGCCTATGAGAGTCACAACAGGGTTATTTCGCAAAAATATCATAAAATAACGTACTGAATGGCATTAATCCGATATACCGGGTGTCCCAGAAGTTATGGTCCACCCTCCGGCATTTCCGTATTTAATTACATAAAAAAATGGGTTCAACGCCATTTTACATATTTTTTTGTAAAGAATTCAGGAAAAATACTTTTGCGCAAAAAAATTGCGCGCAAGTGCGCGCAATTGACACTAACTTTGTTTTTTCAAATGGGAACCCTCATTTTTTATTGCAGATTCAGATTCTACGTCAAATTTCATGAGAAATTCATACCCGAACCGACTTTTTTCATTGCGTGCAACTGGTACTTTTCGCGTGCAAAGTGACAAGGGTGCGCAAAAGTGCATTTTTTCAAACCCCAAGTGTGGCACATGTTTTGTCATTATTTTTTGACGCTGAATCACGAGGTGAGGTCCTTTCTTCGATTTGATCGTTATTTTTCCAAATTTAGAAGGAAAAATTATGTTTTTGGGCTTTATTTTCCCTCCCCCTTCCGCAATACGGCTGGGTCCGGCTATGGTGGGATTAAAAATAAATTCCTCACTTCTGAATTTTAAAAAATTTTTCGAAAAGTAGGAAAATGTTGGAATGTTGGAAAATGTTTGTTAAGTAGATACTTACCTACTTACCTGTGAACAAAAATGAAAAAGCTTCTCATCTAACGGTGTTTGACCAGTCGGGTGCCGACCCCCAACCCAAGGTGAATAATGAAAAGACATTCATTTTTATTATTACTTTTTTGAGCTTTTGTAACTTTTAATTTTTTTTTTAAGGTTTTTAGATGAGAAGCTTTTTTATTTTTGTTCACATTAAAGTATTGCGGAAAGGGGAGGGAAAATAAAGCCCAAAAACATAATTTTTCCTTCTAAATTTGGAAAAATAACGATCAAATCGAAGAAAGGACCTCACCTCGTGATTCAGCGTCAAAAAATAATGACAAAACATGTGCCACACTTGGGGTTTGAAAAAATGCACTTTTGCGCACCCTTGTCACTTTGCACGCGAAAAGTACCAGTTGCACGCAATGAAAAAAGTCGGTTCGGGTATGAATTTCTCATGAAATTTGACGTAGAATCTGAATCTGCAATAAAAAATGGGGGTTCCCATTTGAAAAAACAAAGTTAGTGTCAATTGCGCGCATTTTTTTTGCGCGAAAGTATTTTTCCTGAATTCATTACAAAAAAATATGAAAAATGGCGTTGAACCCATTTTTTTACGTAATTAAATACGGAAATGCCGGAGGGTGGACCATAACTTCTTGGGACACCCGGTATATATTCCTAGGTATAAGAGTGATATGATGTCTAGTCCACGTGAGATAATTGAGTTTGTGATTGACCAATACTAGACTTGCTGTTGTACTTGTTCTTTATTCGTCCATGTTTTGTTTCTACCCAGGAACTGGGTCCTATTCATATAGTGTATATCTGTCTGAAAACTTGTTTCAACGCAATTGTAGGTAAGTTTATAAGCTTATGGAAAATTAGTTCTACAAATAATATATTATAATTACACTATAAGAAACTGATGGAAAAAAATGCATTACAAAAAACACTGTCAAACAAGAGAAAAACAAAAAAGTTTTTTTTCCTTTGTCTCTTGTCTGGCAGTATTTTTTGTTGAGTTTTTTTTTCCACAGTTTCTTACAGTATAATTATAATATATTATCTGTAGAACTAATTTCCCATACCTACGTTGAAACAAGTTTGCAGACAGATATACACCATATGAATAGGACCCAGTTTCTGGGTAGAAACAAAACATGGACGAATGAAGAACAAGTACAACAGCAAGTCTAGTACTGGTCAATCACACCTCAATCATATTTCTAGGTATATATGATCACTTTAAGGGGGATAAAGTAACCTTTTCGGAGGTGAAATTCAGAGGATCAGGCTGTTTGACCGTGATAGTTGACAGAAGCAATGTATCGCCGACCGTGAGGCTACAATGAATCCACAGAACAAATCCTGTCGACCTAGTTGAGTTTCATGATCATCCGCATGAGGGGAAGAGGAGGACTGAAACTAGATCAACGGACGCAACAACCTGGTAATTTGGACCAGTGGGGCCTCACGGTATTGTAAATTGTGCTAATCACCAAGTTTCATGGGATGATCGTATCCGGTTTCAGATTCGTACCTTCACCTTGCACAATCTATTGGGCCGAGAGGGCAGTATCGGGCGAAATTCATCTCATATACAAAAACGCTGAAAATTATTACACAATGGTTTATTCTTTTTCTATAGATCACTCGTCTGCAAAGCCACCAACCAACCAACATGAAGAAAAACATCGATCGTATTTCGGTCAGCTATAATTTGAACGGAGATTAAGCCTCTTTTGCGATTCACACTCGTGTTTCTGATTTATCGTACGTCCAAACCTTAAATTCTCGTAGTGAGCGAACGGTTTGTCCTAAAGAGCTCCGGGTGGTCTCAAAAAATTCTAAAAATTCTATAGAATCTTAAATTGAAGGAAAAACAATACCTTTATATCAAAATTGTTTGAGTTAGGGCGTTTTCAAAATTTCAAAATTAATTTTGGAACCCTTAGAAGTGACCTACATCAACCAACATCTTCGGGGCACAACTAGACCCCAAATGGAGCCTACATACCAAATTTCATCAAAATCGGTCAATGCTAAGTGACAAAAGTGCCGCGTACGGCGTACGGACGGCCAAATTTTTATTCGATTTTTGGATTCTACGTACCTTGAAACGTAAACCATCAAATTTTGAGGGGGTATTAAATTTTTTTTTCTTGGTCGATTCCAAAGGTTCATTATTGAAAATAATAAACCAAAAAACAAATAGCTAAACGTTATCCAATATTCTGAAAATAATTACTTACAAAGTTGAATCGACTTTAACGGTCAGGATATCATCAGAATAAAACAAGTAATTTTTTGGACAAGCAGGGAAAAACCGGTTAGTGGGTGAAGTGGAAGGTTTTTTTCTCTTCAGTAGGTAGGTGCTTTATGTATCTATGAATAAGAAATGACTAGTCAGCTGCTGTTTGGCATCATCAGACTACAGTCTCACTTGACAACAGGCATGTTTGAGAAAAGCTTCGTAAAACTAATCTGAGGGTAGAAGAACTGAGATTTTCAATAATGGACCTTTGGAATCGAGCAGAAGAAAAAAATTCAACCCACCTCTAAATTTAATGGTTTACGTTTCAAGTTGTGTAAAATCCAAAAATCGAATTAAAAAAAAAAATTCCAGTCCATACGCCGTACGCATCACTTTGCCTAGTTCCCCTCGAATCGTTCCAAAGCTTTTGATCATTGACAGTCACTCCTAAGGGGCGAAAAGTAGTAAATGAAACATTCTAAAACGCCCTAGCTCGAAAACTTTCAATATGAAGGTGAGTTAAGGGAATTAGGGGTTCTCTAAGTTGCTCGGGGGGTTGATCGAATGATGAAGGACATGAACGTTCACCTACGGAAGTGATCTTCACAGGAAAATAATGAACCGTTGTGTAACCATTTGAACCGTTTTTCGTGTCAATGAAGTTGACCAGTTAGTCGCAATTAGTAACCATAAGATTGCATGGTACTCTCAGAAATCGTGAGTTCGCTGCACCCATCGTTGAAGCCCTCACTGAAGACCCAATCCACCCCCAACATCAACCCCGAAGGTGGTGGAAGTGGACAAGCTTTGAAGATGATCGGGAGCCGACGGTGCGCAGTCCTTGAGAGGCGGTTTAGCCGAGGGAACAGACACAATAAGCGTTATCCAATTTAGACGGTGGGCTCAGCAAACCACGCCACTTCAAACGACATGTTAACTGGCTGCCGACCTTAGACCAAGGAGATTTTGACCTGGACAGCTTTAAAATTTATATAGACACTTTATTGGCGGAGAAGATTTTGTAATAGTTAACGACGAGGTGAATAGAACGAGATTCAGTAAAAACTCAACAACATTCTACAATAAAGATCATAAAGATCTCTATAGCCGTACCGCTCATTCTTTAGATAGTTTTTGAGGTGTAACGAATAGGCTAGGTAAACTGATGGAATGTTCTTGAGTCGGTACCGCCGGGTCCACCACTTCCTCTCAGATGAAAAATGATAGAGTCTATCTGTAATCGCTTCGGATCTCCTAACTAGCAGTTTGTCATGCCTTATCTCTACCGAGATTCGAACCTAGATACCTAAAGACCCAAAGAGATCTAAAGGGATTATTGCTTAATTACTGTGTCCAAGGATATCCATTTGACCGACACCCTCGAAAAGCTGGCCAAAGCCCAGCAAATTCGTTTGGTCCATCAAATTCTAGCGGAAATTTTATTTGGTTACCAATGCTCAAGTTTTCATTCTAAAATCAAACATTTTGTAGTTTCATAATATTTGTTTATGTTTGTACCACCCGCTGGAGCATTTTATAATACAAGACTAAGTAAAAATACCCTGAGGATCGCCTGATTGAAGATTATAGGAGGTTTAAGGTCGTTTGTACTGGAAAAAAATAATTCAGAGGCTGTTGATACCTCAAAATCCTATCAATTTGTATAAGATGCACCTCAGATTCGTAACCAGCGACCTAAAAATCCACAAAAACCATTGGAATATTTTTTAAATTTTTCATAAATTTACCGTTAAACTTACCATATTTTTTTCCACCCATCATTTTTATCATTTCTTTGATTCAAATTCAGTGGATAGGTAATACCTAATTCAGGAAAAGAATGCTACAGTTTCTATTGGATTAAAAATTTGAGAAATGTTATTAGTAAATTTTTATTTTTTTAAGTCATATTTCCTTGATAGATTCAAATCAATATTGAAAAGGAGGTAAAACCTAATTATTGCTAACTCCGTATAAGATTTCAATTTCCAGGGTAAGCCTTCCTTATGATTCTCACTGTTTTTAGACTAATTATAATTATTTTAGGCTAATAAATATTAGTCTAAAAATCGCCTATTATAGGCGCGTGAGCTTAAGAAGAACTACAAGTTTTTAGCTTCTAGATATCCATAATTGCTTAAATTCGGATGGTTTTTGCGTTTACGCATCTAGATTGTTGTCCATAAATGTCATTGCTTTTGAACCTGTAGGCCATCTGGAGGGCTGTTGGCATCTCAGCCCTCGGAGAAAAGCGGGGAAAAAAATCCTAATGAATTTTTATAACAACACGATTCTTTTTTTATTATTATTATACAAATTATTATTATTACAAATTATTTCTCAATTGTGTTGTTGTTCCTAAATATCAGGAAACTAGCAACTTGTTCGAGAAGTTCTTTTTTTTTTTCCTTTAATAGGCGTGATCAACCGTTATGGTTATTGACGCCAAACATTTATGTGTGTTTTACAAATTAAAAAAAAAAAAAAATGGTATCATTTCACATACAAAGTTCAAATTTGATGGTACAATGATGTAGACTTCAATGTAACGAACAGTTTTTTGTGATGTGTTGAATCATTGCCCAATAGTTCGCTTAGATTTCGTGGCATTTCGGTTGAGGTTGGAGCAATGAACAACGGGCATTCAACCAGAAGATGATGAATTGTCAGTTGACAATCGCAGACTTCACAAACAGGAGGAGGTTGTCGTGGCTGGGATGTCATCAGATAACCGTGTGTAAGTCGTGTATGTCCAATCCGTAGCCGTGTAAGAATAACTTCCTCTCTTCGAGAATGGGTTATTGTTCCGTCATTAAGTACTTTTGTCCTACTCGAAGTTGTTCGAGAAGTTCATATTTCATATAAAAGAATTTAAGCATTATTATAACAGTTCTGAACAACTCTATAAATTTCGTTCCATCTGATTTTATGAATGATCATGATATGCTTTGTGAGAAAACTAAACTTCCCACTCAACATGGCAGGCTCTTTTTTACGGATTCTAATATCATTAGTACCTTTGTGAGGGAGCAAAATCAGGTCCTATCAATGAAACGATATAGTTGATCCTGCAGAACTGTACCAATCTCGTAAGGTTTACAGAAAATGGGTGGCTCGCATGTTCGTATACCATTTCATAATCATGGATATACGGCAATTTCTCCTATATTGAAGGAAGACGAGTGTGCCTCCCAAGTGAAAGCCACTCGCAGACGTGATCAGTGGATGACTCGAGCTGCCTTAATCTAAAACTGACAAAACAATCGCTCCAACACCGCTTTCTTTCGACAAAGGGACAAATTGGCATCTAATCGTTTCGCCACAGTTTACATCAACTCCTTTGTCTGAGTCTTTTTTCATAAGATGTGTCGAGCTTCTGCTACTCCCCATCTGTGGGATAAAGCCAACAATCGAATCAGTCCCCAATGTAGGGACTGCTAAAGTGTCATTACCTAATATTCGGATAGGGTATTATAATATAAAGGCGAACGTAACTCCCATTGTTACAATATTTCGACCAAAATCAATGGTAAGCTAATATGTTTACTTAGGATGGAAGGGTGATATAACTGTCGAAATATTTCTTCAGACGAGGGTGGGAATGGAGGGTCAAGATATCTCAAAATGTCAGCTGTATCGCTCACGCAGTCGTTCCTTTCGGTGGTCCTCGATTCGGCACAATTTACGTTTCGGCTCAGCTCAGCCCCCACAAAATAATGACACGGCACAACCAAAAAAACGTCTGCCAAGAGGGCGTGGCACATAGCTTCCTTGTACCCATAAGCCGATTGTATAGATCATCCTATGCATATTAGCTAATCTCAAACCATCCATCTTTGAGTACCTTCCACTACCCTCATAGGGGATCATCTACACGTCAACCCGCACAATTCCTGAAAATTTCATCAAAATCGGATGAGAATTCTAGAAGTTATGGCTGTTGCAAGGATTTCATGACAGACAGACAGACACAGAACCAAAATTGTTCAGGAAAGTCTGAAACGTAAAACGCGAGTTGAAATTTTGATTTTGGAGAAAATTTTTTTTTTTCAACCTTGTAAAGTTAAAACAAAGCCTCCGCTACCTTGGTAGACTCGGAAGCAAAACGTTGAAACTTGACTGTACCACCAAGAGTAGCTACCGGGACTGGGTCACTTCGCATTTTGCTTTCGAGTTTACCAAGGAAGCGGAGGCTTTGTTTTCATTTTTCAAGGTTGAAAAAAAAAGTTCTCCAAAATCAAAACTTCTATTCGCGTTTTACGTTTTAGACCTTCCTGAACAATTTTGGTTCCGTGTTTGTCTGTATAATTAATTCCTAGCCACGGCCATAACTTCTACATTTCTCACCCGATTTCGATGAAATTTTCAGGAATTATGCTGGTTGGCGTGTAGATGGTCCCCAATGAAAATCATCAACCCCGGACTGATAATAGCCAGTGCGCTTGCGCAAACTTTTATTTCCTTGTTACAGCCATAACTTCTACATTTCCAATCTGATTTCTATGAAATTTTCAGGAATTATGGGAGCTGAGGTGAGATGGTCCCCTATGAAAATCATGGCCACCATATTGAAAGTATTTTGTGCGCATGCGCAAACGTGAAATCCTTGTAACAGCCACAACTTCTACATTTTCCAACTGCATGTAGATGGTCACCTATGAGGGTAGTGAGAGGTACTTAGAGATTGGTGTTTTGAGAATAACTACTATGCATCGGATCATCTATACAATCGGGTTATGGATACGAGGAAGCTATGTGCCACACCCACTTGGCAGACTTTTTTTTCGTGCTTGGCCATCCTGTATGATAACTTAAACCGTGAAACATTAAACTACGATAGGAAACAACGAAGTAAAGTTCGTAAGTAGGTGTATTTTTCAAAATTCACCAAAAAACAATCACTTGGGTGGGTTTGCATAAATTTCTCATATTCGGCACTTCCCCGCGTTTTGGAATTAGCCTACATTTTGAGTAGGAGGACATATTATGTCCTCAAAAAAAGGCAAAATGTAGGCTAATTCCAAAACGCGGGGAAGTGCCCATTGGATATTATCCCCATTGTCCCCCATTATGGGATATCCTATGATAGGATATTATCCAATCTATAATGGCTAGTTTCACGGAATAAAATTACTTACTACTAAGTAATAGGTACCTACTAAGTCAAAGGTACCTACTAAGTACCTACCTACTAATACCTACTAAGTACCTACTAAGGTACCTACTAAGTCAAATTTTCATGTGAGTATTTTTCCGCTCTAAAACTTCCCACAAAAAGGTATGAAACTATTGTTTTTTCACAAATTTTAAATAGTATTGAATTTTTAGCGACCACTCGGAGCTGTGTAGGACAAACCATTCGCTCCCTACGATAACTTAAGTGTTGGACTTACGATAAATCAGAAACACGAGTGTGAATCGCAAAAAATATTACCTGACTGAGTTGTACTCAGTTTTGCATTCTTAGCAACCAGTAATCAAATTTCCATATTCCACAACTCTTTATTTCTCCGAACTAAGTGTGCAGCGTATTCATAATAACCTTGATTGTGAGGCATAAATATGGTTGGTAGGTAGTGACAATGGCAAAGCTGTATACTTTGAAGCGCGTTCTCTACACAAAAAATAATGCCTAACCCTTTGTATAATAACTTGCAGCGTTTTTTTGTCTCTACTCTTGAAAATTTGCCTCAAAATTTGTACTTATCTGGGAAATCTGAACGAGTGGGTGTCCTAAATTTGATAGAACTTGATGAGTTTCATACTTGTTGGAGAAATGGAGTCGAGTAGGAGATTCTTGGACACTAAGGGTTTGTTGGACACTAATCACTGTTCTTTCACTCCGACCGGTTTTTTTCGAAAAGCCCATGCACTCCGCGAAAAATCGGCGGTCTAACAGAGGAAAAGGAATATTCGCACTGTAGAAAAACAAACACAGCAGCAGCCAAGATTACGGAAACTACCTAGAAAGCATCACACCGACCAAGAAATAGAAAACTGATTTTTTACGCCCTTGGCGATGGGAGGAGGTGGCGTGATGGCGGTGCGCATGCGCACTTCAGGTTTGTTTGGCAACAAACATAGTCATGAGGTTTGTTTCCAGGAAGGCTGAAGGATTAGGGCCGTCGGTCCTTACCAGGAAGCCAAGACCAGCAAGCCAACCCACCTTTTGTTCCGTTCCCTTACCCAAAATAAACCTCATCTCATATAATAAACCTCATTTAGGTACCTAGGTAAAACAAAGACTCTTTTTGGTTTATTATTTTCAATAATGAACCTTTGGAATCGACCAAGAAAACATTTTTTTCAACACCCCCTCAAAATTTGGTGGTTTACGTTTCAAGGTACGTGGAATCCAAAAAAAGTCCATTCATGCAGCATGAATTAATGAGCGAATTTTCAAAGAAATCATTCAGTTGAAGGTGTGGTTAAGAAAAGGACCAATGGTGTTGTAGTTTCTTTTAGAAAGTAATTTTTTTGTCACGATTCTTGGTTTATGATATAAACCATATAATATAGTATACCATATAATAATATCTATACCATATATAATATATACCATATAATATTATATATTATATAAGTTTTTTTTGCCATTGCAATAGCTTCATTTTCCTTGAAAATTCGCTAAAATCGAATAAAAATTTGGCCGTCCGTCCGCCGTCCGCGGCACTTTTGCCACTTAGCATTGACCGATTTTGATGAAATTTGGTATGTAGGCTCCATTTGGGGTCTTGTTGTGCCCCGAAGATTTTGGTTGATGTAGGTCACTTCTAAGGGTTCCAAAATTAATTTTGAAATTTTGAAAACGCCCTAACTCAAAAAATTTAGATATAAACGTATTGTTTTTCCTTCAATTTAAGATTCTATAGAATTTTTAGAATTTTTTGAGACCACCCGGAGCTCTGTAGGACAAACCGTTCGCTCACAACGAGAATTTAAAGTTTGAACGTACGATAAATCAGAAACACGAGTGTGAATCGCAAAAGAGGTCTAATCTCCGTTCAAATTTTAGCTGACCGAAATGCGATCGATGTTTTTCTTCATGTTGGATGGTTGGTGGCTTTGCAGACTAATGATCAAAAAAATTTAAAAATAAAAATAAAAAAATAAAAATAAAAATATATATAAAAAAAAAATAAACCATTGTGTAATAATTTGCAGCGTTGTTTTGCTTCCGATTCTACCAATGTAGTGGAAGCTTTGTTTTCACTTTTCAAGGTTGATAAAAAAATTGATCCAAAATCAAAATTTCTACTCGTGTTTTACGTTTTAGACCTTCCTGAACAACTTTGGTTCCATGTCTGTCTGCCTGTCTATATATGTGTCTGTAATGAATTCCTTTCCACAGCCATGACGTCTACAATAACTCTCATCGGATTTCGATGAAATTTTCAGGAATGGGGGAGATGGGTTGGGGTGGAGATGGAATGAATGTCATGGTCCCCAAATTGAAAGTATTTTGTGCTCATGTGCGAACGTGAAATCCTGTAACAGCCACAACTTCTACATTTTCCAACAATATTCAGAGAATGTGCAGATTGATTGTTGTGATGGTGGTAGGTACTTAAAGATTGATGTATTGAGATTAACTACTAGGCATCGGATCATCTATGCGATCAGGTTATGGATACGAGGAAGCTACATGCCACACCCACTTGGCAGACGAAAATAGCATCTAATCAACTTAGAGTTGTTGCATCTCAACTTTGAAATCAATGAAAATGTATCAGTGTTACAGTACCTACAGCTCAATAATACATTCAAGCATTTTTACACCTTTTAAGTCCATGTTATTCTACGTTTAGCATGGCTTCCTCATCTATTATAGATGGTATAATACTGGTATAATACTGGATTTGGTATAATACTACCAAACCAATTTAGTACACTTTCTTTATTATCTTAATAGGTTCCTCCTCAAGGGACCAATAGACTTTATCGATGAAATCGTGAACACAGCACATAGAACAAATTTGTTCAGAAAAGTTTGAGGAGTAAAAATTATAGGTAGTCCCACAAATTTGAATCAATGGGTTAAGATTCGAAGGAAGGGGAAAACAGTTGGTAAGATACTGAACTAGTCTTTCTCTAATTGACCCTTCCAATGAAAACAGGTCGAAGAAGCACTTGAATTAGTCCTTTTAATTGGCCCCTCTATTACTAATTACCTAAACAAAGATAAGTTGACCAACCAACGCTCACATTTCCGTTAGGTATGATATCTTCCATCATGATGAATGAGTGTATAAAGTATGTATAAAGAGTGTTCAATTTCAATCAATGGAGTTTGGATTGAACCAATTTACTAGGATGAGTGCTCAGTAAAAACCTGTAAAAAATACTATTTTCAACAGTTTCAAAGTTGATCAAAGCCTTTAAAATATTTGTCTAGAAAACAGTTGGTTTGGAAATTGTTTACACCTACCATAAAAATAAACATATTTTATGAAGTAAAATGTTAAGGGAAAAGCTCAAAAAGTGCCAAAATGGTTTGCCTACTTGTACCCGAATTATTGACGTCGAGGACTAAATTATTTCTTGTTCATCTCATAACAACTGTTGTGAAAGCTGAGTAATCACGATAAATTATTTTAATCATGGTCTCAAGTGTCAAAAATGGTCATTTGTGGGTGTATAAGGACTTGTTTTGGCCTAAGTGAGAGATATTGAAATACTATATTTTCATTAAACTGGAAATGTGAATTTCATCAAAATTATAGCCATTTGGGGAAAAGTTCAAACATTGTTCTAGAAACGACCTTTTTCGCCTGTTTTGATCTTTTCTATTTCAACCTGCTTCACTTCCTCCTAGGTTTCCATGTTATATACTGAGTTGAACCTATTTGTCGAATTGAAAGCGGTAGAACTCATTGTTTTGGTTGCGCGGCCGTCCGTTCGATGCTAAGAGATGGGTGTCTATTACGCTCTGATTGCGCTCGCGGTCCCCGAAAACGGATGCAGCCCGTACGACCTCTGACGGCTTACAAAAAATCCGGGAAGAAGGTTGATTGTCATTTCATAAAAGAACCATCGCTATGAATGTATTAATTGTACGGGTGCCCATTTTCACAGTATTTCAAGACCCAGCTACCTAGTTACGTGGACACTCAATCGCCTATTTCCGCTCAATTCAGGCTCCACTTGCGTATCCAGTAAGTCTTATCGAAATATTGAAAAATATATAAATTTATAAAATACCAGGAAATTCAAATGTAAACAGTGTTAATATTTGGAATGGAGCAGAATTTGAGCCTTCAATTATATTCTTTGGAATGGGTATTTTCAAAAAATCCTATCTATAATTTGTAAGGACTTATCCAAAAACATTTTTCAACTACGAGGGTGGTTCAAACGCAAACAGGCTTTTTGTTACTAAAACTCCAATTTACATGGAAAACAAAAAAATTATTGGATCACTTTTCCAACTAGTCCTCTTGCTGGTAATAAACTAAATAAATGTCGAGTGCGACTGGATGGACGAAATCATTCTTCAAGAAAGGAATAAGAAACATGGACTTGAAAGTAGTAAGAATGCTTGAACGTATTATTGAGCTGTAGGCACAGTCACGCTGTAATAACATTGATTTCTAAGTTGAGATGCAACAACTTTAAGTTCATTAGATGCTATTTTTGCTTCCTCACTACCGAAGGTAGGGAAGCTTTGTATTCGTGAAAGAAGTGAAAAAAAAAATGTCCTCCAAAATCAAAATTTCCACTTGCTTTTTGCGTTTTAGAACTTCCCGAACAATTTTGGTTCCGTGTCTGTCTGTCTGTCTGTCGGTCTGTCGGTCTGTCTGTCTGTCGGTCTGTCTGTGGTCAATCCTTGTCCCGGGCAAAACTATACCAACCTGTGGTCCGATTTTGATGAAATTTTCAGGGATTGTGCGGGTTAGGTCCTAGACGGTCCCCTATAAATTTCAGCACCTTCGGACCAATAGGAGCGAGTGCGCATGCGCAAACGTGAATTTCCTGGAACCTCGGTTTCTCGGTTTCTAATGAACCGATTTTGCTCAAATTTGGAGGTTAGTTAGGTACTAACTTCTAAGAGACACCCTATAAGTTTCAATCAAATTGGTCAAGCAATAGCCGCTGCGCATGCGCGAACTTTAAATTTATTGTTACAACCAAAACTCCGCAACTATTCAACCAATTTCGATGAAATTTTCAGGGATTGTGTGGGTTAGGTCCTAGACGGTGGACCGCTAATATTTTGGTATTCAATAACTCTTTGAATCATAATTTTTTCGCCAACTGATTCTGTACGTCCATGTTACAATGAGTGAGGAAGCTATACTGCCCACCCAACTTGGCAGACGTTTTTAAGTTGATGTGCAACAAACTGAAAAACCTTTCCCGATTGTGTTGACGATTTACCACTAATTACATGAACCGTGGCTCATGATCGAATCTTGATGAAATTAATGTAAATTCTTCTCAGTCAAACCACCTTCCAATTTTGAACAAAATTTGCTAGCAATTAGAACATACGAATGTAAATAATCACGAAGAATGCAAAAAAATCACGTTTGCGTTACTTGCCGATGAAATTTGGAGGGCTACCCGGCACAAACCGTAGAAAGGCACTACTTCAAATATAACAACCAACAAACAATAATAAACATAAACCATATCTATTCAACGCCTACATCCCTACATTTTCAAGTCAATGAGTACGGAATCTGTTTTATTTAATGTTCCACACCTAATTAGCTGGCTTCTTTTAAACCTATCGCACATTTTTGAATAGGCACCTAACTAGTTTCTAAAATTTATTCGGTCGATTTTCAAAATTATCGGGATCTCCTAATCCGAATTTTGTAACAATATAAATATTAATCTTAACAGCCAACTCTTGTTACAACTGTTGAATCGTAAAGACGGTTACTGCCGAAATACTTTTCCTGAGTATCTCCATTAAAATGATGATAATAATTTATCGCTCCCACCTCATTAACCATAGAAAGCAAATTGCATCACTTTGTTGCACCCCTGGACATGCCATTGGTGAGCTGATATCAAATAAAGCTTTGAGCTGATTTCAAATAAACTACGTATTGAAAATAGTATTGTAAACGAGAGAAAAAAAATCTTGTCACATAGAATAACATGGATATATAGAATCTGATGATATGAGACTACTGAATTCGGTGATATCAAACATGATCTTTACGATGATATTGATACCTCCATAAATTTTACAAGTTTACTAGGTTTTGTAACTCCCACTGATCGGAATGCCATGGAAAAAAAATGCCAATCATCAAAATTCAAATCACAAAAACCTTCAAATTATAATAAATTATTTTCCCGTTTTTTCCTAAGTGTCATTTTACCTCCAGTCCGAAAGCTATAGAATTCAGGGACATGATGAATTTTGGACAACCAGGAACTGAGAATTATAGTTTCAAGAAATTAATTTTAATTGAATCGGTTTCTTTTAAAAGGGAATAAGTACTTGCTGCCAAACTTTTGGGAAATTAAAAAAAAAATTCCGCTATTGAATAAAATTGTAGATTTTCAAAAGCGATTTTTACTCTGTCTGAGACCTCATTCGCGTGCCCTTTCCATTGCAAACGATGCGCCAAGGGTTTTAGAACAGTAAAATGAAATGGCATTTTTGTGGACTTACGCCCTTTTAAAAGAAACACATTCAATTGGTCTGCCAGTTGTGATACTCATAAGGAACTAACCCATCTACGTCCTGAAAAGTCAATCAAAGTTTTAGAAATTAAGTATAATAATTTTAATAAATTTTTTCAGGCAGAATGACTACACGCAGACCTACACGGAAACAGGAATGAACAGGAAGGCAAGAAGCAAATAAATATCTCGGTTTTGGAGGAATACAATTTTGTTCAACCTGATAATCGATTACTATGCTTTCGTCACTCCTGTTCGGATCGTGGAGAAATTAATGAACAATAATTTGACCTACATTACGGATAAATAGATCGTGACAAAAGTTAAAGGAAACACACATTCGAGTGGTCAGTCGCTATTATTGGTGTGATGGCGTTGCAATTCATAGGGTACCATCTCAGGGTTACTCCGGACGAACTCTGAAAATTTCATCAAAATCAGACAAACACGGAACCAACATTGTTCGGAAAGCTCTGTAACGCAAATTTCAAGTACACATTTTGATTTTGGAGGATCTAAATTTTATCGACCTGCTTTACGGACACAAAGCTCCTTTATCTTCATTAGTGAAGAAGCATAAACTTCATCATTATTGTAGAATACGTTTGGCAACTCAATCTGAACTTTTGGCAAATCCCTTCCATTTCGACAACTACCTTGGTACTGAAGTCCTTGTCCAATTTTTTTCACTCCTAAAATGTTCAATAAATGTTTTTCTCTCTCAATTTAGAATACGCTTTACTGGGTTTCCTTGGAGAATGTGTTCAAAACTGAATGTTCTTGAAGTTTTCGAACCTAGTTTATTTAATTCGCAAAAATTGTTGTTAGTTCGAATAGAGTTTAAATTATATGTACCAATGGGTAGGTTTTTATTCAACTACACCTTTATATTTATTCACTACGTACTTATCAAAACTACGAGGTACTTGACAAATCAAACTCACCGAATATGTCTGTTTTCAGATGGATTCTGGGATTCGACGGATCGAAATACCGAAGGAAATACGAAAAAGACGAATTGACTAAACAGAGGGAATTCCTACTCGATGGGTTTGCAAATGAATGAGCAACAGGTGTTTGAGGGGGTAAGTTGGGCGACGGATCAGACCGGTAACAACGAGATGAGGGCACAGACTGGGTGAATTGTGGAAGTCTCTTTGCATCTCCGCCCAGACATCCCGCCCGGCAGCCCAGAAGCTCCCCCGCTCCCTTCGCCAATTTTGTTTCCGAAGTCGGTGGACGGAAGCGTTCGACGCAGGTAGATATTGGATATTAGCGATGTTAGGTAGTTACCGACCAAGTTACACCTCCGAAGCAGTTAACGACTACTTCTACGAATACAAAATAATCGTTAATCACGATTACTAATGATAACTAACGCTTTTACATTGCCACTACCTACCTACTACACAATCAAGTTCCAACCCTTATGTTCTCAAGGGGCGCGAACGGTCAATTCTACAGAGCTATGGATAATCCCATTCGATTCTAAAAATTCAATACTATTTTAAATTGATGAAAAAACAGTACCTTTATATCGAAAGTTTTTGAGCTTCAGGGCACAACTAGACCCCAAATGGAGCCCATATACCAAATTTCATTGAAATCGGTCCATGAGAACTTCCAGTACTCTGTGATGGGAACTAAGGAAAGTGCCACGTACGGCGGACGGCATCATTTTAATTCGATTTTCGTATTCTACGTTCATCAATACATTTTGAGGGGGTTTAAACAATTGTTTTTTCTTGGTCGATTACAAACGTTCATTATTGAAAATAATAAACCAAAATGGAGTTTTCTCTCTCGGGACCACACTGTATCGATTGAGCGTTCAAAATTACATGGGGAGTGATACCCACTTGAACCTAATTTCCATTTTGGTGCATCATTTTTAAAAATAAAACGAAATTTAATTTTAAACAACGAATTTCCGAAAAATCGTCGATTTATGGAAAAACAACGTTTTGTTTTATTAGGTTCACCTAATAAAACAAAACGTTTTAAACCTTTGAAATCTAGCAAGAAAAAACGCTGCAAATTATTACACAACGGTTTATTATTTTTATATAATCACTCGTCCACAAAATCACCAACCATCCAATATGAAGAAAAAAACGCTGCAAATTATTACACAATGGTTTATTATTTTACTATATAGATCACTCGTCTACAAAATCACCAACCATCCAATATGAAGAGAAGAAAAAAAAAATAATAAAAAAAAATCTAAATCACCAACCATCGATTGCATTTCGGTAAGCTCTAATTTGAACGGAGATTAGGCCTCTTTTGCGATTCACACTCGAGTTTTGATTTATATACATATATATTTCAATATAAACCCTCAAATTTTCGTAGCGAGCGAACGGTTAGTCCTACAGAGCTCCGCGTGGTCTCAAAAAATTCTAAAAATTCTATAGAATCTTAAATTGAAGGAAAAACAATACCTTTATATCGAAATTTTTTGAGTTAGGGCGTTTTCAAAATTTCAAAATTGACTTTGGAACCCTTAGAAGTGACCTACATCAACCAAAAGCTTCGGGGCACAACTAGACCCCAAATGGAGCCTACATACCAAATTTCATCAAAATCGGTCAATGCTAAGTGGCAAAAGTGCCGCGTACGGTGGACGGCGTACGGCGGACGGACGGCCAAATTTTTATTCGATTTTTGGATTCTACGTACCTTGAAACGTAAACCATCAAATTTTAAGGGGGTGTTAAAATTTTTTTTTCTTGGTCGATTCCAAAGGTTCATTATTGAAAATAATAAACCAAAAGAAAGAAAAAATCAAAATAAAATCAAAAAATTTTTTTTTTAATAAAAAAAAATCAAAGTTACCAACCATCGATCGCATTTTGGTCAGCTAAAATTTGAACGGAGATTAGGCCTCTTTTGCGACTCACACTCGTGTTTTGATTTATATATATATATTTCAATATAAACCCTCAAATTTTCGTAGGGAGCGAACGGTTTGTCCTACAGAGCTCCGCGTGGTCTCAAAAAATTCTAAAAATTCCATAGAATCTTAAATTGAAAGAAAAACAATACCTTTATATCGAAATTTTTTGAGTTAGGGCGTTTTCAAAATTTCAAAATTGATTTTGGAACCCTTAGGAGTGACCTACATCAACCAAAAGCTTCGGGGCACAACTAGACCCCAAATGGAGCCTACATACCAAATTTCATCAAAATCGGTCAATGCTAAGTGGCAAAAGTGCCGCGTACGGCGTACGGCGGACGGACGGCCAAATTTTTATTCGATTTTTGGATTCTACGTACCTTGAAACGTAAACCATCAAATTTTGAAGGGGTGTTAAATTTTTTTTTTTCTTGGTCGATTCCAAAGGTTCATTATTGAAAATAATAAACCAAAATGGTAACCGCCCCTACAAATTTTATGGTTTACGTTTCAAGGTATGTAGAATCTGAAAATCTAATTTTAGAAAGTCCGTCCGCCGTACGCGGCACTTTCCTCAGTTAGCATTGACCGATTTTGATGAAATTTGGGGTATATGGGCTCCATTTTAGGTTTAGTTGTGCCCTGAAGCTTTTGGCTGATGTAGGTCAGTTGATCAGGTAAGGGGATGAAAAATAAGGGTTGCTATTTTTAAAAGATCCCTAGCTCGAAAGCTCTCGATATAAAGGTATATTTGTTCACAAATTTTAAATAGAAATACATTTTTAGAATAAAATGAGACCACCCAGAGCTCTGTTAGACAAATAGTTCGTTCCTCTTGAGGACTAAGGCTTGGACTTAGTCTGGGTCAATCACTTCTAAGGGTTGAAAAATAAGGGTTAAAATTTTGAAAACGCCCTAACTCGAAAAATGTGTTTGCTTCACTAGCAAACAAGAACCAAAGTTCGTTATGAATCGCTTCATTTTGGTTTATTATTTTTAATAATGAACCTTTGGAATCGACCAAGAAAAAAGTTCTCGTAGGGAGCGAACAGTTTGTCCTACACAGCTCCGTGTGGTCTCTAACAATTCTAAAAATTCAATACTATCTTAAATTGATGGAAAAACAATACATTTATATCAAAATTGTTTCAGCTAGGGCGTTTTCAAAATTTCAACCCTTAGAAGTGACTGACATCAACCAAACGCTTCGGGGCACAACAAGACCACAAATGGAGCCTATTACCCGTTTGCTCCCTACGAGAACTTACGGGTGGGATTTACGATAAATCAGAAACACGAGTGTGAATCGCAAAAGAGGCCCAAGTTTTCGATCCTGTTAGTAAACGCTGCAAATTATCACACATCGGTTCATTATTTTTGTGTATAGATCACTCACCTGCAAAGAAGAGTTTTTCCATGATCAGTATCTACCAACCGTATTTTCGCTCAAGGTTCATTGTCACGTTTATTAGCATGGAACATGTTTTAGCCTTGATATAACTGGCAAAAAGCGTCACTGGAGACGGCAATGTGTCACGAAATTTTCCTATGATTTCTACTTGTGCTCTACACAAAAACCTCATCCTCTTGCTGTTGGTAAGTACTGAATCTTCTCTTAATCCTTAGCGATTGTTTAAGAGAAAAAAAAATCTCGCAATTTTTCATCCTACTCCATAACTTCAAAATACTTGTTACCATCGTAACTTCCTTCTTTCCATTGTTACCATTGTTACATTCTTTCCACTCTGTTTGTCTAGGATTGAAAATTTGAACAAATATTTTCTTAGAGAAACTAAATACCAAGAACAAAATTTTGTTATGAGTATGGGAGTACCCAGTTATCGGATAACGATGTTCTGCTGGTAGATAATTTCTATAAAAAATAAACTTGATTTTTGCGATACTATCGCAATCTTACTTGATTCACACTACCTTGCGCGCAAAAATATGGTTGGTAGTTACTGATAATAGAAAACCGAGTTCTTTGCAGGCGAGTGATCTATATAAAAAAATAATAAACCGTTGAAATTGTGTCCACTAGAGAGCCTTTACGCATCGGAGGGATAATTTTACGCGACCTCACGCACTTATACGCATTTTCGAGGTCTCTCTGATTAGATTCAAGGTTTCTTGAAGTTAAACTGCGAAGATTAGTTAGGAAATAAACCGGATTAACAGGGGAGGAGCCTCAGTGCTCGCAATTGCCATTCTAGGGTAGCCGCGAAGAAAGGATGTTGCTCACTAACGAAGATTGTAACGTTCAAGCGTTTAATTTGCCAATGGCAGGCCTCCTTTGAGGCATCAGGGAAAGAAGACCGCCAGAGATGCCCGGATAGGTTTAATCTTGAGTCCAACTGTTCTGACCTCCAATCATCACGAGTGTCACCACCTTCATTAGTCCGACGCCGCTGCCTTCTGTTGGATATGATGATCTCCGTAATGTGGAGGGGGGGGGGGGTTGTGAGAACCCCAGCTGTATCCGGTCGGTATCAAGAATGCTGATAAGCGCGCTATGAATTTTGTCGGATTATGAAAAATTGGCCGGTGTTGCCAGTAGCTCCACCTCCGATTTAAGGTATGTCCCTATTCCACTGTGGAAATTTCCCGATTACCCACTCGAAGTCCCATATTCCATACAATTCGTTCATTAAACTTGAAATTTTTAGGGAATATAAGGCTTACTTTCAACCAGTCCCCACCTAGTATGATACATAACAGAAGTTACGAAAATTCCATGTCGGTATTATGCTGAAGAGTATTCAGCATTAATAAGAGAGAAGATGTAACAGCAGCCATAGGAGTCGCAAAACTGAACAGATTTTCGAAATCGATGACTCGATTACTAACCCTCATAACTATAACTATAGGTAAGATCTGTTGCATGAAAGATATGGCTGATGTCTTAGAAATGTAATATTGAACATGTATTGAATGCATTCATAGAAATGTGTGGTCATATTTTAATAACTTAATATAAACATATTGTTAAGTAATGCAAGTATTCCAGGGTTCATCCCATTGGATAAGCGTTAGATCAATTTAAGCCAGTTGGTAAGCGATGAAACTATTTCACTCGATGTAGGTAATTTATTTGGTATTTCACGCAAGAAATAGTGGTCTCTCTTCCGAGTTCACCCCCCCCCCCCCACCTATGGTGCCAATCTGACACCAAAGCGGTAACACGTCGTAACGTTTAACTTTCATCGATGAAACTAACACATCTGTTAGTTTTAGTAGACAGTCCGTCAAAGTTCACATCCGTATTCAAGGTGAAACACAAAAAAAGTCTGCCAAGTTGGTGTGGCACATAGCTTCCTCGTATCCATAACCCGATTATATAGATGATCCGATACATAGTAGTTAATCTGAAAACACCAATCTCGAAGTTCCTTTCACTACCCTCTTAGGGGACCATCTACACGCTAATCTGGACAATCCTAGAAAATTTCATCAAATTCGGACGAAAAATGTAAGTGCGGTAGTGATTGGATCAAAAAATTTCTTATCTTATCTAGGAGTCGAACCTAGGACTCCTGGGTAGGAGTCCAGAGCATTGCTATTTGATCTACAAAGGGGTTGGAAGAATGGGGTTTGAGATCCTCAGGTCACACGCGACTGTTACGGCTGTTACAAGGATTTTACGTTTGCGCATGCGCAGAGGCTACTGTAAATTTTAAGGCCTTGATTTTCATTGGGGACCATCTACAACCTGATCCGCGTAATCCCTGAAAATTTCATCGAAATCGGATAGAAAGTGTAGAAGTTATGGCTGTTACAAGCAATTCAGGTTCGCGCATGCGCATCGGCTACTATCAATCCGGGGGTGATGATTTTCATAGGGGACCATCTAAACACTAATTTGTAACATCCCTGAAAATTTCATTGAAATCGGATGGAAAATGTGGAAGTTACGGCCGTTACAAGGAATTCACGTTTGCGCATGCGCAGTCGCTTCTATCAGTCCGAGGATGATGATTTTCATAGGAGACTATCTAAACACTAATTTGTAACATCCCTAAAAATTTCATTGAAATCGGATGGAAAATGTGGAAGTTATGGCCGTTACAAGGAATTCACGTTTGCGCATGCGCAGTCGCTTCTATCAGTCCGAGGATGATGATTTTCATAGGAGACTATCTAAACAATAATTTGTAACATCCCTTAAAATTTCATTGAAATCGGATGGAAAATGTAGAAGTTATGGTCGTTACAAGGAATTCACGTTTGCGCATGCGCAGTCGCTTCTATCAATCCGAGGATGATGATTTTCATAGGGAGCGTCTACACACCAACCCGCACAATCCCTGAAAATTTCATCGAAATCAGACAATAACTTCGTATAGTTATGCGCGTTACAGGGAATTCATGACAGACACACAGACAGACAGACACGGAACCAAAATTGTTCAGAAAGGTCTAAAACGCAAAACGCGAGTGAAAATTTTGATTTTGGAGAACTTTTTTTTTCGTCCTTGAAAAGTGAAAACAAAGCTTCCGCTACCTTGGTAGACTCGGAAGTAAAAAACCACGAAATATGCGGTTTACGTTGTCCTGGCACCATGGTGGCTCCACTATTCGTTCCATGTTGGTACGGAAAATGATTCATGAAAATCCAGAAGTATAATGAGAATTTTTACTCAATTTCAAAGCTTGGGTACAATTAGTAAGCTGTTAAGGAACCGAAATATTAAAAAATTGGAAAATTTGTGAATATTATCCCTCCTTTCGCCCCCTCAGCATGCTAATTTTGATACTCTGGTGGAATAGCGTGCAATTTGGAAAATTTCTGAGTCGAACAAAAAAGAAACACGCAAATTGGTTGGAAATTGAGACAGGTGCATAGTACATATGCCTGCAAACGAACGTTTTAAAGGCATTAACCCCCCTTCCCCCCCTGAAAAGGCAAAATTCGAAATTCTGGCGACGTAGTGCACAACTAGATAGATTTCCGCGTCGAATAAAAAAAGAACCATGAAAATTGGATAAAAACGAATGCCTGTGCAGACGACACAAGATATTGTCACACACACACACAAAAAGACATGCACCTATGGTTTTTTTTTCGCGGATTTGGATTCAGAATGGTTTAAAACGGATTAGTATGTGGTTTTTTTTCTGTTGAGTGTTGTCCAACTTTAGCCCAGATAGATCGTATAAGGGCGCCAAAGTTTTACTGAGGGACATCTTAAAAACGCTGCAAATCATTGCTCAAAGGTTTATTATTTTCTGTATAGATCACCCTTCTGTATAGATCACTGGTTCTCCATCAATAGCACCTACCACCATCTGTATTCTCCCTTGACCTTCCCTCTCAAATTTCAGCTTCCTGCGTTCAATAGGATTGAAAATGGCTTCGGAGCTCACTCAGCTGATCAGTGATCTGAAGAGTGAAGAAGATCTTCTCGAATGCTGGAGACGCCTGGAAGAGCACTGATCAGCTGAGTGAGCTCCGAAGCCATTTTCAATCCTATTGAACGCAAGAAGCTGCAATTTGAGAGGGAAGGTCAAGGGAGAATACAGATGGTGGTAGGTGCTATTGATGGAGAACCAGTGATCTATACAGAAGGGTGATCTATACAGAAAATAATAAACCTTTGAGCAATGATTTGCAGCGTTTTTTACCTACCAACATTTTATTACCTACCAACTTTATTTTACCTACCAACTATTGGTAGGTACTACCTACCACACCATACTGCTTCACACGTTCACAATCAAGTTTATTAGAAAGAACTAAACGCTTCACACTCGATTCGAAAAATAGAAAGCTTCATATGGAAATTTGATTACTGGTTACGCAGAAGGCAAAACTGTATACAAATCGAAGAAATGAACAGCGATCGCATTTTAGTCAGATAAAATTTGAACGGAGATTAGACCTCTTTTGCGATTCACACTCATGATTCTGTTTTATCGAAAGAAAACCTTCAAGTACTCGTAGGGACCGAACGGTTTGTCCTACAGAGCTCCGGGTGGTCTCAACAATTTTTTAAACTTCAATACTATTTAAAATTGGTGAAAAACGATACCTTTAATTCGAGAGTTTTCGAGCTAGGGTACTCATGAAAATTTCAACCCTTAATTTTCACTCTTCAGAAGTGACTGACATCAACCAAAAGCTTCGCGGCACAACTAGACCCCAAATGGAGCCCATATACCAAATTTGAACCAAATCCTTCCAGTGCTGCTAAGAAAAGTGCCGCGCACAGTGGGGCCACAGTGGAAAAAACTCCATTTTCGCAAAGTGACTAAAAAAGAAAATTTCTAATAACAATTTAAATAACATTTAATTTAAAATTAATAATAAAAATAATTTAAAATTTAATTTAAATAACATTTAATATTATGTGGTTTTCTCAAAGTCTATTACCTGTAGAATCAGGGTGTGAAGGACCTTCAATGTTTAAAAATTGTTTTCACTGCTAAATGGGGGCTCAAACCTGATATTTCGAGATTTTAAGCACTTTGAGAGTGGAATTTGAAAATTTCCTAACACGTTCTATGTGTTTCAAAAAATTTAGATAAAATTATGTAATGTTAGACAAATATATGTAGTATCTCTAAAAATTACTAATTATTTTTTCATAACATTTTAGCTTGAACATTAGCTCCAGATTTGGGTTTTTATAGCGAAATACAACTTTAGAGGAGTGGAAAAACCGAGCTTCGCCTTCCTTCGGTTTGGCTCATTTTTTTTTCTTGAAAATCTGACCATTATCAAGAAGCTGTAAAAATTTCATAGCCGTATTTCACCGAATTTAGATGTAGTGGGTTAAAATGTGATTAAAGGTACACCAAGAACGCCGTCTCTGCCGTCACCGCAGCTTCAGAGTAAAACCCTTCTAAGGGCTGTAACTTCTACATTTTCCTCTCGAAATCGATAAAATTTCCAGGGATTGTGAATGTTGACATGTAGAATGTCCCCTATGTGGGCTGTTAGCTACAACCACAGAGTAACGGAGTCAAGTTAAGGCTACAATGGTCGGATCATCTATACAATCGGGTTATGGATACTGGGAAGCTATGTGCCACACCCATTTGGCAGACATTTTTTGTTTTATTTTTTATTGGAAAACAGAATGATGTAAATAGCGACGTTTTCGTAAAATATTTCTGCTAAGAGTCAACACGGTTCTGTTTGAACAAACCAGGTTCTTCGGATTGTCATTCGCAGTAGTGTGGTCAGTTCGTACTGTCGTGAAATACCGAGAACATGACACGTTCTCGTTGAAAATCTCTTATTCGGATTTAGCAAACGTTTAATTTGGATTCGTTCCAATATTAGATCGCTTACTATTCAATTTTCAGAGGTGTTTATGACTCAAAATGTTGTCAAAATTAAATATATAAATATATATTTACATATATATATTTACACACATATACAGGGTGTCCCCGAAAACGTTCCCCCCCATGCTAAAATCGTCCAGGTAGTGGTAAAAGAAAAAATTTTTTTTTGAATCTTCATGATTTTTCCCAAGGATCTCAAACATGACCACGGTGCGCATTGCGCACGTGCGCAATCGTGCGCAACGCACACCAACTTCGTTTTTTCAAATGAGACTCCCCATTTTTTATTGCAGATTCGGATTCTACGTGAAATTTCATGAACATTTCACCCCTCAACCGATTTTTTTCGTTGCGCGCAACCCGCTCAGTGCGCGCTCAAAGATGCGCAACTGCAAGGTTGTGTCAAAATGTGCATGTACGAAGTACCTAAGTGTGACACATGATATTTTAGTATTTTTTTACGCTGAATCACGTGGTGATGTTAGTTTCTAGATTTTACTGCATTTTTATCAAATTATCGACGAAAAATGAACTTTAAAAAAAGGAAAATTGCATTTTCACTCATTACGCATCTTCTTTGCCCATCCGTTAACTTCATCCTTGTTAATAAATTGAAATTTATGTTTTGACATTAAAGATAAATAAAAAAAATCTCCGATCGCACGTAATTTATTGCAGTATTCTAGAGAACCTTGCTTCATAGCTACCGATATGCAGCTATGATGTTGTTTACTGGTTGCAGCGTTGCATTTTTTGTGATAAAAAAAAGTGCCGCGAAAAATTCCTTGACCCCCAGCCAAAAGACATATCCATGTCAAAACGATTGTTTATCACACTAGTAATTTCACAAGGACTCTCTACTTGTAATTTCTCGTGAAAACCCCGTCTTGTCTACTCTCTTTTAAAATCTAAAATTTAAAGTCTAAAATCTTTTTTCGATTATCTTGGAAAAAAGTTTTTAAGTAGACAGGGTGGTTTTGCCCTTAAAAAATGCAATTTTCCTTTTTAAAAGTTCATTTTTCGTCGATAATTTGATAAAAATGCAGTAAAATCAAGAAACTAACATCACCACGTGATTCAGCGTAAAAAAATACTAAAATATCATGTGTCATACTTAGGTACTTCGTACATGTACATTTGGACACAACCTTGCGGTTGCGCATCTTTGAGCGCGCACTGAGCGGGTTGCGCGCAACGAAAAAAATCGGTTGAGGGGTGAAATGTTCATGAAATTTCACGTAGAATCCGAACCTGCAATAAAAAATGGGGGGTCTCATTTGAAAAAACGAAGTTGGTGTGCGTTGCGCACGATTGCGCACGTGCGCAATGCGCACCGTGGTCATGTTTGAGATCCTTGGGAAAAATCATGAAGATTCAAAAAAAATTTTTTTCTTTTACCACTACCTGGACGATTTTAGCATGGGGGGGAACGTTTTCGGGGACACCCTGTATAAAGAAACCTCAATTCAATCATCTTTATCGTATCCTGTAACCTCTGAAACGAAGAAAAAAACAAAATAACACACACCCATCGCCTGTAAAATCGCTTTTCTGTTTTTTTCACACGCTTTTCCACTTTGAGTAACATTATTTTTTTCAAAATTCAAGATTTAGTACTAAAATAATAAATTTAAACGTCAGAAAACATATTTTTCTAATGTATTTTCGTATTCGGAATCGAATGAAACCATTCCCAAGACGATACAGTAATTCGTTCAAAAGATAATGACTTTTTTCCGCTTTTTGGCCGTTTGGCCCCACTGTGCGGCGTACGGCGGACGGACGGAAATTTTTTTACGTATCGTATTCTACGTACCTTGAAACGTAAAACATCAAATTTTGAGGGGGGGTTAAATTTTTTTTTCCTTGCTCGATTCTAAAGGCTTATTATTGAAAATAATAAACCAAAAGCACGGTGTCCTCATGGAATAAGATACTTAAAATACTTCTTCCATGGTGTAGTTGTGACTCTATCGACGGAGCAAACCTACTCGGTGAAAAAAGACGTATTCATGTCTTTTTTCAATAAATTCAATAAATTCAATAAATTCAATAAATAAAACAAAAAAAATAATTAATTTAAAAAAAATCTCTCAATCTCTCTTTTTTTGAATATCTTGGAAAATTCAATAAATTCAATAAATGGAAAATTCAATTTATTGAAGCTCGATTCTAAAGGCTTATTATTGAAAATAATAAACCAAAAGCACGGTGTCCTCATGGAATAAGATACTTAAAATACTTCTTCCATGGTGTAGTTGTGACTCTATTGACGGAGCAAACCTACTCGGTGAAAAAAGACGTATTCATGTCTTTTTTCAATAAATTCAATAAATTCAATAAATAAAACAAAAAAAAATAATTAATTTTAAAAAAATCTCTCAATCTCTCTTTTTTTGAATATCTTGGAAACATGTCTATGCGTCGAGAAAGAATCCAAAATCTCTCTCAACCCTGTTCACCTGGAACACAACAAAGGTCAATACTTGTTACACAACGGTCTACTGATTAAAGTCCACACTTAGAATCGTTGTATAGATTTTTCAAAGTCATTCACGGAGAAACTAAGTGCAAACTTTTTGTTTAAATAAGAACGAATTGTATTGATATTCACTTCGCATTTTGCGAGTTTCCCACGTGTGAAGGAGGATATTATAAATGCCCAAAAAAAGTCCAACCTGGAAGTACTTAAGTATAATGTTAACCGTAATTTCCCTTCAACTTGACATCGTAGTTGAGTGACTACAAAGACAAACAAGGACGTTCCCAGGCTCGACGAGTTCGTGCTATCATGTGTCGATTGCTATTTCGTGAACAATGAAATTCGTAACACCCTAAAGAATAATTTCTCAACGTGCGCCAGTTTGAGTTATGCAATCACGCCTAATTGCCCAAATCGATTCTTTTGTTCCACCTTTTCAATCGCCATCAATCAATCAATCTCTATATGGGCCAGTGCCTATAGTTTTATGATACGAGTATAATTGACATTTTGGATTTTTCAGGCCATTTTAGATTTTCATTTTTTTTAGAGCAGCAGATCTGAAAATTTTGGTTTCTCGAATTTTGCGTTTCACAGCTTTTTGAAAAACTCTGGCTCCCTGTTTGTTTGTCGGTCTCTATGTTGTCGGGGATGTCTGTATCTTCACATTCATGTTGACCGTTCCTTTTTTGGCATTTTCACTTGCAAGAAATAATCTTCCAAAATCGAAGTCTGAGCTGACTTCTTATTAAGTCGTGAATGCGAGGATGTCGGGTGAAGTGACCGTTGGTTACATAGACACGTCTCCTGGAATTCAGACGCCTGGTTAGGTAGTCAATATTGTCAATATGTCAATATTCTTGCCTATAGTCCGGTTTATCTAGCGTCAATATACAAGGTGTATCATACTCGACTCGCAAAACTTCGAGGAAATAACTGTCTCCTTGCAATTTTGTTTCAACCCCTTGTTCTTCTAGGTTTTCCAATTTTCAGATTTGTTTACCCTGTGACACTAAAATGGTCATACCCTCCCAATGCTTAAAAAATAAAATAAAAATCTGATCACACCGTTGGAAACAGCTGTACATTTACAATATTCTTTATGTCAAATTGAAATTTTCGGATTTGTTGAAATCACTACTTTCTGAGACCCGCTGTGGCCACCTTCCAATCTTTCTCCGGCAAGAGAAAAACTTCCATAGAACGTCAGCTTCCCATCGGACTACTCAAAGGAATTTTTAAAGTTGAACGTAAGGGAGAAAATTGCGTTTGAATGCCAAAACAGTGCAAACTATTCCAAAATGGTTTATTATATTTCTATATAGATCACTAAACTGCAAATAACACGGCGTTACCATATGCAGTAGGTACTTATAACCACATTCTTGCTCAAGGTTCACTGTCAACTTCATTTTGACACAAAGTACCCACCATCAAAACATCGTTATCTGGGAGTTGTGGGTGCCCTCATTTTCAAACATTGAGAATGGGTGGAGGGGTTTACATGTAATACAGACCAATAGATTGACGAAAATTGACTTTATTTGTACACTGAAGAATTTATTTATACATAGCGTTTATTTCTCAGTGATAGGTATTAATAGTAGGAACTCAACACAACCAAATGAAGTAGTTAATAGTACTTATAAATGGCGATTATTTCTTATTGCTAGGTAGGTATTAATAGTAGGAACTCAACACAATCAAATAAAGTAGTTTTTTTTTTAAGACTACAGGTAATTTTCTGTGGTTACCGGCAGAATCTCCGATAGTGATTCTTTTTTTAAAGGACAACACTACGAGGAAGCAAAGCATAACACAACACACGGTAGGTGGGAGGGAAGCCTTGTTTAAAATAATATATACTAGCTACAGTGAATAAATCAACCTACATAACGGGGTAGGTTGATTGTAATTAGGAACATGAGAGATGTAAAAAGTAGGGATGAGTATCGATTAATCGAAGTAATTTATTAATTGGTCAAATAATCGATGCTTTTTTAATCGATGTCAACTGGGTACGATTAATCTGGTAATCGATTAATTTGTAACGATTATTCAACGATCATTCTCTCCTCACGTTATCAATTATCACTGATTAGTTAAGTTGTTTTTGTTAGTACTTACTTACAAGGCAAGGTTACTTACTGGCAAAAGAGGGTTCGAAAAAAGGGTTTATAGGAGCCTCGCCAGCAATTGGCATTTCAAAAAACGCCTGTAAAGAAAAGGTCAAAAAATGGGAATCCCAAGATCTTAATATACTCTGGTCCAAAGAAACTGATAGATACAGACAGACCAAAATGCTTATCACTTCATACGATCCTAAAAAAGCCCTATGGCTAACTTCCAAAAGTAGAAACACCATTACACTAATGATAGGCATTCTAACGGGGCATTATGACTTCCGCAGAATGCTAACTCATGGACAACAGAATTTCACCAATGTGTTCTTGCGAACAAGAAGCTGACTCTGCTGAGCACTTTTCATGTAGATGCGACCGCTTCTGGAGATACAGAACGGTCACCACATCGTGGAACGCGCATCCCTACGAGAAATTTCATGGAAAAGGATAAAAAAAATTCGCAGATCTCAGCGGAAGATTAACTGACTCCAACACGGGGTAGCCGGCGGAATCCTCTTTTTTAAATAAAGGGGCCTCGCAAGAGGGGGAGTATAAGCCATCGGAGCCTGAAACTCCCTTCCAATGGCAACCCCGGGCAGTGAGTGAGTGAGTAGTACTTACTTACCCTGTTACGTTATTTTTAACCTATTTTACCTATCATTACGTAGTTTACCTATTGTAAGCCGCCCCTAGCCCTGAAGGGGTTAGGAAATAACGTTGTGCTGGAATGATGTAAAAAGGGACAAGAAAGAGCAATAATTGTGCAACTTAAAGTTAGGTAGAAAATTATACTTAACTGGAAGAGCAACAGTTGCGGCGGTCGAGGTAGGCAATCTGCGATGTTCAACCTGAAAATGAGCAATTTCCCTGAAGGGGCTTCACCGCAATGCTCGGCAAAAAGGAAGAGAAAAGGAATGCAATGCGTCGTTGCGCAATTTAACTAAAATTGTCCTACAACGTTCCTAATGGTGAAGTTACTTGTTTGTATTGTTTTACTCTGAATTTACTTGACCACTTGGAGGAATTTTCAGGTGTTGCTGTAATGAAAACTCACGAAAATTGCAATTCAGTGTGTGTAATATTTAGCTTTTAAGCAATGCAACGAAAATGTTCAATATAAAAGTTGTGAAATAATAAAATGGTAAAACGACAACGATTGAGTACTTCTTTCAAAATAACCCTGTGCAACGTTACAGGTAAGTATGTTAGCATATAATGGTAGGAACAATGTACTACTAGGAAAATTATTAAAAGTATCTTTACAAGATGAAATCAAGTTGCTTGACGGCAATTTGAGCAATGGTAAAATTAGGAAAGCAACGAATTGTCTCTGTCCCAAACCTAGCAAGATTATTGGCCAATAATACAAGTTTTCAGCACTCACAGTTCACTAGTTAGGGCGTGGTCCTCCTCGTTGTGGTCGCGTTGTTCCGTGGTTCCAGTGGTAGTCAAGGGGTAAGCAAGGGTCGGTTGATCGCGGGGCTTTAGGACACTTCTATTCATCAACTTATTTTCGAAGTGGTAATGTACCGCAACTATTGCGCAACGAATTTTAAGGGAAAGTTGCAATACCAATGTCTGTGGAAGTCTTATGATATGCGAACTTGGGGGTAGTAGCAGAGAGCAGTCAGGGAAGTGAAGAGGGGCGGCTGAACTCGGCCTTATATATGCCCCCCTCCCTGCTCGGTGGTCCGTTGGGCGTCCACTGGTGGGAGGTCCCGCCCGGTGCCTCTCGATGTGATGTGTGTGACTCTTGACTGTAGTGCGCGCGATTACCGATCCTTCAACTTTGTTAATTAGGTTTATTTGGGGTTGGAAATTGGAAAAAGGTTTTCTGTGAGCGGCGGCTCACACTCCCCACCTTCCCGGAAGCCAGCATTTTCTTGGATAACGCTGGGTATAGGCAGTGGAACGGTCGGGTGTGCTCGTCGCAACGCCATCTCGTAGGCGAATCTTCGGCATCCGGCGCAGACATCCGGTTTTCGCTCGTTACTATGATCCTCGGTGCAGGTTGCCATCGGGTTGCCCTGTCTATGTGCCCGTTTCTGCCTCTCCCAGAACTCTTTGCATGCATAACACCTGAAGGCGATCAGTTGTGTGCAGGCTTTGCAGCAAATGGGACAACGAACCCGCTTCTTCTTGTGCTGTTTGGCGACTGAGGGCTTGCACTTTTTGAGTACCAGTTTTGGCACGACTTTCGGTGAGCTGGAAGCAGAGCGTAGCATGACCTGGGGCTCTCGGAGTGGCGTTGGCAAATATGACTCCTCGACTTCATCCCCTGGAGACGATGACCGGGAAAGGGGCTTGCTTCCTCGTCGTGTTTTGGGTGGTGGCGACCGGCTTTGTCCACTGAATGGGGAGATCGGTTGACTAGGTGATCTGCGTTGCGGCGACTCCGGTGTCACGGATCGGGCTCTTGAGGTTGAAGGGACAGGTGAGGTGTGTCCGGATTTTCCGGGTTTTGCGGTTCTCAGTTTTGAAGGAATTGCTTGAGCAGATTTTACTGACGAGCGGTCGCCCTCAGCGTGAGATTGAGTCGTCCGGCTGTTGGGTTTCACTGCGGTGGAATCTCCAGTAGGTTTCGCCGCAGGTGGCTCTACGGTCTCCGGTGCGCGTTGTCCCTTCAATCGTTGGATCTCAATCCAGGCTTCGGCTCTATCTTTAAATAGCTGGTCTCGTTCCTCTCGCAATGCCTCCTCTCTCTCCAACAATCGGTCGCGTTCTGCCGCTATTCGCTGATATTGCGGGATCCATCGGGTCACCCTGAGCATGGCCATGATTGCGGTGTGTCCATTTGATGCTCTGGTCATGTACAAATCGCCCCTTGCTGCGTAACGTATGCAGTTGACGATGCCCGCTAGTGTTTTTTCTGGGGTGTTGCAGGGTTCAGGGGTGGTGACTGTGTCCACTGGAATGGTCGCATTGGCCTCTGTCTCCTCCTTGAAGGTGTCGAAGACTTGTTGGACATACTCGTCTAAGGGAGGGTCCCCCTCCATATCCTCTACATTTTCTAACTGTTGCTGAGACATCCTGTGAACACAAAGAATTGCACTAAGCATCCCTGCCCTAGGAAAAGCGGTTACGTATGAATTTATAGATGGCCATTGAGAATGTTGGTTTGAGGCAGATGGCAATGATGATTGCCCTGAAGGGGCCTAGGATTACGTTCACCTGAAGGGTTTAACTTTAAGAAATTTTTTATTTTGGGTCTCATTTGGTGACCTGAAGGGTCTTATACGTCAATCGTTATCGTTATACATCCTACTTAGTCAGTAAGTCAGTTGCGGTCTGTGTGATCGCTCCCAAATGCAGTTTTCGGTAGTCTACTGGTGCCCGCTGCCTGAGTTTGTATGGCGTATGCGGCGTTGCGGTGTCTTGCTGCATTGCTGTATGGATTTCTGCAGGTTGTACTTCGTCAGTGGCTACATTGCTGTCCTGGGAAGCGTTGCTGAACCCGTGTTGTTCCGTGACCGATTCGCTAGGGTGTTGGACGTGATTCTCGCTGGTCTGGGACGACAACGCATCGGAAAACTGCTCATCTTCGTCGTCGGTCGGGTAGTTGTCTGTCATTGGCTGAGGCGTTGGGTCGCTAGAGGTTCCTGGCCTTTCAGTGGTCGGATCGCTAGAGGTCCCCGTCCTCTCGGTGGTCGGACCATTACTCCTTCCGGGCTTGACATCCTCGTCGTCCTCGCTCCAGATCTCATCCGGGGTCTCCTCGAGGGTAGGGTTGGGCATCTCCATGGGGTTCGCGGGGACTCCCGGTCCGTCAGCGTCAAGGAAGGACTCGTCCGGAACTCCCGACTCAAATGCCGGTTTCAACCTATTGAGATGGACGGTCTGACGTCGAATATCCGCCCTGTCCCGAATTTGATACGTGACGTCCGAATGTCGATGCGTAACGATCCATGGTCCCGACCAGGGGCTCCAAAACTTTCGGGCCACCCCCGACGGAGGCTGAAGATCTTTCAAATAAACCTGATCCCCGACGTTGAAGGATCTTGCGGTACGTCTCAAATTGATCAGCTGGCTTCTTTTTTGCCAGGCCCGGTGCAAGTAGTGGGTTGTGGCGTTGCGGGCTTGTTGCAGATTTCGGAGTATGGTCGCCCCCTCCACTCCAGGCATCATCCCTTGCAGTGACTCGTTGGGCAGACGAATTTCCCTACCGAAAGTAAGAAAATTGGGCGTGAAGCCAGTACTCTTATGTGGCGTGGCTCTGTAGGCTGCTAAGGCGACCGGAATCATGGCCTCCCAGGCCGTGGTTCTCTTGCATATTTTTGCGATGATGGTGGCGAAGGTTCGATGGAAGCGTTCACAGACGCCGTTTCCCTCCGGGTGGTAGGCAGTGGTAAAAATTTGCTGGACGCCCCATTTTTCGCATAATTCTCGGGTAGAGTTGGCAGTGAAAGCGGTACCCCGGTCGGACACCATACGTTCGGGTACACCGTGTGTGGGTATATATTTGGTGGCCAGAACTCGGGCGACGGTGGCTGCTGAGCAATCGGCGACTGCGTATGCCTCGGCGTACTTGGAAAAGTGATCCACAGCCGTCAAAATGTACCCAGCGCTGCCCCCAGTTGCGATGGGTCCTACAAAGTCGACGCCCACGATCTGCCCAGGTCGCTCCGGCAATAGCGGTTTTTGCACGGGTTGCTTCAGGTTGTTCGGGGTCATTCTTCTTTGGCAGGTTTCACAGGACCTCACGAATTTTTGGACATCCCTCCGGAGCCCAGGCCAAGTTCCCAATCGTCGGACCAGTTTTTCCGTCACCTCGGCTCCTGGGTGGCCCGCCCACAGGTTCCTGTGGCATCGATGGATTAGCCATTCTCTCAGTGTTCCTGGCATCATAGGCACCCACTCATCGCGTCCGTCACTTCTCACCTGAGCCTCCCAAACTCCTTCTCGGCACCGGATCCTGTCCTGTAGTCTGCTCGTCACAGTGGCCTGAATCCAGACATCCAGCTCCTGTGCCGCAATCATTAGTTCTTTCGGGAAATCCAGAGTGAGGGCAGCAATGCCCACCCGACTGAGACCGTCAGCATGGGCCATGGCCCTGCCCGGACGATAGCGAGGAATGTAGTCGTACTCAGCTAACCGCATTATCCATCTCCCTATTCTGGATGTGGGGTCTCGCAAGCGCAAGGCCGCGGTCAGCGCCATATGATCGGTCTGCAGCTCGAAAGTGGCTCCAAGCAGGTATTCCTGAAAGTGCCTCACGGCCCAAACCACAGCCAGAAGCTCCCTCTCAGTCACCGAATATCTGGTCTCTGCCGGGTTGAGTTTGCGGCTTGCAAAGGCTATTGGTCGTTCTTCTCCATCTATTTCTTGCGACAAGACGGCTCCCAGGGCGGTGTTAGACGCGTCGGTTGCCAAGATGAAAGGCTTGTCCAAGTCGGGATACGCCAATACCGGTTCGGAAGTAAGTTGCTTTTTCAGTTCTTCGAATGCTTGCTGCTGGTCGGTTGTCCACTCGTATGGTACCGTTTTTTTCAATAAATTGGTCAAGGGGACCACTTGCGCCGCGAAGTTGGGAATGAAGCGGCGGTAGAAACCAGCCAATCCTAAAAATGATTGTAGTTGTAGCTTGTTTGCCGGAACGGGAAATTCATCGATGGCTCGTGTTTTCTTAGAATCCATCAGCAGTCCCGTTTTTGTCACCGTGTGTCCCAAGAATTGTACCTCGCTCTTTAGAAACTCACACTTTGGGAGATTCACCTGAAGTCGGGCATCCTGCAGTCGCTCGAATACCCTCGTCAGCTTGTCCAGATGTTCCTCCCGCGTCTCCGCAAACACTATTACGTCATCGAGGTACACCAAACAGTCCCGACCCAAGAGGCCGTCCAACACATCATTCATCACTCTCTGAAAAGTGGCAGGGGCATTTTTGAGCCCGAACGGCATCTTGTTATATTCAAAATGCCGGCCCAATACCGAAAATGCCGTCTTCTCCCGCGAGTCTTCATGAACGGGGATCTGATGATACCCTGAGATCAAATCCAGTGTGGAGAAATACTTGCTGCCTCCCAATAGGGCCAGAGTTTCCTGCATCCTCGGCAACGGGTAAGCATCCCCTTTAGTGATGCGGTTCAACAGGCGGAAATCGGTACAAAATCGCCATTTTTGATCCTCGCCGGGCGGTGTCTTTTTCTTGACGAGGAGTACCGGAGCACACCATGGGCTCTTAGATGGGCTGATGATTCCATTCTCCAACATATCCTTGACCTGCTCCTCGACGACGTTGCGGAGTGCGTGTGGTATCGGATAGGGTTTCTGGGTGGTTATAATGGATTGCGTTGGTTCGATTTTATGAGTCACCCCAAGGCTGCAGCCCTCCCCTGAAGGTGGTCGAAAAAGATCCCGAAACTGATGCAGCACTTCCCCGGTAGGCTCCAGGTCCTCCTCACTGAGATGATTCAATTTATCGGCCACCACATCTTCAAATTCGGGGCCTGTTTCCGTCCATTGGTCGGTAGGAATTAATTCCCACTCTCCTGGTTCCTCCATATGTGGCTGAGGTTGCTCCCATTCCTCGAGGTATTCATTGTCGAGGACCTCTTCTTCGCCGGGTTGGTCAACCTTCTCGTCGCCGGTGATGTTCATCTGAGCAATGATTTGTCGCACCGCTTCGGGCGGCGTTTCTGTGTCGCTAAATTCCGCAGGACAACGTTCCATCGGCATGGGTACCCCTTCGTCCAGTTGCATGGTGGTCGGAGTCGTTATGGGCAATGGTGTCGCCATGATTTGGGCGGCCGTTGTGGTCGTTGCGGCCTCCGTTGTGGGACGCAACGTTTCGGTTGTCGCCGACGTCGTGGTCGGTGTTGCAGGGATCATCAGTTCCGTTGTGGTGGAAGTTGCGGTCGGCGTTGTGGAACGCAACGTTTCGGTTGTCGCTGACGTCGGGGAACGCAAGTCCGTTGCCGACGTTGTGGGACGCAATTCCGTAGTCGACGTTGTGGTAAGGGTTGCGGCGGACATCCATTCCGTCGTGGCGGAAGTCGCGGTCGACGTTGTGGGACGCGTTGCGGCGGACATCCATTCCGTCGTGGCGGAAGTTGCGGTCGACGTTGTGGGACGCGTTGCGGCGGACATCCGTTCCATCGTGGCGGAAGTTGCGGCCGACGTTGCGGGACGCATCGTTTCGGTGATCGCCGACGTTGTGGGGCGCAATTCTGTTGCCGACGTTGTGGGAAGGGTTGCGGCGGACATCCATTCCGTCGTGGCGGAAGTCGCGGTCGACGTTGTGGGACGCGTTGCGGCGGACATCCGTTCCGTCGTGGCGGCAGTTGCGGTCGACGTTGCAGTCGGGACCGCAGGCACCATTAGAACATCCTTGCCCGGCTGAGCCCGAACAAGTGAGTAGTCATCCTCGTTGTCGGAAACCCGCGGCGATGCGGCAGCGGCAACATCCGGAGAGGTGCTGGGAAGCGTTGTGTGCGTTGCGCTGGTGCAACTATAGTCAGTTGTCACAACGGACTTCCTCCTCTCGGATGCCAACACTGTCCCCACCGTGCACAGTTCGTTCCGGTCCTCTCGTTCCGACATGGTGGCGCCCCCGGGTCCGCTGTACTGGTACTCCATGCGTGGTCCCGTTACTAAAGTGAGGGGAATTTTCCGGAGTATATCTAATCCCAACAAATCTAACGAGGCGTCTCGTCTCGCAAATACGGCAAACGTGTGCAGGAATTTATATGAACCAATCTGGGTTAGCACTTGTTGCTCCCCCGCGAAAGGTAACGCGCAACCGTCAGCCCCCCAAGCCATAGTTTCGGTAGGTAACAGAGGGATACCTTTAATGGGACTCGAAAGCACCGACAAGGCGGCTCCCGTATCGATGGTCATGTTGCGAGTCTCCGGGCCAAGTCCAACCCTCATGCGAATGGTTCTAACCATAGGTTGTTCAACCGCCGGAATTTGGTTCTCGTTCTTTGGTGGTTTGTAACGGGCGATTTCCGCGGATCCACTCGGTACCTCCTCTCGCCGAGCCGGTGGATTCGAAACCGGCAGCAACCTCCGCTTCCGGAAACAATCCTCTTCGAGGTGCTCGCGAACGCCGCAAAAATCACAGTAGATGGTTCGTTGCGGGCTATCCGGACACTCGACCGGAAAATGCTGGCGGCTAGCGCAAAACATGCACGGAAAGCGGGGTTTTGGCGGTTCGATGGTCCTCGGGTTCGATGGTTCCGATCGGTAGCTCTCACGTCTTTCGTCCTCCCTGGAACTTCGGTCGGTAGGGTAGCGATTTCTTTCGTTGCGGCGATCATCTTCGGGTTGAGTTCTAGCGTGGTCGGGGTCGCGACGCGGACATTTGGCCGCAAAGTGCTCGACGCTTCCGCATTTGTAGCACCTTCGATCGTTAACGGCGGCCAACTCCCATCTTTCCTCAACGTCCTCGGTGTTGTCGAGAGTTTCTTCTATTTCCTCGGCCCTTTTCAGCGCCGTTCGCAAGGTAATAGGTCGATTTGCCACCAAAAATGAACTCAGTCGTCCGCCAACCCCCCGAATGAACGCGCTCAACGTCTTCCTATCCACCCATGTGTTTTTATCATGAGTATCCATGTTGACGCCTTCCTCGATAATCGCGCAACGCGCGAGACCCCGCACGCGGTCTGCAAACTGCCGAAGCGTTTCCGACGGATTCCGCTTAACCGTCCACAGAAGGGCGGCGGCGTGCTGAGGGTTCTCCCTCCGGAACCAAATCAGCATCTCATCACGGGCCATCCGATATGCCTGTTCATTGTCGAGGTGGTCCTGTCGATCGATCAGAAATTGTTTCGCTGTTCCGCGCGCCTTGGCTCGTAGCAGTCTCATCTTCTGGGTCGCGGAAAGGCTGGCGGCCACCGCGTCGAAATTCGCGAAGAATGATGCGACGTTTAACGCCCCCGGCACGTCCGGATCCCACGCATCGACCTCGAGAAACAGGGACCTAGGGATGTCGTTTTTATCCTCCCCTCTAGTTGCTTTGTTGTAATTTTTGAGTAGGGTCGTCATTTCGCGCATAGTTTGTGTCATGGATTCGATGGAATCAGCCCCCACTGTTAACGGTGAAGTACGCTGATCATCGTCAGACCCGTCTTTTCCGCCGTCCATCATTTTAAGGCTTGAGTTGCGTCACACAGATCGAAAGAGTCAGTTAGTCTTGATTCGGTCGTTGCACAACGGTGCAGTCTGAGACGCAGAACGATTTAAGCCGTATTGCACAACGGTGCGGCTTGTAGATTTAAGAATTATTCGCACAACGGTGCGTTAAACAAACAAGAAAATATGGCACAACGGTGCAACACAAAAATTTTTTGCACAACGGTGCGATATGAAATCAAACAAACAAGTTTATAAGGTCGCAATTGGCGACAAGGACACACTTTTCCTCGGCGTACAGTTTTTAAATATGGGATGCGCCCTACCTAACTACAGACAATCACCTGCTCCAAAGTGGTCGTTTACAAGTGTCAGGTAGAAAATGCCGCTAGGTATGTACCTGACCTTAAGTTGCTTTGTTCGCTAGGGGAAAGGAATTTACTTTGCGTCGCAGGTACAACGGAGTGCATTGTAATGCGATCGGACAACGTTATTTGAAATGAAAAAAATTTTATTTAAAAAATTGCGTTGCGGCTGCAACGGACAACGTTGTGGTACAACGTATGATGTTGTTGTGAAATTAGGTGAAATTAAATTTCGCGTTGCGGCTGCAACGGACGACGTTGTGGTGCAACGGACAACGTGATGGTGCAACGGATGACGTTAGAATTTAATTTCAAAATTTACAAAAATGCGTTGCAGGTGCAACGGACAACGTTGTGGTGACGTATTTGACGTTGTAGATGACAACGGACAACGTTATTGAATTAAAAATGAAAATTATCAAAATTTGCTGAAGGCAGTTGCGCAACGTTGTTGTTGATAAATGCAGTTGCTGAAGGCAGTTGCACAACGTTATGACGCTACATAGAATTTTAATGGGTTCGTTACGAAGCTTGCTTCGTAAAAAAATCCGGTTCGCTGCCACCACTTTGTAAGCCGCCCCTAGCCCTGAAGGGGTTAGGAAATAACGTTGTGCTGGAATGATGTAAAAAGGGACAAGAAAGAGCAATAATTGTGCAACTTAAAGTTAGGTAGAAAATTATACTTAACTGGAAGAGCAACAGTTGCGGCGGTCGAGGTAGGCAATCTGCGATGTTCAACCTGAAAATGAGCAATTTCCCTGAAGGGGCTTCACCGCAATGCTCGGCAAAAAGGAAGAGAAAAGGAATGCAATGCGTCGTTGCGCAATTTAACTAAAATTGTCCTACAACGTTCCTAATGGTGAAGTTACTTGTTTGTATTGTTTTACTCTGAATTTACTTGACCACTTGGAGGAATTTTCAGGTGTTGCTGTAATGAAAACTCACGAAAATTGCAATTCAGTGTGTGTAATATTTAGCTTTTAAGCAATGCAACGAAAATGTTCAATATAAAAGTTGTGAAATAATAAAATGGTAAAACGACAACGATTGAGTACTTCTTTCAAAATAACCCTGTGCAACGTTACAGGTAAGTATGTTAGCATATAATGGTAGGAACAATGTACTACTAGGAAAATTATTAAAAGTATCTTTACAAGATGAAATCAAGTTGCTTGACGGCAATTTGAGCAATGGTAAAATTAGGAAAGCAACGAATTGTCTCTGTCCCAAACCTAGCAAGATTATTGGCCAATAATACAAGTTTTCAGCACTCACAGTTCACTAGTTAGGGCGTGGTCCTCCTCGTTGTGGTCGCGTTGTTCCGTGGTTCCAGTGGTAGTCAAGGGGTAAGCAAGGGTCGGTTGATCGCGGGGCTTTAGGACACTTCTATTCATCAACTTATTTTCGAAGTGGTAATGTACCGCAACTATTGCGCAACGAATTTTAAGGGAAAGTTGCAATACCAATGTCTGTGGAAGTCTTATGATATGCGAACTTGGGGGTAGTAGCAGAGAGCAGTCAGGGAAGTGAAGAGGGGCGGCTGAACTCGGCCTTATATATGCCCCCCTCCCTGCTCGGTGGTCCGTTGGGCGTCCACTGGTGGGAGGTCCCGCCCGGTGCCTCTCGATGTGATGTGTGTGACTCTTGACTGTAGTGCGCGCGATTACCGATCCTTCAACTTTGTTAATTAGGTTTATTTGGGGTTGGAAATTGGAAAAAGGTTTTCTGTGAGCGGCGGCTCACACTATCACCACACCTAATTAAGTTATTGTAAAATGCATTTTGTAATAACTTTGAAAAAATCAACAAAAACTGGTATCATATTGGAAACAGATGATTGAGACTTTTCCTGAGATTTCTAAAATTGCTTGAAATACGTGCCTGCAGTAGCTACCTCTGTTCTTTCAGGAAGGTTTTTTTTTCTGAAGCTGGCCAAATTAAGGGGACAGAGGAATCGGCTGAGCACCGACTTGGCCAACAAACTCCTTTTTCTTCAGGACATTGATGAAAAGTATTGAGTAATTAAACCACTGTACTCGTAATATTTCTTTTCGTAATATATATTTTATCTTTTTTACTCTTAATTTGATGTAATTTTAAATTTTAATAAAACATTATTATCTAGGCAGCGCTCACGCCGTTCCACCACTTTCTTCCCCTAGATGCTCCTATAATGATTACGTTGTTTGTCGTTTTAATTGTACCTACCCAATTGTATCCCAATCTTTTTGATATAATCGATTAATCGATGGTTAGGGGCTCGATTAATCGGTGAATCGAATAATCCACATGAAATAATCGTTGATTTCATTAATCGATTATTCGTTGGTCGATACCCATCCCTAGTAAAAAGTGTATACCCCATTTTTTACGACATACAATGACTACACATTGTTCAAGACGGATTCATTGATTCACTATTCAACATACGTACTCGAAATTAACAAAATTCAGCTTTCAATTCGAAGATTCCCGTTATCTTGTCACCTAGATAGGCACCTATCTAAATTCCAAAGTGGTGGTGATTTTCTGTCAAATATTCTAGCAAAAGCGGGCAAAAATTATATTGAAGTCTTTTCCTTTTATCCCAAAAATTAGTATTCGGATATCTGTGTTGGAAAACGTTTTCAATAATAATTAAAAATTAAATTTTTAATAATATGGCTATAGTAATTAGGTAATGTGAAGTATTCTTTTACATTGCAAGCTACAACCAACCTGGGGTTATGCTTCAAGGAGTAAAAACAACAACAACAAACAAACTTCCCTATATCAAAATGACATCTTGAAAAGGTTGTGCAAGTGGCTATAAGGAAAATGTTAAAAATTTGAACAATTTCTTTTTTGGATAAGTGTGAAAAAAATGTGCACATTTTCTGAACCAATCGCCCACAATTCTACGGTAATGTAAAATGAAGAGTAAACGAACATTTCATCATTTGGGTGCAGCCACGTGGTAGCATTCACAACTAAACTTATTACGTTTAGCCTCTAATAGAAATCTAATAGAATATTTTACACTAAGGCCCACTGGAATTTGGATAGGTGCCACAGAACAAAACTCTCTGGATAGTCTTCAAACCTACTTTGGTTTTTTTCCACAAAATTTTTATTCACACCAGCAGGTGATTAGGGGAGATATACTGACTAAGTTAGTAGTTGGTTCGCTTCCTCCTGTCTTGCCTGTTGCCTTAGGTTTACAAATGTATCTAATAATATGAATGTGACCTCTAACAAGCTACTCAGTAGAAATTAGAAATTATAGACAAGTAAAGAGCTGCGTTTTTACTATTTCTGCAGTTATGTAGGCAATGAAGGTAGATGAAAAAAGGTAAGGTATTGAAACTCCTCATTATGGGTGTGGTGATGGGCTGGGCGACCTTCCTTGTAGAAGGCGTTTCAACGCCATTAGTTCGAATTTAATGTACTGGAGAAGAGCGACCAATTCTTCACTGTAACATAGAGGAATATCCAACAGTTCTAGTAGTTCGTTGATTCGTCCGAGGGTAACGAACCGTTCCCAGTTTCGTAGTCGCTGAGATGTTTCGTGGTCCTGCAGCGTCACTCCCGGTTGTGATATCTTCGGTTGAGGTTCTTCCTTCGAAGTTGGCGTTGGAGAGGAGGAACCGACATGTTGATCTTCAGGTGTTATAGAACTGATCAGTGGTACCACTATGTCTGGGATCGAAGAAGAATCTTGAAGAGGCTCGATGGGAACAGACATCCTGGCCTCAATGATGACCATCTCGGCTTCAGTGGTGCAATCAGATTCCAACCCACCTGATGGTGCAGCAGTGATCAGCTCCAGCTGAGGCGTTTCTCCATCTGGCTCTTTTGATATATTACACCCGTTGATATAAACCGAGTCTACTGGTCCTGGAACTAAGAGTATTATATAAATGGTTCACTGCAGTTAACGAAAGTGGTACTCGATGCAAGAGTGATCTCATAGGCTTGAAGATGCAATGAATCAATGACTGGAAGATGGCCGTACCGAGAGATAGTGTTAGTCGACAACAAAATAGATGGAAGATTGATCTCCTGAATAAGCTGAGATAAAACTGAGGTGTCTGGGAGAATTCTGAGGTTGTTCCAAAGATAATCTTGGATGCCCATGAAAGTGACACTGGACACATAGAACAGAAACCCACATATGCAATTAGTAACAGATGTTGGAAGGAAGAAATACCAACAAGTAGAAGTTGGGAGAACCTGGAAATAGTGGAATGGAATGTTCTAATTCCATTACTAGAGTTAGTTGATCAGCTAATACATGATAGTGGACCACAGGTCGACTTCTAAATTGTCGCAGTAAAGGTCTTCAATTCAGAAAAGTTCATGTTCATGAGAGTTGTTGAATAATCCACAATCAGACCTCGGCTTAGCTGATATATGATACTTCTAGGTCCTGTTGTAATTATTTCTGAGATGAGGACTCTTCATCCTGAAGAACTGGTGTCTTGGTCACAAATAACCTATGATTTGGTGGCTTTGGACGAGTGAATTTCTTCCTGAGATGCACCTTGAGGTAATGTGCTTAAGACTTAGAACTGGCTGCATTATTGCAGCCAGACAAGTGAGATTTAGATAGAATTTTCCTGAGAGCATTCAGCCCTGCTACATCACAATTGCATCTGATGATGGGGTTTTCCTGGTCCCGAACACTTCTAACTGATCGTGCATTTTATATTATATTTAAAATACGGCGTAGATTATGGATAAGATACATCATAAATCTGTCTGATAATCCATGCAGCAACCCTTGGGATAATGATCATTCAGGAGTTCTTTATTGGCCAATCTGTGGGACTTCGAACCTCCAGTGACTCTTTCTTCCATGCCATACATAACCTTCATCATAGAAAGGGTTTCCAGAAAATCCCCCTCCACAGGAGTTGTCATTGCTTCAATTTTTAGCTACAATGGGGGATGCGCCAAGTAGCCATAACGTTTTCTCTTTTACATTGAAGGCACTCGTCAAGTAGAACTCAGAATACTTTTGAACTCGGTAATTTCTGCAGGTATTTAATGAAATATGTAAGTAGCTGAATGGAAGTAACAGTTTACGTCACAAAGCAGCTAATGCCTAGAGAACAGGAGCAATGATGCCAACATGAATGCTCTACACGTGAATAAGATATCCTTGCAGATGCCAGCACATGGCTTACAATGCAATCTTCAAGTTTGAACACCAGTAGGTACTGCAGACTCAACAATACAGGGTGTTTCACGAGAAGGTTACACCCCCTTAATTTCCGCAAAATACAGCGTAAAAAATTCCGATCAACGCACTTCTTCATGATTTTTTGTGAGGATCTCAGGAAAAATACTTTTGCGCAAAAAAGTTGAGCGCAATCGTGCGCAATTAACACTAACTTCATTTTTTCCAATGGAACCCCCCTTTTTTATTACAGATTCGGATTCTACGTCAAATTTCATGAAAAATTCACACCCAAACCGGTTTGTTTTATTGCGCGCAACCTGGATTTTTGAAAGCTCTAAGTTGCGCAACTCCACAATTAGGTTTTGGAGAGCCCTTAGTGTGGCACATGTTTTTTTCATAATTTTTTGACGCTGAATCACATGGTGTGATCCGTTTTGAGGAAGACCGAGATTTCAAGAGGAAAAATTAGCATTTCTTTCACGAAAACATCAGTTTTGTGGTCGAAATCATGTTTATTTTTTATTTTCTTACTTCCTTTTGAACCACGGGCTTGGGACCGTCTACGGTGGAGTTAAAAATGGCAGCACGATCATGCTTGAACTGAATAAAATTGCCTAAAAACTCATAACGATTTAAAAAGAGCAATTTTTTCACTAATAACAACCGAGTTTTTGGCCGCCATTTAGGAAAATTCTAGTCAAATTGAAAAACGAATGACACCCTGTGATTTAGCGTTAAAAAATTATGCAAAAACATGTGCCACACTTAGGGTTCTCCAAAACCTAATTTTTGTGCAATTGTGGAGTTGCGCAACTTGGAGCGTTCAAAAAACCAGGTTGCGCGCAATAAAAAAAATCGGTTCGGGTAAGAATTTTCCATGAATTTTGACGTAGAATCCGAATCTGTTATAAAAACGCTGCAAATTATTACACAATGGTTTATTATTTTTCTATATAGATCACTCGTCTACAAAATCACCAACCATCCAATATGAAAAAAAACCAAAAAAAAAATCAAAAAAAAAAAAAAAATCACCAACCATCGATCGCATTTCGGTCAGCTCTAATTTGAAAGGAGATTAGGCCTCTTTTGCGATTCACACTCGTGTTTTTATTTATATATATATTTCAATATAAACCCTCAAATTTATGTAGGGAGCGAACGGTTTGTCCTACAGAGCTCCGGGTGGTCTCAAAAAATTCTAAAAATTCTATAGAATCCAAAATTGAAGGAAAAACAATACCTTTATATCAAAATTTTTTGAGTTAAGGCGTTTTAAAAATTTCAAAATTGATTTTGGAACCCTTAGATGTGACCTACTTCAACCAAAAGTTTCGGGGCACAACTAGACTCCAAATGAAGCCTACATACCAAATTTCATCAAAATCGGTCAATGCTAAGTGGCAAAAGTGCTGCTGCGTACGGCGGACGGACGGCCAAATTTTTATTCGATTTTTGGATTCTACGTACCTTGAAACGTAAACCATCAAATTTTGAGGGGGTGTTAAAATTTTTTTTTCTTGGTCGATTCCAAAGGTTCATTATTGAAAATAATAAACCAAAAGGGGGAGTTCCCTTTGAAAAAATAAAGTTAGTTTCAATTGCGCACAATTTTTTGCGCAAAAGTATTTTTCCTGAGATCCTCACAAAAAATCATGAAGAATTGCGTTGTTCGGAATTTTTCACGCTGTATTTTGCGAAAATTAAGGGGGGTGTAACCTTTTCGTGAAACACCCTGTATTGAGAACGATTGTGGTATCAACAGGGGCGTGGCGTCCATAAGGCCACTCAGGGTCTAGCCCCGGCAAAATTTCCCTCTAAAGTTAAATTTTTACCTCAAAGTTCAAAAAACTCCCCTTGGAGAAAGTGTTTTTCCTCAAAACACTGATGATCCATGGAATCACTCAAGTGGCTGGATCACTGAATGATCCATCAACTGGAATGAAGTTGAGGCGTGATTGTTCCCCAGTGGGTCCTCTGTTTGACGCAAAAATAGATATGTGTGATCCTAGGGTCAAGCTCGTGTATTTTCTGGTTTGGTGCCCCACCACTTTCGGAGATCATCCAACGCCCCTGAGTATCAGTGGTCTCTTCTTCCCTCATCACCCTCCCCTGTTCTATGATGGCTTCAAGCAATGACTAGCAATGCCTAGCAATGACACTAGACAATTAGAGTCTTTACAACAAAGTAACCAGATCCACTACGATCCTAGGCTAAAAGATTTTCAAGAGTAACGGCCCCCTCCTTCCTTACTGCCTCATTAATTTTACTAATTATGATGAAGCCGAAATTAAACTCTGATGAGCCAATTATGATTGTCATACCCTTCTTTTCCTGTTTGCGGGGTTTTCCAACATTTTGCCTCAAATTCAGTAACAAATTTGAATTCTTGTTACACACAATGTATTTTTTAAAGTTCAAATATAATTAACCAGAACTTTAATTGCTTTATAAATAAGAAGAAGTGTAAGAAGTTTTTAAAAGTTCCGCTTTGTTTACAAATGAGAGCAATTCAAGTTTTCCCTTGAAAGTGCTGTCATCTATCCAAAAAAATCGTATTAAATTAGGGAACAATTAGCCTTGAAGAAAACACTGTTTTAGTAAGTCAGTAAGGAATGGCGAGCTGAGAGGATTCTGGGAGGATAGACAAATTGAATGATATTGAATTTGCTATAATTTATTTGATAAGCAGGTAGTCACTTGGTTACCTACTTTATAACAGCTATATACAAATATACAAAAGCTTTAGATCCATTAAAAAGGTTCACAAAAATAATAAATAGGCACAGTTATCTCACTTTTGTTTCACAGTCGTTTCTAATTTCAAAAACATCTAAGTACTCAAGTAGCTGATAGGGTGATAGGTGTGTTTTTACAAAACAAAACAACATGTTTGTGAAATAAATATTCGCTCAATATCAGTAAGGATGTAACGAAGGGAGAGGGGGAAATTCTCGATCGTCACACTTTTCATCCCATGTTTTGGCACTTGCACTCAAATATCGTCGTTAATTAGATCATTTTTCTCAAATCCAAAATGGCACTCAATCAAGAAACAAGAAGTGAAGTTGGGAAAATCGCCCATAAATATTTATTTTCCATCTTCTCCGTGAAAGTAGGCTTGGAGGCTGGATATGGCCGGAGCAGTGTAGTCACTCGCTGCATTTGAGTTTATCTCCTGAAGATGATGAAGCTGACATGAAGATGATGGTTTGAAACAAAGATGGTGGCTTCGTGGAGTGAATCTCCAAACCACACGCTATCTAGTGTGTAGAAATTCCCATCAGCGGGGATATACCCGAGCGGAAATGATAGGAGCTTGTAGGTACATAGAGGGGAAAAAGTGAGATGTATTTATGTCAGTGACACCATCAAGCTAGGGATTGAGAAGAAGAGATGAGTTGAAGTAGAAAAAGGCCCAAAAATTCACAGAACATTGTTTTATTCTATTTATGAAACCTAATTATAAACTAAAAGTTTCATTTTAATCGGATTTCATTGTACTTGTCATGCAATAAAGTATGTAATTTATCATGCAGACTGTATAGGTGGTTTTTTTCTTATTTTTTCACGCTTGGAAAGTGGTCTGATAAGATGATTTTCATCAGTTCACACCTAACATGGTATATTGTAAGCCATACAGGGGATTTTCTTGATGATGTCCAGACAGAATAAAACATAATATTCATCATCTTACAGTAGGATGGTTGCTGTTGTTCTATTGATTATCTACACGTCAATGCTTCTCTGTTTTGGGGGCAATCGACATTTATTTAGTTTTATTTTTTTAGTATCGCTTGTCGATACGCAATCGGCTTAGTTCTCCGAAAAATGATGATCAAAATATGGGGGAACCAATCAAAATTGAGAGTACGGAAAAGAGTGGGGCTGTAGCCAGACAAGAAGCACCTTTGTCTTCATGACTGTCCACTCAAACAACTTTGACTGATATAGTTTATAGCAACCAGATGAATTAATACTTTGGGGAACACTAACTTCTAGCTGTTACAACTCAGGAAGGACCCAGAACATTTATCTCCTTTTCTTCTACCATGCGTTATTCTAAAACTGGGCAAAAAAAAACTGGATTTTGAGTGGTCCCACTTTAGGATGTCTCTTCCAAAAACCGCTCTCTGTAATTTTCTCGGATTCAATCATTACAAACTCCACAAGTTGGTGCCAATTACATTTCTGTCTCTCAGTTATACATTTGTATGAAAAACTTGATTCTCCATTGGCCTTGATGTTTTAGGTTAACAAATAGCAAACTCACTACCGTGGTACCTTAGTACCTTCGTAATGAACCGTCTCAACTGTCAAGTATTCATTTACTATTTTTTTGACATACATGTACTCGTGTATTTTAGCTTGGGGTCTGTGAAAAAAAAAGAAAAAAAAAATTGCAGCCCGAAAAAGTGTAACAAGACACCCCACAAACAAATCCTGTAACTTTACTGCAAGAATAATTAGTCTGGGAGACCCGGGTTCGATTCCAGACCATGACATTAAATTTTTTGTAATTTAATAAATTACGTGTTTATGTATAATTTTGTTGTTTTCCTGCCTACATCTTCCTACGTTCATTTAAGTATATTGGATCCTCAAGAGAAATAAAAAGAAGCGTAAAGCAACCTCCTCTCCGGAAATAATAATTGGTTCAACCAAACCAAGTAAAAGTAATGCTGGACCTTCCCTAGTCCAGCCAAAAATAGTTAAGAAAGACTCAACGCCGCCTCCCATAACAGTTACTGGTGTTGCTGCTTACGATACCATTCAAAATGTAATCAAAAGTGCGGAAACCACCAAAGAGTGCACCATTAAGGCACTCTCAAACAATGTTTGGAAAATTTTTGCCAAAGATAGTGACTCGTACCGTGCACTCACGAAAGGTCTGAATGAACAGAGCCTCCAGTGGTACACTTACGAGAATAAAAATGAAAGGCCCTTTAGAGTAGTTGCTAGAGGGTTGCACCACTCATGTCTAACAGAGGACATTGTATCTGACCTTCAAGGAAAATGATACAAAATTATCGAGGCAGTTAATCTCATTAAAAAAACCAGGGAGCTTGATGATAAAGGTGATTCCGTTTTGGTCAAACGGAATCTTCCCCTCTTTATTCTCAGCTTCGAAAACACTGAAGAGATTGGTAAGTTATACGAGATCCAATCTATTCTTAACATCAGAGTTAAGATCGAGCCACTGAGGAAGACCTCAAACCTTATTCCTCAGTGCAAAAAATGTCAGGGGTACAACCACACAAAAACCTACTGTCAGAGAGAGGCAAGGTGCGTGAAGTGTGCAGGAAAGCATGAAGCCACGAGCTGCTCCCACAATGAAGGACCGGCAAAATGCGTCAATTGTGGAGATGCGCATCCAGCGAACTATCGTGGGTGTGAGGTAGCCAGGGAGCTACAGAAAATGAAAGATAAGACAAAAGGCCCCAAGATTGGGAAGCCTGAAGCGAGTCAATTATCAAAAAAAGATCAAGAAAATAGTAACTTGAAAAAATTTGGTACTAGTAAAAAATCAACGGTATCTTATGCCGATGCTGTGCGCAGTCAACATATCAGTTCACCGGTTGACAAGATGCTCACCTTGCTATTCGAAATGGTTAACGAACAAAAAGTAACCAATAAACTCCTGATTGAGAGAGTCAACGTACTCGAAAAGAGTATGAAAATTAAGCCAACATTAAGAAAGTCATGAAAATGCAGAATACATTCAGAATAGCAACATGGGCAACATGGTGCGCAACGACGACCTCCATCGTGATCTTAAAATGGAAACCGTCAGCGAAGCGATCAAGCAACATGCTATTAAACACGAACATCGGCTTCATGGTCATACAAACCCCGAAGTTCTCCGTCTCCTAGACAATACAAATGCCGTCCGGCGACTGGATAGAAAAAAACCCTACGAACTTGTGACTGACAAAGTGTAGTGCGTGGGGTGTTCTCTTCTAGAGCAACAGCCATTGGGCTGCTAACTCTAAAAAGTGTAAATATTGTATGCATAGAAATTAGCTTGATGGGCACAAATGCTCAGTTGTTATGTTACTGATATTTTAATAAAATATATCGATTTGAAAAAAAAAAAAAAAAAAAAAATTAAGTATGTACCTTCTTCTAATTTCTCACTTAATGGGGTGTAATGACTCATGCTTTCAAATATGTAGTTCTCCAATAAAGGACACAAGGGAAACCCTGAGTGACTCATCATGCCAGGTAGGTAAAGTGAGGACGGGGACGAACACGTCACTTGACGTCACCTTCCTCCACTTTCCCTTTACCCTGTTAAAGTACTATACAAGGAGGACTCAGGGCTTCACCTTCATGCATTCGTCTTCTAACAATCGACTTGATTATTTCTTGTTCTCCCTCGTCTCCTCTTGGAAGCCCAAAGTTCCTTGGAGGTCTTGGTAGGCACATCGCGCCAGCCTCTACTCCCATTTCGCCTAGGAGTTGTCTTCCCCAACTAGGACCTAGGTAAATGTACTGACTCCCTCTGGTCGGCGAGCAATCGCGCCGAGGATCGCAGCTGAGCTGAAATCCTTAAGCACTCCTGCATGCGGTAGGCGGTAATGCGCCGGGCAGAAAGTGCTGTCCCATCCTTCACCTTCGTTGAGTAAGGACCAATAGAAATCGACAAGCCGACGTGAAGACCATCGCCTTCACACGCCGACATAACATGGGGAAAATAATACCTAGACGTACTCATGATCTATTGTTTTTCCCATTGATGTAGAAATTAGATTTTTACCTTTTCCTGGGCCACAACCAGTCTAAACACGATCATGAAGGAAAATAGGTAAGTATGAAAGTTCATCTCTTAGATCCATACTGAATCCACCACCCGAAGAACGATAGGAAAGTAAATTTTGTTTCTCCACTCTCAGAAGAAGGAACGGGCGTCATGGAGCTGGGAATAGTAGGTTACTCCTATTTCCTCTTAGTGTTAATCAGTTTCCTTGCACGTGCCTAATATGAAAATATCGAGTTCAAAGCAAGAAGATGGCATTGTTTTCATCAGAACTTACGAAGAACAGCTGCTATGTGAAGTAATTAACCTACTGACTTAGCCGAGGTACCGAATTGGAAAATTGGAATTGGAAACAACTGCACCACCCAATTCGAAGTGGAAATTGTTCTAGTTACCCAATCAACGATGATGAATCCTCTTCCAAAAAACTAGGAATGGGTAATTTATTTTTCTGAATACATTCCTCAGAGTTTCGAAAATGAACCAGTAGCTTGTTACGAACCACTACAGATCTATTCTCCAGGAAAAATTAACGATCCACCAACCTGAATGTTGTTTTAGATGGTACATCAAATTTCCTCGACGGCTGGACGAGAAGTCACACTGCCCACAATTGTAAGGTTTCTCTCCTGTTGAAAACGAAAAATCAAGTTCAATTTTATTGGTAAGGCTCAATGCAGCTTTCATAGTGGAATCTCTACTAACAGACCTCTTTTTCTTGTTTTTTTGTTTGTGTTGTTCAAAAGAAAAGTTAGAATATTCCATGGGAATTAACTATTCTATTCCCCTGGTGATATTTAATTACTTAGTTCATTTGAAAGACCTGCTTTAGAAAACATCACATGAAGAGCCATTTTCAAGAAGTGTTAGGTCCACCCACCTTCTGACGAGGGCTCCATCTCTACAACTCTGTGTTCAACTACAAAATTGAAATCGAACATGTTCTTTGACCAGAGATATCTTGCAATAAACTTACCTGTATGCACCCTCAAATGTACTTTCAAGTCACCTTTTCTGTAGAATTTAGAGTTACACTCTTTACATTGGAACGGTCTTTCATCTAAAATTATAACAAAAATAAAGAAGGTAGTAAGAGAAGTAGTTAAAGTAATAGATACGTGATTCATAACATCATGGGAGCTACAATAAGAAATTATGATGAGAAGCTTTGTACATTTACATGTTTGTGAAAGGACTTTTCCTTTCATTTTTCTATTGAATACTATTTATTATTCAATCTACTAACCAATGAGGGAGTTTCAAATCCAAGTTCCAACACTGATTGAGGGCTTTTCAAGTACTACATTAGATTGAGAAATTTGTGTTGCTACTTGTTGATATTGTTGGGGTTGTCTGAGAAAATTTGGAGCAAGTCATACACCACCATCGCGGATACTAGCGTGAATAAAAAGTTATTATTTCATAGCAACAACACAAAACTAGAAATATGAGCACTTAGCAGCAGAACCTACCAACATAAACATCCAACATTAAATACCAACCTTTGTGTCTCATCATGTGAATTTTCAAGTGATCTTTATTTGAGGTTGCGTACGCACACAGCTCACACTTGAACGGCTTTTCTCCTGAAAATCACGAATGAAACAGACGTGGCAGTTGAATATACCAACTAGACATTTTCAACCTATTGCTTCCGAGTCTACCAAGGTAGCGGAAGCTTTGTTTTCACTTTTCAAGGATGAAAAAAAGGTCTTCAAAATCAAAATTTTCACTCGCGTTTTGGACCTTTCTGAACAATTTTGGTTTCGTGTCTGTCTGTCTGTCTGCCATGAAATCCTTGTATCGGGCATAACTATACGAAGTTATTGTCCGATTTCTATGAAATTTTCAGGGATTGTGCGGGTTGGTGTGTAGACGGTCCCCTATGAAAATCATCATCCCCGGACTGATAGAAGCGACTGCGCAAGCGCAAACGTGAATTCCTTGTAAAGGCCATAACTTCTACATTTCCCATCCAATTTCAATGAAATTTTCAGAGATGTTACAGATAACATCCCTGAAATTTCAGGGATGTTAAGCATGCGCAAACTTGTTTTGATGTTTTGAGATTAACTACTATGCATCGGATCATCTATACAATCGGGTTATGGATATGAGGAAGCTATGTGCCACACCCACTTGGCAGACGTTTTATTTTATTCTAATAAACTCTCCCCAGAGGACAAACATCGAAAAATAAATAAATAAATCAAATTTCATTGGGGAGAACGCTCAGGACTTACCCGACGCCAGCTCTAGGGTTAAGGGAAGAAGGTAGCAGAAGAGAGGGATGAAGGGAAGTGCCCCTATAAAACGACCACTAGTTTAGGTACGAGCAGAACACGACGCGGGGGGTGATACGACGGAGTACTCCTCCAGAGATGCTTAATTCGAGTAACTCCATGTCACTTTTTCCGCACCACACCCCACGCCATGACTAAGTAAGTAAAGTAAACAACCATGGATTTTCGTCCAACTGCCATTCCTGGCGTTGCGGACGTCATCAGTTGTCTTCCTAAGGGAAGATCAGAATTCGTTCTGAAGATTTCGCTCATGGCTTCCCATTGGCCTCACAGCCCTGGGTTGTGACGAGGGGGGCGGCGAGCCGCGAACGGCCGAAAAAGCGCGGGGCACCCGAGATTTGAACTCACGATCTCCCGCAAGAATCGGTTCGAGTCTCGGACCCAGAATCGCCTCGGCGAACGAGCTCGGCTATCCGCACCACCCAACACCCCACGCCATGTCGCGAAAGCGAAATTTATTTATTTGTTTCTTATTTCGACAGACTAAATTATTACCTTCAGATTTCAAACATAGAAAAGTATTGGCAATCAAAATTATTATTTGCAGCCATGTGATTATTTAATATGTTAATTTTCTGGAATAAAAAATTCAATGTTCGTACGAGATTCACGGAAACCTAATTCTCATAGTAAGAATATTTAAGTTCACCACACGCTATGACAATGGTTATGACTTTTATCATCTCTACCAGACTTTGTCATTTCAGCCCGCCAGGTCTGCTTCGTTTCCACACTGCCATTACCATCTTGGACATCCAGGATGAAGCAAGACCTGTCGAGAAAGATATTGAGCTTCTTACCCTGGTCACAGAGCATGTGATGCAATCCCTCCCTCTCAACAGCCCAATTAAATATACTATAAATACAATCATAAATCTGCAGACAATGCTGCACAACAGACTGGTTTTGTATTTTTGTAACCAAAGAGAAACCACTTTAATGTTTCGAATTTTTTGAATGTAGGGATGGCTACTCTGACACGCAATACGTTAATAATCTTGAAATACATGAATACATCTAGACTAAAGCAATATCTTGTGACTTTGTGATCTTGGCAAAGTGCCTCCATAGCGAAGCCGAGAAGAAGAAGCCGATGGAAGGAGGATCAAAACTGATTGCATGAAGCCGTAAAACCACTCATCTTTTCCCAAAATGGAAGGAAGTGATGGACAAGACAGGTTAAGAACCTCAACTACTAGCGCTATCCCCGCCATACATCAACATTAGAATACAATAACTCCCACCACCACCCATCTCCAAGATCTTGAAGCCTTGGTCGGAGAAATGCCAACTTGCAAAATTCTACAAAATACTGATACTAATGATGTAGTAAGACAACTGTAGCTCAATTATCTACTTATTGACCAAGACATCTGATTTTTGTTCCCCCCTAACAAGAGACATACCTACATCACAACGCCTCAGAATCTTAGCCTGAACACACAAGCTATGAGTAATTATCTGATTTTTAATTTAGAACTTACTGAGATGGATGGTCCTTTTATGTCTATTCAAATACTGAAGGGTGGTATACGACGAATCACACTCGTCACATTTGTATTGAAGTTTTTCTGGAAACCAAACAAGAATACAATTTATCACAAAATCTATTCTTAAAGATATAGATTCTTAAAATATTCTAACAGTAAGTATCAATTCGCAAAACATCAGTTCAAAAATGGCCTTTCGAACAAAGCTGTAGTGGATACGTACTTTTGTGTAGTCCCTTTCTTTCCCTAGATATTCGTGTTACGACCATTCTGTTTACATCTGAAATAACAACACGAAGAACTGAGGTCACAACTACTACTTGTAATAATGAATGGATACATCCAAAACACATCTACAGCCAGCAGTAAGAAGGGGGGAGCATGGAGGACTAAGAGGGAATGAAGTCTGTGCATGTCCTTAGGCAGGCTATCATCACTTAAGTTGGGCATAACTACAGCGATCGATTCTACAAGGATTTTTTTAAAATCAATTTTAAAGATTTCAGGGTGTCCGGAGATTCCTCAACTTGTCCGTTTGCTCGAGAGAAACGACCACTTCTAAGGCTTGTTTTCACCTTCCATTCTTTGAAAAAGTCGAAAATAAACGTTCAAATCATCAAAACTTGTCGGTTTACTCGAGAGAAACGACCACTTCAAAGGCTTGTTTTCACCTTCGATTGTTTGAAAAAGTCGAAAATGAACGTTCAAATCATCGAAACTTGTTGGTTTGCTCTAGAGAAACGACCACTTCAAAGGCTTGTTTTCACCTTCGTTTGTTTGAAAAAGACGAGAATGAACGTTCAAATCATCAAAACTTGTCGGTTTACTCGAGAGAGTTGACACTTCAAAGGCTTGTTTTCACCTTCGATTGTTTGAAAAAGTCGAAAATGAACGTTCAAATCATCAAAACTTGTCGGGTTGCTCGAGAGAAAAGACCACTTCTAAGGCTTGTTTTCACCCCCGATTGTTTGAAAAAGTCGAAAATGAACGTTCAAATCAACAAAACTTGTCGGGTTGCTCGGGAGAAACGACTACTTCAAAGGCCTGTTTTCACCTTCGATTGTTTGAAAAAGTCGAAAATGAACGTTCAAATCATCAGAATTGGTTGGTTTTCTCGAGAGAGTTGACACTTCAAAGGCTTGTTTTCACCTTCGATTGTTTGAAAAAGTCGAAAATGAACGTTCAAATCATCAAAACTTGTTGGTTTGCTCGAGAGAAACGACCACTTCCTTTCTATTATGGCTAGTTCCACGAAATAAAATTACAATCTACTAAGTCAAACTTTCAATATGATTATTTTTACGTTGGTACTTAATCTTTTTCCCCTCAATCTGCTGGAACTTCCTACTAAAAGGTTTTGCTAGGGCTTTTTCCAAGGTTTTCCGGGGAAAAAATTAAATTCTCTGAGTATTCCCGGTTTTCCAGGTAGCTGGACACCTAGATTAGTTTTGTATTTCCTACGTCAATAAAACTGTCACAAGTCCTGTTATTTACAAAGTAAACTCAAATTTGAGGATATCGTTGGAAAGAGCTTTAAATTTCCAAGCAACCTAGTGCCAACTTCTTTGAACCAAAATCTTTCAGCAATAAAACATTTAAAAAAATCAAGACAAAATCAATTAAACGCTTGCATACGAGTCTGCAACACATTGGGACATTTTGTGTCTTTACTTTTTCCCGCCCCCTTCACCCGTCTACCTACCTATAATTATATGCTTTCTCAATAATTGTTTGTAGACGAGTAACAAACTCTTACCGCGATTGTTTTTGGTTTATTATTTTCAATAATAAGCCTTTGGAATCGAGCAAGAAAAAAAAAAATTTTAACCCCCCCTCAAAATTTGATGTTTTACGTTTCAAGGTACGTAGAATACGAAAATCGAATAAAAAAATTTCCGTCCGTCCGCCGTACGCCGTACGCGGCACTTTTCTTAGTTACCATGGACCGATTTCGATGAAATTTGGTATATGGGCTCCATTTGGGGTCTAGTTGTGCGCCGAAGCTTTTGGTTGATGTAGGTCACTTCTAAGGGGTGAAAATTAAGGGTTGAAATTTTCAAGAGTGCCCTAGCTCGAAAACTCTCGAAATAAAGGTATCGTTTTTTCACTAATTTTAAATAGTACTGAATTTTTAAAAATTTTTGAGACCACCCGGAGCTCTGTAGGGCAAACCGTTCGGTCCCTACGAGTACTTGAAGCTTTTCCTTCGATAAAACAGAATCATGAGTGTGAATCGCAAAAGAGGTCTAATCTCCGTTGAAATTTTTTCTGATTAAAATGCGATCGCTGTTCATTTCTTCGATTTGTATACAGTTTTGCCTTCTGCGTAACCAACCAGTAATCAAATTTCCATAATCAAAAGTCAATGGAGAATACTGAAGGCGCCTGAGTGGTCACTGATCAGCTGAGTGAGCTCCAAGGCCATTTCCTCTCCTGTTCAACGCAGGAACCTGAAATTTGAGAGGGCGGGTCAATTGAGAATGCTGAAGGAGCCTGAGTGGTCACTGATCAGCTGAGTGAGCTCCAAGGCCATTTCCTCTCCTGTTGAACGCAGGAACCTGAAATTTGAGAGGGCGGGTCAATTGAGAATGCTGAAGGCGCCTGAGTGGTCACTGATCAGTTGAGTGAGCTCCAAGGCCATTTCCTCTCCTGTTGAACGCAGGAACCTGAAATTTGAGAGGCAGGGTCAATGGAGAATGCTGAAGGCGCCTGAGTGGTCACTGATCAGCTGAGTGAGCTCCAAGGCCATTTCCTCTCCTGTTGAACGCAGGAAGCTGAAATTTTAGAGGGCGGGTCAATGGAGAATGCTGAAGGCGCCTGAGTGGTCACTGATCAGCTGAGTGAGCTCCAAGGCCATTTCATCTCCTGTTGAACGCAGGAACCTGAAATTTGAGAGGCAGGGTCAATGGAGAATGCTGAAGGCGCCTGAGTGGTCACTGATCAGCTGAGTGAGCTCCAAGGCCATTCCCTCTCCTGTTGAACGCAGGAAGCTGAAATTTTAGAGGCAGGGTCAAAGGAGAATGTTGAAGGCGCATGAGTGGTCACTGATCAGCTGAGTGAGCTCCAAGGCCATTTTCTCTTCTGTTGAACGCAGGAAGCTGAAATTTGAGAGGGCGGGTCAATGGAGAATGCTGAAGGCGCCTGAGTGGTCACTGATCAGTTGAGTGAGCTCCAAGGCCATTCCCTCTCCTGTTGAACGCAGGAAGCTGAAATTTTAGAGGCAGGGTCAAAGGAGAATGTTGAAGGCGCATGAGTGGTCACTGATCAGCTGAGTGAGCTCCAAGGCCATTTTCTCTTCTGTTGAACGCAGGAAGCTGAAATTTGAGAGGGCGGGTCAATGGAGAATACAGATGGTGGTAGGTGCTATTGATGGAGAACCAGTGATCTATACAGAAGGGTGATCTATACAGAAAATAATAAACCTTTGAGCAATGATTTGCAGCGTTTTATAGTTCTTTTAACTCAGGGGTATAATCATCTCAGTTTCTTCCTTAATTACTTCTTCCTTAATTAGCGGTTTTGGCAGTTTATAATTTATGCATAAATTTAGGGCTTTCCAACGAATGGTGAACGATTTTTCTACGAACACGAATGACGAAGATAAAGTTCCCTAACAACGACTTGGTTGTAAGTGGATATAATTAAAAATTTCCGTGAGCAAATTTTCGTGACGTTTTTGGTTTATTATTTTCAATAATAAGCCTTTGGAATCGAGCAAGAAAAAAAAAATTTTAACCCCCCCTCAAAATTTGATGTTTTACGTTTCAAGGTACGTAGAATACGAAAATCGAATAAAAAAATTTCCGTCCGTCCGCCGTACGCCGTACGCCGTACGCCGTACGCCGTACGCGGCACTTTTCTTAGTTACCATGGACCGATTTCGATGAAATTTGGTATATGGGCTCCATTTGGGGTCTAGTTGTGCGCCGAAGCTTTTGGTTGATGTAGATCACTTCTAAGGGGTGAAAATTAAGGGTTGAAATTTTCAAGAGTGCCCTAGCTCGAAAACTCTCGAAATAAAGGTATCGTTTTTTCACTAATTTTAAATAGTACTGAATTTTTAAAAATTTTTGAGACCACCCGGAGCTCTGTAGGGCAAACCGTTCGGTCCCTACGAGTACTTGAAGCTTTTCCTTCGATAAAACAGAATCATGAGTGTGAATCGCAAAAGAGGTCTAATCTCCGTTGAAATTTTTTCTGACTAAAATGCGATCGCTGTTCATTTCTTCGATTTGTATACAGTTTTGCCTTCTGCGTAACCAACCAGTAATCAAATTTCCATAATCAAAAGTCAATGGAGAATACTGAAGGCGCCTGAGTGGTCACTGATCAGCTGAGTGAGCTCCAAGGCCATTTCCTCTCCTGTTCAACGCAGGAACCTGAAATTTGAGAGGGCGGGTCAATTGAGAATGCTGAAGGAGCCTGAGTGGTCACTGATCAGCTGAGTGAGCTCCAAGGCCATTTCCTCTCCTGTTGAACGCAGGAACCTGAAATTTGAGAGGGCGGGTCAATTGAGAATGCTGAAGGCGCCTGAGTGGTCACTGATCAGCTGAGTTAGCTCCAAGGCCATTTCCTCTCCTGTTGAACGCAGGAACCTGAAATTTGAGAGGGCGGGTCAATGGAGAATGCTGAAGGCGCATGAGTGGTCACTGATCAGCTGAGTGAGCTCCAAAGCCATATCCTCTCCTGTTGAACGCAGGAACCTGAAATTTGAGAGGGCGGGTCAATGGAGAATGCTGAAGGCGCATGAGTGGTCACTGATCAGCTGAGTGAGCTCCAAGGCCATTTTCTCTCCTGTTGAACGCAGGAAGCTGAAATTTTAGAGGGCGGGTCAATGGAGAATGCTGGAGGTGCCTGAGTGGTCACTGATCAGCTGAGTGAGCTCCAAGGCCATTTCCTCTCCTGTTGAACGCAGGAACCTGAAATTTGAGAGGCAGGGTCAAAGGAGAATGCTGAAGGCACCTGAGTGGTCACTGATCAGCTGAGTGAGCTCCAAGGCCATTTCCTCTCCTGTTGAACGCAGGAACCTGAAATTTGAGAGGACGGGTCAATGGAGAATGCTGAAGGCGCATGAGTGGTCACTGATCAGCTGAGTGAGCTCCAAGGCCATTTCCTCTCCTGTTGAACGCAGGAACCTGAAATTTGAGAGGGCGGGTCAAAGGAGAATGCTGAAGGCCCCTGAGTGGTGACTCCTCAGATCACTGTGATTTCCAATCGAGTGTGAAGCGTTTAGTTCTTTCTAATAAACTTGATTGTGAAGGTGTGAAGCCAGTATGGTGTGGTAGGGTAGTACCTAGCTGGTAGGTAAAAAAAAGTTGGTAGGTAAAAAAAATGTTGGAGGGTAAAAAACGCTGCAAATCATTGCTCAAAGGCTTCTTCACTCTTCAGATCACTGATCAGCTGAGTGAGCTCCGAAGCCATTTCCAATCCTATTGAATGGAAGTGCTCTTCCAGGCGTCTCCAGCATTCGAGGAGCTCTTCTTCACTACTCAGATCACTGATCAGCTGAGTGAGCTCCGAAGCCATTTCCAATCCTATTGAATGGAAGTGCTCTTCCAGGCGTCTCCAGCATTCGAGGAGCTCTTCTTCAATACTCAGATCACTGATCAGCTGAGTGAGCTCCGAAGCCATTGCTCAAAGCAAACCAAAAATTTTATGATTCGCGTTTCAAGGTACATACAATTCGAAAAATAGAGGGAAGGTCAAGGGAGAATACAGATGGTGGTAGGTGCTATTGATGGAGAACCAGTGATCTATACAGAAGGGTGATCTATACAGAAAATAATAAACCTTTGAGCAATGATTTGCAGCGTTTTTCGTTTATGTGCCAAAGTAAAGACATAAAATGTCAAAAGGCAAACTTTGATTTGTTTGGAAATGTGACATTTTTTTATCGGCGTTTTTACTGTGAATCTCTGCCCATTTCGATCTGAGGTTCTTCTACAGTTGCAAACTCCGTGAAGTTTTTTTTTTTCTACGAAAAACAGCTCAAAAACTGATTATGGGTGATTATGATGACCTACAAACCGAATTTTCACAGTTGACACGAAATGGAAGAATTCAATGTTTTTCTAACATATTTATCATCTTCCCAAAATCTATTCTTTTCGTCTTAGGATTAGGTATGTACGTACGAGTATTCAATATAATATAGGTTCGAGCATTCAACCTGGCTCTCTTATTCTACCATTGACTACCTACCACGTTTGTCACTGTATTTGGTCGGGAGTGATCTGACATTGACAGGCACTGTAGTCACCACTATGTCACTCGTACTCTCTCCATCTGAACAGCTCATCTCGAAATCTGTAACGGAAAGGAATATTTAAGAACCTAACTGAGGCAGCCCAATCGCTATCCGCCAAAGTGGATCCTAAGAGAATCAAGATACGGGTAAAAATGAAGTTTGGATACAAAAATCAGGCTCCCACTGCTCCTTTTGTGGTGCAAAGCTGTGGGGAAATGATATGAGAAGAGGGTCGATAAGTTCAGTTCTGTAACAGAACGATACACTCAATGTTTTTCAAATGGGGAGTGAATTCTTCCTTTCTGCAACAGACCCAACAGGAGGAATAAGATTGGCAAGACCCGTCCCTTCCCATTGTTTCAACACTTTTTTTATAAGAGTATTGTATAATATAATTTTGTGATGGATAAATATTCAGAGCCACAACGAAACGATCAAGGAACAGTAAGTTTGGTACAAACTTCTGGTCTAAACTCTTTCCGGGAGGTATTGAAATGTTCCAGAGCGAGTTGAGGCTGTTCCTCCCAGACCCGATCCCATCAGGAATGGTTTGAAAAATAACTGATAGGCTGAACACTCCATATCCTCGGGTGTACGAGGTTATTCTGGGTTGTTACATTTTCCAACACTGTATAAAAGAGTAAGGTGGAGTGGATTGTAGCTGAATTCGCGGATCAGGGTGATGGAAGCCCAAAGCGCTGAGATGCTTAATGTGCTACTCCCCGGGTTCTGTTTCTAGTCAAGGAGTTCCAGCCTTTGGCAAGGACGAGTAACGGTTTGGCTCTGGGGTTAGGTTTCACCAACATGTGCTTACTTAGAGCATGCCCCCTAAGGTTTGACCATCTACTAGTGGTTTCATTGGTGACCCAACGGTTTATGATCGCCCTAAAGGAAGATTTGGGAATGCCGATGGCTGGCTGAACCAAAGAACAGGGTTAGTGAGCCCCTTCTGGCCAGCACTTCTGCTTTCTGATTCCCCATTACTCCGCTGTGTCCTGCCACCCACTCCAGTGAGACTCTGTTGAGTTGCGATAGGGAGTTTGGAAGCAGTCCCACACTAACTTCGAGTTATGGAGGAAGCAACTAAAGCCTTGATCGCAGCCTGGCTGTCCGAGAGAATGCGGACATGTACACCTCGGTGTTCCCTTCGCAGACTTTTCCCAGCACAGACCCTAACTGCAAGTACTTCACCCTGAAATACCGAGGCATAAACTTCCAGAGGAGCTGAGTATCTCCATCTGGGATTAGCCCCGTAAATTCCAATTGCTGTACCATTACCCATTTTGGATCCATATGTATACCAGAATAGGTCGTTGGGACAGCGGTGGTGTATTAAGAAAGTATTTATCAAGAAAGTAAGAAGTATTTTTTTAACAAACGTCTAAACCACACCAGCTGCAGCTCATCTATCCCCAGCTAGGGATAGTAAAGCGTTTTTCCCTTGAATCAGCTGCTTCGCATTATCTTGAGCTTCATCATTAAATGATGAAGATCGATAAGCTCAGGATAGATAAGATAAGCTCAGGTATTTAATACCTGAGCTTATCTTATCTATCCTGTCGTTGTCATTTTGTCATTTTTTCCAGTCACATAAATTTCAAATTAGTGATGTTGATGATTATTTTGTGCAAACAATGAAGAAGTTTGTATTTTGTGTTGTTACATACAAACGTGGCAGAGTTTGAGTAGACGTCTCACCATTGGGGATGATTTCTCATAAAATTTATGAGAAGTTATATTTAATATAACTTATTCCTTAATGGTAACCATTGCCGCCCGAGCGGAGGATACGTGAACTAATGCAGGCAGTGAGGTTTAAACGTTCGTATTTTTTTATGCTTAATTAAAGGTACCTAATTAGTAGGTGATGATCAGTTACCTAGGAATCCACTAAGAAACTACTCATAAAATAAAACGCCATCAATTCAAGAATAAAAGTAGCGGAAAATAGGAGCATTGCATGACAATGCATATGTCGCAGGCACCCGATGCAACGCCTCAGTACAAGTATTCATAATTTGTAAATTAAAATGTTTAAAAATTGAAGACAACTGAAACATTCCCAAAAGAAAGAAAATACATAGCTATTATTGAAGTTTTAAAACTTATAACATACCACTCGTAGGATCTTTCAACAAAACTGAGAACTACGAATAACTCAAGTCCCATTTTGAAGCTTAATATTTCATACTTTCCCCCAATGTATATTTTTTCAAGTGATTTCAAAAGGAAGTAGTGGTTTTTTGTTGACGTCATAAAGAACCCATAAACATACCATCACAAGACGAAGGGTAGTATTCTTCGTGTTTACTCATGGGGGATGAGGGGAGGTCATCGACTTCTTCCTTCTTCATGATTATCTTCTCTGGTTTGCTTCGTACGTCTACAAAACACCAAAAAAGCAAAAAAGGAAAATGTAGTTTTTAACGTCGTGTGTAAAAACAAACATTTCTAGTAAGGAATGGTCTTAACAAGATGTCGAGGTTGGGAGAACTTTCTCAATGAAATGAATGAGGAGCCAAAATACGTTAAAATCCTTACGAATTAGATTTTACTGAGAAAGCCTGGAAAACAGTTTCGGGCAAATGCCAATTAGCTTCAACTTAACCACTACAAGAAGAGTGGTTGACAACAAAGCAACTACTGTTGTGTTTGTGAACGCTGAGAAGGGTGGGCTTATCAAAAGCTCATTAAAATAGTAGTGTATGACAATCGACCCGAAGTAAATTGTCAGCTTTATAGGGATTTGGGTCCAACAACAAAATCCTCCTCTTTCACCAAATTTTCGAAATTTTTTTTTCGAAAAATTTATTTTCTTCTTTTTTTTGATGAAGAAAATAAATTTTTCGAAAATTTGGTGAAAGAGGAGGATTTTGTTGTTGGACCCAAATCCCAATAAAGCTGACATACCTACTCATTAAAATCCTCCCAGGGCTTCGAGCCAGAGGCGATTTGAAAAGGGTAGTACTTAGCATAGTTCAGCCTTCCAAACGTGGCATAGACTACTTAGTTGGGATGACGCCGAATAGGGAGTAGAAAGGGTCACAACTGAATAGTTAGGGGAATCTTAGGTAATCTCATCGATTTAATGAAGGACGGTGGTCCCACTGAGCAAGATATGCTGTAAACGTTTTCACTCCCATTACTTGTTTTATTGACTCGCTGGATAGTTCAATATAAATCAGTGATATGGATGCAAGTAACTGGGAAGTAGAAGTGCTCGTTGCGTTCGCAACACTGAAGAAAAACTCATCGCAAGCCCCCGTGGACTCCCAGATGCTATCTACTTAAAGTCTACAGCTCCATGCATAAACATGGAACATATTTTAGCCAAATTTAGTGCAGAACCATTAGTCGTAGGTACCTAGGTATAATACAAAAATTATATTATCCCTAGCAACATACCAAAAATGCATTGAAAAACATGGCGCTTTGCGCCTCAAAAACCGGAGTGTCAAAAAGGTGCGTAACCATCCCATGTTCCCCTCCCACATGACACTTATGTCGTGGGAATACTGAAGGTAGGGTAGAAATAATATCAATACACCATTCACGGAAAAAGGAGGGTGTAATTGAATAAATTTCCTTACTGGGGCTAGGAGTGAGACGGGGTAAGGATGGAGGAAACGAGAAACAGCAAAAAGGTCCTGAGTCTTCGAGGGCTACGAGAAGAAGAAAGCTTTCTCCCTCCTTCCCCACATCGTCTCATTCCCTTCAAGGTCTTCCGTGATAAGTACATATCACACACTCCCGCGTCCCCCTTCAACGTAACATTTTTTGGGTAGTTAACCTATGGCTAAAACATGTTTCATATTAAAACAATCCAACCCAGCGTTTGATTAAGTCTGGTACAGGGGATTTCTGGCGAAGATACAAAGAGATCTGTTTCCCACAGTGTACAGAAATGTACACAGACAAATTTATAAATAATTAATTTATGCTCATCTTAATAATTCATTATTCTGTTACAAAATATCATGTTTTGTAAAGTGGACGAGTAATCCACCATCCACCGTCCACGCCTCCTGACCCCTACCTCTTACTGAACTAGCCTTGTTTAAGTCAAAAAGACGAGCAGAGGGACACGAAGTTCGACTGTACAAACACGAAAATCTCAAAGTATTGAGCCTGGACAACAGCAGCGATACCTTTACATCGACTGAAGTGAACCACATCTTTGGACCTCTTTATGACTCACTGAAGTGATTGTAGATCTATGAACCACAAACTTTGAACTAAATCGACCAACTTGAGATATTAGATGTATTATTTTACAGTAGTTGTAATAATAAAACTATTATGTAACAAAAAAATCCAACCCAACCCTTAAGTAAATGTAGCAGAGCAGGAAATTGCTGAGCCGTCGGCTGCCGCATCCCACCTCCTTTCAGTAACAATGACAGTACCGACTCTTCAGCGACAAAATGAACAGCGAAACGGTGCACACCTAACACTGCTGTTGCATGTCCAAGTAAATCCCACCAAACAAAAGCATTCACTGAAGGTTTTTTAATGCACTTCCTAAAGCACCACTAATGAGCTTAAAAACGTTCTCTATTGTTGAAGTAAACAAAACAATATTCTCAAATAATAATAAAACGAATAAATGAATAAAATGTAAGATATAAGTCATGAATGCGTTTTCAGATTACTTACCATTTTCTGGGCAATATGGACAAATCCAAGGAACATCCGTTTTACTTAGAGATTGATACTCTTCAACGCCAACCTCAACGCAATGTATATGGTACCATTTATCACAAATACCATCACATTGTACAGCTTGATCATTGTCCTTAACAACCACGAGACAAAACGGACATGTTATCTCCTCGTCAACTTCCTCTACTGCTAAGTCTGTAAATAATTGGAGTAAAAATTAAAAACCACAATAACTTCTTATTTTTTCCTTTGAATACATTGTAGACTTCAACACGTACACAATAAGGTAGGTATTGCTTAGAAATCAACAAACTATTGGTGGTTTTGTTGAGACTTAATAATCTATTATTCCGCATAGCAAACCGAAAGATAAAAGGGACATAGCAATGATAAGCACTGATACGCGAGCATCGGCGATCATAGCATGACTAGTACCTACATTAGTATATCAATCTTTTGTTTAACTTGGAGTGCAGGTACCTGAGATACTACTGAATCATTCGGGGCATCCAAAAATGTAATTTAAATCAGGATGTGACTTCAAATAGTTTTGTATGTTACAAATAATTGCAGTCTCAGACTTTTTAAAAAAAATTAACATCTGTATAATAAGGAGGTTGCCCAGGACTACCCAATCCCGGCTCTGAGAATCTGGGAAGTTGAGGAAGGCATGGGAGGGAGAGGCGGATGACAGGAACATCCTTAGAACTGAGTAACAGCATGGAACTAGTTCCATAGAGTAGTGGTCAATGATGGCGGACATTCGAGCTAGGCTATTCAATTAAACTAAGCATAATATCTAAAATATATGAGCAAAAACCAACTATTCCCAGGTAAGTATTTGATTTTGAAAATATGAAGAAATCAACACGACCACCAAGTCTAGGGAATTAAGTAATCTAATCATTGGTACAAATAAAATCACTCGCGACGAGATTGTGGAAACCCATTTGAATGGAAAATGGAGTTAAGAAGAACATTGTCTATTTCCATGAAAATAATGTAACTCATTATTTTCGTGGAAATAGACAACGTTAACTCAGTTTTTTTGGTTTATTATTTTCAATTATGAACCTTTGGAATCGACCAAGAAAAAAAAATTTTAACACCCCCTCAAAATTTGATGGTTTACGTTTCAAGGTACGTAGAATCCAAAAATCGAATAAAAATTTGGCCGTCCGTACGCCGTACGCGGCACTTTTGCCACTTAGCATTGACCGATTTTGGTGAAATTTGGTATGTAGGCTCCTTCTGGGGTCTAGTTGTGCCCCGAAGATTTTGGTTGAGGTAGGTCACTTCTAAGGGTTCCAAAATGAATTTTGAAATTTTGAAAACGCCCTAACTCAAAAAATTTAGATATAAACGTATTGTTTTTCCTTCAATTTAAGATTCTATAGAATTTTTTGAGACCACCCGGAGCTCTGTAGGACAAACCGTTCGCTCACTACGAGAATTTAAAGTTTGGACGTACGATAAATCAGAAACACGAGTGTGAATCGCAAAAGAGGCCTGATCTCCGTTCAAATTAAAGCTGACCGAAATGCGATCGAATTTTTTCTTCATGTTGGATGGTTAGTGGCTTTGCAGACGAGTGATCTATATAGAAAAATAAAAATAATAAACCATTGTGTTTATTTGCAGCGTTTTTATTTTTTAGCTAATCATTGATGACGTTCTGACACCTTCATTTTCCTTCTTCTGAATGCGTAAAAACCAATACCTCCGTACAAAAGAAATCTACCTAATTCCATGAATAGGAAAATAGAATAGGTGACTGAACGTTGAATGAGCCATGCATAATTCATTCAATTCTAGTGGAAAACTGTAACCATCATCGAGAATGTGTTTTACCGAAAAAATTCCTGTGAAACCCAGAAAAGTCAGAATTTTTCACTATTCAAAAATGATTTTAAAAAGTAGCAGAACTTCGACTGTACATTCAAATTAAGTGAAGTGAACTGATGAATTCAGGTAAGGTAGGTGGGGTACAGGAAGATTATGAGCTAACTTTTCGTGGTTTTTATGTTTTCACATCTTTGAGTAATGAGTAAACTTAACCTTGAGGTCCTCTAGGGTGTTGGACGTCATTCTGAAGTTCTTGCATGATGGAATTTGTAGCATGATCAGAGCTGTCAAAGAATTTACCTGTAAGGGAATTGAGATTGCCTAATTAGCAAGAAAACAGGCAGCACCTGATATGAACAAAGCTATCTAATGTTAACACTAGTGAGTGCGTTCAACCTACCTAGTTCATAATACACATTGGCATAGGACATTTGTTTCTTTTAATTATTTCGTTTATTAATAAGTTGATCACTCAGGGTATTTATTATTATTCTGTAAGAACCACTGAATTTATTAGAGTGCCATGAAGTATATTTTGAGTGAACCTAGCGAGAAACTAGTTAGTTTTAGTTATTAATTGACTAATTTTCCAAGAAAATTATGAATATTTATGGTGACAGGAGGTCGACAGTTTTGGTTCATTATATTCAATTAAGACACTTTGGAATCAATCAAGAAAAAAAGTGGGTGTGGCACATAGCTTCCTCGTATTCATAACCCGATTATATAGATGGTCCGATGCATAGTAGTTAATCTCAAAACACCAATCTCTAAGTACCTTTCACTACCCTCATAGGGGACCATCTACACGCTAATCTGAACAATCCTGAGAAATGTTGTCGAAATCGGATGGAAACGTAGAGGTTATGGCTGTTATAAGGAATTCACGTTTGCGCATGCGCAGCAACTACTATTAGTCTGGGGGAGATGATTTTCATAGAGGACCATCAACAGGAAAATCTGAACAATCCTACAAAACTTCGTCAAATTCGGATGAAAAATGTAAGTGTTATGGCTATTAAAAGGATTTTACGTTTGCGCTTGTGCAGAGGCTACTAAAAGTCTGGGGATGATGATTTTCATAGGGGACCATTTTCACGCCAACCCGCACTAATCCCTGATAATTTCATCGAAATTGAACAATAACTTCGTAAAGTTATGCCGGTTACAAGGATTGCATGACAGACACACAGACAGACACGGAAACAACATTGTTTGGGAAGAGCTGAAACGTAAAACGCGAAAAAACGTGAACGGAAATTTCGATTTTGGAGAACTTTTTTTCAAACTTGGAAAGTGAAAACTAAGCTTTCACCACCTTGGTAGACTCGGAAGCAAAATCGACAAGTCACGAGTGGGGTGACGGGGAGAGTATTTTTTGAGGTTTTTGGAGCAGAAAAATGGAAACTTTGATGATTCACTCATGCTCTCATGTTTCACTAATGAGATTTTTAAAAACATTAGTTATTCCGAATAATAATTTCCTTTTGGGCACTGGAATGTTGTCAGCTGGAAGACTATTTGGTATCACGAATAAACAAGAAGTTGGAATCCTTTCATGGTTTTCACTTTGGTTCTTACCTCGTTTGTGAATAATAGCAGGTACGATTAATATGTGACTTGTGAATTTTGATATTTGAATGCAAATATACGAGTTATAGGTACTTCAATTCCTAAAGATGGGAACATATTTATTTTCCGAAAACACTAAGATAAAGGTAAAAAATGTATTGAATTCTTCCATACTATAATGGGTTAAAAAGTAGGTAAGCTAAAATTGACTTACTATAATCCGTAGTTTCTCTTTTGACAAAGTCAAAAGTCTCCGTGTAAACATTTCGAGCTTCTTGAACACTTTCGTCCATATTGTCAATAAAATCATCAACGCTTGAGACTATTCGGTCCTCCATCACCATCTTCATTAGAAATCGTCTGCACAAATAGTAAGCGAAATTATAGTGATATTATTGCTAGTATCATCAGGTAGGTACCAAAAATAAGAAATCACAATTATTTATCAAGCATTTTAGTGAATATATGATATAGATATTCTACCTACTGACACATGTTTTTTTTTACTAATATCTATGATTTTATCAATGGATTTGTAGGTAATTAGATACAGGTATTAAATATGTAAAAATCAATACCTATACTGCTTAGATGTATAACAAGTTTTGTCTGCAGGATGTATACCCTATTTTCAAAAATGTTTCATTAAATATTCAACAGGCGAATAAAATAAACAGAGACTTTACCTGACGATAAAAGTTACCTATGCGTCAACAATCACTTGCGTTCCTGGAGATCAATCGACTTTACATGCAAGAGTTTTGGTTTGTAGGGATATTTAGCTGATCTAGGCATGAAGTTATCTAATCGTCGGCTCCCTTTCCTTCGTATGAATGTGCTCCTTCCCAGAACTGAATATCATAAGCCTGCCTAAGCACTCCTCCTCTCCAAGGAAGGAAACGATTCGCGCGCCGGGTCTACTCAGTTGAGGCTACTGTTGAGAGGCCCTTCCCTAGCCTCAACATTTCTTTCAGGTAGGCAACCTACCAGTTCTCCCTTATGGTGTCATTGACTGAAGGGTTTACTTTTCTAGGGATAGACATTACCCAGATGATAATAGGAAAAGGGCTGTCAGGTAAAGAATGAGTAGGACTACTACCTGTCTACTTCGCAGCAACTTACAGAACTACTTCAGGTAGCATATCACCGTAATGTATTTTGCCTAATAACCTATTTGAATGCCATCTTTAATCAGAAGGGGGTAACAAATTATTTCTAAGATCATTTCCTGGCTTCAAAACACAAGAAGAAATATCCAAGTAAGAAATATTCATGGTATCTTGCTTGCTCTCAAAAGTGATGAATGCCTGCAAAATAATCTGCGAAAAGCGTCACATTCAGACAATCCTTTCGTCTTTCTTCATTCTTGGGACAAATCAGAACTCGAAAAATCACGTCTGCCTTGTAGGGAGGGAAAGCGGTCCAGCTTTGTTGAGACACGGACATTTGTTGAGGCCTCATTCGATTCAAAATATGGAAAGCTAATCAAAAGTTGATAGGAAGCATTCTCAATGAACGGAAATGCAATAGATAAATAAATTTCCCACTCTAAACGGTTGCCGCAAGGAAGTTAGATGAATGCTGAGACCAATGCCTCAAGTAAGCAATCTACTTCCGGGTTGACAAATGGAATTTTATTGCTGACACAATTCCCACGAGATAAATAGACTGTGGTCTGCAAAAATGGATTCAAAGTCAAGACCCAAATAATATGCCAACTACACTAGCATTCCCAGTAGGTACTCCATTGTAAACATAAAAATTCAGCTCAGATCCAAGAAGAAGCCTGAGTGAGTAAACTTTACATTATCATTCATACCCATCAACTACGGTTTGAGAAAAGACATTTTTCATACATATGCGGAAAATGATAATTTGTCATCAGCGTTTGCACGATACCAACTTGTTGGTAAAGAGAGCGGTAAAGATTAGCAATAGTTTCTTTATATCTAGTCAGTAGATAAGTATAAGGTTTCTATAACATTCAATACATATCCCGAAATTCTCAGGTTTTGATCGTTTCAACAATCCTCATCTACTTACTCGTAAGTAGTGCCTACTTTGGCCAGGTATGACAGGTCTATGATTACATTCCGATACAAAGGTGGATAGTTATCATATCACAATGTCATCAAAATAGATAAAGATTGGTAAGGCACTTGGTGGACCTACCTATCTAATCAGGCCGTTTTTAGTTAGTAGGTGATTAGCAACCATGAAGAACTTTTGCAGAATGAAGGATTACTGGAACTTCTTCGGATAGAATCTCGAGCAAAAAAGACCATAGAACAGAATACTAAACAACAATTGGTTCGCATGCAAATGCCGGTAAAAGTGTAATTATCAGGCGTACGAGTAGGTCCGTTTCACTCACAGGTCTGCTTAGACGTGTGTCACGCACTCGATGTTGACGGTCCGACTGGCGAGCAAAGACTGAGGCTGAGGACTGCCGTCACAGATCACACATCGAAATCACAGTTCTGCACTCATCCGCCTTTAGTACTTCATCGCTCTCGCTGTCACTGAAGAGAGAGAGAGAGAGAGAGAGAGAGAGAGAGAGAGAGAGAGAGAGAGAGAGAGAGAGAAAGAGATGAAGAGAGCGACAAGAACATTCAGGGAGGTATTCTAGCCAAGTCTCATCAGGTTTTTCTAGCTTTTAAGTAGGTAGGTACTATGTTAGTCTCATCATCTCTATAATAGATCCTATTCCATTGATTTACTTGATTTCTAAAATTTAATTTTATCCAATATTAAAGAAACTCTGCAAATTATTTCTAGATGGTTTCTTATATTCAATAATGAACCTTGGGAATCAAGCAAGAAAAAAATTATTATATGATGAATCCCTTCGTAATGAATTTTGATTTTCGTTTCAATGAACCTATACAACCCAAAAACATAACACCCCCCCCCCCCCTATAACATAATCCAAAAACGCTGTAAACTATAACACGACGGTTTATTATTTTTCTGCAAATTGCACCCTTCCCCTTCAACTACCATTTAAGGACCAAGTGTATGTGGGAGGTGTGGATTTGGGTCCTAGGCAGTAGGCAAGGCTGGATGGACGAACAAATTTTCACAGTAAACGCGTACTTACCAATAATTTGATCGTCTAGGAGGAATAATTCATTTTAAAATTTAACACCATCTTAAATTGATGAAAAAACTTCATGGAACATTAATTAATTATCCTAATTAAGCGAAAGGTTGGTCCAACAAAACTCTAAATGGAATCCAGAAAATTCTCAACAATTTAAGAAATTTTAACGTAATGAAAAAAAAATACCGTTTTGAAAGTTTCCTCCACTTTTTACGCCTTAGCAGTGACTGACACTAACCAAAAACTTGGGGGCACAACTAGACTCGAAATGGAACCGAACCGGTGTACTAATGTCATCAAAATCGGTCCATGGAAACTGGCCAAAATTGGTGAGGGGGGGGGGGGGGGACACAATTTTTTCTTGCTCAATTCCAAAGGTTTATTACTTAGGTATTGAAAATAAACAGAAATCTAAAAAATGTTCGTCCATCCTCCGTAAGCGACGTTTTCTGCGTAGTGCCCTTCAACTAGCAAGCAATTCTGATACCTTGAATATAATGTGTTTATTCTCTCTTCCAGCTCGGGCCAGCTTCCTGCCATTCCAGCTAATCATGTGTTTACAGCACTTTTCTGCTCATCATCTATACAGAACCCCAGGAAATTTTGATTTTGGAGAACATTTTTTAACCTTGAAAAGTGAAAACAACATTTCCACTAGGTACTTTGTTTGCTTCCAAGCAAAAATAAATTATTCGAGGTGCCAGAACTCAGAAGTGGTTGGAAATTGACATGTCTGACTTGAAATATGCAACATTTTAGCATGGAACATGCTATATCCTTGGACTAACTATTCGAAAAACGTTAAGTAGGTGTGGAACGCGGAGCTGTCACGAAATTTCTCCGGGTGCCTATATGAGCCTGCAGACTTCGAATGACAAACTATATGTCTCCCTGATCAGCTGGGTAAGCTAAATTCGCTCCAGGTGGCCCCAGGAAACTGAAATTTCACAGGGAGACTCTCTGAAACTGCAGAGTTCGAATGCAAACTGTGCTCCTCCTTGATAAGCTGCGAGAGCAAGGCGGTTTTAGGAGGATTCGTGGCTAAAGCATGTTGCAGTCCTTAAGCGGATCAAACCCGGGCGTGCAGGGGGCTTTTCAATATAAATTTTTCATGTACACTTTTTTTCAATTTTTAAAAATCCTTGATTTTTTTTCAGAATACCTTCGTACATATGTAGTGTGAACGTGCGGATCATCTTTGCGGATTGTAGGTATTTTTATTGAAAAATAATCAGACTGAGTATCTGAATGAAGCGTACATTATTTAGCTCTCAGGTGGAAAGAAGTTTTTGAAATTTTCGAGTTTGAACGGCTGAAAAAGGAGAGCAGTAGGTGGTGTGAATTGCCCATAGATTGCCATTTGCACGCCTATTAAAATACACATTCTATACTTTATTTAATCAGCAAATTACAGATTTTATTTTCACATACATGCATTTCGGCGCCTACAGATTTGAAGTTTTCGCCCGCAGATCGATTAAACATTGCGTGCAGTATAGCGACGATTCGGAGGGCGAACGACTGATGAGTCGTGAAACAGACAGTTCCTATGAAGTCTCATCGATTTCGATTTCATTTTGCAACGGTTCGACGGATTGTTCAATTTATTTTTTTTTTAATACTAAAACTACTAATCCTCGAAATTTTTGGTTTTTCAAAAAAGAATTTTCGGACGAAACTGAATATTTCGAACCGTTTTCCAGTTGAGGTAGAGTTGTACGAATTACCCAAACATACCTTAGATTTACCTACACATTTTGAAATGTAAGTAGATAACACTTCAGGTTTGCCTGGTTCAAGCTCCAAAGGCGTGGTATATCTCAACTTCTATGTTTTAAAACGAAATTTGTGCATTCAAATTTCCAGACAACAGACGCAGCAAATGTTCGTTGTTAGTTTTCCTGTCTTCTTCAGGTGATACCGAAGTAGGCAATGACCTGTTAGCAGACCCACAAGTATTTTTACGTCCTGCATTGTTATGAGATTAGTAGCCAGTTTATTCGAGAACGTCACAAATAATGGTTTTGTATGTCTCAGGCCAGGGAGGTTAGTATCTTACTCATTTCTTTCCCAGATATTGACCATGTTGCATAGGCAGCTTTTGGTGGCTCCCATAGTTGTTTTTAGTCCTATTGGTCAGGACTCAGATTCTCTTTTGGCAAGAAGATCAAGAAGATCTGCCCTATCTACAAAAAAGGCGATAAAATGGACTGCGCAAATTATAGGGGTATAGGGGTTTGTATGCTGCGCCTTACTGTGCGCAGCATACAAGATAATGACTTGTTGGCTGAACCAAAAGTTGGTTGTGCACATGGAACGGGAGCTCGGCGAGTACCAGTGTGGTTTCCGCCGTAACCGTTCCACAGTAGACCAAATCTTCACGCTCCGACAAACCCTAGAGAAGACGTATGAGTACAATGTTAACATACACCACCTCTTCATCGATTTCCGCCAAGCATACGACAGCATCATCAGAGACCAAATGTATGAGGATCTGGTGAGTTTTGGCATCCCAAAGAAGCTGGTGCGCATAATCAAAATGACAATGAAAAATGCGTCAGGAAGAGGTGATGGGATCCCTGACCAGGAGTTTCCCAGTTAACACAGGCTTGCGCCAAGGCGATCCATTAGCAGCAACCCTGTTCAACTTTGCACTTGAAAGCGCTGCACGAAGCATTCGAACCAACCCAGGAGGAACTATTTGGAACAGACTCACGCAGCACCTGGCTCACGCTGATGACGTTGACATCATGGCACGAACAGCTCCTGCCCTCTCAGGGGCAGTTGAGGAGTTCGAAAGGGCAGCAAATGCAAGGGGCCTGAAGATCAACTCACAAAAAACGAAGTACATGAAGACCTCCAGAAAACCTCCGCTTACTCAGACCACTTTCACAATTGGAGACCACGAATTCCCTGTGTGTCACGAGTTCAAGTATTTGGGAACACTGATAACAGAAGATAATGACGTGACCGCAGAAATGGATGCGCGCATGGCTGCAGGAAATAAATGTTTCTGGGCGGTTCAGAGAGCTCTCAAATTTCGTGGGCTGTCACGACGAGCTAAGCTGACCATTTACAAGACCATTATACGACCAGTGGTCACATATGGTTGTGAGACGTGGACCCTGACCGTCGCTAGTGAACGCCTGTTGAATTGTTGGGAGAGGAAGATTTTGCGAAAAATCTTCTGCGCCGTTTGTGAGGGGGGTGTTTGGAGAATACGTAAAAACAATGAGCTGAGACGTCTGTATGGTGAGCCAGATTTAGTAGCATTCGTCAGACGAGCTCGTTTCAGATGGCTGGGACATGTTGAGAGAATGCCTGCAGAGCGGTAACCACGGAGAGCCATGTATGGAATGCCCGGTGGAAGACGGCACATGTGCCGTCTTCCTCTGCAGAGGAAGGCCACGCTTACGCTGGTTGAGCGATGTTGAGGAGGACCTGACCCGGCTTGGCGTCCGGAGATGGAGGAGCTACGCGAGGGACAGGAAGGAATGGAAATCCATTGTTGAGAAGGCCTTGGTCCTTGGAGGACCGTAGCGCCAATAAAAGAAAGAAGAAAGAAGATCAGTAATTGTATTATCCTCATGACCATCACATCGAAGAATCCAGTAAAGGGTGACATGATTTCTCTGGACCAGTGGATTATTTTGAGAAAAATCGGGCATTCCCGGACCAACTTCGAACTATCAGTGTATGAAGCAATGGCATTTAGGGCAGCCTGACTGTCGGACAAAAATGTATACTTTGGCTCTGTTGGAATGCTTGGGCAACATTTCTTCAATGCACAGTTGAATTGCATGGACCTTTGTCCGAAAGAGTCATCCCAAGAAACTATACCAGGCTGGCCGAAGGGCCTTTAATGCCTTTACCAGATCTTGCTCACATGTCTAATCCAACCGTGTACCACATTAAGGAGCCTGTCCCAAATTTGGGCATCCCATTTTCCCAGTGATTTCCATCATTGAATGAAACACATAAAATAAGCATCTAGGTGCATATTCGACGATACGATGAACCTTCGAAGAAGAGGGGAAGGGGATTATTTGCATGTTGAGTATCGTTGATCGTTTATTTTGAAATGTAACTTTGGAGGCCGTCATGGTAATACAAAGATTATCATACTATTCTAAATCATAGCCTCTCATGACGACAAACCTCTCTTCAAAATATTAGAAATAAGTTGTTGATACGACCACTTGTGAGCTCAAGTCGGGGGTAAGTTGCATAAGGAACCCAAACCATAGGACCGCTGCTGTAATGAGACCGAAGCCTTACAACTTCGTGTGACGGACGAATCACAGTCTTCATTAGGTTGTCGTGCTATAACCGCTTTCCGAACCTCATACTTGAATATGTTGTGAAGTGCTTGTAATCCTTAGTACAGTGCTTAATAATCTCAAACGTACTACATCTCCAGCAAATAACGGAACGTGAAATAAAATGTAGGTATACCTTCAAGTGCAACGCAGTAGTGCATTATTCTCAATCATTATACAAAGCAATACCTTGGTAGGAAGACCGTATTTTGTAAAATTTCGTAAGAGATAAAAATCTGTTATAAATAATGCTGCTGATATATTTTAAAGAGTTGGATGTGCAACGGATAACTTTTTCTCAAAAAATAACATCCTACCAACATAGTTTGCTTCCGAGTCTAACAAGGTAGCGGAAGCTTTGTTTTCACTTTTCAAGGACGAAAAAAAAAGTTCTCCAAAATCAAAATTTTCACTCGCGTTTTGCGTTTTAGACCTTTCTGAACAATTTTGGTTCCGTGTCTGTCTGTCTGTGTGTCTGTCATGAATTCCTTGTAACGCGCATAACTATACGAAGTTATTGTCCGATTTCGATGAAATTTTCAGGGATTGTGCGGGTTGGTGTGTAGACGGTCCCCTATGAAAATCATCATCCCCGGACTAATAGAAGCGACTGCGCATGCGCAAACGTGAATTCCTTGTAACGGCCATAACTTCTACATTTTCCATCCGATTTCAATGAAATTTTCAGGGATTGTGCGGGTTGGTGTGTAGACGGTCCCCTATGAAAATCACCACCTTCGGACTGATAGTAGCCACTGCGCATGCGTAAACGTGAATTCCTTGTAACGGCCATAACTTCTACATTACGGCCATTCTTCTTTTCCATCCGATTTCAATGAAATTTCCAGGGATGTTACAGATTAACTTGTTTTGATGTTTTGAGATTAACTACTATGCATCGGATCATCTATACAATCGGGTTATGGATACGAGGAAGCTATGTGCCACACCCACTTGTTTTGATTCCAATCACTACCGCACTTACATTTTTCGTCCGAATTTGATGAAATTTTCTAGTATTGTCCAGATTAGCGTGTAGATGGTACCCTATGAGGGTAGTGAAAGGTACTTAGAGATTGGTGTTTTGAGATTAACTACTATGCATCGGATCATCTATATAATCGGGTTATGGATACGAGGAAGCTATGTGCCACACCCACTTGGCAGACGTTTTAGGATTAATAAGTTAGTGTAAACATTATCTCTGATAAGAATGATGACATTACAGGTTATGTTGACGAATATCCAAATTGACTAAAATCAATAGTGTCGAGAATTTTTTCCAGATTTTGTAACTTATTTATGATTTTGGGGAGTTATGGCAAGGACATGGATTGGCCGCAGGCAGTCATGGAACCAAAATTGTCTGAAAAAGCTCACAATAGTCATACACAAAGCACAAAAATCACAATAAAAATTTTGATTTTAGAGAAGTCAAACTTTTTTACCTCCTGTACAAATACAAAATTTATATACCTTTGTTGGGGAGGAGACAAAAATAATTGTTGTCACAAAACTAAAATCAAATTAATGACCGAAGTCGACGAATTCAATACGATACCTATTTTTGCTTCAAATCGGTAATGAGATGCTAGTCAATTAACGAATTACCACCGCGTAGTACAAAACCAGATAATTAGAATAAGTGTAGATGTATTATTATCGACGAAATGTCAGAACACATCTTACTTAATGTATAATTAAACTGAAGAACTCTTATTGAGGGTTGCGAAGTCCAGAAACGGCCTGCGGAGACTGGTGATCAGTCCTTGAGCCAGTTCGCAAAACGTTCTCATGTCTATACGGCTGCTATGAACTCGCCACCCACAGTAATTATGTTCCCTCGTTAGCATAGCGAAGAAGGCATTTTATTCCCTTTATTCATTCTATTGAGAATAATTATATTATGAAATAGAATAATTCTATCAGAAGAGATTGCCAATATGGCTTAAAAAGAGCTTTGCTTCCCAACTACCGAGCCTAGCGAAGCCTTGTTATCGTCCAACAGATCAACAGGATTCTCCAAAATCAAACTTTTACTCCCATTTTGCGTTTCAAATTCCCTTGAATTGTCTCTTAATCACACCAGCAAATTTTCGTTCATTCTATGTTCATGTTATCGAATGTGAGGAAGCTATTTTTACTGCTTCCTTAACTTGGCTTATGTTTTTTTATAAATCGGAATAAATTTAGTTTTTTGAATTTTATTCATCCCTTATTATTACACTAGGATACAAAGATTACTTTCTTGTCTTGAGTTTGTTCCAATTCCAAACACCATTGTACCATTTGACTCTAAGAAAAAACTCGCCGATTCCACGAGAAAATTGCAACTATTCCTACAGCTAATAACTAACTAAAAATTAACTTCAAATGGCTACTACTCACCAGCAGTTAATTTGTTAGAATTATCCAATAAATATCACAAATTCTGTATGTTTTGTTTCATTTACAGAAAATGACACCGAAGAAGACCCGGCAGGTCGGAAGAGTGTACAGCGACCGCCTCTTCATCTACAAGTTCCTCATCCGCTGGATTAATTGCTGTGAGCTTTCCTTATTCTTTAACTTTTGATATAAAGGTATTGTTTTTTCATCAATTAGAAATAGTATAAAACTTTTAGAATCGAATGAGACCACCCTGAGCTCTGGGACGGGACTTACGCTAAACCTGAAACACGAGTGTGAATCGCAAGAGGCCTAATTGCCGTGCAAATGTTAACTGACCAAAAATGCAATCATTGCTCGTTTCTTCGAGTTGTACTCAGTTTTGCGTCCTTAGCAACCAGTAACCGAATTTCCTGATGAAGACACCCACAACTATTTTTATTTCTTCTAATTGAGCGTGAAGCGTTTATTAAATAAACAAATTTTGTTCAAAGTAAACTTGATTGTGAAGCGAAAATATGGTTCGTAGGTAGACAATGGCAAACCTGTGTTCTTTGCAGGCGAGTGATCTATACAGAAAAATAATAAAAGTTTGAGTAATAATTTGCAGCGTTTTTGGTAGTATCGAATGTGGTAATCGGGGGTTGTTGTGAGGTGAAATATGTTTTTCATGACGGTTCGCAATGTAATGCGATGGCAGCGATGCTGCACCGAAAAGGGAATTTACTGGTAATTATAACGTTGGAAATAGAGTAAATTGCCGATTCAATGATTTCGTGGGTTCGGCTGTTCTACCGTTGTTGTCAGCTCCTAGGGTAGTTGGAGTTGAGTTGTGTTGGATCGAGATGAAGGGCGGGTGTGCGAATTTATCTCGTTGAGTTCGAGTGGAGATGACGATGCGCTTGAGAGAGGGGAGTTAAATGGTTTTGCCTGTCCCAGAGTGAGAGTACTCCCGTCCTCAGTGTCCTTGGCCAGCGTTGTTTACCCGCAGAAACCACTTTGGCACCGATCGCCACCATTCCTCTCCCACTTAGTATAGTTGAGAAGGAAAATCGAAAATCAGGAAGTTGTATCGAAAGGTAGATTTAAAATTTTGGCAAACACAATTTTGTACGACTAAAAGACCACCAAAAGTAAGTAAGACCACCAAAAAACGTAAAGTAGGATAGATCCCAATTCAGGGACTTCTTGGTCCTTGGAGTTTTGAGTCCTATCTGTCAGTTGAACCTCATCGAATTCTTACGCACCCACAATTTAAAGTACAAGTGACATGGCTTTTACTGATCATTATTCGTACGTGCATAAGCTAACTTCTTTAAACAATTCATTCAAATTCGAGCTTTATTAACCCTCAAAATCGTGAGTAATCAGTGTTATTATAGGAAAATCATGTCTCATCCGCGTACGCACCACTACCTGGTCAGATGACATTTGAATTCATAGAGGAGATTCATACTTTCAAGGGCCCTTGAAATATCGTCGAAATCATATATTGACTGGGACCATGAATCATTAGATGACAGACATAAATGGAGCGAGGTTTAACGAAGGTTTAAGCGTTTCTACTTGCTACTATCCACACACTTCTGCAGTAAATTGGTAGCTGGAATGAAGTTTCACTATGTTGACTGCGAAATGCGATTTTTAAGAAGTACACACTTACACCACCATCTACCACAGAAAGAAGAGACGATGGGTTTGCCACCCTCATTCCAGCAGCTGTTTTATGAAAATCGTGGCGAACTGTCAATTTGTATAAACTCCATTGATTTTGACTATTTTAAAGTGATGTAGTCTACGTTTTTCTTGATTTTAAATATTTTACACTGGACCGATTTGGTTCAAATTTGGTATATGGGCTCCATTTGGGGTCTAGTTGTGCTGCGAAGCTTTTGGTTGATGTCAGTCACTTCTAAGAGGTGAAAATTGAGGGTTGAAATTGTCAAAAGTGCCCTAGCTCGAAAACTCTCGAAATGAAGGTATTGTTTTTTAACCAATTTTAAATAGTATTGAATTTTTAAAATTTTTGAGACCATCCGGAGCTCTGTAGGACAAACCGTTCGGTCCCTACGAGTACTTAAGGGTTTTCCACAAAAGTGGTCTAATCTCCGTTCAAATTTTATCTGACTAAAATTCGATCGCTGTTCATTTCTTCGATTTGTAGGTGTCAGTTTTGCTTTCTGAGCAACCAGTAACCAAATTTCCATATGAAGCTCTCTATTTTACAAATCGAGTGTGAAGCGTTTAGTTCTTTCGAATAAACTTGATTGTGAAGGTGTGAAGGCAGTATGGTGTGGAAGGTAGTACCTACCAATAGTTGGTAGGTAAAAAAAAAAACGCTGCAAATCATTGCCCAAAGGTTTATTATTTTCTGAATAGATCACCCTTCTGTATAGCTCTCTCCCTACCAACCGTAGGTACCTAACCCCAACCACCAACCAAATAGAAATGAAGGGTTGGGGTTGAAATTTTCAAAAGTCCCTTAGTAGGTAGTAGGTACCTACGGTTGGTAGGGAGGGAGCTATACAGAAGGGTGATCTATTCAGAAAATAATAAACCTTTGGGCAATGATTTGCAGCGTTTTTCTATCAATATTGTTATTTAGTTCACTATTTAGTATAGTTTTTCTTGTGTTTTTAAACAACTGTAGTCATTATGGGAGCAGGTGTAAATGTTATAATAAATAATTTTAAAAAATCATCTACCTTCCATCAATTAAACACTCACAAGGCGTGATTGCGGCATAATAATGAGTTGGTGTTGCGTAATACAGCTGTTGTTCTGGTAAAACCCCGACCTTGAGATAAAACATTTAATTCTGCGCTAGCGGTGTGTAGCTACCTAACAATAAATATTCATTTGTGCTCCTCGACGTTAGAAACAAATAAAATTTGAAAGTTATCTCGATACCGAGAAAGATGACACCTTGGTACCATTCAATATTACTAAGCAAATATCAGTGTAAGGACCAACATGAATTGAATAATTCAATTAATGGTAGATGATCTACAAATCTTGCATAACTGCCAATATTGAAAGCGAGGACACAACTTGAGATTTCCCTCCGAACATTTTCTCTTTTTTTTTTTCAATGGAACCTAATTTATAGTAAGTTTTTTACCTATTTTCCACAGTTGATTTAAACCACCAAAGAGAAATACTCGAAATTTTATATAAACACTTGAACAGGATGACTGTATTTAGTAACATGAACAAAAAATAACAGGTTTCATCCAACCTACACTCTCTATATCGAAATAAATCACGTGAGACAGAAATGGTTGTAATTGTTTTTATTGCTTGAGATCTTCAATTTTATCATTGACCAACAAATTGGTTAAGGATTGGTTACTGTATCGCCAACTCTCATAAGAATATAGAACTTAGCCTAGCATTGTTAACTTGTTTAAACAAGTCACCTCAAAAATCGTTTCTTTGTTTGACTGTAGGCTAAAATGTACAGTCATAATGACCTGTTTCGTCACTTTTGCAATTATAGGTGTACCTAATATTACTTCCAAGTTTAAACGGAGTGGAATCAATATTTTCAAGGTGGGAGGAAAAAGTCCCCCAACATCAACATTTCCACTCTCGTTTTACGTTTTAGACCTTCCAGAAGAATTTTGATTTCAAGTTCGTCTGTCAGTCGGTTTGTGTCCGCAATTCTTTGTAAAACTGTAACATGTGCTATAGTCCGATTTTGATGACATTTTCAGGGTTATTGAGGATTGGCGTGTAGATGATCCCCCATGAAAATCATAGCTCCCGGATCAATAGTAGCCTCTGCGCAAGCGCAAACGTAAAATCCATAACTTCTACAGCTACAAGGGTGGTGGGGATAAAACTCGGGATTGTTCCCTATAAATGTCATCGTCATGAGATTCAATTGTTTAGAGGAACCACTAATGCATCAGATCATTCATACAGTCTAGTCATTTGTATGCGAGGAAGTTAGTCTCACCCATTTGACGGACGATTTCCTCGATAAGCCCAGCCAATTTATACATCAAACATGGCAAACTTTAGGATATCTACGATTTTATGTTGTTATGACCTCTAGGGGTAGTTTATTCACCAAATTTTCAACCCCGAAAACTTTGTGTGCACTAAAAACCGTGAAATTTGTGGGTTTTTTAAAAGTTGTTAACTATGACTTCTAAACTATGACAATAATTGTCAATCTCAAACTGTGCTACTGGGCACAAATCATTGAAATTATTTCAATGATTTGTGCCCAGTAGCACAGTTTGAGATCAATTAGAGCTCAGTAGATTGAATAATTAAACAAATAACGTAAATTAAAAATAAGTAATTTTTTACAAAAAGTGAAATTTTGTGCTGTTCTGAGCCTCTCTAACGAAATTATACGTTTTAGAAAAAAGTAAAGAGAAAGGAATTTGAAGGAAATATAATGAGCTCTAATTTGAAACCTAATAATAGTTGTCATCATAATTTTCTCAAAAATGAATACTTAAAACACAAAAAATCATGTTATGGGGAAAATAAGGAAAATCAATAAAGGTATAAACATTGATTTATTTAGCAATGCTTCGCTTTTTTTAAATAATCTAACTGAGCTACATGAGATTCTTAGGTAAGAGGCCGTGGAAAATTGTTTGTAAAATCAGAATTTTGCTTGGTTCTGTCCTCTGACAGACGGACGTTTGGAATTAAAATAGTTTAAAATGCGATAAAAAAGTTCAAATTTCGAAAGGTCCAAATATTTTTGATTTCCTGTTCGGAATCACATATTCAACTCCTCTACCTCCAATAGTTAGACAGTGAAACGTATAAGAAGTGGGCAGATATGTAGGTATAGCTTTAACTTCCTTATAAACTGATATTTGTACAAGAAGTTTACGATCTTGTTCTAAATTGACAAAAAATTACAAACCTTCAACAACTTCTGTTTTTTCTTCATTATGTGCTTCGGTGTTTGGAGGATTCAATGAAAACATCGAAGACATTACAATATCCAATGGTTCCAACCTCTAGGTCTAGAACTCAATGAGAGAGATCAGTAGATACCTTCCAGATTCAGCATCCAATCAGCCAATATGCAGCTAATTTCACTTGATGCTAGCAGGTAGGTGGGTAGGGGTTGTTACCTTCTATCTGCGCAGCAATTGTCAGGAATGTGGTCGTAAGATTTTGCGCAGCTGATGGGCCCAGAGGCTCGACTTGGCCCGTTTCAAGGTGAAAGGCTCGTCCGTAGGCGGTAAACAACATCACGCCACCGCCAAAACCGGATTGTGGAGGGGGTGTGTTTTGTGCTGACTGGGTCTCAAATCTCATACCATCCGATATAATTGGCGTCATGAAATTGGATCACGCCATTTGCCCTTTTATGTGCGTCCGAAAACAGAAGGTGCCTTCAGATAAAATATCTAACAAGTAAATCACCTAATGCATCAACATCCTAAAATCAGAGAGTTTCCGACCAGTTTGGTGTCCAGGAAGTAGCACAAGATTTATAAAGAAAACCCGATGCATTGACTCATTTGCATCCATCAGTTCTCTCTCAGAGCAAACAGCCTCAACGAAGGATCACCAGCAAACTATTTTGGACCAGATTGTTCAACTAAAACACCTACCTCAGGATTTTTCTACGATCAGTGTCTTTCCTTCCACGCACTTTCCTCTTCATTCAGGCAATGGAAGGGTCAGCCACTTACATATTTCAACCCAACAGAGGAAGGAAAGGACAAATCCGTATTTATTCGCCACCGACCCTTCTATTACGTGATTTGGAATTAGTGGATCACCATTTTGCCTTGTTTTTATCTGGGCAGCAAGTCAAAAATATGTCGGTCCTCCAGAATCAAAAGATGAGATTCTGAGCTTTTTGAACTATTTCTGTTTTTAAGGCGCTAAGAAAGAAATCAAATTCATATACTTGGCAAAACCTATCGGGAAAAACGCTGCAAATTATTACACAAAGGTTTAGGCACGATCGCGCGTTGGTCAGCTGAAATATAAGCGGAGATTAGGCCTCTTTAGCGATTCACAATATTGTTTCTGATTTATCGTAAGACCAACCCTCAAGTCCTCGCAGTGAGCGAACAGTTGGTCCAACAGAGCTCTGGGTGGTCTCATTCGATACTAAAAATTCAATACTATTTTAAATTGAGGAAAAAATACCATTATATCAAACTTTTTCAGCTAGGGCGTTTTGAAAATGTCAGCTCTTATTTTTCAAAAATAGAAGTGATCTATATCAACCAAAAGCTTTAGGACACAACTAGACACCAAATGGAGACACCATTATACCGAATTTCATCAAATTCGGTCCATCGGAGCCAAGGAAAGTGCTGCGTACAGCGGACGGACGGCCAAATTTGAATTTCATTTTTGGATTCTACGTACCTTAAAACGTAAACCAACAAATTTGAGAGGGGTTAAACAATTTTTTCCTGGTCAACTCCAAACGTTCATCATTGAAAATAATAAACCAAAATGGCCTGATTTTGATGTTATTTTCACTCATTTCTAGGGCAAGGTAGACAAACAACAAATTGATGATCCTAAAGCATCGATTTTTCACCATACCAGTCCAGTCCATAGAAGTCCAGTCTTCCTCCAATCTTGCTGATTAATTTTGATTGAGTTAGGCAAATATCTATGATGTCCACAAATTGGGTGAAAAGCTGTGAATTGAATTTAATCAAGTAATAATTTTTAAGGTCTATTTTCATTAAGAACAAACAATATCTATCACATCCATGAGGTTATTAATCAGGATAGCTGAAGCTACACTGCCCACCCAACTTGGTGGACCGTTAGTTGGTTGTCAGAATACGCAATAGACTCTCAGCGTATTTGCGTCACATTGTGCGTTCCACAAGGCCTCATCTGGGTCACTTGCTGTTTCCCATGATTATCTACGATATTAGTATGGGGTTAGGTGGAGAAGCGTGTCATCTGTTGTTGCTGATGATCCGAAGATCTATTTATACCGTCATGACTCTTTGTACCAGTGTTTCCACTTCGTGGGAATTTTTCCCTTTTGTGGGAAATTCCGGGGGTCCGAGGGAAAAAAAAGGGAAACTTTTTTCTGTGGGAAAAAATTCCCACAGTCAATATTTTTGACCGATTCTTTCATTTTATCACGCTTTTTTGTACAATGATATAATCTAGGGTCGTACCAATACCTCACGTATCCTACATATTTTTTTTACTACCTACATGTTTTTGACCAACAAACTACAATACAAAGCTACATTTTATTTTATTGCTATAGTTTATTGTACTGTTTATTGTTGTTCATGTTAATGAAAGTTTAAAAGTATTTGAGTTGGTTTAAATAAACCGATTATATTTTCTTTTTTCGAAAACTGTGTTTTTCTTGAGAGGAGGCATCCTGTATCAGAGCATTTCAAATATGAGGATAATAATTATCCTCATTATTGACTAGGTCTTCGAAGTGAAAAGAAAAAATATATCATGGAAAATCATTTGTCCAGTGTAAAGAGTCTAAATTTAGACTCTTTAGTCCAGTGAAAGGTAGGAAAAATTCATCAAGGGTTATGGGAAATTAGGAGGGAATTTTTTACTTGTCTGTGGGAAATCGTGGGAAATTTTAGGATGGGCTGTGGGAAATTTTGGTTTGATGTGGTGGAAACCCTGCTTTGTACGCTTTGAAGGGCTGGTCCTCATGAACCAATCTCCACATCAACATAGATCAATGCTCCATATCATTGTTCTCAAGATCTTTTCCTGACTGTTGAGCGTGAAAATACGATACAGAGATCTGTTCTACGCTGAGGTGTCACGCATGATAGGACCAATTGGTTCGAGAGTGACGTGAACTCTGGAGTACTTTAAGAGGAATAATCGAGATTTCTTGAAGAGATCGAGAATAAGCTAGTTCTCGTCTCTCGTGTGGTTTCCAATGATGCCAATGCAAACGAGTCCTTGGAGCGCATCTGTAAGTCAGCTATCGAAAGGCAGTAAGCTCAGTTCTCTCATAAATCGTAGGCAGGAAACGATGGTGTTTTCCTCCATAGGAGTATAGAGTATAGTATAGAGTATAGGGGCGAATCGACAGTCCTTTCCTTCTGAGTGGTTCAAGATTTCTGTACGAGGCGAATTCAGGAATCTTTCAACCACTTGGTTGGTTCTGACTCCACGGAACTTATCGATAGCTTATAGCACAAAAGCGTAAAGTAAAGTAAAGTAAGCAACCATTTCAGGTTGAATTTTCGTCCGACTGCCATTCTTGGCGTCGCGGACGTCATCAGCTGTCTCCCAAAGGGGAGATGAGATTTTGTTCTGATGATTTCGCTCATGGCTTCCCAAACATCACCGCCCTGGGTTGGAACGAGAGATTGCCGATCGTCTAATAGACAGAAAACTTTCTGCTGGCGACCAGATTCGAACTCGCATCCCCGCTAGACGGTTCTTATCCTATCACCGCAGTCGGGTACACTGTCCACTAGACCACCGACGCCCACAAAAGCGCCATGTCCATCCATCTTCCACATTTTCAATTTTTTTTAATTTCAGAAAATTCAAATTTAACAAAACTATTATTAGGTAATTTTTTTGAAGATTGTAGGTTGAGAATGTCTTAAAGAAATTAAGGAGTTTGGTGTAATAAGAAATTATTTTAGGAATTGTGCACTGGTGAAAAACTTCTTTTGCGTTTTTCTCAAAACTGAGTTGCTATGTCCAAAAACGGAGTTTTGAGAAAAACGCATTTAAGAAGTTATCACCAGCGCAGAATTCCTAAAATAATGGCTTACACCAAACTCTTTAATTTTTTCAAGAAATGTTCACATTTTACCTAGGTAATTGTCAAGAAGGTCAATAATAGTTCTGTTGAATTTGAGTTTTTCTGAAATCAAACAATATAACAATAAAAAGTGTGGAAGATGGATGGACATAGCGCCTTTGTGCTTTAAGGTATCGAATTAACCTTTCCCGTGTGGATTAGTGATTTTCGTCCACATTCATATAGTCGTACTACTCAATAGCAAACACTATTCCGCAGTAGACGTCTCATATTACACTGGTAGGTACGCCAAAGGGAACAGCTACGATTTGAACTAAATTACCCACCAAGGGCACGGTCACCCGACCGTCATGTTTTGCTGTTGGGATCTTGTTTACTTCACTCACGCACCCGAGAATTTACTCTAACGCCAATGACGTCACGCGGAATTGTTTTGATCCCGAGCGTCGCAATTCGCGCCTCCGCGTCGATCGGCGATCCGATTGGTGGAAGACGGAGGCGTGTGCGCGCTCAGGTCGCTCATTGGTCGCCGCCCCAAGGCCTCCGAGCTACTTCTGCTTCCTGTTATTCTCCCGCCGGCTTTGTTCGACATTCAGTTTCAGCCGAGATCTGAGACCGTCTACTCAAGAAAAAAGTGAAATTTCTTTTGAGCAGTGATTTCTGTGAAAAGTTTCGAAGCTATAACTATTTACATTGGTCGATAGTTTCCATAAGTAGTCACTACTTCGTTATTTACAAGTTGTCGTAATATTTCAATTCATCCCTGACTGGAAATGGAAACCTTCTGAGGAAATCCAGGTAAAATTGATTTCATAAATGTTTCTTCATTCTTTCATTATTTATCTTAACATTTGAAGTGGATTTGCGCTTTCTTGATTTATTATTTTCAATAATAAACCTTTGGAATCGAGCAACATCTATACAGAAAAATAATAAACCATTGTGTAATAATTTGCAGCGTTTTACTTGGACAATCAGGTACTAAGATTTGGGCAATATATAAATCGGAAAATCTGGGTAAATTAACTATGAGAATTTAACCTCAATTGTCTCTGGAGCCCACTCCACAATAATTTCCACCCGTACCCTCATGATCAACTCATCCTCAACCTAAAAACTTTTCCGTTTAGTTTCTTATACAATCTTTTAATAATCGTGGAAATATTGTTTGTTAAAAATCTTAAATATTTTCCTATTTCTACTCGGATTGGATAGTATGAAGGGCTTGAATCCAAATTTACCACAAAATCATTCTCTGAAAATTGTCCACCACCCACGAGGAACTAGTTAATCATAATGTAGTATCATGTTCCTAGCTGTGAAAATTGTATCAATGTATAATTTTTGTGTGGGACGACATGGTTCAGAAACCATTTCCCCCAGGTTCACCCTAGGGCTATGCCATAACATTAGGAACTTCTCAAGGGCCTCTCCTATCCAGTTGAATAAGATTGTAAAAAGAGGTGTTACATAATTATAATTATAAACAATAATTCGACGATATTAAAAATTATAATGAATGTCATAAACATCGATACAAGGAAAGTACCTGCCGCGTACGACGGACGGACGGGTTGTTGTTTTATTCGATTTATGGATTCTCCTACCTTGAAACGCAGAACATCCAATTTAGAGATAGAAGGGGGGGGGGGGGGATTGAATTGCCATCATTTAAAATTACAAACAAAGAGCAAGAATTCATTTACATTGTTGCAAAACACTTTTCATAGTTGTTGATATTTGTCAAATCTTGATTCATACTCGGGAATTGGTCAGTGCTCTACAATAATACTGCGGTCAACTATTTTTACACAAGAGAATTTTACAATTTGAGGAACCAACACTGCCCACTAAACTTGGGAGACATTTTTCGAAGGGTTCGGAACGGGAAAGCAAACAGATTTTTTTCATTGTAAAACTAGTCATGCCTTTAAGATTAGGAAGGATCTAATTCATTAAAGAAAGAATGTTTTATAATGTACCTTTATTTCTCAATCTTAGTGGGCTTTTTCTCCTACCGAATTCGCCGACCGCAAGAATTGGCAACGACGAATATGGTTGTTGCCAACTTCTAAATGAATCACGAAACAATATATAATTATCTTGGCTTTTGGTTGAAGTTTCTGAGTAATCTTTCTCGTAGTCTAACCTATAAAAGCTTGGGGTAACAACCAGTCTCCTCCTCTATCTTGTATTATTATTATTATTCCAAAGCTGGTATATTTCAGTCAAGGGTATTTAATGTCTGTTCATTTTTTTTTAAATGTATGGCAGTTAATAGGTACATGGGCCCCATGTGATGAATAGTTGTGCAGATGGCATTACTGTCAACCTTTTGTAGGCAGGTGTCAGAAAATGAGGAATGGAAGAAATGGTATGTCGGTATGTCGGTATGTGTCCAAAGCAAAACAAGTTTGTCGGAAGATGTGCGGAGCAGTAATCAGACAGTCCCCTATGAGTAAACTCTGAAAGAATTTCTGGGAATTTAGATGTTTCCGCTGCTATGATTGCATCACATATGGATCAGTAGGAACAACAGACATTGCACAAATCTGTATCTAGATGTCCCCACACAGATTTAAACCGTTTCCCACCAAAATTAAAACAAGCTAGATATATTTAAAAAATAAAATTGTTTTAAAACATCGATTCTTCACAATCTAATCTCTAGAACTTGATCCAATTTTAATGGTAGTTGAGAGTTGTGTGCAGAATAGGTAGTGTCTAAAACATTTTTAGCGATCCGACCAGGAGGTCGAAAATGATTAAAAATGAATTATTCTGAAAAATCGAAATAAATATGAAAGAATTCTCATTCGTGGTGTACTGTCAAGACACAGGAAACCAGCAAATCGATCTGGAAGTTCATGTTTCGAAGAAAAATACCTATCTATAGACTATATTGGTATTTTTTAGAGCTACTCAATCATTCTCAAACCAGCAGATTCTATATTATGTTCAGGTTTTCTTTGTTGGAAAGCTATACTGCCATTCAACTCGAAAGAAGTTTAGTTGTTTACTTATTAACTGATCGAATGAAATCTTTTTGTTTTCTAGAATCGAGTTTTAAGTTATGCTCATACCTTAGTCAATACATTTTTTCATAGAACGTTACCTACACCTACAGGTCTCACAGAATTATTATTATCTATCAAAACAATAATAAACCGTTGTGTAACAATTTGACGAAAGCAACCTAAAAGGAGGCGAGCTGGTCAGAGACCCCATCGACATCCAAAGAACAGAGTTGACCCACTTTCCAGCCGAGGAAGTCTTGGGACACACAGAATCGTGTGGGGTTTACAATTCCAAAAGAATTTAGCTTTAAGTAAAGTTTGCGTGGTGTGGTTGAGTCGCAAATTATCAAGAAATTGGCGACATGAACAGGTTTACGTACGAAGATGATAATATCAGTATAGCGAGATATATTATATTATATAGATGATATTATCAGTATAACGAGTATATTATACTCGTTCCATGATGTGTCATTAGAATTGTACACTGAGAACATACCAAGGGTGGGTATTGAAACTTGTACTATACATACAAGAACAATCTGATAAATACACTTTGAGTTAAAACAGTGGAAATGAAATTGTGATGGCCTCAGAGGGTCCAAATTTGGTAGTCTTCCGTATAGAATTCCAAGGGTCCAAGGGTATCATCAAGGGTTGCTCCAGATTGTGAATAATGGCGTTTTCAGTTGGGTAATCTTTATCGTTAAAAGTGCAATTGCAATATGCTTGGATAGGGAGAGTGTTGCGAATAAACATCTGCTCAGCTGTGAGACACAACGTGAAATGAAAGCACCTGGTCTTCAAGGCCAGCTAAGTTGCTCCATCTCGAAGTTTCCTGTTATTCTTCATGTTGATCGTTAGGGTTATTTCCTTCTTCGGATGGCCTCCGATCACAAAAAGACGCGATAAAATATTGTATCGTACCATCCGCGGTTGTAACAAAAAAGAATCGTAGAATTTCGCTTCCACGCAAATGCTATCAAAACGTTCAAATTCGTGAAACCAAAAGTTGATCATTGAAGACACACAAGGATACGCATTGACTGTAGCCCGTTTAAGTAGGTATGTTGTAGGTAAGTAGGTAAGTTGTAGGTAGGATCGTGATCAAAAGTCCAGAAAGTGGTTGTGACATATGGCTCCCTGGTTTCTATCACTCGATTCATCACAATACACAGGAGGTCTCAATACGTCAAAGCGCTATAGGCAAGAGAAATTTAGGGAGTTTTTACGCCCAATGGTTGCAGTATTAACAAATTTGCAGTGAAAATTATAGGGGACTATCCTAAGGTCAACCCCGCATAAGCCCTCGTCGGGGCCAAATTGAAATACTGTAAGCGCGTAGTACGTATCTGGTGTATGCGTGTGCGCAAAGGATTTATAAATGAGAAATCAGTGGAGGATCATCGAAATGTGAGTCTCCCTCCAAGTTGGAGTGCAATCGAGCAACTAGGTAGTAAGAAAATTAGGTTTTTTAGGATGTAATTCTTGTGCATGAGCAGGGGTCTGTGAATTCCATAGGGAACCATAATATATATGGACGATTGGTTAAGCATGATGGTGGTGGCCCATCCAACTATGCTGTCCAGCCTATAGAGCACCTTATAGATCTATAGCATCATCCACCAATAAACAAAATTGGACCAGTAGATCGTATAACGATTTCCGAAAGTTACGTTTGAGTGTTCAAAGAAGACCCCCAAAATCTGAAGTTGTTCCTTGTCATTTTCTGATGGTTGTATTTTGCAGTAATTTATCTTGAATTTTGATCCAAAAGAAGAAATTGAAATCAAAACTTCTTGGAAGGAAACCCATAAAAAGTTTTGACAACATGTTTAGAGGTTGTGCTTTGAGATTCAATACATTATAATAGTTACCGCGAAAAATTCCAAAGCTGTAATTAACTTTTATGAAACATTCAGATATCTTCCGAGAAACGCTCTTGAAGTACAGCGTTAGTGAAGTATTGATAGTGTGCACAAGTTCATGCTTAGGTTTCGATATACCCGATTCTACCCAAATTTTAAGTTATTCGGGGTCCGTTTTGATAACGTCACTTACGAGTAGAACCAGGGTATTCGTGAAAAAGTAAAAATCGTTCACATATTCAGAATTAACTTCTCCGTCGAGTTGAGTTTGTCAATTATTCAGAAAACATCAATAAAGTCGCGAGGTCAAACGTAATTAACCTAAATTTCAATGGATTTCTAAACTGAAAAACCTGTTGTTTTATAAACTGTTGTTTCCAAATGAAAAGAAATTGAAGTTTCCCCTCGAAAATGCTGCCAAATAGCGAGAAAAAAATCTAATTAAAATCGGGGACACCTTGTAAAAATAAATGGAAAATATCGCCCATTCCTGGTTGGACTTCAATACGGATTGGTAGGTATTTCTGATTCTTTACAACGGAAAAAACCCTCCCGAGTTATTGAGGAGACGAGTGCCAAATAGCGAAGTGGGAGGTCACAGCAAAACAGCTCCGGTTTGTTCCGACTGGTCTATTTTAACAAAAAGATTGGCAGTACGTTGTCCCCAGCCGGTCGGCATCGACCTTTCAATAACCACCTCCCCCTAATAATTTACATATTCCCCAGACCTTTTTCCGGGGTCAGCGGCAAAAGAATTATCAAGGCAAACTATTATTGAGCTACAACCTAAATTTTCAATGTTATGTTCCTAATTTTGTTGGTACCTCCAGGTAGACATTATTTGTTAAACAACAATGAAATAACTAACAATGAAATTTGTAGGCCCGCGAAAGACCCAGGTTTTCAGATTAAACTGTCGACATTATTTAAATTTATTGTCAAATCTATATTTTCTATAGAAACTTCGGTAATTGTTGTACTCTTCTAATCTAATACATTTTGAAACCAATGTTACCATCACACAACTACTCCTGTTGTTCCTGTTCGGTTGGATTAAAAATCGAACAAACTTGATTACCTATTTTTATTTAAAATTTTATAGGTACTATTGAGAAAAATACAACCTAGAACACCTACTGAATGTAGAAAATTTTATTCGCTGAATTTTTGTCGCCAAGAGGAACAACCCCGAAAACTCAGTTTTGAGTTATTTCGTTGTATGTCTGCTTAGGTACCTACCTACATTCTTGGTCTTGATAAAACTATATTTTCACAGTTATGGTTTGATTATGATGGAATTACATACCACAGTTGTGATCTCTAGTTACCAGCGTTTTAGTCCCGCAGTCCCCAGAGAATTTCGTAAGGGCTTGATAAATGTGTTGAATTAACTAACGAATTTTCTATTTCTGGAGCTAATGAACCACTCATAAACTCCATCACAATAGGATTAGTAATATAAACGCGTGTGTACAATCAAATAATTTGTATAATTTGAACTCTGTTATCAGACGCCACAATCTGAATCTATTCAATAACCATTTCGATGAAGAAATTTTTTCAAGGTCTCCATTTCATACCATTTCTAGTTGACCAATTATTGAAGAAGTGAGAAAGCTGAACAATTTTGATTCCATGCCTGCATGTCTGTCTGTTCATTGGACTGTCTTTCTGTTGTCAATTTTCTGTCCTAGGCCAAACTATGCAAAACTTGAAACAAAGGGTTTAATTGTTTCTACCTACTAAATTCTCAGGTGGGGAGGAGTGGTTTCATAGATGGCAATGAAATTTCCATTTTAAAAGAATGGACTTGATTAATTCTTTCCATGTTTTCAGTAAATAATACCAACTTATTCTACACTATTATAATTCAAGTTCATCTTCTCAGTGAACGGTTAAGTAATTGAAAGACCAATAGAAACCGTTCTCTGAGGTTGAACTCTGAATAGTTCGTAAGGATGTTGTAAGGTTTTTGGCAAGTCAGACCCCTCTTCTCTCGCTCTAATTACACGTTATGTGCCTCCACGCCTCGAAAGTAGCAAATATTTTGGCAAGGTCTTGGAGAGAAGTGAAAGATATACAGGCTGGCACTTATCTATCAGCCCGCATGTCTAGGCACACGCGGACCTCTACAGAGAAAATTAAAATTAGTTGGTAGGTTGCACGTCTTTTTAGTTGGTGTCCTCATTTTTTGGTGGAGTTAGATGATACATCTGAAACGCGAGACAGAAATACACCAGCTAAAATGTACTAATGGCACATATAGCTACAGGTTAGTTAAGTACAGATGACATAATGGCTCTAACATAAACACTTCACTATTAATACACTTAATGTGTCACTGGCAATAGAAGATTCATTCAAATATTCATTCGTGAAAACATATCATTAACTCCGTACAAAGCCCTCTTTGTAATTTCTCGGCTCTCTATAATAGGTAGTCTATTTTCTCAGCTAGGTATGCTTTCTCTAAATTAATAACTTTATAATCTAACTTTGATGCTGACGTCCAATGTTGAATTTCGATTTGGATGGAAGCCCCTGAGAACAGTCCGAAAACGTAGTTTTTTGGTTTATTATTTTCAATAATGAACCTTTGGAATCGACCAAGAAACATTTTTACCCCCCCCCCCCCCTCACAATTCGTTGCTTTACGTTTCAAGGAACGTAGAATCCAAAAATCTAATAAAAATTTGGCCGTCCGTCCGCCGTCCGCGGCACTTTCCTCACTTAGCATTGACCGATTTTGATGAAATTTGCTATGTAGGCTCCATTTTGGGTCTAGTTGTGCCCCGAAGCTTTTGGTTGATGTAGGTCATTTCTAAGGGTTGAAAAATAAGAGTTGAACTTTTGAAAACGCCCTAACTCAACAATTTTTCATATAAAGGTATTGTTTTTCCATCAATTTAAGATAGTATTGAATTTTTAGAGACCACGAGGAGCCCTTTTGGACAAACCGTTCGCTCCCGACTAGAATTTGAGGGTTGGACTTACGATAAATCAGAAACACGAGTGTGAATCGCAAAAGGTGCCTAATCTCCGTTCAAATTTTAGCGGACCGAAATGCGATCGATGTTTTTCTTCAAGTTGGTTGGTGGTAACAATGGCAAAGCCGTTTTCTTTACACACGAGTGATCTATGTAGATAAATAATAAACCTTTGTGTAATAATTTGCAGCGTTTTGGTTTATTATTTCCAATAATAAGCCTTTGGAATCGAGCAAGAAAAAAAAAATTTTAACCCCCCCTCAAAATTTGATGTTTTACGTTTCAAGGTACGTAGAATACGAAAATCGAATAAAAAAATTTCCGTCCGTCCGCCGTACGCCGTACGCGGCACTTTTCTTAGCAACACTGGACCGATTTGGTTCAAATTTGGTATATGGGCTCCATTTGGGGTCTAGTTGTGCCGCGAAGCTTTTGGTTGATGTAGGTCACTTCTAAGGGGTGAAAATTAAGGGTTGAAATTTTCAAGAGTGCCCTAGCTCGAAAACTCTCGAAATAAAGGTATCGTTTTTTCACCAATTTTAAATAGTATTGAATTTTTAAAAATTTTTGAGACCACCCGGAGCTCTGTAGGACAAACCGTTCGGTCCCTACGAGTACTTGAAGGTTTTCCTTCGATAAAACAGAATCATGAGTGTGAATCGCAAAAGAGGTCTAATCTCCATTCAAATTTTATCGGACTAAAATGCGATCGCTGTTCATTTCTTCGATTTGTATACAGTTTTGCCTTCTGCGTAACCAGTAATCAAATTCCCAAATGAAGCTTTCTATTTTTCCAATCGAGTGTGAAGCGTTTAGTTCTTTCTAATAAACTTGATTGTGAAGGTGTGAAGCCAGTATGGTGTGGTAGGTAGTACCTAGCTGGTAGGTAACAAAAAGTTGGTAGGTAAAAAAAATATTGGTGGGTAAAAAACGCTGCAAATCATTGCTCGAAGGCTTCTTCACTCTTCAGATCACTGATCAGCTGAGTGAGCTCCGAAGCCATTTTCAATCGTATAGAATGGATGTGCTCTTCCAGGCGTCTCCAGCATTCGAGGAGATCTTCTTCACTCTTCAGATCAATGATCAGCTGAGTGAGCTCCAAAGCCATTTTTACTCCTATTGAATGGAAGTGCTCTTCCAGGCTTCTCCAGCATTCGAGAAGATCTTCTTCAATCTTCAGATCACTGATCAGCTGAGTGAGCTCCAAAACCATTTTCAATCCTATTGAACGCAGGAAGCTGAAATTTGAGAGGGAAGGTCAAGGGAGAATACAGATGGTGGTAGGTGCTATTGATGGAGAACCAGTGATCTATACAGAAGGGTGATCTATACAGAAAATAATAAACCTTTGAGCAATGATTTGCAGCGTTTTAAAACAAAATACATCACAGGTTGCTAGCAAAAATTCATCTCCACTTTTTGGGAAAATACATTTTTTGTACCAATCGATTTTGGTTTATTATTTTCAATAATAAGCCTTTGGAATCGAGCAAGAAAAAAAAAATTTTAACCCCCCCTCAAAATTTGATGTTTTACGTTTCAAGGTACGTAGAATACGAAAATCGAATAAAAAAATTTCCGTCCGTCCGCCGTACGCCGTACGCGGCACTTTTCTTAGTTACCATGGACCGATTTCGATGAAATTTGGTATATGGGCTCCATTTGGGGTCTAGTTGTGCCGCGAAGCTTTTGGTTGATGTAGGTCACTTCTAAGGGGTGGAAATTAAGGGTTGAAATTTTCAAGAGTGCCCTAGCTCGAAAACTCTCGAAATAAAGGTATCGTTTTTTCACTAATTTTAAATAGTACTGAATTTTTAAAAATTTTTGAGACCACCCGGAGCTTTGTAGGGCAAACCGTTCGGTCCCTACGAGTACTTGAAGGTTTTCCTTCGATAAAACAGAATCATGAGTGTGAATCGCAAAAGAGGTCTAATCTCCGTTGAAATTTTTTCTGACTAAAATGCGATTGCTGTTCATTTCTTCGATTTGTATAGTTTTGCCTTCTGCGTAACCAGTAATCAAATTTCCATAATCAAAAGTCAATGGAGAATACTGAAGGCGCCTGAGTGGTCACTGATCAGCTGAGTGAGCTCCAAGGCCATTTCCTCTCCTGTTGAACGCAGGAACCTGAAATTTGAGAGGGCTGGTCAATTGAGAATGCTGAAGGCGCCTGAATGGTCACTGATCAGCTGAGTGAGCTCCAAGGTCATTTCCTCTCCTGTTGAACGCAGGAACCTGAAATTTGAGAGGGCGGGTCAAAGGAGAATGCTGAAGGCGCCTGAGTGGTCACTGATCAGCTGAGTGAGCTCCAAGGCCATTTTCTCTCCTGTTGAACGCAGGAACCTGAAATTTGAGAGGGCGGGTCAATAGAGAATGCTGAAGGCGCCTGAGTGGTCACTGATCAGCTGAGTGAGCTCCTAGGCCATTTCCTCTCCTGTTGAACGCAGGAACCTGAAATTTGAGAGGGAAGGTCAAGGGAGAATGCTGAAGGCGCCTGAGTGGTCACTGATCAGCTGAGTGAGCTCCTAGGCCATTTCCTCTCCTGTTGAACGCAGAAACCTGAAATTTGAGAGGCAGGGTCAAAGGAGAATGCTGAAGGCGCCTGAGTGGTCACTGATCAGCTGAGTGAGCTCCAAGGCCATTTCCTCTCCTGTTGAACGCAGGAACCTGAAATTTGAGAGGGCGGGTCAATGGAGAATGCTGAAGGCGCATGAGTGGTCACTGATCAGCTGAGTGAGCTCCAAGGCCATTTTCTCTCCTGTTGAACGCAGGAAGCTGAAATTTTAGAGGGAAGGTCAAGGGAGAAGGTGGTGGTAGGTGCTATTGATGGAGAACCAGTGATCTATACAGAAGGGTGATCTGTACAGAAAATAATAAACCTTTGAGCAATGATTTGCAGCGTTTTTTAGTTTTTTCACGGTTAAATACCAACCCCATTTTTTAGCATTGGGTAATTTTTCGTAAGGAGACGAATGGATTTGTACCAGGACAGATTCCTATTTTTAACCTTCCAAAAAAAATATCAACTTAATTTTTTGTACTCGACATTTTTTGCTGCCCAGACGATGTTCAGCCTTGGACAACCGGCCAAAGGAATGCTCTGCTGAATTGTTTTCGTTTTTTGTTGCCTCCAGATTCCGATAACATTTTGCAATCAATTATTATGTAATGTAATTCCCAAGATTTGCAAGATTGTTTGTTCAGGCTGTCGTGCACTACACAGCTATGTTAGACGACGACTTAGCTGACTCTTATTACACCGCAATTTCTCCAAATGTACTCAACAAAATCAAGTCTAATGAAATTATTATAGGAAAACGCGATCACGTGCGAACGGCTTTCCCAAACCTCCGATTTAATAGGTATTACACTTTAACTGTCAGTAACTTTTCTCATATAAAGTATCGTAAAACCCCTAAATTAGAGTTGAAATGCGAGAAAATGTTGTTTTAAACGGGTGTGGAGAGTAGTGTTCAGCCCCGCAATGATGGTTTTCAAATTCTCGAAAGTTTAGCGAATACGAAAAAATTTCATGTTTATCTCCACAATAAAGACTCTTCTCGCGAATTTCTTTCCGTATTTCATTATTTCTTCGCTCAATATCACGTCAAATGAAATAATTTTTAAAAAATAAGTTGCCTACTTTCCTTTTGAATTGATGCAAAATGTGTAAAAGTATTGTGAAACAAGTGACCAACTTAATTTCAAAACGTTGTTTTGAATACGTCTACACTGAAATAATGAATTATTCAAGGTGAGAACTCCTCATTGTTCGGAGATACCACTCATGCCATCGACTCTCGGCCTTCGAGAGATTAATTATTTTTTTAACGATTTTTTAGACAACAATATTTAGTTTTGTCGTCACAAACTCCCACCACTAATCCTACATCGGCTGTTCTGGAGCTCCTTCAGTCGCCTATCCAACTCTAACCGCTCGGGTCGTACGATAATCTGTTACTCGTTTTATCTATTCAAAGTGAACAAAAAACCGCGATAGTGTTCAGGGTCGGGATTTTTGTTTGTACATAACACTTCTGGTATTTTTGTCCACTTCAGTGTAGTCTTGATTGGGTCTTGGTTGTATTCGAAGCCACGTTGTCAATCGGACTAAATGATTTCCCCCATTGTGACGAATAATTAGATTACATAACTTTTTGAAATAATGGATGACCAATATTTGAGTGCCCCAGAAGTGGATGAGGAGACGGGGGCGGATCGCAAAGTCAAGCGGCTCAGGAAGCGAGATTATCTCATCAAAGCAGTGGACAGCCTTCGTGGGAGTGAGTAGTTGAGATGATTTGACAATATTTTGGGAGATAAGTAGAGATACTGATAACAGGGTATAAGTTGAATTGATTGCTTCAAATCCACCATAGAGCTTCTCAAATAGGAAGGTGACACCATTAGACCATTTATTATAAAGGTAGGTCCTAATTATTGGTAGGTATCTGCAGGTATCCTTTGGGTAAGGAGGGTTCCAAGAAGCTTATGAATGGTTACTTTCAACAATAAATGAACCGAAAATTTTTCGGTTTCACATGATTTTATGATGAAACTGTTTGTCAATCACGTTGTTGTTTGTGAGTGTAGGAAACCAGAAACTTCGTCGTGATGTTCACGTTTCAAAGCCCACCGAAACGTCCCATGGTGGAATAATGAGCTCAACAAGTTCAGGAAGAAGACGAGGAGAGTTTTCAATAGGGCCAAAAGTAAAGGGGCTTGGGAGGCTCATACTGAAGCCCTCACTGCTTACAATAAAGCAGTACCAGTCTACGGAGAGACATGAAATTACTGTGAGGGCATGGAGGTCCGACCATGGCCAAAACTCAGAAGATTCTTTCCAAGGAGAGGCCTATGCCCTTGGGCAGCAAGCAAAGGACGATGGAGTGTTCACAAAGAGCGGAGAGGAGACCCTTGAGGTTCTCCTGGAGACACATTTTCCTAGCTCTCGCGTATTACACGAAGTAAAATGTTCCTGACTACTGCCAAAGATGAAAAAGTTCTCCCACTCTCTGATTTTGTCTTAGCTACTTATTGTTGTTATCAAGAGCTTTATCACATCGGAGAAAACGGAGTATAAATTATTCTCAATGAAAATTTGAAGTAAAGGAACTGCTTCCATTTTACATTCAAAATCTGTCCTTGAATTAAGAACTTGAAGGTCAGTTTTAAGTTTTTCTTTCCCAAAAAAAGGAAATACGTCACTGCAACGCTGATCAAAATGTTCATGTGGGAAACATTTGGAGTTACCTATCTGAACATTTTGCCATGTCTAATAAATTTAAACCTCTCACGAACCTGTAAAACGATCGTGTCACAAACTTCTTGACAGACAGTTGCCTTGATGCTAAAGTACCCCCTCGGAACCGCTTTGAGCTCACTACCACGTCAATGCTGGGAGATACAGTGGTCACGTCAATGCAATCGCACCAACGCTTTCTCCCACGGTCTAAATGGCGATTTCAAACTGATATCACAAGTTGCTTCCAAAGGATCGACTGAACGATTTTGTAGCTGATTTATAGAATATCAACATAATATGTAAGATATTATTATATTATAGAGATATATTAAGATATTATAATAATAAGATAATATTATAATATAATAGTATTATCTTACAAAATATTTTTAGCCAAAAACGAAAGTCCGGTTGTTCACACCTATGGCGTAGACCACTTGTGCAATAGTACTAGTTCGAATACTCTCATCCTCAATAATTTCAAAACACTCCATCAGAATATCTGAATGTTCATACTTGAACCATACGAGAAAGGAAGTTCCATGAGTCGCAGAACCTCGGGGGACCTACAACTACAACTTCAACCAACAACCTTCATCCAAAACGGATATAAGCTGCAAAAATTGGAAGGAAAACGCAGGAATTCCATTGAGATCAGCAAAATAAACGCGAACGAGCTTATTTTGGCTTGCAGCTTGTTTCATAATTAGACTGAACTGAACTGGTGAACATAGCTGTGGACATAATAAGCGGGAGGAAACCCTTTTCAATCCCCATGAACTCCACTTTCTTGCCCAAAATCTCTCAACAGGTCTTCCGTCTATTAGGATGTATCCGAACACAATGGACTTTTGAAATTTAGTATTAACACAATTTCATCAGCAAATACAGAAACAAATTGGCACCGTTGAAGTTCAGCCTTGATGTTTGATTGGCAAACTGTCAGCTCACAATCCAAATGTCTTTTTTGAATTTCTTTCGGTGTTCTTTTGAAAACAGTCGCGTCCTGTAAGTGACGAATCAAAAAGACATCCAATCCGTAAGAAAAATTAACGAGCTCCTTGAAGAATCATGTCATGATTCCAGATTGACTGAACCTACCTACTTTTCCTAACCGTTTAGTTTTTTTTTTTGTTTTTTGCATCATAATCATGACGATATAAGCGCGTTCGAGTGTTGGATTATATTTTGCCGTCCCAATATAGGTAGGTACTTGTACGCATGTATACCGGAGCGTTGTTTCAGGAGAGACAGCCAAGGCATGCTTATCGATTTTTTGGTTTGTTTTGTTCAATAATAAACCTTAAAAATCAAGTAAGAAAAAATTCTTACCCCCCCCCCCCCCCAGAAATTTGATGGTTTATCTACGTTTCAAAGTATCTACGCAGGTACCTACGAATAATCCGAAAATCGAATGTTTCCGTCCGTCTACCGTACCTTCGCGGCAGATTTCGTAGTTACCACGTTTGATGAAATTTGATATAGTATATGGGCTCCACTTGGAGTCTAGTTGTGCCATCGAAGCTTTTGGTTGATTTCAGTCACTACTAAGGGATGGCAAAAATAAGAATGAGGAATTTCACCATGTCGGAATTTCCTATTTTTGACCCCAAAATCGGATTCAGCACCTCGAAAAACCCCCTAAGGCAAACTTTCAGCCCGAACTACCTACTTTACGAATAAACAAAACAGTGTAGAAAATACGAAAAAACCGGGAAAATGGTCATCCTGGAATAGTTCATTTATGGCTGCTTGAAGCGCTGAGATCGAGAAATCTATAGTCCCCAGATGCAAAATTTCACGAAACACTAAAGTTCAAAATCGAAAAACTGAAGAAAAAGTCTTTTGCCAGCTCCAGAGAATCTTTAGGGAAGGCGTATTGACAGGGGAGGGTTTTTAGGAGATATAGGGAAAATTAATTATAGTACTTAGTGATGCTAAAATTAGATGATGCCAGTATTAAATATAGAAACCCAAGAAAACTACAGCTTTCGTACAAGTACGCAACCACGAGGGACATTTTATTTAAGCGGAAATCATCAGAAATTTCCGCGTAACGCTCCCCGCGTGACGATTTTTCATTTATGTGCCATAGTAAAGACATAAAATGTCAAAAATAGAAAAAGCAAGATGGGGAAAATTAGGTTTCCCCTGTTTTTGTTTGATAACTTTTCTCTTAGAAAACACGATTTCGTCGTCCCAATGGGCAACACTGGGAGGAGACGGCGATTCGAACAGCCCAATCAGCGAGCGTTCCCGCTTCACGTCCGTTCTCCTGGTTAGTTTTGAAATCAAAAATTTTGATTGTCTCCCAAAAATAACAGGAGACCTATTTTCCGAAATCAGCCCGATTTTCATCTATCCCACACCATTAACTATTCAGGAAAAATGCAAACAGAATTCGGTGAAATTCCTCATTGAGATTTTCAAAAGCCTTAGGTAACAAATTTGTTCATCAATTTAAAATAGTATTGGATTTTTGCAGTCGAATGAGCCACCCTAAACTCTGTAAGGCCCTATGAAGTCTTAAAGTAGAAGCACGTGTGTCTCAGTTGAGCTTCCTTAGCAAACCAAAAACCAAATTTCTGTATGAATATGAGGGCACCTACAACTCTCAGACAACAATGTTTAGCTGATAGGTACTTGGGAAGTACAGTTCGCAGATAGAAAGAATGCGGTTGGCCAATTTTCCGAAGGGTATACCTGCTAACATAGACGACTACCTGTCCCAAAATCTTAGGTTGAGTCAGGCTGGGGAAAGGGCAGACCCTCAGTAATCGTAATTAATAATAAGGTAGAGACCTTAAGGGGCCCATTCACGTGTAAGCCTGGAGTCGCCGCCGCGGGCCTAGCCGCCGTCAAAGGGGAAAACTACCCGTGAATGGTTAAAGGGGCCCATTCATGTGTACTCCTGGAGTCGCCGCCGCGTCCCTCTAGGTACTCCACGAAGCCGCCGCAGTAGTCCATTCACCTGGCTTCCAAAACTACCTGACTCCGCCAATTGGCGGGCCTGCCTCCAACCACCGCTTGCTCAGATGACTAGAAGTGAGGAAAACGGTAGGGCTACATGCTGTACTGGTGGGAGTGCGACCCGGCGTCGGCCTCACTTCAACCATTCACAGGGCCGCCGAGGATTAACTGGCCGCAATTTTCGAGCATGTTCGATTACCTGCCAAGCAGCGGACGCCCGCCAGACCTCAAGATTTTGTTAACCATTCACGGGTAGTTTTCCCCTTTGACGGCGGCTAGGCCCGCGGCGGCGACTCCAGGAGTACACGTGAATGGGCCCCTTAACAAAATCTTGAGGTCTGGCGGGCGTCCGCCGCTCGGCAGGTAATTGAACATGCTCGAAAATTGCGGCCAGTTAATCCTCGGCGGCCCTGTGAATGGTTGAAGTGAGGCCGACGCCGGGTCGCACTCCCACCAGTACAGCATGTAGCCCTACCGTTTTCCTCACTTCTAGTCATCTGAGCAAGCGGTGGTTGGAAGCAGGCCCGCCAATCGGCGGAGTCAGGAGGTTTTGGCAGCCAGGTGAATGGACTACTGGGGTGGCTTCGGGGAGCACCTGTAGGGACGCGGCGGCGACTCCAGGCGTACACGTGAATGGGCCCCTTTAGCCAAACCTCTCCACTTAGCCAATTGTTAGGCAGGATTATTTTTATCTAGAATGTGAGTTCACTTGCCCTTCTGGTTACCCTTCAGTCACCTTTGAAATTTGAAAGAAGCATCATCCTTTAGGTACTGGAAGCGTGATTTTATTTTTTAATGAATGAATGTACATTCTCTTAACTGATAAGACTTTCCCAAGGGTAAGGAACCTGTTTCATTGTTTATTAGTGTTCTGTATTTGTTTTGTTTTGCCTGTAATAAATCGATCCTTTCACTTCATCATCAGTCAGTAGTCAACAACCCTCGGTCTCATTTTCCCTGGCTTGAGTGGCAGGTAGAAGAAGGACGATGTTTTTGGGATTGTAATACAGATGGACACCTCACCAAACCATCCGCATTCTTTCAATCTGCCAGCAGTACTGATAATGGGAAAACCATGTTCTTTGCAGGCTTGAGATGTTCATAGAAAAATATTAAATCTTTGTGTAATAATTTCCAGCGTTTTGGCTACTAATTTATGCCATCTTCAACCCAAGCCTCATTTCGGTTAGTAGGAACATCAGAGCAGACCAGCTAAATAATTACGAAATCAACCACCAACAACCTTTGCAAGGCGGAAGTTAGCCCGGAAGGTGTCGCGAAAGCGAAATTTATTTATTTGTTTCTGATTTCGACGGACTAAATTATTACCTTCAGATTCCAAACATAGAAAATTATTGGCAATCAAAATTATTATCTTCAGTTCAACCATGTGATTATTTAATATGTTAATTTAAATTCTTAATTTAAATTTACTTTTTTACTTAATTTAAGTTAATATGTTAACCTAATTCTTATAGTAAGAATATTTAAGTTCACCACATTTGGCAGGAAGAGCCTGGTTTAAGTACGAAAAACAAAAGAGTAGTAAAATGAGTAGTAACAACGAGGATCTGTTACTCTCAGCGAAGAGGAGACTCGCGGATTTCATTCGTGAGAAAGAAGTTGAATTGGCGGACGATGACGTACCAGTGAGACAGCTAAAACTTTATGCCCTGCAAGTTAAGCGTCTAAAGCAAGTATTGGCAACAGCTTTAGATCAAGCTGAACAAAGTAATAGTAGAAGCAGTAGAACAATTTTGAACTCCGAAAGAAGTGCATGTAACGATCTACTTCTGAACACTGAAATGTTCGAAGCACATTTAGACTTGTGGACACAACCTGATGAAAACCCTCACATTCCGATTCCACCTTATGCTCCTAATTCATCCGCTAAATTACCCAAACTTAAAATTGAAAAATTTGATGGAAGCTTATTCAAATTCGCTGAGTTCTGGCAACTTTTCGAAACTAATATCGATCAAAATCCTAACTTTTCGCCTGCGGAAAAATTCCAGTACTTGTCAACGTATCTCTCAGGAAAGGCCAAAGATTGTGTTGCTGGTTTTTCAATAACTGGGGAAAACTACCAAACTGCTGTCAACAAGCTAAAGAGCAGATTTGGTGACACCCAAGTTCTGGTATCGTCTCATTACCAGGAACTTCAGTCTCTACCCAAAGCCACACGATATTCAGCAAGCCTCAGATCGACATATGACGGTATAGAGAAACATTTACGATCATTAAAAAATTTAGGCGAGGACATTCAGCAAAAATATTTCATTACAACCATCCTTTCTAAATTTCCGCCGGACATACAAATGAAAATTGAAAAGAAAAGACTGAAGAGGGAGTTGAATGTGGAAGACATTTTAGAAGTCATAAATAATCATATTACTGCATTAGAGAGAGTATATGCAAGTAGCCCTAGAGAAAACTTTAGTCATAAGAACGATCTCACTATCACCACTCATGCGCTCATGGGGTCGGAGAGTTCTTGCAAGAATAAAAAGTGTTTTTATTGCAGAGAAGATCATTACAGCGATGAATGTTCAAAATTCAGAACTCTTGAAGAAAGGACGAATGAGATCAAGCAATTCTGTCGGATCTGCTTCGGAAAGACTCACGAATCGAAGAACTGTCGACAAAACAAGCCTTGCTTCCACTGCAAAAAGAAAAGGTCGCATCATCGGAGTCTCTGCCCAAATCTTTTCGTCGAAGGATCAAAGGAATCCCTTGAAAAGAGGAGCTGTGAAGAAGCAGGACTTCTGGCAATGACTGAGAACGTCCTGATGAAGACGCTAACAGCAGCTCTCTACAATCCAGACGAAGAGTCCACACGATCAGTAAGCGTCAGAGCCCTACTCGATTCAGGTAGTTATCGAACCTATATAACTGAAAACGTACGTAAACGACTAAAATTAAAAGTACTAGGAAGAGAAATCCTATCAGTATATGTGTTTGGGAAGACAATGCCAACGCAACTACCTGTATCAATAGTCGAATTAGGTTTGATATTTAAAGATGGAAATCAAGGTAGAATTACAGTAAGTGTGGTACCTGAAATATCCGGGAATTTACTCACTGCAATGGGAATTTCAAAGAACAAGCTTCAAGATTTGCTAGGAGTTCATTTTCATCAATTGTCTGATCAAGATTCACAAAGACCTATTGAAATGCTGATAGGAAACGACTATTATGAAGACTTAGTTGGAGAAAGAAAAATGATAAGAGCAGGACTATATTTACTAGAGACAAAATTTGGTAATATTCTCTCTGGGAGATACCAACAAAATTCCGAATCAAATGAATCGTTGTGTTTGTTAGCACATTCAGTAAGTTGCAATAATCCGTCTTATTCAAATATTATTCAAGGGTTAGAACCAGACAAGTTGCCTCTTGAAGATAATGAATGTCTCAATGAAATTAGAAATACATGTTCCGAAGCTTTTTGTTCCAATAAAATTCCGTCTCGATTCATCGAAAACCGAGTGAAAGAGATCAGAACACTTGCTCATTACAATCAAGTCGAATGTCTTTACGTGCCATCGAAGCTAAACCCTGCTGATTTGGCGACACGAGGGAGACCTTATGACGAGTTGGATTCGTTCTCGTGGAAAGGGCCGCTATGGCTCGAACAGGAGGCTCCAAATTGGCCTACTTGCCGATTGAATCAAGAAATTTTTGAAATAGGACTGGATAATTCTCGCTACCTCTCTCCTTTACAACAGTTTCCTTTCAAATTGAAAAGTGAATTCGTCAGCAACCTTGGCAAGTACGTAGACAAATCAAGAAAACTCTCTACCACGAAAAGAAAATTCTTAATACCCTCAGAAATGAAAAAATCTCGAATCATGTTGAAGTCTGTTCAGAATAACCATTTCATCAAGTTGTTCAACTGGCAAGGATCAGCCAACAGATACCGAGGAAGGAAGGACTCGAAACGCGCTGTTTCAAATGGTCAAATGGCTTCAAAAGCTGGCCAATGGTCAGAAGATTCGAAAGCCGGTCAATCGTTTGTACCCTCTGGAACTTCAAAAGGAATCTAACTGCCGGGAAGATACTTAGTTCTTCGTCTCGGGAATGTCGCGAAAGCGAAATTTATTTATTTGTTTCTGATTTCGACGGACTAAATTATTACCTTCAGATTCCAAACATAGAAAATTATTGGCAATCAAAATTATTATCTTCAGTTCAACCATGTGATTATTTAATATGTTAATTTTCTTGAATAAAAGATTCAATGTTCGTACGAGATTCACGGAAACCTAATTCTTATAGTAAGAATATTTAAGTTCACCACAGAAGGTAGTCCCCGGCCAACCTGCCATCGTATTCTGTGATATCAGGGCTGGACACGTAGGACCTATCATAATTTTGTGTTAGTCACTTCACACCCACAAATCCAATCTACCTCCTTATAATAATATAAATCTATGTTAAACTTACGCCACAAATCTGCACGATTTTCTAATTTCAGTCTGCTGCAGTCCAGGTAGCGATTGCAAGGGGCTGCCAGTGTTTTGAATATCACACTTATCCTCCACCTACAAACGGGAACAGTTCACTGTAATAAACTGCACTGAATTAGTCATCGCGATCATTCCAAAACTCATAATAGGAAGCACTCAGAACCACCTATTGAAGCACTGAAAAGCCGTGGAGAAACACAAAATTAATATCTCTTATCAGCTTGTTTATAATTCACCTCCGATTTGATAAGCAAGAACGCGGGAGAGCTGCTCTTCTCGAAAAATTTCTCGCTCTCTGATTGGTCAATCACGATTACCCGCCTCAATCCAAACCCTAGTTCGGAGAGCTCTATCGACCGTAGATTCAACTAGAACTGCAATCGCGTCTTCCTTCACTAGCCAACTTACACTTGAAATGAGGATGAAGGAACTTTGAAATATTATTATCTATTTATTATTCATATATTATATTTTTTATTGTCTGGAATGCACAAGCGCCGAGGCTTCTATCAGTTGCCACCCCTGCTAGGTAGTTACCAACGTAAAGTGACGTTTCAACCACTTCTAAACCCTTTCTTTCCAATGGAATAATTCATAAATAAGGTAGATTATAGAATAATTTAAATTAAACTGATTCTGAGCCCTCCATGGGATCTGCAATCTACAGGGTTTTGAGTTTCGGCGGCCAAGAGGAAATTAGCCTTTAACGGCTACCCACAGACCTGTGTAGCCCAATCCCGTCCAGCTGATCCACCCCCACCTTCGCTAACTTCTTTCTTGCGACTGCCTCTCCGGGAGCCTTCCGTCGATTCTCCTTGACTTGGTCGGTCATTTCCGTCCTCCGTCGGTTCTCCTCGGGGTGGCGGTCATTGTGGAACTCCCGGTAAATATTCGAAAGTTTTCAAGATAGACAAGTAGGCACAGCGAACTGCTGACGCAGACCCATAAAATGCTTCGGGTTCTTGAACTAAAAGTAACTGAGTTCGAATTTTGTTTCATATTTGAAGAATTATGTCGAATACCAACGTTTTCAACGTTGAGTACCTAATCAATATTTAGAAGAAAATGGGGGGTGCGCCTTGATTTTTTAAAGATTTTTAATGGAAAGTAGACTACATCCTGAGAATTTTGGCACCAACCGCGGCCTTCTAGCGTGTGTAAATCTTTTCCTATTATTTTTCAAAGTTTCGACCGTTTATGACGTCACGCGCCCCTCTCGTCTGACGGGACCCCTCAGCCCACTGTGACGTCATAAACGGTCGAAACTTTAAAAAAATCCTGTGTTGTTGCCTGTAAAGTCGGTATACGGGCGAAAGTTTTACGTGACAACGACTTTGAGTGGTAAAATAATTTTAATGTTAATATTCATTCGTATAGTAGGAAGAAGGATAAAATAAAATTCTTTGTCAAGTTGCACAGAGTAGGTATTTCCCGTAGGTAGTAGGTATTTCCCATGGGTGGGGGGGGAGTGAGTGCCAGGGAAGGGGGGCGGGGCGCTCCCGCTTTTGTGAGCGCCGGGGAAGGGGTGGACGCGGGGGGGTTGCGCGGGGGGTGGGCGCGGGGGGGGGGGGGGCGCTTTAAGGCCATATCACACGAGCGATTTTTCAGCTTTTTTCCGCAGAAAAATCGCTGGAACGTGAAGAGGAAGAAGTACAGTGATTCAAGTATCCATGCAAGGGAAGAAGTACAGTGTTTCAAGTATCCATGCAGCGGGTTTTTAATTCCACTTCCCCACCCCCCCATAGCACAGCCTGCACCCTGGTGGAGCGATTTTTCTAGCTTTGGAATATTTAGAACGCGTTCTAATTTTTCTAGTCCGCCATTTTGTGCGGGAAAAAAAGCTGGAAGGAAACCATTCGAAGGTTCTCCATCGATAAGTAATTTGTGGTTGTAGCATTCCTTGATCTACTAGTCGACGTCTGTTCAGTTTTCTGCAGTTTTCCGAGAGAAAAATTAATCAGTTCTTCGTTCATTTTTACAATGACGATTTTTAACAATGAACCATCAGATTTCAGTAATTCTTTCTGTACAAATACTTACATGTTTGACAGACAAAATACTGGACAGTGGTACATAATTTATATACTTAAGTTAAGATATTGTAGTTGGTAGGTACTCACCACTAATGATCAAGGAAATAGGGTCCATTTTGAAGAATAATATGGCAGGAGCACAAAAACTGAAGAAAACGAGATCGTAGTGACGCCACGGAGACAAGTAAAGTTGTTGGCGAGTGAAAAAAATAAAGAAGCCAAGTTTTCAATTAATTAATTACCTACCAGGACCGAAAATCAAGTTTAGTTTCCCACCCATCAATTACCTAAACAACAGGTGATTCCTATTTTACAATTTATTGTTGAATAGGAAAATACATTCTTCTCGTGACTTTTGCTCAACACACTTATTTTTTATTTAAAAATAATAATTGTAGATTTAGGTCCTATTCTGACTAATACCTCTGCTATCACCTATCTTTAAAAAAAGTGATTACTTTTTCTGGGAGTGGGAGCGACGCTAAAACGTTGCTTCAAAATTCCACACTACTATAACCTGATCCAAAACTTGTAGAGTGAAAATCGCTGGCCGCCAGAATGCGCTCTATTCGCAGTTTTCTGCGGTTATTCTTCTTCAACTTCGCCTAACTTATTCTAACTTCCTCTTCACGTTCCAGCGATTTTTCTGCGGAAAAAAGCTGAAAAATCGCTCGTGTGATATGGCCTTTAGGGAGCGCCGAGCTGCACCCCCTCCGTGAGCGGAGCGTAACGCAGTTTCTTGAAGTGTCCCCGGTAAACCAATTTATAAGACGTTATCACGTCAAAAATCATAGGAAAAGATTTACAAACGCTAGAAGGTCGCGGTTGGTACCAAATTTCTCAGAATGAGGTCTACCTTAGATTAGAAATAACAATAAACAGTTCTTCCTACCCAGGCGCACACCCTATTACGCCATGTGACACTCGTCTTTGATCCCTTTGTGTAGGTATCATTCGTCTCCCATGAACCTTTTTTTTAGAGGTCAAAGTCGATGTATATGATATTGTTTTCTTGTAATGATGTTCATTTTGGCTTCTTGAGTCCGATACCGCTCGTATAACCTTGTTGTGAGAGCACAAGGTCTTAATATTGGATATGGTTTTCGAGTTTAAATCGATGGCTAAGAGACAACATGTGACATGAAAATTCTATTGGTTTCAGGAAAACGAAAAACTCTTTTATTTTGCTTGCCTTTGATATGTATACAAGGTAGCAAAACGTGTCAACACTTGTCTTAGCTGTTCTTCATAACAAGTGATGCTCAACTTGAAATTTAAAATATCCAGTGGTTCTAACAGAGAAGAGGATCACAGCGCTGGATTCAAATTTCTTTCCTATCATACGTTGTCTCTTTGCCATCAAAATCGTCTTTTTCGAATTTTTGTGTCAAATTATGTTCGAATACCAAAGTTTTCAACGTTTCTACCATGGTTCAACTTTCTCAGGTTCTCACACTCAGCGGGTTCATGAACATTTTGCGCTGGAACCAACTGATGTATTTTTATTGTTAGTTGATAGCCAGAAAGGCGAAAATGGCTGACCTCTGGCGTTAACGGAGGAGAACCGAAGGAAAGCGAAAATAGCCGACCGAGGCTCCCGGAGAGGCAGTCGCTACTTGCGAGCCGGAGCTCTCTCCCACAGAGTAACGGAGATAAGTGCTCTCTCCGCTTCAGTCCCCGTCGAAAGCTCGTTTCGTGTAGTTCTCTCGGGGATCGAACGCTCGCTCCCCGCGGCCTCCCCTTCATTTCATCGTCGACGGGTCCGCGATTTCGCGTAAATTTTATCGATTTTCCACCCAAGATTCCGGTAAGTCCCGGACGAAGGCGTTTTCCTCGCGTTCCCCCTTCAGGGTGCACCTCAGTGGAGTTTCCTCGGTAGTTTTCCCCCTAAAAAACTCGTTCGAGATCGCCTTTCCACCACTAATGCCACTCACAACATAGGTTGGTAAGTTGGTTGCACAAGTACCTCTGTTTTTGTTCTTCTTTCTCACTTCAGTTTTTCTTGTGCCCCGCAATCGGTGCCGCCTTTGGATAGGTCAGTCTGTTGCTCTGAGGTCAGCAACGAAGCTTATCTGTTCCTCAATAAAGAGATAGATTGTTTAGCTTTAGTTGGGATTACCTATATATTTTTGTTTATTTTATACTCACGAAGGTTCAATTCAATGATTTAGACAAACAACGATACTGAATATTATGTACAAATAATAGACACATAATTATTGTAATAATGGCATGAAAACTACACAAGAGAATAGATAACCTCTTATCAGTAAATGATTAACAGGTACATCGTAGGGTTCTGATCTCCTTCAAATTGATTGCTATCGAGAGTCACAGTTGCTACCTACGATGTCACAGAAATTTTTGAAATAGACGATGCCGTCACCTAAATTTTAAGACCTAACCCACATAATATGTGGGTTATATTATATCCTTTTTTTGGGAGATGCTCAAACCTGATTATTCATAACTGCGAATAAAATCTTCGAAAAACTTCATTTCACATATCAGTGACCTTTTGCCAATGTATTAACAATTGCTTAAAGCTGGAATTGTTTTGTTGTGGAGCTCCTTAGTTTGCTCTTGTGGTGATAAGTGGAACAATCCTAGTTTCTATGTGGAATAGGCTGTTTTCCACCTGAGAAACAAAATGTGATTACGTAGGCGGTTTTGTCATTTTCGCGATTACTGCCCATTCAGTTGTCGTTACCTCAAAACTCATAGTTTCGACCGCTCATTCATGAAGTTTTGTATCGGAAACTGCCCTAATTTTGGCCAAAATGTGGGTTAGGCGGTTTCAGATCTTAAGTGTCAAATAAAAAACGGCGTGAAGAAGAACGTAGCCTGTTTTCACGAAAGTAATGAGTTAAAAAGTTAAATCGATTTCGACGGTTATGTCATACCTAATCAGTAACAAACAATTAGCTACCTACTGATTAGGACCTTACCGTCGAGATCGATTTAACTTTGTAACTCGTTATTTTCGTGGAAATAGTAGTTTCTCTCAACTCCGTTTCTGTAAATGATTGAAATGGATTTCCACAATCTCGTCGCGAGTGATTTATTCGTATAATTGAAGTGGCATTGTACACCTTCCTTTGTTACCGTCCTTTCATGGAGAAGTTGACGTACAATCATATTAGGGTGTTTGAGCAATGGTTGTGTTAGGTACTTACTCCTAATTATATACTAATACTAATGTACTAAGTATGTAGGTATGTACTTATTACTCCACTTCTATATAATTATATTCTTTCTAAAATTGAAAAAAGAACCAGAAGCAACTGTACATTATTTCCGATTGTGTTTAGAAGTTCCTATTAATTTCCACTGCAAAACACAGAGACTGTCAGGATTTCCATCGTACTTCCAGTCATTATGATCCCAATATTTTAAACAACTCATTTGAGGATTGAACTACTTGTGCTAAGGCATGGGTCTAAGATACAAGGGATAATGTAAAATATAGGTCAGTATGTGTGTATCGAAGGTTCCCTTCCAACACGCGTTCAATTCCAATGAGTCACGTAGTTTTGCCAGATAACTACTGCATTATGAGTCCACAAAATTACTCAAGTTGCTGAAGTTTGAAAAATCCCTCACTACTCTGCTCCCTCATTACACTACTGAACCTATCAGGTTCTATAAGTAATTTAGCTTCACTGGTTTCACTTCAGCTGACGGATACACAATGACCCATAGAGTTGGCACATAGAATGCAATATTATGAATAATGAGTGCCAAATGATTGATGTGGGATTCTCTTCTACCTATCAGTTAATTGGACGCGAATTAGATTTTTGAATTTTTTGGACATTCTAAGGGATTATTAAGAAAATTGATCAATAATCTCGGTATTTGTAGATTTTGGGTGATCCCTATTATAGGGATGATCCCTGTGATCCCTGTGATGATGATGGTGATCCCTATAATAGGGATCACCCAAAATCTACAAATACCGAGATTATTGATCGATTTTCTTAATAATCCCTTAGAATGTCCAAAAAAATTCAAAATTCAGGTACTATAATAGTACCTGCTCTACATTCCATCAATTTTTACTCAATTCAGTTGAAGTCAAACGTAACCACTTGTTTATATCTTTCCACTAGATAAATTAGTCCAATCCGAGTTGTAGCAATTTTTGGACCAGTTTCCTCTACAGTGGACTTCATGGACACCGATAAAAAAAAAATCTACCTATACGTGGGGTGTTGCGTAGTCTACTCCTAAGGGTGCCAAACCGTGCATATCCTGCTGAGAAGAAGTTGGAGACATCTTGCTAATAGACTCGTTTTGCTCTGATTTCAGGCCTCAAGATGAATTACTTAGGGAAGGTCCTCAATAACTGCAAATACATATACAACGAGATAAACGCGGCCACACTCACCGGCGCTATAGACGTTATTGTGGTTGAGCAGCCTGATGGCACCTACACCTGCTCACCTTTCCACGTCCGCTTCGGTAAATTAGGAGTGCTTCGAAGCAAGGAGAAAATCGTGAGTAACTCTTTATTTTATTGAATGAAGATTCATTGAATGAGCCCGATTCCTAGCGCCTTTGGGCAATGAGGGATTTCACCATGTCGAAATTACCTATTTTTGACCCCAAAATCGGATTCAGCACCTCAAAAAAAAGCCCGTACTTCCTAATTTACGAATAAACAAAACAGTGTAGAAAATATGAATGTTTTAAAAAACCGGGAGGATGACGTCAACCTGGAATAGTTCATTTGCGGCCGCTTGAAGCGCTGAGATCGTGAAATCCATAGTCCCGAGATGCAACATTTCACAAAACCAGTAAAGTTCGAAATCGAAAAACTGAAGAAAAAATTGAAAAAGCAAGATGGGGAAAATTAGGTTTCCTATATTTTTGTTTGATAACTTTCCTCTTAGATAACACGATTTTGTCGTACCATTGGGCAACACTGGGAGGAGACGGCGATCCGAACAGCCAATCAGCGAGCGTTTACACGTTGAAGAGGTCCGTTATCCCGATTATTTTTTGAAATCATAAATTTTGATTGTCTCCCAAAAATAACAGGAGACTCAGCCCGATTTTCATCTATCCCGTACCATTAACTATTCAGGAAAAATGCAAACAGAATTCGGTGAAATTCCTCATTTAACGTGTGAAGAAAATCAACTAATTGGTTTCAGATTTTCAATAATTTTTTTCACAAGTGAGGAAAGTATTTAAAAATTCATAATCAGAAGAACCATGAGTCGAATCAAGGCATACCTTCTGTAGCCACAGAAACTCTGCACTTGTTTGGCGCATTCTTCTGGAGAAGATAGAAATAATTACTCATCTCTTGGCATCGTGCAAATCTCTGATGCATACTTTCTGTGGTAGACCTATAATTGGCTTATATGATAAGTTGGTAGGCTATGTTCTTGGTAAGGTACAGTCGCTGGCATGGGTGTCGACCATCAAATAATTGATTAATGGGATCGATTACCTATTTTTTCCGGACTAATTGATTCACCAATTAATCAAGACCTTAAACGTCGATTATTTCACAGAAGGTAGAAATAGGAAAAACATATTAAATAAACAAATCATTAGTGTCACTGCTTGTCATCAACGTCCATGAGAATATGTTTATTGGCTGTTACGGTAGTCAGCCAGCCTCTGTTCTGTCAGAATGGGGAATTTGCCTCAATTTTAGATTCTGGAATTAATGCCTAAACAAGTGAAGCCTCTGTAAAAAAAACTGCAAAAATCGAGGGAAACTGATCAGTCACACACTGGGGTTCCTCCCGCTAGAGACGCGAAAACTGACTGGATTGACACTGCTGTGCGCTTCTGGCGATGCGTAAAAGAAGCTTCAGGAAATAGTATCAAAGAACGACAACAGATAGAGTTGTAAGCGCCCTTGTGACCTCAAGAAATGATATACTCAAATAATGAAACTAACTAATATAGAAACTAAATTAGAGAAGATGAAGACTAGTAATGCTTGATGAACTAATAGGTAGAATCGTATTGTAAAAGAGAGTGAGTAAAATTGCTTATTTTGGTCACTTTCACATCTGGGTTTTTTCTTCTGTGTCCAACCACGTAAGCTACAGTTTCATTTACTCTTCCAGAGGTAGCGCTATTGTAAGCAGCAAATATTGTTTAAGAAGTCAGATTGGTTAGAAAACCCGTTACATTGCAACCCCATGCCCTCATGAACAGATTGCCGCTACATTTAAAATTTCCATCTTCCTTCAATTCTCTAATTTTTTTGGATATTGTTTTCTTCCATATCAGTGAACCCTCTTTGAAAAAAAAATAAATAAAATTGTGAGGTAAATTTAGGCATCGGGAATAAGCCCTCCTAAAGGAATCGAGGTCGCTACCGCTGGCGCATATATTATCTTATATTTGGCATACATTTCGTTGATTAGTGTTCGATTTGTTCGAAGTATTTCGTACTGTGAGTCGAAGGCTTGGATGGTGACGGAGGCTTTATGTAAAATCTCGAGGCTTTCGGGATGTGGATGTAAACCACCTAGCATGTGATGAATTGTTATGGAGTCGTGTCATTACTCTATCGTGTCGTCTAACATTTTAAGCGATTTGCCTCAATAATAGAAGATACGTCGATCTTGAAAACTGAAATTTCGCTGAAGCAAAAAGTGATAAATTGTGACAAATTGATTATCGAAATAATTTATCCCTATTGACATCGATATTCCACAAAATAATCGATTATTCCGTTTACTTGATCCTATAGTGTAGTCCCTTGATTTCTGCACACGGACGTTTAGAAATCTTTACAATCAATAATTTCTCAGTAGTTGGAGTTTCTGCAATAATCCACGTTGTAACTACTCGTAATGTGACTTTTGTGGGGTGCTTTAAAATTTGATACCTGTTCATTTTATTTTGGAACCTCGTTATATTATGTTGAATTCGAGATGATTTGTTAGAATGTACATCTGCGTTTAGCTGAGATAGCAATAATCTCTATTAATCAAATGCTCAAATTAATCAATCTGGTGGTAAATTCCACCAGATTGCGGAAATTTCCCATTGCTTAACAGGCGAGCTCGGTAGATAGATACGCATTGGGTCAAAGACATTACATTCCATAGATAAAATTAATGCCTCTTGAACCCTCACAATTGTTGATTGGGTTCCTGCGATTACCGTTTGGTTGAGAGTTGAGACATGCAGAGTCATCTTCAGAGGTATTTGATTTTCTTTCTTTACTGTAGATGAGCAAATTCAAAAGTCAATTATTCTCGACTTGAGTGAGTGAGTAAGGTGGATGACTGGCAATTACTGCGCTTCGAGTAGGTGCTCATTACTTCAAAGAAATTCACATAATTATTTTTCGATATATTCCATCATATATCGTTCTGAGAGTATACAAGGGACGCAACACCACGCTCTGTTTTCTGGAAAAATCATTTAAAGTTTATACTTTTTTAAAAGCTATTCTGACACTTCTATACTGCATCATTCCTTCGTCGTTAAACTACGAGTTGATGAAGCAGTTTTGCACACCACTTGAAAACTAGAGAACTGGAGTAAGAGTGATTTTATCGAAACTAAAGGTCAAAAGCACACTGAACTGTGTTGTGCTCCTCCAATCTATCCAAACCCTTCAGAATAAAAAAAATCTACTCTCTAGCGGCAACCAGAGCAGATAGAAATGCACCTGTTGAAGCTACGTGTAGAGCTCGTCCACGTCCAGGTGTGTCTCACAGTGAACCTTAAAAAACCACCATTTTTGGTGTTGCGTCTATTTTATTCTCGTAGCGTGATATATTCACTTACTCGCATCTCAAGACGAGCGATCTTCTCGGTGTTCTTGGTTCAGCGTGTGGGGGTGATAATCCATAACACGTTGATTCGTGGGATTCGGACCGCTACCACATGCATGTGACTCACTTTTCGAGCGAAAACATCCTCAAGCGAACCATATCACAAGCGTTCTTGACGGAAAGTCATCAATACTATATATTTTTAAAAAACGAGCGTATTCCACGAAGATAATGGGTTGGAGAAACATGTTGAATCGATTTGGGAACTGACTCAACGACTAAATCTTTTTAAAACATTGTAACTGATTGTCATCGTGGAAATACAGAACGTTTTCTTTAGTCATCAAATCTTCAGAGACGAGAAATAGCAAAGGATTTGTCATAATTTACTTAAAAGTCTCCACGAAGTGCTTCTTCGGAGTCCATTAGGTGTTTATAATGTTCGGAGTGATCTAGAGTTTGGATTTTTTCATCCCCCTGGAACTAATGCAGCGAGAAATAAATTTCTTGGAGTTTTTCTACATTGATTGGCTACCCTCAACATTCGGCCGGTTCGGTTCAGTTTAGGCCGCTTTTCACGATTCAGCTGATTTTCACGATCATGTTGATGGCTTTCCGAGTTGACAAACAGCAACACGGTTGCAATTTTTTTCTTTATTATGGTAATGAATTTTTGCTTTCCTCGTGGCTTCATCTTGGGCTCAGTCAAAAACCCTTCCATTGCATTAGGCGAAAATTTGGCAATTAGCTCATGAGAAATGGATGTTCACGGAAATGTATTGGGGACCAGCTAGCCGGCATGAACTTTGAAAATTGGACCGTTATTGACATTTTATGTCTTTACTATGGCACATAAATGAAAAATCGTCAGGCGGGGAGCGTTATGAGGGGAGCGTTACGAGGGAAGCGTTACGCGGAAATTTCTGATGATTTTCACGTACAACCAATCGTTCCTAGGGAAAACTAACTTCCTCATTTTCCACCCCTCAAAAATCGTTCACCACTCATTGGAAAGCTCTCAATTTATTAAACATAAGACATAAAATGTCTCTCGTGGTTGCGTACTTGTACGAAAGCTGTATCCACCGTTTGTGTTTTGATAAATATCGACAGCCAACCCCTCTTGAAGTATCTTTTTTGTATACCTATGTCTGGGACATGGACATATAAGTTAAGGAAACGAAGTTATTTTGATTTCCATTATTTTAAATTGGTGTTTGGAATCCTTTCCTCTCTAACTTATACAGAGGCGTAGAAGAGGCTTATGGTTGCCTATCCGATGTTTTCACGTTGTGAAGACTGCTTCCCGTCCCTCGGGTTCACAGCTGGAACAAAGAGGCTGTCGTAGAGGGACAGGTGGGGTCAGCTTCATGGAGTCGTCACAAAAACTGGTTGGAAGGAAGGCATGCACAAATCTTCTGCAGGTCAGAGTTGTCTTGATATATTCATTCTGAGAAGTAGACGGAATTAGTTATCTGTGGTTCAATTCAAGACACGAATTATACTAAGTGTCTTAGTGAGCAACGGGATTATTTTGTTTCTTTAACGAAGAAAACGCAACTTTGCAGTCGAAATGTACATGTTAAATTTCAGATTTTCACTCTGTCTGCCCAAGGACAATCTACATGAAAATGACCATCCAGTTTATCCTCGTGAATTTCATTATCACCGGAGCACAAATGTGATTTTCTTGGATCACGTATTTCTGTCGTACTAATGGCTCGATTTGCTCAAATTTAAAATGTACTTGTACTGGTAGGCTCCAAGACTGATAAGGGAGCACATGAAGATCATTGTTTAAAAAATTCACCTGTGTATCGAAATCATAAACCTGCGGTACTGTCGAATTATGTATATAAGTTTTTAAAATTCACGATCATATGTCTCTCTAAGACGGATTCGTATGAAAATCGAGAGAAATTGAGATCGCTAGTTGAACGATTTAACGGGAAAATCGTAATCTATATTTTGATGAGATTCGTAACACATCCACAAAACCTGCATTTTTTTCAATTTGAGTAATTGGTCATTATGGTTTTTTCGCATCAAAGGGTAGGGAAGATGCAGGTAAAAAATTTGGCTCCTCCAAAATCGAAAATTGCACATATTCGGTTAGAGATTTCCAATGACGATTGATGATGTTGACGTTTGACAATTCTTGAAACTGTCAACACGATCTTGAATACCATACTTCACCTACAAATTCCGACTATGTAAAATGTTGATATTATTCTTCGCGATGAAGTAACACTGCTTCCTCAACTTGGCTGTTTCCATGTGATTTCACGTAGGCTCTAACAGATTACGAATTTGCTGTAATAAATGGGAAGTCCTATTGGAAAAACCTGGTGTACGAAATATGGTTGGCGAGGAAAAAGAAAAATATTGGCGAAAGTTGAGTTCGTTGGGTCAGCGGGAGTGTTGGGGTCTGACGTAATTTGGCGTTATAGCATAGTATTGTGATGCTGTTCCCTTTCTCGTCCGAAGATTCGCTTGGGGTCTATCTACCGCAAACACCGCACAGATTCGAAGCTACGTTCTCTTTTCGTGAATTTATCTCGGTTGGCTTCACGAGTTGATAAATATCGTAAGAATGAAGTTTTTTCTTCATAAAACATCGCTGTTAAGCGAGTTTCTCACTGATTGCTGAGCTCTCATCATAGTTTTGTAGAGTTGGGGTGGCTCTTCCTTAGTTGATGTTGTTTGTGACTTTCGGCAAGTCCTGAGGTTTTCATCAAATTCCTGAAGTGTAGTTCGAATAAGTTTTCTTTTGATTTTGGTCTGTTTCTTTCCTTAAAAATAATTTCGATGATATTCTTGTAACTGGTACATCCTCAGAATGCATCAAGAAATTCGGTCCGATCATTTCTGATAAGGAGGACCTAAAAACCTGACCTTCAAAAAATATGTTTAGGACGTTGAGTGCAACACTTTCCTCTTCTGGTGTTAGAGAAAAGTAGAAATATTCAGTCATGTGGACGCTGATCTCATTGTGATGTAGTAGTGTAGATACAAGCTACAAGTGGATTATACGACTTGATTGAAATAGGCTGTGGATCCTCCTGAAGAAGTACCCAGATTTCGGTGCGTTTTCCGACGTCCGGCGTTTTGGCTCATCCTACAACTAAGATTTCGAATACAACTTATTAGGGACCACCGCGAACGACAGTGGGAGCCAGAGCAGCTGTGAGGATGATAAAGCTAAATTTCTCCTGTTTACGAGTATGCTAGAGTGTTGAAAATTGGGATACAGCTTCTTGGGGGCCGTTGGAAATTATTGCATAAATGTAGGGATGGCATATCGAATGAAATATATCGATATATCGATCAAATGATATATCGTCAATGAGACATCGATACCTCCGATATATCGGAGAAAATATATCGATATTTCGATATATCGGAGAAAATATATCGATTTTTCGACGTATCGGAAGATCTACTGTAAAATGTCACATGTGAAGTAGGTAGGTGAATTTAATAGTTTTAAAACAATTTAAAAATAATTTAGGATGACATTTATGGACATATCGGAGTATCTACTTGGAAAAACTTGAAGAAGTAAGTAGGTAGGTGAATAGAAAAGTTACTAACATCATTTTTGAGGAAATATTATCGATATACTCGACATATTGGAAGATCTATTTGGAAAAACCGTGTGAAATAATATTTCACATATTATGTATTAACCTACTTCCAAAAGTTACTGGGTATGAATGATCGAAATTCATTGTTTAAAAACTGGAAAAAAGTGCGAAAATGTCATTGCAAGTTGCATAAATTGACAGGGGTATAGGTACTGTGGACGATCATGATCCTTCAAAATTGAAAATAATTGTTGTGAAAACCTGCTTCACTTCGTAGAGTAGGTAGTTTTAAGCTGGACGAGCCTCCATTAACTTTGGCTTAAGTCAAGTAGGTATTTGAGCCTTGAGAGCCACTGTAGGTGAATACTATGAACACAATCATATCTGAGCTGAAGTCAACAGTCTGAAATCAACCCATCAGTTGGTACCTACAAAATTTGGAATAAAATTACTTGATGTTTTTACAAGTACAGGCGTCCCTTCTCGTTAATTTATTTCAATATTTAATTTTTACTAAAAAAAAAATTTCTTTTTTTACTTGAAAACAGGTCGCGATATATCGTTAAATATATCGATATTGACCGATAATATCGGTTCTCTATATCGATATAAATATATCGATATATCAAACGTAATATATCGATATATTTCATATATCGATATATCGTTGCCATCCCTACATAAATGTAAGATTACATGGTTGTGTGAACGACATAGTCGATTCACATCTCTTCTCTACCGACCCATGACTGTACGTCTCTGTTAGTGAAACGTTGAGATTTCACATAGCTTTTTGTATAGAATAAAAAATTCTCGACCAAGTAACTCATGATAAGATCAAAACCGATTCTTTGAGTCACAAAAAATCTTTGTTCTTGAAAAATGAATTAATAAGAACAAAATTGAAGTTCATTTATCTCTCTCATACATACTCATTAATGAGTCAATAGGTAATAATTATCTGTTTTCGTGAAGCGTGGGGAACCTTCATTAACTTGATATCGATGTGAGTTCTTGACTTAATAACCCGTGATAACATCAGATTATCATTGTATCACCTGCTAATTGTGTAAAAAAGTGTGGTACATAACCTGCCTGGTATCGTAATGGTAATGGTATCTGGTAGTCTGGTAATCGTAATGTATTGATGATCCGATGCATAGCAGCTAATCTCAAAACATCACCTAATCTCACTACAATCAAGGGGAAAAAACACCGAACCGCATAATCTCTGTACGTTTCGTCGAATTCGGGTGAAAAATGTAGAAGTTATGGCCCTTACAAGGATTTCATGACATGGACTCACAGACAGACACCGAACCAAAATTGTTCAGGAAGGTCTATAACGTAAAACGAGAGTTGGAAATTTTGATTTTGGAGAACTTTTTTTTTCAACCTCGAGTAGTGAAAACAACGCTTCCGATACCGAGGTGGACTCGGGAGCAAAATCATGTCCAAAAATTTGTGGCAACATGGTAATATTTCTACTATACCTCGGTGGGTTCGGTTTGCGATTCCAAGGACAACCGCCCTTTCTTTTCTCTCCGTTCATAGATTTTCCTCTACCCTTTGAAAACTGAATGCCATTGTTTAGGATTGAGGCCTTGTACGCATTCATGAGTGAAAAATGACTAGTTGGTCGTTTTGTTCTCCAATACGAATATTGATCCAAGAAAGCTCAAAGACTTCTCCCTGAATCTTGAAAGCTTTTTTCTCGGTTAACGACACACATTTAGGCTCACGATAACGGCGAGGCAGCACGTGGTAATCGCTCATACTTCGATCCGACACGTCGCGCTGGATGAAAAAAACTTTTTTGTTACAAAATCACAATACGTGTCTGGCATAGAGAGCTTATAGTAGGTACCTATTTTACCAGCCACGCCGTGAGAGATGTGATTTCACGGGTTTATATGTTTTTAACGTGCGATCGATGGTAGTAAAACGTTCTACAAAAACACGTCGATATATGTTATAGTGCTGCGATTTAGAGTAGAAGTTATGCTATTTCACGACGAAGGGAGTGTGTTTGAATTATCTATATGCTATTTACATTAATCATTAAGAAAATTGAGCTTCCTATTAATTAAATAAAAATCCTCTTAGAGTTCTTGATAATTTTGTTGAATTTCAAACTTAACTTGATAATTCAAACATCTTGATTTTGCTTCCGAGTCTACCTTGTAAGTCTGTCTGTGAGTAGGTAGGTGTATCCGCAAACCCTTATTACGGAAAAACCTTACGAAGTTACAGTCTGGGATTTTAAGGTAGGAGTGAAGGCTCTCTGAGTGAAGGCGCAAATAACTCCTACGGTTGCCATCCTAGTTCAGTATGATTGAGACTTAAGATGGTCCCCTATGAAATCCATTACCATTAGATCAATGGTAGCCGCTTCGCATTCACAATTAAGTATTTGCTTCAACCTTAATTGTTACATTTTTCAGCCAAATTCGATGATATTTTCGGGAATTTTGTGATCGTTAATCTGAATAGTTTCCTCCAAAAATTGGAACATGTTTTTGCCATCATAATCCGCCCAAAAATGAGACATTTCGTTACGAGACGAAATTACGTTACGCGAGACCGATAAACCAATTCGGTTTACCGAACTTACAATACAATCATGTGGTGTTCAACATTTTTGCGGTTACGCAGTGTGGAGCTTGAATATTAAAATGGGTAGTTATATTTTATTATTGGGTAAGTTTCTTTCACCTATTGACAACAACGGACGATGCGCGTTTTAAAACATATTCCTTAATTCTCCAGTTACATAATATCGTTGCCTGCCAAATTCAGCAAAAGCCAATTAAATCTCTGCATTTAACAATTTTTAATGAATACAAAGAGTACAAAAACATGTGCCATGTCCTGTCAAGATGTAGTGCGTATAGGACTAAATTTGTTTTGATCTTCATCTTATCAAATTTGAAGAGTAATGAGTAGGTATTTGAAGATTTGACATTATCCACTAAGCATTGGATAGTCTGTACAATCGAGTTATGGGTACGAGGGAGCCATGGGCGACTCCCACTTGGCAGACAATTGAAAACCTTGGTTTTTTACCTACTCGTATTTCTTCTTCTTTTATGGAACTTTCCGTACATTCGTTTCTCTCAAGTAATTACTCAGTCTGTTTTTGGAATTCTGAAAATATCTCCTTGCGGCGGGTTGCATGCAAACTCCGATCAGATGTGCTTTTTATAACCGTGGATATTCCTCGTGCTGACGAGGCTCTTGAGTCGGCCAAGCTCTTGCCTCGTGCATAAAATGGATGCTTTCAAGGGGGAAGGCGCTCCCTTCTCCCCTCCGGCTCTGACAGGCTGTCTCTGCATAATCGTTCCGACCTCAAAAACCCGCCGTTTATTTTGCAAGGTAGTTTGCCCCAGGGCTGTCAACCGCTATTTCGCCATTTTGTTATTGACACATGGTAATTTCGAATTTTGCGTATAAATATCGATTTTGGGACGCGTACAGCGCAGCCAGCCATCATCAACCCAAGTAGGTACCCAATCAACATGAGGTATTCCTCATAAAATGTGATTGATTACAAAATTGAAACAAAAAGGAATCATATTCTTCTACTAAAAAAAGTTGAGTATCACTTCAGCAAACTTTGATGTTATCGTTATTGTCATACTACTCAAATTTCGGTAACCCAAATACAATTATGTATTATTGAGGATGTAATGGTATTAATATTTTTAAAATCGCTTATTTATGTTCCAAAATTGCGTTTCATTCAGGTAACCGAACGTTGCGATAGGTCAGGTGAAGCTTTCGCGTGATGCTCTAAGTTGCTCAACGACTATCATTACATTCCCGCTAAGTTCCCTTGGCCAATCCTGGGAAGTGGATGTGATGTGGAAGTGGAATTTTCCACCCACCGGGCTCTCGATCTCGTTGTTTCCTACTCGGTGTGGTAATTTACCGCTAATGATGAGATTCGCAAAACGATGGAAATATTCCTGGCCAAGTTATAGTTTAAACGAATACTCTCACTATTCAGTTTTACTTTGAGCCCATCGTCCTTCGGTTGAGAACTCCGATCAATTCGTGAAACCAGTGATCTGATGGTGTTCTCGTATGAGGTTAAGATTCTACACCATGTTGACATTGAAGCTCCTTACACTATTTTCGCTATATGCACAAGTTTAATGTGTCCATAATTTTCAAAAATGCTTGGGATCAATTTCCGTTAGGTGTAGTAACGATAAAGCTCAAATTTGTTCCTCAATGAATTTCTAAAACGTCCTCAATGAATTTCTTGAATATTCCTAGAACTTCACAATATTCAGGTTGGCAGAAGTGAAGGTGAGGGTGTATTCTCCAAAAATACGCGTTCGATTTGATATCATCCACTCATCCTTTCCAGTCACTACTTCTGGATTTTTCTCAGGCATTCTACGAAAAAAGTGAAAACACGTTCCAATTTAAAGTGGAATTCATTATTGGAATAATTCCGATTGAGGCTGATCGGTTTTCATGCAGATGTAGTTGAGTTGTTACGCTGAATGAAATCAAGTTGGGAATAAGTGAAACAGTAAACTTGAAAGGAGCAAGTTTTGAAACAAAAAAAGTGTTGGGCGTGACTTGAAGCACTCAATTTAGCTAGGAAATTCTGCTCCTCATTGCTTCAGCTCCAGATCGGGTTAAGTAGGTTAATGCCTAAAACAGTACATCACCGTTTTCATCCCACTTTGGAACTCATCCTGTTTTGACAACTAGCTGATGGGCTGTAGAGGCTATTTTTTGAAGCTCGCACTTCCTCGTGTATATTAATTTATTATGTTCTTTCCGGAACATTCGGCGGTTACCTTCCATAAGTCGTCGACCCCATACAGTACAGAAATACAAAGAGATGGACTGGACCAGAAGGTCAGGTTTCGAAGGAAGGTCGGGGTGCGAAATGACCGTGGATAAACCTGGCTCAGTTCCCGCTGGGTCGAACAATCGCCGGGTGGGAGACGCGATTTCCTTTCAAATCAGAATTCGAACGATGTCGTTTGGCGTACGTTCCAATGTCGCCCGGGTCTCGTTGTTCTCACATTCACGTCTTCTGTGAGTCTCAAGCGAAATCGAAACTGCTAAATTATAACTCGTGCTGCCTACATAGAGAGCTAAAGCTGTCCAACTGGTGTTTATGGACTGCACAGAGTACTGGAGACAAGTTAGTGGAAGTTGGTGGACTGACAATTCGCACAAATTCCCTCGCGAAAACCTGGTCCTCCGAGAAATATCAATCTATGACGATTTAAAAGCTCAATTTCCCTTCAATAGGGTAGTTGCGTGATGTTAAAAAAAATTATGTGTAGTGAATCTCTATTGAAGTACATATCTGTAAGTAAAACTCCCAGAAACGCTTTCTACACACAAGCAACAGGAAAATAACAAAAATATGCAAAGGCTGAAAAATATATTTCATTGATTTTTATCATCACGATTATTTTGTATCCTTATTTCAATGTTACTGAACGATTGCAGTGATTTCAACGCAGTCTATCCTGAGATTCCTTTTGCCTGGTGAAGTCAGCGCTGTTCAAATCAAGTGAGGAATGTGGAATAAACTAAATGGAATATCGTACTGAAGGAATATCGTGCTGGAATGTTTTCAAATGCACTAAATTTGAATCTGAAGTAAAAAATACAAAATTCCGACCCATGCAATTACTCCATTCGGACAATAGTTTGGAGCGACGGAGAAAAGTTAAAAGTTATTTGGAAATGGGCTCAAGTTGACTTATGTTTTCACGGTACAACGCGAACGGGAACAATTTCGTGTTGATGTTTGTGAATTCCAAAAAATTCAACATGAACCTCAATGCAATCTTGTCCCACGGCAATGAAATTTGTAGGGGACAGTCTACGAACTAGTCCGTATCAGCAATGTGGTATTCAATGTATCAACGAATACCCAGGCACATATTTACTCAGGGGCGGTATGTCACCCAGGATCAGGGATAGATTAGACATCACCTTCATCCCCCATGGGAGAGGTGCTCAAATCTGATGAAACAAAGCTACTTAGAGCATTCCAAATTTTGAGAAGTCGTACTACTGCCTTGAAAACACTGGTGGATCCAAGGGGAAGTACAGGGAGCACACTTTCAGCACTCGAGGCCTTGAAAGAACGGAAATATGTATTAAGATATTCTATTATACCACCTATAGAGTGACAAGTTGGCCAGCTGGGCATATTATCCTTCATTGTTTACCATTTTCCTGAACGGTTTGAAATGCCGGTGGTGAAAGTTGGAGGAAAATCTACCGCGAAGAGAAAACAAAGAGAGACGCCTCTCTTGGGCTACGCAGTCCAAACAGTTTATGTTATATTCCATCAGGATAGTATGATAGGTACAGAACTCCCTGCTCTAGGCCCTTAAAAACGTTACAAATAGAAAAGTTTTCAATTTTTTCACGATCAAAGAAACGATCCGAAAATTAGCATTATGTAAACCTGCAATCTTCCCAATTAACATTTTCCCTAATAGTTTTATAGTATCTTCAGATCTTAGGGGGCTATTTCCATAGTGGTCAAATTTTTTGGATTCATTCTATTCAGCGTTGATCTTCATTTAGTACAACCAATGTGATTTTGGTTGTAAACCATTTGAAGCAATCCATTCAGAGGTTTAAAAAAATAAGTTATTGGGAGAAAGCACAAGTCCCAAATGAACACTTCATTAGGCAAAATGCAGGTAAAATAGTACGAAGAACAATAATTCACAAGGATGTTTTACTTCAGTAGAATTATAGATCGAAATGTATAAAGGTATAAATATATTATTGGTGGAGAGCACATGCGCCATGAAATGGAGTTTAGCAGCACTCAGCGGGCTGTTTCAAACAAAATCACGTCTATCGGAGATGGACTGCTTCAACACTGTTATTTTCGTGGTTTAAAAATGTCGTCGCTTTTATGAGTGGAGTGAATTTAATCGTGAGCTACAGCTCAAAAACATGGGAAGAGAAGATTGAGATGACAATGTATTGGAATTGGTCATCCTAGTGAATCGTCCGGGCTTCCAGAACTTCCTCCCAAAATTTTGTAACACACCAATACCAACATTACATGACATAGTTTTTATCAAGTGCTTGAATTTCGACTAATTTTTCATGTATCTATTACTGATATTAGTTAGCACGAGACGGGGTTGATGAATAATGAATTGAGAGCTTTCCATCGAGTGGTGGGCTACGGTTCTTTGTTCTCTGTAGGGACGTTCAAGAATAAAATTGGAAATTCGGCGAATTTTTGGTATGGGCATTTAGTAGGTTCCCGTTGTAAACATCAGTTTTCTCCAAGTTCAAAATATACTACATCCCTAAAAACATACTCCACGCTTGAGAAGAAAAAAACTGAAAGAATGTAATGCATAAAATAGATACCTAATTATTTGTTAGTACCTAGTTACTTCCTATAACAGAATGATAATAGGTTGGTAAGTGATCTATGTGTCAAAATTATTTAGTAGTCATCATCCTCCTCACAATCTCCCATTGGAGAAGGCGAACCTGGATCCGCCCTAGCTTGAATATTCATGGACTGATTCTGCACTGGTGGTTTCGAGTGACCTGTTAACCTCCTATTATCCTGCACATCAGCAAAATCGTCAGAACAAATTCTGATCCTTCTTTTGGTAGAGATGATAGCGAAAATTCTACAAATTTCGATTCCGAAATGATGGTTTAATTTACTTTTACCTTTTTCCGCCTGCATATCAAACCTTCTGTTGAAATATAAATAATGATTAAAGTCAATCCAGGGCATGTTGAGTCCAACTATGAGAAGGTTGGCGCATTGACCGGATTTTCTACTCGTCCAGCCGGCGCGGCAGGGCGTTAGCCTGTCGTGCTTGGTGGAGCCACCTTATCGATTTGAAGCTTCTCGCCGGTATATCTCCAGCTTTACCGCCCTTTGAACTTTTCATTCTCTGGAATTATTCGACTTGAATTAAATTCCATCAAATCTGTCTGTCTGTCTGTCTTCCTTTCTCCTTATAGATGACCTTGGTCTCGCATTGTCATCACTGCTGATAATATTTCCTTTCTTCTTGAACGTTAATCCTGTTGAACTTCTGTATATTTTCATCATCTATCCTTTGTTATTAATCGCGCTTTCTATCTACATCCTTCACCCTGTACTTTAACTTTGTTGTTAAAATCTCTAATTAGTAATTGTCAGGTATTGTTGGATTTTTGTGTTGTCTTCTGAAAATTTGATCTGTTAGTTATCTTTATATAGTTAGGTATAGGTATCCTACACTACTAATTTTCTTCTACCCACTAAGAGTATTCAATTAGCCGAATAAAAACTCCAGAACAAAGACAAATTTACAAATTATGGATGTTCTAAAATCTTTCTATTTGTGTAATGTTTACGTGAGTACGAAGGGAGACATTGTTTTCCAATCATAAAATTTCTGTAATTAATAGATATTTAGTATATTTACAAGACTACCCATTTCCATCACCTTTTAGACAATCAAGTGGTTAAAATGGGTACGTTTACATGAAAAACCCTCTAAAAATACGATAAATGACATGATACCACTCACAAAACAATATATTAGCCTGATTCTAATTAGCCTCATTAAATAACCAAATTATATTATCAGGTTACTGGAATTATGATGGAAAAAACCACTCCAATCCCCCAATTCACTGAATTCCCCTCCATTGAGATTATAATGATTCTCTATTTAATTCCAAGTCTAGCTAATAGGTTCATATAGTTTTAATTTCAATTTCCAGTCTTTGGGTTAAACCTTCGAGTTAAATTCCCCAGCTAACTCTTGAACTCGCGTATAATCATGAACATGTACAAGATGTAGATAAAAACGGATTCGTTCGCCTAAAACTTGGAGTCCTTTCAACATTGAGAGGTTATTGATCCTGATTCAATTAGGTGATTTTGAGCTATGAACAAAACAATGAGTCGTACAAAGTATTACAACATTGCTGAACAGTACGTGTCCAAAGAGCCAACAAAACTGACGTTAGTGGGTCAGACAACACAAAAGACAATTCTGCTCGCGTGTTCCGTGACACAATGCGACGTTCAGCCACATGATTTTTTCAAGGTTCAGTCATAAAAGGCCATTAAAATACACTAATATATGAAACTCTAAGTCACTCCAAGCTCGTGGATAACCTGAATTCTCACTGTCGTTTGTCGTTTTTTGGTAACGACCTGTATTTTTTTCAGCAGTAATTATTAAATTAAATTAAATTTTCGAGTATTGTTGGTTAGGTAAGTCGGTAATTATCAACTCACAAAGCAAGACAAATTTTTTCTAGGGGACTCAAAAGTAGTGTCAAACTGCTTCACAAAATAGTTTGAGACGCCGTTGTAGAAAGTCTCCGAAAATGTGCATTACGTATGTCCGCGTTGAAGGAATAATTCCGCCTCTTTTCTTCCAAAATTCGCTAATCACTTATCTAGTTTTTCTACCTCCCCTTAATTTGTACACGAGTCTTTTAATTTGGTTCTGATTGGATATGAAAAAATTGTTGATTTCATTCGAATATCCGGTAAGTAATTTGATGAGATATCCATTAGAACTTCGTTGGTTTCATAAGGTAATTGAAAAATATGATTCGTAATGCTCGAAGTCTCATTGGTACCTTCAACGTCCTGTGTTATTGGGTTTTTTCCATTACGCCTTTTCCTTCGAGCGAAGTTGCCGCTCGATACAATCACCAAGCAGCTCTGACTCAGAGAATGGTTTCCCCTTGTTAGCCAATACACAGTAGGTCGGAGGTAGCCTCCGTGGATTTTGCAGACCCTGTAGGTAGCTAATTTTTATAATGAACACTTTTTATGGTTAATTGGTCATTAGTATTGATTTTAATTACGAGTAAGTAGGTATAATTATTCTATTTGTTGTAATTATTCTATTTAGGTATATTTGATTCTATTTGTTGAAAATGTCAATATTAGATCCTCTATTTACCAAACTTTTATCTTCATTTATTCCACACGTTTCTATGGTTATTTCTTGTGTGTGCACGTTATTGTGTAGCAAATATTCAATACAATGGCATGTAAATAACGTAGCTGTACCAAAACTTTGGAGATGTTTTGTTGTGATCCCTGCTTTCACCTCAGAGTCCCACAGAATCTCTGACCAGTAGCGCAGTTAGCCAAGCCTTCTACCTTATTACCGAAATTATGAGTGTATCAAGAGCACAAAAGCTTGTTCTCGTTCTGATTTTTAGCGTAACGAACAACTAACTTGATAACGTTTTGTGATGTAACCACACCGAGGTCAGGCAATTAAATGTTCTTCACTCCCGTTAGTTCTTATACATTATTACATGGTGTGATCGAGTATTCTATTCATTTTTTGTGCAATCAAATTTCAGTTATTCTAACACATCAAATGCTAGCTAACCAGTACAAAACGTAATTTTATTTATTGTTTCCATTTGATTCATTTGGTGATGTTGATTTTTCAATTAGCTATTCATAATTAGCATCAAAATAGTAGTAAAAATCATATAATAAAAACCCGCTAAATCTATGACGGGAGCTTTGTTACAGTTCTTTTACTCAGGGGTAGGTACCTATATCTCAGTTTCTTCCATAATTAACTGGTTTTGGCCGTACATAATTTATGCATAAATTTAAATTGATTATTAAAATTGATAAAATTAAATTTCAGTAATTTTGTATTCATTTTTCTACAAACACGAATGAAATCAAATGGTTGGTAATTATAAATGCTTGCTTACGAGTCTGCAACACATTGGGACATTTTCATGTGTATTTTCTTATTGTATTTATTACTACCCAAGCATCAAAATAAGAAAACAGTTGATTGTTCTCTACGCAACACAGTGAGTCTATTTTATTTATTGGTAACGTGAGCAAGTTTTCGTGACGATTTTTCAGATTATGTACCAAAGCAAAGACATGAAAGTGTCAAAAAAGTAGACCAAGTTGATTGAAATTTTTATGCTCATTTCGCACAGGAGGTACTTTGACTGTACCATCCTGATTTTTAGGACGTCCCACAGTAAGACTTGGGCGTCCTTATGCGATCGATCTGGGGTAAAGTTGGACAACACTCAACAGAAAAAAAAAAAAACCACACAGTAATCCGTTTTAGACCATTCTGAATCTAAATCCACGAAAAAACCATAGGTGTATGTCTGTTTGTGTGTGTGTGTATGTGTGTGTGTGTGTGTGTGACAAAATCTTGTGTCGTCTGCACAAGCCTTAGTACTCATCCGATTTTCCTGGTTCTTTTTTTGTTCGACGCGGAATACTATCTAGTTGTGCACTACGTCGCCGGAATTTAGAATTTTGCCTTTTAAGGGGGGGAAAGGGGGGGTTGATGCTCAAAAAACGTGCGTTTTTGGGCATAATCTCGTGTCGTCTGCCCAGGCCTCAGTTCTCAACCGATTTTTGTGGTTCTTTTTTTCATCGACGCGGAAAACTATCTAGTTGTGCACTACGGCGCCGAAATTTTGAATTTTGCTTTTTAAGGGGGGGAAAGGGGGGGTTAATGCTTAAAAAACGTGCGTTTGCGGGCAGAATCCTGTAAACTCTGCCCAGGCCTCAATTTCCAACCGATTTGTGTGTTTCTTTTTTGTTTGACTCAAATAACTTCCGAGTTGTACATAATTTCACCTGAGTACCAAAATTCGCAAGGGGAGGGGGCAAGTGGGGGAAAATATTCATAAAATATCCGAATTTTCAATATTTCGGTTTCTTTACTGCTTACTAATTGTACACAACCTTTGAAATTGAGGAAAAATTCTCATTATACCTCCGTATTTTCATGAATTATTCTCTGTACCACCATGGAAATAAAAGTGGTGCCACCATGGTGCCAGGGCTCCATAAACCTCATATTTCTTGTGTTTTTTTTTTCTTCTTTTTTTTGTGTTTCACCTTGAATACGGATGTGAACCTCGACGGACCGCCTACTAAAACTAATAGATGAAAGTTCAATGTTACGACGTATTTCCGCTTTGGTGCCAGACTGGCACCATTGGTGAGGGAAGGGGGGGGGGGGGTGAACTCGAAATCGCATATTGGGTATCGTAGATCATGGATTTTAAAATGCTCTTCAGATTCGAGGCTCCCATGCCGCTAGAAATGTTTTGGTAGATAATGGTGAGGGGGGGTCACTATTTCTTGCCTAAACTAATAAACCAAATTACATCCAGTGAAACAGTTTTATCGCTTACCAACTGGTTAACTGATCTAATGCTTATCCAATGGGACGTCCCCTGGAATGCATGCATTACTAAACAATATGTTTAAATTCATCCTGGACTGATGGATCAAAACAAAACTGGGCAGTTGGATTGTAGCATTAGATTGTGTGTGTTTGTATAAGCTAGCTGCAACGATGAAGAGTAAGTTGAATAATTACTCGATGTCACAACTTTCGCTTTATTGGTTGGTAACACGAATGCAAATTTCCAGCGTTGACAATAATGTCTTCTTGAGAATCTAGCACATTTATGAAGTCTACCAGAGCAAATGGTTCTTAGTAATCAAATAAGTAGCATGGGTTGGTCAGATAAATATGGTCCAGAAATCATTCAATCAAAACTTGTTAAATATGTATTCGACAATAACTCGTTATGAACTTGAATGAATTAGAATTGGTATTCCAGAAAGTAACAGATTTGTGATTCTGGATAACTGCCCGGTCTGGCTCTTGCTGAAACTGTTTGTACCTGATTGAGCTCGTTCAGCAAATAAAATAGTGACATTACAAACTTTGAATTTGAGATGAAGCCAAATTATTTTCGCACGATAGTCGGCCTTGTCACGTTTGAGGGTTCCTTTTTGAACGTCAGGTGTAGAAACAGCGGAGCGAAACGTATGAAAACGCTGGAACCTTCACGCTGAGGTGGACATAGTTGTTGGCCGTGCTATTCAAGGCTTCAAATGTCAAGATTATTTTTGACATTTTTTCAAAACACTAAGTACATATTTGTACATTTACTTGTATAATTTAGGTCTAGGTGCTTCTAATGAGAGAAGATCCGAAACATTTCATTCGTTTTGGTTTACTATTTTCAGTAATGAACCTTTAGAATCGACCAAGAAAAAAAAATTTGTAACACCCCCTCAAAATTTGATGTTTACGTTGAATTTACTTTTCAACTTTTTCATTACTTGAATTTACGTTTCAAGGTACGTAGAATCCAAAAATCGCCTAAAAATTTGGCTGTCCGTCCGCTGTACGTTGCACTTTCCCCACTCAGCATTGACCGATTTTGATGAAATTTGGTATGTATGCTCCATTTGGGGTCTACTTGTGCCCCGAAGATTTTGGTTGATGTAGGTCACTTCTAAGGGTCCAAAAATGAATTTTGAAATTTTGAAAACGCCCTAACTCAAAAAATTATGATATAAAGGTATTGTTTTTCCTTCAATTTAAGATTCTATAGAATTTTTAGAATTTTTTGAGACCACCCGGAGCTCTGTAGGACAAACCGTTCGCTCACTACGAGAATTTAAAGTTTGGACGTACGATAAATCAGAAACACGGGTGTGAATCGCAATAGAGGCTTAATCTCCGTTCAAATTTTAGCTGACCGAACTGCAATCGATGTTTTTCTTCATGTTGGATGGCTTTGCAGACGAGTGATCTATATAGAAAAATAAAAAATAATAAACCATTGTGTAATAATTTGCAGCGTTTTTGTTAGTTGAATGTTTCGCTGGGCATTTTATACTGAACGAAAACGTACCGTACTTAGTGGTTTGGTAGTACCTACCTACTCAAATTTGAGTGCGACTCTCGAGGAACTCCGCTGGTAGCACGCCTGGCATATCGTGAGTTTAACAGCCGCTGAGTCTGGAGATCATTGCCAGATGCGAATCCAGCTGAGCTGAGTCATCTCAGAGCAGCCGAGGTGTCCGTGAACATTTAACAATCGCCTTTCATCTTTTCTCGGGTTGCGCAATGGTGTTTAAATTCCCAACACATTGCTCTGTTTGCAGAGTGAGAAGTGATTCCGACGTGACAAAGAAAATACGTGACTCTACCCTAGGATACGTTATTGGCCATATTGACAAAAACATATGACATTTCTGTTAAACCTCTTATTACATCATGCAAATGTAGATATCATTGCTGATTAAAAAACGCAGCGTAATTATTACACAAAGGTTTATTATTTTTCTACATAAATCACTCGTCTGCAAAGAACACGGCTTTGTCATTGTTACCGCCAACCAACATGAAGAAAAATATCAATCGCATTTCGGTCAGCTAAAATTTGAACGGAGATTAAGCCTCTTTTGCAATTCACTCTCGGTCTTTTCTCAAGTCCAACCCTTAAGTTCTCGTAGGGAACGAACGGTTTGTCCTACAGCGCTCCGCTTGGTCTCTAAAAATTCAATATTATCTTAAATTGATGGAAAAACAATACCTCTATATCTAAATTTTTTTGAGTTAGGGCGTTTTCAAAATTTCAACCCTCATTTTTTAACCCTTAGAAGTGAACTACATCAACCAAAAGCTTCGGAGCACAACTAGACCCCCCCATACCACCATTTCATATACCAAGTTTCATGGTTAAAAAATTTGTTTTCTTGGTTGATTCCAAAGGTTCATTATTGAAAATAATGAACCAAAATAGAACTTTCAGCATTTTCCTAATCAATCAAAATTACCCAACTTTCTAAACATTTTATCAACTCAAGGTAGTTGTTGAAAAACTCGAGGCCTTCTCCTACGTTTCCGTCTTTTAACAGTTTCCAGATAATCTGCTCTCGTAATTCAAATATCTTATTTACTGTGCACTCAGTATTTTCCTTGGTCATTCTGCTCCCGCATTATCGAGGATTGGAAAGTTTGTATTGGTGCAGCACCGGACAATTTTAGATTTTCACATTTTGCGTTTCACAGCTCATGATTGTCTGACTGTGCTCAATACCTGGTCATGGGACAACTACACGAAATCATGGTTCGATTTTGATGACGTTGTAAGGGTTGATACGGCTTAGCCTCGAGGCTGTCCCAATTTCATCATCACGCGTGCGTGTACGCGCTGAAGTGATTTTAGATCAATTTCTCTCAATTGATTCTCTCCCAATTTAGCCCAAAAGTGGAGGGTAGTTTGGGTACTTTTACGTCATCACTCGTGTTGCTGTTCAGTCAACTACTAATTTTACTCTAACAATCCATGATAGTATATACCTATGTGATGAAGTATACTGCCCATCCTGACTTAACAAAACGAATTAATCTGCTCTCTAGTCATTTTATCACTTGGCAATGAAGCTTTTAGCACCCAAAGAGAGAAAATTATCATGGATATCTGCTTCAAGGAAAATCATAATGGAATATCACCAAACAGATTTCGAAACACACCAATCCATGATTGAAAAGGTATCTTTGCGTACACAATCTGTGTGTCAATTGTAGACAATGAGGTTCACAAGTTACTTTCTTCCAAAAAAATATTATCAAATGACGAGTAGGGACTTTAGGGGAACAGGGAATCATTACAGAATGCAAAAATGAGAATTGGGCGTTTTACGACACCGAAAAATGGCATTAATTTCGGAAGAAAAAATGTGTTTAAGGAAGTCAAGTAGAGTGACTTGAAACGTACCTATTTAATTAAAAAAGGCCTGTTGGTTTATAACGTATCAGAATCTGACCGGCAGGGTAAGCGTAGGGGTTGGTACACTTCTACTGTAGTAAATTTTTAGTATTTTAATAATTTATTCCAGAATTCTTCATACGAATAAAATATCCCTAAAGGTCTTTAAAAAAGCCGTTTAGTAGAAAAAAACCTAAATTACTGAAGAAAATTGGCTATCGTGCGGACGCCTTAGTCGGGCGAGACGGGTGTCTCGTAGTCACGCCTCTCATTGCTCAATAATCCTCTTTCGACGGTTAGCTCTTTTATGGCAGTTGAAGCATCTTCTCGAAGCGCTCTCCTTTTTTTCTCAGCCTATTGAGAGTCTGTGCGTTCCAGAGAAAGCGAATTATGTAAATGGGAAGCGTTCGTGAAGTTCTTATACTCGCCGTATTGGAAGGGTTGACGCAATGCAGACGAGTTCGTTGCTCATAGAATTCTACTTGGGGTGTTTTGTAATTCTTAGCCTTGAACTTGGACTGGAGAGTGTCCGCTTGAGCTTACGAAGTCCACCATTGGTCTTCAAGCGGGCACTCTCCTGTCAGAGTTACGTTCAAATCTCAAAAGGGGGAATTACGCATGCAACAATTTTCGTAGCGACGAAGGTAATATAAAATTGCTTGGAAAAGCTGAAGATATGCGAGCTTCAAACCCAAGTTAATCGCTTGGCCCCCTTAGCATCCTGAATTTATCTTCGATGGATGTTAGCTATGCTTCCTTGACCTGGTTCGGTTTGCAACGCTCCACACAAAAATCGAGAGGAGTGTAATTAGTAGCATCATTTTCTGACTGGATTAGTTTTGAATTTAAGTCTCCTAAAATTATAGTATTTATCTATTCTTATTGTGTTTAACCTCATCGTGTGCATGTTGCAGGTGGACATAGAGATCAATGGAGAGCCTGTCGATATCCACATGAAGCTGGGTGAGTCCGGAGAAGCTTTCTTCGTCGAGGAAGTCGAGTACGGTGAGGGAGATGATGAACGGATTCCTCCGCATCTCGCTTGTTCTCCCATCCCGCCCGACCGCTTCACTGCTGATTGGCCGAGGTATGTACCACAAGAATGACATGGCACAGAATAAGGCCCTAAAGCGGATTGTGGTACATGGTTCCGCATTAGGACTTTTTCTTACTAATAGTTGGAACATCGATTTGGAGTGTTTATTAGTGAGGGCCAGTGAGTTGATGTTTTTAAGACACTTCAATTCAGTAGTAGTGAGCTGGTGTGTGAGTTGCTCACTAAACCTGAGTTTAAAATCTCTATGAGAGTTGATGAGAAAGTGAATTGAATCATAAAGGTTAATAGTTTGAGAAAGGTAGTGTGAAGCCTCGTCTAAACCTGAGAGCATCTTAAACGCGAACCGTGCGTTGGTTTCGCGTACTTCACGGTTTGTAGATATTAACGAGGCTTTACAATAAGTTGTTCGTAAAAGGGGGAGAAGGAATTCTAGTGAAAGGAAGAGCAACGCTGCTTTAGCGGCCTCTCCCTTCCAGTCGTGCTTGTCCTTTCAAGTCTCTAGGAGCTCAGAGTGGTTTAGTGAGGGAGTAGGAGAGTTGTTAAGGATGGAGTGAAATGAATAGTTGTTAAAGTGAGGCATTTAGGAGTTCTAGTAAGGGGATGAGCTGTGCTGCCTTTCTCTCTCATAGCTCCTCCAAGTTTCAGGTTTCCGCTCATCAAGTTGTTTGGAAAGTGAGTGAGTGGAAAAGCAGGTAAAGGGGTGTTAAAATACTTTATATAAGTTTCGATGAGTGAGGAAGCGGTTTCAGGAGAGAGGAAATCTGTTTGGTCAGTGAGTAAATTCGACAGAAAAGGCTCGGTGAAGTGCAGTGAGTCGTACTCCCCAATAATAGAATGTATGATGTTGTTTTCAATGACGAGTTGAAAAATAAGTTACGATGGAGAGGAAATAATTACTCTAATGAATAACGAATATTATTTTTAAATATTGAAATCAGAACATTGGAAACAAAACATTTTTAGTGTTGTCATATCGGGTTGAAGTAGCAAAAAAATACCTGCCATGTCCCATACTAACTTTCAATCAGCTTTCAAGTGAACAAAAGTTCTTCAAATCCCCAGGAGATCGTATCTGTTGCTCAAGTCATTCCCTTACTATGTGGTTATGGGAAGAGCGTTTGCGCAAAACCGGTTGAGAGAGTCCTGCTCAATCATTCTCTGACGTGCAACCCACTCAGCTCATATTTTTTCATAGTTAAGAAATCATTACAGCCGCTCCATTGCAAACCTTGATGAACAGATGGTTGAAACCACCGCTTTTTGAAAATCTTTCGAAAAAAGAATCTTTTGAAAATGTCGCCCAAAATGTTTAATGATTTTTTCCTCCTTTAGAGGACAAAAAAACATTTCTGCATTTTTGTTCGCATGTGATTCTTGATGAGGTTTGACCAATGTAAAACTCTCTCGAAATTCGATGTTGGATACACTAACCGTAGTTTCAACGTAATTAAAAACAACACACATAATGACTCGCTCGAAAAAGCTAATATTTAGGTAGTCCCCCTCCAATTTTCTGATGGTAGCAAACATTGCTAAACTAGAATTGCTTCTTACGTCCACATTGCCGAATAGTCCACCAACAAACCTCGACCTATATCCATGTCGTGTGCTTGTTGTCCTACAAATTGAATAACAAGAAAGAGCTATCTCTGCAAGGCCGTCCTTCTTTCCTCTGTCAAGAATAGAATATTGGTTTTAAGAACAATGAAAAGTTTGGGCCTTCGAGCGAGTATTTTGCTAGTAATGACGGCGAGGTTACCGGAAGTATGTGACATACATTTGGCGTTGTGTTAACGGTCATTTTAATTCAATTCAAATTCGCCACTTGAAAAATACCTACCCTTTACGAAAATGACTAAATTTCGTGGAAAATGTGTTCGATTTTTTTCACCACTTTCTCAATTTGAGCAAATATTGGTAATATCTTGCTTTCTATATTAAATTTGAAATATGGCGAGGATTTACCAACGGCCGTTAGATGGTTAAATGACCGGTTCTCGTGAGATCGCCGAAGTTGAGGTTAGTTGGCTTGGGAGATCACCTGGATTGGTGTCCGCCCGTGGGCAGGATTGGAGTCCAGTTAATTTTTAGGCAAGGGCCGTTGGTGGTCAAAACCAACTCTGATCTTCCCTTTGGAAGATAGCTGATGATGTCAGCGACAGTCTGATGACAATTCAACCTGAGATGATAGTTTACTTTACTTCACTTTACTTTGCTAATGAGGATTCGGGAATCGCAAGTTTCAAGTGAGTCATCATTAGAACTTTTTTTTCTCTGAGTGTTCTCACAGTATACCTTTTCAACCTTTCTTGAACCTTGGAAGTATTAATCAAAATAATTCATGTTCTACAGCTTCGACGAAGGGGTGGCTGATACGGCTGAAACGGAAGGAGACCAACTAGTGTCTTCCACGGTCTCCTCCAGCACTCCCAAAACTTTCAGAGCCGAGACTCTAGGAACGGATGAGCAGAGAGATGAAGTCGTCAGGAAACTGAGCACCTCCAGCAGGCTCGGCGACTTCAGGCCCATCACGGGTCAGCCTTCCGAAACTTCCCTCTCCAGCCAAGACTCCACGAACGAATTCAACAAGGTAGAAGAACTAACAAGTACTTTGAAACATTAACTGTGACTCTCGATTAAGACTTGGTACGGTCAGGTAAGGTTACGTTGCATCCTATACTTAGGATGTCGACTCTTGAGATTGTTAACCATCTAGGGGTCGATTCTACAACTACGAGTAATTTCCAACAGAACATTCCTCTTTGAAATTTCTTTTTGAACTCTTTTTTATGGAGTTTTTTCCACTTTTTTCGTGTTTTCGACGTTAAATCACTGAAATTGCCATATTTCCCTTCATTTACTTGATGAACTGGAAATTAGAAAGAGTTTTACATTTTCCATCTCCCTGAGGTATTTGGATTTTTTTCCAGTTGGTCAAGCAGGCGAGAAAATGTATCCAACACAAGAATTCCTAGTTTTTTTTAAATTACCTTTTTTAAGGTGCGTTAAGTATTAAAACAAAATGGTAAAAAACGCTTTACTAGAAAAACTTGCCCAAAATCTCTCCTTTCCAACGTTATAATCAACAAGGCGCAGGGGAGCATTTGTACAATGTAATTCAGGGAAATTCGAGTGAAGAGGAGGGGAAGGGGAATCCACTATTTCTGATTCGAAAAGTTAACTAAATCAAAACAAGTAGAACTGTTTTTTGTAGTACAAAGTTGATTAAAAATGTATGTTTTATCGCTTAATGATTGATATTGAACCACTCCTTATCCAATGGGACCTCCCCTGGAATGCAAGCGTTATTAAACAATATGTTTCGCCTACCTACTTGGCCTATTGAAAAAAAAATCCAAATACTTCAGGGAGGTGGGAAATTTAACGCTCTTTCCAACGATACGTCTATTTTTAAGATTAAATTCTGAATCAAGGGAGTTATGGCCATTTTAGTGATTTAAGGTCGAAAACACGGAAAAAAAACTTTTGAAAGTGAAAACACTCTGAAAAACAAGGGTTTAAGAAGAAATTGCAAGGAGGAATTGTTTTGTTGGAAACTAGTTGTAGAATAGAGGGTTAATAGTCTTAAGTGTGGACCCCTTATGTACGCGTTTCTGAGAAATTCTTCGCGGTGCAAATTCGATGCAATCAACTACTCGTTGTTTTATTGTAGTATCGTTTAGTTTCAAATTATTGACTCCCGGTTTACCATTATTTCGGTTCCTAATCGTGCCATTAGGAACCTTCATATTTCACGATCCACCGGATCCACCCGATCCACAAACCGTAAAAGTCGAATAAGCCGCGAGGGGAGGGGCGGTCGTTTTAAAATGGCGTGCAAAGATTTTTTCTTTGTTGATTACATACCTTCTTTAAATAGCTGCAATCTACGTTCAGTGTGACGTCAGTGTTGTTGTTAGTGCCTAGGTAGGTGATTCCTGTGTCATTCGAGTAAATAAGCGTGTTTTATACAAACACTATTCACTTATCCTTTGCCCGGGTTTATTTTTCCCAACTTCATACAAGTTCTACTTCTCATTCAATTGCATTCGTAGCTGTGGGTGACGATAACTCTATTCAGCGCTCGTCAACTCTAGTTAGAAAAGGGAAATGAAAGCCGCGGGGGATCCTCGTTCAGAGGGGGATCAACCGACAGAGCTGTCAATTCCCATTTGAACTTGAAAAGGGCATTTACCTCACTAACTGGTTTCAACCTGCCTTCACTGCTCGGGTCATGGAGCCATCAACTCGTCAACTTGTGGTCGTGTTCACTATCATTACCTCTAAAATGTATCTTCAAGAAAATATTTCGAGTTAATTCTCTTTGGTGTCTAACAAAAAACGGAAAGGAAAACAAATCATCAAACTCCATTCATGGTTAACTGCACTATTACTCGAAGAGAAATTTATTACCCAGGTGTCATTACGGACAATTAATCAAAGAAGAGGAGGATAGTATTCTTATAATCCTCAACCTCTTACTTCTTACTGTCATTCAGTTGTGAATACATGTTTCCACTCAAAACACGCACTCAACGACATTGGCGGACTTTGAATTCACCCAGAATGTCCGTCTAACTAAAACATCCCGAAACGTCAACATCTGGAGAACATCCAGAGTTGGGGGGTTCCGGTAGCCATGGTTGTTCGCCAATGCGTTTCAGGGCCGAGATAAGAAACGATCTCCCCGGGAAAGATCGCGAGTTTGAGTCTCGGTCACTGGTCGTGTTTTCGGGCATTTTCGGCTCCCCCCCCCCCCCTCGACCCAACCCAGAGCGGTGAGGCAATGGGAAGCCATGAACGAAATCATCAGAACCAATTCTGATCTTCCCTTTGGAAGACAGCTGATGACTCCGGGAATGGCAGTCGGACGAAAATTCAACCTGAAACGGTTGTTTACTTTACTTACATCCTGAGTTGCGTCGGTACAAAAGAGAAGTAGAAAGCCCATCCGTTTCAGTCCAGATGATGAATAAATTAATGATTAAAATAACTTGGACTATAAAATCATACTAGGTATTAGTTTCATTATCCATGTGCTTGATAATCCCTTCTTATTCTATTTAAAAATACATAATAATATGTTCATATATTGATTAAAAAAATAAATGCATGTTTCGCACCTAGTTTTGAGTGTTTTTGAAATTATTAAAAGTCAATGAAATTATTAATACAAGAGTAGTTGATACTTGGAATTTTCCAGAGGTAGATGATGATATGTATTATCTACCTGTCATAAAAGAACATTCTTATGGAATCACTTAATAAAGTATCCAGTTTTCAGCATTCTATATCACAATACTTCCTCTATCAATTCCCTAATTTTCAGTGAAATTTTAAAACTTACATAACTTACATAAAAAGTATACTGCACGTTCTGTGACTTAAATACGGTGGTTTCATAGTTTCAATTTGATTTAACTCCTTCAGGATGATTCGCCTTCTGCCGATGAACGTAGTATGGGCGCCAGTGGGAACAATGGAAACAACAATGGAAAACGGAAGAGGCGGAAGAAGTCGACGAAGAAGAAGAACAACCAAAAGAGAACAACCAGCGCAAGTACTGCCAGCGTCGAGGAGAAAAGCTCTAACGACGCTATTTTCCAAATGGAGGATATCGGCGCTGAAGAAGAGCCGCTGCTCCAGAAATCTATTCCAGAACGAGTGAGTGAAATTCGATTATAAAAACGTATGCCAAGTGGGTGTGGCACTCAGCTTCCTCGTATCCATAAACCGATTGTGTAGATGATCTGATACATAGTAGTTATTCTCAAAACACCAATCACTAAGTACCTTGCTCTACCCTCATAGGAGACCATCTACACCCCAATCCTCATGAACCTGGAAAATTTCGAAGTTATGGCTCGTAGTTATTAGTTAGTATTGAAGTTATGGCTGTTACAAGGAATTCATGTTTGCGCATGTCTGGGGGCGATGATTTTCATAAGGGACCATCTATGCGCCAATTCGTACAGAAAATTTAATCGAAAACGGATTAAAAGTGTATGTGTTGTAGCTGTTACAAGGATTGTACGTTGTTGAAGGGTGTTGAGTCGGATGATATTGTCTTGTTGGTGGTCGAAACGACTCTGGGTCCTCTTTGTGAATAAAAAGGAAAACGTTGATTTTTGTAGTTAAATCCTCTTTCTAGCTACAGTTTCGCTGGGACAACTTGCCAGCATCTTCAGGCTAAAACATATTTGAGAACAGCAGATCTCTTATCAGTCTTATTTAGAATATACTTCAACTCCTTCATTCATTCCAATGTTTTTTTAGTTCTTTCAACTTCTACAGATTTTATCGATTGTTTCAATAGATCCAAACTTGTTTTATGGTAAACTTGTTTGGTAATACGTCCCTTATAATTTACTAGGAACGGGTTTAGAACTAGCATTATTTTAACATAACTGCGGAAAAAAGGGGGAGATTTCTCATAGGAGAAATTTATGTGAAAGAAAGCTATGAGAAATCTCCCTTTTTTCCGCAGTTATGTTAAAATAATGCTTGTTTTAAACCCTTTCCTAGTCAATTATAAGGGACGTATTACCAAACAAGTTTGGATCTATTGAAACGATCGATAAAATCTGTAGACGTTGAAAGAACTAAAAAAACATTGGAATGAATGAAGGACTTGAAGTATATTCTACATAAGACTGATATGAGATCTGCTGTTCTCAAATATGTTTTAGCCTGAAGATGCTGGCAAGTCGTCCCAGCGAAACTGTAGCTAGAAAGAGAATTAAACTACAAAAATCAACGTTTTCCTTTTTATTCACAAAGAGGACCCAGACCACCAACAAGGATTGTACGTTTGCGCATGCGCGTAATCTACCATCAATTTGGAGGCCATGCTTTTCATATGGGGCTATTTACTCGCCAATCCGCATGATCCCTGAAAATTTCATCGAAATCAAATGGGAATGATGAAGTTGTGGCTGTTACAAGGAATTCACGTTTGCGCATGTGCAGCGGCTACTATCAATCCGGGGGTGATGATTTTCATAGGGGACCATCTACTCACCAACCCGCACAATCCCTAAAAATTCCATCGAAATCTGACAATAACTTCGTATAGTTTTGCTCCCTATAAGGATTTCATGATAGACACGGAACCAAAATTGTTCAGAAAGGTCTAAAACGTAAAACGCGCGTGGAAATTTTGATTCTGGAGAACATGTTTTTCCCAACCTTGAAAACCATCTTAGACTCGGAAGCAAAATAATGAAGCATTTATGTACAGTACAAGGTCTTCAGTTAAGTATCTCTGTAAAGTCAGCCAAACATGTTACATACTTGGTCGTTGATAAAACGTACTTTCTCTTTTAGGAAGAGCCATCTGGTCCGATAGACGTTCCTCAACCGTCTGACCGGGACATCCACTTCTTCAGCGACACTGAAATCACCCCAGGAAGCAGGTAATTCGTCATGAGCCGCTTTGAAATCACTACAACTATTATTGTTCATACTAAGCTATACTCTTCGCCTGCATTCGCTAACGTACCTTTTCTTTCTTAAAGTTATCTTGTATTCGTTGCTTGCCTATCCAAACTTTAGGTGTCGTTCTAGGAGCGATTCACGTTCATATTTCGACGACAAATTTGGTTCCGCTCATTCAGAATTTACTCTGAATTTATTTTCAACCGCTCCAGATAAAATAATAGAACACAAATCAGTACAGCTTGAAAAGGGGTCATTGATTTTGCAAAATAATCTAAAAAAGTTAGGCATGACAATTTATTTGTCTTTTCCTGATCATATTTATTCATTAATTTACGATATCTGAATACATTTATCAAAAAAACTGCAGGTATCCCATTTTCAAGTGGGTATTTCGCAATAATTATTGGCTCTAATCATATCATTATTTTATCAAACAAGAAAAGATTATCGTCATTTCGTTATGTATTTTTGTTTACAACAACAAGAGTTCATATATATTCATCTTGTTACTATTTATGAAGTCACTTAGTGGAAGCTGTCTGTTACTATCTCCCCTTATCGTACTTCCTATGCAATTTCCTATGATAATTTCCGACTGAAGACTTCTGACTCAACCATTTCCATGTCACCTCATTTATTTGTGTGAACGCGTAATTATCGAGAACATCATTGAATTTGGTTTTCAACTGTAAGAACTAAAGTTTCAGAGAAAGAAGTAACGGTGTAATGGAAATATATACGTGACTTCACTTATCTCATTTAATCGCTGATCTAGTTGAAAACCAAATTCTTACTTCCTAGTTCTTACTGCTTTTTGAAAATCATTGTCGTCCGCATTTCACATTTTCACGTTCACGTGTGTTGTTGGGTGTAGGGCTTTCCCTCTGCAAAATTTCAGGGGTTTTACACTGACACTAACTGTGGTTATCTTTCCTTCACTTCTTTTGATTCGATATCTTAACTTCTGTCCCTGCTTAGGTATAACAAAGAGAACACAGATTTGGGAGATGGTTTCGAACTTCTCAATGGAACGGAGATCATCAAGGCTTTGTAATTAACACACTAATTATACCAAATGGATTTGAATGGATTTTTAAATCATTTTTGTGGCTATAGTGCAGTATGCATGAAATGAGAGCTGTGCATGATCAGACTGAAAATATCACTTGGAATAACAATATTGTAGTACTAAATTGTTTGACACGAATTTGCAGTAACAAGAGAATCTTATTTTCCGAGTTTTATGTTTTGTAATCGGAGTCTATTCACAAAATTCGTTTAATTTGTGTACGGCATTTAATAATTTAATGTGGATATTAGAAGGATACGACCAAGTTTTGATATTTGTATCAGAGACAAAATTCCCCTCCCTTGTACATAATACCTTAGTAGAACGTACGGTCTGATCATCGTGTAGGTACCGTTAAATTATTTATACTGATAGGAGTATATTTAGTTCGATTGTGACTTACGTAGTAACTAAACCATGAAAATAATTAATTGAGATTCTAAACCATGGAGGTGATATATTTTATTAAACATTTTGGCTAGGTTATAATCTTGTAAGTAACAACGTCAGTTTGAAATGAGGCTTACCCAGACTTTAAAAGAAATCATTATTGATCCTGATTTTTGGGATGAGATTGTATCTGATTTTCTTGGGTCTTGCGTGTTCTTCTTTCTAAAAATTAAGAAAATCGTTGACTTTACCACCGTTGATCGTGGAATGAGGAATTTCACCGATTTCTGTTTGCATTTTTCCTGAATAGTTAATGGTGTGTGATAGATGAAAATCGGGCTGATTTCGGAAAATAAGTCTCCTGTTATTTTTGGGAGACAGTCAAAATTTTTAATTTCAAAACTAACCGGGAAAACAGACGTGCAGCGGGAACGCTCGCTGATTGGGCTGTTCAGATCGCCGTCTCCTCCCAGTGTTGCCCATTGGGACGACGAAATCGTGTTTTCTAAGAGAAAAGTTATCAAACAAAAACAGAGGAAACCTAATTTTCCCCATCTCGCTTTTTCTATTTTTTTCTTCAGTTTTTCGATTTTGAACTTTACTGTTTCATGAAATTTTGCATCTGGGGACTATAGATTTCTCGATCTCAGCGCTTCAAGCGGCCATAAATGAACTATTCCAGCATGACGTCATTTTCCCGGTTTTTTTTAAACATTCGTATTTTCTACACTGTTTTGTTTATTCGTAAATTAGGAAGTTCGGGCTGAAAGTTTGCCTTAGGGGGTTTTTCGAGGTGCTGAATCCGATTTTGGGGTCAAAAATAGGAAATTCCGACATGGTGAAATTCCTCATTGGAAGTGTAGTAGTACACAGTATGGAACATTTTTTCGATGTGATTTTTGTAAAGTCCAGAGCTCCTAAGTTCGAGATAAAGTTTAGCTGATTACGAGATCACTGTGGAAGTAGGGTATTATATGGCTCTCACTTCCGTAGACCAGACAATAGTGTTTTTGAACTTCTATGCTAATCTTATATTTCTAGATATGCTCTTGTTGTTTAAAAAACCTATGGAAAGATAACATTCATTTCTTGATCCACGAAAATCTGCCCCACAGTGACCTTGTTAGGATCCTCAAAAGGGAAAAATTTAATATCTGGCGTCAACAACTTGAGGAGTGGGCCATTGACCGTGGCCATTGGACAAAATATATTGCCCCAGACCCAACCATGACCCTCTGTTATCGCTCTATAAAAGAAACATCAAAATTTGTCAATACTATAACAGAGTCAGAGAGTCATCTCTAGAGTAGAACAGAGTCATCTTTGGACTTGGCTATACTCCTCTATTTAAATTCACTGTTGATGTCAATGTATCCTCGCCATTCTGTACTCATTGCTATGCAATCTCCGACTTCAACCATATTTTGAATAATTGCGCAAAGTATGCCCTTATAATATCTCAATTTCTCGAGTCTAAAAATATCCGAACGACTATTCAGGAGCACATCAAAAACAACTTCGACAGCTCGACGCATAAAGAAATCTTCAACTTCATAACAGAAAACGAAATAAAGTTCTAACATAATCCATAAACTCTTATCCTTTCCTAATTCTCCACATTGTAATTCTTTCCAATCTCACACTCTCAAAATCCATTCGTAAATCACTTTTAAATCTCAGCACCCCCAGTCTCATTTTTGGAAAACCAAAGCTATCAAAGTGTTACAGCCTGAAGAAAGAAAAGCGAAGAGAAAAATGAGAAGATGATTATTTCGAAGAACTACCTGTGCCTGGGCAAACGCCCACAGGGAAACACACACATAGCATTCAAAGTTAGCATTGGCACAGGCTCGCTCTAGTTGCTCGCTTATAACAAAATATGAGAACAGAAGTTCTCTAATATCCACAGCTATGGAGGCAGGAATAGGGGTTAGGGGTAGGAGCATGGAACATGAACATCTACCATCTCTATTGGCTTTGTAACCCTTTTTGTTGGAGGAGAAAGGTTAGAAAGGGGAAACTCCTATATTTAGCCAACAGCGGTACAGTGTTCAAGGGGTAGTCGAGGGATGACAGATACCCTTTGCCGTGCCTGTCGGAGTGGAAATGAACACCTGTATCATGCAGCAGTGTCCACGTACTCATGGGGGCCGCATCCTAAGTCATGATGCGGTCGCCAAGCAGATTAGCAGGTGCCTTGTCATCCAGCGGCTGGGATGTTGAAAGGGAGAGATTATACCACATGCCAAGTGACCAGGGCAAGAAGCCTGACATTGTTGCCGTCAAGCCTGTCAGGTCTTGCATTATCCTGGATGTCCAGGTTGTTAATGGCAGCATGGACATGGAGCAGACCTGGCGGGCTGATAAGAAAGTATGATAGAGATGATTTAAGGCAAGCAGTGTCAGAGCTAAAAGGAGTGGAACCCAACAACATCAGGGTGATGGCTGCGACTTTGTCGTGGTGCGGGAAAAGTGCCACGGAGTCGCGCGAGTTGGGCATCTCAGTAGATGTACTCTGTGGTGTCACCTGACGCGTACTGCTCGTCTCATATTTAAACTGGTGGTCGTTTTATAGAGGCACTTCCCTTCATCCCTCTCTCCCACCCCCACCTTCCTCATCATCCCTCATCCCTAGGACCGGTGTTGGGTGAGTCCTGGGCGTCCTCCCCATTATGTTTTATTTATTTATTTATTTTGTTTTATGGTGTGCCCCCTCCGTCAGAGAGACCGTCCAAAAGTCTTTGAGGGGAGATTTAAAAAAAAATAACGAATTTAAGTATGAACTTAAGAAATGCGGATAAGCTTGGATAAGTAGACCTACCTGGTTGTTCTGTGCGATGTGACACGGAGATGGGTTCAACGTTTCACAGCTTCATGATAACCACCTTAAACAGTTAATCTTCAAACCTTTCAAAATTTTCCAATCATTGATTGCTGATTTCAGATTTATGGGTAAGCCTCATTGGAACATTTAATTAATCAATTAATAACAACAAACGCTAATAGAAACCAAAGTTTATTCGAAATCTGCTCGGTCAAAATGTTTGGTTTAGACAAGTGTAAAGTCGAGAACTAATGTAGATAGTGAGGTTCTAATGAGTGGATACGTACTTAGACTTAGATGGTTTACGTAAGGCTTATTAAAAATTCAATATTTGGGCTTCATCTCATATCAATATAAATACAGCTTGTCATGATGTTAAATACTTGGCTAAAATAGTGCTGTCTGGTTCCGATTACTTCACCGGCCAGGAAGTAGGTGGACACTGTGCGCTATGCCTTCCAAAAACCTTTTCCGCTATACCCCGTGTTGGTGAAAAATGTTGAGTTTTTTTCAAAAGTAAAAGCGCTGTGCTTTTGAGTCCAGTCACTGGATGGACTGCAGGTTACTGAGTACACCAGTGCAAACAAATACGGTGAAGTAATCGAAACCATTTTACTCAAATATTTTAGAGGGCATACCAGTAGGTAAGTCATAGTGCAATAGTATTTTAAAATATGAAATTTTTTTGAACAGATTCATGACATGCTGTAGTTGGTGGCTATTATGTGTGATTGGGTAGCACATCTCGCTTTGGTAGTCTCTTTTTTTCTCACACTTCTATCACTGTCCTTGTTTCCCCTGCTTCCCTTTGCTTATTGCCTATGTTTCAAGTTAGTGGGTTCGATTTTCTAGAATATAATTTATCATACTCATCTTTTTGTTCTACACTGTCAGCATTGCTTGAACAATTTTGATGTTAAGGCATTTTTGTATTGAACGATTTCGGAAAATTTGGCGTTTCATTATTTGTCCGTTCTTACAGCCCCAGAGATGGCCATGATTTTGCTCCTGTTCAGAGCGACACGGAGTTTGAAACGTCCAAGAGAACAACTGCTGGTGAAACGAGCCCTAATGCTGCCAGCGACGATCAACCGCAGTCGTGGCGCTGGGGTGAACTGCCAACATCTAACACGGAAGAAAACAAGCAGGAGTGTGAGTATAAAATGAGTCATCAAAATTTGATTTTGTGGCTTTACGTGTTGTCCTTAGTATAGAGTCGGGAGAAATCATCCATCCTTCACTCTTAATTGCACTTGGTGGGTTGATCTGTGTTTATGATTGAATCATGTGACACCCAACTACCTATTATGAACATCGATAAACTGGTTCATAAATAACATAACTGGGTATAGCAGTAATAAGGTGCGCCTTTGTTGAAGGGCGCATGGCTTCATGGTAAGTCCTCTAAATGTCGCTATCCACACATTTATGAGGTAGGATTTGTTGCTCTTTTCGATTTAAGAAAATGATTTTATTGAATTAGTTTTGCATTCATGTTTCTGGCTACAATTCAGATTAGTGCAAAACTCGAACTTGGAAAACCAAGATGAGTTGAGACATCTCGACTCTCAAATTTAGTTCCTAGATTAAGAAGAAAATTAATCATATAGCTGGGTAGATGAAATGTTGTATAATTTTCTATAATTATGACGGATACTTACCGAAGGTTGAGGGTGGTAAGAGAGGTTTTAGAAACCATGATTTATTTGGCCATTATGTACATCACGTTTGGATAGGAGACTATAAACTAAGACTGGCGAAGTCTATGAAAACGTGGTCATTGATGTTTTAGTGTAGAGCTAGCCAATTTAGATGCTAACCTCTCCTTTCTTATCACTCAGAAATCCATTATAAAACGCTGGTATTACCAACCATCCTGGGATCGAACAAGCCGACATCCTGGCGAAAGAGGGTTCAAAGAAAGACCCCTCACCGGCAATTGGCGTTTCAAAGAATGCCTGCGTAGAAAGGGTTAAAAAATGTGAGTCCCAAGACCTTAACATTCTCTGGTCCAAACAAACTGATAGGTACGGACAGACTACCTATGGAAATGCTTATCACTTCATGTGATCCTAAACAAGCCTTAGGGTCGGAACACCATCAGACTAACGATAGACATTTTAATGGGGTATCATGAATTCTATAGAATGCTAAACATGGACAATCGAATATAACCGATGTGTTCATAGGAACAAGAAGTGGACTTTGTCGAGCACTTTCTACGTAGATGGGACTGCTTCTGGAGATACAGAACGGTCACCACATCCTGGAACGCTCATCTTAGAGCGAAATCTCCTGGAAAAAAATACAAAATTTACTGATCTCTGCGGAATATTTACTGAGACCAATATGGGGTAGCCGGCAGAATCCTCTTTTTAAAATAAGGGGGCCTCGAAAGAGGGAGGTTTTAAGCCATCAGAGCCTGAAACTGTTATCCAATGGCAACCCCGGACAGCTGACTTTCCAAGCAAAAAGTTCATCACGTGATCTAGATCGGGTATTGATGTAATTTTAAATAAGGCGTCTCAAATTTGCAAAATTTCCTGGTAGGTATCATGAGTATAATGCAAGGCAAAGTTATGCCCACTTTTACCAAACATTAGAAGCGAGTTTAAACCAAGAGTGCCAAGAGCGATTTACGAGTTTAAACTCCATCTCGAGGGGTTTGAGTTTAAATGGTCAAAAGTTGGCCGAATGAACTCGGTACGCTCGTTTAACTACAAATTCAATATGGCCGTGCAGTGAACATTTTTTATTGTTGTGAGATTTTGTGTGTTCTTGGAAGTGTTTTGTGTTTGGAAATGGATATGCCATTACAAATAATTTATGACTCATCTGACGACGACGTCCCCAGGAGACTTCTGAGGAGAATCCTTCAACGTGTTCCACACTACCAAGCCCACGGTCATCAAAGTCCTAAATTTGATTGATACTCGGCTAGAGTTCCTGACGAAATACCTTGTTAACCGGGAACAGGTTGAACAGAAGAAAGGTCGTCCTTAACTTACCTACCTTTATTAATACGAAATATTAACTAATAAAAAATTGAAAGAACCGATATTGTATCAGAAGTAGGTGATTGGCAATAAAGAAATCGAAATGACTCACGACGAACTCGTATCACTGAACATCACTGATGAAGGCGAGAATCTACTGATAGCAAGCGCGGGAGTGGTTGTTGTTCAACCCTTCTATTGCCCTAAATGCGTCATAATGTCAACTTTCGTTCATTTCAGTTGACATTTCAAGGTTAGCTAAGCTCGATTATCTCAATCGCCGTTCAACTTTGATTTGGGTTGGTGAAAGACGCACGCGATCTTGCCACCTTTATTCCTTCAGATTAACAATCAAGGCGTTTAGTTAAACGCGATTTGAACAACTTTTGGTGAAAGTGGGCCTAAGGTCGAGAACAATTTAACTAGCTGTAAAAGATCAGTCATTGCATTCAGAGTTCAGTTTATAAAGGGCGAGCAGAAGTTCATGCTGAAAACTGATCTAGTTATGCAAGCCAGTCCATTAATGGGAATCTTTCATGTTCACAGCCCAGAAATGGATGCTTCAGAACATGCTTGGGTTCATGAAGAAGACTAAACATATCCGGCACAAATCCAACGATGGCAGCGAAGGGATTTACTTGTCCGATCTAAACTCGGAAGATCCAGAAATGGCAGCATTGTACTTACCCAAGGCCTATAGACAATCAGGCAACACCAACGGTAATATCTATTGTACATTATTAGTTTCTTTCATATATTGGATTCTGCAGCTTTTCTGCAACAACTTTCGCGAAAATCCTATTTTTCTGAAGACTTTGGAATTTTCAAGGAAATCATAATATTGGAATTATAATTGGATAAGACTTATATGGACCCGTGTTCCAAAGTCAAGTATCTTCTCATGAAAATTACAATTTTTGAGACTAGCAATTTGTTACTGATAATACATTATCCTAATGTAGCATCGTTGAGTGATCTTGAGCTGGATGTTTATCATATTCTTCTAGCTAATAGTTCTTGTTTGTGTAGACTATGTAACGGAAGAAGGCCGAGAGGAGGATGCTGAGTCAGGCAACGGCCCGTCGCTCCCGCAAAGTCCTCACAGCGTCGAAGGAGCCATTTGTGGCCCTAAGTCATTGGAGGTCGACTTTGGAAAGTGAGTAACTTTAACATTATGTGGTGACAAATACTAAGTACGTCATTTAGAGTTGTAATTATGACAAATTGAGTAGGTGTGGTTCCCTCGAAGGACAAACCCGTGGTGCACTTTCAAACTCTGAGCGATCCTTACTTACCAACGATTTGCAAGCAGTATTGTTGCCTTCTGGTTAGAGTTATTGAATGTACCTTTGGCGAGAAGAGTTGTGTGTCTGGTTAAAATTCCGTGTAAAATCTCTGGTGGTAGGTAATGTGATTTCCCAACTACCTGCCAAGTTGTGAAGAAGTTGGGTATTATCGGGAATCGCTACATCTCATACACGACCGGACCACCTGACCTCGTGATTTAACCAACCTGTTTGGTCAAATCGTGGTAGAAACCTTGATAAAACAAACATTAAAAAAAACCGATAATACATAATAATGATGTGTCTGAAGCACAGAAATGACATACCAACGAAAGGTGTTTACTATAGAATTGATTTGGGACAAAAAATAAATAAAATGCTGCACATTATCGCACAACGGTTTATAATTTGTCCATATTGACACTTCCGTTGGTCAACTTTGTTGTTATGATGAAATATTAGTCCTGAACGCTTTTCGAATATCATAATATCATATTCGTGAGGTTCACAATTAAGTTCATGTTGGTTGAAGCCTTCAAGCAATAACAATATTATCCGAGAGTTACTTGTACCTGAATTAGGTTGCTAGGAAGCTCAACGGAGTTTCACGAAACTTGAAAACTTGAAAGGGTGCCAAGCTTCGAAAGTGAATTTTCATTTGCGATTCACACCCGCGTTTAAGGTTTTTCATCTGACCCTCAAGTCCGGTGTGGTCTAGGAGCTAACGGTTGGGCTGCAGAGGTCTTGGAAGGCTCAAGACTGAAGGACATGGAATTGGGAGAAATGGAGGTGAGGTTGGTCGGAAGGTGTCAATTACGATCCAACATAGTCAGAGAAAATGGAGTGGAAAGTCCTGACTAAGTTATAGCTGGATTTCTATCCGACCATGCCTAACCATTTTGGTTGTTCCTACAGTCTGGTATCTCTTCACACCCATTTTCCAACATAGTCAAAGAAAATGAAGGAGAAAGTCGTAACCGCGCTGGATTTCCATCCGACCTAATCTAATGTCTGACCATTATGACGTGATCCGACGGTCACACATCTTTCCTCTCAGCCCAACGGCCCTCCCCAACCAGAAATGGAGGTGAGGTTAGCCCGAAAGTGTCACGATCCAACGTAGTCAGAGAAAATGAAGGGGAAAGTCGTAACCGGGCTGGATTTCCATCCGACCTAATCTAATGTCTGACCATTATGACGTGATCCGACGGTCACACATCTTTCCTCTCAACCCAACGGTCCTCCCCAACCAGAAATGGAGGTGAAGTTGGTCCGACAGTGTCACTTACGATCCAACGTAGTCAGAGAAAATGAAGGGGAAAGTCGTGGTAAGTTGTAACCAAGTTAGTGGGCTTGATTTCCATCCGACCATGTCTGACCATTATGACGTGATCCGACGGTCACACATCTTTCCACACAACCCAACGGTCCTCCCCAACCAGGAATGGAGGTGCAGTTGGTCCGACAGTGTCACTTACGATCCAAAGTTGTCAGAGAAAATTAAGGGGAAAGTCGTGACCAAATTAGTATACCGGATTCCCATTCAATCACGAATGACCATTTTGGTCGGTTCATAGTCTGGCATCTCTCCACATGCGATCCAACGTGGTCTGTTCGGAGAAGCAGTCCCGAACCAGTTCAGAACCAAACCGGAACGGAAAAGGGGAGGGGATAGAGGCGCCTGGACTCCTTCAGGCTCCTCCAAACCGCTCAGGACTGCTTCTGCGAACGAATAGTCAGAACCTATAGTCAGAGAAAATGAAGGGGAAAGTCGTAACCAAGTTACTAAGCTGGATTTCCATCCGAACACGCGTGCCCATTATGATCTGATCCGACGATCGATCTTTCCTCACAATCCGACGGTCCTCCCCAACCAGAATTTGCTGTTTTGGCTTTCTCCACCACAAGCTTTCTGAATGGATACTCCAAGTTTCAACTTCTACTACCAATATTTTTCTTCACAAATGGATGTTTATAGATGCCACCTGAAAATTAATTATTTTCGTTGACTATTTTTCAGGTGGTACCGTGATGACATGGCAATCTCCCTCTGCGGCCTCAATGCAACGCCCGAACAGTTCGCTGACAACTTGGTCAGCCATAACGAGCTGGCTCTGGACCCTCTAGCCGTCATGAACCACCCTAAATTAGTTGTCCGCATTGATGGGAAAATTTTAGCTTGGAAGGTTGCTGCTCCTATGCTTCTATCTATGGCAATATTTCACAAGCCCTTGCCCCAGGTGAGCGGGTCACTGCACGTCTGCTTTCTGTCTTCATTTGTCTTTCGTACATTCTTTCCATGTGAATATTTATTCTTATGTATTTCATTGTACAAAGCTCTCCCATGCTTTTAAACCAGCATACTTACTTTGTCGTTTGTGATTACCTTCCTTACCGAACGTGTCTTGAGAGCCGCACAATCCCTATTACATAAATGTGATGTTGCACTTAGCACGTTCATTTTATTACAAAGTCGAGTCCGGGCCTTTTCTTTGATGTTGTTCGTTGTGTAAATTTCATTTATTGAATGAGTTATGTGAGTTGATTAATTGAATTGATTCCAGCGATAGCACTCCATAGAAGGCCTAAAATAAAAATAGATAGATAAAAATAGATCCATGCAAATCTGTTTCACAATGGTCGACCTTTGTGACCTCAAATCAACTTAATTGATCAATCGATTGGGGAATGACAACTGATGATGATATATCCCCACTATTTCCCAATTCTCAGCTGGGAACTCTCTCTCTTTGATATCATAAGGGTAAACACGTATCCAGGAGCTTTTCATTCTCTTCTGTGTCTTTTCGAGATGGGTTTGCTAAAAGTTTGAGTCATGCGTCCTTGGCATTTCGCTGTAGATAACCGATTCCGTGAATGGATTTGGCGTTGTTCGTAAATAAATGTTGGAAGTGAAGCTTATTGTCTTAACGTCAAATCGTGAAAACCTGAGTAAGATTGGATATGGTTTGACGTGACCCCCACCATTTGAATAGATATCGTTGTTTCAATTCATGAAGTAACACTATCTTAAATAGTTGATATTCAATGATACAGTATTTCCTCAGGATATGGTAGAAAAGATTGGTGGAGGGCCGAACGTCGCGGAAGGAACCAAAGAAGAGCCTAGCAAGCAACAGAAGAAAACTTCTACGTCGTATTCCTGGTTCACATGGTCCAGACCAGCTGATCAGCAGCCTGGTAAAGTCACATCTCTGTTACTTTGAAATTTACTTAGGGAGAAAGCATGATAGTGTTTCATATTTGGTTTTATATTAAGGAACATCCATGTATTACCTAGACATAAAATATCATAATTCATGAGCGGGGAGGTATCATTCCAACCCAGAAAAGTACCTATGGCTGCTCTAATTCAAACTGGAAATGAAGGAAGTAGTAGATGTATATTGCACTTTGGACCCCCACCTCTTCTGTTCAAAAACAAGTACCAAACAAATATTTCTATTTTTTGCAAAATTAACTCCATTTTGTAAAGATATGAATTCAGTAATTGATGCAAATAAAGCCCGTTTGACATGATCCGATCCTGTGCCCAGGATAGGAGGCTCCGCCCATCCTTTCCTATTTCAATCCCTATCTTTTAAACCCAACGATCGCCGTTCACACGATCCTGTCCTGTCGTTGTCTGTTGGAGATACAGGTATTGGAATTCTCATCCAACCGTCCTGCCGCATCTTATGAATCCCAGCCCACATCGGACAGGACGCACGTGTTTACATTCTCCATTTGCTAGTTTGGGAAGGGCGGGCTCTCCTATCCTGCGCACAGGATCGGATCGTCTAAAACAGAATTAATTCAGCTGTGAATATAGTGCCAGGAAGAGGAAGTCGGGCGAAAATTCAACGTGAAGTGAAAGTTGTTTTCATTTAATAAAGACCGCTGTTCGCCACCCAGAAGTCTAGTTTTCATAGACAATTTCCATATTTCTACTTGCAGACGACACAAAAGCTGCTGAAGCTCCGTCATGTTTGGAGTTGGAAAAGACTGAGGGAGTTATTAAAACTGAAGAAGAAAAAGAAGAAAGTCTCTCTGGACCCGAGCCAACCCCTGTTGTGGAAGAAGTCAAGCCCAAAAGGCCAGACAGCATGGATCTCACTCCTCCCACCCAAGATGCTCCTCTCGATCTCACCACCACGTCGAGGTACGTTTTGTTGGTGTAATACCTTTGAATCTGAACATTTCAACCGAAGCCACAGGAGAACAATATTGAAATGAACTTTAGAAGAGGGAATTCGAAAAAAAATTCTTATCTGATAAAATACTGTGAAATACAGATACTGAAAACACCTCGAGTTTCCCAAAACTTCTCCCTTCTTCCATTTTGGTATCTGTCTAAGTTGTGTCGCAGCCGGAAACGTTTCAACATCGTCAGCACACCCATCCTGTGGTTGCAAGTAGACAGATACGACAATTGGAAACCTTTTTGCGGACGGATCTTGGATATTAAATGTGCTGCAAAGGGAACCTACCTATGCATTGTTACTAGAAGTTTTCATTCTACTCTTTGCACAAAACTGGGTCCGTGAATTTGGTGTTCATCAATGGGGAATTTGCCTCACATTTTTTTTTTTTTCGAATGAGGGTTTATTTTTATGGAATAAAACCATAGTGAGCTGCTCGAAAACGCATCCAAAAAATTTAGAGAATTTAAGGAAGATGGAAATTTTAAATGTGGTGGCAATGTGTAAGAGGCAGCCATGTTTGAAACGTAACGGATATTCTACCAATCTGACTTCAAAGGAGGTTCTGGGGCGCTTACCACAGAAGCGGAACATACACGAACTTTTAGCTTACAACGATTAACACAAGAGTGCGCCGCAAACTGGCAGGAAGAACCCAGACAAAAAAGTGACCAAAAGAAACAATATTACTCACTTTTTTACAATACGATTCTACCTACAAGTTTATCAAGCATTATTAGTCTTCATCTTCTCTTATTTAGTTTCAAGATTTGAATCACATTATTCGAGTAGCCATTTCACTGGATCGTTTTGTGTGGCGGTGCTAGAACTCTTTCTGTTGTCGGAGTTGTTTTCGCGTCGTTTTTTTTTTTTCGTATGACGTCAACAATATTCCTCGATTTTCGCGGTGTTTTGTAACAGAGGCTTCACTTGTTTAGGCATTTTCTCCTACGGTAATTTTTTCCCCTTGGTTATTCCTAGTGTTAAACGTTATTCTAGGGCCCTATTATAGGATTTGACTTGAAATTCCAGAATCTAAAGTTGAGGCAAATTCCCCATTCCCTCCAGTTTGAAGGTTTAGATCAGCTACTATTCAACTACCTCCTTTCTTTCGTCTTTTCGTTCTTTCCTGTTTTTCGTTTTCTTTCGTCTGTCCCGATAGTGATGAGAATGATTGTTTAAAGAGACTTTTCTTGAAAAAATGTACGCATCAAATTTATCCCCTTCGAAATAACATCCTTGAGAACTAATGAACTTCTGTAATGCTATTCATCTGTTTTTTTCTTTTCTTTTTTCTGTAAAGGTGTTCATAAAGATTTTGTGCCAGAGGGGTATAGCCTCCCTTCAACCCTGACCTTGCTCCTTGAGATTTCTTTTTGTTTCTCAAAATGATAAGCCATCTCAAGGGAAAACATTTTAGAGCTGTTCCCAACATACAGACTGCTGAGACGAGGGTGTTGAACAGCGTTACAGAAGCTGACTTCCAGATCCTTGGAAAAACCGTTGGAACATATGCATTTGTTCTCAAGGATGTTATTTCGGAGGGGATAAATTTGATTTGTAAATTTATTCAATAAAAGCGTCTTTTAACAATCACTCTTATTACTTTTGAGAATAAGGAATTTGGAAAGTCTGCCTTAGAAAATACTCCTCCCGCCAAACTACTGTAGAAAAACGTGACTGAGTTTGGTACGATCAAACAAAAATCTGTCATTAGAAAAAGTCAAACAGAATCTGTGGCAATAACAACACTAGTTTCCCAACATATCAAGCAATTTTAGTCAGTTTTCTCTCGTGCTAAAAATTATTTAGAATTCATGGAGAAATTGTACTCGGTAATCATGTTCAATAATACAAGTAACTGGTTGTTAATTTTTAAATTATAAATTTTTTTTAAATTGAATAAAATAAAATTGTCGATTGTTCTTAAAAATTACTTGAAATCTGAAATCCCAAGGGTGTAGAGGTGAGCTTCAATCGCGAGACTTTCAATGGTACTTATGATATAATGTGAAATTATGGCCAACTTGACATGACAGAACGAAGAAAATACTGAATTTTCCAATCCTCTTGCAACAGATCATTTCATTTTACTCTCCTATTTGGATTTCATTCTCCTGTTGCCTTCTGCACTCAATCAATCAGTACTCCAATAAATGACCATTTTGCTGTTAATCGTTATTTGACACTAAATTAAATAATCGTTAGTAAATCGCCATAATTTGGCAAAGATCGGGAATTTCAATGGACACTAACTAAAATTGTTGCGTTATTTTCTAAGTACTCGTACGATATCAATGATCTCAAGTACTCCCTTCCTCCATTAACTCAAGGTTAGTGTGGGAGTGCTTCCAAACTCTCTGCTCTCTGTCGCAACACAACAGAGTCTCTCTGGAGTGGGTGGCAGGACACAGCGGAGTAATGGAAGTGCGGAGTGCTGGCCAGAAGGGGCTACAATTCATCTACAATCTACAATAATCCAACCCTTCCATAACATAATAAAATTATTTTTTTCAGGAACATAAACTCTACCGTTTCGCAAAATAGTGTCGACGAGATCAGTGCGGACCTGAGCAGTGACAAATACAGGAAGACTTTGAGGTTGTCATCCGAACAAATTGTAAGTCACTCGTTAATGAAATAGAATATTCCCGCGTATACTATGTTATACATTGTAGTATTTCATTATTGATTACTCGACCTACTAAATATTTGGAATGAGTGAAAGATGGTGGATCGTACTCTTTTAGGCACGTTTGAAACTTCTTCCTGGAGCTAACGAGATTGAGTTCAGCGTCACTACTGCGTACCAGGGCACCAGCAAGTGCAAGTGCTTCTTGTTCTGCTGGCGCTACGACGACAAGATTGTGGTGTCTGACATCGATGGCACCATCACGAAGTAAGATTTACATTGTATGTAAATACCTATTGCACACCTCCCTTACAAAGTTTGGGAGGTGAATTTCACAGCTGAATTTCACAATGAGAGTGTGAATTCACAGCAAAACGTGTCTTGAATCATCCTGGGGTACTTGGACTAAATTCGATGCAAAATTTCAGTTCAACGTCGAATAAGATCAACCAAAGCTCAATTTGGGGACGCTTTGGGGTTTTCAAGCAACTTTAGAATATGAATTTTAGCAAGTTGGGTGACATGCTGTCATATTCGTATATTGAAGTAACTACATAGCAATCATTCTGAACTAAATGTCGCTGGGTGTCGTATCTCTTATCACGTTCAGAAGATTGTTCTAAAATCATAGCTCCTTTAGTTGCGGATGGGTATTTAATGTTGTAGGTGGTCTCTTGGACGTCTAAATAATTTTCATTGATTTTTTTAAAGCGTTTAATCAGATAGACTCTTCAAGTCACTTTCTGTCGAATATTTGAGAAATCTGAGGATTTTATTGGTGTAAAGTAAACTAATAATGGTATATTCAGATTCGGCATTGTCTACTCTACAAAACTAGCCAATTTTTTATGGAAAAATTTCCAAGAAAAATTAAACAAGATTCGCGAAAAGTGAAAAAAAAATGCCCGACCAGGCTCTTGAGCACGTGTTTCTAAGTCTCTCCGCCTTTAGGGTTGAAAATATCACGAAGGAATAAGCAGCTCTGGGTTTTCTCTTCATTATTCAAAATATTAGTTCAAGTTCTTTACAACTGAAAATATGTAGACAGAACCAAAAAATAGGTAGAATAATGACTGCAAAAAAAAAAGTTGTACAGCTTCGGTTTTGTTTCAACCAGATGTCACCCTAGCACTACCATAGATAATCTTATTGGTCTTTTTTAGTTCCAAATTTAACGATTGTTTCCATTTTTAGGTCCGACGTATTGGGACACATTTTGCCCATAGTTGGCAAGGACTGGGCCCAGAGCGGCGTTGCCAAGCTCTTCACCAAGATAAAAGAGAATGGTTACAAACTCCTCTACTTATCTGCCAGAGCTATTGGTGAGTCGCCAAGATTGAGAGAAGGTTTTCGGTCGTTCAACTTGTTGTGAATTCAAATTTAAAGGGGAATTTTGATACTATCTGGCCCTTATCGATGAACCGCAGATTTTCGTTAGTCTTCAGCGCAGAGTTGGGAGTTTCAAGGGCTCCACTTACGTAAACGGTTGATTGTACAAAAAAAGATAGTAAAAATATGAAAAAATTCTTCTTGAAAAAAATGGTTCTTGATCAATTGGAATTAAAAATTAGATCTGATCGACCATCTGATTCAAGAATCTTTGCTGATGAATATAATATAATTATCTTGAATATGTTAGTGGTGAAAATGAAAACGCTCGTGGAATAATAGAACAGTCTTTAAATTAATAGAGGGGATAAAACAAAAGTAAGTAACACAAATATGGAAAAACTTACAAGAAAACGGAATATTTCGTTCACAGCGTCGTCAGCCCAGGTAGAAGTGATAACCATCACTTATCACTGCCCGGGTAGAAGTGATAACTATCACTTATCACTGCCTGGTAGAAGTGATAACCATCACTTATCACTGCCCGGGTAGAAGTGATAACCATCACTTATCACTGCCCGGGTAGAAGTGATAACCATCACTTATCACTGCCCGGGTAGAAGTGATAACCATCACTTATCACTGCCCGGGTAGAAGTGATAACCATCACTTATCACTGCCTGGGTAGAAGTGATAACCATCACTTATCACTGCCCGGGTAGAAGTGATAACCATCACTTATCACTGCCCGGGTAGAAGTGATAACCATAACTTATCACTGCCCAGGTAGAAGTGATAACCATCACTTATCACTGCCTGGGTAGAAGTGATAACCATAACTTATCACTGCCCAGGTAGAAGTGATAACCATCACTTATCACTGCCCGGGTAGAAGTGATAACCATCACTTATCACTGCCCAGGTAGAAGTGATAACCATCACTTATCACTGCCCGGGTAGAAGTGATAACCATAACTTATCACTGCCCAGGTAGAAGTGATAACCATCACTTATCACTGCCCGGGTAGAAGTGATAACCATCACTTATCACTGCCCGGGTAGAAGTGATAACCATCACTTATCACTGCCCAGGTAGAAGTGATAACCATCACTTATCACTGCCCAGGTAGAAGTGATAACCATCACTTATCACTGCCCAGGTAGAAGTGATAACCATAACTTATCACTGCCCGGGTAGAAGTGATAACCATCACTTATCACTGCCTGGGTAGAAGTGATAACCATCACTTATCACTGCCCGGGTAGAAGTGATAACCATAACTTATCACTGCCCAGGTAGAAGTGATAACCATCACTTATCACTGCCCGGGTAGAAGTGATAACCATCACTTATCACTGCCCGGGTAGAAGTGATAACCATCACTTATCACTGCCCAGGTAGAAGTGATAACCATCACTTATCACTGCCCAGGTAGAAGTGATAACCATCACTTATCACTGCCCAGGTAGAAGTGATAACCATAACTTATCACTGCCCGGGTAGAAGTGATAACCATCACTTATCACTGCCCGGGTAGAAGTGATAACCATCACTTATCACTGCCCGGGTAGAAGTGATAACCATAACTTATCACTGCCCAGGTAGAAGTGATAACCATCACTTATCACTGCCCGGGTAGAAGTGATAACCATAACTTATCACTGCTACCCGGGCTGACGACGCTGTGAGCAAAATGTTCCGTTTTCTTGTAAGTTTTTCCATATTTATGTTACATTTGTTTTATCCCCTCTGTTAATTTAAAGACTGTACTAATATATCTTGAAGGTTTATGTCATCGCTTTTTCCTGATTTCAATGCATGTGTAAGTAATTTTAGGAATAACTTCATCATATTTTCTTGCAACATTGTTTCTAATTCTCCTTGGAATCATCGTTTATGATGCTCGACGCCGATCTTTGGGATGTTCAGTAATTATCTTATAGAAATATTATATCATCCGCTACATTTGTGTACAATATTCCTCGCTTTTCGTTATGACAGGCCAGTCCAGGGTTACTAGGGACTACCTGAAGAGTATCAAGCAAGAAGAAATGAGGCTCCCAGAGGGCCCTATGCTTCTCAACCCCACTAGCCTTCTTAACGCTTTCCACACGTGAGTTGACTATAATGGAATAATCCATTTAATAGGATTCGATATATTTATTTTCATTATCTCACACTTAGTCTTAGTTTCTATGTGTAACATCCTTGGGCTCGAGAAAGAGAAAGAAATGATTCATTTCACCGCTACAGCCATTGGTCTGTTCAATTAAATTATGGAAGTAGTTCACTAAGGCCCACTTTCATCAAAAATTGCTCTAACGAAGTTTAGCTAAACTCGTTTAAAAACCCGGCGAGATGATGGGCGTCTTTCTCCTATCCAAATATCGTTAAACTTCGTTGTTAATAACGGAATTCAGCTAAACTTGAAATGTTGAGCGGCACGAAAGAAAGTTGGGCATCATGACGTACTGGGACAAACTCAGTGTAAGTGGGCTCCCAATGAGCCCAGTTGATGTTATTCACTGGTGAATCATTTTATTTACTTAATATCGAAATAAACTCCATAAAGAAATTACCGACCACCCTCACATTCAGATAAGGGACAATCGCAAGGTGATCTTAAGTGCAGGGAAATTACCCTGTTTAAGGAAAAGTTTCCCTCTCTAAACTCGCTGAGAGTTATATCTAGTGGGAGCACAAATCAAGGAATAGGAGAAAGGCTTCAGCCGTCTTAATCAAACTCCAATTGCTAGCAATTTTGCCCGTTTCAGCTTATTCTATCTTCTTCTTCTTCTTAAGTCGCCGTCTCCAATCGAAGGTTGGCGATCCATGTGGCTAGCTCCAATTTATTGGTAGCAACTCTAAACACCTCAACTGAGGTACACCCAAACCATCTGCTAAGGTCCTTCAACCAAGAATTTTTCCTCCTTCCAACCGAGCGCCTCCCCTCAATTTTTCCCTCAATGATCAGCCGAAGAAGTTCGTAGCGATCGCCTCGCATGGCATGCCCAAAAAAATTCTATTTTCACTAACTTAAATTGTCTTTTCGTCAAGTTCTCTTCGATTTGTTAGACATTAATCAGAGGTAATTAGCAGTGTCTGGAGATAATTGAAGGACGTTTTTGGTCTTTGTTCTCCTAACCCCGACTCTATTCTAGCTAGAGGTTCATCTAAAATGAATTTCAATTCTACAGGATATATTAAAATAAATCTGAGTTTTGTAAGCGAACAAGTGATTTTGAGGGGATGAAATGAACTTTTACATTCTCCATAAATACTTGAGATGAGTTGGGTTCTTCTTGTCTCGTAAAAGTACCGTTTGTGGTTCTTGCATCATCTTTGTAATCCTTTTTTCAGTGAAGTGATTGAGAAGAAGCCAGAGGAGTTCAAGATATCGTGTCTGAAGGATATTCAAGCTTTGTTCCCATCGCACATCAAGCCATTCTACGCAGGCTATGGAAATAAAATAAACGTGAGTTCTCGTTTACGATAGAAAGCAGATAGATATTAGAAGAGTAATTTAAGTAGATATAGTTGTAAGTAGGGTATAGGGGACAGCGGTGTGGCTATGGTCGTTGTTTGGCGGTGGACTTTGGACCGACCTCTGCGGGGATCAAGGGTCATCGCAGGCAGCGAGCGTGCGTTTTTCGGCGGCCGGGGCTCTCATCGCCCCCTCGTCCCAACCCATGGCGGTGAGGCAATGGGAAGCCATGAGCGATATCATCAGAATAAATTCTGATCTTCCCTTTGGAAGACGACGTCTGATGATGTCTGCAACGCCAGGAATGGCAGTTGGACGAAAATCCAACCTGAAATGGTTGCTTGCTTTACTTTTACTACTTTTTACTAGTTGTAAGCAGGAAACACCAGTTTGGACACGTTTTGAAAGCCCAAAATTCCAAAAATATTTTAGATGTATCCTGGAAGGGGTTTAACTTTCAAATGATAATTTGTTTTGTTTTCAAATGATGATGTTGTACCTCCTTACGAGTTCATAAAGTTGTTTGTCTTCTTTATAGATGAACAATTGTATTTTAGAAAATGTTTTGATGAAAATACCCGTTTTACAGGATGTGTGGGCCTACCAAGCAGTCGGTATTCCCATTTTTAGAATCTTCACCATAAACCACCGCGGGGAGCTGAAACACGAGCTTACTCAGACATTCCAATCTACGTAAGTGCCATAATATTACTTAATACTTGCCGTATTTTCAATAGGGAGCAACGTTCAGGGAGATCACTATGGTGTCAACTATGGTTGGTTCGACCAGCATGAAGGGCCGTTTTTAATCCATGGATTATGCCGAGTTTGGGGGTAACTATCTGGTGGCTTAGCCAATTAGCTCTGGGAATCGCGGGATGTTATCTTTACATTATCGGGTAATTTTCCGTCAGCCGGGCGCAAGTGAAAACAGTCACGAACGTACAAATAATCATCCTTATTCCAAAAAATAGTAACTCCATAAATATCAGATACTGATCTAAGTTACTATCTTAGCAGAGAGAGAAGTATTCTGAGTCAAATACCACCAGGCTACTTTTCCTTTAGCCGCACGGTGTTCGGTGGTGTGTCAAATTGTGGTGGAAAATTTTGGTGTTCTCCATGGCCCACAAATTATTCTGGGCTCTTCTGCTTTTTCAAGGCACTAAAACCGATTAGTTATTTCGCCTTGCAGAAGGAATTTGTGGTGAATTACGCCCTTTGAATAAATGAAAAGATTGACTTTGACTTTCAATCTCACCTGACTTGCTTCTTTGAGGTCTGTGAGAAGTTTTGTCTTCCACTGGACGACTCCATCTTGATATCCATCGAAGCCATAATGATGATGGTGTCCATGCAGTTTCTATTGGAATTAACCATTAGCAAGAGTTCCTGCAAACCTCCATGCTTTGAAAAAAAATCTAGGCAACAACCCTTCTCATCTCTATTTACTTGGTCAAAATCTGCTGACACGACCCAAATGAGAAGTCACACTGCTCTGGCATCTCACTAACCGTCAAATGACGATTGGAATGCACAACGGCTTTCATGCTGGCCACTTTAAAGTCTTCAGTTGAGGTTGGGGACTTTCCTGAACAAGCGTCATCTTGAGTCGATGACCCAAGAACTACTCATTACACCATGAACGACTCATCACATCTTCATAAGCTCTCTGAAGAATTTCAAAATTTTCTGTGAACCATTTGTTCCGATTTCACTTAAAATATGCAAAAACGCTGCTCCTCCTTCGCGTTCATCACAACAAACACTGGAAAATGTTGAACAAGAAAAAGATGCTTCACAGATTTGGAATTTGATAGAGCAATTAATACAAAATGGAGGTTACTCAGCAAGGTGCGCCAAATCAACCCTCTACCTACCTTCATACCCTGTGGCGCTACAATCCAGTGCAGAGCTTGGCCTGTCTTAACACGTTGGACGCGGATACCTGTGGCTGGCCGCGTCTATGTCATGCAAACACCTCTCGCAAAAGGTTCAAGAATATCTGCTCCTATTCTTTTGTTCTCCGTTTCAGCTCTTTTCTATCTGTTTTTCTTGATAGATGAAATATTTATGAGACGAACGGTTCAATCCGGAGATGAATGTTGAAGGTCATGAGCAGTTATCAAAGTGACACCTTAGCTTTGCGCGCTTCACGAAAAAAATGTCTCCGCGACAGTGGACCAACGCGTTTTTTTCCCCGCGTTCAACGTGTTAAGAAACTTCTCCATTCTTCTCAATTTTGCGCAACAGTGCGCCAGTTCTGAACTCCAAAACTCCTGCAGTCTTTCTCCACCCAATCATCCCATCGCAGCTGTGGTCTTCCCTGCTGGCGTCTCCCTCTCGGTTCACCCTTGAGGACCTTCCTGGGCAACTCTGCCTCTGGCATCCGTGTTAGGTGACCTGCCCACCTTAATCGGCACACCTTAAGTATAGTCGATTACACTCTGGTCCCCAAACAGGCCATAAAGCTCTCGGTTGAATCATGTACGCCAGGGTATTTGGTCCTGTTTGGTCACAAACAGCACCAAATATTCTGCGTAGCACTTTCCTCTCAAATACCGCTAATACATTTTTATTAGCTGCAGACAGGGGCCAGGTCAAATCAACCCTCTACTTTAATTAAAGGTCAGACATTAACTTAGTGGCCAGAAATAATATTACATGACTGCGGTAGCAATTGAACATTCAAATAGTACCCGTATATTAATAATATTTGGATTATGAAGGAATTGTTTTTACAATCGGGACTGTTTTCGCTTGCAGCTATTGGAATTATACCTCTTATTGGGTATAGAAAGTTCGAAAACTTGAGAGTTGTGGTCCAACTGACAAGAGAGTGTGCGAAAGTAGGTACCTCTGTTCTTGAGTAGCCCCTCGTGCAGCTTCATTGAACGTATTCCATCATGAGTTCTACTGAAAATGCGCATTCTCTTATCAGCAAGACCAAAGTCGATGGAATCAGTACCTACCAGTTTAATGCATGCTTGCTTGTCCCCTGTTTATCCGAATCGAGGTCCATAATTGTTTACGTTTAAAAAAATGAATTATTGAGTTGTATGTCTCCAGTTTTCTTAATTCATTATCGTTGTCTCGCACTTGTAGAAATATATTTGTTGACTCCTGACTAAGTGTATTGACCTCGCACTCTCAAAAGTTAGAAGTTTACATCCACCTCCTATTTGTTGACTACCTTTTCTTACTTCTTGTTGGTGTCGCATATTTTCTGTACAGTACTCTTATCCACCCGATCATTAAATTAAAAGCATCTAGACCTTGTTCGTTCTGTAAATTTGACGTAGAATCATTGCAGTCCAACGAAGTAGTTTTTGTTGAAGCATCGCACATATTGTTCTTCTTGATGTATCTTGCTCTGTATAGTATGCTGCACAGCAAAGTATCGTTGTGCCCATTGGTAGCTTTTATTGTGACTCCTGGCGAATCAGCCTTGTATTTTTGTTACAAGGACAACCAATGCTTTATACCCGCTCACTTTCATTATATACGGATCCAACTGCTTACTGTAATTTTGTAATATCGTACTCACTGCAGCAATCAGAACCTATTGGTAACACCATTTTTGTTGTTGTTATTTCTAGCCCTCAAATGTATCGTTACCAATACTGTAATTACGAGTCATTCAAATATAAACAGGTCTTTCACACACAAACAAAAAAATTATTCTACGTTTTAGAAGAAATTACTTTTTATAGTTATTTTTCTGCACAATTCTCTTCCTTGGTGATGCATTTTTCCCAACGTAAAGGTATTTTTTTCATGCCGTTTTCGAAGAGAGACTTGGGGCGTGTAGCCAACCAATTGCCCACAAACTGTTCCACCTGTTGATCAGTCTCAAAACGTTCTCCACCAAGTGCTTCAAGGTGGACTCGGATGATGTTGTGTACACTTCCAACACTGATTCCGGGTTTCACTGATTTCTGCCACAGTGAATCTCCTTTAATGAGCTCGCGAAAGAACGCAACATTGCCAGGCGTAATGCTGGAGTCTTTCATCTTCGACTCTTCCAAGACCTAGTTCGAAGGAGCATCTAGGGAAAGAAAGTGGTTGAACGGCCCATGCGCTATCTAGCGACGATTAGATGAACCTTCTCTTCTTTTTTGGCAAGATGGATGCACCTCAGTTCTCAGTTATCCACCAGTGGTAATGTCTGTAGATCCCTGCCTAATCTGTAGAAAACCAGAAATTCGCCCTCAATGATAAAGGCAATCAAATCTGTTTGAGGCGTCATTAAAAAAGGCATTCAGTCTGAAATGAAAATCTATGTACTCGTAGGTAAACAAAATTAATTTATTTTATTTATGAACGAATTAGAAACACAACACACGATACCTACATGACGTAAGCCAACTGATAAGAGAGGTAACCTAGGTTTCTGAGCTCGGGAAGGTTCATCTTATCTTTGCTAGGCAGCGCTGATACCTTTCCACCACTTTCTTCCCCTAGATGCTCCTAGTTCGAATTCTGCACACCAGGCTTTCACCCTTGACCATGAGAGTGCATTTTCCCCAAACTGTGCACGCAATTTATCTCAAATTTGGGTGGTTTAACGCCTTTGTTCGCCAATAACTTTATTATGATGCGTTGCGCAACTGAACTCTGAACAGCTGTTTCACTCATCGTGAGAGCAACTAAGATAATCAGTCGATAGGTCCGACTGGCCTTCAGTAATCAAGAGAGGATGTCTCCCCACCACTTTCGAACTTCCACCTATCGGCGATGCCATTTCTTAGTCCTCAGAAGCAAAAGGCCTGTTTATATTTGAATGACCCTCGTAGTTGGTGAAGGGCATAAAAGTTTGTCAAGCATCAACGTGACTTTAGTCATACTAATTAGGTTGTCGTAATATCATGGTCGAATGTTATGAATTGTACAATGCTGAATGCTATTGCAATACTTTTAAATTTTCTCAAAAACGGGGGTTATTTGCCTTTACAGCTACTTCGGTCAGAGTATTATAGTAAACGATTTGTTCCCGAAACTAAACTCGTCGGACGAAGATAGTGACGGAAACCTGTCGTGTTACAACCGAAATCGCTCTGACACCATGTAAATTGGCGGTCCTGCCACTCGCTTTTGTGGTAAGCCTGATTTGGCAGTATTGCCACCATGCGCAGGCCGACCGATTGAACTAACAAAATTGATTGTTTTCCTCATATCATCTTCCATTGTAACCTAAAATGGTATCTATTTCATTCATTCACGCATGATCCATCAAGCACGCTTTTTAAAGCTTTTGGTGGCACTTTATAACTAATTTTTGTCTGGTTGTGGGTTGCTGGGATGAGGGCGCTTAACTAATTATATCACTCGTACAAATATTCAAGTTGCATTGTATTAGAAATTAAGGTATCTATATTATATCAGTTTATTTTATTTGAAGTGTCACTGAAGCAAATTAGTTGGAATTTGGCGCAGGTAAACCTGGGCCCTGGATTTCCTGTGCCAAATCCTGACTGATATAGCTTTGGTTTGAATTGTGAATATGTAACACTTCTTCATCGTGTTGAATTTGAGTTGCTGTTATTTCAGGTTTTTTTTTTTTGCGTTATGGCTCCTTTCTGCCAATTGTCAATAAAGCCAACCTGGGTCTATTTGATCTAAGTAGGAACTGCTCTACTGGGAACAAGGGGTTATTTCAATGGGAACTGGAATAATTTGAACAATTGTTGGAAGGATTCGTCATTTATCGTTCTATGCCCAAGGAGAAAATATCCCGAACTCAGTCTAGCCAACAGAGTGTAAGACAAACAGGTGTGCCTTACTGTAGGAGCCAGTTATACAACTAATTTGCAACAAAAAAGGTGTCGTAGCAATTTTCCATTAACCCCTTGTCTATCCAAGTTTTTTTTTCAATTCTAAGATTTTTTCGTGTTTTTTACCTTAAGTTTCAAATTGGTCATAACTCTCTTAATATGCTGTGTATATTTAAATTTATGGTAACTGTTGGAAATAGCATTAAATTTCCTATCGGTTAGATGCATGACCTTTTCTTTGAGTCAAGGTTTGGGGCATGAAAAAGCCCTATGAAAACAAAATTTAGCCTTTTCTGGTGAAACCCAATTTTTTCAATCGGAAATTAAGCAATGAGAACCAATATTTTTTCAAGATTCAAGAACGGTAAAAACTGCGCCAAAATTTTAGCTTTCCATCGGTCGTAAGTTTTATTTTTAAAGTGGAACTTATTACAGAAATCTGTGTTTGAACGCGGAAAAACTTGATTGTTTTCAACAGGATCAGCGCTCTCTGGTGAGAGGGGTTGGCGGGAGGGTATTAGGCAACAAGGCCTCCTGAAACTCCTCAGATCGTCTAAGCCGGAACGCTGATTCCATTGAAAAAATTCACAAGGTTTTAAGCATAAAAAAGCCCTATGCAAACAAAATTTTGCCTTTTTTGGGAAACCCAGAGTTTTTTCAATCGGAAATTAAGCAATGAGAACCAATATTTTTTCAAGATTCAAGAACGGTAAAAACTGCGCCAAAATTTTAGCTTTCCATCGGTCGTAAGTTTTATTTTTAAAGTGGAACTTATTACAGAAATCTGTGTTTGAACGCGGAAAAACTTGATTGTTTTCAACGGGATCAGCGCTCTCTGGTGAGAGGGGTTGGCGGGAGGGTATTAGGCAACAAGGCCTCTTGAAACTCCTCAGATCGTCTAAGCCGGAACGCTGATTCCATTGAAAAAATTCACAAGGTTTTAAGCATAAAAAAGCCCTATGCAAACAAAATTTTGCCTTTTTTGGGAAACCCAGAGTTTTTTCAATCGGAAATTAAGCAATGAGAACCAATATTTTTTCAAGATTCAAGAACAGTAAAAACTGCGCCAAAATTTCAGCTTTCCATCGGTCGTAAGTTTTATTTTTAAAGTGGAACTTATCACAGAAATTTGTGTTTGAACGCGGAAAATGTGATTGTTTTCAACAGGATCAGCGCTCTCTGGTGAGAGGGACTGGTGGGAGGGCATTAGGTAGCGAGGCCTCCTGAAACTCCTCAGATCGTCTTAGCCAGAGCGCTGATTCCATTGAAAAAATTCACAAGGTTTGGGGCATAAAAAATCCCTATGAAGAGGAAATTTTACCTAATTTGGGAAACCTCGAGTTTTTAAAGTCGGAAATTGAACAATGAGAACCAATATTTTTGAAGATTCAAGAACAGTAAAAACTGCGCCATAACTTCAGCTTTCAGCGTAAGTTTTATTTTTAAAGTGGAACTCATCACAGAAATTTGTGTTTGAACGCGGAAAAACGTGATTGTTTTCAATGGGATCAGCGCTCTCTGGTGAGAGGGACTGGTGGGAGAGCATTAGGTAGCGAGGCCTCCCGAAACTCCGCAGATCGTCTTAGCCGGAGCGCTGATTCCATTGAAAAAATTCACGTTTTTGCGTGTTCAAACACAAATTTGTGTGATAGGTTCCACTTCAATAATACAAATTACCAGACCGTTTTTTGGCGCAGTTTTTACAGTCTTGCATCTTGAAAAATATTGGTTCTCATTGTTCAATTTCCGATTTAAAAAACTCGAGGTTTCCCAAATTAGGAAACGTTTCCTTTTCAGAGAGCTTTTTCATGTGTCTAACCTTGACTCAAAGAAAGGGTCAGACATCTAACCAAAGGAAATTTACTGCTCTTTCCAACGGTATCCTCAAATTTGAATTTACACTGCAAATTAAGAGAGTTTTGACCAACTTGGTAAGGTAAGGTCAAATCACCAAAAAATCTAGAAAATTTTTATAACCCCTGTTTTTTTTTTTTTTTTTGTTTTTTTATTTCAAGATTTATTATTATAAGAGACATTTTTTGTTGCAAATACGTCCGTGTTCAACACACAATTCAGCAGGTTTTCGCCCGATCCCATCACAAAACTTGCACTAATGTCTTCAGCGAAGGTTAAATTTGAAAAGTATACCCGAAAACTGTGAAAAAAAATAAAAATATGGTTTTTTCCGCGAGCACAAACTTTACATACCACAGAACAAAACGCAATGGCGCCGGAATGGATTGACAACAGCCAACTCCTGGCAGGAGGAGCAAGGTTGGCCAACATCATAAACCGAAAAATCTTAGGGTGGTATTCATAGTCGTGACTCGAGTAGGACTTGAGTAACTACTCCTGAGAGTAATTACTCTTAGGACATGAGTAGTTACTCGAAACTTGGTATTCAGAGTGTAAGTCGAGCAATTACTTGTCGTTCGAGTAACTACTCGACAAGAGTAACTACTCGAGATTCTGGAGATGCATCGTGAGGCTCGAGTAGTTCCTCAACCAGCAGTTGGTAGCCCTGATTGCTAGTTGAACGGGAAACTTCCTTTGTTTGACAGGGATTTTCCCCTGTTTAATGGGGAACTTCCCTGTATTGATACATCACTGCAGTGGTAACCCTTCCGGTAGGTTTTGAGAGCGCTGCATGTTTGTTTTTGAGTGGTCGGTAGTTCGTCAGTTTGTAGTGTGTTGTGCGTGAAATGGGGAAGGAGATAATAATATTTGGAGATATTCTTTTCCTGTTCTAACCACTTTTGAACCTGGTAGTGCATCAGCAACGGTGCTTTTCAACCTCTGAGCTAATAATCTGGTAAGGTTGACTTTTATGTGTGAAACAAGCTGCAAGAATGTGAAGATTCGAAAAAGCGGTAGAATGGAATGGAAGAGTATCTTCAGTTGGTTGTCTAATTGGTAATCCTCTCACATTTCAGTCAATACATAATTGTAAATGAATCGAGTAAGTTCTAAATTATTTCTATTACGAAAATTATCAAAATCTATAAAATTGAACACTGTCATTGAAGTAGTTCCATTTTCCTCAAAATATATCAATTTTCTCGTGGTTATGTTGAATTTTCTTCATTTTCCCCAAGAAATGTTTAAAAAATCTTTTTGTTTATTCATTTTTAGAAAACTATATTGGTATAATAAGGTTTTACTTTGAAGCTGATTGCACTGCCTTCAAATTCCTCTCACTTTACTTATTTCCAAAATTAACGGTTCTGCGAGGGAACGATTCAAAAAACGGCCTTATCACAAACAGTATTACTTTTTGTAAAATTGATCTATTTTTGAATTACTGTATCTCTGTAATTATTTAACCTACAAGGTCCAGTTGGTCTTTAACTAACTATAGAAAATTCTACCTACTGTAGACAATAAATTATTGAAATTACATTTTAGAAGTTATAGTTAAAAAACTGAAAAAATTCAAAAATTTCATGGTTTTTAGCGCACTATGTCAGTAGCAAAGGGTTTTCAAAGTTGCAAATTTGGATGACTTTTTAAATCATTTCAATTTTTATTATTATTATAGATTTTTGCGATTGCAAAGAGTCGTAGATATATCCATTTTTGATGAGAACAACACGTCGAGTAACTGCTCAAGTGTCCTGTCCATGTGCCTTGAGTATTTGCTACTTTCGAGTATCGGCCAGACCTCGACTTGACGCCGAGTTTTGTTTATGAATACCACATCGAGCAAATGCTCCAAGTTCGGAGTAACCGCTCGAGTAACTACTCGAGTGGATACTCCAGATGGCGACTGTGAATACCGCTGAGCATCCGCCACTACTCCAAGACCCATTCGAGTATTTACTCGACCTCGAGTAATGTCTATGAATACCGCCCTTATTCTTTTTCTTCAAACTTTGTTGCATACCACAGCATGAAATGCCTGCAGCCAGTAATCTAACAGTTATCGACCAACAGCCATATAATTGTATGATCTACTCCTGCAATATGGCAGACCTGTTTGGCTTACACCCTGAATATCCTACTTGAGCTGTTTTTACTCTTGAGTTAGGTACCTAAGTTAGGTCATTCGTAGTCCTCCAAGTGAACTGATCTTCCAATCACTACCGTTACATGAATATAATTATCAACGTATTTTGCATTTAGGTACACAAACATGTCGCAGCTGGTGGATCAAATGTTCCCGGCGAACAATCGGATGTCGTTCGAAGACTTCTCCCAGTTCGCCTATTGGAGAGAACCGCTCGCCGACATCACCATCGAAATTTCTAGTCTTACGTGAGTTTGCGGGCAGCACATTTAATTTAATCATTATTATTATTACAAAACCAAATGGAATCATTAAACAAATCTTTACGTAAAATTAAAACTACACACGCTTAATTTTATAATTCTTACGTTACGATCCACATTACGTTCTGTTGGAATAAAATACTCGTTCGATCAGTTCTAAACTGGTCACCACCTTTCAAAACCGTACTATCGATTACCAGTTTTTCCTATAAAATGAGCTTTAGTGATATGTGCGCCGCTTTTTTTTCAATTTCAAAATAAGTTCGACTTGAAACATTTAAGTACGCAACATTAGTTCAATGACTGTTCCAATTGTAGTCGAAGTGGGTGAAACAGGAACAAGATTAGTTGACAATTATAAGTTATAACAAATGTGTGCTTTTGAACGTATTATGTAGAAAATAACGGACATCGTGATGGAATGAAAATCGATTCTTGAACCACAAATACTGAGCTAGTCGCTTCGTTAATTCTAAGGAAAATAGCTTTTCAGTTTGTTAGTCGCCACTACGAATAACTCCTATCGATCTTTGAAAAAAAACCTCAAATGGTTTTCTATTTCGCACTTGTAATCCAAGATTTTGAGTTCTAGTATAAAATTTGAGTGTGAAGGGGCGTGAAGTGAAGAGCGCTGACAGGCGTTTAAAAAGTGAACTGGTTTTTTGTGATCTCAAGTTGCCCCAGTTTTTTTGAATTGCACATTTGTGTGTGCCTATTGAATCGTTGTTTTTGTAGAATAATTTATTGTCTTTCGGTGGACCTACTTTGGTGATTTTTGATTAACTCGTTTCGAAGGTACCTCTCGTTTTTATTTTTTACAGTATGCGGGGAATAGTCTGACTCTTGACGTAGTGTTCTTAGGCTCTCTCAAAAGTGTGGAGTTGGTATTTTTCAATTTCGAATTAACAAGTCCCAACTCGATTAATATAGAGGTACTAAGCATTCCAAAATGGCTGTTCCTCTCTATTTTACTTATTTATTAATGTGATACTTGTTAATTTTTGTTTCCTTTCTTCGTCTCTAAGATACTGGTACACTACGTTTCGTATTTAGTTTCTAAACGCTTCTGACAATGTTTTTTTAGTTTACCTCACAACTCTTGATATGTGGATGAGGTCTTGGGCTGTTTTTGCATATAATGTAGTTTATTATAGATATTTCATGTCAAAGTTTGATATTTATAAATTTATTATTTCATGTTTCCAAAAAATAAATGTTATATTTAGTTGCGGAGATGGTTGTTGTTCATTTTTTCCCCTGGATGTCACAAAGCAGGCTGTACTACTTGATACTGCGGGACTTAGTAACCAATTTAGGGACACTTTGATGTTCGGGAGTCCTTTATATGAGGGGCAATAAAAAAAAACATATTGTTAAGTATTGCATGCATTCCAGGGGACGTTCCATTTGATAAGCATTAGGTCAATTTAAGGGGGTTCATGAGTCGATTCTAATTTAACACTTTTTCATGTACCTGTTTCTCTGGATATATTCATATTGGATATATATGTATATACAGAGAAACAGGTACATGAAAAATTGTTAAATCAGAACCGACTCATGAACCCCCTTAAATTGACCTAATGAAGAATTAAAAAAAAGTATGAAAATATAATATTCATCCTTTTTTTTCAATTCTTCATCTACTCTAAATATAACCGCTGAGCGAGTTTCAACTCTGTTGTGTAAATATTATTTTACCTAAAGACAATATAGCAAAACAGTTTTTTCATATTTTTCATGCTAGTGATTTTTCAATTCTAGCCATGTTTCTGTTGGGAGTTTTCCGTCCAAACTTGTTCAATGACTGTAATAAACCCCTCTCGATAATATAAAAAAAATTCAAGTTGTCAGCTCTATTGGCTGCAAAGAAACAGGTACCTAAGTGACGAAAAAAATGGTTTTCCGGTTTGGAGAAAACCCGCGATTTGTGAAAGGTTACCGTTTTTCGAGGTATTTGATCGATAGTTCGTAATGGGGAATTTGCCTCAATTTTAGATTCTGGAATTTCAAGGCAAATCCTATTATAGGGCCCTAGAATAACGTTTAACACTAGGAATAACCAACGGAAAAAAATTACCGTAGGAGAAAATGACTAAACAAGTAAACCTCTGTTACAAAACACCGCGAAAATCGAGGAGTATTGTTGACGTCATACGAAAAAAAAAAAAAAAACGACGCGAAAGCAACGACAACAGACAGAGTTCTAGCACGCCACACAAAACGATCCAGTGAAATGGCTACTCGAATAATGTGATTCAAATCTTGAAACTAAATAAGAGAAGATGAAGAATAATAATGCTTGATAAACTAGTAGATAGATTCGTATTGTAAAAAAGTGAGTAATACTGTTTCTTTTGGTCAATTTTGTGTCAGGGTTCTTCCTGCCAGATCGTGGCGCACTCTTGTGCGCACTACTCGGAAGGTAAAAGTTCGTGTACGTGCCGCTTCTGTGGTAAGCGCCACAGAACCTCCTTTGAAGTCAGATTGGTAGAATATCCGTCACGTTTCAAACATGGCTGCCTCTTACACATTGCCACAACATTTAAAATTTCCATCTTCCTTAAATTCTCTAAATTTTTTGGATGCGTTTTCGAGCAGCTCACTATGGTTTTATTCCATAAAAATAAACCCTCATTCGAAAAAAAAAATAAAAAAATGTGAGGGTGTAATTAGCTGAAAATCTCTACTCTTCACACAAACTTCTTCCATGCGCCTTCCATACAGCAACCGCCAATAGCTGTCCGCCACCACCGATGAGGACACGCGAGTGCGCCACCATCGCGGCCCTTCCAGCAACCAGCCGCAAGATGGCCGAGGGGATATAGGGGCCTGCCCCCTCCCTCGACCCTCAGTCTGAAGTCACGCGTCTCGCAGTTGTCGAACCCAGCTCCAGTACTCAATCCCCTCTAATCGTAGTGTCGCGGAACGAACTGAGAATCGTAGTGAAGTGCAACCCACGGGACATTTCCAATAGCCGTTCCAAGAATCCCGCCAGTCTTCGTTCTTGAGACATCCGCAAGCTAAGGCCCGGACTCAAGACGTTGCCGCCAACTCTCCATTTTCGCCGACCCGAACTGGTACGCCGTTCGAACCCCGGAACGAGGCAAGTTTGCCCCGGTCCCAGGCATCCCCCTTCAGCACTGCAGGAAGAAGAGGCCCTGAAGCAATATACCGCCACGGAGATCGACACTGATCCAAGCTAGGCCAAGGGTGAGCAACATTCCCTCATAATTTCTGTAAGCGCTTACAAATTACTCAAAATCTGGCAAACCTCCCCCTCATAATTTAACGTCCTGTAAAAGAAATAGGAAAGTAAAGAGAAACGCATATTGTAACGATAGTTCAGTTGTAACGAGAAACCGTAACCTAAGAAGTTTTTGTGGTGAAGAACCATTGTATTTTCAGTAGTAAAGTCAGAAGACTAAGTCATATTTTGTATAAGTAGAATCAAGTTCCTACATAAATATTATTTTCTTATAAGCATAATATTGCAAGTAACAACAAAGTACATTTATTTTTAGTAGCATACTTATTGCGAATTTCGTGCATAATTTCTTAAAGCCAAGTGTGATTTCATTGATCGTTATCAAATACATTTTCAATCATATTGATATATTTTCAAGTATCTTTTCGAATATATTACTGATTATTCTTGTCGACGGTTCCATCAGAACCCTCGTAAATCCGCTTCACGGTAATCAACTTATAATTTTCTGAATAAAAACCCTACGTGTTTTTAACCTTTGCAGTACTTATTTCAGAGTTTTGACCCTTTCCAATTCCGTTGGACTCAGGTATTTTGCACTTATATAATTTGGGTTTTCCTGAGGTCAATAATCGACCCAGGTGGTGGCAGCAACCCTAGGAACTTCTCAGGTAGAATCTTTTATCCTCTGGGCTCTAGTTCAAGATACCCTTCTACCTAGAATTTCCTAGCCTCACTTAGTTGGGATTTTTGTACCAGCTTTTAAAGGATTAGGATCAGTTCATAAAGTAATTCTTCATTCTGAAGTCAATATTTAATTTAGCATCACAAAGTTTTCAAGTAAACCTTTCGCCTTTTTGCTTTGGTCATCACGCACTACCATAATAGTAAAGCCATTTTCACCCTCGGAGATCTCGAAGCAGTCGTAGACTCAGGTAAGCAGAATCACCTAATCCCTTGTTGTACAAATATATATGTTTACTGGGGTAAGATAATTCAAGTTTAAGAATCAAAATCATAAACCCTTTTAAATTCATAAATCCCAAATCATTAGAGTAATAATTTCTCATAACCTTAACTCCAAGTTAGATACCCAAATTCTAAAGATTACATCTGGTGACCAGCGGTAGGATCAACGAAAGTTACGATTTTCAGAACCCACAAACAAAAGCAAATACCAGTCCTGGAATTGAGAGGTGGTCGAACCACTGAAATTTGGAACATTAAAATAAGAATCATCAGTAATTTTGCATATATTTTGATATTTTATTTTCTTTATATTAACGCATTATCACACTTTTAGTACACGCACAAATTGTACAGACAAAAGATTCAGCCGGAGAGTGAGAGGAGCGCAGAGAGTTCAATTCAGTACGCAATTCGTACTATTTATTGTGCATATTGTCAACTATTACCACTCCACAATCCGCCTATTCCGTCTCGTACAAATATTCCATTCGAACCACCACGTGTTCGAGAACCATCGTATCGCAAACCGTTCGAACCACCACGTGTTTGAGAACCATCGTATCGCAAACCGTTCGAACCACCACGTGTTTGAGAACCATCGTGTCGCAAACCGTTCGAACCACCACGTGTTTGAGAACCTTAGTATCTTGTTCGGACCAGAACTCAGTCCGACCCGACTTCAAACCATAACCGTACCTCGTCCGAACCAGTTCCTAGTTCGAACCAAGTCAGTACGCGGACCAGAACCATACCAGACCAATCGTAAAACGAACCGCTTCACGGTTCGAACCAAGTCTTCGTTCGTACCGAATCGAATTCCGTACCGATTCGCGATCCGAACCAGTAGTTTTGTAAATTAGTATAGGGAACGAACCGCTTCACGGTTCGAACTAAATTCAGTATTCCAGTGGTACGTAGGTCGACCCAGTCACGGTTCGAACCTACACATTTAAGTAAATTTAAACAAAATTTTGAGCAATTAACCACCTTTTTTTTTCTTGCATAGTAAATTTCATTAGAAAAGTTAATAGTAAAATTCGTCGATTACCCTACATTTTGACATTATTCCGGAAAAGTCTTTTTTTTTTTTTGGGTAAAAAGGATTGGATCAAATTCGCCAAACCCCCTCGACTACCGATTCAGCGTTGCGGGAAAGTGAAGTGAATTTTTTTTTTTTATATATATTACCGGGCTTTTCTTGTATACCCTTTAACTGTGACGAATTCAAACAACGACATCATGGCTCCTGGAGACGACAAAGTAACTGCAGAATTGGCCGATGCCATGACGGAGGCTATGAACAGGATGGGAGAATTCTTCCGAACCGCACAAACCCCAGCTCAAGGTCAAAACCAACAACCACGAGACCTGCCACGATCCTTGTTTCTAGAAATAGAACCTTGGAATCCGGACGACTCCGATGCCATCTCAGCAGCCTCATTTTTCGCCGAGGTAGACCAAGCCACCCATGATTTGGATCAGGAGCAGAAACTCAGATTTCTTCGTACCCGACTCCGTGGAGGGGCTAAGCGATTCCTTCAAGAAGATTTAGGAGCCCAACCGTATACCAACCTCCGCGACGCTATTCTCCAGTGGTACGAGAGTGAAAACCCTGAAAAAGCCATGATACGCCTATGGACCACTAAACGACAACCTGAGGAAAGCATACGACGATTCGCCGAGAAGCTCATCGCAACCGCGAAGACCGCAGTCCGCAACGAGGTTAACCTTACCGCAGCACAACAACGGGAGTGGGTGAAGACGAAGACCCTTCGAGCTTTCGTACGAGGAATAAATAAGGAAATTAGTCCTTTCCTCCAGAGTAACCTACCCGACACACTGGAAGAAGCGGTTAAGCGTGCGGAAGACCTCGACGATGACCACCAAAGCGAGAAGACTGCCGACTTCAAATGGGATATAGCCGGAGTTCTCAACAAAGATTCCCTCAAATGCTATACGTGCGGAGAAACCGGACATTTCGCCGGAAAGTGCCCTCAGAAGACAACACCGCAGGGACCAAGTAGGAGTCAGATGACGACGCCGCCTCATACCGGACAAAGTAGACCCGGCTGGAAGCAACCCTCACCGAGCCCCCGATACCCGTGTCTGTACTGTGGAGACTATAGTCATTTCCCTGTAAACTGCCCGCACGGCATACAGAGTGCGATTTTCTGTGATTTTTGCGGAGCTCGAGAACATCTGGAGAACGAGTGCCTGCGAAAGAAGAAAATGATGCCAGTGTCGCAACCTCGAGGAAGTGTCACCAGTCCCACAGCCGCCGTAGTAACACTACCGCCCGAAGACATTCCGGAAGAAGAAATTCGCGGGGATGAGATAATAGCCTTCCAAGCCACCGTAAACTGTACCACACGCCCGATGATCCGGATGAAAATTGGATTAGGCAAATACAACCGCGACGTCATCCTGGATACCGGCGCCGCCGTCTCCGCTTTGTCACACCCTGTACCGGGAGTTCCAGTTAAACCCACAACCACTGAACTTTGGGGAGCAGATGGTCAGAGACTACCCCTGATGGGAACGCAGGAACTGCCCGTGCGCCTTGGCGACAAGCGAACCTCGCATCGGTTCTACGTTTTCGAAAGGCCAGATTCACACCTGGACCTGATGGGCCTAGACTTATTAGGAAAGTTTCCCATCGAGATACGTACGGACACAGGACTTGTCACAATGATGAATAGCGAGACCGGCGGACAACTGGTTCTTGGCGCCGTTTGGGAAAGCTCCAAGATGCTGAAGCATCTACGTCACCTGAAGATAAAGACCAAGAAGGTTGAACCTTCCCGATCTTCATGCCACGCGAGTCCATCCGCAAAGAGACGACCTTCAACTAATCCCGATCCCCAGCTGTTCGATCCACGTGAACCCACACCCAAGAAGTTCCGACCAACCCCCGTGAGAGCCACGGCAGTGGGAGCGGTGGTACCCGAGGGTATGCAGAATTTGGAGGAACTTCCCACGGAGGTTTGGGACGATCAGCCCTCACATGAAGATACATTAACGCACATCCGTCAGCAACTAAGTCATCTGGTCAGTAACGACCAAAGAAGAGTCGAAAATTGTCTCCTGCAAAATATCCACCTTTTTGATAAACCTGGAAGGGAAGGCTGCACTATGGCTGTGTCTCATGAGATCGAAACGGGAGAGGCTGGACCAACCTGCCGGAAACCCTACCCGGTACCCCATGCTCTGAGAGGATTCGTCGAAGAACAAGTTCACGACATGCTGGCGGAGGGGGTCATCAGGCCATCACGAAGCCCGTGGAACGCGCCAATCGTTGTGGCTAAGAAAAAGACCCCTCCTGGAGAACCCCAACGTTGGAGATTCTGTACCGACTATAGAGAATTGAATTCAATCACGAAGGGAAACAAATACCCCTTACCAAGACTGCTGGAGACCCTTTCCTTGATGGGAAACAGTAAGTGGTTCACAACCCTTGACCTGACAATGGGTTACCACCAGATACCCGTCGCCGCCGAGTCGCAGGAAAAGACCGCCTTCACTGCTTTGAATCGACACTTCGAATACACGCGCATGCCGTTTGGGTTAAAGAACGCGCCAGCAACCTTCCAAGCAGCCATGAATGACGTCCTGGACGGAATCATCGGAAATGGATGTCTGATCTATTTGGACGATGTCATTCTCTTCACTGAAGACGTGGACTCTCACTTGGAGTTGTTGCAGACAGTGTTGAAACGCTTTGAAGAAACGGGGTTCAAATTGAATCTGCGAAAATGCGAGTTTTTGAAGGATCGTGTCAGTTTCCTCGGACACGTGGTGACGGCTGAAGGAGTCGAAATGGATCCCGAGAAGATAAGTACAATCCGTGATCATCCAGTGCCGGCCACTGCCCGCGACGTCCGTTCTTTTCTCGGTCTAGCCGGATTCTACCGACGTTTCATCGAGAACTTCTCTGAAATTGTAGTCCCGCTGAACCAGCTCTTGAGGAAGAACGCGCCGTTCATCTGGACCGAAGCGCAGCAGTCCGCCTTTGAAACTTTGAAGAATGCACTGATGACCAAACCGGTACTCGCATATCCGGATTTCGATCTACCCTTCGTACTGTCCACTGATGCCTCTGGAAAAGCCGTCGGTGCTGTTTTGTCCCAAGAAAAGGACGGAGAAAGTCATCCAGTAGCATATGCAAGCCGGGTATTAAATGATGCTGAAACTCGATACTCAACCACCGAGCGTGAGTTGCTTGCTGTGGTCTGGGCAGTACGCCACTTTCAGGAATTTCTCCTGGGCCGCCGATTTATACTTCAAACCGACCACGCCGCACTCACCGCCGCCATGAACATCCGAGACCCCACCTCCCGCATTGGAAGATGGATTCTCCGACTCACCGAGTACGAGTACGAGGCTAGATACAGACCAGGTTCAAAAATGAGTCATGTTGATGGACTGAGCAGGATCCCGATTGGAGCCATCACCAGCTTAAGCATGCCGCGAGAATTGCTTCTGGCAGCGCAGGCGCTGGATCCATGGATTCGAGCTCTGGAGAACACCAACACCAACCCACGAATACGAAAAGAAGGGGAATTCTGGAAATTCGCCACCGATGTTAACGGACGCGAAGAATTGGTGCCCCTAATACCGCAGACTTTGAGGCGATGGTTCCTGACGAATTGCCATGAACAACTTTGGGCAGGTCACCCGGGCATCGATGTGACGGAAAGTATCGCGCGACGTTATGGATACTGGCGAAAGATGGCTAGGGACGTCAAGAACTTTGTACAAAGCTGTCCGCAATGTCAAAGACGTAACACCCCAAGCAACCTCACTCCGCCGATACAACGTCCCGAACTTCCTACCCGGGTAGGACAAATAGTCGGTATTGACTACGTCGGTCCTCTGAAAGGAGCTCAGACTACCAAGTACCTGCTAACGGTGGTCGACCATTTCTCCAAGTACGCCGAAGTTTATGTCACCCCAAACTGCACAGCAGAGACCACGGCCAGACTGCTGACCACGAGATATCTCCCGACACATGGAGCGCCAGAAGTGCTTGTATCAGACCGGGGAGCCGCATTCATCTCCAGCGTGATCAAGGAGCTTTGTGACAACTGGAACATCCGCCACATCCAGACATCATCATACCATCCGCAGAGCAATGGTGTTTGCGAACGATTCCATCGTACGCTGGCAAACATCGTTGCTAAGCTCCAGGATAAGGTGCGAGGATGGGAAGCAGCCCTGCCTTTCGCCCTGGCAGCTTACAGAAATCTGCCCCACCATAGCACTGGTTATTCACCATACCAGCTAACTTATGGTCGGGAAGTACGGCTCCCAAACACCAGCGAGCTAGTCACCACCAACGACACCACGCACAAACCATCCGAGCCCTGTTTCCAGCAAATCCGGAAAATTGCGGAGAGCCAGATAAGGCGAGCTTGGCACGCCAGAGAAAAGGCGATCAACAACAGACGCCACATGAGAGAGTTCGAGGTAGGCCAGCCAGTATACGCCCGCCAGATGGTCTCCCCGACAGACGTCGCCCGAAAGTTTTGGAGTCCATGGTTAGGGCCCCTCAAAATCGTCCGACGGCTCACAGACGTGAACTATGAGGTTGAAGACGTCACGGGGAAAACAACCAAGTATCACCTCAGCCGTCTGAAACCGGCCTTCGTTGAGAGAATACCGGACGAAGCCATCAACCGGGAGGAGCCGCACTCGCGCGAGGCCCCCGCACCAGCTCCGTCGCCCGGACCCTCTCAACCCAACCTGGATCCCTGGTTAGAGTCCGACGACGAGAATGAGCCGGAACTCGTCGAGACCACCTGTGTGACTCCGGACGTCGAACGCCTGCTGCAGGACGGTACACCATCACAGGAGCACCCTACAACGGGAAACACATTGCCCACGACCACCACTGCCGGAACAACATCATACAACCTTCGACCCCGAAAGATCGTCGACTACAAAAGGTTACATACCGGCAGAGTCTCCGTCGTCGACATTGGTCCCGAAGAGGAGGCTGGATAACCTGTAAAAATTAACGAAATTATTATACCTGTAATAAAAAAAAAAAAAAAAAAAAAAAAAAAAAAAAAAAAAAAAAAAAAAAACAAAAGGGTCATTATTCAGTTATTTATAGTTTAACAATGTCATTAGTAAATCAAAAGATATCTCATACCGACTTAGCATTCTTCTTTCACTTACCTCAAAACCTGAATCCGGACGTCTAGGGGAAACCAAGGCGCTTGATCCATCCAATACCTACCGTAGGAGGGGGGTCGAGAACTGTTGAGCCCTTAACATCTAGGAGGTTGCTAACGATGTCGCGAACGCGCACGGTTAGGCGGAGTTGTGGAGTGAGAGCATGCGAGGTCGGAGTAGTCAGTAAGACGGCTGGTTCTTTTGTTTCAGGACGATGGCGTTTCCGAAACCCCGACTAGAGCCAGTACCCGATATTGAGGTAGGAAGCGACGAATGGGTAGAACGCACGGTAACCTGCATTGCACAGCTACATACGTGGCTGGTCAAATTCGGGGAGATGCCGGAGCAACGTAAGGAGATCATGACCTGCATCGCAAACCTGTCGCACAACATGAGCAAAGCGGTTCGCTCCAGCGCAGCAAATCTCGCCCCAGCTGGGACGCCCAACCCCGTGGAGGAACTGCGATGCGAATTGCGTGGGCTACAGCAACGCGTCATGGCCATCCAGAGCAGCAACGAGCTCAACCAATCCACTGCTTCCCTGGAGAACGCTTGGGAGTCCGCAACTGGAGAAACTTCCACTCCGAAACGCCGAGCTCGTCAGTCCTCTTCCTCATCATCCTCCTCGTCTGATTCTGACGACGACGAGAAGACGAAGGGCGACACAAAGAAACCGGCAGCAAAACGGCTCGTAGAGGAGGAACCTTCACCAGCATTCTCTCCTGTTACCCCAGCACGCAAAGAGGAGCCAGCTGAGCCGACAACCTCAGGAGCTGCACCCTGCCCCGTCTGTGATCGCATTCCGAAGGAGTTCCTCAAATTCCGGTGCTCAAGCTGTAAAAGTTTCTGGAATCGTCTAGTCGCCTCCTGCCAGAAATACGCCGTCGACCATCCCTCGTACCCACAGCCGTGTCTCCGCAAGGAACACGAGGAATCCAGACCACCAAAGTGCCCAGGCTGCAGACGCTGGCGCTACGAGGTAGCACTGCTGACCATCACCCCGGAGACCAAGCTGCCGATTCCTTCCGTTACCAGAGTTGAAAAGTAGCCGATGAGGGCATCGGCCGAGAGAGAAGGAGGGGGTGTAATTAGCTGAAAATCTCTACTCTTCACACAAACTTCTTCCATGCGCCTTCCATACAGCAACCGCCAACAGCTGTCCGCCACCACCGATGAGGACACGCGAGTGCGCCACCATCGCGGCCCTTCCAGCAACCAGCCGCAAGATGGCCGAGGGGATATAGGGGCCTGCCCCCTCCCTCGACCCTCAGTCTGAAGTCACGCGTCTCGCAGTTGTCGAACCCAGCTCCAGTACTCAATCCCCTCTAATCGTAGTGTCGCGGAACGAACTGAGAATCGTAGTGAAGTGCAACCCACGGGACATTTCCAATAGCCGTTCCAAGAATCCCGCCAGTCTTCGTTCTTGAGACATCCGCAAGCTAAGGCCCGGACTCAAGACGTTGCCGCCAACTCTCCATTTTCGCCGACCCGAACTGGTACGCCGTTCGAACCCCGGAACGAGGCAAGTTTGCCCCGGTCCCAGGCATCCCCCTTCAGCACTGCAGGAAGAAGAGGCCCTGAAGCAATATACCGCCACGGAGATCGACACTGATCCAAGCTAGGCCAAGGGTGAGCAACATTCCCTCATAATTTCTGTAAGCGCTTACAAATTACTCAAAATCTGGCAAACCTCCCCCTCATAATTTAACGTCCTGTAAAAGAAATAGGAAAGTAAAGAGAAACGCATATTGTAACGATAGTTCAGTTGTAACGAGAAACCGTAACCTAAGAAGTTTTTGTGGTGAAGAACCATTGTATTTTCAGTAGTAAAGTCAGAAGACTAAGTCATATTTTGTATAAGTAGAATCAAGTTCCTACATAAATATTATTTTCTTATAAGCATAATATTGCAAGTAACAACAAAGTACATTTATTTTTAGTAGCATACTTATTGCGAATTTCGTGCATAATTTCTTAAAGCCAAGTGTGATTTCATTGATCGTTATCAAATACATTTTCAATCATATTGATATATTTTCAAGTATCTTTTCGAATATATTACTGATTATTCTTGTCGACGGTTCCATCAGAACCCTCGTAAATCCGCTTCACGGTAATCAACTTATAATTTTCTGAATAAAAACCCTACGTGTTTTTAACCTTTGCAGTACTTATTTCAGAGTTTTGACCCTTTCCAATTCCGTTGGACTCAGGTATTTTGCACTTATATAATTTGGGTTTTCCTGAGGTCAATAATCGACCCAGGTGGTGGCAGCAACCCTAGGAACTTCTCAGGTAGAATCTTTTATCCTCTGGGCTCTAGTTCAAGATACCCTTCTACCTAGAATTTCCTAGCCTCACTTAGTTGGGATTTTTGTACCAGCTTTTAAAGGATTAGGATCAGTTCATAAAGTAATTCTTCATTCTGAAGTCAATATTTAATTTAGCATCACAAAGTTTTCAAGTAAACCTTTCGCCTTTTTGCTTTGGTCATCACGCACTACCATAATAGTAAAGCCATTTTCACCCTCGGAGATCTCGAAGCAGTCGTAGACTCAGGTAAGCAGAATCACCTAATCCCTTGTTGTACAAATATATATGTTTACTGGGGTAAGATAATTCAAGTTTAAGAATCAAAATCATAAACCCTTTTAAATTCATAAATCCCAAATCATTAGAGTAATAATTTCTCATAACCTTAACTCCAAGTTAGATACCCAAATTCTAAAGATTACAAGGCAAATTCCCCATTATTTCATATTGAAGAAATTGAAAATGAGGTCTGACTATTCCTTATCTATGATTCTTATCAGTCAGTGTTTGCACCAGTTAGGTAAGGTTATTTCATATCACGTAGTAGGTACTGATAAGAGTAATGGTTATTCACTATTGGCTCACTTGATTTCGTCATTAGTCTAATGCTATGCTATTTTTGTACTATTTGGTGGCATGGGAACCAGTGCTGGAACCATGGAGTAGGACATAGTAGGTATCAATCAGAACTTATGAACAGCGAAAGAAAGGTAGGCAGATACAGAAATATAGAAACTATGAACCTGGAGCGGGAAACAGCGTTTAGCTCCCCAATCTTTGAAAACTCATATCTCTGCTTTCCACTGCTCAAATTTAATATTTTTATATTCCAACATGTCTGGAAAAACCTGCAGAATTTTATAAAAATAAAAACGAAAAAGGCGAAAATTTTTCGATTTTGACTCATGAACCCCCTTAAACCAGTTGATAAGCGATAAAACTGTTTCACTCGATGTAATTTATTTAGTACCTATTTTAGGCAAGAACTAGTGCCCCTCCCCCCCTTATCCACCAAAACATTTCTAATGGCACGGGAGCCTCGAACCGTCGGAATTCACACACCTATTCAAGGTGAAACACGAAATAAGCGAAGCGGTACCTTTATGGTGTCCTATCACCATGGTGGCACCACTATTAGTTCCATGGTGCTACAGGGAATAATTCATGAAAATCAGAAGGTATATTGAGAATTTTTGAGGATACATTAGGTAAGGTATAAAGGAACTGAAATATTGAAAAATAGGATATTTTGTCAATCCCCCACTCGCCCCCTCACCATGCTAATTTTGATACTCTGACGAAATAGTGTGTAATTTGGAAGATTTCTGAGTCGAACGAAAAAAGAAACACTCAAATCGGTTGGAAATTGAGGCCTGGGCTGAGTACAGAGGATTTTGTCACACACACAGACAGACACATATGGTTTTTTCGTGGATTTGGATTCAGAATGGTCTAAAACGGATTAATGTGTGGTTATTTTGTTTTCTGTTGGGTGTTGTCCAACTTCATTCCAGATCAATCACATAAGGACGCCCAAGTCTTACTGTGGGACGTCCTAAAAAGGTGTCCTTATTTATACCGTTGAAATTTTGAGGAATATTGTGTTCAAATTTTTCTTGACGTGATCTTGTAATCCAGGTGAAAGTAATCATCGGGTAACCTAACCGTGTCACCGACTAACGTGTCCAAATTCGAGCTGTAATTCAATGTTTAACCCTAAAAGGAAAATCTGACAGTCAAATCCACCGTGAATTTCAAGGGGAAATCGTAATCCACCTTGGAAAATTTTAATCTGTCGTTATCACCGTGGAAAATTTTATAGAGGGGAAATCTTTCTCAGCATACAGAAAGTCTAATACTATACACAATATAGGTACTGCTGCAAAATTTCAGGTGGGAAGTGTTTCCCCATCGGATTATGACCTTTTCCCGTAATTGAAAGGACTCCTTTGGGGGGGATCTATCTCTTATGTAGGGATTATGTAGAAAAATAAAAATCGAATGCTGAATTTGAATATATTTTTTTTAAATACTCATTTTCTTAATTATTTCTATTCAAATCGGTTTATTCACGATCCATTCGACGAGAGAGTTTTTCTTGTATTTTTCAAATCTTAATCAAGTGAGGATAACTATTAACCACAGCTCGAGCGGACAATGGGGAATTTGCCTCACATTTTTTTTTTTTTCGAAAGAGAGTTAGCTAATATGGAAGAAAACCATAGTGTGCTGCTCAAAAAAAGCATCCAAAAAATTTAGAGAATTTAAGGAAGATGGAAATTTTCAATGTAGCAGTAATCTGAATGGAGGCAGCGATGTTGCAATGTAACGAGTTCTCTAACCAATCTGATTTCATAGGTGGTTCTGTGCCTCTTACGACAGTAGCGCTACCTCTGTAAACTTACATGAAACTTTAGCTTACGTGGTTGAACACAGGAATGCGTGCAGGACTGAGGAAGAGAAAAAATGCAGACGTGAAAGTGACCTAAAGAAGCAATTTTACTCACTATTCTTACCATACGATTCTACCTTTTAGTTTTTCAAGTATTATTAGTCTTCATATTCTCTTATTTAGTTTCATTATTTGAGTGGATCATCTCATGTGGTCACAAGGGCGCTACCTGTTGTCGTTCTTTGATACTCTTTGAAACTGCTTTTACACTTTGCCTGAGCGCACAGGAAGAGATGAGTCAGGAGGCAGAGGATGAAGGGGTAGGGGCACAGAGTACTGGAGACAAGTTAGGGGTTGGATAGGGTAGTGGTGAGAGGACGTAAGGAACTATGGAAACAGCAACCATGTTGTAAACGTTAATTATTCTAATACAGTAGATTTGCCATGTTGGCGCAAATAAAGATTACCTACTTATACTTTGACAAGTACGGAGTCTTTATAGTTTGAGCCCCTCCAATTTAGAGAAATACTGACTCGGAACGTACAGCGACCAACTGAGACCCACTTAACCCTTGGGAATGTGCGGTATATCGCAGATACGAGGGTGTGACTTTTCAGTGAATTGCACTTGGAAAGGGAAGGGAGGGAAATCTGTGGGTTTTGGTAGCTACATCGTCAACTGTCTGTTACAATTCAATTTGCTCGTCACTACTCCCCGCTGACGACGTGGGTCCGGACACCCGTTTTTATCTCCTGGATACGGCGCGCACCCCGGGTAAGAAATTAAAATTTGAGTTTTCTCTCATTTCTTTGCATTGTACTTTGCATTTTCTGCATACATTGCTTTTTCTTTGCATATGTTTGTGGTCCTGTGGTCGTTTGCTTGTGCATAATTAGAGAGTTTTCGCCACGTCTTTTGTGACGACCGTCCGCGTGTAATATCCATGCAACCGTCCGAAAATGGTGACTGCGCATGCGTGACGACTCGGACGGCGAGCTCAGTCGTCTTGGACGCCGCCAAATGCCGGCGTCGAGAGCGACGGCTTTCTTGACGACTCTACCCTTCATAACTCACACTTTTATAACCAGTTTCAATTTAGATCGGATGAAGCAGGATTTTGTGTTGTGTTCGACGGTCGACTCCCGTGTTTTGGTTCTCGATTTTAGCTTTTATTTGTAGAACAGTTTTCTTTTTCCCGGGAATTTTCAAGTTTTTCATCTCTCGAAACTAACTACTCGTAACCAGAATTCTGTTATCTTCGCATAAAGATCAAGTGAATCCAACGTATACCATTGTTGACTCTGTGCGAATTTTACATTGTAAATTTCTGAATAAATGCACCCTTGTTTTTCATTTTATGTTGCATATTATTTATTCATCTACCAACATACCTAACTACAGATCTACAATAAACAGACGACGAGAGTCAGTTCACGTAAGTAGGTACCATTTAAGATTTCAATTGATAGTTCCGTTTGCTGTGATCATCGTACTTGTAAGTTGCATGTCAGATTGGAAAAAATGCTCTTGCAAGAAATATCAAGTTCATTACCTTTGAAAAAATACCTTCTTTTCACACAATCGTAGGTATTTGGTTGATTACGGATGTCTGCATTTTGGTGTTACGTCTATAAGTTCGTACATCTATCCTAGTATGATAGATCTATGCTTCCGTTCTTGGAATAGTCTGCACTTTCTAGTAGGTAGAAACGAAGTACCTTCCTACTCTGAATTATCTACAGATATGTTACGGACGTGTTGTTAGACAAACAAGGAACCAGTAGAAAGGTAGCTACTGCAAAATCGGTAGTAAGGTATTATAGACCCAAAAAAATGCATTGAGATCTGGGAAAGCTAGTGTTGTTTACCTACTTTCTAAAGGTGAAAACGATGAAAATCATCAGTAGGTAGGTTTTTATATCGCAATGTAGGGTCAGAAAGGGTGTAAATAGGTACCTATCCAAGTAGTAACAAATTTATTGCTTTTTCAATACGGCAAATAGGATTTCAATTTTCGATCTGAAAAACTCATTTGGAGACCCCCGGAGTGTGAATCAGCTGTTCGCTATCGGCCATTTTCGAGTGACTTCACAGGTCGGTAGCTGTTTAGCGTCACTTCCAGAGTCCGCACCTTATTTTGTGACGACTCGAAATCCACCAAAAAAGTTAGCATCTGCGTCTGCTGGCCCCATCTGTCTCTAGTCGTCACGATCTCAAGTCGTCGCGCCTGACGTGGTGAAAACTCTCTACTATGAGTAAAACGTGCATTCGTGTACTGAAATCTGTTATTTATCTCGGAGATACCGCGCGTTCCTGAGTTCCATAAAGTTCTTATGACTCTACTATTCATGTTTTTGTTTCAGAAAATTGGTAATTCACAAAAGGCTGGAACTATTCTATTTCGAAAAATATATTTGAAGACCCAAGGGGAAGAATGCACTAAGTCCAATTTTTTCCAAACTGAGATTTAGATGCCGTCTGTTTGATGTGGACTTTTGTTTTAACTAGAAACATAAATTTATAAACGTTATAATGAATCGAATTATACCATAAAACTGAAGGAAAAAAGAAGGAAAGAAAATTCATTGCAAAAAACTTTGTTTTTCTGATTCTGGAAAAATTTTCAAATTGGACTTAGTGCGTTCTTCCCCCTTGGGTCTTCATTTGATTTATTCAAGGAATCCTATTTTGGTGGATGAGTACGTTGTTAAAGCCCTAATTCCCATGTTTTATCTCCCAGACACAGCGCGCGCCCCCGTGTTTGGAAATGAGCGCGCGTTCCCTAGGGTTAAGGAAAAATATAATCGAGTTGGCGACAAAATGTGTGACCTAATGGCATTGGAACTAGACATGCTCTATGTCTAGCCAAGACGCTCAAATTTTACTAAATGTTCGAAACAGTGACACTAAAGCCGAACTGGCGTGGATTAAAATGGAATCTCGTCTCATAGAAAAGTCACAGCACTTTGTATTGATTCGTTGTCGTTGCCATTCGCAAGGTTATTCCTGACTATTTAGGCGAGGGGAGGAATTAGCTACAAATCATAAGAAAACCGTCCCAGGTGAGGCTTATTAAAACTTATTTCTAACGTTAACGCTAAATAGTCTTTAAATTTATAATATTATTACATATACATCATCCTTAATATAGATATAGAAATATATACAGGGTGTTTCACGAAAAGGTTACACCCCCCTTCATTTCCGCAAAATACAGCGTAAAAAATTCCGACCAACGCAATTCTTCATGATTTTTTGTGAGGATCTCAGTAAAAATACTTTTGCGCAAAAAATTTGCGCGCAATTGACACTAACTTCATTTTTTCAAATAGAACCCCCCCCCTTTTTTATTACAGATTCGGATTCTACGTCAAATTTCATGAAAAATTCATACCCACATCGATTTGTTTTATTGCGCGCAACCTGGCTTTTTGAACGCTCTAAGTTGCGCAACTCCACAATGGGGTATTTCGGTGGGTCGGAAATTCAGGTTTTTGACCTCAAATTTGGATTCAGCACCCTTGAAAACCTATATACTACAACTTTAAGCCCAATGATACTATAACATGTGGTAGAAAAATTAATTAAAGAGATCACACGTTTGAAAAAAAGGCGGGCCGCTATAAATGCACACACACTAGGCAAGGACTACGCCACGGACTACGCCACGCGCGTGTGTGAGTACTATTTTGTAGTATCCAAGAGGTCTTTCAAGGGTTTCCGTGCATGGATACTTTTTTCAAAGACAGTTGGCTAGCTACGTCACGATTGGCTAGCTACGTCACACCATTCAAATCTTCAACTTTCCTTAGCTTCTCTGATTTTTTAAAAACATTTTCTCGACGAACAGACCCGATTACCGTTATTCCTGAGCCATACTCTTTTGAAAAAAAAAAAATAAAAAAAATTGACCGAAATACCCCATTGCGCAAAAATTAGATTTTGGAGAACCCTTAGTGTGGCACATGTTTTTCATCATTTTTTAACGCTTAATCACATAGTGTCATCCGTTTTTCAATTTGACTGGAATTTTTCAAAATATCGGCCAAAAATTCGGTTGGTTTTAGTGAAAAAATCGCTCGTTTTAAATCGTTATGAGTTTTTAGGTAATTTTATTCAGTTCAAGCATGATCATACTGTCAGTTTTTATTTTTAACTCCACCGTAGACGGCCCCAAGCCCGTGGTTCAAAAGGAGGGGAGAAAATAAAAAATAAACATGATTTCGACCTCAAAACTGATGTTTTGGTGAAAGAAATGTTAATTTTTCCTCTTAAATCTTGGTTTTTCTCAAAACGGATGACACCGTGTGATTCAGCGTTAAAAAATTATGAAAAAACATGTGCCACACAATTAGGGTTCTCCAAAACCTAATTTTTGCGCAATTGTGGAGTTGCGCAACTTAGAGCGTTCAAAAAGCCAGGTTGCGCGCAATAAAACAAATCGATTCGGGTATGAATTTTTCATGAAATTTGACGTCGAATCCGAATCTGTAATAAAAACGCTGCAAATCATTGCTCAAAGGTTTATTATTTTCTGTACAGATCACCCTTCTGTATAGATCACTGGTTCTCCATCAATAGCACCTACCACCACCTTCTCCCTTGACCTTCCCTCTAAAATTTCAGCTTCCTGCGTTCAACAGGAGAGAAAATGGCCTTGGAGCTCACTCAGCTGATCAGTGACCACTCATGCGCCTCCAGCATTCTCCATTGACCCGCCCTCTCAAATTTCAGGTTCCTGCGTTCAACAGGAGAGGAAATGGCCTTGGAGCTCACTCAGCTGATCAGTGACCACTCAGGCGCCTTCAGCATTCTCCTTTGACCCTGCCTCTCAAATTTCAGGTTCCTGCGTTCAACAGGAGAGGAAATGGCCTTGGAGCTCACTCAGCTGATCAGTGACCACTCAGGCGCCTTCAGCATTCTCCCTTGACCTTCCCTCTCAAATTTCAGCTTCCTGCGTTCAACAGGAGAGGAAATGGCCTTGGAGCTCACTCAGCTGATCAGTGACCACTCAGGCACCTTCAGCATTCTCCATTGACCCGCCCTCTAAAATTTCAGCTTCCTGCGTTCAACAGGAGAGGAAATGGCCTTGGAGCTCACTCAGCTGATCAGTGACCACTCAGGCGCCTTCAGCATTCTCTATTGACCCGCCCTCTCAAATTTCAGGGTTCCTGCGTTCAACAGGAGAGAAAATGGCCTTGGAGCTCACTCAGCTGATCAGTGACCACTCAGGCGCCATCAGCATTCTCCTTTGACCCGCCCTCTCAAATTTCAGGTTCCTGCGTTCAACAGGAGAGAAAATGGCCTTGGAGCTCACTCAGCTGATCAGTGACCACTCAGGCGCCTTCAGCATTCTCCTTTGACCCGCCCTCTCAAATTTCAGGTTCCTGCGTTCAACAGGAGAGGAAATGACCTTGGAGCTCACTCAGCTGATCAGTGACCACTCAGGCGCCTTCAGCATTCTCAATTGACCAGCCCTCTCAAATTTCAGGTTCCTGCGTTCAACAGGAGAGGAAATGGCCTTGGAGCTCACTCAGCTGATCAGTGACCACTCAGGCGCCTTCAGTATTCTCCATTGACTTTTGATTATGGAAATTTGATTACTGGTTACGCAGAAGGCAAAACTGTATACAAATCGAAGAAATGAACAGCGATCGCATTTTAGTCAGAAAAAATTTCAACGGAGATTAGACCTCTTTTGCGATTCACACTCATGATTCTGTTTTATCGAAGGAAAACCTTCAAGTACTCGTAGGGACCGAACGGTTTGCCCTACAGAGCTCCGGGTGGTCTCAAAAATTTTTAAAAATTCAGTACTATTTAAAATTAGTGAAAAAACGATACCTTTATTTCGAGAGTTTTCGAGCTAGGGCACTCTTGAAAATTTCAACCCTTAATTTCCACCCCTTAGAAGTGACCTACATCAACCAAAAGCTTCGCGGCACAACTAGACCCCAAATGGAGCCCATATACCAAATTTCATCGAAATCGGTCCATGGTAACTAAGAAAAGTGCCGCGTACGGCGTACGGACGGAAATTTTTTTATTCGATTTTCGTATTCTACGTACCTTGAAACGTAAAACATCAAATTTTGAGGGGGGGTTAAATTTTTTTTTTCTTGCTCGATTCCAAAGGCTTATTATTGAAAATAATAAACCAAAAGGGGGGGTTCCATTTGAAAAAATGAAGTTGGTGTCAATTGCGCACGATTGCGCGCAACTTTTTTGCGCAAAAGTATTTTTCCTGAGATCCTCACAAAAAATCAAGAAGATTTGCGTTGGTCGGAATTTTTTACGTTGTATTTTGCGGAAATGAAGGGGGGTGTAACCTCTTCGTGAAACACCCTGTATACAAAAAATTGTTTCTCCTATCACAGCTTAGTTGCACTTATACCTGGTAATCTAATTTGGTAGTATTATTTACCATTGAGTATAATAAGGGGTTGGCTCCCACTTCCTCCTCTACCCATTGTCAGTCATAACCCTGGACTGCAGGATGTGTCGTAATACCTATGATTAAAATATATATTGGTGAGAAGACCATTCTTTGTCGGTTTACATTATGTTTAAGTCGTATGTTACAGGTTTTTACCTTGGTAGGGTCATTTGATGGTACAGCTTTCGTGTTTTTCCGTTTTTGATACTAATCCTTCTATTTCTTTGGTTCTCCCTTTATACGGGCTGCAAAAGAGGTCGAAAAAAGGCAATTTATGAAACATTCCAAGTTGTTATACTCGGTGATACTTGATGATGCCTAACGGCGAAAACGTTCGAGCACGAGTAAATTATATTATGAGGAAAACCTAATAATTCCTCCCCTCGCCTAAATACTTTGTATTGTTTTTGTTCGTGTTTTGGAAACGAATTACACATCTCAATCTTCGTACTTCGAACCATCGTAAAGTGAACGTTGATTTTTAAATTAAGCTAAACAAGCAGCTCCTTGTGAAGTTAGCCACTGAGCCCCGCCTCCAAGGGCCTTTGAAAAGTTCTATTTGACAGTTCTATGGCTAGAGTGTGGTACTTATGTACTTCAAAACATTTTTCAGGGTTCAAATCTTATCGAAATATTTCCGGGTGAATTCAACAAACTTTATGTGAAAAAAAAAGAAAATTTATTCCGTAGGTAGTTGGCATATAATTAAAGAAATAAAAAAATTTCTTCTCGCTCGAGTGGTAAGTGACAAGAAATAGTGGAAATGCAAGTTGGGGAGTTGGAGGATGTTCAGGAATCTTGAGCAACGAAAGGGTTTGGTATCGATTCCATTCCTTCAACGGGGCAGATGAGGACAACTGAAGTGCCGCGGCAGACGACCAGCCCCAGCGTGCGGGTTTCCTCCGTCAATTTGTAAGAGTCGTCAGCATCTGAGAACAGAATTTAAGACGACTGATGACGTCGTTTGTTCATCAAAAACCCATCATTCCAGAATCAGTCACAATAATATGGTTTGTTAAGGGGGTTTGGGTACCCACAGCCGCTCGGTGATCAGAACGACATGGTTTTACATAATCAACAATGGGGTATTTCGGTCAATTTTTTTAATTTTTTTTTTCAAAAGAGTATGGCTCAGGAATAACGGTAATCGGGTCTGTTCGTTGAGAAAATGTTTTTAAAAAATCAGAGAAGCTAAGGAAAGTTGAAGATTTGAATGGTGTGACGTAGCTAGCCAATCGTGACGTAGCTAGCCAACTGTCTTTGAAAAAGTATCCATGCACAGAAACCCCTCTTGGATACTACAACATTCTACTCACACACGCGCGCGGGGCAGTCCGTGGCGTAGTCCTTGCCTAGTATGTGTGCATTTATAGCGGCCCGCCTTTTTCAAACGTGTGATCTCTTTAATTAATTTTTATACCACATGTTATAGTATCATTGGGCTTAAATTTGTAGTATATAGGTTTTCAAGGGTGCTGAATCCAAATTTGAGGTCAAAAACCTGAATTTCCGACCCACCGAAATACCCCATTACGTCGGTAAATGTAGTCGAAAAATAACTTATATACATACCATTAGAACTGCCAGGAACTCTAGTTTCCAAAAAGGTCGAATTTCTTCAAATGGCCTAATAACAAGTCTCGTAGAGGTTCGAGAAAGTTCTACTTTTTTTAATGAAAAATTTAACTTTTTTTACGTCACGTTTTTCTCCCTCATTGAACTGTCTGGCGTCTTCCTGCTTTTTTCTAACGATTCACGTATATTTAGAGCAGAGATGGGTGTAATCATAATCGTAATTACCACTCCGTCAATCGAAAGAGAAACATATTACCAACAAAACCAGAGAAAGAGTGTTACATTCCGCCTGATACAACCAGAGAAAGTGGGTCCTCCCACATACATTTTATCCCCAGGTAAAGCAGATTTATCCAACGGCCATCGGGTAACTCAATCGTACGCGTTGATCACTCCCCAGATAGCCGTTACCCATAGTTTAAAGTTACCTGGTCGTCCGAGGACCGGATAAAAAGTTACCTTGCTTTTTAACCTCAAGTTCTCGTGTTTTTGTTTCCCAGAACGTTCGTTTTTGCAAATTGTGTTGTTGATTGTTAGTGAATTATGCTAAAATCGAAAATGGATGTGTGGGGCTCTTTTTCAGACAGCAGCGACGAAGATGTTGCTATAGTCGAATTCCTGCAGTGGGAAAGAAGACCCTACATGGTAAATGCGGATTGACCATCTGGAGAAGTAGGACGATTGCGATTTTTTTATGTGATTTCGATTGGATAAAAGAATAAAAAACCATTTTGGTGTCTGTCGGCGACTTTTGTGGCGTCAGTAAAAGCTCTGCCTGTAAAATTGTCAAGCAGGTGTCCCTGGGAACTGCCAGGCTATCCGCCCAATTTATCAAAATACCAGCAACCGAGGGAGAATTAATTCAATCTCGGATGCAATTTTATTTAAAAAAACAAAAAAGCCAGGTTTTCTGGAGCTATAGGTGCTATGGACTGCACACATGTGAAAATTCAGTCGCCAGAAGGGTCACATGCCGAAAATTTTCGAAATAGAAAAGGGTACTTCTCTTGTAGAGATTGATTGTGTCCACATGGATGGATCGGGACATTTAATTAATCGCTGTTGTTGTTCAGTACTTGTAAGATAGATTGAGTTGGCTACCCTGGACTAGTTCGAGAAAAAATCCTTCCATATAAAAAGTGTCGTTATTGAATCGAAATACGAAATTATTCTGTTTTAACCCAAGATATTACAGTGGCGACGAGATTTTAATTAAGTACCTACGTGTCCGCGACGTGAGTTATTTCCGTGCGACGGTATCAGGCCTTAATTATCAGTGACGGAAAGTGCGAAACAACGTCGTTTTGTTTCAAACATTTCGCGATCATTGGCGGAAATTGTGACCTCGTGCGAGTGGTCAATTTTTGGCGTTCTTCCCTTCGAAAATTTCGAAATGCCCGAGACCGATACGAGTGAAACCACTAGTTTGGTAGGTCGTTTACGCGAGTTCACACCGGCAAACGACTGGGCTATCGCCAAGCCACGGATGAGGAATTTTTTCGAAGCTAATGGCATAAAAAAGGACGAGAGAATGCGGGCCTTGATGCTAAATTCACTGGATGAAGCTGCTTATAAGTTGATCACAGGTCTTTCATGTCCTAAAAAGCCTGAAGAGCTGAAGTACACAGAACTTGTGGACCTGTTTGATAAGCATTTTCTACCTTGCGAGTCTATTTTTTCTCACAGATTCAAATTTTATAACGCTGTGAGGGAACCCAACGAGTCCGTCAACGATTGGATTGCAAGGTTGCGGACGATTGCAGGTGATTGCTGTTTCGGTGAGCATCTTACAGTAATGTTGAAAGATAGATTCGTGATGGGGATGAGTAAGGGCCCGATTCGGAGTCGATTATTCGAAGAGGAAGCCACTACTGTTACTCTCGATCAACTTATCAAATTGGCGACTTGCAAAGAAGCAGCATCCAAAAATTCAAGAACCGAAAATTTACTAGAAATAAAAAAAGAACAAATAAATTATTTTTCGAAATCTAGAAAAGGTCCTCAATCTAATCAAACGTCCACCAAGAAAACTGCAGATAAGTGCCAGGTATGTGGCGGGATAAACCACCGATCGGATTTATGCAGATACAAAGAATATAAATGCAACTTTTGTAAAGATAAAGGTCATTTAGCGAAAATGTGTTCAAAAAAATTGAACCAAAAGGGCAAATTTTCGTCGGGAAACCGTAAAAGCAAATCAGATAATAGGGTGGAAAAGGCACATTTTGTCGAGGAGAAGGTGAATGGAAGTGACAGTGACGAACCACTATTCAATATTGTTCAACAAGGGAACCCTGGATCTGGATACAAAGTTGTTTTAAAACTAAATTCAACTGAGATCAAATTCGACTTGGATACGGGGTGCTACAGCACAATTGTACCTCTTAAGCTTTTTGAAGAAAAATTCCCTAGCATCCAGCTGTCACCTAGTAGCAAGGCGTTCGTCACGTACCTCCAGGAAAAAACATACCCTATTGGTTCAGCCACAGTGAATGTTGAATATAAAGGTAAATGCTTTCCGAATTTAACCTTTTATGTTGTGGATACTAGGGGTCCTCCTCTGCTTGGACGATCATGGTTTGAGGCTCTACATTTCAAAATTTTTGATTCTATTTGTAGTCAACCAATATTCTTTAATGAAGAATGCATGTCACTGGGTGAAGAGCTGGCCCGTCTCTACCCTGAAGTTTTCACAGACAAATTGGGAAAATTTTCGAAGGGTACAATTAAATTGGAATTGTTACCCAATGCAGTGCCAAAATTTTTCAAGGCTCGACCTGTGCCATATGCTCTCCAAGCCAAAGTGAGCCAGGAAATCGATCGACTGTTGAGTCAGGGAATTTTAGAGCCTGTGGACTACAGCGAATTCGGTTCACCAATTGTGCCTGTGCTGAAGAAGGACGGTAGCATCAGGATTTGTGGTGACTACAAGTTGACCTTAAACCCTTCTCTGAGGATCGATCCACATCCTCTTCCAAGGATCGAGGACCTGTACCAGCGTGTTGGAGGCAACCAATTGTTCGCCAAGATGGACCTATCTCAGGCTTATCAGCAATGCGAGCTCGATGATGAGTCACGCAACTATGTTGCCATTACTACGCAGAGAGGCCTATTTAGGTATACCCGTATGCCCTATGGTATCTCATCGGCACCTGGAATTTTCCAGAAATTGATTGATACATTACTGACAGGCATCGACGGAGTGTCAGCTCTACTCGACGATGTAGTAATTGGTGCAAAAACTTATGAAGAGTTGAGGAAGCGAACCATGCTCGTTCTGGATCGATTGAAGAGTGCAGGCTTAACCTTGTCTACAAAGAAGTGCGAATTTGGAAAAGAATCGATCGAGTATCTTGGATTCCGGATTGACAAGCAAGGACTTCATTCAACTGACGCCAAAGTGAGAGCTATTCTGGAGGCACCAAGCCCAACAAACGTGAAGGAGCTTCAGTCCTTCTTGGGATTTGTGAATTACTTAGCCAGGTTCCTGCCTTCTCTAGCCTCCACTCTTAGCCCTCTCTACAATCTTCTGAAGAAGGAAACCAAATGGGTATGGGACTCTGACTGCGAGAAGTCGTTCCTGCGCATCAAAGAGGTAGTGTCAGCTAATCGTTCTCTAGCTCACTACAATCCCAGTTTGCCAATTCGCTTGACAGTGGACGGATCTGAGAGGGGCCTGGGTGCTATCATTTCTCAGAGATACCCAAACGGTGAGGATAAACCTTTAGCATTCGCCAGCCGGACACTTACTAAGGCAGAGCAAGGGTACTCTCAACTAGATAGAGAGGCAGCAGCTTTGGTATTCGGGGTGAAAAAGTTTCATCTCTACCTTTTTGGCAGACAGTGGATTCTGGCCAACGACAATCGCCCTCTTCTCACGATTTTTGGACCCAAACGAGGGATACCTGCCTGTGCTGCAAACCGCCAACAGAGATGGGCGCTGCTGCTCTCCAACTATACATACACAGTTGAATGGGTGAAGTCAAGCAACAACGCAGCAGATTGGCTATCCCGTGCGCCCATTCCTCATGAGAAAGAAGAGTTCATTGAGGACCCAGCTCTGAACTATGTTCTAGAAGGAGATATTCCTCTTAACTTCTCAAATATCGTGGCTGCGACAAGAAAGGACAAGATACTTCAAAAATTGGTTACCTATCTGAAAATGGGGTGGCCAACTGATGTGGAAGAAGACCTAATTCCTTACAAACGACGCGCAGACGAATTGCATGTTGAGAGAGATGTTATACTATGGGGTTACAGAGTGGTGATCCCAATGAAGTTGAGACCAATGATACTCGATGAACTTCATGCATCCCATATGGGAATTTGCAAGGTGAAGTCATTGGCTCGCTCATATGTTTGGTGGCCTGACATTGATGTTGAAATTGAAAGAAAGGTGAAGTCATGTGAACCATGTAATAAAACTAAAGACAACCAAGCCAAGTCTTCCCTCATTCCTTGGGAATGGCCAGCAAAACCTTGGCAGCGGGTTCACATTGACTACCTTGGTCCACTAGCAAATCGATATTATTTGGTGTTGGTAGACAGTCATTCAAAGTGGCTCGAAGCATTTGAAACCAAGTCAATGTCATCTCAAACGACCATCTCAATTCTGCGCCAAATTTTCGCGAGATTTGGTCTACCTGATACTCTCGTATCTGATAACTATTCAGCATTTGAATCAGAGCAATTCCAGCATTTCCTGAGAAAAAACGGTATCAAGTTCAAGAGCGGAGCACCATATAACCCGAAGACTAATGGTGCTGCAGAAAATGCTGTGAGAACCGTCAAAAGGCTGCTTAAAACCACATTAGAAGAAACAGGTGCTCAAGATTTAGATCTTGCTCTCCAAAGGTTCCTCCTTGATTACAGGAATACTGCCCACGCCACCACGAACATTTCACCAGCGCAAGCGTTAATGGGTCGAAGCTTGAAGAATAGGTTGGACTTGTTGAGACCACCTCCTGTCTCCCAACAAGTGCAGCGAAAGCAGGAGCAGCAGGTGAAATCATTCGGCGGTAAACAATCTGTAAATTTTGAAGTGGGACAAGACGTTTGGGTGAGGAGCTATCGTCGAGAGGGAGGAAACTGGGTCAAGGGAACAGTAAAGAAAATTCTGGGACCCCGAAGGATCCAAGTATGGGTGCCAGCGCTGCGGCTTCTTTGGACCAGGCATGCTGACCAGACTCGAAGGGCTGAACCTGATAACCAGGATGATACCAGCACTCCATTTGATCCAAAAACACCGCAGAACAAAGTGGGATCCTCATTGGAGAACGAAGTGGCATCCTCACCTCCTTTTTTGGGATTTTCATCTCCAAGGGCTCAGAGTGAACCAAAGACTCAACGACTCACTCACCAAACTACTCCGGTAACCTCAGCACCTAATGGGACTTCACGACATGGTCGACCAATCAGGAATCGGAAGCCAGTTAGGAGACTAATTGATGAACTTCTAAATGAAAAATGTGACAAATAAATCAATGGCCAGAATGTTACCTACTTATTTAATTTACATTATGAGGTAATTTGTGAAATTCTTGTTGTGTTCCTAAAAAAATAGCATGTGTTTACTTGTTTACTAGAATTAATTTAACAATCGGTGATAATATTCAATAATTTGTGTTATCCATTGTAATTATTGTCCAGGGATAGCAGATAGTTTCTGTAAAATTGTATACAAAATTTGGTCTTCTTAAATTTGAGGGGGGGAAAGTGTAGAGATTGATTGTGTCCACATGGATGGATCGGGACATTTAATTAATCGCTGTTGTTGTTCAGTACTTGTAAGATAGATTGAGTTGGCTACCCTGGACTAGTTCGAGAAAAAATCCTTCCATATAAAAAGTGTCGTTATTGAATCGAAATACGAAATTATTCTGTTTTAACCCAAGATATTACATCTCTATTAACGCACAAACCATTTCGTCTGCAAATTTTAAATTTCTGGACATAGTGGCTCGGTGGCCAGGATCTTGTCATGACCAGACAATGGGGTATTTCAGTGGGTCGGAAATTCAGGTTTTTGACCTCAAATTTGGATTCAGCACCCTTGAAAACCTATATACACCAACTATTAGCCCAATGATACTATAACATGTGGTAGAAAAATTAATTAAGGAGAGTACACATTTGAAAAAGGCAGGCCGCTATAAATGCACACACACTAGGCAAGGACTACGCCGCGGACAGCCCCGCGCGCGTGTGTGAGTAGAATGTTGTAGTATCCAAGAGGGGTTTCTGTGCTTGGATACTTTTTCAAAGACAGTTGGCTAGCTACGTCACGATTGGCTAGCTACGTCACACCATTCAAATCTTCAACGTTCCTTAGCTTCTCTGATTTTTTAAAAACATTTTCTCGACGAAAACAGACCCGATTACCGTTATTTCTGAGCCATACTCTTTTGAAAAAAAAATAAAAAAAATTGACCGAAATACCCCATTGTAACAGACGGTTGACGATGTAACTACCAAAACCCACAGATTTCCCTCCCTTCCCTTTCCAAGTGCAATTCACTGAAAAGTCACACCCTCGTATCTGCGATATACCGCGCGTTCCCGAAGGTTAAGGGGGTCTCAGTCGGTCGCTGTTCGTTCCAAGTCAGTATTTCCCTAAATTGGAGGGGCTCAAACTATAAAGAGCCAACTGTCTTTGGGCTAGCTACGTCACGATTGGCTAGCTACGTCACACCATTCAAATCTTCAACTTTCCTTAGCTTCTCTGATTTTTTAAAAACATTTTCTCGACGAACAGACCCGATTACCGTTATTCCTGAGCCATACTCTTTTGAAAAAAAAAAATAAAAAAAATTGACCGAAATACCCCATTTTCAACAAAAAGGTTCTGCCGTGCCAAGAAGGAAATTGGTACCGAGATCGCGAAAAGATAACACCAAAACAAAGCACATTGCTTCATCCTGTTCTAATTTCTTCTAATTTTTGATGCAAAACACACTGCGAAAACGATTTTATTATGTGGAGGAAGCTAGATTTCATTGGCTTGCTTTTCACAGCCTTCTTGATAAGCTGGGTTGTATAATCGATTATTCGGCCTTAACAGACAGTTAATTTTACCTGCCAGTTAATAGTTACCAGTGGGTTAATATCGCAATGATAAACAGCACCTTTATAGTATCCATAATTTATCGCATCGTTAAAGTTAACAGAGGGATGCCTAAACCTCTGTTAACTTTGGTGACTGATAAACCGACCCTAAGGCTATTAAGGTGTTAGCGAGCCACTCACTAGTGACGTAAAATCATCTTCATGGTTGCTATACAGACGAACCACATCAATATCGGACGTAGTTAAGAAGAAAGGCGAAGACAAATTTGGAGTCCCTTGAAGCCCCACCAAACATACAGCATTTTTGGCCCCAGGCTAACCCACATTAGGTAATATTCTTCAAATCCATACTCCAGTAGGAGTTCTTAGACCTCCCTCAAGAGTACCTGTCGCTGAAATAAAACATTATACTCTCACCTTCCTACGAACAGCAGGTTTCAGGATGTTGAGATTCATCTTACCTCGCATGTACTCCGTGGTGTCATCGAGAACAAGGTTCAGAAGAGGATCGTAACCCTTCAGCACTCCTGCGGTCTCTCGGCCTCCAGAGAATTTGACTCTTATGGGCTTGTCGAGGTACTTGGAGAGGTCGAGAATACTTTCTTTCCTCTTTCTGTCCTTCTGATCTCCGCCAGCTCCTCGGTCGCCACCACCTCGATCACCTCTGTCACCACCACCTCGGTCAGCGCCTCCTCGATCGCCACCTCTCTCACCACCACCCTGCAAAATCGAGTTACCTAATTTTAGTTCCAGTCGGTTATATTAAAAAGTGCCTAAGGGTTTATATATAAATACTACCTACAAATCGGCTTCCATAATAGAAAAAACCAATATATTGATGGCTCGATTAATTTATGCGGCGAACCTATTGAAATGTTTGGGTTTTTGAAGAGGCACTTCTTACAAAGAAGTTTAGCATACATGCATAACTTAAGTGGATACAAGAACTGATCACTTCACTACCCTATTATGTGTAATGCACGGATTAACAGCGATTAATCATACAAAGGTTAGGAACGAACGAATAAACACCAGCTCCTCTCCACACAACTCTTTTCTAGAGGTGGATAGTTGAATTATAAAAATATAATAATTGTAATTACCAACCCACCGAGCAAATGATCAAGTTGATCAAAAAACGTTGGTTGGCCGATTTTTGTTAATTTGTAGTAATACAGAGGCCGAAGTAAAATGCAGCCTACTTCAGTTGAGCTAAACTACCCACCTTACCAGGTCGAATCAAAGGTAAACCCTACTTTTAGCAGGAGCAATGTGCGGTCTTTACTTAACCTTAGTATCTAGACAGAGGATTATATTCATTATTACAATATATATTATTTAAATAGGTCTCAGAAGACAGTAAAGCGCCAGCTTATTTCACTGACTTGAAGCACGAATAAAACGTGATTGGCGACTACGAAAGGATAATGTAAAATACGTCTAACGAGTCTAGATTGCTAAAGTAACCACTGGAGCTTGTGAAGTACATACCTGAGCAGACATTAAAAGAAGTTGGAGTGGAAAATTGACTAAAACTGAAATGTAAACTAAGTTTTTTCGGAACGAAAATGAACGATGCGCGAGCGCGAGAGGCGAATCAGGTTAGGTAACAGGGGGAGGTAACATCTTCTTCTTCACGCAGCTCCAGTTCCACAACGTGTGTCCACCGTTGATGTTGCAATATTGGTGTCTGAGTCCACCAACGTTTTGTTTCCGTTTCGCTGAGAAATAGCTTGCTCTATTACTGTGAGCAACATTTCTACTTAAAGCAATCTTCTATGTTTTTTGATCAATTTCCATAAAGATATTCGTTCTCTGTATACTTGCACTCTCTTTTCAACCCCACAAAATCAAACTGCCCACTGACTTTTCATTTTCAACAATTACTGTCACACTAGCTTTTTGGTATTTTTGTGTTGTAGAAATTTAAATTACGATCACTTCATTTGGAAGTGATGCACATGATGGAAGGCGATCACAGAAAGTGAGGTGCATCAGAATCAGTTGGTTCTATGGCACAACCAACCTGTTTTGTTCCCTTATGAAATCAAACATGTAGACACCTAATTTATGAAGTCTCGTATCAATGGTTACAGTCTCTTACCTGAGAATGAACTGGAGTTGTTGAATTGACATCTTTGTGTAGAGGATCACAGGTAACTTCCAGCAGACACGAACTACTCACTTTCACTTGAATGAATTAGAAAATGGCCATATTTCACTCCCGACCTTAGAAACTGATTGTGAATCACAAAAGTCAAAACTGGGGAAACAAAGAAGAAACTGAAGATCTCATTATTAAATCTGGAAGCAGCGCACAGTTACTAAATAATGAGATGAGCATCCAAGATGGACAGGAAGATGTCAATACCTTAACACGTTCAGTGCGTATGAACAAAACCAACCCACCCCACCAGGCGGATTGGTTTTTTTCTCATTAATCTGACCGAAATGGTTCCAATATTAGTATTTTATAGGTATATAATCTTAATAGTCGAATTTGATTAAATTTTGCTCATCACGCACCATGTGCGTGATACGCCTGGTAAGAGTGATTACAGACTTTCTGAGGAACGGCGCCGGCTTGGGTCTAATAGGAAAATCGTTCATTATAAGGTTCGTTTGGAAAATACCCATAGAAATAGAAACAAGAAATGTTGGTATCAGCATTTTTATTGGGTAGGTTCCATAAATATCTACTCCATCAGCAAAAATACACGTCATGGCTCATACCATAGGTATCTCTTACCTACCTTGTCGGAAGAAAATATGTACCAATGACTATATTTCAAGTAAGTATCAGTCCAATAATATATGTCAATCACATACAAGAAAATGTCAATCACCATCAAATGTCAATAAAGGAAATATAAATCAAAAGAATAGGTATATCAATACAGAAAATATGAATCTCAAAATATCAATCTATATCCTCGTCTGAATATTTCTTTTTCTCCTTAGCCGAGCGAGGGATTTTTCGCTCTGATTGTGCGTCATCAGACATCTAAAATACCAATACAAATAATACCGTGGGTAGTAAAATACTTGATAAAGAGAACTAATCATAAGCATCATACTGTACCAAATTGCGGGGCAAAATGGTAGGAAGAGAACAGAAATCAGGGATGGTGCTCTACATATTGGTGCCAAAAACAACGTTTATTTAGTCACTGCCCGTTTGTAATCATGCATTATGAAGTAATTATTATTGTATTATTGATCTTACCTTGAATGAGAGAAGAAATAGCCACACGAGAACTCCAGAATGCTCAACAATCGAAAGCAAAACTCTGATTTGGAGCGTCTGTGAAACACAGTATTTTCCGAGTGAAATACATCTCCAAACTGCAGACGGCGCATTCTATTGGTTGTTCATAAGACCTGCTCAGGGCGGATAAAAAAACAACGACTTTTGCACCGGTCGTCGATTTCCAAGATAAGTTTGAAATACCAGCAAGTCATCACGCACCATGTGTGTGATACGCCTAGCTGACCCGACGGGATTCACGCACCGTATGCGTGATACGCACTGAACGTGTTAAAGCACAAAGGCGTTATGTCAAATGGGTCAGTCACATCATAGGACCATACTCTTTCATAAGGATACATGATTGTAGCTCTAAAAACTTTGAAAATTGCTTAAAAACGGAAAAATTGACAGGGTTCTATGTCCTCTCTCGAAAAATCGTTAGTGCCATTATGTGCTTTGTCCAGAAGAGGAATGCACAATGGTTCCATGTCCCAATAAGATAGCCATAAAATTCTATGGTGTTGTGGACACTCGAGCTATGTCCGGACATAGCTCTTCTGAGCACTAGGTTTATGGAAGGTGGACACTGTTACTTAGAGAAAAACACCGTTCTCTCCTTTCAAGAAATCAAGGGTTGGAATTGAAATAAATCAGAAAACCAAAACTGAAGCCCAAAAGATTGTTCATTATAGGAAATAGGCCTAATTTTCGTTCAGATTTCAGCTTATTAAATGACCCAAAAATTAACCCTTAATTTTTCGTAGGGAGCGAACGGTTTGTCCTACAGAGCTCCGCGTGGTCTCTAAAAATTCTACAAATTCAATACTATCTCAGATTGATGGAAAAACAATAGGTACCTTTATATCAAAATTGTTTGAGTTAGGGCTTTTCAAAATTTCAACCCTTAGAAGTGACCTACACCAACCAAAAGATTCGGGCCACAACTAGACCCAAAATGGAGCCCTTAGACCAAATTTGAACCAAATCGGTCCAGTGTTGCTAAGGAAAGTGCCACGGACGGCGGATGGACGGCCAAATTCTTAGTCGATTTTTGGATTCTACGTAGGTACTTCGACACGTAAACCAACAAATTTTGAGTGGGGGGGGGGGGGGTAATCTTTTTTTCTTGGTCGATTCCAAAGGTTCATTATTGAAAATAATAAACCAAAATTTGATGATAGTTCATTTTTAAATAGCTTTTTTTGTTACTTTGAATTTCCGTGATTTTGGCACTGAAATGTATCAAAATATGAACAAGTAATTGGCGAGGGAGAAATTTTTTTCTTGGGCTAATAAGGGTTAAACAGTAGGCAACTTAAGATCAGATAGGTTGTTGAAGAAGAAGATTTTGGTGATCCTTTGAAACCAGAAGTTCCTTCAATTTTTGTGCTCCTAATTGATATAATATTAATATTTTGTAATTATATGAGATTTCTAGGAGAATAAAAGATTTGAAAAATATGATTATTGATGTTTGGCAATCCATGTATTATGTATGAATAACTTTCCAAAATTCATAATCAACTACACCTACCAACACGCGAAACCGCCCGGCGTCACCACCCTCTGGTGCCAGTCTGTGACCAAAAAACCGGTGGTGAAGCCAAATTATTATCGAGAGCGTGATGAAATCCCTTACCCAAAGGGGTCATGTCCACAATCGAACTTGGCTAGAGGATCCATGTCCCTAATCTTACTTGGCCAAAAGAGCTATGTCCATCCATCTCCCATAATTTTAATTTTTTTTATTTCAGAAAATCTCAAATTCAATAAAACTATTTTTGAAAGATCTTCTTGAAGAGTATAGCTTATAAGAAATTAAAGACTTTAGTGGAATAAGCGATTATTTTATGAATTGTGCACTGGTGAAAACTTTTTTTGCGTTTTTCTCAAAACTCCGTTTTTGGACTTAGCGCCTTTGTGCTTTAAGGTATCGCTGTAGTCAACCAGCAACTCAGTCTAGTATCAATTGTGATTCAGTACCACTATTCAATTTCGAATTCGTTATCTGAATGAATGATATTGGGGAATCCAAAAATTATTTAGAAGGCGGAGTTGATTGGAAAATGAGAAGACCAATAATAATAATAATTTATTATTGAGTTTTAATTACATTGGTAGGTTTAGGTCATCAGTTGTCAAGGGTAGAATTCATCACTTCGACATGCAAAGCTGGCAAATTCCACTACTATAGGTATTTCTAAATGATGGAACGCTTTTCACCATGTTTCTCTACAAACTGTTGTGATGGATGAGTGATATTTCTGTGTTTTATTATGTATAAGTGTAATATTCTTTCGAGAATCTTGATTCGATTATTCTTACCGGAATTTCCCAAAGGTACGTATTTCGTTTTGTCGTAAATCTGAAAATCATGGATCTCTGGACCACAAGTACAAACAACCGCACCAACAACAAACAACCTACCGCTTTGTACCGCACTTTCACTTCTCAAGCTTTGAAAAACATTGCCACTACCTACCAACCATATTTTCGCTTCACAATCTAGTTTAATGTGAAGAACTAAACGCTTCACACTCAATTCGAAGAAATAAAGAGTTGTGTGTGCCTTCATTAGGAAATTTGATTACTGGTTGCGAAAGGACGCGAAACTGAAAAGGTTCAACTCGGAAAAACGAGCTACGATCGCATTCTGGTCAGCTAAAGTTTGAACGCCTCGTTTGCGATTCACACTCGTGTTTCTGACCTATCGTAAGTCGAAACCTTAAGTTCTCATGGGGAGCGATTGGTTGGTCCTACAGAGCTCTGGGTGGTCTCATTCGATTGTAAAAATTCAATGCTATTTTAAATTGGTGAAAGAGCAATGTCTTTATATCAAACGTTTTTGAGCTAGGTTGATTTATATCAACCAAACTTTGAGGCACAACTAGATCCTAAATGGAACCCATATACCAAATTTCATCAAAATCGGCTCATGGTTACTAAGGAAAGTGTTGCAATAGTTTATAGTTTTACAACGTCAAAGTTGATTTCAGCTAATTATACATCAATTTTTCACGATCTACTTGGTCTATTCTGCTCAAATGTGAGGGGTGTTGTGGGGGGGGGGGGCTAGCATGGGGCTTGCATCGAGGGTTGCGTGGCAGAAGTGACCAAGTCCATTTTTTCGAATATTGAGGTTTTAATGCTTCAGATAAAACATAGGCCTCCTCTACACGCAAAAAATATAGGACTCGAAGAACCCTTACAGTATCCCCACCCACCCCTTTCCAAATCTATTAGCATTCTCCTGGCAAAAATGGCCAAGTGCGATTTTCGGGTAAAATCAAGTGTCAAATAGTCACTTCTGCCGGCCAAAATATCGTAAATTCTTTGGTTGAATTGAAGGCCGAAGTGACAAATGTGAGGTAGGTAGGTACCCAAAAGAGGTACCTACACCGGGTACACCAGTAGTTCACCTTACTATTTTGTTGGTTGAACCTATGGAACAGAGCAAGAGAAGAATTTAACCCCCACATCAAAATTTGATGGTTACGAAGGCCCAACCGCATTCTCTCTGTATAAGCACTTACATGTAAGACGAATAATTTAAGACGAAACACGAGTGTGAATCGCTTTTTGGTTTATTATTTTCAATATTGAACCTTTGGAATCGACCAGGAAATAATGGTTTAACCCCCCTCAAAAATTAATGGTTTACATTTCAAGGTACGTAGAATCCGAAAATCGAATGGAAAAAATCTCGTCCGTTCGATCGATTTTGATGAAATTTGGTATATGGGCTCTGTTTGGGGTCTAGTTGTGCCCCGAAGCTTTTGGTTGATTTCAGTCACTTCTAAGGGGTGAAAATTTAGAGTTGAAATTTTCAGTAATAATGCTCTAAAACTCTCGAAATAAAGGTATCGTTTTTTCTCCAATTTTAAATAGTGTTGCATTTTTAGAATTTTTGAGACCATCCGTAGCTCTGTAGGACCAACCGTTCACTCCTTGCGTGAACTTAACGGTCAGACTTACGATACATCAGAAACACGAGTGTGAATCGCGAAAGAGGCCTAATCCCCGTTCAAATTCTATCTGACCAAAATGCGATCGTTGTTCGTTTCTTCGAGTTGTATTCAGTTCTGCGTGCTTAGCAACCAGTAATCGAACTTCCTAATATTCCATGTTTCTTCGAACTGAGAGTGAAGCGTTTATTTCTTCCAAATAAACTTGATTGTGAAGTAGGTATATGGTAGGTAGGCATCTATGGTTAGACGGTAGTGACAATGGTAAAGCCGTGTTCTTTGCAGATGAGTGATCTACCTATATAGAAAAAAATAAACCTTTGTGTAATAATTTGCAACTTGTTTTCAATTCATTCAATTCAATCTTATTTGTTTAGGCGCATGCAACCAACAAGAAGTTGTCATGAGCCCAACAACGTCATTTCACAATTCGCGTTTCATAAATATTTCTCACAATTTCACAGTAATTCTACAATTTGTAAAATTAGGAAAAGGGCTTTAGTTTTGGTAAAACATTGTTCAATAGAGATTCATTTGAGTTGACTTCGTTCTGGCCGTGTTCAAATTTTGAACTCTAGTAAAATCAATATGCAAACTTTCTTGTTTTTATTGTTTTACCTTGGAAGTTACTCAAGGGTAGTTGGAGGGAAATGAATTTTGATGCAGGTAATTTCGTTAACCGGCGCGTCAAACCGATATCAACTGTGTAGGGGGAAGAAAGGTGATTAAAACGCTGCAAATTATTACACAATGGTTTATTATTTTTCTATATAGATCACTCGTCTACAAAATCACCAACCATCCAATATGAAGAGAAAAAAAAAAAAAATTTCGCAAAAAAGCATTTCGGTCAGCTCTAATTTGAACGGAGATTAGGCCTCTTTTGCGATTCACACTCGTGTTTTGATTTATATATCTATATTTCAGTATGAACCCTTAAATTTTCGTAGGGAGCGAACGGTTTGTCCTACAGAGCTCCGCGTGGTCTCAAAAAATTCTAAAAATTCTATAGAATCTTAAATTGAAGGAAAAACTATTATCTTTACTAAACTATTATCTTTAATTGAAGGCACAACTAGACCCCAAATGGAGCGTACATACCAAATTTCATCAAAATCGGTCAATGCTAAATGGCAAAAGTGCCGCGTATGGCGGACGGACAGCCAAATTTTTATTCGATTTTTGGATTCTACGTACCTTGAAACGTAAGCCATCAAATTTTTAGGGGGTGTTAAAAAAATTTTTTCTTGGTCAATTCCAAAGGTTCATTATTGAAAATAAAAAAACCAAAAGGGAAGAACAATTTTTGGAACGCTCTGCTGATAATTTTGTTTTTGTCACTTGGTCACTTTTGCCACGCAACCCTTTGTACGAGTTGTCACTCGTATGTCCATGTGAGAAAGCTTTACTGCCAACAGTGGCGTCTCCTCCAGGCAAACATAGCAAACACTGTTTGCCTAACTACAAATATGCAAATAAAAAAATTAATTTTTGTTGACATTCTCCTATGTTTCCATTTTTGCAAGTAATATTTAGCCGATTTTGCAAAACTTTTATAATATTTAGGGACTATTTCGTTATTATCAAGGAAGTTAGATTAAATAGGAGAATGGAATAAAAAAGTACGTATTTTGTCTTGGATACTAGCCCGCAACACACCTGAGTATTGAAAATGTCGGTAACTACGACGGTTGCGGATGATACGCGAACTAGCGTGGGCAATGTAAGGCTTGTCTCCGGTACTCTGCAATGCAAGGCAAGCAGTTCGAAAAAATGAATTTTTCGGGACCGTTTAGAGTGAGAGGCGACGATTGGTGGGTCGGCGGGGGGTCAGCGCGCGGTCAAGTATTGCCTTACCCCCACTACCACGCTATCAGCTGTTGCAAACAGTTGGAAAACTGTTTAGTGACCTTGAATGCAGAAGACTTGGAAGATGAGCCATGGATACTAATTAGCCCACGCGTGGCAATACATAACATATCCATCCAACCACATTATCTCAAGGAAGGAAAGCAGTTCGTTCTTTCGCTGCCGCAAATAGCAGCTTTTTGACTTTGGCTGGTGTCTCGTTCCCGATTTTATTGTATTTCTCTGTACCTAATCGTTTTTCTAGTTGCTAGACAATTGGAAATAATTGCATAACATTGTAGAATGAAGGTTTCACGTCTTATTAGGTCTAAATTCAGTCTCTTTTTTGGTTTATTATTTTCAAGAAAAAAAGTTTGAGCACCCTCAAAATCCGATGGTTTACGTTTGAGGTAGGTAGGTACGTGTAGATTTTGAAAATCGAATATAAAAAAATCCGTTCGTCCGCGGAACTTTTCTTAATTATTACCTATGGACTGATTTTGATGAAATTTGGTATATGGGATTCCATTTGGGGTCTAGTTGTGCCCAGAAGCTTTTGGTTGATGTCAGTTAGTTCTAAGCGGTGAAATGGAAGGGATGTAACTTCCAAAGGCGCCCTATCTCGAAAACTCTCGATATGAAGGTATTGTTTTTTCACAAATAGAATTTTAGAAGTTAGTTTAGAATCGAACGAGACCACTCATAGCTTTTGAGGACAAACTGTTCGTTCCCTACGAGAACTTCAGGGTTGAACTTACGATAAATCAGAAAAACGATTATAAATCGCAAAAGATTCCTGATTATCTATTAAATTTTAGCTAACCAAAATGAGATCACGGATCGTTTTTTTGGGTTGTACTCGGTTTTGCTTCCTTAGCAACCAGTAATAAAATTTCTAAACCAAGGAATTCTTTAGTTCTTTGAATGCAGTGTGAAGCGAGTAGATCTTCCAAATAAACTTGATTGTGAAGATAAAACATGGTTGGTAGGTGGTGACAATGGCAAAGCTGAGTTCTTTGCTGGCGCATGATATATATATCACACAAATTGTGATATATTACACAAAGGTTCATTTTTTTTCTGTATTTATACAGAAAAAATGAACCTTTGTGTAATAATTTGCAGCCTAGCTGTTTGCCTGACGAATATTTTTACCCGACGCCCCTGACTGCCAATCCAATTTGGCATACGTTTTCTGGCAAGGGATTGAAGGGAGGTAATCCTGTTAAAAGGAGCCTCGACCTTGGAAAGTCCTTATTACTCACAACAGTACCAGTGCCCGCATTTTTTCTGGAATCCTGGGAACCCTGTTAGATCGATGTCTCGGTTGCCATGGCCCGCCTCCCCTTTGTTTAGGACCCCTGTCGAGATATTGTGCTATCGAAGATCGCAACAATGGCATCGTTTTCGCCTCGGTGAGTGCATTATATCAAGATAGTCATGATACCCACATAGTCTTTATCAAGTAATTATATATCGATCAGAAGCACCCACCTTACCGCCACAGAACCTACCTAACCTTGCGTGCTACGTTCAACTTCTCGGTTAGGTTTGTGTCGACCAATGAAAACCTGGTTTTGGGAGTTTCTGATTTTTTTTATTACTCTTCTTGAAAACAAAAGCCGTTAAATGTGCAAGATGAAGGAGTCGGGTGGGGAACACGATTTGATCACTGAAAGTGGGGGATTGATCGAAAAAGTTTTAATTATCGTTGCAAAAGCGTGCCCTCGGAGTTTGGTGCACGAACAATACTTTGCCGCACGTTAGTTACCAACAACTCAAGTTTCCTTGTTCCTCACTCTTTTACTGAGCAACCCAGCTCAAAAGGATACCACTAGGCAGGGACCAAGAATATAATGTACCTACAGGTTGGAGCAAGGAAAGTTGTGGTGAGCTGCATCGAACAGCAAACATAATGATCGACCCAACAAACAATTCTCTGTAAAATTGATTGGGTATGAGTTCCTCATGAATAAAACTTCCTTCCTTTGCCGAGCTTTCGGTAAATTTATCTCCTTCCTCAGGGCTCGAAGAAAAAGTTTCCAAGCGAGCATATTGATTATAATAAATTAACACTGTTCTCTCAAAGCTGTGGATCCTCATATTTTTACTTCATATTTATTGCTGGAAATGATGTTTTAAACTTCCCTCTTTTTCCCTTTTTTAAATTTTTTCATTTTTCCTGCAATAGTTCCAAATTTCCATATCTCACCAGTTATGGTGGCATATTTAAGGGGGTCTCAGTCGGTTGCGCGTGCCGGATTAGTATTTCCCGATATTACCGGCGCTCAAACTTTAAAAATTGAACCTAAGATTGAAATTTTCAAGGATTTTTGAAATTATCAGTGCATCAGGGAATTGAAATACTAAAATTTTGCCGCTGGTATCATCAAAATGAAACTATAATTGCCAGCAAAAAATGGGAAAACCTAACTGAATAAACGGTTTTTCCCTTTTCCTCTGGCAATTATTGTTTGGTTTTAGCGGCAATAATTTAATTTTTCAATTCCCTAGGCTGAAGCACCAATAAATTTCTAAAACCCTTGAAAATTTTAAATTTAGGAACAATTTTTAAAGTTTGAGTGCCGGTACTTCCGGAAAATGCTAATCCGGAACGCGCAAACGTTTGAGACTCCCTACCTACTCCCCTACTTGTTTGTTTATCAGTAACGGAGAGCTGCTTCAAGAGATTGACGGTAGTGCAGTGATGAAGAGAGTGCATTAAAATATTGATGGAAATGCATCAAAAGGGACTGCATCATAGCTGCGCGTTCGTGCAATAATTCAAAAACCTCTGGGAACTCCAAAATCAAACTTTTCTCTAGTATCTTACGTTTTAGAGCTCTAACAACTACTTACGAGTATTTAGGTTTCGTTGCTGTCTATATGTGTGTTGGCAGGTATAAGGCCAATTCCTTGTCTCGTACATAATATCGATACCTTAAAGCACAAAGGCGCTACCTATGTCCAAAAACGGAGTTTTCAGAAAAACGCAAAAGAAGTTTTCACCAGTGCACAATTCCTAAAATAATGGCTTATTACACTAAACTCTTTAATTTTTTCAAGAAATTTTCAAATTATACCAAGGTCAAGAAGGTCAATAATAGTTTTGTTGAATTAAGTTTTTCTGAAAATAAAAAAAATAAAAATAAATAAAAAAATTGGAAGATAGATGGACATAGCACTTTTGTGCTTTAATTTATCAATATTTTCAATATAATTAAATTTTTAATACAATTCTCAGGGTTTTAACAGACTAGAGCTATGAATGAATGGGGTGTGCGCATGGGTCGGAAAAACTGATTATTATTATTTTTGATCGAAATTAGACCACATTCTGAGAATTTTGACACCAACTGCTACCATCTAGAGCGAGAAGACCTTTTTCTATGATTTTTCAAAGTTTCGAATGTTTATGACGTCACAATAGGCGTGAGGTGTGCGTAACGTCATAAACATTCGAAACTTTGAAAAATCAAAGAAAAAGATCTACTCATCCAAAAAGAAAACGACTGGTGTCAAAATTCTCAAGATGAGGTCTACTTTTGATTAAAAATGCTGCAAATTATTACACAACGGTTTATTATTTTTATATAGATCACTCGTCTACAAAATCACCAACCATCCAATATGAAGAGAAAAAAAAAAAAAAAATAATAATAAAAAAAAAAAAAATAAAAAAGTTAAAAAAAAAAAAAAAAAAAAAATCAAAATCACCAACCATCGATCGCATTTCGGTCAGCTCTAATTTGAACGGAGATTAGGCCTCTTTTGCGATTCACACTCGTGTTTTGATTTATATATATATGTATTTCAATATAAACCCTTAAATTTTCGTAGGGAGCGAACGGTTTGTTCTACAGAGCTCCGCGTGGTCTCAAAAAATTCTAAAAATTCTATAGAATCTTAATTTGAAGGAAAAACAATACCTTTATATCGAATTTTTTTGAGTTAGGGCGTTTTCAAAATTTCAAAATTGAATTTGGAACCCTTAGGAGTGACCTACATCAACCAAAAGCTTCGGGGCACAACTTGACCCCGAATGGAGCCTACATACCAAATTTCATCAAAATCGGTCAATGCTAAGTGGCAAAAGTGCCGCGTACGGCGTACGGCGGACGGACGGCCAAATTTTGGTTTATTATTTTCAATAATGAACCTTTGGAATCGACCAAGAAAAAAAAAATTTTAACACCCCCTCAAAATTTGATGGTTTACGTTTCAAGTTACGTAGAATCCAAAAATCGAATAAAAATTTGGCCGTCCGTCCGCCGTCCGCCGTACGCCGTCCGCCGTCCGCCGTACGCGGCACTTTTGCCACTTAGCATTGACCGATTTTGATGAAATTTGGTATGTAGGCTCCATTTGGGGTCTAGTTGTGCCCCGAAGCTTTTGGTTGATGTAGGTCACTCCTAAGGGTTCCAAAATCAATTTTGAAATTTTGAAAACGCCCTAACTCAAAAAATTTCGATATAAAGGTATTGTTTTTCCTTCAATTTAAGATTCTATAGAATTTTTAGAATTTTTTGAGACCACGCGGAGCTCTGTAGGACAAACCGTTCGCTCCCTACGAAAATTTAAGGGTTTATATTGAAATATATATATATATAAATCAAAACACGAGTGTGAATCGCAAAAGAGGCCTAATCTCCGTTTAAATTAGAGCTGACCGAAATGCGATCGATGGTTGGTAATTTTGATTTTTTTGATTTTTTTTTTTGATTTTTTTTCTTTTCCTCTTTATATTGGATGGTTGGTGATTTTGTAGACGAGTGATCTATTTAAAAATAATAAACCGTTGTGTAATAATTTGCAGCGTTTTTATTCGATTTTTGGATTCTACGTACCTTGAAACGTAAACCATCAAATTTTGAGGGGGTGTTAACATTTTTTTTTCTTGGTAGATTCCAAAGGTTCATTATTGAAAATAATAAACCAAAATTGAATAAAATCAGGCCCATCCCCCATTCAATCGCCTTTGGGCTAATAGTAGGTTCCTGGTTAATATTATAATAAACTTTTTCAGGTACGCCCATTTTTGACCTTATTAACCTAGTCCTAATGACTTCGGAAATCAGCTAGTATATTGATGACATATTATAGAGACAATAAGATGTAAATAAATAAAAAAGGTAGGTACTTAGAGAGAAATTATTCGAATTTTCAGTACCGAATTAATTTTTATTGAGAACATGAAAGTGATTGGTAGAGTAATTCAGGAAAGTATGTTTAGAAAAGTTAGTTTTGTCAACTCATCGATAACTTTAAAACTTATCTACTAATTATTCTGAAAGTCAAATTTTAACGATCCATAGGCCGAAATTCGCTCAAATTCGGAAGGAGTTAGTGATGTTCACAAGTTGATATCAATTCCATAGGATCAGTAGGAGCCAAAGCAAGTTTGTAAAAGAAACAATGAAACTAAAATATTTTCGTCGTTATGTTCGTCAGGAGCTGTCAATCCAGGGACAATGACTTTCATAGGAGACTATCTTCACTCCAACCCACACAATCCCTGAAAATGTCATCAAAATCGGACCGTAACTTCTTACAGTTTTGCTCATTTTAATGATTTGCGAACCGACAGACAGGTACGTAACTAAGATTGTGTAAAGCGTGAAACGCGAGTGGAAATTTTGATTTTGGAGTTTTGGATTTTTTAATTTGAGACAAGTGAAAACAATATTTCCGCTACCTTGGTAGACTCAAAAGCAAAATCACCATCTTGATCTTGAAGTTTATTAATTGAGTATTATTGCAGTCAATTATATGTCAATTATATGCAGCCACAGAGGGAGGCATTGTTCGATGTACGTGTCGTTGACACTGATGCCTCCTTCTACGTTTCTCATCTAGTGGCCACAGTACTCAGAAACGCTGAGGAAGAGAAGAAAAGGAAGTACCAGGCAGCATGTGAGGAACGTCACGCCTCTTTTACCCCCTTGTAACGTCTGTGGACTCTACGTATGCACCACAAATGGCAGAACTTGTGAGGGCTGACCGTAAGTTAGAAGTGGGATCGGCTAATATAGGAAGTAAAGGGATGGTTACGGACGAGGTTGTCCTTCTCCATACTGCGTGCAGCTTCAATGTGCCTTCGAGGGGCGAGAAGGAAATGCATGCGACTGATTGTTGGGATTCGTGGACGGAGCTGGAGTCAGTTATGGCCTAATCTAAATTGAAATAGAGTTGGAAATATTCTGATGGAATAACCAGATCGTATTTCTACCCAATAATTAATAAAATATAATTTAATTTGATTAATTAAATAATTATAATATAGATATGAATTGGGTATGGTTCAATAACAAAACGGAGTGTGGTTTATATCGATTAACTCTTTAATCGTATATAGGTCCGAAATGAAATGATTTTGGGTATCAAGGGAAACCGCAAAATATCAAAATATGTGAAGAGATCACTTACCAGGAGCAAGGCAAGAAAGTGACTGAATGCTGAGCTCGTTCCCAGTCTAGGAGAGTAGCGACGCCCCCTCAGGCCTATTCCGCGGAGCAGTTCGCGGAACAGCTACAAAATTCAAAAATTCCGTTAGATTGTTTTCAAAAAATTTCCCAGGCAATTATTCCTCAGAAAAATTACTTGTTATGCGAAATAAATGTTGGTTCATTATATGTCAATTATTATTGCAACTTGTCAATCCAGGGACAATGATTTTCATTAGGACATTCATTAGGAGAATTTTCATAGGAGACTATCTTCACTCCAACCCACACAATCCCTGAAAATGCCATCAAAATCGGACAGTAACTTTTTACAGTTTTGCTCGTTTTAATGATTTGCGAACCGAAAAACAGGTACGTAACTAAAATTCTCTAAAGCGTAAAACGCGAGTGGAAATTTTGATTTTGAAGTTTTTAATTTTTTAATTTGAGACAAGTGAAAACAATATTTCCGCTACCTTGGTAGACTCAAAAGCAAAATCACCATCTTGATCGTGAAGATCAAGTTTATTAGTTGAGTATTATTGTAGCTTTGATCCATTGTGATTATTATTACAATAGCAAAGGCGTACTACATTCTAGATTGTAGATTGAAAACAAAAGTATTTGGCTTTTTCATGCCATTCCCAACCCATTCCACAACGTTAAGATACAGTTTGAAACTTTGCAGTGCTCGTAGTTGGACTAGGAAGGCACTTTCAGCGATTCCCGTTGGTACCTACATTCCCCCCGTTATTATCAACTTCAGTTGAGGTACATTAGGAGAAATGTCATCAAAGGATGAGAAGAGATCATGTTATGATGGAGTTCGATTGGGACGGTGCACGCTATCTGCCCATTTAGCTTCAAACATCCCACTTGTTCCTCAGCGTTAAATTGATGTGATGGTGCCTTCGAAAGGGCACAATCCTCCGTGATAGGTATTCGCGAGAGACTCATAGGATTCATATTATAAAGTCTTTGAGCCTGCAAGTTACCTGCCGTTGATTATACAATGGCTGATCCAGGAATCTCTTAGAGGGGCCCATGCGAAGATGTTTGACTCATAATCCTGAAGAAAACACATCCATGAATTGATGAAATAATTTCTCATCATACCAGATTAGATGTGTCATTCACAGCTGTTCCGTTGTTGCAGAGCGGTGAAGCTCCCGTTCATTGGTCTGAATGATAGCGTCTGATATGACCAGTATCATGCTTGGACGCCACATAGTGTGCATACCGCAATTTCTGATTAGGATACAACACAGAAAATTGTTTATTTTTACAATAAAAAAAAGGTCCATAAATGAGTGAAAGCAGTATCTTTATATCAAAATTTTTTGAGTTAAGGCGTTTTCAAAATTTCAACCCTTGTTTTTCAACCCTTAGAAGTGACCTACATCAACCAAAATCTTTGGAGAACAACTAAACCCCAAATGGAGCCAATATACCAAATTTCATCAAAATCGGTCAACGCTAACTGAGGAAAGTGCCGCGGACGGCGGATGGACTGCCAAATTTTTATTTAATTTTTGGATTCTACGTACCTTGAAACGTAAACCAACAAATTTTGAGGGGGTTAAACATTTTTTTTCTTGGTTGATTCCAATGGTTCATTATTGAAAACAATCAACCAAAAATTTGATACAGAGGTATTGTTTTTCCATCAATTTAAGATAGTATTGAATTTTTAGAGACCACGCGGAGCTCTGTAGGACAAACCGTTCGCTCCCCACGAGAACTTGAGGGGTGCACTTACGATAAATCAGAAACACGAGTGTGAATCGCAAGAGGCCTAATCTCCGTTCAAATTTTAGCTGACCGAAATTCGATTGATGTTTTTTTTCTTGTTGGCTGGTGGCAACATTGGCAAAGCCGTGTTCTTTGCAGACGAGGGATCTATGTAGAAAAATAATAAATCTTTGTGTAATAATTTGCAGCGTTTTTCTTGTCGCTATCGTTTTTTGCGTTTTTCTCACGTTTGACCAGAATGGATATAGTACCTTTTGAAATGAAGCTCCTCTATTTGGTTTGGAAAAATAGTCTTTTGGTTTCGAAAGGGATTAATTTGACTTGGAAATGCTATATCTTGCCAGTTTGCCATTGGGTGCTCCCTTTCATCTTTGGCTATGCAGTCCCTGTCTCCTTCATCCTAAATGAGGCATTTGTTGTTCTGGTCTTATGATGATCGCCAATATATTGCCTGAATCAATACATTCTTGTTTTGGGTGGTTGAATTGAACAGTGAACCTTTGCAAGATCTCCAAGGTTGGGATGAACTTATGTGAACTATCTCTCTCAAACGGAATGTGCATGTTATTATAACTGGCTTGAATAAAGAAAAGAAACTAAAGGAAGAAAGAAAACTTGAACAAATAAATCTTATCGTGAGTCACGAGAACGAGGTCGTACTTTTGTAATACGGTGCTGGAGGAAGGAAGGTATGTTGTGGTGATGAGAGGTGGGTGTTCATGTTGGCGTACGAGGGGGGTACCCTCATCCTGCACGGAGGCGGCAGGTGATGCAAGTAGCCTCTGAACCGTCTAATCTCCACGTCGTCCGCAGGGATGTGCGGGGGCGGGGGAAGCGGCGCTCCGGAGTTGCGCTGTTCAAAAGCGTCTCCCTCTGGTTCTCGAAGGGAGCCAGGTCGCGAGACAGACATCGGGACGGAGGCGGAGGCGGCATGCGACCCGAGACGGCAGCACGCGGCCCCAACGCCGCCCCCTCGTCCGCCCCCATCGTCAGGAAGCCGACACACTTCTCCAAGTAAGTCCCACGAAGGATATCTACCTAAATTGAATGATTTACATAAATAACTTGCACAATCAAACATTTTGGTTTATTATTTTCAATAATAAGCCTTTGGAATCGAGCAAGAAAAAAAAAATTTTAACCCCCCCTCAAAATTTGATGTTTTACGTTTCAAGGTACGTAGAATACGAAAATCGAATAAAAAAATTTCCGTCCGTCCGCCGTACGCCGTACGCCGTACGCCGTACGCCGTACGCCGTACGCGGCACTTTTCTTAGTTACCATGGACCGATTTCGATGAAATTTGGTATATGGGCTCCATTTGGGGTCTAGTTGTGCGCCGAAGCTTTTGGTTGATGTAGGTCACTTCTAAGGGGTGAAAATTAAGGGTTGAAATTTTCAAGAGTGCCCTAGCTCGAAAACTCTCGAAATAAAGGTATCGTTTTTTCACTAATTTTAAATAGTACTGAATTTTTAAAAATTTTTGAGACCACCCGGAGCTCTGTAGGGCAAACCGTTCGGTCCCTACGAGTACTTGAAGCTTTTCCTTCGATAAAACAGAATCATGAGTGTGAATCGCAAAAGAGGTCTAATCTCCGTTGAAATTTTTTCTCATTAAAATGCGATCGCTGTTCATTTCTTCGATTTGTATACAGTTTTGCCTTCTGCGTAACCAACCAGTAATCAAATTTCCATAATCAAAAGTCAATGGAGAATACTGAAGGCGCCTGAGTGGTCACTGATCAGCTGAGTGAGCTCCAAGGCCATTTCCTCTCCTGTTGAACGCAGGAACCTGAAATTTGAGAGGGCGGGTCAATTGAGAATGCTGAAGGAGCCTGAGTGGTCACTGATCAGCTGAGTGAGCTCCAAGGCCATTTCCTCTCCTGTTGAACGCAGGAACCTGAAATTTGAGAGGGCGGGTCAATTGAGAATGCTGAAGGCGCCTGAGTGGTCACTGATCAGCTGAGTGAGCTCCAAGGCCATTTTCTCTCCTGTTGAACGCAGGAAGCTGAAATTTTAGAGGGCGGGTCAATGGAGAATGCTGGAGGTGCCTGAGTGGTCACTGATCAGGTGAGTGAGCTCCAAGGCCATTTCCTCTCCTGTTGAACGCAGGAACCTGAAATTTGAGAGGGCGGGTCAATGGAGAATACAGATGGTGGTAGGTGCTATTGATGGAGAACCAGTGATCTATACAGAAGGGTGATCTATACAGAAAATAATAAACCTTTGAGCAATGATTTGCAGCGTTTTTATTCTTATTTTCATTTTTATATTTATTTTTATTTCTGTATTTTTTATTCTTTGTTACGTAAGAAGATGTTGAAAAATCAAGCACAAATAATATATTTTGACATTTTATGTCCTTACTTTGGCACACTAACAAAAAAAGCGTCACAAAATTGCTGAATTTGATGTCTTTACTGTGGTACATAGAAGGAAAAGTCACGAAAAAGCGTCACAAAATTGGTCACAAAATCGGTCACAAGAAAGTTACAGTTAGTTTTAACGTTTCATTTACTTAGGCACATAAACGAGAAAAATCACGAAAAAGCGTGACAAAATTGATCACAAACGCTGCAAATCATTGCCCAAAGGTTTATTATTTTCTGTATAGATCACCCTTCTGTATAGATCACTGGTTTTCCAATAATAGCACCTACCAGCATCTGTATTCTCCCTTGACCTTCCCTCTCAAATTTCAGCTTCCTGCGTTCAATAGGATTGAAAATGGCCTCGGAGCTCGAATACTGAAGAAACCTGGGAGATCACCGATCAGCTGAGTGAGCTCCGAAACCATTTTCAATCCTATTGAACACAGGAAGCTGAAATTTGAGAGGGGAGGTCAAGGGAGAATACAGATGGTGGTGGGTGCTATTGACGGAGAACCAGTGATCTATACAGAAGGGTGATCTATACAGAAAATAATAAACCTTTGGGCAATGAGTTGCAGCTTTTTAAAAATTTTTTATTCGATTTTCGGATTCTACGTACCTTGAAACGTAAAACATCAAATTTTGAGGAGGGTTAAAATTTGTTTTTTCTTGCTCGATTCCAATGGTTTATAATTGAAAATAATAAACCAAAAGTGCGCCAAAGTCTCAGATTTTCAACGGTGTTTTCAAAAAATATTTCACACTCTAATTTCAGGTTGTACGCGGAAAAACGTACATTTTTTTCAACGGAATCAACGGTCCGACGAGAGGGTCTTCACCGCCGGGCTCCTCCGAAGTCCTCCCGTCTAACCGTCGATTTCGTTGAAAAAAATGCACATTTTTCCGCGTTAAAACTGAAATTTCCCTCTTGAACTCTATTGTAAAATATTTTTGATAACACTGTTGGAATGCTGAGACTTTGGCGCACTTTTTAGGGAAGTTTCACAATTCTGTGTCAAGAATTGATATGGTTATCCGGCGACTAAATAACAAGCGATTTCAAGATTTTGACGAGCATCGCTTTTTATGCTTCGTTTGCACATATCAATTCCTCTTTAAAAAATGTTATTGGGCATTAAACTGATTGCAAATTTAACGCGCTTTCCAAGTGATTTTTTAGATTCGAGTTAACTCTCGAAAAAATTTTCAAAGTGAAGAAAAGGCATTTTGAGTGGGGATACCAAAAAATGTCAGGAGGCACTTTTTGTCGGAAATTGGTTGTAGAACACATGGGAGAAAGGTTACACCCTGTACAAGTACCTTGCACTACCCTCTACACGTAAACCCGACAATCTCTGATTATTGTTGGAAAATACAGAAGTTCTGATGATTCTTATATGGATGAGAAATGTAGAAGTTATGGCTGTGGCAAGGACTTTATGGCAGACAGACAGACAAACACGGAACCAAAATTGTTCAGGAAGGTCTTAGACGTAAAACGCGAGTGGAAATTTTGATTTTGGAGAACATTTTTTTTCAACCTTGAAAAGTGAAAACAAAGCTTCCGCTACCTTGGTAGACTCGAAAGCAATAAATACTGTTTACCCATGTATCCGTGAAGTTTGGTGTTCTCCTCGAAATATAATAAACTTCTCGAACAAGCGTAAGCTGCGAGTTTGCACGAGTTCCCTTCAAACTATCTATTTCGGGAGATCTAGGTGTTCGTGAGATCGATTAGGTCTTTCTGTACTCGATTTCAGTGTTCTCTGATACATCTCTGATACATCACGCCTGATACATCACGAATGTCATAAATTCACTTGTGGGATTCCGTGATACGATTTCGCCCCTTCTTTGAGGTTAAGTCCCCCTTCCAAACCACCGGATCTATCACGAATAAGACGCATCCATCACGAATTTTCGTATCTTGACGGGTGTTTGTCTCCACTAACTTTGATGGCCGTCGGAAAGTTTTGCAAAAGTATTACTCACTTTGATTCCTTTTTGTTGCTCTGGATGGTGTTTTTGTAGTGAACCTGCCGGTGCCTATCTTACTATGTGGAGGTACTTTCTTAAGGTGTGGTTACACTGTCTCATGATCAGACCGCATTCCTTATAAGGGTGAGAAAGGAGTTCTCTTATGTTCGACACGAAAAACTATCTAGTTGTGCACTACGGCGCCGGAATTGTGAATTTCGCCTTTTAAGGGGGGGGGGGGGTTAACGATTAAAAAAACGCTGCAAATTATTACACAACGGTTCATTATTTTTATATAGATCACTCGTCTACAAAATCACCAACCATCCAATATGAAGAAAAAAAGAAAAAAAAAATCAAAAACTTTTTATTTAAAATAAAAAAAAATCAAAATCACAAACCATCGATCGCATTTTGGTCAGCTTAAATTTGAACGGAGATTAGGCCTCTTTTGCGACTCACACTCGTGTTTTGATTTATATATATATATATATTTCAATTTAAACCCTTAAATTTTCGTAGGGAGCGAACGGTTTGTCCTACAGAGCTCCGCGTGGTCTCAAAAAATTCTAAAAATTCGATGGAATCTTAAATTGAAGGAAAAACAATACCTTTATATCAAAATTTTTTGAGTTAGGGCGTTTTCAAAATTTCAAAATTGATTTTGGAACCCTTAGGAGTGACCTACATCAACCAAAAGCTTCGGGGCACAACTAGACCCCAAATGGAGCCTACATACCAAATTTCATCAAAATCGGTCAATGCTAAGTTGCAAAAGTGCCGCGTACGGCGGACGGACGGCCAAATTTTTATTCGATTTTTGGATTCTACGTACCTTGAAACGTAAACCATCAAATTTTGAGGGGGTGTTAAAATTTTTTTTTTCTTGGTAGATTCCAAAGGTTCATTATTGAAAATAATAAACCAAAACGTGCGTTTTCGGGCAATATTGTGAACTCTGCCCAGGCCCCAATTTCTAACCGATTTGCGCGTTTCTTTTCTTGTTCGACTCAGATAACTTCCATGTTTCAGATTGTTTCCCCAGAGTATGGAAATTAGCTTGGGGAGGGATAATATTCACAATATATCCGATTTTTCAATATTTCGGTTCCTTTAAAGATAACTAATAGGGTGTGCGCCTGGGTCGGAAAAACTGTTTATAGTTATTTTTAATCCAAACTAGACCTCAATCTGAGAATTTTGGTACCTACCAACTGCGACCTTCTAGCGTGTGTAAATCTTTTCCTATGAACTTTAAAGTTTCGACCGTTTATGACGTCACAGTGGACCGGGGGGTCCCGCCCAGGCGAGAGGGGCGCATGACGTCATAAACGGTCAAAACTTTGAAAAATCGTAGAAACAGATCTACTCACGCTAGAAGGTCGCGGTTGGTGCCGAAATTCTCAGGATGTAGTCTACTTTCGATTAAAAATCTAAAAAAAATCAAGGTGCACCCCCCATTTGTACCCAAGCTTTGAAATTGAGGAAAAATTCTCATTACCTATACCTCTGGATTTTCATCAATTATTCTCTGTACCACCATGGAACTAATAGTGGTGCCAGGACACCATATTTCGTGGGTTTTTCTTGTGTTTCACCATGAATATGGAAGTGAACTTCGAATACATGAAAATTCAACGTCACCAAGTATTACCAGACTGGTGCCATTGGTTGTGGGAGGGGGGGGGGGAACTCGAATTCGCATGTTGGGTATCGTAAATCATGGATTTCAAAATGCTCTTGAAATTCGAGTCTCGCGTGCCGCTAGAAATGGTATGGTGGATAATGGTATGGGATTGGGGGGAGAGACCACTATTTTTTGCGTAAAATACTAAATAATATACATCGAACGAAACATTTTTTTCGCGTACCAACTGGTTTAAATTGACCTAATGCTTATCCAATGGGACGTCCCGTGGAATGCATGAAATATATTTTAAATTATCATTATTGGTGGGAGGACTGGCAGGACGTAGAGAGATCCATTGTGGAATGCCTCCAGGCAGTTTATTACAGCCTACTGAAAATTCTTAGAAACTCTTTCTTCCATATTCTAGCAGAACAGAAAAAATTGGTGTAGAAAACCTTGGAAATAGTGTCCAGAGATAATTTCCAAAGATTGAGTATCGAGTTAGACCCAGTGCTCCTCGGTAGCACATGATTTCTTCAGTATCTTCCATTTCCATTTCGCAGATGAAATCTTCTTTAGGTGATAGCGAAGTAAATAGTGGCTAAGAGACCCAAAAGCATTCTGACTTCCTTTTAGGCATGGCTATAAGTTTATTAGCCCGTCTCTTCAAGAACGTCACAAATAGCGATGTCTGTCTCAGGCCTAGGAAGTTTTTACAGAATATCACTCTTTAATTTCTTTCCATTTAATTATTAACCATGTTCCCAAGTTCTCAGGATCGATTCTGACCCTATTGGCAAAAACCTTTCTCTTGGCAAGACGATGAGCAATTTTTCATGACCTCCGTGTCCGAGAATCCAGAGAAAGGAGACCTACTAGACCTAGTAGTTGCTCTGAGCTACTGTTTTGGGAGAATTCAGGCTTTCCCAGACCAACTTCGAACTTAATATGATGTATGAAGCAATTGCCTGACTGCCAAATAAGATGTATACTTTGGCACTCGTATACTTATTCACCATTTCTTTAGTGGACAGAAGTTGTATTGCATGAATCTCAGCCAGAAAGATCGAGGCACCAAATATTCCATGACTGATTAAACTGTGTTCCAGTTCAAACTTACTCGTATTCAAACTTGCCCCTATTATTATCAATAATGAACCTTTGGATTTGAGGAATAGATTTTCTGATGAACATTCGTTTCAAAGTACCTACGTGGAATCCAGAAATCGAATTAATTTTTCAAAATTATTGACGACCAAAATGAACGAGGTTTGTGGGCTTTATCTGGGGTTTAGTTGTGCCTCAAAAGGTTTGTTTCAGTCAGTTACTTTCAAATGATCAAAAGTAGGAGTTGACATTAAATGCCTTATCTCAAAAACTGTCAATATAATGATATTACTTTCATCCATTTGAAATAGTATTAAATTTTTAGAGTCGAATGAGACCTCTCTAAGTTCAGAAAAAACCATGAGTTCGTTTGAGGGTTGGGTAAGAAATTCATCTCCAGTGAACATCAAAATAAGCTTCTACGTAATATAATAGGTGGCTGAATGACTGACACATTAACACCCCAGTTCATGATTTTTTTATAATTTAGTTTATTATTACAACACTATTGACCAAAGAAAAAGCAGTTATTTATGCAGTTTTATGACCCATATGGATACGATTGTATAGATTCTGTCCTCAGCGTACTCTTATCGGGTCCTTCAGAACCCATGTGTGATTATCAAGGTTTCAATGATTATATTCCACATTAGTTGAGGTATCTCGCATTCATATGAACAGCCCAAATTCGTTCAAAGTTCCACCCCCAAAATCATGCCATCATGAAAATTGGCATCTTTCAAAATTATTTTATAATATAACATAATTTTTCTAGAAACAATGACGATTCCATAAGTCCGAAACAGGAGCCAATAAATTCATTACATGAAATCACGGGATTGGGTATTGTGTTGGGAATGTTGTTTTCATTCTTCCTTATAAGCGTTAAAAATATAAAGAATGGGGGATTTACCTATCTACGTTTCTCCGTCGCAGAAGGAAATTATTATCTTGAAGGCTATTGCATGTCGGCTCCGTGGAACGCTCCTAAACTTCCGTTTTGATGCTCACGAAATTAACAGTCTATCAACCTGAAACAATCCTGGCTTGACTGACATGCTATCTTCTATAATTGAGGGTTTCTAGATGCGTATTTTACTCTTGTGCCAACCGAATATTGTTACTTGGCAGATGGAGCATTACATTTTGCGTTAGTGTTTTGTGGAACTATACGTCCTTCGAGTGGGATCTTCATTATCATAATAGCTCGATATCGAAAAAGGTTTGAGAAAGTTTGTTGATAGGGCGCCGTATGACCTCATTAGAATTAAATTCTAATGGCTGTTTTGTTCTTCCACAGGTATAAACAAATTTTGTTTATACCTGTGGAAGAACAAAACAGCCTATCGCTTAGGAACGAACTCTTGAGATATTTGCATCACTCACATCTTCAAAAATGTTTATGGCATTTATTAGACTTGATAATCTTACTTCTTTAAGAACCAGTTGAAATAATCAATAACAATAGGCTAATCAAAGTTGGAAGAGGACAATAAATGGAATAGGATATAAATCCTTGGAAACCGAAAATTGCTCACAACTAGGATATATACAGAGGACTAGGATATATACCTATACATCTGGACCTCTCATTTTCAACTAGGATATATACAGAGGACGTACCTATACAACTGGACCTCTTAATTTTCAATAATGATCAATATCCACTTTTTTCGCAATATAAAATTATATATATTTTTATATGGAGGCTATTAAAATCTTGAACTTACTGGTACGGATCTGGACTCAGTCTGCTCTATCACTTCCAAACTTTATTCAATGTTCTTGCTGCTAGTCAAAGAAGTTGTAGCTACCTATCAAAATGAAAAAAATGTTTATGATTTTACGAGCTTTATAATAAATCATGTGTCCCTGTATGTTTTTCGTTTTGTCCATGGCCAAACTGATTTTATCATTCGAAACCATCTCAAAAGAATGCTACAATCTAGATGAAGCTATCAAGAAACGTGCTGGTCAGTTCCCTTTGATTTCCGTTGCCACCGAAGTGTGGTTCCACGTACGCATGCTACTGTGAACTGATTATTCTTAGATAAAAATCAGACTTTATTCATCCCCTATGAACCGTGGCACGCGAACATCATCGAACTGATCCGATTGCCCCCTTTTGTCAATATTAAAGTGATCCATCGAACTAAAGCAGTTGGTAAATCTTATCTCACAAGAACAAAACACCAATTCAAGATCGGAACAAGAACTCTCTCATTTTATTAGAAAACAAACAGCCATCCTCTCAATCACATGTTCAATAACTAACTATAACAATATGGAGTAGCTAAATCCACAACACTATCTCCTTCCTTTTCTTTGTTCGTTACCATTCTCCCTCAATCTTTTTCAGTTTGCCCTCTTCATGAACCAATCCACATACACATAACATTTCTCTCACAATCACTTATCATGTTCTTTGAGAAACTGGGTGTACCACAAGAATGTTGCAGGATCCCCCTTCTTCAATGTCTTGCCGTATATCGTGTCTTCGAATTTCCAATCTTCGAATCTCTTCACAACCGGAACTGTCTCACATTCTGGCACACTTTTCTGAGGGTTCTCATTTTGCTTCCGTTCACCCTTTTCGTTAAACCTTCTGTCTCTTCTTCGCTCCTCTTGATCCTCAAATTCAAATTTTTCTCCCATCTGTAGCAAAATTTCCTTTTCTTCTCTGACTTGTTTTCCCTTCTCCATCTTACTCTTCGTTTCAAGCTGTTCCAAGTTCTCTTTCTTCTGATGCTTCTCACTTTCTTCTATTTCGACTTGTTGTCTCTTCTCCTTCCCACTACTAGTACCAAGCTCTTTCAAGTTCTCTTTCTCCTGCATTGCCAACCCCTCCTTTGTTATAGCTTTATCCTTCTTCTCCATCTCACGGTTTCCAGGCAAGTCGACCTCTTCAGGAAAGAACCTGCGATATGACTGTCCGTCCACACTTCCAATATCACCGATTTTCTCCATATTTTCCACTTTGTTGTTCAACCTCTCATCATCTATTGTCGATGTTCCCTTCCCTTTGTCGTCCATCTGATCACCTTGTGCCTTTCCCCCTCTGAGGCTTACTTCTCTTTCCCTATTTATGAAACCTTCTATTTCACTTATACTTTGTCCACCTAAATCCATCAATCTTTCCCCCACATTATTCCTCCACAACTTACCACAATTACGGCGCAGATGTCCCATTCTGCCACACTGCCAGCACTCCAAGGCACTCAGATTTGTCTTGCGCAGCTGCCTTCTATGGTTGAATCCTTCACGAGTTGGACACACTGCCCTTGAGTGTCCCAATCTTCCACATTTCCAGCACTCAACATGGAAGAAAAGGAAGGAGATAGTGTTGTGGCTCTTTGTGGGGTAACATCAGCGCTGAAATGCATTGGTCTTTTACTACTGGATGGTATGGACAATCTAAGGCCATATGCCCTGAAGCAGCACACCGCTTGCAGACGATTCTCCTCCGTTTCATTTGTTTTTCACCAACATTTTGACAAAGCGAGATCTTCTCAAGAACTGATTGTTGTTCAATATTTTGAAATTCCATCCTAGTGCTTTCCACCTCAACTTTACCAACACAGACACTCCGAGATATTTGAGCGATTGTCTCAAACCTCAATGCCACTATCAAGGCTTCATTCATGGTTTCTGGCCATAATCCCATGACACCATTACGTATCACTGGATCAGCCAGGCCTCTCATAAAGTGATATGCAACAACACTTTCCAGAGCTGCTGTCATGATTGTGCCAGGCCATGCATGTCGTGATAGTGTTCGCATAGCGTCATGATAATCACTCACTGTTTCTTTACATTGCTGGGTTCTGCTAACTAGCTGCATCATAAATCGTTGCGAATGTTGACGAGTCCCAAAGCGACGTTCCAATGTTTCGACTAGCTTATCATAGGTGCGAGGTGAAATAATTTCAACCAGTGTGTCCAAGGCAGAACCAACAAGAGCAGACTCTAACGCTACTGTCCTCATGGAGTCATTCCACCCATTATGCTCAGCAATGTCCTCAAACTGAATTTTGTATGCATCCCAGTTCACAGAGCCGTCAAAAGGTCTCACTTTCAAATGAGATTTGGAGGTTCCACTTCCATCAGTTTCTTCGATATGAGTTGGCGGAAATCCTTCATCACGAGTCGATGGAAAATGGTCACCTATTGTTTGAAAGTGGCAAGTTTGCTTCATCTGCTCTAGGCAGGCACTCCATTCCAGTTGCATTTGTTTGGCCGAAGTTCTTCGCTCCTCCTCCATACTGTGTCGTACTTCGTTTAGTAGTGTCCTTCTCTCTTCCTTCCAAAATCTTTGGAATGTCGACAACAATGCTTGCTCAGCCCCTGTGTCTCTAGGATCGTCTCCCCTTACTTTAACTTCTGGAACTTCTGCCGATTGATTGCTAGTCACGGCCGAAGTAGAATGACTTGGGAGTAGAGGATCCAAAGAATGAGCTGACGAACGTGTGGCCATTTCACTAAGGTGTTTTAATGACTCCCACCTCTTCTGAACTACTGCCTCTTATGATCCCACCGCTGCCACCAGTATAATAAATTGGCAAATTGGTAAATTAGTCATTGCATTGTGAAAGTAAGAGAGCTCAATGTACACTTGATAGATTCGAAACAAGAAGTGAAGTTTTTATTAACAACTCATAAACAAGGTTACTAACCACCAAAAAGTGTGTTGTCATATTAATCACTCACAACAATATTCATTGAGGCAGTCCGATCACAATAATCAAAGATGATACTCATATTCGGCAAACCCGAACAAATCCTGCAATATCATAAAAATATGGAAATGTTTCCTCATAGATATGCCTGGGAAAAGGTTGTTTAGATAGATACGGACCGAAATAATGATAGTAGAAATTTTGATTTTGGAGGATTCTCATTTCGAACGTTCGGAATAACAGTGGAACATCATCGAAAATTAACAAATTTTAGAGTAGGTAGAGGGAAGTTGTTACGCTTTCACTGTTGAGAAAAATCGTTGCCGGTTTGGTTAACTTCAAAGACGCAGGTTAATAATTGTTATTGAGTTATTGTTGTTAATGATGGAAACTCCAGCCTCCGCTACTCCAGGCGATTCTATTATTGCTATCAGTCGTTACCCGTTACGTCCTCTTATGAGGAAAAACAAAAAGACTGCATCCGCCGCCCCTGAGGAAGCCAAGAAATCTCTGACCAGACCCAAGGTACCCAAACTGATGAGAGCCACTCCGAAACTAAAAATGGCCACCTCAGCTCTGGAGATCACAGAACCCTGAATAAAGTTTCAGAAGAAATTTCTATGCATTTTTAAGATGGAATATGTCATGGAAACAGTTGAAAATGGTATCAAGAGCAATAGAAAGGAGATTCAAGTAATGCAAAGTTTTTGGAAACAAAGTATTAAAAATAGTGTTTAAACATAATCTCCCAAAAGTTGAGTTTTTGGATTTGTACCAAAGTTATTCCGAACGTGCGGTTTTTGACACGAAGAAACTTACACACTGCTGATGGTTATGTAAGAAGCAAGAGTAAAGTAGGTGCCGTTATACTTCATTGACTGTGAAAACATCAGATTTGGAACCCATTACTCTTATCTAGATCTTTCGTTGTGGCAATGAGGTGAGAATCTTTCGAATTGTTTGATGTTATAGGGAAGAAACTGAAGCCCTCACTATGATTTACGAGAAACTGATCGGAGCTGGGAAATCGGCGTCTGCGTCTCATCACCCGTCGGTTTCTACTGCTCCACTCTTACATGTCAAGGTGACCTTGTCAATCATGAAATTCAATCATGAAAATCATTCAAATGATGAATTTTATGATTTGCTCTTATGAATTCCAACTCGATAGTAGATACCTGACGAAAATTGATACAATTGAAAAACTTCCCACTTTGTTGATGATTTTCCACTTTTCCAAATATTTATATACGGCTAAGAGACAACATGTGATATGAAAAAATGGGAATCTAGTGCTGTGGTCCTCTTTGTTGTTTGAAATGTTTAATTTCAAGTTGAGCAACACTTGTTATGAACAACAGATGAGACAACAAGTGTTATCAACACATTTAGCTACCTTTTATATAGATCCAAAGCAAGCAAAACTGAAGAGTTTTTTCGTTCTCCAGAAATAAGTAGAATTATCATATCACATGTTGTCTCTTAGCCATCAATATAGAGCTGATGAGATTGTGATAGAATCAATGTGCTTTCATCCTGACTTCCATTCAAATTTGGCAAAATCGGACGATCGTATCGTAAAAATTGATGTTCATGTTAAATCACCAAACTTGTTCAAAAAGCTCTGAAACTCAAAAAACGAACGAAAACTTTGATTTCGCTGGCATTTTTTTTCAACTGTTGAATGTACACGATTTTTCTCTATCTTCGGAATGAGGGAAGTAAGAAATCGTTTCCTTTACTTGAAAATTACTATTGAGGTCTTCCAAGCCTCTATTAAAACTACTCCCCCGACAGAAGCATTCACGACCAACACCTGGGGAGTACTCGTATTTGAGAAGGTTATCCATTTTTATTTCACTATTATTATCTCTAAAAACACTTCAAATTAGATTTACCTACTACTGTTAGGCCTTTTCCCAAGAAGGTAACAGCATGAAATGTGAAGCTTGCGTTGTAATCGAATCCTAAATAATGCACTAAACTAAATAAAATAAAGTACACAGACTCGACTTGACATCAGACTTCACAATATAATAATGTACAATACAATAATAATAATGTAATTTCGATAATAGGTTACGCTGCTAGGGATGTTATTTTAATAGTTATGGAGGAGCCACTACAACAGTCCTGTTACATGAAACATCAATACCAGTATCTGAAAACGTGATTTTTCAAGTATTCAATATTGTTATTTCCTATTTTCTTGCCCTTCAATTATTTCTTCACAACCCCAAATAATCCAATAACTTGAACGGATCATTCAATTTTCCTTGGCAGGCCAAAGAAGGGCTAGAGCGAAGCGTGTTCAGGGATCTCCTTCACAACACCTTCAACATCTGCGCGGAAGACATCCTCATGGAGAGGATCTTCTGCGTCTTCGATAACTCTTCCGATGGACTCGTGAAACTGGAGGAGTGGCTTCAGGTAAAACTGTTTCAGTTGTTTTGATTTTTTTTGCAAATATTATCCCTTTATTTTAAACAATGCGAAGTCTTGATTTCCTTCTGATTGACGTTTCTTGTCGGACGTTTTGAATATTTTCCATTACGGTGATGGTGTCATCCAAAATTTGGTTAGTGGAAAAAACTACCTAGATTGTTTTATGATCGGAGGATACGTAAAAAGATGAGATAAAGAGTACATAAAAAAACCATTAGTCCACATGTACAGGTACCTCATACAGGTAGATACGTTCTCAGTATTTATGTAGGCAATATAAAGGCCCTTGTCAATTGATCGGGATTGTGGTCAACTGGAAATATAACACCTTCTTCGCCGAGCTTTCGGTAAATTTTTTACCTCCTTCAGGGCTTGAAGGTTGTTTATATTTCCAGTTGACCACAATCCCAATCAATTGGCATAGACCGTTTTGTTGGGTCGATCTACATAGTTTGCTGCAATATAATGGCTCTCAAATCATAATTTTTACAGGGCATGTCGGTCTTCCTCAGAGGAACGCTTGAGGAGAGGATCGTCTTCTCTTTCAACGTGTACGACCTGAACACCGACGGATTCATCGTTAGAGAGGAGATATTCACTCTACTGAGGTTGGTTGTCCCTCAATTAGTGGGAACCATCCAACGAACCTACAAATATACCTACTTATTTATTGATTTATTCAGTTGACTATTTAAAAAATACGTACGACGTCAATTCCGAATTCCAAAAATGCTTCTTTCAGAGTTTCTCCGGCAAAACTATGGGGTGTTGTTCCAGTTGTAAGTGATGAAATTATAAGGGTAAGGGCAGGTGGTAGTCTACGAATTTCATCATCATCGGTCCAACTCTGCTCATGCGCGAATGTTACCCTGTTAAACTACGTAACAAAAGGCAAAAAAACCGGAGGTTTTGGTCTTAATTTGTTTTAAGATTAGATCAAGAAAGTCTAAAACGGGAACGAGTGAAAATTTTGATTTGGGAGGACCATTGTATTCACATTTCAAGGAGAAAACGACTTGATTCAATCAAAATCGGGCAAGTTGATCGTAAGACATGGGCGTTTCTGGAAAATCACATTAATGTCTTGCAATAGGGTATGTGCATGGGTCGGAAAGTTGTCATAATGAAGTCATAGAAGTCTGATGAAATCTTCAGAATAAAGTCATAGAAAAAAAATCATAGAAAAAGATCTACTCATCCAAAAAGAAAACGGCCGTTATCAAAATTCTCAAGATGTGGTCTACTTAAAAAAAAAAAAAAAAAAAAATCATGCGCTCACCCAATTTACAAGGGACCGTCCTGGGACTATCCCTCGTAAATCCAGGAGTTGATCACAAACAACACAGTAACCATACAACAAACAACAAATATTGAAAGATCGACAGGTTTATTGTGATGGAGTACTCATCCCGTTTACGTCCCTCCGCGTTTTTCTCGTGATCAGGCTCAATTACGGTAAAGAGGAATTTGATTTGTATCTTGGCCTATCGTGAGTGGCCGACTCAACTGTTTCTCTCAAGCATGCGACGAGCTCAGTCATTTCATTATCATAAAATGATCTTTCGGAACGTTCCGCGCAAGAGAAAGGGAGAGGTTGCGAGGCTAAATGTCATTAAGAAGAAAAACAGCTGTAGAATGAGTCTACTGCGTCGTGAAATAGTAATGATGGTTTTGCGAGACTGTGCGTAATAAATACTGATCAAAATAAACATAAAACCGAAAACCTCGCTCAGCGGTTTCGCCTCTGAAAAGTCAACTTGGAAGTTTGTACAACTTTTCTATATAGGTACAATATTTCCCCAAACTCCTGGTTTTCTCAAAGCTTAGAAAGAAAGTGATGAAATTTATGAAATATAGCTATAGGTTGGCTTGTTCCAATTGAAAAACAGGAATAGGGCTAGTAGTTATTACATACTAGGAGGTCTACATTTCAAGTGAAATCACCATAGCTAGGTACGTTAATCGCAGTTTCAATAAGAATGTTTGAAAATATTGCACAGTTTTGGAGAAGATTATTTTTCTGGAGACTATATTTTTTTAGATTCTCGAAGCCGATTATGAAGTCATAATTTAATTCACTTTAGCTTAAATATACTTGAAACCCGCTAAAACTACGGGGAACAGTTTTAACTATTATTATTTTTACTTAACTTTTTCTTTTTACTTTACTATTACTTATTTTCAGCAAGTAAATGAGGAACTATGATAAATAAATATTTACAAGAATTCAATGAGCTGTTGCAAAAGATGTAGACAGCATTGAATGAGTTAAACTGCAGTTCTCATTATTCAGAAAGTACAAAACTAGGGCAAGATAGGAGTTTTAACTTCTTAAGGAGGTTATTTTTAACTGATTAAGAACGAGAAAAGACTGAAATATTCGATTTTCGGCAGGAATAGTCTTGTGAAGCAGCCGCAGGACGAAGATCCCGAGGAAGGTGTGAAAGAGCTGGTAGAGCTGGTCCTGAAGAAATTAGACCGCGATAAGGATGGCAAGCTGTCCCTCAAAGATTTCAGGTGAGGATATACTCGTATGATGGATTTGATCGAAATCTTGTCAAAATTGTGATGAAGTAGCAAAAATTTCAGCCCTCGGCTGATAATTTCGAGTAAAAAACCTGACAAAATGAGGCTAAAAACCTGTCATTTTGAGAGAATAAATAATATTGAGATTTTATTATTATTTGACAAGTTTTCTAAAACGTAGGTATCAAAGGGGCCTGAATAAGGAGGAAATTGTCGGTACTTCTTACGGTTTTCATCTGGTTTATGAAGGATTGAACGATATATGACAGTGATTAGGGTTTACCTTGTAGGGCTTGTCAGTAAAAATATGGAAAATGTATGTCACAATAGAAGGTGGATATAAAAACCCACAAGAGTTGAGATTTTGTACTAATTCTGACCATATTCGCATTTTCAGATTGAATACAAGTTTGTTAAAAAGATTTTGTGGAAATTTGGCAGAACATTTGATGCTCCACCAGTATCTATCCTATTTCTATCTGTCACTAGGTATTGTTTGGAAATCATACTAGGGTACTGACCACCACAGCTTCAAAAAGTTTTACCGTTTCTCCAAATGCAAATAAATGGTATTATACACCTTACCTACTCAATTCTAAGAAATAATTCTGACGAGAGCGAACCGAAAAGTTATCAATTAATACTATTTATTTTCGAAAGAAATGTCATTTGCCTGTTTATTTGAGACGTTGATAAACCTTAAAAGTTTATTGCGAGAACATAAAGCTGAGGTTTTGAATCAGTAGCTTGCAAGAGTAAGTTGAAACTTATAGCTATTGCAATTTTAATTCTCCATTTAATCATGCAAGCAAGAGAGATTTGTTGCCTGTACGAACGAGGAGAATGACAATATCCAATGATACGGAAATATTTAAATGATTTCAGGGAATCGGTCGTGGAGGAACCCTTGTTTTTGGAGGCGTTTGGCCAGTGCCTCCCATCCGAGTCTGCCGCTCACGCCTTTCTCGCTACCCTTTCTTGAATTTCGCTTCTGGACAATCATGGACCTTCTATTACAAAGGTGAATAATTAATAACCAAATAGTAGGTGTTTGACTGATGGACGCAAGCATTTTGGTAGATTGTTGGAAGTCCAATAGTGATATTGTCAATCTCATATGTTGATGTTATTACAGACGACGACAACTTTTCATCACACATTAATAACAATTCGTTTCCGACTAGTGGTAATAGTGACTCGACTAGTCGGTCGTATATTTTGTTCAATAGATTTCATCTCCCTTAATGTTTCTCTGTTCAATCATATCCAACTCATAATAATACTAATATTAATAGGTTATGAGTCCTGGACGCTTCCACTGCGAGCTGACTGAATACAAAACCGAGTAATTTGTTCAAAGAGGTCCAAGTTGCAAGAGCATCCTAGTAATGAAAGCCACATCTTCATTAATGATTGAATAACAATGGTCTTAATAAGAAGTTATTTAATAATGTCTTGTGGTATCTATAAAATTTCACTTAGACTAGAACTCCGAATAAAACGAAACAACCATTTCTTATTTAAAAGGTGCCAATATTACTAAAAATGTTATGTTGAACATGGCTACTGAAATTTGATGAAAATTTGATTTGAGCTTTTGTGATTCACACTCGTGTTTCTGATTTATCGTGAGACCGCCTCGTGGTCTCTAAAAATTCTAAAAATTTAATACTATTTAAAATTGGCGAAAAAACAATACCTTTACTTCGAGAGTTTTTGAGCTAGGGCGCTATTGAAAATTTCAACCCTTAATTTTCACCCCTAAGAAGTGACCTACATCAACCAGAAGCTTCAGAACCAAATTTCATCAAAATCGTTCCATGGTAACTAAGGAAGTGCCGCGTACGGCGGACGGACGGAAAATTTTTTATTCGATTTTTGGATTCTACGACATTGAAACGTAAACCATAAAATTTTGAGGGGGGTTAAAAAAAAAATTCCGAGTTAATCAATGTATGTATTCAAATACGTTTTTCTGTTCACAGGTGGCTACCATTTCTCTGAGATTTGACGATGTTATTTCGATTATCAGCATAATAATTTCACAGTTTTGTGATTCTGAATTGGAACAGTTGGAAAGAGGTTTCCAAAAAGGTAAAATTTATATTGCCTATACTTATTTCATTCCGCAACCTGTTCATTGAATGAATATAACAAGTACCTAGCGATTTAGTGATAGCTAACCATAATAATTTCACAGTTTTGTGATTCTGAATTGGAACAGTTGGAAAGAGGTTTCCAAAAAGGTAAAATTTATATTGCCTATACTTATTTCATTCCGCAACCTGTTCATTGAATGAATATAACAAGTACCTAGCGATTTAGAGATAGCTAACCGTACAATATTTTAATTGAAACAATAATTGTAGGCCTACATAAATATATTATAATAAACATTTTAATTAAGATGGGCTTCTCTTTTATTTTCCCGCAATAAAATGTAACGCAGGGACAACCATTCTTGCATTACACGAGTATGATTTGTAAACCTACAATACCAAGAAATATCATTTATCAAGTTCGCGTAATAATAGCTCGTGAGTTAAAATGAGTTGTTCAGTGAAATCAATTACCGTTTCCTGAGGCATCGTCTAAAAAGGTGGTCAAAAAGTTGTACAGGACGGGAAGAGGCCCGAGGTCAGTGGCCTATTCTGGCTCTACCACCTACTCGTTCCTGCGATTGAGTAACATCCGAGAGTCTTCTTTATTCTAGACCCACTTTGAGAATTTAGATACAATTTTCAAGAATTCAAGAACCACTGATTAACTAATATCAATGATTTCAACTACTTGAATAAATATGAAAAAATGCAATGCAAATTAATGCAACAATTATCGTTGCGACAAATTGATGTGAGACTCCCCTCGTGGGTAATTCGAGCTCGGGTAGAGCTACCTCAAAAAACCAACGTTAAGACAATTAGGAATGGATAAGGAATTGAGAATAAAATTGGTTGCTTTAGTTCACATGGAAGTGATTCAATTTAACGGGAAGATCAACAGCAATATACTCCTAGACACCGGATAAAAAAACTTTGTAGGTAGTATTCGTGCAGCAGGTTGAAAAAAATCTCCTTCAAATTATTAATGTTAATTTATATTTTGTGTGCTTCCTGTGGTCAATCCTTATTTTGAGCATAACAACAAATTGTAAGATTTTTATTAAATTCGATTGAAGTTTAAAAGTTGATGTCTGTTAGGCTTGAAACGGTCTTCTATGAATTTATAAATTGTGTGTTTGAAATTTAAGTACGAACAGTGTCACAACGATAAGACTATATCAACCAATAAACAGCTGAATTATATTGGCCTCCCTCGTTAGTTCCTCATTCCGGGTTAGTATTTCCCTAAATTGTTGGGGCAAACACTTTAAATGTTGTAGCTTAATTTTAAATTTTCGGAGATTTTAGAAATTCATTAGTGCATGGGCCTAGGGAATTGAAAAACTGAAAGATTGCCGCTGGAATCATCAAAATTCCCATTTTTTCTGGCAATTATTGTTCAATTTTTGATGATTCGAGCGGAAATCTTTCAGTTTTTCAATTCCCGAGGCCGATTCGCTAATGAGTTTCCAAAATCCTTGAAAATTTCTAATTTAGCTACATTTGTTAAGGTTTTGCCCCCTCAATTTAGGGAAATACTAACCCGGAACGAGGAACGAAGGGCGACCGACTGAGACCCCCTTAAATGTTCTAGGATGTTTATTTAGACTTTTCTCCACTGCACTTGTATCAATTCATTAATTTATTCTAGACATGGGTAGTGTAGCTTCATCGCATCACTCTGCAGGATGATGTTCATAACATGATGGAAATCGTAGGGAATTATTAAAATGTCAGTAATGAACTAGGTGCCCTCCAAGTTTGAGCGAAAATGGGCGTTGACCGATTGATGAAAGAAAGGAATGAGGTATGCGCATGGGTCGGAAAAACTATTTCTAATTATTTTTAATCTTAACTAGACCTCATTCTGAAAATTTTGCCACCAACCGCGACCTTCTAGCGTGAGAAAACCTTTTTCCATGATTTATCAAGTTTCGAATGTTTATGACGTCACAGTGGGCTGTGAGGTCCTGCCCGGAGGAAGGGGCGCATGCCATCATAAACATTCGAAACTTTGAAAAATCATAGAAAAAGATCTACTCATCAAAAAAGAGAACGGCTGGTGTCCAAATTCTCAGGATGAGTTATACTTTCGATTGAAAATTTAAACAAAAACCCCCCATTTTACTATTCTACAAGCAGTTATCAATTAGCCATTCAAGATTACATTTCCAGGGCCCTCAACATCTCCAAAGTTCAATTGAAGTAAGACTGTATAATAATATTGTACTAACCATACCTAGTTTTATAATATTATTGTGAAGATGTTGATTTCCCAGTTCATTAAATCCATTGTAATTTAATCTCCATTTAGGTTTTCAGGATTCAAAGTACGAGTTACGCACATTAGTAAGGTAGTTAAGTACAGACACAGGAACTTAAAATTGATAAGGTAATCGACAATGATTTTGAAATTAAACTATTTGGTTCAGTGTTTTCTGTTAGCTTTTTTCCAAACAAGGTGAATATTTTGAACTTTTCAAAAATATAGGTTATTATAAAATTACATTATATTTTATAATTATTATGAAATTTCGGTATATTATAGAATTATACGAAATTTAATTGATTTATAGAAAATGATTGGAATAAGGATTCGACGATATAGTATAACGAAAGCTGTTGTGTAAAGCTTATTCAGGTAAGCCTGAAAAAGAAGAAGTTAAAGAAGAAGAAGAAGTTTTATCAGAAGTAGCTAGCCAACTACTTTTATCGCAGCATATTTTCGGAATTTTTTTTGAATAATTACTTATGTTTATCGGGTTTTAAATGACTCTCAAATTTATATATACATATATCTTAATTTCAAGAAAAAAATTCACAAACCATGAAAATTGTCCATTTCCCGAAATTACATGAATTGACACCAAAACCTACGGTGTACATCGGATCCCCAAATTCTGGGTTTGGTGTAGCAAAAGTGACCCCAGCAGGAAGTTCCTCTCCAGGTGGTTTCTTGGGAGCTCCTTCCACCGTCGTCTCCAGTCTTCTCGTGACTCTCGCTCGCGTCGGTCTGTGTTGTGAACTTTCTCTGCGTCTTCTGTTTTCGCGTCTCCGAATCGGTAAGCTAAAAACATTCAATATTAGGAATTTTTTATTTCATATTAATTCATTATTTACACTATTTTCGTTCAACCATTTGTCATATAGTTACAAATATTTACAACATTCGATAAAATAATAATAATAATAATAATAATAATAGTAACAAATAATTTTTTTTTAATTCTCGGGTTAAATAAGGTTCAAAAGTAATTAAACAAGTATCCACGTACGTAAGTAATTGTGATGTTTGTGTAATGGAAATCACGCTTGCAGATACTACTTTGGATTGTTATAAAATCATTTGGAAAAGTCTGAGAGTCAACGCCCAAAAATCCTAAATATTGTACCAAAATCGGTTCAGTTAAGCCCTGGACCATAAATCACCACAATTATAACAGACGAGTAGATGGGGAGCCGAAGTCGTTTAAAGATATATTTAATCTTAGTTACGTTAGGGTCGATACGACTCGGGTTGGGTCCTCTTGAAATAAAAGGCTCTTGGATTTTTCCTTTCTTTATAATTTAGCAACAGTTTCGCAGAACAACTCGTCTGCATCTTCAGGCTAAAAAATTTTATAAAACAAAACAACGAACTATAAAATGGAACAGAAATGCCACGTGGAGGTCCTGTGCTCAGCAGAAGTAGGGACAACACTGCCTCTCCATTTCAAAATGGTGTTTTCTCTTTCTCCTTGGTAGTGAAGTTTTTCATTTCATGTGCACTATTACATTCATATTATTCAAAAATTCCCCCACTGAACTGGGACTTATGTACGGAGGATTTGAGTTTTTTGACATTGAACAACAATTTTTCACGTGACAAGGTATGTACCAGTACATTTACTGTAGGTACTTGTCATAGCTGTCTCTGCCTGAGGTTAACTTACCTGGTGATGCTCTGGTTCTCTCTTATATTTACATATTTAACTTGAAATATACCAATTTGGTGTTACTAAGTATTTGATAATTGTTTTCCAGTCGTGGATATTTGCTTGAAGGTTTCTGAAAAGCCCTTCTAATAAAGACTGATAAGACTGATGGAAAATGTTATACCCACATGCATGAATGCTACACTAGTGAATAAAAGGTAATTGTGACGTATTAGAATAGTACATAAGATAGTTAAACTATCAGAAAAGTTTTATCAACCTTTTTGTTTTTATGTACCAGTACATTTACTGTGGGAACTTGTCATGGCTGACCCAGCCTGAGGTTGAACTTACCTGGGATGCTCTGGTTCTCTCTTGTAGTTGCATATTCAATTTGAAATACGCCACGGTGTTTTACTAAGTAGTTAATAATTGTTTTCCAGTCGTGAAGATTTACTTGAAATTTTCTGGATAGCCCATCTGATAAGACTGATGAAAAATGTTATACCCACATGTATGAATGCTACACTACTCAATATAAGGTAATTATGACATAGTGGCATAGTGCATAGGATTGTTGATCTGTCTGTTAAGTTTTATTATTTTTTAATCACACTTATAAAGTCTGTTCCATTTTATAGTTCGTTGTTTTGTTTTATAAAATTTTTTAGCCTGAAGATGCAGACGAGTTGTTCTGCGAAACTGTTGCTAAATTATAAAGAAAGGAAAAATCCAAGAGCCTTTTATTTCAAGAGGACCCAACCCGAGTCGTATCGACCCTAACGTAACTAAGTTCATGCACGACTCTGATATCCACAACAACATATATTTAATCTCTTACTACCGACGATAGGAAAGCTTTGTTTTCATGCAGATAGTAAAACACAGAGTTTCTGTTCTGCTACTCGTATACAAAGTGAGGAAGCAAAAAAATAATTACATTGAAAGAAATCGATATTAAAAGTAACTTGAGACTGTTATACGAACAAACCAAGGTTGGATTTCGATAGTGTAGGTGGGCTCGAAATAATTTAATATCCTCTCAATGATTATAAAACTTCTTGTATAATATAATAATGTCCTTGAGATTTTGTTTCCCTACTTCCAGTTCCTCCTTGAATGAGATTGTCTACAAAAACCTAACAAGTCGAATGTTGTCCAAATTTGAAATCTTGAATAATTGGTATAATACGACGATCATCAAAATTCTCAGATCTACTAATCATTGATAAAATTCATAATAAGTGTTTTTTCGAAAAGAGAAAAACAAAATTCTTGATCCTAGGCTAAATCTACTTTCTAGTAAATTTTGAAGACGCTTACAGGAATATTGGGAGGAATCTTGGACGGTTCCTCATTAATTGCGCCATTACTTACGTATACGAGTAATGAAGAGTTTTCTGGTTTTCTTGAGATACCAATATTTAGTGCTCAGAACCTAATTGCACGATTTCGCACACATTTTGAGGTCCAAGTTGAGTTTTGATGAACTGTTATTCTAAAGTAGAAACAACGGCTCATATTTCAGAAAAATTGACATAAATGTAAACGAACTTTCAGCCGTTAATTATTCTACGTAGTATTCATCTGCCAATACTGAAGGATGTTTTCTATTGCAGATTTCTGATCTGTAGTCAAAACCTCAGGTTTTGAGGTGAAAACAGGCCAATTCATCCTGCTTGTCAAAACCAAAAGAGCAACTACATTAATACAGAAACCTTTATAGATGCCGCATGCGATTGGTTCAGGAGGTAGGATCTAGGAGGTAGATGAACTTTTATTTTCGTAACTATGAGGAATGATAGATCATCTCGTGAAAAACTCGTTTACTTGTTGTCTTCCACCAAAAGCGGCTTTGAGTCCTTTATCTTGCGCTAATATCAAAATCTCCTTCAAATCTCCAAAACAATATTCCGCTTCTGCTATTTTTAATTCGTTAGAATGTGGAAAGGTCTACTAAATTAACACCCTTAAAAAAAATAACCAAACCTCCTCCTTGATAAAATAGGTTTATTATATATTGCGATACTATTGATAGTTTTCTAAATTAACAAACCTCAATGGGCTTAGAATTTGTTCCCATTTTGTCAATTTTGATTCATTATTTTTAATAGGTAATAAATGTATGGATTCGAGCAATAAACAAAAAATTTTAAACCCTACTCAAAATTTGATGCTTTATGTTTTAATTTGAATATGGCCGTATATGAGCGATGAGATTGTGGAAAACCATTTTAATAAAAACGGAGTTGAGTTGAATGTTGTCCATTTCCACGAAAATAATGAGTTACAAGTTAAATCGATTTCGACGGTTAGGTCATCATCAGTAACAAACAATAACTGAAGGTACATCACAAAGAGCATAGCTTATATAGTCACAAGTGAAAGGGAGCTCGAATCCCATTGGTCGAAAAAGTGAAAGTCATACCCAAGCAGATGAGTGAAAGGGGAAAATCCTATTGGCTCAGAGAAGTGAAGGGACCTGGGAGGATCATAAAATACCAATCAAGGCAGACAAAGCGAAAGGGAGCTCAAACATAGGTGAGGGTAACATTGTGAAGGGGAGACCAAGCTATTGTAGGAAGGAACCTATCAACGGTGAAAGGGACCACCTCATTTAGACATTTACCAGACCTATCATTCTTAAGACTCTCGAACTTTTCAAGCACATCCAACATACCTTCCTTCGGGCAAAAATGAGGAAATTCAATGTACCGTCCGTTTGCTAAATCAAAACTAAAGTTATGATTGGATTCTCTTAGGTGATTCGCAAAAGCAGAATCACCCTTGCTATCCCTGAAATCCTTCTCATGCTCTTTTATTCTTTTCCTAAATTTCCTACCAGTTTGACCACAATACTCAAGCCCACAAGAACATTTCAGCTTATAAAGCTTATAAATCTTATTTTTATTTTTAAACCCTACATTGAAACCTCTAGATGATAACATTTTGCCAATTTTGTCAGAAATCTTTCCATAATAAGGTATACTTGTCCATTTTTTCTCTTCTAATACAACTTCTCAAACCAAATTAGAAACCTCGTCTCTACCCTTTTTCCTAAGAACCTTATTCCATATGGAATCGATGAGACATCCCCCATATCCACTGCTTGCGGCTATACTCTTGATAATAGTTTTTTCTTTAGATACATTTTGATCACTCATTGGTATTGACAAAGCTCTATTGATCATACTATGGAAAGCAGCATGTTTATGAACTAAGGGATGATTTGATGTACCATGAATAGTGATATCACTGTAGGTATCTTTTCTATAAATGGAGAAATCATGTTTTTTGTTAATCAATGAGATGGACAGATCAAGAAAATTGAGCTTATTTCTACCTAGTTCAATATTGAATTTAATAAAAGGACAATGTTACCCTCACCAATGTTTGAGCTCCCTTTCACTTTGTCTGCCTTGATTGGCATTTGATGATCCTCCCAGGTCCCTTCACTTCTCTGAGCCAATAGGATTTTCCTTTCACTTATCTGATTGGGTATGACTTTCACTTTCTCGACCAATAGGATTCAAGCTCCCTTTCACTTGTGACTACATAAGCTATGCTCTGTGTGATGTACCTACAGTTATTGTTTGTTACTGATGATGGCCTAACCGTCAGAATCGATTTAACTTGTAACTCATTATTTTCGTGGAAATAGACAACGTTCAACTCAACTCCGTTTTTATGGGCGTATATCGGTTTTATTCGGTGTCTAGTTGTGCCACGAAGCTTTTGGTTATTAACCGTCACTTCTTATCTTATTAATTAATTAACCGTCAATTATTCCTCAGGGGTGAATAATTGGGGTAACATATTTTCAAAACGCCCTTGCTCAAACATTTTAAATAAAAAGGTGTTGTTTTTTCATCTATATAAAATAGTAGCAAATTTTCGAAATCGAATGAGTCCACCCAGAGGACCAAGCGTTCGCTCCCCATAAAGTCTTAAAGTTGGGACGAATGATAAATCAAGAATACGAGTGTGAATCGCAAATGACTGTTCACTGATGGAAGCAGTTCAAATCTCCGTTCAAATTTCAGCTAATAAAAGTCGATCTTTTAGCGCGAAATCCCCATCCCTACTCCGCGGCTGAAGCATGTTCCATGTTTCTTGAACTTTAGCCAAAGGCTCTGAGCAAGGCCCGAAGAGCCGTTTTTTTTCTTTCTCCGAATAGAGTTTCATACCGTCGTTTCGTTTCGTTTTTTGTTGTTTTCTCTGAGTAGAGTTTGTTTTTGTTTTTTATTATTACCACGAACCAAATTTCGTTATGAATATGAGGGCACCCACAACTGCCAGATAACGATGTTTCGCTGGTCAAAATGAACTTGACAATGAACCTTGTGCGAAAATATGGTTGGTAGGTACTGACAATGGAAAAGCTGAGTTCTTCGTATGCTAGTGATCTATACAGAAAATAATTTAATGTAATAATTTATAATAATTTGCAACGTTTTTGGAGGTATGTGCTGTGACTTCTACTTATGGGATTCCCTCAAAATGTATATTGATTTTTTGAAAAAACCCTAACTAACTTCATATTGTCAGGAAAATCAGAACAGTAGACGGTGAAAAAGGTTCATCTGGAAATTCCTTGCTTTAGAGCTCTCCGAACGATTTCGGTTTCATGTCATTCTGTTTGTTTGTAGTTCATTCCTTGATCAGAGACTTCAGAGAATCTTGAACCGATGTTGTTTTGAAATGTCCTGTTTGTCCTCCCAAAAAAGTTTTATTATAGGCAGTCTTCTGTAAGTTTCGTTTCCGTAAGACAAATGTGTACTTGTATTGATGTTAATTTCTTAAAACTACAGTTTCCCAGTCCGAGTCGGTTTCTAATTTAGTGATTTGTGAGGTGATCAGATCAGTAGGATGAATGGCAGCTGTCAGAAAACTCGACATGAATTGGATGAATAATTCGCAATTGACGTTTCTGAATTATTGCTGTGATAAAATATTATTCCACAATTTTTGCATAAATAAATATTTTGTGTCTATTATTTTATGTGATGAAGCTTTACTCCCTAACATTTTGATAGTCGCTTTTCTTCCCAATTATGTCTAGACATAATAAACAAATTCAAGACTCCGAAAACATACACATATTTTTCTGTATACTCCTTTGTGAATTATTCCGCGATACCTTCATAACTGGTGAAATAGCGTTAGATAAGGTTCTAGCTGCAGGTCGTCGATTGTGTTGTATCATATTTCGTCGGTAGAACTAGTCTAAAAATGTGCTCAGATACCGTGGCAGCTCTTACTTTCACGCTCGTTATCATCGGGTGCTACCTTCAGGAAGGTTGGTTGGTGGGTCACAGCTATCTCTTGATGACAGTTCAGAAGAGTCTTCTTCAGACTTGAGTAAACGGTAAAGCTGTTGGTTCGACCTTTCTAATAATGGAGTTCCTCTTTCTCAGTCCAATAATAGCCAAGCGTGGGACAGTAAGTCTCTGTTACAATGCTGAATACCCTCACGGGTAGGCAAATAGACCTCCCCTCACGTATTTCCACTTGACTATTACTTTCACTTCAATGTCATGGTTTTGAGGTGTATTCTTGATGAAAAAGAATACAAATACAAATGTTGCACCTAAAAATGAGAATAAACATATCAGACTGCCACCTACTTTCTATGATTCCAATCAAACTTTCGAAAGTGTTTCAAGACTGACAAAAACATCAGACACGTGTATGAGGGTGTTTGAAAATAACCCCCGGTCTGCCAAAAATAGCCTCTTTACAGTGTGGGCCTAAAACACCACCCACTTATCTACCTCAGCCCGCACTGTCAGAAGTAACTCCAAATCGTAACTCAGCTCAATTATTTTTGAAGAGTCAAACAAAGAATAATTAAATGCAACTGCGGATGCACATAACGAGCGTAGGTACTAACTTTGCTTTTTCAAATGGAAATCCACATCTTTGATTGACATTTGGAACAACCGAAAATAAAAAAGCTGCAAATTATTACACAAAGGTTTATTTTTTGTTGTATATAGATCACTCGTCTGCAAAGAACACTGCTTCCATTAAGTGGTCTCAAAAAATTCCCAAATTTCATCAAAATCGGTCCATGGGAACTAAGGAAAATGCCGCGTACGGCGTACGGCGGATGGATGGCCAAATTTGTATTCGATTTTTGGATTCTACGTACCTTGAAACGTAAACCAACAAATTTTGAGGGGGTGTTAAAATTTTTTTTTGGTCGATTCCAAAGGTTTATTATTGAAAATAGTAAACCAAAAGAGGAGTTGTGTAAGTCTCTTGTATCATGAACGACTTTTTTTCATCATTAACATTTCTCGCGTAAACAAACCGTTTCTCTAATTGTTTAAATTCATCAAATGTGCATAACTAGGTATATGATAAATTATTTAAATATAACATTGAAATTTAACACAAAACTGAACTTCTTTTCATAAAGGAATTATTGTTTAAGGCTAGGTACCTATCATGTGAATAATTATAATTAGTCATGAATCCTACAGTACGCGCAAAAATACAAGTTTTGTTTTACGTTCTAGAAGTATGAGTGATTGAGTGTTTTTGTAATTTTTTTAATGTATCGAAATATTAACTTTTGCTAGGAAATATTATAACCGTACAGTTGGTTGATTATGTTATTTAAATTTTTTTCTTATTCAGGGACAAAAAATATCGCATTCGAATTGCCAGTTCCAAGTTCCTGCCTTTCTCTAGTTTTGTTACTAGAAAAGAAAATGTCTTGTAAGAAAACGCATTAGGTATGTAAGAGAAAGCTAGGTTACAGGAGCGGAGACGGTTTTTACAAATTATGTCTGTCAGTTTTGTTGGCCTTGCAACGTTGCAACGAAAACCTTCACGAGATGTTGCTGTAGAATAAATATAGTCAAGTAATAAATTAAAAAATTACCCCACTCTATATCACATCTATTAGGAGTAATCAGTGGTTAGATAACTCTATAATTTATGATAGTATGCAATGAATTATTCGTAAAACAAGTAATTCTATATGGACATGTTATTATGAGCGAAGAAGCTTTACTGTCCCCCAACTTGGTTGACGTTTTCCCTATGATCTCTATGAAAGGCTACCTTTACTATGACAATATGAATTTTTCAAAAATTGAAGGGCTTTAGGTACAAAGGATGAATTCCGAATTGTGAGTGAACATCCCAATAGCGTCCCAATAGCGTTTATTTCTAGCTCTAAGGCGTTGCTTAGAGCTGGGAGTTCGAAGAGAGGTTTAAAAATGCAGGATCTGGGGATATCAATGAATTCATAATGACTTTTCTTTTCATTGATTTTGAATTCTTACTTTTCAACTGCTTGTGTGAATTTAGTGAGGTTAGCATCATGCTCCTCCTTCGTTTTCCCACAAACCTCACATCACTTAAATCCATCTTTGGTTTAGTACATCTTTTCTTCCGAAATCAACTCATCTGTAACTCTTTGGAACATAAGGACCCCGTCAGTGAGAACCGATAGAGCCTACCATCTGCTTTGAAGGGACGATTTTCCAATTTCAAAGGCACCTGATGGGATTCACTCTCGAAATCGATCGTGCTGAAATGAGAATTTCGATATTCTATTTTGAATTTATTTATCGTGTGACAATAAACTATCGCCGCTCTATTTTCATGCTTTTCAAATTTAACCACAAATGCCTGTTCTCGCCATGGTGACAAATAGTTCCTCTTCATTAATCTCTTCGGCCAAGAGTTTTCTAATTTCTTCACAAATGAATGAGCAACTTCTCCAAAATGTTTTCTAGGTTTGGTGACTATCGGTTTGACATCGCCCATCATGTCTTGGAAAAAAGACTCAACATTGGCATGATCTACTGAACAGATCAAGGGAGGCTTAGAATCTCCAAAATTCACATTTACTTAAGAACTATTCCTGAAAAAAAAATGTCAAATGATTACATTACATCATAAATCGGATGTGGAGAAAGCTTTTCATAATCGTGATCTAGCAATTTCAGTATTGGTGAATAGTATAATGAAGTTTAACGACCTTTTTCACCTGATTTTGTGGTAATTTTGAAGAAATTCATGAGTTCAAAGGGTATCTGATATGGTACAGAATTGAAACTCTTCAATTGATAGAATTTAGGTAGGCACGGGAGTACATTTTCGTCCTTGAAGGTACTTCGCATCAATACTTCGATGTAAGCGGTTCTTCTGCCAGCTCGCCGTTCAGTAGAAAATTGACTTATTTGCTCGATTAGCGGGTGGAGAAAGCGCTGGCGGGGCTCGTGGTCCGTGTGCATACGTCCGCGATCTCAGCTTTCTATCTGCACTTGCCCCCAACAAACTCTTCTCTTCGGCCACTACTTATCTACGAAAGTTTGAAAGTTTACCAGTAGGTCGTCCACAGTTTCATGCGATTGACAAAGTACTGAACCTTTACCTACTGGTCATTATCTGTGTCAGGTCATCTGGTCGATACTCCAAGCAATAGATTTTTCTCTAGATTGATGTTGGATTTTTCTCGAATTATGGATTTTTCTTAAATTTTTAATTCTGAATTTTTTTCGAATGTTGGATTTTTTTTTATTTTTTGAATGGATTTTTCTCGAAGTTGAAGGCTGACTCTCTTCAGTAAAAAGTAATTTTTGACTGAGTAGATGAATTGGCCGTAGAGGAAAGTGTCAGTTATTTCTCCTCATTTCTTACTCGTCTGAATATCGCCGAAATTCTACCATTTCTTCTTGTTTGAAAAACCAGAATATATCATTGAAATTTGGTGACTGTTTCATTTTGGTTTATTATTTTCAATCACCAAAATTCGATCGCTATTCGTCTCTTCGAGTTGTATTCAGTTTTGCTTCCTTAGCAACCAGTAATAAAATTTCCATAAGAAACCCTTTATTTCTTCGATTTACCTTCGTAAACGAAACAAGTTTGTGTTTTAACTTTGCAGTTCAAGATATGAGCCTGTACTGTATTCTCCAGTGGGAATACTGAAGAAGAAGAATACTGCATTCGATAAGCTGAATAGATTCGAAGGTGACAATGAGAACAATGGGCGTATTTTCATCCCATACAGAGCGGCCAGCGCTTTTGTCGACAGAACGCGTTTTGAATCACAATCGCACAGCGTGGAATGTAGAAGCTTCGAAAACACCGAAAGTTCTTTTAAGTCTATTTCTTGTCGTCTGAAGTTGGAGGCATTTTCTTGAATTTTAATACTATCGTCGACTTTACTTCATTAATGGGGTGTGCGCATGGGTCGGAAAAGCTGTTTATTCCTATTTTTAATGTAAACTGGACCTCATTCTGAGAATTTTGACACCAACCGCGACCTTCTAGCGTGTGTAAATCTTTTCCTATGAATTTTTAAAGTTTCGACCGTTTATGACGTCACAGTTGGCTGGGGGATCCCGCCCAGGCGAGAGGGGCGCGTGACGTCATAAACGGTCGAAACTTTGAAAAATCATAGACAAAGGTCTTCTCACGCTAGAAGGTCGCGGTTGGTGCCAAAATTCTCAGGATGTGGTCTACTTTCGATTAAAAATCTAAAAAAAATCAAGGCGCACCCCCCATTTTATAAAGGTAAGTACAATACTTGACAGAAAATTTAAGTTTATCTGCAAATAATGTAAATTGGGTACGAAGGGCCTGTCATTAAGAAGGACTGTAATTACAAATTAACATTTCAACAGAACCAGCAAAACGTTCTATTAGGAGACGACTACAAATAATCCTACTGTACTGAAATAGATTGAGAACAACTTGAAGCAAAATCTACAGTATCTCTTTGAATTTCATCGTAATTGGGTGAACATTTTCGGTAGACATTAGGCTACTTTCAAGAATTTTATGTTTGCGAACGAGTAATTGCTTAATTACCAATGATCCAATCACAATGAAATTCACTGAAGTTTTTTCGGAATTCGAACCATTTTAGGTAGTGTGAGAATGATGTTTGAAGGCTTTAATGATGCACAGCGGCTAATACTGGTCCCCAAGTCACAATATAGAGAACCTTTTCGGATAAATTCTCGCAAATCCTGAAAATTTCATTGAGATTTGGAGACAACTATTCAAGTATGCATGTTGGAAGGATTTGAAATTTTCTCCAGTCATTGGTTTCTAAAAACATGATGAAATAACAATTAGGTGCCGTCAGATGAGGAGAGTTGGGACCATTTTCACTACATTTTGCTCTTCCCTGCCTGAACTGAGAGTTGTAAATTAATAATGGAGGCGTTTTGGAATTATGGGACTTCAGGCATCAAAATTGGAAAACCTCCAGGGGAGGGTGCATATTGCTTCCGAGTCTACCAAGGTAGCGGAAGCTTTGTTTTCAAGGTCGAAAAAGAAAGTTCTCCAAAATCGAAATTTCCACTCGCGTTTTACGTTTCAGACCTCTCTAAACAATTTTGGTTCCGTGTCTGTCTGTCTGTGTGTCTGTCATGAAATCCTTGTAACCGGCATAACTATAAGAAGTTATTGTCCGATTGCGATGAAATTTTTAGTGATTGTGCGAGTAGGCGTGTAGACGGTCCCCTATGAAAATCATCACCCCCGGACTGATAGTAGCCGCTGCGCATACGCAAACGTGATTTCCTTGTAACAGCCATAACTTCCACATTTTCTAACCGATTTCGATAGAATTTTCAGGGATCATGGGAATTAGATCATAGACGATCCCCTATGAAAATCATCACCCCCGAACTGATAGTAGTCGCTGCGCATGCGCGAACGTTAATTACTTGTAACAGCCATAACTTTTACATTTTTTATCCGATTTCAATAAAATTTTCAGGGATTATGCGGATTAGGTAGTAGATGGTCCCCAATGAAAATCATGGCCTTAAAATTGACAGTAGTCTCTGCGCATGCGCAAACGTAAAATCCTTGTAACAGCCATAACACTTACAATTTTCATCCGAATTTGATGAAATTTTCTAGGATTGTTCAGATTGACATGTGTATAGTCCCCTATGAAAATCATCTCCCCCAGACTAATAGTAGTTGCTGCGCATGCGCAAACATGAATTCCTTGTGAAGGCCATAACCTCTACATTATCCATCCGGTTTCGACGAAATTTCTCCGGATTGTTCAGATTAGCGTGGAGATGGTCCCCTATGAGGGTAGTGGAAGGTACTTAGAGATTACTGTTTTGAGATTAACTACTACCTATGCATCGGATCATCTATACAATCGGGTTATGGATACGAGGAAGCTATGTGCCTCACCCATTTGGCAGACTTTTTTTTCTAAGGTAGTTCCCAACTCTCCTCATTAGTGAAACCGTATAGAGACTACTCACGTTTTCGGCCTCTTATCAAGTCTGAATGTCATGGAGGAGACTTAAGACCATGTTGTAAGTTTAAAAAGTAGATGGTGAATGGCACAGAGTAAAATGAAGGAGATCGAAAAGGCATGTATCATTAAAAATGATCTGTTTTAATAAAATCTTACCTCATAATCCAGATCACAGTGGTTTCGATAGTAATGGAAGAATTACATGGTACAATGACATTGCACAAAGCCTTTGAAGATATCACAAAAATTCTTGGTTTCTCTAATGGTAAATAATTTCACACTTTTACGCTAAGAAAACCCAAGTAAACTGACTCAATCTTATGAACAAAACTCAACTTGAGACTTAGAAACTTTGGCACCGAAAATGATTTTATTTCACTCGAACAAAATGCAAACTTATGACTTAAAAAACTCAGGCACGTCCACCTTGAGAATTGAAATTAAAAAAAAAGGAACTCTTTGAAAAAAATTAACAATTGGAAAAATGGAATTAAAATGTCGAATTCCATACAACTGTAGCGCAAATGGTTGTTTAAAAGCACTGAAGTTAATAAACGTACCATTAAAAACGTTTCGTCAGGTGGTGCAAATCGTATCAAAATCGAAACTGATACTAGCGAAATCGAAACTACAAGAACCTGTATCGCTTTTCGTAGCTTGTCTTCGCTGTAGAAGCCCTACAGCCGGTAGGGCTTGAACGTTTTTCCCTTTCGGAAGTTTGAATCTGCGGATGTACTTCCTCGGCATCTAAAAACCAGAAAAACAACAAAGAAAGTCACAAATCGCCAAGTCTCAACTCTCCCCAAACTGAGGTCTGAACTCTCCCCATCGAACAAAACCACTCATAACAGTCAAATGATAGAAGGAAACGACTTCAAATTTTCAGAATATTTTCGCAGACTAATCTAAAATACGCCTAGAAAACAAAAACTTACGGAAGATCATCGATGGTCACTGTGAAGATGGAAATATGACTGGGTTCTGCCGAGTGCCGAAAACAACTGATGAAAACTAATGTTGAGGGGAGGGTGAAATTGGCGAGCTTTGAACTTATAACAGTGATAACTATCTTCTGAAAGATATTAACATGGAAATTCTACAAGAACCGGGTCGCTAACTCGACATCAGCTCTCCTGGTGACCCTATTCATAACTTTTTTCGAGAAGTCTCAACTCTCCCCTCAAGTCCCAAGTCTCTCCATCTGACGGTACCTCGCGATAAAATTGTGTTATGGTGCTTTAGTTTATTAACAATATTCATTAAAATCTTAGTCATTAATCCAGGAGCGATGGAATTTAAAGGGTGGGAATCAGTTTTGGTTTATTATTTTCAATAATGAACCTTTGGAATCGACCAAGAAAAAAAAATTTTAACACCCCTTCAAAATTTGATGGTTTACGTTTCAAGGTACGTAGAATCCAAAAATCGAATAAAAATTTGGCCGTCCGTCCGCCGTAAGCGGCATTTTTGCCACTTAGCATTGACCGATTTTGATGAAATTTGGTATGTAGGCTCCATTTGGGGTCTAGTTGTGCCCCGAAGCTTTTGGTTGATGTAGGTCACTTCTAAGGGTTCCAAAATCAATTTTGAAATTTTGAAAACGCCCTAACTCAAAAAATTTCGATATAAAGGTATTGTTTTTCCTTCAATTTATGATTCTATAGAATTTTTAGAATTTTTTGAGACCACGCGTAGCTCTGTAGGACAAACCTTTCGCTCCCTACGGAAATTTAAGGGTTTATATTGAAATATATATATAAATCAAAACACGAGTGTGAATCGCAAAAGAGGCCTAATCTCCGTTCAAATTAGAGCTGACCGAAATGCGATCAATGGTTGGTGATTTTGATTTTTCTTTCCTTTCTTCTCTTCATATTGGATGGTTGGTGATTTTGTAGACAAGTGATCTATATAGAAAAATAATAAACCATTGTGTAATAATTTGCAGCGTTTGTCATTGAGGCCTTGACAGACATTTTGCAGATATTGGGAGACAGACCTTCTAGCATTGTTATTTTATTCCAATCGGCCCTGACAGACACACTTCACAGATGTAAAGAAATAGGTACTTGACGCGTTGGCATTCGTTAACTCGCCGAAACTCTAAAAATCGTGACCTCCAATGAGTGTTTTTATGAGCTTCTGGTAAATATCATTCATCAGTAGATATGGGAGATGTTTTGCATAAAGCCAACATGTGCATCGAATTTAGTGACTGAACTTGAGCTCTTTTATTTAAAAACCTCCAATGAAAGGCATTAATCGAGTATAAATTCTAGAAATCTCGATTCATTCTCAACTCATACTCTCATCCATACTCAACTATCATCAAGAAATATGAAATCTAAGGAATTGATGTGAGATGTCACTCATACAGAAGTAGGCTGGGACTAATCCACACAACATAATAATATTTCAATAGAATTGAACTGGTGGTTCAGGAGTTTTTCAGGATTCAACCAGACATGATGCCAATTGATGACCGTTGATAACAGGTAAAGTGGGTCTAGACCAAGTTCTTCAATCACGAGTTGGAGGCAAAATTGTGTATTCAACAACACTTCTTCGTACGAAATAATTTTGCTTCCAAGGTAGAGGAAGCTTTGTTTTCACTTTTTAAGGTTGGAAAAAAAGTTCTCCTAAATCGAAATTTTCACTCGCGTTTTACGTTTCAGACCTTTCTGAACAATTTTGGTTCCGTATCTGTCTGTCTGTGTGTCTGTCATGAAATCTTTGTAAGTTATGGTTCGATTTCGATGAAATTTTCAGGAATTGTGCGGGTTAGCGTGTGGACGGTTCCCTATGAAAATCATTATTCCCGGACTGATAGTAGCCGCTGCGCATGCGCAAACGTGATTTCCTTGTAACAGCCATAACTTCGACAGTTTCTATCTGAGTTCGATGAAACTTTAAGGGATTATGCGGATTAGGTTGTAGATAGTCCCCTATGAAAATCAAAGCCTTAACGTAAAATCCTTGTTACAGCCACAATACTCACATTTTTTATACAAATTTGATAAAAATTTCTAGGATTGTTCAGATTTTTGTGTCTTTCTTTTTTGCCTTAACTTCTACATTTTCCATCCCATTACGACGAAATTTGTCAGGATTGTTCAGATTGGCGTGTAGATGGTGGAAGGTACTTAGAGATTGATGTTTTGAGATTGATCTATACAATTGGGTTATGGATACGAGGAAACTATCTGCCACACCCACTTGGCAGACTTTTTTTCTCTACCTCTACTATATTCAGGATGATGGAAACCAACCTATATGACTAAAGACCAAAATGACTTGAACAGCTGCTGTTTTGAATGTGAAAGAGATGGGCGAGATTATCATGGGTCCTCAGTGTCATCCAGTTCATCTGTGTCACTTGATCTCCAGTCTGACCTCACTCGTTGGCCGCGGTCTCTCAGCTTTGAGTGTTCAAGTTCTTTTTCTCAATAACTCGAGTGATCGTTTTACTGAATACGTCGTCTTCACTTTCTCAGATTTTACTATTAGTGATATTAATAAAATTATAAACTTACCTTAAATTCTTATTTTTTACTAGGCAATCAATTTTATTGTTACTATTTCAGTAAGATCCGTTTTTCTTGCAGTTTGAAGTATTGGAAAATTGAAAAAGGATTTCGATGGTTGTTTTCATTTTTTTAACGCAACATACAAGGTATTTCAAAGTGTGCAAATATTTTAAGAATATTGAGATTTGTCTCGATAAAACTCCCGTTTGCAAAATGGGCAACAATTTCCTTTACACAGACATGATGAAAGGAGGTCTAACTTTTGGTTAGTTATACTCAACAATAAATATTTTAAAACAATCAAATTGTAATAATATTGAACAATATGTATTGGTCTTTCTCGTTTCAATTTTCAAATTACCTCCATAGTTACCCTGAATTTTATCCGTATCCTTGCATGAACCATGCAATTTGGAATATGGAATGGATTTGGGGTATAGTTGCGCATAAGCACCATTATTATTTGTCAGATACATAATTTTATTCTTTGATAACATCACGTTTTTTGGTCCGACGATAATCTCAAGCCACACAGTTTTCTACTCCCGAACGATCCATCACAGTAATTTACCTCTCGAGTTGTCCCATTCGACGGTTCGTGGAGGTACTTCGCAACTCGGCCTGCGGGGAATATCCAAAGAGTTTTGAGGACACCCGATGAATCAGTGATCACACTTTACCAACCAAAGCATCCGCTAACACGTAGGAGGTCAAGAACACAATTTACCCGTAAACAAAGGCACGTTTATTTGAAGAGCCTTCTGGGTTTTATTGATACCTAGTGCCTACCATTCGAGTAGTGGGCATAATAATAATAATAATAATGAGAATAATAATAATAATTTTCAATTTTATTCAAATAGGCTACACCGAATTCAAGGAAGGCGTTTCGTCAAATGATGAGTAATTTCCTAACCAGTTAGTTAACTTGGTGATCAGTTAAACGTAAAAACTCCCTCCATACATTCTAAAAAAAGCCGATTTTTCTAAAATTGCAAATCCAAATTTTATGGTGAATTTAATGAAAAACGCTGCAAATTATTACACAAAGGATTATTATTTTTCTAAATAGATCACTCGTCTGCAAAGAACGCCATTGTCATCACCAACCATAATATGGTATATATTATATACCACATAACTATTTTACAATCAATTTTATTTGAAAGAAATAAACGATTCACGCTCAGTTCAAAGAAATAGGGAGTTGTGGGTGCCATCATGAGGAAATTTTTGATTACAGGTTGCTGAGGACGCAAAACTGAGTACAACTCGAAGAAACGAACAGCGATCGCATTTTGGTTAGCTAAAATTTGAACGGAGACTAGGCTTCTTTTGCGATTCACGCTTGTGTTTCTGATTTATCATAAGTCCGACCCTTTAGTTCTCATAGGGAGCGAACGGTTGGTCCTACAGAGCTTCTGGTGGTCTCTAAAAATTCTAAAAATTCGATACTATTTCAAATTGGTAAACAAACAATACCTCTATTTCGAGAGTTTTCGAGCTAGGGCACTGTTGAAAACGTCAACCCTTAATTTTCACCCCTTTGAAGTGACTGACATCAATCTAATGCTTCGGGGCACAACTAGACCCCAAATGGAGCCCTTATACCAAATTTCAACAAAATCATTCCCTGGTAACTAAGGAAAGTTCCGCGAACGGCGTACGCCTACGGAAACATTTGTATTCGATTTTCGGATTCTACAAACTTTGAAACGTAAACCAACAAATTTTGAGGGGAGGTAAAAAATAGTTTTTCCTGGTCCAAAGGTTCCGATTCCAAAGGTAGGTGGTTTCCTATTGAAAATAATAAACCAAAACGGGAGAATTTTGAGTGACTTTTTCAGACGAATAGCAACATTTACCCTCGTTATCAAGTCATACGTTGTATAATATTGGATCAGAATTTTACTCATTTTATTTTTATTGTATCAGAAAGGTTTTCTCGAGAAACGCACATTCTGTCTCCCACTTTGTGGTGAGTGATTGTTGTAATTTTTATGAGGTTCAACGTAGGTATGACCAGAATTTCCAAAAAATATAGTGTTCTCATGTACAACCATTGTCCGTGTGGTAAACGTGCACAAAAATAGGTAGCGTTCTAAAATACAATGTGAAAAATTGTGGCGGTTATTCAATTCTTTTCCCTAATTAAATTTCTAGAGAGTCCAAAAGTGTCTTCATTGTTCACTTTATAATGGACCACTTTGCAGATGTAAAGGTTTAAGTTGCTTACGTTCTTTCTCCATGAAATCATTCACTAATTCTTCATTGTATCACTCATTGACGTTCATTGAGTAAATACAATTTTTTTTCCCATCATCGATACTAAGTTTATCATGGATCAACATTTTGACTTATAGAAGGGACTAAAGCTTATTTTACCTTGTATGAGAATTGAGTACTTTGTAATTCTGTGTAAGTTTAAAAATTATATTGTTGCGACTGGTAAACGAGAATTAATACTCACGACGATGTCGTGTGAAAGTGACACTGCAAGTACAGGTCGTCAATTTGGTCATTTCCGTTTGACGAAGAAGCTGGTCATGTCATTTCTCCACGGGCACCACCAATCACTACCTTCTACTTCCGTCATACATGATACCAAACACTAATGTGATTAGCACCAAATAAAGGGTGTCTCGAAACTATTATCGAAAAATTATTACACATAGTTTTATTATTTTCGCCTAGTTTATAGTTTCGACAGGTTTATAGATCACTCGCTTGCAAAGAACACAGCTTTGCCACTGTCACTACCTACCAACCATATTTTCGTTTCACAATCAACTTTATTTTGAATTCTGAAGAACTGCTGATTGGTTTCGGGATAGCCTGTATACAACTGAAGGGAAGAAGCTACAAAACTGCCTAAACTTCATGTAAATTATATTTTATTTGCGCATACGAGAAAATGCGCTCTTGTACAAGTGTATACCGTCACACATATAATGACACTTACTTGTATTGTATGTACATAAAAACAGAAATTTTTACATTCCTATTTTCATACTGAGTACTACTGTTGTTTGTTCTTGGTTTTCAGTTAACAAGGCGATGATTTGGAAAGCCGGTAAAAGGCCGTCTGATTGGGTTCTCAAGGATAGTATGACGACGAATAAAGGGTGAGTCCGATTCTTCAAATAGATTTCTAACTCCTAGTTGATGAGTATTCGTGCATGATGTTATCGGCTGAGCGCTCACAATGTCGTAAGACCATCTAATTATAGTGAGCACCAATAACTAGGTATTTTCAGTCCCATTCTACTCATTAGGCTACAAGCTAGTGAGTTTTGTTAATCGTTGATACTAGTGCGTATTTATCACCTAGGAATTCTATGAAACAGAAAACGCCAAAAACGATTGTCCAAATACGCTTCTGTCACTAAAAAATCGACTTATAACACCAATCACTCCAACCCTACGTAATGAGACACTAGTCCGTTTTCATTGGGTTGAGTCCCTAATTGAGGGGTTTTTAGACAGTTCCAAGGTTCGCTCTTTATTTTATACATACCAATCATAATTTTGATTTGTATAGCTTGGAAAATAAGTATATAAATTTATTCTGTCAAGTATACTGTTCACGAGAGAGAAAATATTGGATATCCCTGCTATAATAATAAAAATACGAGTAATAATAATAATAACCCGATAATGGATTTTTTTTGGTTTTATTTGGCATTAATTTTTTATACAGCAATAGGTACAACGTTTGCGTTATTATACAGTTAAATTACAATCTTTGATCAAATTAAATATTTCTCTATAAATTAAAACGTCTTTCTTATATAAAATTGTTAAATAATTAAAAGGGTTTTCCAGTTTCTCCTTTATGTTCCTGATCATTTCCTCCCTTCGGTCACTAAAACTACAGCACTCCATGATAATGTGTTCCAGCGTTCCATTGGGGTATCCACAGGTGCATGATGGGGCGTCCTTTCTATTTATTTTGAAAAGATGGGTGTTGCATATTCCATGGTTGGATCTTATCCGGGCGATGGTTCTTCTAAAATCCTTTCCCACTTCTTTTCCCACGAACCATGGCCGAGCTGGTACCGAGGGTTGAATGCGCTTGTAGTCAAGAAATAGGTTTCCTGCCAAACCGATCGGTGATATCGTGTAATGGATGGGAGAAAATCTTCTACCACTATGTTGTACTCCAAAAACTGTCCCGCTTCGGCACCTTAGCCAGCCGGTCCACGATGACATTATGACGATAATGGTTATGGATATTAAATCCATCACCCGATTGTATAAATGATCCGATGCCAAGTAGCTAATCTCAAAACATCAATCTCCAAGTACCTAGCACCACCTTCATAGGGGACCATCTACATAGCAACCCGCACAATCCCTGAAAATTGAATCAAAATCAGACCATAAATTAGTGTAGTTTTGCTCGTTACTTGGTTTTTCTAATAGACGGACACTAAACCAAAATTGTTCAGGAAGGTCCAAACCGTAATACGTTGGTGGAAATTTTGATTTTGGAGAACATTTTTTTAAACCTTGACAAGTGAAAACGATTCTTTCGCTAACTCGGTAGACTCGAATCATCTTGGTAGGTTTCAAATCATTTTTTTTTATTATTTCATAACTTTCCAGTCTTTAATCGGAATTTGGAGGCTTTCGTGACATAATATCATGTTCCGGTAAAAATAGTATATCTAAGTGATTGTTTATCGACCTAAATTTCACATAACATGATGACATGCTGATTCAATAATAATTATAGGAAAAAGTGGATTGACCGAGCACAACACAAGTAACTTCTTTTGAGAACATTCCAATAATTGGAATGTTCACAAAAGAAGTTACTTGTGTTGTGCTCGGTCAATCCACTTTTTCTGTTCACTCAAAGGCTCAAGATGACATTATGGACATGTTTCCTCTTTAACATGGCTATTGATATAAGTATAAGTAGCACAGTGAAGAGGTCTAGCATAAGACAGGCACAGGTGGGACTTGGAGCAACTGGTAAGTTCAGCTTTTGATTTGTGCTGACGATATCGATCGGAAGGACCGATGAGTCGACACCGTAAGAGAAGCTTATGGTGACTTGATCAAAGAGACGTCTGTAATGGGAATTGAAGTAAACTGACCAAAACCAAATGTACTTGCATAGCAATGCTTAATCAAAATATCATGGAACTTTTATCATAGGCTAGTAAGGCGTAGAGTGGGTGAATGAATTTGTTAATCTAGCTGCGAAGGTAAGAGCCAGCTTGATGGATCCAAAACCAAAGAAGAATCATGAAGACTAGTTGATAGTACTTTGGACTCTATAACCTCATTAAAAATGGGCCCCCTCAAGAATACCGAAGATTAACAAGACCGATCTGGCTGAGGATCTCTGAAGATTGTTCAGATTTGAGGAGGAAATCCTACGGAGAATTTATTAGTGCACTTCATTAGGATTGCCAGTCTCCGTTTAGCTGGTTGTGTGTCAAAATTGAACTGAAGACTTGGAGTTCCCAAAGATAATCCTTAAATTTAACATTATTTAATAATCTGCACAAAAGACGAAGATTTGTTGACGGAGTCAATCAAATCGAGCACCTCATCCTAGAAACTATTTTGGGAGAATAGCAGCAATAAACTCTTTACTACTGGTATATTCACTACATTATATCATTGCATATTCCTAGCTCATATTGCTTTTACCATGATAGCGGAAGCATTGTTTTCACTTTTCAAGGTAAAAAAAAATGTTTTCCAAATTCAAAATTTCCACACGCGTTTTACCTTTTTGGCCTTCATGAACAATTTTGGTTCCGTGTCTGTCTGTCTGTCATGAAATCCTTGTAACGAGCAAAACTATACGAAGATAATGTCCGATTTCGATGGGGTTTTCAGGGATTGTGCTCGGTTGGCGTGTAGATGGTCTTTATGAAAACCATCACCCCCGGTCTGATAGCAGTTGTGCGCATACGCAAACGTGAATTCCCTGTAACAGCCATAACATTAAATGTTAAGAGTAACATTAAATTAATAACATTAAATGGGTAACATAATTATAACACATACATATAACATATAATAACATTAGAAATTTTACTCTTCCCATTCAATTTCGATGAAATTTTTAGAGGTTATGTGGATTGGGGTGTGGATGGTCCCCTATGAAAATCATTGTCTCTAGACTGATAGTAGCCATTTCGCATGCGCAAAAGTAAAATCCTTGCAACAGCCTAACTTCCACATTTTCCATTCGATTTCGAAGAAATTTCTTCGAATATTTATATTCAGAGATTGTGCATGTTGACGTACAGATGGACCATATTAGGTCGTGCAAGGTACTTATTGATTGATGTTTTGAGATTAGCTACTGCGCATAGGATCTTCTATACAATCGGGTAATGGATACGAGAAAGCTATGTGCCGCACCCACTTGGCGGACGAATTATTATTATGGAGAGGTATTATTTTGGTAGTCAAAAATTCTTTGTAGGTAGTAGACGCGCCTGGATGCCGTAGCGTATGTAATAGAATGGGGAACTGCAAATGAAGCAAATCGTATCTGCGTCAGCGATAAGGATGAGACATTCGCACCGATTCGAGTAACCGATCGTAACGGCTTCAAGCTCCACGAGCCATGGTGCTAGAGACGTCAACATTGTGCTGGTTGAGAATTAATATGGATAAGACATTACGTGGAACCCGTAACAGACGGGTGAACTCGTATAGCAGTTCAGATACGCTCTTTTCGTGATAGTTGGTAGGTAAGTAGTTGCACTGGCACACGAGACGATCGTAACTTTTCATTAATAAAACCAATGAAAGTCATAAATAATATCCAGGCTTCTGCGGTGGAGTCACACTCTATACCTACCGTAAATGGCCAGATTATAACTTGTTCTCCCGCGTACCTGGTTTCGATAGTATTTCGCCTTGTTCACCTCCCGTGTATCAAAATAAAGTGACATAAATGTCACCAAATCACGTGTTTATGACTACTCAGCTAGTAAAATTAAGGTATCATTTTTTATGGTTAGTAGAGGACATAAAAAGTCAAGCACCCCCCACAAAACCAAATGATTCAAGTCTGTGATCTCCGAGAACTGAGTCTTGAAGTTACCGATTGCCGGGATGAATTGTTAGAACAAGTGGCAACTCAGTATCGTCAGTTATAGTGGCAACTGTTTATTGTTTTCTCTGCCTATTTAGGACTTGTAAGAGTTGTTAAAGTGGAAGAATAGGTGCTGAGCCTCAGACACTGCTCTCAACTCATCGTCATGCTTGCCGAACTACCATAATTTGAAACGGAAGCTATAAAGAAGGGAAAGTATGTCAGTGAGATATTGCGGTATAGAAGTCCACAACGTTTGTCGGTGGCTCGCGATGCAATGGTGTGAAGGAGCATTTACTTTCTGATTCAAGAATTCAATAAGAATTCTGATTCAAGAATTCATTCATACTAAAAGTATCCAAAATATCAAAAAATTTCGCTTCATCACAAGTTTAATCTTTTAGACATTTTGTTTGTTTGCTACCTTAGTATTGAAGCTTCGTATTCGTGCTGCAGATAAACAACTTGAGTCCTCCAAAATAGGAATTTTCACTCTCACTTTGCGTTTCGAAGTTCTCTGATCAATTTTGGTTCGGTGTCCGTCGTTTCGTGGCCGATTCCATAATATCTATCCAGGAATTCAGTCGGTTGCAGTTCATTCCTCGTTCCGGGTTAGTATTTCACGAAATCAAAGGCGCAAAAACATGAAAAGTTGAACCTAAATTTGAAATTTTAAAGGATTTTAGAAATTCGTTAGTGCACGGCTCTAGGGAATTGAAAAACTGAAATATTGCCGCTGGAATCATCAAAATCGAACAATGATTGCCTGGAAAAATGGAAAGAACCGTTAATTCAGTTATGTTTTTCCCATAAAATGTAGCTAAACTTGAAATTTTCAAGGATTTTAGAAATTCTTTAGTGCATGGCTCTAGGGAATTGAAAAACTGAATGATTGCCGCTAGAATCATCAAAATCGAAAAATAATTGCCAGAGAAATAAGGGAAAAACTGTTTATTCTGTAGTATTTCCCATTTTGGTTTATTATTTTCAATAATGAACCTTTGGAATCGACCAAGAAAAAAATTTTTTTAACACCCCCTCAAAATTTGATGGTTTACGTTTCAAGGTACGTAGAATCCAAAAATCGAATAAAAATTTGGCCGTCCGTCCGCCGTCCGCCGTCCGTCGTACGCGGCACTTTTGCCACTTAGCATTGACCGATTTTGATGAAATTTGGTATGTAGGCTCCATTTGGGGTCTAGTTGTGCCCCGAAGATTTTGGTTGATTTAGGTCACTTCTAAGGGTTCCAAAATCAATTTTGAAATTTTGAAAACGCCCTAACTCAAAAAAATTCGATATAAAGGTATTGTTTTCCCTTCAATTTAGGATTCTATAGAATTTTTAGAATTTTTTGAGACCACGCGGAGCCCTGTAGGACAAACCGTTCGCTCGCTACGAGAATTTAAGTGTTTTACGTACGATAAATCAGAAACACGAGCGTGACTCGCAAAAGAGGCCTAATCTTTTTTCAAATTACAGCTGACCGAAATACGATCGATGTTTTTCTTCAAGTTGGATGGTTGGTGGATTTGCAGACGAGTGATCTATAGAAAAATAATAAACCATTGTGTAAAAATTTGCAGCGTTTTCTTTGGCAATTATTGTTCGATTTTGATGATTCTGGCAGCAATATTTCAGATATTCGATTCCCTAGGGCCGTGCACTAATGAATTTCTAAAATCCTTTAAAATTTCAAATTTAGGTACAACTTTTCAAGTTTTTGCGCCTTCAATTTGGCGAAATACTAAGAACGAACTGCGACCGACTGAGATCCCCTTAACGACTAATCTTTGTAGAAAATCAAAGTAGACGATCGAGTGCAGATAATTAATGTCAAACTTCATTCACTTTCAAATTTAGTAAAGAAATTCTACTCACAATTTATTAACATCGTTTCTTCAGCCCCTCTTACCAGTAATGTAGGTAGCACACATCCTACCAAATGATATTATAGTCATTAGTAGATGTTTGACGAATCCTGAACAATCTTGTTAGGGAGTATGCGAATCGTTGTGTAGATGGTCCCCTATGAAACTAATCATCCCTGGACTAATAGTAGCCACTGCGCATGCGCTCACGTGAATTTCCTTGTAGCTGCTATAACTTCTACCTGTGAGGGTAGTGCAAGGTACTTATAGATTAATGTTTTGAGATTAACTACTATGCATCGGATCATCTACACAATCGGGTTATGGATACGAGGAAGCTATGTGCAACATCCACTTGGCGGACGTTTCTGGGTAGGAATGGGTCGTTAGAACTTCAAAGTATCATATCAAATTTGAAGGATTTATTTAGGGATTTATTTATTAATTATTTAGATGATGAAACCAAATAGGTATAGCACATAGCTTCCTCGACTTCCAAAACATGTTTGGGTAGGTAATGGGATTCGAGGCAAATAGGTGATGAGTGGGTAGTTTGAGGTAGTGTGTGGGTGAGACAATCATAGCTCATTGCATGTTCACATGGTGTCATCTTCAAAAACTGGTCCGCCTGACGGGAACTGAAATAATTGAAAGCCTTGAGACAATGGTTGGTTTAATAATTGGAGAATAAGGTTTCAAATGGAGGTACCCAAACCCAAAAAGTTACTTGGCAATCAATGGAGTAAGAGGTGGATAGGTTATTCCCAGACCTTCAAACCGTTTACTCCCATCGTTTCGAAGGAGGGTTCGTTGGCCCACAGGGTGACAAGAAGGAATATTATTTCCTGGATAAGATAGCAAGCTGAACTGCACATTGAAGATGGCCTCAGCAGCAAATTATCACTCATCGGTTTATTATTTTCTACTGTTCACCCATCCACAAAAGTCACACCTCTTCATTGCTCAATATTTACGTAATAATAATTTTAATATAATTTCAATACTTGAAAAACATTTTTAACAAAAAGCAAAAGAAGAAGAAAAAAACATACTTTTACATGAAAGGTAATGAAACCAAAAGTTTTGGGGGTCAACTAGCTCTCATTTACCTACGAGTCAAATTTCGTTAATTTTGGTCAACATTAAGGGGCCGAACTGCTACAAACGACGGTCACTGAATTTTTTTAAACTCGGTTTTCGGAGTCCATTTACCTACCTTGAGACGCAGCACATCTAATTTTGAAGAAGGTTAAGATTTTGCTTTAGATTCTACCAAGATAGCTGAAGCATTGTTATAAATATAAAAATAAATAAATAATAAATGAGATGGTGGAAGATATAAATAATGATTTCATCCCCTTACAAGATCCATCATAACATCCGATGGTAGCTACTGCCTGCAGTCTATGGAACTTTTGACCTAATTCAGCCAAAAAGATCAATCGAGCCTTCACAATTTACTGGTAGAGAGAATTATTAAGGTTTTAAGCTATACAAGGTACTCTCGATGTTCGGATACCCCAGTTTTGGTTATCCATGCTGTAGAAATGGTGTTCGAGAAGCACAAGACGAGGCCTTTTATTTGACTAAAGTACAGGGCTGGACTTTTGCGATAATTAGGACCGTAAAGGATGCGGCTAGTACAACTCTTAATCTTTCGAATCCTCTGTTAAATTCGAGAATAAATTAAAGAATTGTCAGTAAATAAAAATGCTGTACTTGTTGAAACTGGAAACTTCGACCTATTCTATTGGGCGAAACCCGAACATTCGCGGAACCGAGGCCTCATTAAGGTATATCGTTCGTGAGCTTCAAATTTCGATAACTACCTGCCTTACGTGGAAACAACTTTCTCTCCGCGCGTGAACTACTTCGAAGGATGAGATTCCGATTTCCCGGGAAAACACGCAAAGTCGCGTACATAATAATTATTATGCAACAACTTAGAAATGCGTCCAAAGGAATTTTTTGTTTCAATACAATAAACTCAGCGTGCAGCTTGCATAATTCCCCTATGAAATTACGTGGAAACCTTTGACAATGTCCTTCGTCATTGGAACATTATTCTTAATCACACCAACCTGACATCATTTCACAATTTTCGTATTCTGAAAAAAATTATGGAAAATTAATCTGGCTAGTTTTGTCAGAATCGTTAGAGTTCCTGTTCCCTAGATCTATCTATATTGGTAACGATTTGGTTCAAGAAATTGACTAAAGTTTTTTCTGAATTCGAATAGTTTCTACCTTTTGGTTTTTCATTTTCAATAATAAACGTTCGGAATCGAGCAAAGGGAAAAATGTTATAACCCGTTTCAAAATTTGATTGTTTACATTTCAAGATATTAAAATTCAAAAATCGATTTTTTTTCTCGTCCGCCTTACGCGGCATTTGGTCCAGTTCCCGATGACCAATTTTGATGAAATTAGGGGTCTGCTCGTGCCTAAGTCACTTCTAAGGGGAGATAAGTGGTAGAAACATTTTATAAACTCCCTAGCTTGAAAACTTTACATATACAATTATTATCTACGTACCGTATTGGAGAGTCCGTCATAACCAGCAAGTCGACTACAGGAGGCCCTCGAGTACAGGAGGGCTACGACGGACTCTCCAATACGGTACGTAGATAATAATTGTATTCTTATAACTAGCGGAACTAACCCCATTCATTTAATACTTTACATATACAGGTTTTTAAAATTTATTTGAAATAGAGACGATTTTAAAGAATTTTGGACACCACCCAGAACTTTGTGGGACCAACTGTTTGCTAATGAGTAGAAAAATAAACCTAATAAGAAATTTACAGGCGTTTTTTCATAAAGTTAAAATAATGGTAAAGTTTTAGAAACGAATGTGACCACCCAGAGCACTGAATATTGGTTAAATGAGAGTTGATTGTAAAATAAATTAGTCAGTAGGTACTACACGTGGCTGCGTTCGAGTCTCCTGAGGATACCGTAGACCCCCTCTCCTATAAATCGTCTTTATGTCCTTTGTTGGCCGTACCTTGTTGAATCGCCTTGAAAATGAGATCTTTTTCCTTTAAATAGAATTTAAGTCACTCACTTGTGCAATAAGAATCAAATTTGGTAATAAAGACACTCTAAACTTTGGAATTAAGATGTTTTGCTGGTATAAACGGCAAAACCGAGTTCCGTGCCATCCGTGTTATCTCTTGTTATTTTGTGACTCCTCGACAGGAGGAATTAGAACTAAGAAAAAAATCTCTCTCACTTATGAAAGCAAAAGGATCAACTATGTGTCAACATTTCTCGATAACAAGGTGATACTGTATGCCAATGAAGTGGAATATCTTGGAAAGATGCTGGATGCCAAACTGAGGTGGAAGTCCCACGTCAAGAAGAAAAAAAGCTGAGCTTTTGATTAAATTCAGAAAATGTACTGGCTGATGGGCCGACGGAATTGTCTGTCCACAATAAGCTTATATTGTACAAGCAAGTCCTGAAGCCTGTCTGGACCAACGGTGCACAACTGTGGGGGTGCACAACCCAGAGCAATCGAAACATAATTCAGCGCTTCCAGAATAATGTACTGCGATTCTGCGTTGATGCATACAGATACTTTAGAAATGACAGACTTCACTTCGAGCTGAAGATTGAACCTGTCAATGATGTCATTCGCAGCCAAGCCATGAATCACATTTTGAGGCTCCAAAATCATGTAAATGAGGATGTCATCCAGCTTCTCAACACAGTTGATCTGCTTAGAAGACTTAAGAGAACCAAGCCACACGATCTAATCCACTAAGTGTGACCATCATGAAGTGCAAATTTCAGGACAATAAGAACTAAGTGAAGTATCTTAGTTTTCTTAACGTACACCTACTATGTATCAGAAAAATGTTGCTTATAAGTTGTAACTTGGTGCAATAAAACAAGTAAAAAAACTTATCAAAGCATTGAATGAGACCAACCAATGTTCTCAATAGCCATAAGGAACCGATGTTTTTTTACGTATATCAAATAATACAGTATGATACGAAACTTATGGTAATAGACCACTAGTTTCAATTAATTCTCCTGGTAATTCTTTTCAAGTCGAATAACCCCGGTTAATAGTTTTTGGCTGAAATTGACATTCTGTATGTTTTAGTCTTATTCGTAATTTCGCGCTTAAATATAATTTTAAAACTCCAATCCGCCAGTAACATTTTAAGATTTATCGAGCTCAATTTGACCTAATACTCCAAATTTTATAGTAACTGGATGTATGATGAAATACACAAAAGATTTCTTAAAACCATCCCGTATTACAAGATACTGAGAGATACTAGATCTCGTTTTTGGGTATGACTCGAAGTCGGTCAAAAATAAGGTGTGAAAATATCATTAAAACCAAATAAAGTAGTTAAAAAAAATTGCTATCACAAAGCAATAATACTTTGTTTAGTAGTATCGAGATGAACCAATATAATATTGTGTTTCTTGTTAACAGGAAAGTTAGTAAGAAAATCGCAGAAGTCTCAGTGATATTCGTGGAAGTTCTTCTGCTGCTTGCGAGCATCGCTGCAGCTCTTGTCGAATCCATCATCACCTTCATCCTCCCGATCAGAGAGAAAGACATCTCCTCGGAAATAATTCTGGTGAGTTTCATTTCAATAAAAATTAATTAAATGAAATTTCTTTTTGAATTTTTATAAGTGAATTTATAGTAGGTAGTAAACAGTTCACTATTCCAATTTCTTTTCCTGAATCAGGTAAGTAAGCGATGTTCCTTTTTAGTAATTAAAATATGTTTTATTACGATTACAATAATGGGTTGAAATTTGCAGTGTACTTCGTTCATAGCGATTGAATAAAAAAAGTTGCAAATTATTACACAATTGTGTATTGTTTTTTATTGTACAGATCACTAACCTGCAAAGAACACGGCTTTTACTTAAGCAGTACCTTCCTACCTACCAAATATAATATATTTGGTAGGTAGGAGTATATTATATTATATTAGGTAGGAGTATATTATATTATACGCTCAAGGTTCACTAACAAGTTTATTTTAACAGAAAGTACCTATTGAAAATTCTAACTACATTGAAACGTAAACCATCAAATTTTGAGAGAGGCGGTTAGTTGTTAGTGATACGGCTTTGGTATCAGTGCAAAATTACAAGGACTTGAGTACCATTGAAATGTTTTCTACTAAGCTTTGTTATAAAATGTACTCGTATGAAGAGAGAGGATTCAAGAGGGACACATCTATAATACCTTTATAGTTACTTCAACACCATGAGTCAATTTTTGTGCTTGAACACGTTCGAACACCCGCAAGGACTACCTACCTCCTGACACGTGGCATCATAAGACATTAGTGGAAAGTTGCGGAACACAGGAACTCGGCAGTCACAAAAAAGCGACCTGCTTCTCAGTCACTCCCAAACGGTCCGGTTTGGCGTCTCAATATCCTATTAAAGTAAAAGACAACAACAACTTAGATAACCGTCAGGAAAATTTTAAAACGAGTCGTATGTATGGTGTGGTCTCCAGTTACCCACCTATAGTTCTTCCGGTCATTCCAAATTACCATGATAATAATAATTAATTTTGTGCCTATCGTACACTTAAGCAAATATATACTTGAGCAAATATCTTACACTTGAGCAAATATCTTGATTTAATAACCGATTAGAGTATTAATTTCAGGTGCTGGTTAATAACCAAACTAGGTCCTATATGGCACTTGAATTTGGCCTTTCTAACAAAAGCAATGAGGAATTTCACCATGTCGGAATTTCCTATTTTTGACCCCAAAATCGGATTCAGCACCTCGAAAAACCTCCTAAGGCAAACTTTCAGCCCGAACTTCCTAATTTACGAATAAACAAAACAGTGTAAAAAATACGAATGTTTAAAAAAACCGGGAAAATGACGTCATCCTGGAATAGTTCATTTACGGCCGCTTGAAGCGCTGAGATCGAGAAATCTATAATCCCCAGATGCAAAATTTCACGAAACAGTAAAGTTCAAAATCGAAAAACTGAAGAAAAACTCGGCGCTTTGCGCTTCGGCGGGGGGCTCCGCCCCCCTGCACCCCCCGGTTTATTTCTTTTTCCATACTCTGTATGAAATCATAGGAACACAGAATGTGTTTTTGCGATGCTAGTCATCCATTAAATAAAAAACAACAATAATAAATGTGGAGTCTTTGGCAATAATAAAATAAATAATTGTTAGACATTTAATTTGGTCTAAAACCCTATAAATGTTATATAAATAAATATGTAACTACAAGAAAAATACTATATAAATTGAGAGCTTTCCAACGAATGGTGAACAATTTCTGTGCAATGAACACTGCGGAAGTTCTATTTCCTTACCAACGGCTTGGTTGCACGGAAAATCATTATAAAAGGCGCGTAACGGTTTTTTCTGTCGCTTTTTCGTGACGATTTTTTTTCGGTAGGTCATCGCAAAAACACATTCTGTGTTAAAATAGAAAAAGCAAGATGGGGAAAATTAGGTTTCCCCTGTTTTTGTTTGATAACTTTTCTCTTAGAAAACACGATTTCGTCGTCCCAATGGGCAACACTGGGAGGAGACGGCGATCCGAACAGCCCAATCAGCGAGCGTTCCCGCTTCACGTCCGTTTTCCCGGTTAGTTTTGAAATAAAAAATTTTGATTGTCTCCCAAAAATAACAGGAGACTTATTTTCCGAAATCAGCCCGATTTTCATCTATCCCACACCTTTAACTATTCAGGAAAAATGCAAACAGAATTCGGTGAAATTCCTCATTCCGTATGCGGGATGATGGGCAGGTAATCATGAAAAGCATCTGTCATCACTGTGGTTTTCGATTGCTCCTCAGCCTAATTTTGATTTTAATATTGTAATCGATGTTGAATCTCGATCTCTATTGATTTCTTAACGGATTGTTACCTTTAGTTCTATGATCGATGGGATATTTTTCAATTACCAATAATTTGAAGTTGAAGAATCGATTTTCTTGAATATTTTCGTCTGTGAGGCATTTGAAAGAAAAAACGTCTGCCAAGTTGGGTGGGCAGTATAGCTTCCTCACTCATTGTAACATGGACGTATAGAATCAGTTGGCGAAAAAATTATGATTCAAAGAGTTATTGAATATCAAAATATTGGCGATAATATGCGGGACCTAACCCACACAATCCCTGAAAATTTCATCGAAATTGGTTGAATAGTTGCGGAGTTTTGGTTGTAACAATAAGTTTAAAGTTCGCGCATGCGCAGCGGCTATTGCTTGACCAATTTAATTGAAACTTATAGGGTGTCTCTTAAAAGTTAGTCCCTAAGTAACCTCCAAATTTGAGCAAAATCGGTCCATTAGAAACCGAGAAACCGAGGTTCCAGGAAATTCACGTTTGCGCATGCGCACTCGCTCCTATTGGTCCGAAGGTGCTGAAATTGATAGGGGACCGTCTAGGACCTAACCCGCACAATCCCTGAAAATTTTATCAAAATCGGACCACAGGTTAGTATAGTTTTGCCCGGGACAAGGATTGACCACAGACAGACCGACAGACAGACAGACACGGAACCAAAATTGTTCGGGAAGCTCTAAAACGCAAAAAGCAAGTGGAAATTTTGATTTTGGAGGACTTTTTTTTTTCACTTCTTTCACGAATACAAAGCTTCCCTACCTTCGGTAGTGAGGAAGCAAAATCCTTTTATGGTTTTGCTCTTCAACATCTCCTGTGTAAAAATAAATGGTTTCTATGTCTTTGAACTTCGGAGGAAGACAAAGAAACTGTCAGAAAAAGGGATGTTTTCTGCAGAGGTTGGTGCTGTGCGGGTCTAGTCTATACGCGTATTACCCATTGTTTCTGCAGGCGCCGAGCAAAATTCCTCTTCTGAGCCGGACGATGGAATAGTAATCAAAAAAATGAATTTGACGAAAAAATTTTTTTTTTGTTTAGTCATAATTATTTGCTCGAAAAAACGTTGCGGGAATGGGCTCCCGCAGCCAACGTGTTAATAAAGCAAATTTCTTGATTTAATAACCGAAGAGGATATTAATTTCTCGAAGGAGCTGGTTAATAACGAAACTAGGTTATAACGAAACTACATGGCACTTGAATTTGACCTTTCTAACAAAAGCAATCCCAAAATTGTGTCCTTCACGAAACATGTGGGTAATGTAATGTCATGAAGTTTTAAATACCTCCTTTTAGTGTACCAATGAAGGCTAAATAAAGAAAATCAAATAAATTAAAACAGTAATTTGTGGGGATGTCGCCCTTAGGGTTTAAGGATGTCGAACATCAATTCAAGTAAGTTCATTATTAAAACTATTATTAATTGACCATTCTGATACCTTATTATTCATTTTAGGTCATGCTCATGATTCTTACACTTTAGTAAACTACTCAATCGTCAAATTTCAAAGTTCCATTCACCAACAACCCCAAAAAATCAGAAAAAAACCAGAAAGTCTTTATAGCCCAGGTAAATAAACCAAGAAAAGACCTAAAATAGCGTGAAGCTGGAAATAATCTCAATCCACTTCGGGCATCCCAAATATGACAAATATGAGTTTGCGACGGTTTCTGAGCACGGTTCAACTTGTGAGAGCCGAAAAACCGAGAAATGTTCGCCCTTTTTTCAGTTTTTGGCTTATAACTCAAAATTGGTTCATTCTACGGAGAACTTCACTATACATGTACTAAATTGAAGAGCACTGAATTTCTTACGCAGAATTTTATGCCCTACAACTTCCTTTATATGGCATTTTTTGATTAGAGGAGCCGTTTTCTGATCACAATCATTTGAACATGAGCATAACCCATATTTTTGCAGTCGGTAAAAATTGACGATTTTTGACGATTGGCTATGATCAAATTGCTCGGCCGAATTTGACGCTTCAGTTGTCATTCGACGGGAAATTTAGTGCTCTTTAATTTAGTATATAAAGTGATGTTTTCCTTATAATGAACCAATTGTGAGTTATTAGCCAAAAACTGAAAAAAGGTCAAACATTTCTCGGTTTTTCGGCTCTCACAAGTTAAGCCGTGCTCAGAAACCGTTGCAAACTCATATTAGTCTTATTTGGGATGCCAAAAGTAGCTTGAGATCATTTCCAGCTTTACGCTATTTTACTGGCTGCAAAAGTCTAATTTGCCTCGGATATTAGTTATCTATCAAGTAATTTTGATTTATGGAAAAGGGAAAAAATAAAATAAAAAAAAATTTATTTCGAAAAACCGAAAAATTTTTTATTCCGAAAAAACGAAAAACATTTTATTTCTATTGGAAGAGGAGATCAGTATCTAGTTTGTAAATTTTCTATTGATTCGATAAAAAAAGTAGGTACCTACTCGTAATACATAAATAAATTATAATTAGTGGCTATGAGTTACAAGTAGAAGAAATAAATGACTTGAGAGGTTAGTAATCAGCACTGATGAACCATACATTTTATATTATTTTTCATATAGGAGCTACTCGTACGTGACTTCGGGTTTTGATGGTGAAAATCGTAGTATACTACAACGTTCGTATGTGAACTTCAATGATTACAAAAACAAAGTTTCAAAAGTTTTCTTTATTTTTTTAAAGAAGTCTAGGTTATCTATACAGGGTGTTTCATGAAAGGGTTACACCCTCTTCATTTTCACAAAATACAGCATAAAAAATTGGGACCAACGCTATTCTTCATGATTTTTTTTTGTGAGGAATTCAGGAAAAATATTTTCGCGCAAAATACTTGCTCGCAATTAACATTGACTTCATTTTTTCAAATGGAACCCCCTTTTTTATTGCAGATTCGGATTCCTCGTCAAATGTCATGAAAAATGACTTTTTGAATACTCGCGCAACCTCACAGTTGCACAAAAATTAGGTTTTGGAGAACCCTAAGTGTGGCACAAGTTTTTTCCTAATATTTTTACGCTGAATCACAGAGTGTCATCCGTTTTGAGAAAGACCAAGATTTCAAGCGGAAAAATGAATATTTCTTTCATGAAATCATAATTTTTGTGGTCGAAATCATGTTTATTTCTTATTTTCTCCCCTCGTTTTGAACCACGGGCTTGGGACCGTCTATTGTAGAATTCAATCTAAATACAGACAGCACGACTATGCTTGAACTAAATACTCATAAATATTAAAAAACGCTGCAAATTATTACACAATGGTTTATTATTTTTCTATATAGATCACTCGTCTACAAAATCACCAACCATCCAATATGAAAAAAAAAAAAAATCAAAAAAAAAAAAATAATAATAATAAATAAATAAAAAAATTAAAAAAAATCAAAATCACCAACCATTGATCGCATTTTGGTCAGCTCTAATTTGAACGGAGATTAGGCCTCTTTCGCGATTCACACTCTTGTTTTGATTTATATATATATATATTTCTATATAAACCCTTAAATTTTCGTAGGGAGCGAACGGTTTGTCCTACAGAGCTCCGCGTGGTCTCAAAAAATTCTAAAAATTCTATAGAATCTTAAATTGAAGGAAAAACAATACCTTTATATCGAAATTTTTTGAGTTAGGGCGTTTTCAAAATTTCAAAATTGATTTTGGAACCCTTAGAAGTGACCTACATCAACCAAAAGCTTCGGGGCACAACTAGACCCCAAATGGAGCCTACATACCAAATTTCATCAAAATCGGTCAATGTTAAGTGGCAAAAGTGCCGCGTACGGCGTACGGCGTACGGCGTACGGCGGACGGCGGACGGCGTACGGCGGACGGACGGCCAAATTTTCATTCGATTTTTGGATTCTACGTACCTTGAAACGTAAACCATCAAATTTTGAGGGGGTGTTAAAATTTTTTTTTCTTGGTCGATTCCAAAGGTTCATTATTGAAAATAATAAACCAAAAGAGAGATTTTTAGAAAAACTCCAGTCAAATTGAAAAACGGATGACACCCTGTAATTTAGCGAAAAAAAATTATGAAAAACATGTGCCACACTTCGTTCAGAAAGCCAGGTTGCGCTCAATAAAAAAATTGGTTCGGGCATGAATTTTTCATGAAATTTGACGTAGAATCCTAACCTGTAATAAAAAGTTTTAGTTCTAGGTTCTCGTTGAAAAAATTAAGTTAGTGACAATTCCTGAATTCCTCACAAAAAATCAAGAAGAATAGCGCTGGTCCCAATTTTTTACACTGTTGTTTGGGGAAATGAAGGAGGTGAACCTTTTCGTGAAACACCCTGTATATACTTATACCATTTATATTATGAAACAAATTATCTAGAAATATACGAAGTAGGTACTGATTGTTTAACACAGTTACATTATGTAAATAAAGAAATGCTTGAATCAATAAAAATTAAAATTAATTATAAAATAACGATTTTGATCTTACTTGAAGTTACTTGAAGACCTCGCATAAAGCAGTAAAACTAAGTAGAGCATCATGATTTTTAGCAAAGATTGATAAAGATTGGGTTCTTTTCCAGCCCGAGGTCCCGAGCCACCTTCAACATTATGTTTTGTATAAAAGTTCATTTTCAATGGTGATCCACAATCCTACAATTTACTCTATTTGTTCCTAACGTCTTCCTATGTTTTGGAATCTAAGCGCGAGTCTATAAATAAAATTGATGCGACAATCTATTCATCTTTGGATAGTATAAAACAAGACTTCGAATAGCAAATAGTAAAACTCACTAACTTACCTAATTAAATAATAAAAAAACACATTATAAGAATATTTAGCTGTTACTGGAAAGATACAAAACACTATTCAAGTATAAACATGTTAGCCTACAAATCCTATGTCTACCTTCCTATGCGTAACCGTTCTGAGAAGTACGAGGATGAACGAAACTCAGATAATTTTTCCGAATGTCCAACTATGCAATGATTACAAAAGTTCAAAATTCCTAAAACTTACAATTGTTGTAATAATAATCATTTTGAGTTTCAATTTGAAAATATCGTATCATATTTTTCTTGAAACTCAAATGTTATCAATCGACTTAAAAAATACCATAAAAATATATTACAATGATTATCCTGTAGTTGAAAGTGCTTTGTGTGAATATGAAATTTGGTTTATATGAAATTTGGTGAATATGAAAGTGGTTTATCAAATTTTTCCTAGTTTTAGGATAACTTTTGTTCATGAGTGATCTGAAGATCCACTTGAATCGCTGAGCTCCTGTGCTCGCGATATTCTGAGGAATTTGCTGTTGGCGTTCGCTCGTTCAACGAGCTCGTTGTGCCCAGAAAGAAAATTGCTTTTGATTCTTCGATGAGCTTCCTCCTCAGCTTCCCTGATGCTTAGAGGTCTTCCTTCCGCGCTTACCTGTAGGTGGATTGCATTGAAATTAGGCAAATTTCGACTGAGTACTTAATCTATTGATGAAGTATGGGTTCAATTCAACATCTGTCTAAAATCAGTGTAGACTTACCACTTTGGTGGAGACCTTGGATGGATCCTCTAAGGTATGAGGGTTTTCGATTTCGGATTCGATGCCCGGAATTTTGTTGAGCTCGTCGATAGACCCGTAGGAGACGCTCAACGCAGAGTTGACTACTTTTCCGAATACTCGGAAACTGTTGGAAGCCGCCAAAGTACCTGAAGATTGAACCAGCCCTCCAACTCTCATTCCTGGGAACAGAACGAAGATTTTAACATTCACCCACCAAATTGACACAGCGACCTTAAATACCATGCTATATAGATTATAATATAATTTATTTAATAATCCTTCAACTCAGTACTTTGAATACGTCATGATGTGAGAATGCTCATCCGGTGTTTAGAATATTGTGCGCAGTGCGCTACTGTGTGAAATCGTAATCAATTACGATTAAACCCATGGGGATCCCGATTCAGAATGGGGAGTGCGCCTTGATTTTTTTAAGATTTTTAGTCAAAAGTAGACTACATCCTGAGAATTTTGGCACCAACCGCGACCTTCTAGCGTGAGTAGATCCGTTTCTATGATTTTTCAAAGTTTCGTCCGTTTATGACGTCACGCGCCACTCTCGCCTGGGCGGGACTCCCCAGCCCACTGTGACGTCATAAACGGTCCAAACTTCAAAAATTCATGGGAAAAGATTTACACACGATAGAAGGTCGCGGTTGGTGTCAAAATTCTCAGAATGAGGTCTAGTTTACATTAAAAATAGGAATAAACATATAAACAGTTTTTCTGACCCATGCGCACACCCCATTAAATTTCACCCGTGCGTTGCCTGGGGATTGAGGAAACCAGCCTTAATTCGATTTATTTTAACTTCGGTTGCCTACATCGTGGGCACCGAAAGTAAAAAGTAAGATGCCGTTTTTACCGAAAGGGCATGAGCCAACTTCCCCAACTTGCTTTCCAACTTGGAAGCAATCAGGACGATGGTATGATTCATGACATTTTCATTCAGTCATAATTATCCAAACAGCATCGAAACAACAAGGATTAATTTGTTATTTTTCATGATTCGTTTCGAGATACCATGGAGAAAATTCATTCCAACGTTCATCTCATAGCTGTCTCAAAAATGGATGAGGTAATGCAAAATGCCCATTCATGGATGCTTTCCTTCGAGGGAGCTCGTATTTCCAGTAGATTAATTCACACGAAAAGAGAATTATTCGTCTATGATAAGCAGTTTAGTTGGAAGTATGAGCTCGTTTAGCTGAGAAGTGGTACTTCGCCTAGTTGAGTGAAGAGGACAATTTTCTGTACTGTTTTGAAATTTCTACGAATTTCTTTCACCTAAAGAATGTGAAGAGGATTGTAACCGACAATGGCTCGCAGTTTCGAGAAGGCGACAGATCACAACATAACCATCACAACATCTCCCTAACATGGCCTGGCTCAGAGGAAGAATCCGGACATCAGTCATTTCTAGCCTCCTATCCCACTCATGCCGATGGTTGGAATCCCTAGAAGCGGTGAAGCACCAGAACAGGTTACATTCAGCTGGTTTAGGATGTTCTCCCCATTCGAATTGCCTTCCCTCATCCCGGCAGATTCTGTAATTTTACGCTCTCTGTAATTTTACGACATCTGTAATTTTACGCTCTAGACTGTAGGAAAGGGGAAAATGCTATAAATTAGAATTGTGAAAATCAGTGTTTAAAAAAAAATGGAAATATTGTACATTTATACAGTACGGATGAGAATATACCATCTTTTCTTTGTGCGCAGTGCGCAACCTTACGGGATTAAACCCAACCATTAAACGGCAGGATTGACTTTGACGGGAGTTTTAGCGTTGTTTTCATTACTCTTAAAGGGAAGTTCCCAACGTCAGAACCAATTCTTAGCAAAATGTCCTATCAATTCTTAGTAAAATCCAATAGAGATGGTAATATAAAGACCAAGAGTGTGCTCAGTAAAACTTGGCAATGTCCTAGGGTGAAGGCACCAGTTCCAGACACTGGTCCGGTATCAGACACTTTTAACTTCACATCAATAAAATAAGAGTTCCTAACGGTTTTCAGGCCTTGTCCATGGGCCATTTGGTGCAAGCAGATCTTTCCACTGGACTGTTGTGAAACTATGAGCTCAGAGAAGATTATAGCAATTCTAGAGACGGTTATCATAGGGCACTTCCACATCAGTTCTCCAACGGCGAGGTTAGCAAACAATGTTGCCAAGGGGTGACCAGCTTTCTCCTATTATATTTGCCTGCTTTTTCCGTTCCCATTCAATTTTTTCTCTTTATTTTCATATTAGTGTCCTGTAGTATTGATAGACTGAGAATTTTGTTCGGAATGACAATATTATAACCGAATTCCGTGGATGCCTGATACTGGGTTCCGAATGGGGTCACTTTCAGTATCAGACAGGGGGTGTCTAATACTGGTCATTTCGACAAATCGGAATTTTTTGGTTTTTCTCGTTTATTTTTAATATTAAAGACGTGAAACTCACGCTTTTAACTTATTTAGCCACCCCAGTTATAAAACCCTTTATCAGCCAGGGGTATCTGATACCCTTGAGCTTTGGCTCAATTTAATGATTTTTTTTTACTAAATTGCGATTGTATACATGAATTTAGGTTTGAGAGTATTGCCTTTTGTCCCGTTATATAAGGCCTCACGGTTTGGGATGTAATGTATTATGAAGTACGATTATTCCATTCTTATTTGCAAATTATAACTAAGACATATTTTTGTCAGGGCGTTTGAAAGAAAACTGTTTTTAGAAATAATTCAAGTTACCTTAGCATTGGAATTTATATGATGATTTTTTCCTATTTATACACGAAAAGAGTCTGTACTTAGTTAAATAAAAATTTACTCAATAAAAGAGGTTTTTCCGGAGTCAGATTGAAGTGTCTGATTTTGGACCTGAAGGGTGTCTGATACTGGCGCCATTCGAACTTCTCCGTGTCTGATGCTGATGCAAAAACATGGTTTCGGAAAAACCAGTTTAAATCCTAAAAACAAGACAATCCTTCGATTTCCAATCATTAGATATTAATCAATTTAGCTTTAGATATTAAACAATCCTTAGATATTAAATATATATTTAACATCTGATGAAATCACGCCTTACAGTATAAAGAAACCTGAGAATCTCCGCTTGTAGTGTCTGATACTGGTGCCATCACCCTACACATCCCGTAATACCAGTAGATACATTGGTACCAGAATACTATAATCCAGTGAAACTAAGTACAAAACCACGAGTAAAACTGCAAATCACAACTACTTGGAAGTGCCCAGTGATCTATAAACCCACTTGGCTGAGAAAGTGAAGCAAGCGGACATGCTAGTAACTTCATAAATGTAAAACGACAAAAACTGTTGTATCCTACCGATCAATCAGATGACTAACCTGCAAGAAATGCAACTTTCTTGAGAAGTCCGCGGGACTCGCGGGTGTTGACTGCCACTGCGAGGCGCTCTGCCAGCTCCAACTCCTTCATCGCCTCGTCCAACTCCTTCTGTATCTTCGACCCATCTCCATCCAGGACATTGGACTCAGAGGCTGCCTGGATCTGAGTCCTGTTATCATCTTTAGTCCCAAATTCCGCTTCTCTCCCGCTGCCTCCTGTATCATTATCATGGTTTTGAGTTGACAAAGTCCCAGAAAGTACAAATAGGCGGTAGGGCGGAAGCGGTTCAACATTTCTACATTTCTAGAATTATTCGTTTTTGGTCATGTGGTGCTCTAAAAATGCTGATCCAAGGTTGTCTCCATAGCTGTCTTGGCACAGATTGTTTGCCATATTGACCCGTTACTACTTGAAAAACGTATACGTGGCCATGTAAAACAAACCTATCAAAGAATGGTTCACCTTCGTCTCGAGCAAAATACGAAACGAAGGAATATATAACAAAACATTAACTACCCGACAGGCAACAATCTATACCTAACATCATATGTCGATATTACACTCAGATTTTTGCTGGACAAATCTACAAATTGTTGTACCTAGCATATTTCACTTCCTGCCATTCTGATTGTTGTCCGTACTGACTCAACCATCACAAAGGAGGATTTGTCTATTGAGGTGGATCCACCTAATCTGATCGTGATTGAATTCACTAAAACCACCATTGTGGAATTGTCACAAACCACCTTCCAAATTTGCGCTGAATCGGTTAATACGTTTACTGACCCTTCGTTAGAAATCTGTGCTACAGGAGAGTTTTATATACACCCCTGGTCACGCTACCATTAATCAAAAGGAGACGAAAGTCAAAGAAAATCTTCCAAAATAAACATAAACAGTGAACACGCTCTCACTTGGAACATGAAGATAGATGGACTCAAAACAAAAAATTTACTTGAGGCTCGGATTCGTAAGAATTCAAAATTCAAATTGCGAATGACAATTTTAATTTTAAAGGACGCCTTTTTTCACGTGCTAAGAGTGTAAAATTTCTCTTGCTTTTTAGCAAACATTTAACTAACATGAAATCAATAAATTGAATAATAATAGTGATAATAGTGATGAATAGAAACATTCAGTTCTGAAAAGGACACAAAACAGATTGTAAAATGTGCGATGGAATTTTGTGAGTTGTGCTTGGACTGTTTTGATTTCGGTTTAGTTATTTGAGGAGTTTAGATACAAGAACCTACAAAATAACCTTACGAACGATTCAGAACCTTATCGCACTTCAAGAGTAGTAGTGTATTTGAAAAATTGGGTTGGGAAAAAATTGTGGATTCAATTCATCAATCTAGTTTCTCAACATTTTGAAATTGCCTGAAAATCTTATCTTAATGACCGATTTGGGCGAAAATTGACTTTTTTGAAATGGAAAATAGACACAACTGTTTGGCAATAAATCAATTCTGCCAGGATAGGGTCAACTCAACTTTTTCTCAAGAATCGTGCAGGTATAGCTAGATACTTAGAAATAAGTGGGAGCAAGCCACTTTGGAAAAGAAAAAAATTAACGATTTTATAACAATTTTCGGATTTTGAAATTTCAAATTGTGTTTCTCAAAAGTTGTGATTTTGACTTTTCACAGTCCCAGTCTTTATGTGCGGTACTTTTCCAGGGGTATCTTAAATGAGTACATACCGTTGGGGAGAAATTGGTTTATTAGGAAGGTGTTCCTCAAGATTTAAAACAATGATTACTCGAAAGAGACAGTTGTCTATAAACATTCGATAAAATTGACAATGCCTAAATTTCTTTTCAATTATTCAAATACGATAATTTGTCAATTAGGTGATCTACTCCGAAGAACGTTTTGACTCGCGTTTATGGTACTCGAGGCTTAATACAGTCGTCAATATGGAGATTTCTAGATCAAGGCGATAATGATTCACGTGACACAATTTTAGCCTCAAGGATGTATTATGTGATCCTCGTCATTACTCTGGGGGATGCGGGTCTTTACGCAAATAGATAAACAAAGTCGGTCCCGGAGTTTCGTCAGACCCAACAAGCGCTGGAATTGACGTCTCATTAAGATTCAGAGAACGGTGAGCTATTTTGTGGGTCGTGGATGATTCTTGAGGCGTTAATATTCTGTCAGGAAAATTCAAGTTTCGGAGTGCAGTTAAAATTCATTGTAATCACGTTTGACCAGAAAACTTCTCAATCTTATTAGGTGCTTTCTAAACTCGAAATCATAAATTAGAGATTTGTAAAGAACAGTTTCATTGGGGCTTAGTCATTTTTTAACGGAGACGACTGGTTTTTCTAGCATGGTAATCTTGTAGTAAATCGTCGTTTTAGTTCTAACATTCTAACAAGCCAAAATGAATGAAAATCATTCTTGGATGCAACAACTAGTCCAGGCAGAAGTTATGAAATGAGAACCTACCTAGCACATATCAGCACTATTAGTGCCCCTAGCATCAAAACGCTTGCAAAATGATTACACAAAAGTTTAATATTTTTCAGTACAGATCATCTACTTGCCAAGAAAACAGCTTTGCCATTGTCACTACCTACCAACCATATTGTCGCTTCCCAATCATGTTTAATTTGAAGATCTGTGTAGATCACTCGCCTACAAGAACACAACTTTGCCATGGCTACTACTTACCAACAACATTTTCACTTCTCAATGAAGTTTATTCTGAAGAAATAATCGCTTCATACTCAATTCGAACCTCTTTTGCGATTTCACACTCGTGTTTCTGATAAAACATAAAACAACCCTTAATTTCTCATGGGAGCGAAAGGTTGGTCCTAAAGAGCTTTGAATGGTCTCATTCGATTCTAAAAATTCAATACTGTTTTTAAAATTATGAAAAAGCTACCGACAAAACTGTCTGGCTGTTTGCTTTATTGGAAGTTCTCGAGCTAGGACGTTTTGAAAAATTCAGCCCTTATTTCACCCATTATTAATTTTATTTCACCCATTAGAAATGACTGACATCAACCAAAAGTTTGGGGGCACAACTAGACCCGAATGGAGTCCACATACCAAATTTCACCAAAATCGGTCATTGGTAACTTAGGAAACGGCAGGCCGACGGCCGAAGTTTCATTCGATTCTTGGATTCTACGAAGCTTGAAACGTGAACCAACAAATTTTGATTGGGATTGAAATTTTTTTTCTTGGTGATTTCAAAGGTTCATTTATGAAAATAATAAAAAAAAATCTGCAAATTATTTCATAAAAGGTTTATTATTTCTATATAGATCATTCCTCCGCAAAAAACTCGGCTTTTGCCAATAGGTCACTACGTACCAACCTTAGTTACTACCCATCTACTAGATACATACTTCTTTATTGGAAGGAAATAAACGCTTCACACTCAATTCGAAGAAATAGGGAGATGCAGGTGCCTTCATTAGGAAATTCGATTATTAGTTGCAAAACCGAGAGAACTCGAAAGAAACGAACAATGCTCGGACAACTATTTAGGTTATCTAAAATTTAAACGGAGATTAGGCCTCTTTGCGATTCACATTCGCATTTCTGATTCATCGTAAGTCCAACCCTTAAGTTCTCATAATGATCGAACGGTACAGGGCTCTGGGCGGTATTATTTGTTTCTAAAAATGCAATAGGTTACTATTTTAAAATGGTGGAAAAATAATACTTTCATATCCGAGACTTTCAAGCTTGGACGTTCAGAAAAATGCAATTTTTCACCCCTTTGAAGTGATGACATACTGGGCATACTGACATACATTAACCCTAAATGGAGCCCATATACCAAATTGTGAAGAACATGATGTGAGAACTTTGTGCCACCTGTTTGGTTTATTATTTTCATTAATGAACCTTTGCAATTGACGAAGGAAACAAATTTTCAACTCTCCTCAAAATTTGTTGGTTTACGTTTCAAGGTACGTGTTTGAGCATGGGAAGGTGGTTATAAAATGACCTGGTCCGAACTCAAACTTAAGAAAAATTATTATTTATTCTGGTAAATAAAATTCTCTGTAGAATGAGAAAAAAAGAAAGAATATATATCGCCTACCTAGGAGCTCCTTTTCCTAGCAGAACTTATATAATAAATTACAATAATTTTCTTCTTGATTTTGGTTTAAAAAATGTCTTTTGTGATTCGACGATTTCGGCGATGTAGGTATTAGTTGGAGGAATCCGCACACCAGCTCAAAGGATGGAGGCACGCTCTGATGGTGAAATTGGAAGGGTCTTACCTTGTAGTTCCACAAGAATGATACCCAATGCCTGTAGGTAGGGTTGTGGCAAGATCCACCAGAACCTCTTCCAATGTTGCGCAGAGTTTGATTAGAGTTAGATGAGTTGAGAGCAGAAGTTAAGAGATAGAGAGAGCCGAGGTAGAGAGATAGAGAGGTGCTCCAGAAAGCTTTGGCTGGAGCTGAAAACGAAAAAGAATGGAAATCTTGAATATCTGGAGATATGCATATATTCTCAAGAAATACGGGCAGTACTCCAGGAATCCGATACATACATTCCAGTGATGAATAGATGGGACGAAGAGTGAAGATCGGGATACTGATGACCCAAAAAGATGGCGATTTGCCGCGAGGATACTGATGACCTCGTGGAAGGCGTAGTGTGGCCAGAAAATGTTTATAGGTAGTAGAACTTGATAGTGCTTCAGAGCGCATGAAGACAAAGACTGCTGGTAGATGCGACGGGAGATGCCTCACTTGAATCCCCACTCACCCACTGATCACACCACTCGCGTCATAATCCCATCGATAAAGTCTTAGAAGATAAAACAAGGCAAAGGGCAAGGATCGGCCTGAACATACCGCCCACCAAAATTTAGATACAAATTTTAAGGAGAATGGGCTGGGACAGTAAGAGGAAGGAGAGGAATCAGCTGTACGACTGGTCGCTTGAGGGACTGCTGAGCAGCAGTCTTGATGGAGACAACCCGGACAACTCCATCCCTCCCTGGATGGGTCTCTGTCACACGAGCAGATGGCCATTGCATCGTTGGTAGGGCTGGATCCTTAAGGATAACAAGGTCTCCAACTTTGAGGTTTGGACGTGACTTCTTCCATTTAGTACGCTTCTGTAATGTGGTTAGATATTCCAAGTGCCACCTATTCCAGAACTGGTGGTGGAGCCGTTTCAGCAACTGCCATCTTGTCAGTAAGTTCTCTCTTACATCCAAAAGAGAGGGTTCTGGATAAGCCATGAGGGCACCGCCCACCAAGAAATGGCCAGGACTCAAAAAGTCAGTATCTTCGGGATCAGAAGACGTTGGGCAGAGAGGACGGGAGTTAAGGATTGCCTCATAACGTGCAAACAGTGTCGAAAGTTCCTCATATGTAAGAGGAGTGTCCCCTGCAGAGAGTCTCATGAGACGCTTGACAGAGCGTACACCTGCCTCCCATAGTCCACCAAAATGAGGAGCTTTGGGAGGTGAGAAGTGCCATTTGATTTCTTTTGGCAACACAGCTCGTAAAATCTCCTTCTGAGTATTGGCATTACCAAGCCAAAGATAGAGATCCTTAAGAAGGTTTGAGGCTCCAATAAAGTTGGTTCCTGAATCGGAATAGACGTCAGAAGGTAAGCCTCTTCTAGACAAGAATCGGTCAAAAGCTGCCATGAATGCATGCGTTGTCAACTGCGTGACGGCCTCTAAATGTAGAGCTTTTGTCTCCATGCAAACAAAGAGACAGAGGTACACTTTTGACGTTTGGGCCTTTCGGCGCAGAGATTCTCTCATGGTGAAAGGTCCGGCAAAGTCGACACCAACATGACTGAAGGCTCGCTTTCCTTGAACTCTGAAGGATGGTAAGTCGGCCATGACAGGAGCTGCAGATTGAGCATTCTGCTTGAAGCATTTTACACAGAGAAAGGTTCTCCTCCGAGTCACTCTACGAAGACCTGGAATCCAGTACCTCGTTTGGATCATGGCTTGAATCAGAGAGGGACTGGCATGCAGGTGAATTTGATGGTAGTAATCTACCAAAATATTGACGAAGTGACAGTTCGAGGGTAGTAGAATGGGATGCTTGTGGTTCTCACCCAAGGATGAATTTGAAAGTCTTCCTCCAACTCTCCATATGCCATCTGGGTCGAGGTATGGACTCAAATTACCGAAGCGATGGTTCATGGTGATGACTGAATCCAATCTGCTGCTGGCAAGAAAATAGTGACGCTGCAAGGCTCTGATGCAACACTTCAAGGCATTTTGTATATTCGCCTGGTGTCAGAGGATCATTTCTTGAAAACTGTCTGTAGCCTTTATGAATCCGACGAACGAAGACGCCTATGACACCAAGAAGTTTGGTAAAAGATGAGAATCTTTGCATCCACCCAATGATAAATGGAGGTTCATTACTTGAAGTATGACAAACGGATGTGATGTTTTTCAGCTCAGGTAGGCTGGAAGGAACGGAAAATATTGGAGTAGGCCACTCACTTTCTGGAAGAGCCAACCAAGATGGTCCTGCCCACCACAGGGGGTGTTCTATCAAATCACTTGGTAAGATCCCACGAGAACCACAATCACTAGGGTTGTCATTTGATGAAACATGACGCCAAGATGACTTTGAAGACGTTTGAGTGATTTCTGTTATCCTGTTCGCAACAAATGTTTTCAGCTGGTATGGTTGAGTGTTTAACCAACCAAGAACTATTGAAGAATCGCAACAAAATATTGGACTCATGATTTCCGAACATAGGCGATTCAGAAATGGTTGGATTGACTGATATATCTTCATCAGTAGAACTGCACCTTGTAACTCTAGTCGAGGGACTGAAATGGTGCGAACTGGAGCCAACTTGGATTTTGCTGTAAGTAGATGCACGTTGATGGCATCATGGGTTATAGAACGAAGGTACAACACGGCGCAGTATCCTTTAGTGGAGGCGTCTGAAAAACCAACAGCTTGAAATTTGCAAGGTGAAGCTGAGCCAACAAATCTTGGTACCTTCACTTTTGACAAATTGACAAGTTCGTGAATGAGTTTGTCCCACTCAGATTGCATTGACCCAGAAATCATTTGGTCCCAATCTAATCCTTCCTTCCAAATGTCTTGTATGAAGGTTTTCATAAGGAAAATTGATGGTGAAAGAAAACCGAGAGGGTCATACACCTTGGAAACAGCAGAGAGTATGCCTCTTTTAGAGTAGATTGGTTTAGGAGGGTGGATGCAGTATGAATATGAGTCAATAGTAGGGTCCCATTGTAGACCAAGAATTTTAATAGTAGTATCAGGCTCTTCAGAATCGATTGCTACAGGGTCAGATGACGTACAAGTAACCTGCTGTAAAAGCTGTTTGGAATTGCTTGACCATTTACTCAATCTTAAACATCCCTTGTTCATTATGTCGATCAGCTGTGATTGTAACTCCAGGGCGGACTCTACTGATGAGGATCCGGTTAAATAATCGTCAACATAGACGTCCTGAACAAGAATATCAGCTGCCAACGGGAAATTCGCACCCTCGTCTTCCTTCAGTTGATGAAGGACCCTAAGTGCTAAGTAAGGAGCAGGACGCAACCCGTATGTTACTGTATTCAACTCAAACGTTTTGAGGGGTTGAGATGGTTCATCACGCCAGAAAATATGTTGATAATCACGATCATCAGGGTGGACCAACACCTGTCTAAACATTTTGACAATGTCTGTCACAAAAACAATCTTGTGGATACGAAAGTTCAGCAGGATCAGGTGAATATCGGTCTGAAGTTTGGGACCTACCATAAGAAAATCATTCAATGAGCCATTATTGGTGTTGGCGCTACCATTGAAGACGACTCGAAGCTTAATTTGATTTCTATCTTCCTTTAGAAACTGCATGATGGGGAATGAGAAATTTGGAAGGCGAAACAGCTGGACTCATATGTCCCAAATTTATGTACTCGTGCATGAATTTGGTATATTCATTCCGAAGTGGAGGATTTTTATTCAACTTCGATTCCAAGTTGAAAAACATCCTTTTAGCAGCAACGGCCGATGTAGAGAGGTCAGAAGTAGGGAAGGTCTTAAATGGAAGGCGAACAACATATTGACCTGTAGGGGTACGATAATGTGTATTTTTAAAATATTCCTCACATTTTTCGTCATCCGGATGTTTGGGAACTGAAACTGTAGGTTCCTCTATTTCCCAGAATTTTTTCAAACTCTCATGTAGATCATCAGTTGGCATCGAAGAGAATAGCGAAACGGAGTTTTGGGGAGCTATTGGGTTCGAAAACTTGCCAATGACTATGTCCCCAAAAACAGAGGAAAATAATTTTGGAGATTTTTCATCTATTGAATTAACCTTTCCCAACCATATTTCTGCGAACAACTGCGCCCCAAGGAGAAAATCTACTGGAGCAGCTTTCCAGAAGTACGGGTCTGCTAGCTGGAATTGCATGTAACGATTATACAAGTGAGGTGGTACATTGCAGTTAGGAAGATAAGTTGTGATATTGTCAACAACAACTGCATTAGTCTTGAAAGAAGAATTTATGTCACTGCGAGATCGAATCAAGCATTCAACTTGACCTTTGGCACCGGCTAACGGCGTATCACCGATACCTGAGATGGTTCGCTTGAAGTATGTAGATGGTAGTCCTAATCGATTCATCAATCGGTTCGTGATGAAGGAGTGTTGACTCCCACTATCAACAACTATACGAACAGTATGGAAAATACCTCTCACGTCCAAAATTTCAACGAGCGCAGTACCCAAAATTATGTTATCGTCACAAGTACTAGCACTATTCAATACTGGATCCGGACTTGAATTATTTGTTGGTGATGAAGAATGTTGTGCATGACCAACGTGAGAAATTGAATCCTTGTGAAGCATAGAATGATGTCGTAATTTGCAATGACGACAATGGAATTTCGATTTACACAAATTTGACCTGTGTTGATAAGAGAGACAATTTCGGCAACCAGACCAATTTTGTAGCCACTGTATTCTCTGAGGTACATCAGCACCTTTGAATTTTTGACAATCTAACAATCTATGAGGCTCTAAATTGCAAACAATACAGTTCGGTCTTGGAGATTGCGCAAGATTGGATTGTTGTTTATTATCGTTAGATATAAGCGCCTTATATTTGTTAGAATTGTTTGGAAATCTTTGAGTTTTATTTTTATCGTCGTTAGGTCTAATTAAACTAGCTGTATTTGAACTGTCAGAGAGTTGAAGAGTCAAAATTCGAGATCGTACAAACTTGAATAAATCATCAAATTTTGGAAAATCGTTATTCTTGTTACTCGCTTCAAACTTCTCTCGAGTGCAAGGGTCCAAGTTACGACTGGCTAGATAAAACAAAATAAAATTTCCTTCGTCAGGAATTCCAAGTTTTTGAAAAGATGAAATTTGATCAGACGTTTTGACCAAAAAGGTTTTCAGTGTGTCAATTGTTGCTTTATTCGCAGGTTTGAAATCGACAATTTGATTTAAATAACACGTAGCTAACATACGTTTATTTTCAAAATTGTCTTGGAGAGCTTTCCACGCAAGTGGATAATTCACTGCTTCGAGCTTGAACGAAGAAACGATAGTTAATGCTGGGCCCTTTAGAGAACGGACAAGATAATGAAATTTTTTAATATCAGTTAAACGATCATCTTCATGTACCATTGAAGAGAACACGTCACGAAAATGAGGCCATTCCAGAATCTGACCGTCGAAAGTAGGAAGTGGTATAGGATGTAAAGAAGTGTCATTATGTATTATCGTTGCATCGCCAGATACAGTAGTTCTATCTGGAGTTTTGGAGGCATTTTCAATAGAACTAATAACTTCATAATACCTATTAGCTTCATGATAATAATATTTTACCGACGCATACTTCGCAGATTCATCATCCGACGGAAATGTGAAATCTTTATTGGCTTGGCAAAAATCTTCCAAATCTTCCCACAATTGTTCAAATTTAGAGTAATATTTCTCTAAAGTCCTAAACAATCCTTTGAAAGCAATAATGTCTGAAGGTTTTGTCGTTGTCTCTGCCGTAGCTCCGGCGGATTTAACTGCATGTACTTCCTTTGCAACTTTCCATAATCGAATTTTCTTGATTTCAAGACCTTTTTTTAAGTCTTCGGACATGATTAACGAAGGAATTTAGGAAAGGAAAATTTAGGAAGAATAGGTAGAATGGAAGTGTACCTACATAAGGCAGTTTAACAATAGTTATAGGTACTTAGAAATCGGAAGGCTATGAGATATATATGTACCAAGGCAGGTACCTATTGAAAATATTGTAATCAACAAGTAATAAGTACCTATGTTGATGTGAGGGTACGATTCAATGTATATTATCAACAAAATAATAAAGTGAAAGATAACGAACAATTAGTTCAAGGTCACTCGATCGTAAACGGTGACGCTTCAAGTACCTACCTACCTATATTGAAGGGTAGTATAAGGATGTTATATTGCGAAACAACACGTACCTACGTGTATAATAGCTAGGTATAGTAAATGCGTATTATGTAGCACGGTGGTGAATTAGTGTGAAATCACCAGTAAAATGTTGTGTGGGATCGCTAGGAGCGATTCCAAACAAAAGGCGTAGAAAATAGTACCAAAAAGAAAATTTTTGAATTGAATTTAATCGAATTTATTCACCAAAACCACGCTCTGCTACCAAAATTTGTTTGAGCATGGGAAGGTGGTTATAAAATGACCTGGTCCGAACTCAAACTTAAGAAAAATTATTATTTATTCTGGTAAATAAAATTCTCTGTAGAATGAGAAAAAAAGAAAGAATATATATCGCCTACCTAGGAGCTCCTTTTCCTAGCAGAACTTATATAATAAATTACAATAATTTTCTTCTTGATTTTGGTTTAAAAAATGTCTTTTGTGATTCGACGATTTCGGCGATGTAGGTATTAGTTGGAGGAATCCGCACACCAGCTCAAAGGATGGAGGCACGCTCTGATGGTGAAATTGGAAGGGTCTTACCTTGTAGTTCCACAAGAATGATACCCAATGCCTGTAGGTAGGGTTGTGGCAAGATCCACCAGAACCTCTTCCAATGTTGCGCAGAGTTTGATTAGAGTTAGATGAGTTGAGAGCAGAAGTTAAGAGATAGAGAGAGCCGAGGTAGAGAGATAGAGAGGTGCTCCAGAAAGCTTTGGCTGGAGCTGAAAACGAAAAGAATGGAAATCTTGAATATCTGGAGATATGCATATATTCTCAAGAAATACGGGCAGTACTCCAGGAATCCAATACATACATTCCAGTGATGAATAGATGGGATCGAAGAGTGAAGATCGGGATACTGATGACCCAAAAAGATGGCGATTTGCCGCGAGGATACTGATGACCTCGTGGAAGGCGTAGTGTGGCCAGAAAATGTTTAGGTAGTAGAACTTGATAGTGCTTCAGAGCGCATGAAGACAAAGACTGCTGGTAGATGCGACGGGAGATGCCTCACTTGAATCCCCACTCACCCACTGATCACACCACTCGCGTCATAATCCCATCGATAAAGTCTTAGAAGATTAAAACAAGGCAAAGGGCAAGGATCGGCCTGAACATACGTAGAATCCGAAAAATTGAATAATAAAAATTTTGCGTCCGCCGCCGTACGCGGCACTTTCCTTAATTACCATGGATTGATGGATTTGGTATATGACCATTTGGGGTTTAGTTGTGTCCCCGAGCTCTTGGTGATGTTGGTCATTCTAGGTTTGAAAAATAAGGGCTGATTTTAAAAACCCCTAGCTCAAAAACTTCGATTTAAATTTTTAATAATTTTTTCGTCAATTTAAATGGTATTGAATATTTAAAACCGAATGAGACCACCCAGGACCCAACAGGACCAACGGTTCGCTCCCTAGAAGATCTTATGGGCTGGTTTGACTTACGATAAATCTGAAACACGAGCGCGAATCGCAAAAGAAGGCCTAATCTCCGTTCAAAGAACCTTTGCGTTTGTGAAGTTGGAAACTAAGTATGCAACATAAATTTCTCCCTTAGATGGAAAAACAATAGATCATGGATATGTCCATTGTTGTAGGTGTAATTCGAAAATTCTATTCGCACGTAATACACTGCAGTATTCTGGAACGTTGCTTCATAGCTACCGATATGTAGTTATGATTTTGTTTACTGGTATCCACGTTGGATTTTGTGGGCAAAAAAAAGTGTCGCGAAAAATTCCTTGACCCCAGCCAAAGTCATATCCAAGTCATTATAGCTGGCTGAATGCGATTGCTGTTGGTTCTTCAAGTTGCACTCAGTTTTGCTTCCTTAGCAACCAGTAAACATATTTTCTAATGAGGGCACCCATAACTCACTATTTTGTTCGATTTGAGTGCGAAGCGTTTATTTCTTCCAAATAAAGTTGTTTGTGTACAAAAATATGATTGGCAGGTAGGGCAATGGCAAATCTGTGTTCTTTGCAGCGAGTAATCTACAGGGTGATCAAGTAACTACACTCTTCCCACTTATTTTCTCTTATTGTGGACAAAAATAAAGTCGGTCCACTACTACCTATTCTTTTTATTTTTTTTATTTTTATCTTTTTTTGCGTAGAATTCAAAAATGTCAAAATTGCGCAGTGTGCAATTGCGGTACCATGCGCAACCAACATCAACTTTGTTTGAGAAAAAACAAGAATCTTCATCCTTGGCGTAGCCCTTATTATACAGGATGTCTCAGTAACTACGATCCACCCCCTTACTCTCTAATTAGGTACGTAAAAAACGCTGAAAATCATTGCCCAAAGGTTATTATTTTCAGTGTAGATCACCCTTCTGTATAGATCTCTCCCTACCAACCGTAAGTACATATACCTACTAGTGCATTTTCGAAAATGTCAACCCTTCATTTCCATTTGGTTGGTGGTTGGGGTTGAAATTTTCAAAAATGCCACTAGTAGGTCTATACAGAAGGGGGGGGGTACTATACAGAAGGGTGATCTATACAGAAAATAATAAACCTTTGGGCAATGATTTCAGCGTTTTTTGGTTTATTATTTTCAATAATGAACCTTCTTTCGAATGGAACCTCCAATTTAATTGCAGATTCGGATTTTACGTCACATTCATGAACATTTTACTTCGACAACTTTTGTTTTAAACGCGCGCAACCCGCTCAGCGAGCGCTCAAAGATGCGCAACCCAGTAATTGCGCCACAATTGAAATGAAGATAGACCTGAAGTGGGGTGCATCACTTTGAACTGTTTTTCTATGCTGAATCGCGTGGAGGTATCCTTTTTTATATAATTTTTTACCGCATTTACAGCCAAAAAGATAATTTTTGAGGAGGAAATGCTGATATCACGCATCAAAAATTTTACAGTTTTCACGCGTATTTACAGAAGTTTAAAAAAAACTGTGAAATTTATGAAATTATGTCAGAGGAGAAATAATTCGTGAAGGAAACAATACTCGGAAAAGATTCCACAGAAATCGGCGATTTCCTCCTCAAATAATGACTTTTTCGGCTATAAATGCGGTAAAATGAAATCAAATTAAAAAAAAAAAGATATCACCATGCGATTCAGCGTACAAAAACAGTGCTAAGTGATGTGCCACACTTGAGGTCTACCTTTATCCCAATTGTGGCGGCACAATTCCTGGGTTGCGCATCTTTGAGCGCTCGCTGAGAGGGTTGAGCGAGTTCAATAAAAGTTGCTGAAGTACAATGTCCATAAAATTTGACGTAAAATCCGAATACAATAAAAAAATTGGGGGTTCCCATTTGAAAAACAAAGTTGATCTTGGTTCCGCAAATGCGCACTGCGCAATTATGTCATTTTGACATTTTCATGTCTTTGCTTTGGCAACATAAACTGAAAAATCGTCACGAAAACTAAGCAGTCTTGCACGTGACCAATAAATAAATAAAATAGACTCACTGTGTTGCGTAGAGAACAATCAATTGTTTTCTTATTTTGATGCTTGGGTACATGAACTAACAACCTTACTTCACTACCTTGTTGTGTAGTGGCTGACATGAAAATGTCCCAATGTGTTACAGACTCGTATGCAAGCATTAAAATGAGTTCTTCAAAAGACTACTTTCGAATCGAGTGTGAAGCGTTTAGTTCTTTCTAATAAACTTTTCGTTTCCACATGCGTGAAAACACTTCCACTACCTTGGTACCCTCGGAAGCAAAATCTCATTATGCAAATGAATGAACTAGTAAGTTGAGGAGAATCAAGATGCTTTCTATGATTTTTTGAATTATACGCAAAAAATTATGAAGAATAGCGTTGGTTTAATCTTTTTTTCGTCCACAATTTGAGAAAATAAGTGGTGGGAGGGGGGGGTGAGCGTAGTTATACAGTTATTTTCTGTATAACTTTTAGTTATACAGAAAATAATAAACTTTGTGTAATAATTTGCTTCGTTTTTCTGTTGGATTCGTCCTATTTTCCTTTTTGTCTTAGTACAGTGTCTGTTTTTTAAATGTTATTCAGTCAAGGGGCGTCGGAACAGAAAAATTAGGAGGTCGGTCACATAGAAACTATTAACATGAATACTGGAAGAGGTTCTGGCAGCTTTAGATTACTGAACTGTTTACCTAAGTTTTTCCCAATTACAACCAGTAAAAAAAGAGGGCTCAACTCGTTGAACTCTATAAAGAATCACAAACAACTTGGGTGTGGCAACTATGTGCCAGAACCAAGTTGACGCACTCACGTATACAACTTCGTGCCACTAAAATTAAAAAAAAATCCTCCTTTCTTTCTCAAACGACGTAGATTTTTTACATATAATTGAAAAGCCGAGGTATGTATGTAGATATGCTGGGTAAAATGGGTAGCCTTCTAGCTCAATCATTAAGAAAACCGCACTGGAAAAAACCTCTAAAATTGGCACAACGTTAGCGCAGCTGAGGGTATTAGAAAATTATTATAATTACCTAACATAATATGCACTTCTTTTTGAAATGTAAAATTGATGAAAATGAGAATCGGTCATCTCAAACATAAGTTATTTATGTACTGAAGGTAAACTACTGGTAGGCGCGAGTACGGGCGTAAGATACTTGCGACCACAGGAGAGTCGTGAAAATCACCAGTAACCAACACATGACGGCGACGAGAGTCAAAATGAAGCCGCTTCCCTGATAGTTGAACTTTATAGGGGCATACGGTGCGTACATCCCATGGGCTTTACCCAATATTATTGCTCCCACACCACATGTCTGGGTCTGAGATTCGAGTGCAAAATGGGAAACGGTAGAGATAGGTCAAGAACTGATGACGAACGAAGGAATGGAGAGCGGAATTGTTCAACTATCTAATAATTGACTGATGGAGGAGTCTTAAGTATAGTCGTAGACAAGGAACCAGGATGGTTTGGAACTAAATCGATATGATACCAAGTGGAGAGGAAGTTGAAGAGAAGAGGAGGCGCAATTAAATCAGCAGAGAAACCGAAGGTGCGTTAGGTAATAATGCGTGTTCATTCCTGAGCGTTGAAATTGACAACCAGCCATTTCAAATTGTGGGTAGTTCCACAGATATTGTTAAATCGTCCCAGTTGTTCTTTTCAAGTGATTTAAAAACGCTGCAAACTATTACACAAAGGTTCATAATTCTCTTCATATAGATCACTCATTTGCAAAGAAAACGGGTTTGACATTGTTAACACCAACCAAAATGAAGAAAAACATCGATCGCATTTCGATCAGCTAAAATTTGAACGGAGATTAGGCTCTTTTGCGATTCACATCGTGTTTCTGATTTATTGTAAGTCCAACCTTAATGTATCGTATGGAGCAAACGGTTTGTCCTACAGAGCTACGCGTGGTCTCTAAAAATTCTAAAAATTTAATACTATTGACGGAAAAACAATACTTTCATATATCATTTCTTTGAGTAGAGCGTTTTAAAATTTTCAATCCCATTTTTCAACCCCTTAGAAGTGACCTACATCAACCAAAAGCTTTGCAGCACAACTAGACTTCTAATGGAGCCTACTTACCAAATTTCATCAAAATCAGTCCATGGTAACTAAGGAAAGTGCCGCGGACGGTGGACGGATGGAAAATTTTTATTCGATTTTCGGATCTACGTATCTTGAAACGTAAACCAGCAAATTTTCTGGGAGGGTTAAATTTTTCTTCTTGGTCGATTCCAAAGGTTCATTATTGAAAATAATAA